>CM045763.1:85715896-87083662 GCA_025200525.1 Camellia lanceoleosa
AGACCGATTTAACTCTAAGACCGGTCTAACTCCAAAGCATCTTTACACCAGTCTAACTTCAATCTTCCCTTGGACCGGACTAACTCCAAAACATCCACAAGACCGGAGTAACTTATACGACCATTTTACTCGGCCCTTTGTACTGCGGCCCATAACAGCCGATTACCTAGCTCGGCCCAATTTTCATATAAATTACCCTCTCATTTATAAAGTTATTACTCACAGTGGGTTAAGTCGATATAAGGGCTCGGACGTCCACTTATACAAATCACATAACAAAAACACAATAGAAGCACCATTCAATATTTCTTTCGTTTTAATTCAACACTCTTTATGCGTTTCTAACTTATTTCATGACTATGTGAGTCCAATTGGTGCCTAATAATATTTAGAATGTCATAAGGATGCAAGCCAGCACTTAAAAGAGTTAGTCAAAAATTGCTAAAAACAGGATCTTCGCTCGAGCGCACATTTGGTCGCTCGAGCAGTCTACAAAGCTCTTTAAAAATACTGGGAGCTCATAATGTTCGCTCGAACCACCATTTGGTCGCTCGAGCGATCTGTAAAAATTCTGAGTTTTCAAAGTTAAAAAGTTGAGCTTCCAGATTCCAATTCAATACTTGGGGTCTTGCACAACTTTGTTAAAACCATATAATCTCTTTTAACAATCAAGAAAACATGATTAATTTCTAACCATTTACATCCAACTCTTTTAATTCAAGATTAAACTCTAAATTTCTATAAACTTGTGTTTACAAAACCTTTCCTTTTTTTTTTCCCTCTTCAGAATATGAAATCAATTCTTCAAATCTTCTTAAATTTCATGATGCATGCGCAATTAAAATTCTAATTTATGCAAGACAACAAAAATCAAACCCACAAAATGCTCCATTCTAATTTAATTTCTACAATTTGAATTTAATTCAATTCCTTTACCCTTTTTCTAATTTCTTTGAAATTATATGAAATTGATTCTTAACTCTTTTCTATTTTCCTTTAAATCATAAAATTGGAGTTTTGAAACTTTGCGTGTATGAAATTAAGATCAAAACTAAATAATTTTAATTAAAATAGCTCTAATTTGAATTGTTATTAATTTTCTTCGTATCAAACCGAAATTCAAATCCATAAACCTTTTAAACATGAATTAAAATCTCAAAACCTTGAAATCCTATTATGCATGTTTAATTAGAATATTAAACTTGTAGAATTTGCCCATGCATGTAACAATGGGGCTTAATTTCATGCAAAACTGCATCATCAAACCCAAAATAATAAATTTCCATAACCATGAACCTACCTTAATTTATTCATCTTTGTTTTCTAATTTCTTCCAAATTATATGAAATTGAACCCAAACTCATTTTTAATTCAAGTGTAATACAAGGATTCTACAAAATTCAAGCTTAAAATTTTTACCTTTAATCTTCAATTTGGTGTATTCTTGACAACTTCTTCACTTCTCCTAGCTTCCTTAGCTTTTCTTCAAAATTTCCAGCAAGTTCTAAAGAATTGAACTCTCTCTCTCACTCACGGTACTCAGCTGTTCTTGTTCCAGCTAAAAACAAAAACATAGATAATGTATAGCTTAAATGTACTACACCCATTTCTTTATTCCACTTTCTTTTCCTTTTTTTTTTTTTAAATTTTTAATTATATATGTATATATTAAAATGGTGGGACACTTGTCCATCTTGAATTAATCCATGTGGTGATGTATATTAAGATTAGTTTAGCACACTAAGACCTCGTTTGGCAAGTGGCCTTTTTAGCCAAAAAGGTAAAAAGTTACTGAAAAAATCAAAAAGCCAACAATTCATACCAAAAAGTCAAAGATTCTTTTTTTTCTTTGCTTTTTGCACATCTTTTTGTAGAAAGTCAAAAAGTCATCTCAAACATACTAATTTTTTTTACATCACATTTTAGCCAAAAAGTCAAAAAATTACTAAAAAAACATGTTCCCAAATGAGACCTAATTATACATTAGCTTAATTAATCACTTCTTAATCTTAATCAGTCCAATTGACTTCCATTAATGCCCAATTTATTATATTTAAATTATCAATCTGAATTAGATTTTTAATCAAACTCTAAAAAGGTTCCAAATATTAAATTAAACCTATTTTCATTATCAATTTTGATTTTTCACATCAGTAAGGCCTTATCAAACTTAAAATCTTTGTCAATAAATTATATATTCAATTCAACACCTCATAAATGAATTTAATTCATAATAATCTCAATTCCCAATCTTCATAACTTGATCAACTCCAATTCGAACCCAATTAATAAAATCTCAATTTTACTAAACTGAATCAAATATTTAATTAAATTCTCATATGGTTCGATACTCGAAATTAAAATATTTCAGTTTGTCAATTTCATCTTCTTGAGTCACTTAAGCTTTTAATTTCTAATTCCAAAATAACTCTTTATAAAATTATATACGAATCAACCCCAATATTATTCATAAATTCCACAATGAAATCGGAATAATAATTAATTAAAATCTTAATCACCTTAATTAATTAAATGTAAAATATTTTACGTGACGAGATCGTCACACCAAGCCTCCATCGAAAAGGAGAAAAGTCCTTTATAAGGAAGGGAAACAAACCTCCGCATAGAAAAAATTATTATACCAATAAGTAAAAATTAAACAAATCAAATAGAAAAAACCAGATTTAAGGCATCACCAAATTCATCCAAAACGCTACTGCTCCGCAACATTCAACTTGGAATTTGAAAACTCCATCTCCATAGACTCCACTACTCGGCAACCTTCAACTTGGAACTATCACCTTCAACTCTAAATGCATTTAATATAATAAAAAGACAATTTTATCTTATATTCTCCAAACTCAAAAATAGATTAAGTTGTTAATTAAAATAAAATTAATGATTGATATATAATATAATTAAATTAAACAGTAAAAATTATAATAAATAATTAAAAAATTAGAATTAATTTTAATTCAATTAATGTTAAAAAATTATAATTATGTACATAAGAGAACATAGAGAGAGAAAACTATTTAAAAAAAAAAAAAAACTATTATTGTTATTTCACATATGTAATTAACCAAATTAATTATTGTACTGTGATCTAAAATCACATAATATAAGTCTTGTTTGGGAAGTTAGCCATTTTAATAAGTTAAAATTTTTGTGTTTAGAAACAGAGTTAGATTTTTTGTAGTTGGATGTAATATTTGTGAGAGAAAAAGTGAAATGATTATAGATTTGATATGATATTTTGTCTTATTAGTTATTTTGACTTATTTTATCTTTTTGTGAATTTTAACAAAAAAAATCAAAAAACCTCTTGCCAAACAAGGCCATAGGCCTCTTTTGACAAGATGTTAAAAGCAATTTTTTTTTTTACTATTAACCATTTTAGCGAAAAGTAAAAAAGTTATTAAAAAAATTAATTAAAAAGCCTAAAACTTATATTAAAATGTCCAAGATTTTATTTTTTCTTTATTTTTTATAAATTTTTTTATAAAAAATCAAAAAGTCATTTCAAACATACAATTTTTCTTTTTCATATTTTAATCAAAAAGTTATTAAAATAGTCTATTCCCAACCGAGGCCTTGAAAAAAGCAAAAAAAACTAAGTTTAATCTACTTCTCAAAACAACCCATAAAGTGTTGGATTTTAGGTCTCATTTGGCATGCAATTGTTTTAGTCAAAAAGTTATTAAAAAAATCAAAAAGCCTTTAACCTATATCAAAAAATTAAAGATTCATTTTTCTTTATTCTTTTTTACACATCTTTTCATAAAAAATTAAAAAATCATTCTAAATATATTAATTTTTTTAAATCATATTTTAGTTAAAAAAAAAATTACTAAAATAATATTTTTTCAAACGAGCCCTGAATCCACAAAATATAAAATGAATTTTGGCAAAAAAATAAAATAAAATGAATAAATAAATAAATGAAATTAATCAATTCAAAATTTGAAATTGAAAATGAGGAGTCGGTTAATTTTCCCCCTTTTCAAAATTCGTTATTCGCTGTCACGATCGATATCTCTCGCCCCAATTCTTCACATCTCAGGCATGGATTATTTCTCTCTTCCAATCATTCATTTTCGACCTAATTAGGGTTTCTGGGAAGTCAATCAACCATTCCAATTCGATAATTCAGAGTGTTCAAGATTAGGGTTCCAAGCTTTTTACAGAGATTGGAGTCACATTCAATGTCTGCTTCCACAGTTTCAATCACGGCCAACCCCTCTGCGAGGCGGAGACCCGTGGTGGTCGGAGACAAGAAGTCCGGCATAGAATTGGTGGCTACTGACGGCGTTGCCGCCACCACAAGCGAGAAGATTTCAAACGGGAAAGATCTCAGCCACTCAATTAGAGGCGAAGTAGTTCTGGAGAGATCAAGAGACGTGGTTCAAGTCAAGAAAGCTTTGCCCAATTCAGACACCGCATTACCTTCTCGCCGCACCAATCGAAAGGGGGTTTCGAAGACCCAGAAACCCCTCTGGCAAACTATCATCAGTGCCTCCACCAAGAACTTATTGCTTCTTCTCGTGCTTCTGGGTTTGGTTCAGATGATCCGTAGATTGTTGGCTAATCCTGCAACCATCTCTCCCATTACTTCTTCTACGGAATTTGAGCGTCGAATCGCCGAAGTGGAGGGTCTGTTGGTGACTACTACGAAGATGATGAGGGTTGAAGTGGACTTGGTGGATCAAAAGATTCTGAATCAAATCGGAGGTCTGAAAACGGAATTAAATAAGAAAATTGAGGATAAAGGCGTGGAATTGGAAACTGGGTTGAAGAATTTGGAGGATAGAACTGAGAGTTTGGAGAACTCATTGGGTGAATTGAAGGTGACCGAGTGGTTATCGAAGGAAGACTTTGTTGAATTTCTTAATGAGTTCAAGAAGGCTAAGGGTCTTGATCATGGATACACTGATTTGAACCTAGATGAGATGAGAGCGTTCGCAAGGGAGATAGTTGAGAAAGAATTTGAGAAGCATTCTGCTGATGGGTTGGGTAGGGTAGACTATGCACTAGCATCTGGTGGGGCTATGATTGTGAAGCATTCTGAGCCGTACACTGTTGGGAAGGCAGGCAACTGGTTTTACACTGCTAACCGAAATGGAGTTCATAATGATGCGGAGAAGATGCTTAGTCCCAGTTTTGGAGAGCCTGGTCATTGTTTTCCTTTAAAAGGAAGCAGTGGTTTTGTGCAGATCAAGCTTAGAACTGCCATTGTCCCAGAGGCTGTAACTTTGGAACATGTTGCCAAGGTGATTTTTTTTTTTGTTCCCCTATTTACTACTTGAGTTGATCTTGATTCATTTATTGTTTTTATATCGTATGTGCTTGCATTCTATTTGTAGTATACAAGGTTTGTAGATCAGATGTTTAAGTTTCAACTGTCATTTGGTCTGCTTACTTGTTTTGACTAGTATGGATGCATTGCTTAATTGGATTTGGAGAGGATTTTCTGTACCAAAATCAATTGCAATGTATATGGGAAAAAAAAGTAAGACATTGTAAGTCGAAGTGTAAAATTATAAGTTCTGTTGATGTAGTAGAATTAAAAGTTTTGTTCATTGTGTTCATAAATTTGCTTCTACTGTCAGAACTAGAGAGGTGATGACTTTTGTTTTCTTCCTGCCATTTATTTCTAGCATCTTAAATGAGTTAATCTTGCTTCATCTTGCTCGACAATTTCAAAGATGTTATTTGGTGCCTTGCAGTAGGGTTGTGTAGTCTATGTTTGGGACGAACTTAATAACAATTTTGGCCTGGAGCACTATCTGAAAGACTGACGTATGCTCTTGGAATGCAAATTGTGGTATTGTCTTTAGTAAATTGGAGAGAGAGAGAGAGGCTAGGAATTAATTATGATGGCCAGTTGAAAGGCTGGTTCTAAATGAAGATAATTAGTTGGAATGTGAGAGGACTTAGGTTCACTAGTAGAATGTGCACGGCAAAATAGGTTTTAGTTAGGAATAGTCCGGATATTGTGATTGTTCTAGAAACAAAAATTGAAAGTTTTGATAGGAAATTGATTAAGAGTATTTGGACTAGACGCAAGGGGTGGGTCATTTTATTATTTGGATCAAACAGTGGTTTCCAGAAGTGAGGTAGTGGTAGGTGTGTTTCTGCTTTCAGTTAGGTTTAGGAGTCTTGATAATAGTGAATGGTGGCTAATGTGAGCTTACGGTCCCAATAACCCATGATCAGTGTTATCAGAGGCGAGCTTAAGCGCTCGCCTAAGCGCTAAGCGAAGCGAGGCGAGGGTTCAGCGCCTCAAGCTCCCTGAGGCGAGGCGAAATGGCGAGGCGAGGTAGAAGCGCCTGAATCGAGGCTTAGGCGATGAAGCGTGAGGCGTCAAGAAGCGACGCTTCATCGTAATTTGGCTGATTTAATTTCGAGCCATCTGGGCCCTTCATTCGACTTCGTTCGAATCATCTGGGCCATCGATGAAGTTAATTAGTAATAAGGTGCGAAGCCAAACCCTAGATCGAAGTCGATCGTCTGCTGCCGAAGTCGGAGCTCTTCTTCTGGTCTTCTTCCTTTCTTCTTCATCTCGTTCATCGATCGTCTGCGTCTGCTCTGCCGAAGTCGAATCGAATCGAGGTGAGTGCTTCTTCATCTGGTTCGACTTGTTCGACTTCATCACCTGTTCGTCGATCGCCTGTTCCTCTTCTTTGTTCGACTTCATTTCTTCTTCATCTGGGTCGATCGATTGTGGCCATCGACTGTTATTCGAAGTCGACCTCTTTTTTTTTTTAAATTAATTTTTAATTCTCAAAATTTAATTTTTAATTCACAAAATTTAATTTTTAAAATTAATTCAATTATTTTAAAATTAATTTGTTTTCAATTATTTCAATTATTTTTTTTTCTGTGTTCAATAATTCAATTAATTTTCTGTTTATTTTAATTCTTGGTTATTCAATTAATTATTTTAATTCAATTAATTTGTTTAATTCAATTAATTTGTTTATTTTAATTTAATTAATTTGTTTATTTTCATATAGAATTTTTTACATTTTGTTTAATTCCTATATGAAATGAGTCTATTTAGTTCTTAGCATTTTAGTAATGACATCTTAATTTCAAAACATCTTAATTAATTTCAGACATCTTAATTAATGACATTTTAGAAATGGGACAGTTTAATTTCAAAACATCTTAATTAATTTCAGACATCTTAATTAATTTCAAAACTTGAATTAATTTGAATTACTCAGTTTTTATATAGAATTTTAATTTGGGAATCAGACATCTTAATTAATTTTCATATAGAATTAATTTCAAAACTTGATAATGAAGAAGAAGTTCATTTGCTTGATGTTGAAGATGATTTTTAGAACTTTTGAATTGGTGGATTGTATTTGTTTTTGTTGGATATTTTCTTTTGTTTATGGATATTTAGTATTTGGAATGATAACTGCATGATGGTTCTTGAAAATATTTATATTTTTGTCTATACCATTAATTTTAAAAAAAATATCATTTCTGATCGCCTCGCTTCGATGAAGCCCTCGCCTCGCCTCGTCGCCTCGCGCTTAGGCGTTAGGTGACCTTGTAGCCTCGGTTCGCTTTTCGCCTTAAAAAACACTGCCTATGATTGAAGCAGCCTTTGTGGGATGAGGTAGCCTTTTTGGTTTATGCTATCCTAATTACTGTTGGGTGAAGATTTTAATGTTATAAGAGAGTAGTTTAAAAAAAGCTTAATGGGTACATAGTGTCATTTTGATGCTTTTGTTAGAGATTGACTTAATTGATACATCATTATTAAATGCTTGTTTTTCTTGGTCAAATTCTCAGGACAATTTATCGTGTAAAAGGTTAGATAGATTTTTGTATTCCTTGGCAGGGAAGAGAGTATCCCAAAATTTTCAAATTTGAGACTGTCCAGATCATTGCCCAATGGTTGTAGAGAGTTGTCATTTTAAGTGGGGACCGACTCCCTTTAGGCCCTGTTTGTTTTGGGGGATAGGGGTTGGGATTGGATTAACATGGAGGTGGGTACCCAAGGTTCTGAAAAGCGGTTGCGGTTGCGGGGTGTAAAGGCCGTAGCGTAACGGTTGCGGTAATCAGAATTGTGAATTTTTTTATTTTTCGCACGATTTGAAAAAAACTTACCGATATGCATATTTTTTTTCCATAATCATATTTATTGGGTTTTAAAATAAATATTGATAAATTTTTATAAATTTTTAAGTTTGATCCAATATATTTCATATTTTTAAATCACTATAAACTGAGTTTTTTACATTTTATTTTAATAATTAATGATTTTATATTATACAAAAAAATCAATCATTAACTATTATATATAAGATAAACAATAATAAAAGTAAGAGAATAAATAAAAGTCTAAATATATATATTAATCAAGCCAAATAAATAATGACCACACTTATTATTATTATTATTATTATCAAACAATATATAGATAGAAACATACAACCAAAATGGTTAAGTGATGGCAGCTGAATAGAATAGTATAGGTCTTACAACTTCAACAAATAAATAACATGTTCTTCATCTTCTCTATTCTCTTTCTATCTCTTGTTCTTTCATCTTCCCTCTTCTCTCTCTATCTCTCTTCCCCCATTTTCAACTTTTTTTTTTGTTGTTGTGTTTTTTCGAAAGAAGCAATTCGGAACCATTACGTAACGATATGTAATAGGCCGTTACGGTCGTTACGGCATCATTGCGACCGCTATAGCAGCCACTATGGCCGATACACCAGTGAATCTCAATCACACTGCAAAAGCGGCCGTAACGGATGGCGGTATTAACTACAACCGTTCTACGTAGCGCATGCGTTATGCCGCTTTTTAAAACCTTGTGGGTACCACTAAAATCATGTTTGTTTGCAGAAAACTAACGGTTCTATGAGATTAGAATTAGATTTGAAAATGTAAATGGATCATCACTTCTTTTAAGAGATGTTTTCAAGATTGGTGGGGTAATGGTAGCGTTCAAGGGTGTGAAGGGTTCAAACGTAAGAAGAAACTTAATTGGTTATGGAAAAGCTAAAGGCTTGGAATAAAGAAATATTTGAGAGAAGTGAAAAATGAGATTATAAGTAGGATTGAAGAGTTGGATGGCTTTGAGGAGAGGTGAGATGGATAATAAGAAGGGAAAGAACTGACTTAAAGATTAAGTCTGAGAACGTTGTCTTCAGGGAAACAATTCTAAGTTGTTTCATAAGGTTGCTAATGGACAACATGAAAAGAAATTCATCAAAAGGTTTCTCCTTCTAATCTAAGTTGTACTACTCATCAAGTGGGTAACGAGACCTAGCATTGAGGGTTTGGATTGGTTTCCTATTAATGTCTTGTTGGTTTGAAAGGCCTTTTGATGAATTATAAATTAGAGAGAGCCAACTTTTTATTGTGAAAGGGATGTGTCTTCGGGGCTAGATGGTTTCGTTATGGCTATGTTTCAAGATTGTTTTGGTGGGGTCTTAAGGGATACTCAACGAAGGTTTTTCCTGAATTTTTTGAGAAATGAATTGTTAATGCTTGCATCAATGCTTCGTTTATTTGTTTGATTCCTAAAAAAGAGAATTTCTTGAAGATTGGCGATTTTAGAAATATTGGGCATGTTTGGTTTGTCTCTCAAAACATGTTTTTGGAGAAAAAATTCCAAAAACATGTTTGGTTTAAATTTTTTTTTTTTTAAAAAAAAAAAAGGTCCAAAATCACTTTTCTCTTTACTACACATCAATCAATCACTTTTTTTTTTCACACCCATCTCTTCAACTACAAAAAAAAATCAAATCATCCGAAATTTCAAAACTATTTTCAAAATATACAACAAAACAAAATTTTAAATGTTCTAAACTCTCTCCAGAAAATTATTTTTGAAATAATATCTCAAAACACAAACCAAATAAGGCCATTAGTTTAGTTACATTTTGTATAAAATCTTGACTAGAGTTGTCTAGAAGATTGAGAACAGATTTAGGGACACTATTTCCACTTCTTAGGGTGTTTTTGGTTAGGGACATTATATGCTGGATGTTGCTTTGATTGCTAATGAAGTTGTAGTGGATTATAGATCTCATGATAAGGAAAGAGTCATTTTTAAGTTTGATCTTGAAAAAGCTTAAAGGTTTTGGAGATGAGTAGAGGAAATGGATTTAGGTTTGCCTTTTCTCTACCAATTTATCGGTGATAGTTAATGGCAAAGCTTGTGCTACTTTTGAAGCCACTAGGGGTCCTTTGTCCCCCTTTTTTTGTTTACATTAGTGGTTGATGTATTGGGTAGTTTAGTGGATAGGACTAAGGAGGCGGGTTTAGGATTGTGTGCTTTGGGTTTCAGTGTTCCATCTTTAGTTTTTGTATATAAATATATTCTCTGTTGAGGAAATGGATTTAGGGTTGTCTCATTTTTGTTTAAGGTTCCAGTGCGCGTGGCAAATAAAATTGAGAATATGTCTCAAGAATTTCTTGTGGAAAGGTAGTGAAGGGAAGAAAGACCACTTAATTAATTAGGACATGGTTTCTCTTCCTAAGAATAAGGGGGGACGTGCGTTGGGTTATATTGTAGAAAAGAACATTATTTACTTGGAAAATGATTATGAAATTTCTGTTTGGAATAATTCTTTATGGCATGTTATCAAGAGTGAGTATGAGATTCGGGATAATGGCTGGGATTATGGTGTTAAAATGGGGAAATTCTCAATCTTCATGGAAATTCTTGATCTTCATGGAAATTCATTTCTCAAGGTTTCACATTTTTTTCAATCCATTCGTCTTGTTATGGAAAATGGGAAGAGGACTCATTTTTTGGGAGGATGTTTGGAAGCATCAAATTCTTTTTGCTCATTGTTCCTCGCTTGTGTTGTGTATCTCCTTAACATAATTTTTCGATTGCTCATATGGTTTCCTCTTATGTTACTTCATTTTCTTGGCATTTTCATTTTTTAAAGAAATTTTAATGATTGTGTAGTTAATGAACTTGCTTTGTTATCTATCCTGGATGTTTCTTTGAATGCTTGTGTTGACAAAAGGTTGTGGAATCTTTATTTGTCTAGTCTTTCTCCTATAAATTATTTTTTGAGAAGGTAATTGATGATGCAAATGCCACTCTTTGATCCTCATGAAATGGTATGGAGTGCAGATGTGCCATTGAAAGTTTTTTGCATGGACTTCTCATCTCTTTGATTTTTGCTATTTCCTACTTCAAGGGGATACTTTATTTTCTATTAGTAGAGATTGGAGAGTTGTGTGCGATATGTAATTTTGTTTTTTTAGAGCATTTACCCTTTCGATGTGTGAATTTCTTGTCGTACTTACTCTTTTGTATCTCTTTTCTTTTTTATTAATAAAATAAAATTGTCATTGTTACTAAAGCAAGCTGGCCAAAGGATGATGGGTTGATGGTGCTTCTAAGCTAGTGGTGTCTCTTCATACTTAAAGTGAGGAAATGAAACAAGATTATGGAACCTTAAGGGAAGAGAATTTAGGCTATCCAATCAGATTTGGTAGTCTAGAGCTTTGACTATAAAGTTGGGAAGCTAAGATGGGGTTAAAGAACAGAATAAATGTTAGGTTGGTAGAAGGCTGAAGATGTTGGTCTAAAATGTAAGGCAGAAGCCTGTAGGATTTTCTGCCAGGCAAATTCAAGGGATTCTGGGATATAATTACACCATGGTTCTAAATAACGAATCAGGAGATGAATTGGTATTGGTTGCAATGCAGCGTTATTGGGAGTATCAAGCGATACAGATCTGGAATTAGGTGAGATGGTTGTGAATTTTCGGAAATCATTCACGACCCCTCTAATTTTCAATGATACACAAATTTTGACTTTCTTAAACTTAATTTGTCCCATTTTAATTAGTGTAGTGTGTTCTACGGAGTAAGTTACTTTTTTTTTTCTCTACTTTGGGAGGAACCACACCCTTCTGTTTTTGGCAATGACTCACATCACACATACTTCATCTAGAACTGTGTAGCCACATTCTGAACTGACCTGGTGGAGTAAATCATACGATTTTAGTACGAAACCCAGACAATTCACACAATAGACCTCTTTTTGGTTGTTAAGGTACCTAACAATTTTGATGAGGTTCAGATTTGGATTTTTCCAAGAACAAATAGAAATTAAAGTAGTGGGCCGGTTAGGACTCCCTAGTCAGCCATAGCTTGTGCACTGTTGTTTGATGCACCACTTTCCTGTATTTTGAATCCTACATTGGTGAGAGAGTGCTCCATGAAGCAACCCATCAAGTATAAAAACAAATCCTCATGACTAGACAAATTAAAGTTGTTGGTGTCTACAAGGACACGTGAGCCTCACAGTGTGCCATGTGGTGCACTTCAGTTCTTTCAAAAAATTCCCAATTTAAACTGTTTGGTTCTCTTTGAGAACATGTAATTTATCCATTTCAGTCCAGTAAGTTTGGCAAAACCAATACTTGTCTATGATGGTGCTACTATGTAAGGTTTGAGGTTATTGTCCATTCTTCTTGATGCTGCCACTGCTTTTGATTCCATCTCCTACTAATACTCAAATGGTTTTGGTAATTAATCTTGGAATAGTGGAGTAAATCCACTGATTCATGAAGTTTGTTTGAATCATATTTTGAGTACAGATTTTAGTTGAATGCTGGAGTGTACCATGCCTCTGGTTACAATATGTTGAGTTGTGTGGTTCTCATAATTGTGTTTATTGCTCTTACTACTGATTCATATTATGTCATATGCCGGGGTGGTGTGTCTCCAATACTTGCAGTTTCTTCCTTTATTTTGTGCGTGGATGTTATGGTTTCAATTATATGATACTAAACAGCTGTTTTCAATTAGTTGAGTAGTGAATTTTTAACATACCCATTCACTAAACGCATTTGGGTTGTAATGTGAGCAGAGCGTTGCGTACGACCGGTCAAGCGCTCCCAAGGACTGCAGGGTTTCCGGATGGCTGCAGCAAGGGCGTGATCCTATTGATCAAGTGGTTGATACAGAGAATATGTTTGTTTTGTTGGAGTTTACCTATGACCTCGATAAGAGCCATGCTCAGACTTTCAACGTGTTGGACTCGTCTGCCTCTAGCATTGTTAATATGATCAGGCTTGATTTCACATCCAACCATGGAAGTCCATCTCATACTTGTATCTATCGCTTGAGGGTGCACGGTTACGAACCCAGTTCTGTCTCGATGCTGGCAATTTAATCTTCAATATCTCAACGCTGCTGTGTATTGGATGGATCATTGTCCCTCTAGTTCTTGAATTGTTGCTTTTGTAATTTTTTTTCCCTTCTATGTTAGGTACTTGTTTTATTTTTTGGTTTTGGTTTTAAACTATGATCTTTGATCAGATACTAAATTTTCGTGTGTGTTCTCGGACTGCTTATCAGATGGATCTGTATTTTAAAAATGGGGGATGTTACTCTCCCATTGTAGGAGAAAATACAAGTGATATTAGGAAAGCTTCCAAATTATTGATGTTTTTATTTATTTATTTATATTGTTTGGTGTATACTTGTTACTTGACCGTGCTACTGATGGGTATGTTTTTTCGGTCATTATGCTACAAATGCCAGTGGTTGTGTAAAAAGATGGAGACTAGAGAGCAATTCAGGTAAGTTTGACCTGAGTCAACTTTGAAAAGTCTTAAGACTTGGGTTCTTACTACTCAAACATCATGAATTTTATTGTTAATAATAAATAATGTACTATATATTATTAATTATCTTCAAACGTTGAATTTTCATATTGTAATGTAATTAATTTTATTATTTGGTACAAACAACACGAGTTAATTTTCTAGTCACTCCATCACCTTCCTCCAATCCCAACTCTACCTCCTCATTTCTCTTCCCCAGTGCCACTCCTACCTTTACCTGATTCCAAAAATCAATTTTTTTTTTTTTGTTCATTAAAAAAAAATATATTTGGAAAGTTGGGTCGGAGAGTTTTTTTACACTAAAATAGTCAATAAAAATAAAATATGTTAAAATAATTAATAAAAAAAATGTTATATGTAAATTATAATCATTTTTTTTCTTTTTTTTACAATTATCAAATTAACTACAAAAAAAAATCAATTATAATTCCAAATATAATTTTTTTTTTAACTAAATTAAAATAATTAAAAAACTAAAAAATCAATTAAAATAACTAAGTTGCCAGTGGGAGGGAAGCTCTAGAGTGCCACTCATACCTTTCACCAATTTCAAAAATCAAATTTTTTTATTCATGTAAAAAAAAACAAACAAACACATGTTAGCTATGATATTTTAGAATGGAAGCTCCAAAAACCGGGAGAGGCGATGAAAGACGTGGTTGGTGCCCAAAATCATGAGGAGAAAAGTAGACTTGGTTGGGAAGCTTTTTACAGTGCTAAAGTTTTAGGAGACGTAGATTGGCACAAAAAAGACATTGGCCTCGTGTAGATTGATCGTCCTTGCATCGCTAATAATATGGGGCGTTTTGACAAGTTGTAAAAGAATTAATTTTTAGATTTTTTTAGATTTTATTGCCTCTTTATTTTTTTATATAAAAAATTTATTTTTTGATCAATTTTTCAAAATACCACTATGTATATGTTGGAGCAATCTTTTGTGTACAATAAATAAATTGAAACAAAAATTAAAAAATAAAATAAATAATGTACTGAATTTATTTTATTGAACCGAATGAATATTTAAAAACCAAGTCGAGTGTGTGACACTCTATCCTTAAGACAGATTCGCTCCGCTACGGTGCTTACGGTTATGTAGCGTCTATCTCCCAGGATATAATAATCTTCACAAATTTGTAGTAGCACTCTAAACAAATTTGTCCGGCGAACTATAATCTTGTGTTCTATACTCTCTTTAATTTTTTCTAAAACTATAATGAAGATTATATATGCAAAGGAAAAAATTTGGGCAGTAAAATGTATTTTTTCAAACTGTTTTTGATACTTAAACACTGCTGGAAATGGTGGTATTTATAGGCAAAAATTATGTATGAACAGGTGCAATAAAAAAAAAACCGAACAGATATGAAACAGTTTTGAACAGGTGCAGTTTCAAAATTCGAACAGATAATCGCTATAATCAATGAATCTGGTGGCAATTTTGATGATAATCGCGGCAGTTTGGATCTATCTGGGTAGTTTAAAACCTGTAGACAGTTTAAATTTGAATCTGTTGTGGACTGAAAATGGCACATTTATGGACATAAAAAATTAAATTTAAATTTTGAATTAATTTCCCACAATAATTTTTGGAAAAAATTCAAATGAATTTTATCTGAAAAATTAATATAAAAACCGACCCAATCTATACCCACGCCTAGCACGATCGGTCAGACGGGCGGCGACGCGTATGTGTAGTGGTTTGGGCTAAGATAATTTTGTCCATTACTCATCTCTTCTACAAACTTAGGGTGCCCCTTAGGGCCCAACCCAAGTATTGTACTCTAAAGCTTATATACATACACAAGCTCTCTTAAAGTTTCAATGTAAGACAACCTATTTCAAGTAAACTCACATTTAATTCTTTATATGTCCAATTCCACAAACCCAAAAAGGACGTCAACTTCTCATTCAATCATGAATGGTTTTGACGAACCGTCTTCACTGTGTGACTTACTATGCGACAAGGAACACATCACCTCTTCAGACCCATTCCTAAAGACGTTTACTCAATTTTGGGCTCAAAGTTTGCCCAAAATAAGCCTCATAAACCAAATTTTCCAACAATCCCCCACATGAATAGAATTTGACGGAGAGAAAATGCAATAACATGATCTAATTACAGAGAGTACAGAAATTGGAAATATTCTGCAAAAGATAGGTAGCTTTTGGCTTTGAACCTTGCCTTGTGAGATACTATCAGATTTACTAGCTAACCAGTGAACATGATGTCTTGAACTGTTCTGCTGTTTGTGTAAATCCAGACAATAGAACTTACACAGTATATTCCCAGACACAGTTTAGTTCTCACTATTGTGTTCATTTAGGCCCTGAACAACCTAGTCTTTCATGAGTGCTCTAAAGACTTGTAACCCTTCACAAATCTCATAGAATCGACCTAGTTCACACTCACATAGGTGATTCTTATGAAGAGTATCCTGCTATACTCCACTAGATATAAGAATCATTAAAATTTTACTTGACCTAAAACGCTACAGACATCACTATTTCATCCTAGAAATGGGTAGGAGTTGGACTCCCCAGTGATCCTTCTAAGTTATTCACAATTCGGTTGTCCTTTTGAACCTAGATCTTGGGATTTCCAGTCAACTAAATTGGGTTGCCGTTGTGGTAACTCTTATTTAATAGGCTTAAGTCTCATTCCCCTCGATGAATTCTCAACTAACTCTCTTGGTAACCCTTTGGTTAGTGGATCCGTTATGTTGTCTTTAGACTTCACATATTCAATGGAAATAATTTCATTAGAGAGTAGTTGTCTTACGGTGTTATGTCAACGACGAATGTGACGTGACTTCCCGTTATACATATGACTCTGTGCTCTACCAATTGTTGATTGACTATCACAATGTATGCATATAGCAGGCACCGATTTTGGCTATATTGGAATATCTTCAAGAAAGTGGCGAAGCCATTCTGCTTCTTCCCCAGTTTTGTCTAAAGCTATGAATTCTGATTCCATAGTAGACCTAGCAATGCAAGTATGTTTGGAAGATTTCCAAGATACAACCGCCCCACCAAGAGTAAAGACATACCCATTGGTAGATTTTGAGTCTTGAGTATTCGATATCCAGTTTGCATCACAATAACCTTCAAGTACTGCTGGATATCTAGTATAATTCAGCCAAATGTTACGAGTAAATTGAAGATATCTTAGAACCCTTATAATTACTTTCCAGTGTTCTACTTTCGGATTACTTGTATATCTACTTAATTTACTTATTGCATAAGCTATATTCGGAAGTGTGCAGCTCATCAAGTACATTAAGCTTCCAATAATTTGGGCATACTCTAATTGAGAAATACTTTCCTATACATTCTTAGAAAGAAATAAATTAACATCTACAGGTGTTCTAGCAAGATGATCACCATCTTTGCTAAATTTGTCAAGTATTTTCTTAATGTAATGAGATTGTGACAAAGCATATCCTTCTGATGTTTTGGTAATTTTCATACCAAGAATTACATCAGTAATGCCCATGTCCTTCATGTCAAAATGTTTATTCAACATTTTCTTGGTAGTTTTAATCATGTCATTATTACTACCTATGATGAGCATATCATCCACATAAAGATATATAATGACATAACATTTGTTTGTGTTTTTAATATAAACACATTTGTCACACTCATTAATTTTAAATTCATTTGACATCATTGCCTTGTCAAATTTTTCATGCCATTACTTTAGCACTTGTTTTAAACCATATAATGATTTAACCAATTTACACACTTTCTTTTCTTTTCCTGGAACAGAGAAACCTTCTAGTTGTTCTATCTAAATTTCTTCATCTAACTCACCATTTAAGAAAACGGTTTTCATATCCATTTGATGAATTTCTAAATTGTACAACGATGCAATAGCAATTAACATTCTAATGGATGTTATTCTAGTAACCGGTGAGTATATGTCAAAGTAATCAAGACCTTCTTTTTGTTTAAATCCTTTGACCACAAATCTTGCCTTATATTTGTCAGTTGATCCATTCGCTTTCATTTTTCTTTTGAAAATCCACTTGTACTTAAGAAGTTTACAACCTGGTGGCAAATCCACTAATTCCCAAGTGTGATTTTGCAATATGGATTCAACTTCACTATTAACAGCTTCTTTCCATAAAAGAGCCTCAGGACTGGAGATAGCCTATTTAAAAGTTAAAGGCTCATTTTCTAACAAAAATGTTAGAAAATTTGGACCAAAAAATTTTGATGTATCTTCCTCATTTTGATCTAACTCTTACTTTTGTTTTTTATCATGTTCTTGATCTTGACTAGTAATAACATCATGAGATCTTTTATTGTTACTAGTCTCTTGTCCAGTCTTATTTGGAAATACATGTTCAAAGAAAGATGCATTCCTCGATTCAATAATAGTATTTACATGCATTTCGGAATGTTCTGATTTATGAATCAAAAACCGATATGCACTACTATTCTTGATATAACTAATGAAAATGCAATCAACTGTTTTAGGACCTTAGTCTTTTTAGGATTAGGAATAGTCATTTTAGCCAAACACCCCCACACTTTTAAGTATTTGTAGGATGGTACTCTCCTATGCCACAATTCATAAAGTGTTTGATCCACTTTCTTTCGGGGTATTTTATTAAGTATATAATTAACAAAAAGTATTGTTTTCCCCTACAAGTTAATTCAGAACTTATTAACATGGTATTCATCATTTCTTTTAAAGTCTTTTCTTTCAGCAATTCCATTTTGATGAGTTAAGTAAGGAGCGGTGGTTTGATGACTTATTCCATATTCTTTACAAAACTCACCAAAAAGTAATTCATATTCACCACCCATATCACTTCTTAGTTTTTTGATTTTCTTACCAAGTTGATTTTCAACTTCATTCTTATATTGAATGAAAGTTTCCAAAGTTTCATCATTGGTTCGAATTAAATAAACATAACTATATCTAGTATAGTCATCTATAAAAGTGATAAAATATTTTTTCCCACATCTAGTTTGAATTGATTTAAAATCACAAATGTCACTATGAATTAATTCAAGTGGTTTCGTACTTCTTTTAATTGAATAAAAAGGAGTTTTGGATAATTTTTTCTCAACGCAAATTTCATATTTATGATTTGAATCAATGTCAAATTTAGGTAAACATTCCATATTAATTAATCTACGCAAAGATCCATAATTAACATGTCCAAGTCTACCATGCTATAAATTTGAAGACTTAAGCAAGTAAAAAGAAGATGTATTTTTATTAATAACTGAGGATACAACGGTCATTACATTTATCTTGAAAAGGCCATCAAACATGCAACATTTTCCTACATACATCACATTCTTAGTAAGTACAAATTTATCACTCTCAAACACTAACCTAAACTCATTCTTACTCAACAAAGATCCGGAAATAAGATTATTGCGAGTGTCCAGTACATGCAGCATATTGTTGAAAGTGAGTCACTTTCCAGATGTCATCTTCAGAACAATCTTCCATTGTCCTTCAACTTTGGAAGTTGAGGAGTTGCCCATAAAAAGTTGTTTACCGTTGTCCACTGTAGAATAAGATGTGAAATCTTTTTGTCGACACAAATGTGCCGAGTAGCACCAGTGTCCACCTACCATTCTTTAGGATTTTCAACAAGATTTGCCTCGGAAACAACTGCAGAAAGATTGATATCATCTACACCATTGGAAATATTGTCCACTTCGGTTATATGGGCTTGTGCAGGCTTCTTACTTGTTATTCTTTTACTTTTGCCTTTGCTACGGAAATCTTTGGCTCGATATCCTTTTTTGTCACAGATATAGCACTTGCCATTAAACTTGTACTTTTTAATTTCCCCTCCTTAAGAGCCTTGTGATGAACTTTCTCCAGAAAACTTATGTTTCTTTGCTTTTAGAGCATGTTCCACCACATTTGCCTTAGACTCCATAGGATGCTTCCCAGCCCGTTTTTCATAATTGCGGTTGTCTTTCTTAATCCTCAAACGCAGAATTAATTCTTCTAAAGATATTTCTTTGCGCTTGTGTTTAAGGTAGTTTTTGAATTCCTTCCAGCCTTGTGGTAATTTCTCAATTAAGACTGCAACTTGGAAGGATTCACTGAGAGACATGCTTTCTGCGTGAATGTCATACAGAATGAGTTGGAGATCTTGAACTTATCTGATCACAGTTTTAGAATCAACTATTACAAAGTCTAGGAATTTGCCAACCACAAATTTTTTTGAGTCGGCATATTCCATTTTGCATTTTTTCTCCAAAGACTCTCAAAGTTCCTTTGCTGTCTTGATAGGACTGTAGACGTTGTATAATATGTTGTCAAGTCCGTTCATAAAATAGTTCCGGTAAAAGAAATCAGCATGTTTCCAGGCATCGACCGCAGCAACTACTTGCCGGTTAGTTTCATCCTCGTTCAGAATAGGAGCATTTTCACAGAGAAAATGAACCAGGTTTAGAGTTGTAAGATAGAACAACATTTTCTGTTGTCATCTTTTAAAATCAGTTCCTGAGAACTTCTCTGACTTCTCACCATGATTTACCAGTATTGTCACAATAGGAGATGAGGTTGGCACAATTGCAGCCACCATTCCAGTACTTGTTTGAGCATTTGTTTCAGTAATCATGAGTTCTAAATTATAAAACAAAATTATAATTAAAATTTATACTACACAGAAAATTAATCCAAACTCACAGAATTAAATTCTATAAAAATAAAAGAAATCAGAATATAACTTTTATTTTTCAATTAAGTTGGGTTGGAAATAAAATAAAATTTTATTTAACCAAATTAATTCCACACAGAAAATTAAATTTCTATAACACTTCAATAATTAAAAAAACTAAAATAGAATTTTTTAATTAATGAACACTCAAAAATAATTTAAGAAAACCAAAATTAATTTCTGACAAAATTCCACAAATAAATATTCTGAATTGTTAATGACACTAGTATATTACTACTAGTTGTCAAAGAAAATAGACAGTATATTACTACTATCTGTCAAACAGTAAATTACTACTATTTGTTTTCCAACTAGAATATTATCTTGTAAAATCACAGAAAATAATTTCTATAAGAAAAAGAAAGAAGAAAGGAAATAAATGAAAATTTTTGTAAACAAAATAATTCGAATCTGTCTTAAAATTGTTGGAACAATCTTCTGTATACAATAAATAAATTGAAACAAAAATAAACAAATAAAATAAATAACATACTGAATTTATTTTATTGAACCGAATGAATATTTAAAAACCAAGTCGAGTGTGTGACACTCTGTCCTTAAAACAGATTCATCCCGCTACGGTTCTTACGGTTATGTGCCATCTATCTCCCAGGATATAATGATCTTCACAAATTTGTAGTAGCACTCCAAACAAATTTGTCCGGCGAACTAGAACCTTGTGTTCTATACTCTCTTTAATTTTCTCTAAAACTATAATGAAGATTATATATGCAAATAAACAAAATCTGGACAGCAAAATGTATTTTTTCAAACTATTTTTTATTCTTGAACACATTTGGAAATGTTGGTATTTATAGGCAAAAATTCTATCCGAACAGGTGCAATAAAAAAAAGCTGAACAGATATGAAATAGTTTTGAACAGGTGCAGTTTCAAAATTCGAACAGATAACTGCTATAACTGCAACAGATCTGGTGGCAATTTTTGACAGATAACTGCCCGGCAGTTTGGATCTATCCGGGTAGTTTAAAACCTGTAGACAGTTTAAATTTGAATCTGTTGTGGACTGAAAATGGCACATTTATGGACATGAAAAATTAAATTCAAATTTTGAATTAATTTCTTGCAATAATTTTGTCCAAAAAATTAATATAAGAACCAACCCGATCCACAACCCACACCCAGCACGTCCGGCCGGATGGACGGTGGCGAGTGCGCATGTGTGGTGGTTTGGGCTAAGGTTCATTTTGTCCATAATTCCTCTCTTCTACAAACTTGGGGTGCCCCTTGGGGCACAACCCAAGTATTGTACTCTAGAGTTTATACATACACAAGTTCTTTTAAAGTTTCAATGTGAAACAACCTATTTCAAGGAAACTCACATTTAATTTTTTAAATGTCCAATTCCACAAACCCGAAAACGACACCAACTTCTCATTCACTCATAAATGGTTTTGACGAATCTTCTTCACCATATAACTTGTCATGTGACAAGAAACACGTCACATCTTCGGACCCACCCCAAAAGACATTTGGGACCAACTCAATTTTGAGCCCAAAATAAGTCTTATAAACCAAATTTTCCAACAGTATCTACCGCAATTTTAGAGCATTTTTTAACTCACTAAGCATATAATACTTATTAGTCAAAATGTTGAGTATAATTTACTTTTTTAACTCCAATCTATTAAGCATATAATTAGATATTTTAGTTCAATTCATATTTAGGTGATGTTTGGGCCGGAAGTTTTTTTGTTTTGTTTTCACTAAAAGACAAATTGGTTACAAAATCAAAAAAATAAATTCAAACAAAATATCACATCAAACCCCATAATCATTTTAATTTTTCTCTCACAAACATTACATCCAACTACAAAAAAAATCCAACTATCTTCCCAAACACAAAAAAAAATTTCTCCAATAATATCTTACAACTAAAAAAATTTACAAAAAAACCCACTTTCCAAACACCCACTTATTAACTACATGTCGCTAGTCTTCAAATATTAGACAAAATGTATTTAATTCTTATGATAATTTTATTCCATTTTTATTGTTGACGTAACATTCTATAATATTAATAGTATTTAGATAAATAATTAAAATTAAAAGTATGGCTGGAGTAAAAATATAAAAAAATTAATAGATAAAATAAAATATATATTTTGTAATATGCCTATTAACATTGGAGATACGACTAAAAGTAAATAAGTGGTTATGATTTTTTTTTATCCGACTAAGTGGTTATGATAGGGGACTTGAGGGTGTTGTTGTGCCCTTTTATGGGAGTTTTGTCGGAATGTTTTTTTGATAATCTGAACTGTTTTTATTGTAGGATTCGTTAAGAATATTATTCATATAAAAAATCAAATTAATCGGATATTCGTAACTTCAAGATTAGGTCTTAATTGTTTTTTAAAATTTATGAAAGTTATGTTAACTGTTAATTTTTATAAAAATAAATATACTTTTAGAACTGTAAATATTTAATCAATTTAATTTTTTACATAAATAATCTACTCAATAAATTTTATAATATAAACAATTTATATTATCAAAAAAAAAACTCGGGACAATACTCTATAAGAGAGCATATCAACCTACTGTGCTCAAAGGCATGACAGGATTCCCAGATCCGAGAGGCAATACAAGAGGGTAACGAGATGATGGAAGTAGAAGTGGTAAATGTTGTCGCATTGAGAAGGATATGTTGGTAATTTGGGAAAAAGAAGATAGAGAAAAAGAAAGTCCAAAAAAAAGAGAGTATTGTTTATGTTATCAATTTAAGAGTTTTATCAAAAGTTAATATATTTTATTCACTTTAACTATTATTAAATATTATTTTATTATTTATAGCTTTAAAACCTGCATTTATGTTTTGTATGAAAAAATATGTAAAAAATTAAAAAAAATAATGTGATAATTTATAGTAATTGACTTTTTAACTAAAATTTAAAGAGATAAAATAATATTTAGTGATAAATGAGCCGAATAAAGTTTAAAAAAAAAATTTAATCAAAAAAAATTAAAACTAATTTATTACAAGAACAGTCCTATTTAGAAAATTCCCAATAGATTTCGTTGTATGAATATTTGTTTTTGGTTGGTTGCGAAAGTAACGCAAGTCATTAGGTCCCACGGCATGACCGCGGTTTAAAATAACCTGACCACGGTTAAAAGTAGATGTCAAAAGCGAAACCCATGTCTCTCTCTCCCCTCAAAGCCACCACTTTCCTATTTGCTTCCTCGTGCGGTATTAAAAAAAGTAAAATTAAAGTAGAAATCAGACGACTCCAAAATCCAATCCCCTCACTCTCTTCTTATCCTCCTCTCTTCCCTTTTTCTCTCTCATTTTCTCCCACTCTCTCTCTCTCTCTCTCTCTCTCTCTCTAAGAAAACCAGAGAAACTCTGCTCTGGATGTAGAAATTAAATCCTACCAAAACGTTGCTGCTACCGGTATGTACCCCCCCCCCCCCTCTCTCTCTCTGATTCCTTCAAATTTTTTTTTTTCCACTTTTCTCCGATGGATCTATCTTCTTCTGAGCTTTCTGTTGATTACTTTGATCTCTAACATGTTCATATGATCTACTATATCTGTTTTGCTTCTGTGTTTTGTGTTTATATGTATACTATTTCGTTGTAATTACACTGTAACGCGCACATGTTGCGTGTACATATATATATGAATCTCGTTGACTTGTGAATTTCATAGTTTTTTTTTTTTTTTTGCTTTTTTTTTTTTCTACTTTTTGATTTGAGCATAGTTGAAGGAAGGACCGTGATTATAATCTTCTGTGTTCTCTGTACTTCTGACCTTAATTCACTAGAGAAAGTTTCTCCTTTTAGTAAATGAATAATTATGCTTTCTTGTAGATCTGGGAGTGCCTGCACTGTTCTGCGTGTTTAATTATAGCTAGATGTATGGAGTCAGGATTTTTGAAAATTTCATATCCAAAATTTTAAATGAAGAAATCTCAAATATATATGGTCGAGTGTGGAAATTACAACGGGGGGAAAGGAAACTTTATATGTGGAAAACCAATAAAATAGAATTAAAATTAGAAAGATAAAAATAATAATTATGTTTTTAGAAATCTAGTGGGGGGGAAATCGAGGACAAAGTTTTAAATTATTGG
This sequence comes from Camellia lanceoleosa, assembly GCA_025200525.1. Classification (NCBI taxonomy): domain Eukaryota; kingdom Viridiplantae; phylum Streptophyta; class Magnoliopsida; order Ericales; family Theaceae; genus Camellia; species Camellia lanceoleosa. The sequence goes on from CM045763.1 coordinate 85,740,328, forward strand.
AAAATAGAAATATTTCTGAGTTTTAGTGGTGGAAATTTTGAGAAAAAAATATAAAGCCATATATGAATTTTAAATTTCCCTGATTTCAGCGAGGGTAATTGCTCCCTCTTGTCCTATAGTGGCTTCGTCCATGCCGGTGTATATGTTTGTATGTTGTTTTGACGTCAGAGCACTGGTTTTCTGCATTAAGAGCTTAGTTGCTTGCGACAGAAAAGCACTGAGTTTGTTAGGCTGCAATTATGTCTCCAATTCTACTCCTTATATATGTATATATGAATATATTTATTTTCTGTTTGTTTTCCATGTGTGTTACGTTTGTGATTTTGTTTCTATTTGTAATAAACTTTGCATGGAAAGACTCTGAAATACCTGTTTTCATTGTGATTCTGTCTTGTTTGTTTTCTTTCAGTCGGTTATTTATTTCAATTATTTCTAGAGATCATATTGTGGGTGAACTCTTTTTGACATAATCTTTTGATCATTAATTCTGCAGGACGAGTTTCGCTTCAGTTGATTTTCTAGTTTGTGCATCATTAACTCAAAATCCATAACATCTTGGTAATAATTAAAACGAGTGTCGTCTAGTGTTAAAGTTTGGTTATAAAAACAGAGAAGGTGAGGTATTCTTGAAGCAGGTTTTAGTAATTGAAGTTTGATTGTTGGATTGGGGTTTGATTTTGTCTGTGTTACTAAATGGGTATTTTGGAGGACATGGGTTTCTGTAGCAATTTTGATTTTCTCTCAGCTCCTCCGGGGGAAGGAGAGGTGGCTTTGGAACCTGAACAAGAGGCTGCTATGGAGGAGGATTACAGTGATGAGGAGATGGATGTTGATGAGCTAGAGAGGAGGATGTGGAGAGACAGAATGCTTCTGAGGCGGCTTAAAGAACAGAATAAGGCCAAGGATGGAGTAGACAATATAAAGCAACGTCAGTCCCAGGAGCAAGCTCGAAGAAAGAAAATGTCTCGGGCACAAGATGGTATCCTCAAATACATGCTGAAAATGATGGAAGTATGTAAAGCCCAGGGCTTTGTGTATGGGATCATCCCTGAGAAAGGAAAACCAGTGAGTGGAGCCTCTGACAATCTTCGTGCATGGTGGAAGGAGAAAGTCAGGTTCGACAGGAATGGCCCAGCTGCAATTTCCAAGTACCAGGCTGACCATTCAATACCCGGGAAGAATGAAGACTGCATCACAGTGGCCTCCACTCCTCACACCTTGCAGGAGCTCCAAGACACCACTCTCGGTTCACTTTTGTCGGCTCTGATGCAGCACTGTGAACCACCCCAGAGGCGGTTCCCGTTGGAGAAGGGTGTTCCTCCACCGTGGTGGCCCACTGGAAACGAGGAATGGTGGCCTCAATTGGGTCTTCCTAATGATCAAGGCCCTCCTCCATACAAAAAACCTCACGATCTGAAGAAGGCCTGGAAGGTTAGCGTTCTAACAGCAGTGATCAAGCACATGTCCCCCGACATTGCCAAGATCCGCAAGCTTGTGCGCCAGTCTAAATGCTTGCAGGATAAGATGACAGCGAAGGAGAGTGCCACTTGGTTGGCTATCATTAACCAGGAGGAGTCGCTGTCCCGAAAGCTGTATCCCGATAGCTGCCCACCCACATCGTTTGCTGCTGGGAGTGGATCATTTGTCATCAGTGACGTGAGTGACTATGATGTTGAAGGAGTGGATGATGACCCAAATACCGAAGTAGAGGAGTGCAAGCCCCGTGATGGTACTATCTTCAATTTGGGGATGGGGGGATCGAAAGACAGGTTTGTGGTGCCGCCATTGGCTCAAATCAAGGGTGAAATTATTGAAACAAACTCGGATTTCATTCAGAAGAGGAAGCAGCCATCAGATGAGCAGCACATAATGATGGAGCAGAAGACATATACATGTGAGTTCCCTCAGTGCCCTTATAACAATTACCGAAGTGGGTTTTTCGACAGAACTTCGAGAAACAATCACCAAATGAATTGCCCTTACCGAAGCAATTCTTGTCAAGGGTTTGAAATGCCAAACTTCCATATCAACAATGACAAAGCACCTGCCTTCTCTAGTTCCTTTGCACAACCCAAGCCAACTCCTAGGACAGTGAACCAGGGTTCACCGTCTTTCCATGTTACCGGACTCGGACTTCCAGAAGACGGGCAAAAGATGATTTCTGATCTCTTCTCGTTCTACGATACTAATCTTCAGCAGACCAAGAGCTTGAATTCTGGGAGCCTTAATGTTATTGAAGATCAGACTCCACAGCAGCAAAAATTTCAACTTCAACTGGATGATAATTTCTATGGGCAGGGGGTCATAATGGAAGAAACCAACATGCCATTGAATCATTCAGTTTTCCCATCAACTGAATTTCAGTTTGATCAGTGCAAAGTGTATGCTTCTCCATTCGATACCAATGGAAACGACAGTATGGCAGATTTCAGATTTGGTTCACCAATGAACTTGGGTTCGGTTGATTATCCCATTGACCCAATGCCAAAGCACGATGCATCCGTGTGGTTCCTTTGAAGGAACAGAGCAAGTGGCTGTATATTCTTGGAGGAAGGTCATCCATGTGTTATTCTCTTCTAAATAGGTGAAGTTTCTTCCTTATAAGTGTAGGTAATTAATATGTGTTGGCTTGTTAAAGAACTTTTTGAAGTTTGCTTTCAATTGTCTCTCATGTTTAGGACATCTAGGTTGCTTAGTTGCAGTATTGAAGAGATGGAGATTACAGAACTGGGGAAAAACCAAAGAGACCCTCTATGCAGTACTGCTTTTGGAAATGGTTGGAGGCAACTTCTAGTTGCAATAGTTGATATTGGCATGTAATTATATATACCATGAAAACACTAATATTCATATATGTGGTTTGCTCTTATAAAAAATAAATAAATCTTGTTTGCTTCATTAACTAGGCAGTGTTTCTTTTTTCTTTTTTTTTTTCTTTCCAAAGTTCACTATGGAAAGTGAATTTTTGATATGTATAGTTATCTCTTTGTTCGATAAATGCAGTGGAAAGGAATGTTAATAAGCTTGGTGAAGTTGTAGACCTCGATTGATCAGATGTAAAATGATCTCTCATCTATCTTGTGAGGGATCCAGTTGAATGCTCGAGTATAGATTCCTTAACCTAAGATCCTATCCTATGTGGGTTACTTGGAAATTGAGAAATAGCAACCACGTGGCATTTGATGATTGGTGTGTGATATAGACCTGGAACAATTTTAGTAGTTGATGAGACTGGCTTGGAATTCACACGTTGTTTGAATTCCAAGTGCTGACTGACCCCAAAGGTCTTTTGTTTGGACCCTTCATATATGTGAAGAGCTATGCAAAACAAGGACAAATGATTTGGACTCTTTATATTTTTGTCGAGTTTAAGACATTATTATTGAATATTTTTTTGTCTTGGAGGGTCCCATGTGGTTGGCATGGATGAACACGAAACGAAAGTAACTGTGGTGAAAAATAATAATAATAATAATAAATAAAAGTTAGAGATTTTTACGTACAAGTCTTAATTTATGAATTTGTATTTCATCAACTCTTAATTAAGATTTTTTTATACTTTTAAGTTTCATTAAATTTTTAATAATTGAAATTACCTTTTAAACAATAATTATTTATTATTTATGATTATCTATAAAAAAAAATAATGATTTGATATTTATTTTGATTTTTAAAATTTTAAAATATCAAATTTTAAATTTAAAAACTAAAAAAAAAGAATCGTGAAAAGAAAAAGAAACTATTTTTTTTTTGAAAAAATTGAATTATTTTTTTGTACAAAATTGAAAATTTTGTATCTATGAAGGAGCATAATGATGGAATATTAATGTGTAAAATTTTTTAAAAAAATTAACAATGAAGAAATTGTAATGTTGTCAGTTTTAAAAGTGAAAAAAATTGATAATATTTTCGATTTTATTAGGTAGTTGAATTAAACTAATAAGTAGAAAGGTAAAAACGTTTAATCTCATATTTTATGTTTTTCATTAGTTAGTAAAATAATTATCTGAAACATTATTGTTCAAATTTGATAATATTCTTAATTTTAAAAATTAAAAAAAATTGATAATATTTTTAATTTTACTAAATAAGATTTGTTGGCTTAAAAAATTTTAGATAAGACTTGAGTTATTATAATATTTATAAATAAAACTTTTAGATAATTAATTTTAAAAATAAAAATTTTATAAATTTTATAACATATTTTACATGAGCGTGAGAATTATGCGAAATTTTTATTATGTAAGTCTTATACCTATATAAAATATTTAATAAAAATTTTAGAATATTTAGGATTACTCCAATAAAAATGAAGGGGATAACGTGTTGAGAAGGAAAAAAAGAGGGGGCTGTAATTAATGGCAATCAATCAATCAAATCAAAGCTTTGAATTCCTTAGTCAAAGTTGGGCCAAGTTGCAACAATAATGGTCAGTTTTGTTGTATTTGTGTTTCTGTTTTCTATATATATATATATATACATACAGGTAGTAGCTTTGGTCCAATATAAGATCGGATTAGATTGTGTTATTGAATTTATGAGATCTATTACGGGTCTCGTTTTAATAATTCAAACCGTTTGATATGTAGAACTCATCGAGTACTATATGCTTATAAAAAATCACGTTGATCGGATATCGATAGCTATGTGAACAAAACAGTTTTTTATCAACCGTTAATTTTTTCACTGTCTATTTTTTTTATACAAAACTGATTTGATCACATAACTATTGATATCTGATCAACGTGATTTTTTTATAGGCATGTAGTACTCAACAAGTTCTACACATTCAACGGTTCGAATTATCAAAAAGGGCCCAAAATGGGCCCCATGGGCCGAACTAGACGGGTCCAGTCTTAATCTCAACTTGAGACAAGCTGGACCCATATATATATGCTTTTCGGAGAGGCATAAGATAGCATCTACAATGTTCATGTTGCACAATAGCATTCTCCCTACATTCTAACTTGTCAGGTTCAAATCTTGTCAGACGAAGTTGGGTGGTTATGCTCTATTAGCTTATGTTGTACTTGGTGTGGGTGTCACGACCCAAACCCGGCCCTATGGGTTTAGCATCAGAATCGCCAAGAATCGAGATTACCAAGGCCCGCCAATCAAGAATACAAGAAATACAGAGTTCAGGGAACTGGAAGCCAAAACAGTAAATAACTAGTGTCCATAGAGCTGTGTTAATCTGTATGCCAAAAACATTTTTCATACATTTATGCGTTCACTACCAGTACAGTATACACAATCATTACAGACATTCAGTACGGGGACTCAGTCCCTCGATAACAGTACAGTAAAACAGTCTATACAGTAACGTACAACAGTACAAAACAGTAAGGAGACCTATGGGGACACAAAAACACCCCAAGCCATGGCATGGCGTCTCGGAACCTCACAGTGAGGCACAAAGGCTGGCTGACAAAACTGGGGACCAATCCCACGCTCCTAGCTCCGGCGGTGGCACCTACATATATATATAACAAGTGAGCTAAAGCCCTGAATAACATACTGTAAAGAGGTTATGAATGAATGTCCTTACGATAATGAAATCAATTCATTATACTGAGATTTCAATCTTTCAAGATTTCGGTCAATCAAGATTTCAATCAATCAGCCATATGTGGTACATCCATTAGCCTATAAACAGTAGGTCCAAAAGGACCGGGCCTTAACAGACCCAACAATAATGATGGCCATCAATCAGTATGGTTCCACAAGGAAACCGACAGAGCTCTGTAACAGTCAATAACAGTGGGTGCTAAGGATGCCACAATACAGTTCGAAATACGGGACATACATTCATTCAATAAACAATATCAGTTCAATAAACAGTTCGGTTCAGTAATCAAAATATAACCATTTTGAACATATCTTTACACAATCACATTACTCACGTGATTGGGCTATCAAGAAGCTAGAGCTGCCCCCGAGAGTCAACCCTAACATCAATCAAATAGAACACACACTAAGTTTACAGTTTGGAAAGGATGATAATTAAATCCCTAAATTCCTCGGTGTGGTTCTATGCCTACATCCTCATTAAGATGCTCTAAACTAGGCCTAAGAATGCCTAGGATGCGATGAGGATGCAAAAATGCACTTAGAAAACAATTTGAATTTTTTCGAACAGGCCTCCGCCGAAGAGTTTCGTTTCGGCGGACAAGCACACAAAGGCCCACGCTCGAGCGTACATTCCGGCGCTCGAGCGGACTGATGAAAGGTGCAAAAAATCTTTGGATGCGATTTTCCCCGGCGTTAAAATCCTTCGCCGAGCGATCAGAAACAATGCGAGAAAATATCGAGATGCATTCCCTGGCACTTCGCCGAAGTCGGCGGACGTCAAAATCTGAAAATCCATATTCGACCTCGAAGTTTCAAACCAAGTTTTGATGCTCCAAATTCGATCCTCTTGGGCCCATTTCCTGGAAAACTCTTTCAAACACATAGAATAACAAGTTCTAAAACTCAATTTAAGAAATCAAGGCCCAAGGGTGTTTCAATTAAACTCAATTTCAAACCATTTTCAAGAACACTTTCAAAACATGACATGCATGATCTTTAAACCAATTTTAAGCTTCCAATCATGCTCAAATGAGCTCCAATTCTTTGAAAAGCAAGTTGAAAACACGGACTATGATAACAACATGGACATGCATGTGACAATTCTCCAAGAATTCAACTCAAACTCATCAATATGTACATGCATGTAACATTTGAGCTTCAATTCCACATATATGAACAAAAACATGGCTTGGTTCTACAATTTAGCATGAACCATGCATAATGAAGTTTATAGACAAGGAGGAGACCATGAATTTCTTACCTAGAGTGTTAATTCAAGGTGTGGAAGCTAGATTATGCCAATTTACACTTTAATTCCAAGCAATCCAAGCCAATTCTCCAAGATGAGTTCAACTCTCTCTAGCTCTCACTCTCTCTAAGTTTTGGTCGGCTAGGAAGAAAGAAATGGCTGAGCAAGAGTCTAAGGTAAGGCTCATTACAATTAATAAACAAGAGCTCCACTCAAGGGCAATTCGGTAAATATATCTAAGTTTGCAATTAACTCGATTCAATCTAATTTAATCATTCCTAATCAATTTTCAGATAAAAATATCATTAAATCACAAATATTATGCTGATTACAAAACATCAAACGGTTTCTAAATCGGCCGCCGATAAGGCCTTCAATTAGCAGTTTAAACATAAAATGCAAACAGATAATCATACACTCAAACAGATGCAACACGCAATCCAATAGACACACTCATTCAGTTTCAATTTCAGTTTCATTCAGTCTATTCAGTAGTTCATCCAGTTCACTTATCAGTCATTAGCAGTTCAGTTTAGCAATGATCAGTAGGTAATTCAGTGGTTTAACAGTGTCGATGCGAGGGTTATTCTGATGGGTATGGCTTCAGTGAACTAGGTCAGGCCTACGTTAAGAAAAAATAGATGGGTATTGATGGGATTGGGCCAGGTCTAAGGTCTCGTTTGAAGATTTTGATTTTTAATCAAAAAATATAGGGGAACTGACCCAAAGGTTTAAGCCTAACATATCATACCCCATTTAGGCCCAAAACAAATTTAATACTCTATTAAGTCCTCAAATTATTAATTAGACGAAAATACCCACAATATCATCCAATTTACACGCGTGCAACCATCACCTACGATCATCTCAATCTGAACAGTACACTGTCACATCTCCGCCGCTCGAAATCGCATTCTCAATCATCCATCTCTCCTCCGTTCGACTCCATTCCCTCTGAAACCCTACCCTAACCACAAAACGAAACCGTTCATCTTCATCACCCACGATCATCTCAGTCTGATTAATACACTGTCACATCTCCGCCGCTCGAAATCGCATTCTCAGTCATCCATCTCTCCTCCGTTCGACCCTATTCCCTTTAAAACCCTAGCCTAACCACAAAACGAAACCGTTTATCTTCAACACAACACCAAGCCGTTCATATTCTCCAATCGGCAACCCTCAACAACACGAAGAACTATCACCACTCTAAAAAAATTTCATAGTTCCTGACTTCCGATTTACAGAAATAGAAAAAAAAAAGTAACATCTCTCTTCACCTATCCATTATTTTTCATTCAAATTTGTACATTATATTTTCATATTTCGTATATACACATTTTACATACTTCAAAATGTATAAACCCTCTTTTATATATAATCCCCTGTTTTGAAACATTCTAGTCCTCTATTTTTAAACATTCTAATCCATTGTTTTTATACATAAATCCATGTTTTTACACATTCAATACCTTATTCTTATTCTTGTTGTTCAATATTGGCTTTTCTTATTGTTATTGTTGAATACTTAATCTTCTCGTTGTTATTGTTGCCGTTTACAAAATACGATGGGCTGTTCTTATTGTTGATACTTTTATAAAAACTGCAACATTATATAGTTTCATTTTATCACTCTGCAAGTAACATATTTAAATTTATTCAAACTGCAAATGAAACTACAAAATTACATAGTTTAATACAAAATTATAAAGTGCAAATCAAACTGTTAAATTATACAGTTTCGTAACTGTTACAAACAAATACATATAACTTCATATTAAACTGCATATAAAACTGTAAAATTATACAATTTTGTCACTATATTACTCATACCTTGCTGTCGCTTTCATTTTTTCAGAAATAGCTGTTGGAAGATATTGGAATAAACAAACCCATATGCCCAAAAATCCAATCAAGGATTTAAGTATCTCCCCCTTTTGAAAGTTCTTCTGTATCTACTGAAATGCCACCAACATCTCCCTCTCCACAAAAAATCCAACCACCACAACAAAAAAGAACCAAACACCACAGACCTCACCAAAAAACTCACAAAACAACCATACTACCTACAAGAAAAAGCTCAAGAACTACACCACAGACCCTATCCACACAACAAACACTAACTACACCTCCAACCACAACAAAAACAAACAAAAGAAAGCCAACAAAAAAATAAGAAGCTCCTCTAATCAAAAAAAGAAAGCTCTAAGAAAGCCAATCAACTCCTAAAACAAAAACCAAGGCATCAAAAGGGAAAAAAGCAGCAGTCCCTGCAAAGAGAGTCCAACAGTTTAATTACCGTTCCAACATCGGAACAGTAATCAAACTGTTGAAGGGGGTCAAATTCACAAAAGCCCAACAGACAGAGCTAGAAAAAACTCCTTTTTGACCCATTATAAATGCTCTTTCCTCAACACAATTGAAGGCCTCTTGGTGCAAATGCTACAATTCCATTGTAGCAGAAATGACAACACTTTACAACAAAAGAAAAAGAGTATTTATACTTGGCAAAAAGGAAACGAAACTTAGAAACAGTGATGTCAAGCTCATTTTTGGTATCGACTGTGGAGAAAACAACATCAACACCAAATCCTATGCAAGATCGAAGGATTTTGAGCTTCCATTTTACAAACGAATATGCAAATCAGTAAAGAGATTGGATGACAAATCTTTGACCAAATGTTTCAACAAACAAAAAAAGGAAAATCAACCAAAGATCGTCAAGATCTTGCGAGGGTCATCACCCTTTACTCATGCTTGAAACTTCTCATGCCTACAACAGGCCATACACTCAGTTGGAGTTTCCTCAACTATGTTTACAATCTCAACAACATCAAGAAGTACAATTGGGTTGAGGCAATAAAAGACACACTGATGAGTTCAATGGCAAATGCAAACAACAACTCAAGACATGTCACTGAATGAGTCATGTTACTCTTGGTAAACACATTACTCAACTACTTCATACAAAAATATCAAACATCCACCTATTTTTAACTATCTAACATATTTTAATTTTTTTTTACAGTACTGGTACTGTGAGCACAGTAAACTCCTCCGATCATCCAACAAAGAAGGCTTCCTAAGGTTTATGAAATGGAACCTTGGCAAAATGTACTCCAGGTGGAAACACATCAACCTTGCTCACTTTGAAAAGGTTCAAAATCTTCTATACTATCATAATACAAATCTATTCAACACTCATTTCACACTCATTATAGTAAAAATCATGTTATGAAACTGTCAAATTCTTTAGTTTCAAACAACATATATTCAACACTTACTTCACATTATTCACAGTACAAATCATATTATGAAACTGTAAAAGTTTACAGTTTCAAAGCACACACTTATTTAACATTACTCATGTTATGAAACTGCAAAAGTTTACAGTTTAAACGCACAAATCTATTTCACATCACTCATATTATGAAACTGTAAAAATTTTCAATTTCAAGCAACATATTTTGACACTTAACCCACATTACTCATAGTACAACTCATCTTATGAAACTGACCAATTTTACAATATTACTGATATATGCCACATTGTTCCAATGCAGGTTAACCAAAGTGCTTTAACCCCAACTGAACAAGAAATGCAGTTATTACATATCAATCAAAGCACATCAACAGACTCTTTAGCAAAGAAACATGACTACAAAAAGGACAATAAACGAAAAAAACAAACAAAAGCAAAAAAAAAAAAAAAAAAAAAAAAAAAAAAAAAAAGGACTTCTAGATAGTGATGAGGATGACTTTCTCAAAGAACAACATCAATCAAAATCAAAATCAAAATCAGAACAAGAAGAACAACAAAAAAAAAAAAAGAAAGCAAAAACCACAAGAAGAAGAGAGTGATGATGAAAAAAAACAAGTGACTGATGAAGAAGAAGCTGATAAAGAAGAAACTGAAGAAGAAGAAGAAGAACCTGATGAACAACAAGATAATGATAAAGCAGAAGAAAGACAAGAAGCAAAAGATGATCAACAAGAAAACACTAATGAAGAAGAAGACCAACAACAAAAACAAGAAGAACAACAAACAAACCAACAATAAGAAGTCAATGAACAAGAACTGACAGACCAACAAGAAGAACTCCAAGAGAAATCTGACATATTTCATGCACAAGGTAAACTCTTGTCTAATACTAAAACAAACTGCAAAATTTAATTAAACTAACCAAAATACAATCCAACATTTTTATAGGTCATGACCAAGCACAAACATCAACCAAAGAGGATGACAAGGACAAGCTCATATTAGCCATGAGAGCACAAATGCAAGATATGGAACAAAAATTCATGGTTGAATTGCGTAAAAAAAAAGATAAATTGAAGGAAATGTCCGCTAAAAAAACTGCCAGTCCCCAACAACAATCAATGGTCAAGAGAATCAAACAAAAGTCAAGAAAACAAGCACATGACCCAGATTTTGAATACCAACCAATGACAAAAGCCAAAGAAAATACAAGGAACAAGACACAAACTGCTGCTAATGTACCCAAACCAACAGAGGGTACCGATGAAGAAAAAGAGAAGAAGAATGAAAAGAAAAAAGAAGAAATCGAAACAAAGACAGAACCTACTACTGAACCCGAGCAAAAAGAGGGTGCTTATAAAGCAAAACAACAACAGAAAGAAAAGATGCAAGAAGATATTGGCCAAAAGAAAGAAGTTGCTGTGAAACCAACCCAAAAGAGGATGCCAATCAAGAGAATACACAACTTCAAGTATTGGAAAGTGATGATGATTTCAAGGAAAAATCAATCCAAAACAAGCCACTCATCATTTCATGCCGCAAAACAAACAAGGTTTGGCATAGCCTATCCAAAAAAGACCAAGACCAAATTTAACTCATTAACAACACACAATCAAGTGCTTGTGTCTGGTCTGGCAGCGAAAATGAAAATTACGTATACTTTTCAGATATATGCAGATTGACCAATAAGGAACCCTTATATGGGAATGTATGTCTCTAACTGTACAATTTTACAGTTTCTATTCATATTCAATAACCTATTCCACAAACCTAACACATTCTCATATATAACATGTTTCAGGTCATTGATGCCTTCTCAGAAATGAAATTGGCACTCCAACCAACCATTAAAGAATTTGAGAAATATGATCTAGCCTTTGTAAGAAATCCATACGCAGGAAGATCTTACGTTTTCTCAACACTCATCAATGTAAGCAAAACTTAACATACCTTTCAATACTATTCAAACTGCAAAATTTTCTACTTTCTTAACATGTCTTACTACATAGTTTTATAACATATTTTAAACATATATATAACTTACAGACTCCACTACAAAACCAAGATCAAGCACTGAGAGAAAAAATGATAGACATCCATTTTTCAAAAGCAATGAAAAACAGATATATCCATTTCCCAATCAACTACGACAACCATTGGACAATTGTGGTCTTCGACAATGCTGATGGGATATGGAGACACTATGACTCTTTAAGACCAGCAAAAGATTGTCACAACAAGCACTTTGAAATTGCAAAGGAAATTGTAAATTAAATAAAATTTCCTACTTAGTTCCATTCTTTTAAAAACATATCAACTCATCACTATAACTAACAAAAACACCCACTAACTATTTTGTAGCAACAACATCAACTGAGATGGAATAAAACATTACTCAACAATCAAGGAAACATGTTATCATCTCAAGAGTGCGAGACAGTAATTGCATCAATTGAGGAATGCCCACAACAAACCCCACACTCGTAAGATACAAAATCAATAAACTAATCTTTCGATATGCTAAATTTTGCAGTTTTACCTAACTAATTAATTTCATCTAAAACTTTGCATGAATGATTGTGCAATCGCCGTCTGCAATGTTATCAACCAATATATCAACTGGCAACATGTGCAGAGATCACTTCGGCCAACTGAGTGGGTCAAATTTCGAGCAGAAATCATCAGTCAATTCCTCAATGATGAGAACCGATCTTGGAAACTCGAGCACTACCAAATGTTGACAAAACATACCAAACTATAGAAACAATGAACAAACTTCTTGACAATACAAATATTCAAGTGAACATATTTTTGTATTTTTTTTTTTTTTTAACATGTGACAAGTACTTTATATGCTTTTGGGAATGATCTTCTTCTGGTTATTATGGTGAAAATGATTATTGTCATTGATATTGTTGTTACTCTTCTTTTTGTTATTATTATTGTGGTTGTTCTTCTGATTATTTGTATACTTGTTTGTGGTTGCATATATTTTCATAAAATAAAGGTTGTTTCTAATAATTCTTCAAATTGCAAAATTATGCAGTTTCATCAGCTTGTTTCTAATAATTCTTAAAATTGCAAAATTATGCAGTTTCATCATGTTGTTTTTCATAATTCTTAAAACTGTAAAATTATGCAGTTTCATTACTCAAACAAAAATTATGCTACACAATTATACATCTAATTTCATGACTTAACAAATAGATGAACTGCATTTCAAAATTGAAAATAAAACTGTAAAATTTTACAATTTTGTCGCTATGAAATATGAAATAAATGAATCATGTAGTAAAACTGCATTTCAATATTATACAGTTTCAGTAAGAAATTTTCAACAACTTTCTCAACATTCAATAGAAATAAAACCAACCAAATCCACAAAAAAAATAAAAATAAAAATAAAAAACAAAACGAGACTATTACAAAACAATTTTAATAACTAAAGAACACATCAAAAATCAAAAAATAATTCAACCAACTTTATTCATTACTTCCATAATACCATATCACATTTTGTATTATCATAATTCCTCAAATTCAAATACAAATCCAAAAGAATAGATTGTGGCCTCAAATAGCAGCCTTGCACGTCTTCTTATTGTGATTTCCATATTTCAAGCACCTCCCACACTTGATTTACTTCACATTCTCACCCCTAGAAGGTATCCTCTTCTTCTTGTTCCACCCGAGCTGCTTCTTCGTTATAGGAGGTTTGATAATCGAACTACCAGCACCATCAAAGTCAAATCTATCACTTGAAGGCACTGGATAAACAGATTTCTTATATGGCTCTCTAAAACAATCTACATGAAAAAGGGATCAATGAAATCATACACATCTCTATCACTACTACGCAAAGCATACACAGCATGACAACAAGAAAAACCATTCAATTGCTATTCATGGCAAGAACAAGTCTGTCTACCAATATCAACATAAAAAAAATTAGAAGAATGAACCTCAAGCACAGTATCACTAACAACAATCATATCCCAAGACTTAGCTAGCTTCAAAGAGTCCACAAACTTCTTTTCCATAACTGGACACAATTTCGTAGTCCATCTTTTAGATTCAGCTCTTCTATTAGACAAGTGAGTCATGATTTGAACTCTAATCATATCAACCATACAAGTAATAGGCAACTCATGGGCCCCACCAATCCAATTATTATAAGACTCGGCAGTATTAGATGACATCTCACCATATCGTTTCCCTCTAAAAAATGCATTCGCTCACTTATCATTTTGCAAACCATCCAATATACTATCAACTCTACCATTCCTAGCAATACGCCTCAATTTCTCCATATAATGTTGGAAAGAAGCAACCGTTGGCGCATAAGCACATTTAACTAATGTTTTCATCAAACTCAGCTTATAGTTAGTACGAAATCCCACCAATTTGTCAATCAAATTTCTTTTCAAATGATTCAAGCAATATGCATGATGTGCATTGGAAAAAACCACTGAAAGAGCGTCTAGCAATCCATGTTGACGGTCAGACACAAAGGTCAATCTCGGCCTGAACCAACAGCCTTAAACAACTGACTTAAGAACCACATCCAATTATCTTGATTTTCAGCGTCAACAATCGCAAAAGCCAAAGGAAACAAACCTGTAAACAAAATAACATGAAACTGCAAAAATTAGCAGACTCACAATACAATAACACACTGACAAACTAAACCTATACTAACTGCAAATAAACACATACCTTGATTACCATCATTTGATGTTGCTGCAAGCAAATGCCCCTTGTAACGCCCCTTCAAGAATGTACCATAAACAAACAACAACGAACGACAAAATTGAAAGCCATACAAACATCCATGAAATGCCACAAACAACCTCCGAAAACACCCACTACTTTCACCCACATCTAATTCAAACACACTTCCCTGATTCGTTCTCATAGCCGTCTCAAGGTACCATCGAAGTTGGTCAAAAGAAGTTGCAAAATCACCAAACAACCCACCCCTTGCCTTATCAACTCCTAACCATGCAACCCGATAAGAAATATCTATACCATATTGCTTCTTCAACTTTTTTTTAACTTCAATAGGACGAGTCAACGAATTATCACTAATATCATTATACACAATATCATACACAAGTCTAGAACCAACCATTTTGCTACAAGATCTACAAGCGACAACCCCACAAGTATGCACATTATCCAACTTCATTATAAAAAAAATACCATAATTCATCAACACCCTTCCATGCACAAACCATTTACAACCCATAGACCACTTCATCATACATTCAACAGTTACAATTGTTGCATCGTTCTTCAAATAATTCACTGCAAAACCACACTCAACTGCATACTTAGCCAATGCAATGCGGAACGCCGGCACTCCACCTTCAAATTCTCAACCAACACTATGTATAATCCTTTTCGAACTAGCAGACAACAAAACTCTCTCTGGTTCTGGATAAAAACTAGGCAACAAACCACCAAAATCATCACAATCGTTAACCAAAGAACTCTCACAAATTACAGAATCAATCCTACAAGAATTATCATCATCAACCTCCACAATTCTTTTATCACCCACAACAACATCAACAACATAAGAACCAATACAACCACCCATTGACAACATATTCCTTAAATCATCATCACATTCAACAATACAATTAGAATATCCAGGAATAGAGAAAAACAAACAAAAGTTACCAACACTCAACTCCTTGAACTTCGCAGATATTTTCTCAACAACTTCATGATAACTACATTCCTTACTAATCTCAATAGCAACACAAGAATTACTGTATTTGCACATTAACACGAAACATCCCTCCATACTACAAAATCACAAACCAGAAAACAATTGTTCACCGATTTCAAACTGCAAAATTATACAGTTACAACATATCAGTACCAACAGTGCACAATTCACAATTCCAAATTGTAAAATTATACACTTACAACATATCAGTATCAAAACATCAGAATTCCCAATTCCAAACTACAACTTCAAAACACATTACACTATACAACAAACAAAATCAACAAAATCAAAATCATTACATTATATCACATACAAAAATCAAATAAATAAGTATCAAGCAAATAAAATTTATCACAAAACAAAGAACTAAAACAACATTGCCAAACACAAACCAGATATCATGCAAATTTGCTTATCTATATATACATACATATATGTATCGACAGATACAAACCAGATACACACACAGAGATATATATATATATATATGTATATGTATGTATCGACAGATACAAACCAAATACAGAGAGAGAGAGAGAGAGAGAGAGAACGTACGCAGAGATCGCCTGTACACAGAGATTCAGATCGCACAACCAGATCCACCTCACAGCACAATGAGATCGACCATACAGCACAATGAGATCGCCATAATGAACAGAAATCGAGATCGGAGAGGCGAAGATTTGATTTTCTTTTTTGAACGGAGCAAATATTTAATTTTTCACGTATATATAGATCTCAAAACAAATGGTAATACGGTCATTTACAAAATACGAAAATAAAAAACGGGACCTCTGGGTATAAAACTTAAAAAACTGTGGACCTATTAATCTATTAAAAATATATTAGGATTAGAAGGGAAATAGATCCCCTACATAGGATTACATAATAATTTTTCCAAAAACATATATTTGATAATTTGAATTTGTGTGATTTGAATGACTCAAATGTATTAAAATAATATATTCGAGCCATTTAGACCATAAAAATTTGGACTACCAAACATTATTGTTAATCAAAATGTCATATAAATTGTCACATTATTTTCTTTATTTTTTAATACCTTTTTATATAAAATTAAGAAGTTAGCCTACAAATTCAAATTTAAATTTTGTTGGTCTAAAAGTCTACTTGCTAAAATATTTAGGTGAAATGGCCAAAGCATCATATTTCTTTTATCCAAAATTTCACACGCCAAAACATCAACAAAGGGAAGTTTTGGTTATCGATCTCGTTCACTTTCTCATCATCATCTGCAAGTTCTGTAGAAAAAATCCATTGCCGAAAAACTAGGTTTGAAACAATATCTGGTCTTCTTACCCCCCACTACCACGAAACACTGTCGCCGATAAGTAAAAATAAAAAAAATTAGTGAGCATCGCAAAGACAGATACAGATCTGAGCCGAAGGGCAAAGGGTCTTGTTTCTATATTTTAATGCTTATACACTAATGTTTCTTCTCCAAGATAGAAAGCCACTACCACTAAATAAAATTGCCCAAAAATGCTTTGGAAGATTCAATAAACACACTCTGTTCCGTTTGTTTTTTTGATTTTTTTTTTTTTAAATTCTAATGTGAAAAAAAATGAATTTGAAAAATCAAATTATTTTATATAATCATGTTCTGATTTGTTATTTCAAATTAGTTTCTGATCATCCAGTCCAAACCCATGACACAATAGCAAAATGGTCCTTTGCTCGTCAGGAGCCATCATACCCATACCTTTCATCTCTACTTCGAATCATTGTCATAAATTAGTTTTTTTTTTTATATTTTTTTCCAAAGACTTCTAGGATATAGATTCTGTGTGTGTGTGTGTATGTGTGGAGGTGTTGAATTGAGGTATAGAAAATGGCGGAAGGTTCAGAATGTTGTTGAGGTCTAGAGAGAGAGAGCTGGTGGGAAAGATGAGAGACAGACAAATAGAAAGAGAAAAAGAAATAGGTTTGTAGGGAGAGAGAGAGAGAGAGAGAGAGAGAGAGAGAGAAATGGAAGAGAAGAGTTGTTTCAACAGATAATGAAATTGTTTCAACAGATAAAAAATGAAACTCGTGACTGTTTGTTGAATTGTTATTTTAACAGATAAAAAAATTTGAACAGATAGGTTCAACAAATAGGAAAGAATTAGCACATTTCAACAGATAGGGGGAAAATTAAACAGATGAGGAAAAATAATTGAACAAATAGGTTCAAAAAATTGAATAGATAAATACAAAAATTTGAACAAATAAGTTCAAAATTGAACAGATAAGATAAAATTAGAAATAAATCCAAAATAACAAAATGTACTTCTCATTATAATATTTTACAAACAGTATACTTTTTGTCCAAAAAAATATTTATGAGACCTAATACCTTACACCCTCTTTAAAATGGACCTTTCATCAATTTTTTCAATTGTCAATTTTTAAATAGGGCTTAAGAAAAAAAAAAAAAAAAAAAAAAAAAAATTCGTGCTCAAATTTGGACGGGCTTAACGTTGAGACTAAACTTTAAATATTAAGCTAGGCTTCTAAAATTACAGTTAAATCCCAAGCTTTGCCAATAAATCTATGAATTAAATAAATAATAATAATTTTTTAATTAAGCTGGCACAAATATTTAATTTTGTTTATTCTATATTTTAAGTTTAAAGTTTGATGGGTGTGTTTCCCTCTTTGGTTTATTGTTTGATTTTAAGCAAAAATAAAATTAAATAACACAAATATGTTCATTTAT
Organism: Camellia lanceoleosa; assembly: GCA_025200525.1. Lineage (NCBI taxonomy): Eukaryota > Viridiplantae > Streptophyta > Magnoliopsida > Ericales > Theaceae > Camellia > Camellia lanceoleosa. The sequence goes on from CM045763.1 coordinate 85,758,869, forward strand.
ATAATATAGAAATAAATATAAATTGTATAATATGTATTAATAATCGAGCCGGCTTAGTAGTTGACTAGTTGGGCGGCCTTGCAGCAGCAACGGCATATTTTATGACTGGAGAGGGCCTTCAAAGCAAAGTTTTTAAATTCAGACCGGAGTTTTGATCTGAATAAACCAGGGGCGAAATTTAAAATTGGAGCCTTTATGTTTGAAAAAAATATCATCTATCTAAAATTTTATCTCAAAAAATACTCCAAAAATGTAATACAATGTAGATTCAAGGACGGTGTAATGCGTGCAACAGCATCCAAAAATGAAATGATCCATCAATATATTATTTTAAATAAAATTTCTAAATATGTACACATATATTCACAACCAAAAAAAAAAAAAAAGGTAAAAAGTAAGCGCGCGCACATATATATATATATATATATATTGCTAGTATCCAAAGTTGTTAAAATCGGGATCCTACATTGGATCATTGGAGGTGTTTAAAGAATCGGATCGAGCATCGTAAGATCCTACCAAAAAAGATAAATTACATAATAATTTAATTTAAATAAACATTTCTTAAAAAGTATACACAAAATGAGCCTATATTCTATTAAAAAGAAGCGAAGATATTGTAAAAAGTAAAATATTCCATGTAAAATGTACCTATAATATTATAAAATAGAAAACTCGATAGTAAGAGTTTTGTATTTCATCAAAAAAGAAGGTGATGAAGAAGAATTCTATAACAAAATACTTTACAATCTACATTAATGCATAAAAAGTTAAGAAAAAATATTTAACAAAGTTGGATATGAAAATAGATTAAAAACTCAAAAGAGTAGTTTAACCGAATGATAAGGTTTGTCGTTAGCATCACTGGTGGAGCGGATTTAAGTCACAAAAATAATCTCTCCAAAAGTTAGGATAAAGTTGCAATCATCTTACCCTCCTTAGACTCCACTAAAGCTAAGTTTGTTTTTCCGACTAGTTAATTTTCTTAAATTACCGCAATATTTGAATGTTTGTTTCCTAGTTTGTTTTTCTTAGTCTATTTGATTCAATATTACTTATTTTTTATTATTTATTTTGATCACATAACTTCGTATTTAGACAACAAATATAAAATTTATAATAAAATATGTTATACAATACAAAACAATGTTTGTAAATTGGATCGCATAAGATCGAATTCGGATCGAGATTCCACGATCCTATAAGATCCCATTACCAGGATTGAAAGATCCTACCTATAATAAATTTTTTACACGATCCGAATCGATTGTACTCAAATAGATCGTAAGATCGTAGGATCGTAAGATCCGGATCGAAATTCTGATAACCATGCTAGTATCTGCACAAAATAATATACTAAAATTTACTTACAACGACATGAAGAAGTCATTACAAAATTCAAAAGATAAAAATATGATCTTCTTATTTTTTAATTTAGCAAAATTCAGTTTACACAAAAACGAAACATCACCCAATATTTAAAAAGAGAAAAAAGAAAAAAATATCAAACAAAATCTACAATTATAACATTATATTATTCCAACATGTTTAGAAACAAAATTACTAATTAAGTTAGTATAACTTGTAAGGACTTTTATTTTGAATTGTAAAGTTAGATTAGTTGAATTGGGCCTTTATTTTTGGATCAATTAACACTATTAGGGGATTGACTTCTTCGTCTTAAGCCAAGGCCAACCCTAGAATAAACCCCTAAACCTATTTTTATTTTCTTGAAACTGGATAAAAGAACCACTGTTAAACAGGTCACCCATTTAAAGTAGCACTGGTTCAAGAAAATTAGTTAATATTAATTTACCATGCAATACATGACTGTGTTTAGATGTGCACCATGGCAATAAGTTTTAATTCTGATCAACCGGATGGTTGAATCAGTGATTTTTGACTCGATTTCTTTCCAATATGATTAATGATCCAAGTTTCAGGACATTACCTTGAAGTTTGGGGCTGCAATATTATTTTTTAATGTAATCACCCAACTAATTCAGTTGAATGATCCTCCACCAGGTCCTTACACCCCCTCTTAATTAAGCAACAAGGAAAATTAAACTCTTTTCCAAGCCGCCCTCAACAATAAAAATTAAAAATTAATATAAGGTCCTCCAAATTAAGAGAAACTATAGCAAGTATTTTAACTTATAACAAACCACATATACTTTATATAAAGAGACACATGTTCACTTTGTCTCTTATTTTTCAAATAAGATGGTCATGTGTTCCTCTATTATTGGACGGGCACACAACCATGAGTTGGATCAGATCTACCAAATAACTTCTCTCAAATTTTAAAATTTAAATTAAAAAGAAAAAAAAAAGGAAAGAGAGATTTTAATATACACTGGTCATAAGGGCTGTTTTGCAACTAGTGATTAAAGGAAATTGGCTCACCAGCTTTAAAAGTCAAACCCAGAAGTCAAAGGAAATATGCATAGAGGAGGAAATATGCTTTAAGTTTTCCTCCCTGTCTCATTGAGAATTAACAACAATTCAATTATACTTTGAAAGTACAAGTTTCTAAGAGAAAGATCAAACAGAAAAGGAAAAATTATACTTAAAAAGTAAAAAAAAACTTTGATTTTTAATTATATTTTTTAGTAAATACAACAAGGCAATGCAGAGGAGAAAAGGGGGAAGTGGGTGCTTAGATTCGAACCCATGACAAATGAGAAGGCTTTCCAAGTTTCTCTTTGAGCAATTTATTCTCTTTTAATTTGTTAAATCATATTATTTGTCGCAACTTGACTAGCCTCCTAATTTTTGAAACTTTTTTTTTTTTTGTTTTTTTTGTGTGTGTGCTTTTTAGGATCTTGCAAATTTCTCCTTAGTGCCTTGTAAAAAATTCAAATTAGTGTTGAATACTTTCTCCCTCTTTTTCTTTCTTTTCATCTCTCTTAATCGATAACAATAGTTATTCCCCATTGTTTGTGAAAAGAATAATTTAATTTATTTTGTTTTATAAATCCTTTAAGATAGAGGTATATAATTGAGTAAGGATAACATAAAATATTTTTTCTAGACAATATTATCCATGCATATATATATATATATCTCACAGAACTCTTTTGAGAAGAAATATTTTTATTTTATTTTATACAAGTTTAAAAATATTGAGTATGTGTATTTTTTGTTAGTTCATCTAGTATGTATTTTGTTTTTTATAACAGTAAAATGTTTCTGTGAACCAGAGTAATATATTACTGTTTACATCAATTTCGACGGTATTTTTTTTCTTTTTCATTTTTTAAGAATATAATCAATATAGATCTTATTTGATAGATCTTGATGGGAAAATTCTAAAAATATTAATTTCATTAAAAACTGACAACTAAATCAAAAGTTATATTATTTTAAAATTTAAAATATTAAATTACTTATTAAATATATTTTGGTAATAGTAATATGTGTTAAGTTTTTTTTTTTTTTTTTAAAAAAACGTTTTATACTTATTTTTAATACATTAAAATTTTATTATGAGAAAATTTTAATCAAATTCTCCTATAATTTACCGTCTCCCTATGGGATTAAAAAATTATAGTACATAAAATTTGATCACAAAATTAGATATGAATCCCGATACTCTCTCATGGGATGGCCTAATGTATGTCTTACTTTTATGTGGGAGATTTGTACGTACAAAAATAGAGAAACTACCTCTCAATGGTAATTTGGAAAAATAATTACATATGTACAAAAAATATTATAATTATAATTATAAATATTCATAAATTTTACCATTAATTTGTATTTATGTTTTAAAATTTACACTGATCTAAAAATTTTCCTATAAAAATTGTATATCCTTGTTATTCTAAACTAATGGCCTAACCCTTTTTGTCGATCTTTCTCAACATATTCAAATAAGTTATTCTATAAATTTAAAAAAAATAAATTTATAAAATAGGATATAAATGTGAAACAAAGGGCAAATCTCACACATGGCCTTCATGATGTATGGAACCCACTTTTTATCTCTCACTTGTGTTTTATTCAATAAAAAATCATCCACATACTTAAATTTATTCTATTTAAACTGTTAATAATCAACATTTCATAAAATAATTGTTGGTCATTTAAGATGGACTGAAGTGATTTTTTCCAATTGATAGAAGGATAAATTACAAAGATTAAAGCAAGAATTTGGAGATCTGCCTCTTCTTTAGCACTATTCAATCCAGCCATTATCTTGCACTTTTTTGTCGGTCGTTCAGTCGATTATTCGGCAATAAGATGATAGTTGCGGTTGATAAGGATAACAACTGTAGTAGATAAGATGGCAGCTATGGTCAACAGGAGTAACAACCGCGGTAGATAAGTATTGCACCTATCATCCAAGTAATCGTTTGGCCGGTTGACCAGCGTGTATAAAACGTGGTCTCTTCCCTGCCTTTGGATCCCTGATTATCACGCATCTTTATCTGCTAGACATGGCTAGAGAGTGCAGGACAGAAGAGTGCTAGAGTGGAGGAAAATCCAGAATTTGGAAGAGAGAATAATTTTTTGATGGCAAGAATTTGGGAGATAAGACATGAAACGGTTGTACTCTAAACAAATTATTAAGTTGACTAGGCACTTGTTTTTGTCACTTTGTTCTTGAGCGCCTACTCCATTGTTTTTTTTCTCTTCTTCCTCACCTCCTACTTCATTTATAGTTTATTCCCCCTCATTTCCATCCATAGTACTCATTCAAATTTGTATACTATAATATAAAAACTAAAATATTCAAGAGTTGTTGATAGGTTTACGTCAATCCTTCTCATCCCAATTCATCCTCCATGTTTTATCACCAATATTTTAAAAAGTTTAAACAGTTAGGGAATTTACTCAATAATGTGTTTGTTTGGTACAATTTTTTTTTCTTGTTTTGTTTTGAAAATGGTAATATAAAAAAGCTAAAGCTAAAAATACTTTTTATAAATTCTTAATAATCTTTTTTTTTTTTCATTGCATAAGTTATAAGTAGAAATTATATTAAACACTCTTACACAAATTGTCAAATTTAAAAAAGAAAAATCATAAACAATTTAAAAAAACTACACCGAACATGGTCAATATATATTAAGGGTTATTTTGGAAAATGACTATTGTAATTGATTTTTAAATTTTTTACAAAAAGACGTACAGATAATGGAGAGAATGATTGACTTTTTGATAACGATTTTTTTATTAAAATAGTCTATTGCCAAAACACCCCCAAATTAACATTCCCCTTCGTGTATGATCATGTCTTGGACGTGGAAAAAAAACAGACCAAATAACAACATAAGGTGGTCTCACACATAAAGAGACAAATAAATCGAAAAATAAAATGGGCAGAAATTTGAAGACAAACAAAATAAAGTGTACAATAATAGAAATAACAGAATGACGGGATTCAAACTCATAATTTTTTCAAATCAAAACTCTCATAACATATTGTTAGGTTATTACCATCCCTCATTTAAAATCTATGTCAAATTTAAATTTAAATAAAAATTACTCAAAAATTTCTCTACTCATTCATTTACGTAAACCTAGGTCAAATTGATGTTTAGGATGATCTAAATAAATGCACTTTTTAACTTTTTATGCAATATGAGTTGAGTTTGAAGTAATGTGACAGAAAGGTAATATAATTTAAATAAGATGATATGACTTAAATAGGATAGTGACTTTTTGACTTTTAAACTTTTTTGTGTTACGCCAGTTTTATCAATTTTTTTTTCTCAAATCAAAAGAAACTGAAAGTTTTCCAATTCATTTTGTAACTCCAAATGTACAACTCTACCATTACTCAAATTTTTATTTAAATATGAATCCGTCCATTAAATAAAATTTTTGTTCAAAATTTTACTCTAAAACCTCTCTCTCTCTCTCTCTCTCTCTCTCTCTCATCATTGAACCTGCCTGCTGGCTTCTTCCTCCATTTCTTTACCCCAAGCAAATTCTCCAATCCCACGCAATCCGATTCTCCTGTAATCTTCACTCATCATCTCCTTCTTTTCTGGGTCTCTCTCTCTCTCTCTCTCTCACATGGGACATGACGAAACCAGAAAACTCTCCGACGAATACGAAGTGTCCAACATCTTGGGCAGAGGTGGATTCTCAGTAGTCCGAAGAGGCACTAGAAAAAAACCAACCACCACAGCCGGCGCCGGAGACAAAACCCAAACCTATGTCGCCATCAAGACCCTCCGCCGCCTCGGCCCCTCCTCCGCCAGCGCCGGAAGCCAGAAAAGTAGTATGATATCTTCGGCGATGGGTTTGGGTTTGGGTTTTCCGACGTGGAAACAAGTCTCTGTCTCGGATGCGTTGCTGACGAATGAAATTGTGGTGATGAGGAAGATCGTGGAAGACGTGTCGCCTCACAAGAACGTGATCCATCTCTACGACGTTTGCGAGGATCAGAGCGGCGTTCACCTCATTCTCGAGCTCTGCTCCGGCGGCGAGCTCTTCGACCGTATCGTCGCTCAGGCTAGTATAATCATACAAATTAACAAAAATAAAATAAATAAATAAATAACAAAAATGAATTAGTTTCTCCTGTTGTTGGAAAATAAAAAAAATAAAAAAAAAGAGCTCAGCAAGTTAATCATATTTATATTGGAATTTTTAATATCAATTTTATTATAAATACTTTTAATATGTCTACTAATTTTTGGACGGTCAAATTACTCAGCTAGTACCTATACTTTTTGTGTGGTTTTAATTTTTATGATGAAAATTTTATTTACAAATATATTTAGATATAAAATTTTGAATACATATCAAATGTTTGGATTTAAAGTTGTGAATAAAAATAAATTGTTCAAATATATAATCCATCCAAACAATACTTTATGTTCATAAATCCAAATACAAACATTTGATATTTGTTCGGAAATTTATATTCGAACACATTTGTGATGTGTACTGAGAACTTGTATGGTGTGCAAATAAAATTACCCTTCTTAGAATTTTAATGCATTTGATTTTGACTTTAAATTTTTAATTTTGTCTCATTTCAGACCAATTAATTACAATGGTTATCATTTTTTTATGAAAAAATCTTATATAAATGATTTTAGAATGGTTATCATTTATAAATGACTTGTATGGTGTGCAAATAAAATTACCCTTCTTAGAATTTTAATGCATTTGATTTTGACTTTAAATTTTTAATTTTGTCTCATTTTAGACCAATTAATCACAATGGTTATCATTTTTTATAAAAAAAAATGCTTATATAAATGATGTGTCATATTCTTATGAGTAAAATTACAAGCTTAATCAATTCTATGAATTAAGTTCAACCAACTCAGAGATAATTTTTTAATTGAATCAAATTGACACAAAATTTAAAATTAAAGATCAAAATTAAATTAATTAAAAGTATAAGAATTAAAATAACACAATACTATTAATGTAATTCACCCTTTTTAGATGTATTTTGTTACACTTCCTATCTTTTATAACTTACAAAGATACAAGAAAATAAATTTTCACTAGGAAAGTGATTTCCAAACAGATTTTTGTAACTAAAACACATCCAAATTGATACGGTAGTGGCATATTTGTAATTATAAACAGTAATGGTAGATATTTTTACTAGAAATCAAACGATCGCACAAGGCCATGTTATATTGTACAAATTTTTATATAGAAATTCTCTTGATATAACATTGCCTATTATTTTTTATGTGACTAAAAATTGATATTGTAGTTTTTTTTTTATTTTTTATTATTATAAATTTTTTTGTCAGTGTATATGTTCGGCCCTTTACGTTAGAATGTTGGGTGGTGCAGAAGAAGTACACGGAGGTGGGAGCGGCTGCAGTGGTGGCACAGATAGCGAATGGGTTGGCGGCGCTTCACAAGGCGGGAATAGTGCACAGAGATTTGAAGCCAGAGAACTGTTTGTTTTTGAATGAGAGAGAGGATTCGCCGTTGAAGGTAATGGATTTTGGGCTGAGCTCGGTGGAGGACTTCACAGACCCGGTGGTGGGATTGTTTGGTTCCATTGATTATGTGTCCCCGGAGGCTCTTTCTCTGCAGGGTGGTGGTGGTTCTGTCTCTACTAAATCTGATATGTGGTCCTTGGGTGTCATCTTGTACATCCTCCTCTCTGGGTATGTTGGTTTCTTATTAACTTTGTTGTTACCAAACACTAAAGATTTTCACTGAATTTGGACACTGAGATAAATGAGGAGTCTCGCATATATATAGGTCTATTATGGATGGAACTCACCATTTATTTCGCTCACATTTGTATCACATTATCTGAAAATCTGCGCACTTAACCTTTACTTCTTTAATTGTTTGCTTTTATTACCTATTTAATTTTCAAAGACGCGAATCATATAACTAAGACCTCGTTTGGGAATCCTTCCTTTTAGTTAAAAATTCAAAAAATTACTAAATTAGTCAAAAAGCCAACCACTTATATCAAAAAGTCAAAGATTCTCTTTTCTCTCTACTTTTTACACATCTTTTCGTAAAAAGTCAAAAAATTATCCCAAACATACTAATTTTTTTTAGCTCATGTTTTAGCCAAATAACCAAAAAATTACTAAATTAACATATTCCCAAACGGAGCTAAGTACAAAATAGATATATCAGTCTCATCAACAAATTCAGTAAAATCTTATTCATTTATATGTTTAGTTTTTGTGTTTGTAATAAAACTCTTAATTTCCAACCGAATAGCTTAATTATGTACATAAACAAAACACAAACACCAATAAAGATTGGACTTCACAATAAGACTCATACATTGCAACTACTTCAAACCGGACGCAGAACAGTCAAAGAATGCGTTCTATAGTTGCTCTTTTGAAACCAGACACAGAACACTCAAAAGAGTGAGTTCTATAGTTGAAATCACACAGTTGGACCCAGTGTATGTGAATCTATGACTATTTTTAGTGCATGTAATTTTATCGCCACATGCAATTTATGCTTCATTTTGATAAGATAAGTTTTAGAAAGTCACGATTTAAAATCTATAATTACATGCAGGGAAATTATGTTTGGTATAATTAAGTTTGTAACAAATTAAAAATTAACATATAAATTGATATATCATTGTCATTAAAATTAAGGAGACTTTTTAAAGATCCCATACTTTTTTCCATTTCGATAACTAAGGCCTCGTTTGGGAACATGCTTTTTTAGTAACTTTTTGATTTTTTGACTAAAATGCGATATAAAAAAAATTAGTATGTTTGGGATGATTTTTTGACTTTTTACGAAAATATATGCAAAAAGTAGAGAGAAAATAGAATCTTTGACTTTTTGGTATGAGTTGTTGGCTTTTTGATTTTTTTAGTAACTTTTTGACTTTTTGACTAAAAAAGCCACTTGCCAAACAAGGCCTAAGGCTCTTTTTGTTTTCAACACAACAATTTATGGGTGAGATTAGAAATTTGTTAATTCATGTGTTCGTTTCCCCTTTTGAAATTTTTAGAATTTTCATTTCATTGAAGGTTGATTCAAGAATTTTCACTGCCTACATTGTTGTTATGGGAATGAGAGTCTTAGAAAATAAAGAAAATGAGAAAAAAAAGATACGGCAAATTATATTTTGCCCATTTTATGTTTGGCCATTTTCTCATTTTGGTTCTTAAAATTTTTTTTATTTTTTTATTTTGGCTCTTCATATTTTATTTTTTTCTCAATTTACTCCAAAAATTATCTTACCAAACCAAACAAAAACCAAACCTTAAGTCTCATCAAATGGGGTCGGCTAACTCCAAAAATTACCTTAGGTCCAAAATTAGACAAAAAATTACACATTCACAGTCACGTGGCATAAATAACTCACTCCTAACACAAATTCAAACCCCAATATAACAGTATATTTTTTATGTTATGTGACAGTTAACGTAGCATTTTCAGCATTTTCGGTCTAATTTTGAACCGAAGTTAACTTTAGGAATAAATTGAAAAAAACTTTAAATATAAAGGTTAAAGTGAAAAAATAAAAAAAATAACTTGAAAAACCAAAATGAAAAAATGACCAAACATAACGAGAACAAAGTATAATTTCCCGAAAAGACATGCATACATTCATTCTATAACTATACTTATATATATATATATTAAGAGAGAATTGGTCAAGAAATTAGGAGAGAGGGAACTTGTCTGAATGATTGAATAAGCCTGATTAACAGAAATACTGAATGAACAAATGGAATATATAAATTCATCTATAATAAAATACAGTTGGTAATGGTGTCAACACAGATGTATTCATATATATATACACATTAGTGGGTTGTGAATGACATGCGCGATACGTGTATAATTCAAATAAGTAAGAGTATAAATAAATAATAAATAAATTAGTATCATAATATATAAGTTGCTTAAATAATAAATGTGTTCTTAATGAAACCTAAAATCTTGAGTTCAAATCTTACTTGCGTCGTAGTATAATAATTTTTTATTTTAACATATAAAAATCTATCATGTGACAAGAGGAGAAGGTTTGGGGGGAATATGCTTCCCAATATGTTATAAACGAGTCGAGCAATAGGTTTTTGAAGTTTAGTTTGAAAATTTATTTATTTTTAAATGTGTTAAAGTATGATTTGTTTGTCTTTCGATTCGATCTCAAATAATCTTTAATCAAATCAATCATAAGTCAAGTTTAAGTATTTTAACTTTTCTTATACAATTTATAATGCATATAAATTTATCGACCCGAACTCAAAAAGTTTTCAAACTGACACAATACATACAAGTTTGATTTGTTTAAAACAGAAAATTTGTCCAGACTTTCACCACCCCCTATTCCACAACAAATAATTGTGAGACTCCATGTAAGGTTTCTTTACACTCAATGAGCCTTCTTGAGCCAGTGGTCTTATATCCCAATGGCATTTTCTCAACACTCTCATGTGAAAGGTTGGGTATTCAAATCTCGCCTTTGGCAAGTTTGGGTAGAAGCGCTCAAGTAGCTCATATCTATACCATCTGCCACTCATTGTGAGGTCACTCGCTCCTGTTGCTAAGCAGCTCCACCTCCTCCATCCCTTTTGGAGTAGACTATATATGTACTGTATTTTGAATTTTAAAAATAAATAATAAAATCAGCCTTCCTGCTGCCCTACCCAACAAATGTTAATGATAATTCAGCTGTTAGATGTTTCATGCCATTGTATACCATACTAGCCAGTCTAAGAATTTCAAATTCAAGTCCTAGTGAGTTTTGTTGAGCTCAGTTCAATGATATTTTTTAATATAGATAAAAGAATATCTGGTTATGCATAAAAATGCCATAATTCAATCCAAACAATTGTTCTCATTTAATTTAAGTAGAATTTGTAAATTTCTAATGGGATTTTTTATTTTTGTAACATTAAATATTTCAGGTATCCACCTTTCATCGCCCAGTCAAATAAGCAGAAACAACAAATGATAATGGCTGTATGTCAAACAAACCTGTTTGCTTCTTGTCCACCTAACGTATAATTTATAATAGTGTGTATATGATTTTTTTTCTTATTATTTACACAATTAATTCCAACAAATTTGTGCAGGGAGAATTCAGCTTTTATGAGAAGACATGGAAGAACATTTCTTCATCTGCAAAGCAATTGATTTCCAGTCTCCTCAATGTTGATCCTCACAGAAGGCCTAGTGCTCAAGAGGTATCTATCTATTACAGGATACATTATCAAAATTGGGTATCAAAATAAATCAACTTGTCACTATTTCTTTTAACTTCCCCCATTGTATCTCTCATCATCTTTAGTGATTAAAATAAGTGATTAAGAGCAAGAGAAATTGATTTTTTTTTTTGTTAAATTGATTTTTTTTTTTTTTTTTTTGTTCTTTCTTCTCTTAAAATCATTCAATCCAAATGGGTTATATATAAATCTATTTTCTTTTCTTTGATGTTTTTGTTTTTCTTTTTGGTGGGTGGTTGTTGTGAAAAAGATTCTGCATCATCCATGGGTAATTGGAGAATCAGCAAAGCAAGAGCAAATGGACGCAGAAATTGTTACTCGCCTCCAAAGATTTAATGCCCGACGGAAGCTACGTGCTGCTGCCATAGCCAGCATTTGGAGTAGCAGCATCTTCTTGAGAACAAAGAAGCTCAAAAATATAGTTGGCACTTATGATCTTAAGCCTGAGGAGCTAGAGAATCTGAGTGTCCATTTCAAGAAATTGTAAGTACATCTACGTATCTAGCAAAATGCTAATATTGCAAAAAAAATTATTCAGTGTCACATAGTGTATGTAGCACGTCATTCGTTCATTGGTGTGGATCTGAAATCAATATGTGGAGTTTATACTATGGATACTATGTGACAATGACATCACAGTATCACCAATAAGGGTTGGCATGGGGAACAGATTATTTTAGTAATTTTTTAGTTTTTTAACTAAAATATGGTGTAAAAAAAATTATGTTTGCAATGACTTTTTGATTTTTTACGAAAAAATGTACAAAAAGTAGAGAAAAAAAAGAAATCTTTAACTTTTTGGTATAAGGTATATGCTTTTTAATTTTTTTAAAATTTTTTTTTTATTTTTAGAATAAAACACTCGCATGTCAAACGAAGCCTAAGTCAACTTTGCTAAATTGGTGTACAAGTCGGTCCGATGAGTTTTTTTTCTTGATAGGTATGGCCAGGCTCATAGTAAAAAACCTTGGGCCCAAGCTGTACCCAACATGCTAGCAAATTGGCCACGGCTGAGATTCGAGCCTATTTCTTTGGACATTTTTTTGTTTTAACTTTTGCATTATTTTTTTTTAATCCAGAAAAAGCAGCTCCTTTTATTTTGAACTCATGATTGATTTACATTTAGGGTTCGAGGAAAACATTTATTCTAGCAGTAATTTTAAGTACTGTATATATGGATGTTATTATGAATAATTACTAATAAAATTTGCAGATGTGCAAAAGGTGACAATGCAACACTGTCTGAATTTGAGGAGGTGCTGAAAGCAATGAGCTTGTCATCACTAGTCCCTTTGGCACCTCGCATCTTTGATCTGTTTGACAACAACCGCGACGGCACTGTCGACATGAGAGAAATCGTCTGTGGGTTTTCTAGCCTCAAGCATTCTCAAGGCGACGATGCCCTCCGTCTTTGCTTTCAGGTTCTTGTTCACTACTGCACTCGTAAAATAAATTTTCTAAGGGTAAACTACAATTTTTTGAGAGCTTCTATTGTACACCACACTAATTATAGTAAATTTTTTTATTTTTTTATTTTTTAAATTTCAATCCATCAGATGTATGATACAGACCGGTCTGGAGGCATCAGTAAGGAAGAAGTAGCATCCATGCTCAGAGTAAATGCTTGCCCTCTCCATTCATTAATCTCTCTCCCAAAATTAAGCTCCAATAAATCATTAATTTTCATTTGCTTAGGGTTTTTTTAAGAATGACTTGTCTCCGGTTCGACTTGAACTGAACCAAGCGTCGAGATTGTGACAAGTCAAACATTTTATGACAAACAAAATTAAGGCGCAACATGGAAACTACTCACTCACACGCCCAACATATTTTGAGGGCGAATTGATACGGACTCAATAGTAGGCATATGAGTGGATGGACAAATTTGGAAGTCTTGTTTCTTTGTGATGCAAAGCCATCATGTCATCTCTGGTCCTGACCAATCGTGGTTGGCAAAATTAACAAAAGTGGACCTGAGCTTTTACTTTGTAGGGAAGGTGGAATAAAAGTGACTCGAGATCAACCAAAAAAAAAAAAAAAGATTAAGGATAAATTCCTAATAGGTATTAATAGTTAGACTTAATTTTTATAAAGTCCTATTAAAAATAAATTTGAATAAAATTATCGTTAAAAATAATTTTTTATAACGATTTTTTGCACATGTCGCTAAAAATTGATAATTAGTGACTTTTTTAATCACAATTTTTAAAAATTGTCGTTAAAATTTACAATTAGTGACGATTTTCTGTGACGAATTTTTTAAATTATTACTGAAAGTTGAAAATAAGTGACATTTTTTGTGACGATTTTTGTAATTGTTATCAAAACTTATAATTAGTGACATTTTTTGTAACAAAATGTTTAAACTGCCGTTGAAAATTAACAATTACTGACGTATTTAATAATGTTTGATAAAAAAATGCCATTAATTAAAGGACCTATTGGACAATAAAGTCCACCTATTAGAACTTACACATAAGTTCCAAAAAAAAATAATGTAGTGATTGTTGAATATAAAAATCAAAATATTATGTTTAAATATGAAAATTAGAATAAGAATTAGAATAGGAATATTTTGATTGTAGAAATCTTACCTTGTGTATATTGTTTCTTAAATTGTATCATGAATATATTATATATACATAGCCTCTATTTTATTGATTTGTAAGCCAAATAATTCTTTCTATTTTTTTTGGTATCAAAGCCTTCCTAGCCGTCTCCCTCTCAACCACTCATCACCACCGACTACCTTCTTTCTTCTCTCTAGCCTCCGACAGCCCTTTCTAGCTCTTTTTTTCCCCTCCGACTGCCATAGCCTCAACCCAACCTCCGACAGCCCTTTCCAACTTCTTTTCTCCTTCTGACGGCCTCAACGCAGCTCTGCAGCCTTTCTCCTTTCTTATCTTCACCTCGACAGGCCTTTTTTATCCCTGCCGAGGCTCTAGTTGCTGCTGACCAGACTTGGTTTTGGTCTTACATGCTTCAACTACCTCTTTAGGTGGTCTGTGGCTGTTTTTTTTTTTCCCTTTTTGGGGTGATTGGACTGATATATTAAGCCCCTTTGTTTGTCTTTTTACTCTTTTGAGCTATCAAGTTTATTCGGTAGCATCTATTTAGATAAACCGTTGAGTTTTTTTCAACTTCTTATTTTTTCTTGGACTGTGTTACTATTTTTGTGTGTTTTTCAGCCCCTCTTCTCCTACTATGATTGATCCATCCTTTACTGATAGACCCACCAAGCCTATCCCAATTAGTTCTGATTTTTCTCTTTCTCATCACACTCTTGTTCATCGTATTACGAGTATGGTATTGAATGTGAAAAATTTTGTTGCCTGGAACTCTATTTAGGGAGTAAAGGAAAAGCTCATTGGCTTTTATCTTCCCTACCCAGCCTGCTACAACAAATCTTACCCGTGCACAATGAAATATTTATAATTGTACTATTGTGGGATAGATGTTCAACTCCATGAAAGATCGTATTTATCACATGTTTCTTTATTACGATACAGTTCCTGGTCTATGGTATGCCTTATCATAGATGTATGCTCATGCTCATAACGATGCTCGCATCTTTGAGCTCTATCAAGATATTAGTCGTGTTTCCTAGTCTACCTTGAGTCTTTTTGTGTCAAAATTCTTTGGATACCTTCAGATCCGTTGGGAAGAATTGGCTCAATATGAACCCTTGATTGAGTTATCAATAGATGTTGTCTTTCTTGTGTCTAAACGCCTTGCTCGCTAGCATACTTACTAGTTTCTGATGGGTTTAAACTCTAAGTTTGAAACCCTTCGAACTCAGTTTTTAAACACATCACCTATGCCCTCTTTTTATGAGGCATTTGCCACTATTGATAGTGATGAGCGTTGTAGGCGTCTGGTTCACTCGAATCATTCTCCCATGTCTTCAGTTTCATCTGATCGGATGGCTCTTGCTGTAAAGTCTTGTTCTCGAGGTTCTACTAGTCTAGTTACTTGTCATCATTGTGGCATTTTTAATCATGTTAAGGCTCGTTGCTTCAAACTTCAAGTTGAGGTTCATCTTGCCCTCATGGTGTTGACACCCCTCGCACTACGGCTCTAGTGGATTCCGTTACTCTTACTCTTGGGTCTTCTCATCTCCCTAATTTACAGGAGTTATAGACTCAGATTGGTCAGCTTTAGACTTACCTTGCATCTCTTACTACCAGTTCTCACCACTATTGTCACCGTTACAATAGGTACTTCTATTGCTTTCCATGTTCGGTATGCTAGTCCCTCATGAGTTCTAGATTGTGGGGGCTAATGATCATATGACAGGTGAGTTTTTCTTTCTTTCTTCGCTAATCCCTACTACTATTGCCCAATCTATGTGTCTTGTTGTAGGTTCGTTATCCTCTGTTCGTCATAAGGGTGTAGTGTCTTTATTTCCTACCATTACTTTATCATCTATTTTATATATTCTAAATTTTGTATATAATCTCTTATCTGTTAGTCGTCTTGCCAAACAATTTAATTATGTTATCATCTTCTTACTCTCTTCTTCCCTTTTACAAGACCTGAGTTCGAAGAGGATTTTTGACAAGTGCTATGAGCGTGATGGGCTATACTACTTTAGGGATCCACCGGACAAGCCTTCATTTTCTTCCTTAGCTAGTTTTCAGGCCTTTGTTTTGCTTGCTTCCATGTCTTGTGTTTTTAATATTCAGACCTTAGAATTATGGCACGCTCGTATAGGTTATGTTAATTTTCAGTATTTATGTAAACTTTTTCTTTCATTTAATAAAGCTTGCAAAGATTCTAAGTTTCATTGTGTGGTTTGAGCTGTCTAAGCATACCCATACTAGCTATATACCTCATATAACTCGTGCTCCTAGTCTTTTGATCTTATACATTTTAATCACTGTTTTTTCTAGTCATAGATATTATGTGACTTTTATTGATGATCACACTAGATGCACTTGGGTTTATCTACTTCGTTGTAAATCTGATGTCTTTCCCATTTTTGTGTAATTTTTATAGATGGTTAAAATTCAGTTTCATAAAGTTGTCAGGACTATCTATTCTAATAATTGTTGGGAATATATTTCTAATGCATTTCGTTCCCATCTTAATCAAACTGGTATTCTTCAACAACTAACTTGTCCTCAAACCCCTAAACAAAATAGTGTTGTTGAACCCAAAAATCGTCATACTATGTCTATTGTCCAGTGTTTTCTTCGGGGTATGGGTGTTTCCAAGTCTTATTGGTATATGACTGTCCTTACTGCTGTTTACCTCATTAATAGGACCTCTAGTCGTGTGTTGCATGGACTCACTCCATTTTATACCCTTATGCCCACCACCATTTTGTTTTCACTTTTACCTCGTATCTTTGGGTGTACCTGTTTTGTTCAAAATCAGAGTCCCACTTGCACAAAGTTAAATGACAATTCAATTCGTTGTATCTTCTTAGGGTACTTTTTTATGTCCAAAGGGTATAGGTATTATGACCCTGTGTCTCGTCACTTTCACCATACTTTAGATGTTACGTTTTGTGAAGATCTTCCTTTTTTTGGTACTAACCCTTCTTTGTAGGCTTCTCCTCTTATTATTTCCACTGTTTGTCCAGTGACTATTTTGGACAAGGTTGAGAATGAGGTTGTCCCCCTTCCCCCTTCTCAACTTTCGCCTCCTCTCTTATTGTAAGTATATTCTTGTCGCCCACACACTCAGCCTCCCTTGCTGCCTCTCCAATCTTTGAGTCAGGTAAGTCTTCTCTTTTAGCTCCTCCTCCACCTCCTTGTCATAACCCACATCGGGATCGACATCTTCCAAATCGTTTGAGTTATTTAAGTAATACTAATCATCCTATTTCTCAATATCTTTCCTATGACAGGATTTTCCCTTCTTACCGTTCTTTTCTTAGTAAGCTTAAGTCGAAGTCCATTCCTCGTTCTATGTCTGAGGCCTTTCAAAATCCCATATGGGTAGAGGCTATGCAGACTGGGATGACAGCTTTAGAACAAAATCACACTTGGGATCTTGTACCTCTAACTCCTAAGGAAAACACAGTTGGTTGCAAATGGGTGTTCACCATAAAGTACCTCGATAATGGCTCATTGACCATTACAAAGCCTTCTTGGTGGCCAAAGGTTTCATACAGATTCCTGGCAAGGGTTTTGATGCCACTTTTGCCCCTATCACCAAGCTTACTTCTATACGTCTCCTTATCTCCCTTACAACATCTCATTCTTAGCCTCTTCATCAGCTTGATGTTAAGAATACATTTCTCCATGAAGATCTTCTTGAGACAATTTACATGGCTCCTCTACCCAATTTTCTGGCTGAGGGAAGTATTCAGGGAAAATGTGCCGGTTACGTAAATCCTTGTATGGTCTGAAACAATCTCCATGAGCATGGTTTGGTCGCTTCAGTTTTCTTATTATAACTATGAGCTTTGTTCAATGCTACTCGGATCACACTTGTTTCATTCTCCGAAATTCTGCAAGTCAATGGATAGTCTTGTTAGTTTATGTGGATGATATTATTCTCACAGGTGATGACTCTATCGGCATTGGTCAAGTAAAGAAAGACTTCTGCCAAACCTTTGATATTAAGGATCTGGGATGTCTTAAATATTTTTTGAGAATTGAGGTAGCTCACTCAAGGGAAAGGATCTTCTTGTGTCAAAGAAAGTACACCCTTGACTTGCTTTAGGATACTGGTATGTTAGGGTATAAACCTGCTTTTACTCTTATAGATTCTAATGTCAAACTCACATCAGAGTCTGATGAGTTGCTGGATAATCCAGGCATGTATTAACGTCTTATTGGACACCTCATTTATTTGACTAACACTAGACCTAAAACTTGACATTTGCAATTAGTGTTGTGAGTCAGTTCATGCATGCACCTTGTAAAGAGCACCTTGACACGGTTCATCATATTTTGAGGTATTTGAAGACTTCTCTTGGCTTGGGATTGTTCTTTACCGGTAGTCTCCAATCTAGGCTCTCATGTTTCACCGATACAAACTATGCAAGATCTATGACTGATCGGCATTCCACTTCTGATTTCTATACTTTCTATGGTGATCATCTTATTTCATGAAAAAGTAAGAAGCAGGTGGTGGTTTCTAAGTCTTCTGCAGAGGCTGAGTATTAGGCTATGGGACATGATACATGTGAGATTCTTTGGATTTGATCTATTCTGGCAGAGTTGGGTTTTGAGAAGACTGTTCCTTCCTCTTTATTTTGTGATAACAAATCTGTTATTATGTTATCCTCTGATTCTGTGCTTTATGAGCGTGCCAAGCATATCGAGGCTGACATACATTTCATTCGAGAAAGGGTTCAGACTGGCATTGTGCGTCCATTTCTTCTTCTCAGCAAGTTGGCAGATATGTACACAACATCTGTGGGACCAACTTTGCTTCAGTCTTCCATTGACAAGTTACGTTTGTTGAATATCTTCACGTCAGCTTGATGGGGAGTATTGAATATAAAAATCAAAATATTATGTTTGAATATGGAAATTAGAATAGGAATTATTTACCTTATGTATATTGCTTCCTAAATTGTATCATGAATATATATTATATATGTATGGCATCTATTTTATTGATTGGTAAGTCAAATAATTTTTTCCATTCTTTTGTAATCCTAGATCACCGAATAACTTTTCCAAATCTGGGCCTTTGTTTTTCATAAAGTACCAATGTCTCGCAATCCCAGCGCTTGGGCTATTTGGTCCAGTTCGAACCCAAATTGGGAGACAAGCCATTCTAGCTCCAAGTGGGAGATCAACTCATTAATTATGAATAATAACTAGTTTATTTATTTATTTATGTAAGATTAATTTAAAAATTTTGGTTGTAGGCCTTGCCAAATGAGTGCCTACCAGTAGATATAACAGAGCCAGGGAGATTGGATGAGATATTTGACAGAATGGATGCCAACAGTGATGGAAAAGTCACCTTCGATGAGTTCAAAGCTGCCATGCAGATTGATAGAACTCTCCAAGATGTTGTCCTCTCCTCTCTTCGCCCCCTTTAGCTTTTCTTTTCTTTTCTCATGCATTTTCCTTCTTTTGTACTTATGTTTACTGAGTACTGAGCTATCAATCTATAAAAAGCCCCTTTGAAACTATCTTTGAACATTCAACTCTTACCGGTATATCATATTTATGTTATGATTCAACAAGCGGCACGAAAGTAATATTAGTTTCACCCTTGTAACACCACGATTCTTCCTATAAATATAGAAAACTTGTATTTCTCATTCACATATCCATCTTTGTATGCCGCTGACTCTTGCTAACTCTCATGTCATGTGCAATATCCATAAATGATGATTCATTAATGTTCATTGATTTTTAGACTGCTTTTCTTTTCCCAATGTCTCATCTCTCCTTAATGTCGAGTACCGTTGCTTGCCCACAATGGTAGACCCAAAAATCGCAGATACGAGGGACAAACTCATGTCCACTGATGGCTTAACAACCTGTTCAAACAACTAGTAACTTGTCTGAACTTGACCTCTTGACATGAGATTCTCAACCTAAACCCACCCCAGCCAAAACATAAGTGGCACAGTTATATTTATATTTACATAATATGCATAATTTGTTGGTATGTAAGACATGTTTAATTTCAAATGTATGCAATAGTAATCACAAATAAAATCAGGGTTGTGTTTAAATTATGGATTTAAAAATAAAAGGATTTGAGTACTCAAATTTAGATACATGATAGTTTAGAAAAACAAATTAAAATTGGGCTTTACTTGAGGTGGAGTCTCTACTCAAACAGATAAAAGTTCTCAATCTATACTCTACAGATTAATACCACAAATTTTCTAAATTGCCAAAGAAGTTGAGCAATTCAAAAAATGATAACATTAATTACAAATACGACAACAGGAAAAAAAATTCTATATATGATCGATACACTTATAGTCATCACTGCAACTGTCATTTGTACAATCATTAAAAATATCAACAATTTGCTTTTTAGGACTAGCCACGGTCCTGTCACTTGGAACTGTTACATCCATCCAGCTATAATCCTCGCCCTCAACACTTCCGGGGTCTTCCACCCAATCACTCATGTCGGCCTCCATAGCTTCTAAGCATAAAGGATCATATTCATCCTTTGTACTCCTTTTATTTGCATCCCGCCTTCTTGCATAGTAAGACAAGCCAAGTTTAGGTGATGCATTTAACTTACTGTTAGAATTTTGAATGCGACTTTCTTACTAAATAATGATGACCACTATGTAATGAAAAAAGGGTAATAATGATGGATGTATTGCTGAAATTTATGGTATCAAGTCAAAGTTCAAAACTGAAATAATACATATAACCTTGAATTCAGAAGATGGTTTATAACCCACTAAATATTGCATATTTGCCTATAAAGTGAGAATCCCCAGAAAAATAATGTGTAAGAAGAAATTCACTATTTGTTATTACCTAATTTTCAATTTTCACATCTCCATTATTTTCACTTCTACTGTTACTAAAGACATTTCATATATTCCATTTTTACTTTTAATTTAAATCCTTTTAACTAGAGTGTTTCTCTCCAAATTTATAATTTAGTGTTAATTCTTTAGTTTCATCTACTAGAACCAAGCAAGTAGTAGAATATGTATACAAAATGTAAACAAAAGTTGTTACCTCTCTTTAAGGCATAAGTTATGGTTACCCCAAATTTATAATTTAGTGTTAATTCCTTTCTTAGTTTCATCTACTAGAACTACATCATCTACGAACAAAGAATAGCCCAACCAAGCAAGTAGTAGAATATGTAAACAAAATGTAAACAAAAGTTGTTACCTCTCTTTAAGGCAGCATAAGTTATGGTTACCCCAAATTTATAATTTAGTGTTAATTCCTTTCTTAGTTTCATCTACTAGAACTACATCATCTACGAACAAAGAATAGCCCAACCAAGCAAGTAGTAGAATATGTATACAAAATGTACACAAAAGTTGTTACCTCTCTTTAAGGCATAAGTTATGGTGAACAAATATGAGGTCCTTCAATCTTTGATATTCCAACCGATTCCTCTTCTTTGCATGGATTTGGTCAAACATGCTCCAACTCCTTTTACATCGGGTCGTACTTATACTGCAGGTTTGACTTAAAACCCTCAAAGCTAATCTTTGCAGATCCGGATAATCAGATGCATAGAGAGACCACCATGTAGCTGTAAAACAACACAACTGATTACTAAATCATGAACAATAATATGTTTCAAAAAAACTATTTTGAATTGAGGGTCACCTGGGGCAAGTGACTCTCGACCACGTAATGCCACAGGACGACCGAAATCACCTACAGCATCCTCATAGAAATTAATGTGGCTTGTAATCGTAACCTGAGCAGTCAAGTTAGGCTCTAACATCTCAATGCAATCAAGTAACCCTTTTTGAATGACTTTGTTAGTTGAGAAACTGGGGTTGTAAAATATGGATGGGTTGAGATAGTATCCAGCTGCATGAAGGGGGCTATGGAGTTCCTCTTGCCAAATGCGATCAATAACATCTAAGTATGGCAAGTAATCAGATTTGTTGCTATCAAATGCCACAATGATGCTTTTCTTTGCTTTCTCCATTGCATCATAAATATAACCCACTGATGGTCTGTCTTCACAATCAATGAGATGTAAAACAGTAAGTAGGGGCTTTGTGGCATTTAGTGTTCGATCACACTGTGACCAGAAACACGGGTCCACCATAATTCCTGCCACATCAAGCCCTGCCCTTTGCTTAGAGAAAGTTGATTGCATCCAAGTGGCACCAGTAAACATCTGATGGAGAGGCTCTTTCAAAGATACAATGCTTTGCAGCGTCAGGAAATTGGATGCGTACCTAGTAATTGCAAGTTGGATAATGTCACTTCCTCCAGTCCTCTTCCTCATCAAATTAAGGACCCAAGAATTATTATATATGAACTGTGTTATTTGTTTAGCCTTTGCCAAAACCTCTTTCACTTCATCCATTTTTCCAATTTCCTCAAGCATTAAATCAATACAGTGTGCACCACTGGCACTCCAGAAAAACGTTTTGTACTTATCCATTAAGGCTTTCCCTGCAGCTTTATAACTTGGTTCGGTATCTGTCACAAAGTTGACAATATTATTGGGCCGAACTTCTTGAACAACACTATCAAATAAACTCAGAAGTGCTTCAGAGGATTTACTGATACCAGTAGCATCAGCAGATTTGAGGAAGACTGTGCCCTTCGAACAATAAACAAAGAAGTTTATAACTGTGCGACCAGTTTTATCTGCCCATCTATCAACCATGATTGAACACCCGGTCACTTCCCAAGATTTTCTCAGTTCACAACATAGTTCCTTTGCCTCTTGAAAACTGTTGTTTAATAATTTACCCCTCAGAGAATGATAAGAAGGCATTTTATAACCAGGACCTGCAGCAGTAATAGCATCAGCCATCAGCTGGAAATAATATGAATTCGAGGCACTGAAATGTATACCAGCATCATACATAAATTTTGCTACCGCTATATCTGCCTGATTGATGATCTCTTCAGAAGCAGAACTCTGGTTTAGAGGCTGAGCAACAGGAATAGCCAATGGATGAAAATTCTTCTTGTGTTTCTTTGTTCGATTGGATGTTCCCTCATCAACCTCTTTCCCCCTTCTTTCCCCAGAAGAACCTCGGCTAGTAGCTGTCTTGGGAGGGTTTCTATGTACATCATTGACTCCTTTACAGTTGTCTAAGTAGGACAAAGTGGATTTCTTGCCACCTTTTAATCTTTTCTGCCTCTTCAGCTTTTCCAGAACTTTAAAGCCTAAATATTGTTGAAATTGCAACTTGACATCCTCTGGCACTTCCTCACACGGAGCTACATTCCCCCTTTCCCCAGCTAAATGTTGCTTTAGTCTTGAAATTCCACCACCAAGAATAACTTTCTGACAGTATTTGCACTTAATCTTTTGCTGACCCCCATTTACCATAATTCCATGGGCCCAACCAGGGTCAGTGGCTCGAGGAGGTGCTAAACCCTAGTAAAATAAGCACATCCAAAGGTTTACGAAATTTTACATTTTAAAAAAAGGCAAGAAAACTTGATACTAGAAAGCATGAATCTTGGGGAAAATACATGCAGCAAAATAATGTCTTACAATAACTCTCCAAAACAAATCTGGTATTCGTGTCAAACACTTAACACCTAGATGAAGGTATGGGATATTTGTTTGATACTTCCAATCAAATATGCACTTAGCAAGCACATACATCAATTCAATTTTGTTATATAATTGTATTACCATTGTCATTATATGTATATTTTTGTCGCATAATTTCTATAAAACAAGTGTCTTTTTTGACTCTACATGTTACATAAAACACCATTTTATCCCAAAAAAATAGATCAAAATACAAAAAAAATCCTTTTTTGCCAAGTCATCATATCCTTCACTTAGAGGTTTGATGGGTCCAACCACCAGACACAATCCCACCCCCGACACCTATACCCAAGTCTATGTAACATAGGTACTGGCAACTACTTAGAGTTAGGGCTGAAGAGGGCTAGGATAACATGAAAGTCAATAGTAAGAGAACAAATATGAACATTTCTATAGCATACTTTATTATCCTTGTACTGGGTAGCTGAAAAATCATCAAAGAACTCTTGAGTCTCCACCATTAGCAGTTGATTCTCTGCAGAAGAACCATAAGACAGCAGAAATGTGTTAATAAATAAAATAACATAACAAGAGGCCGAGCAATGCTACGCATTGCCTCGCCTCTTTAATCTTACTACTTATGGTAACAAGACAAAGTTAGCCTTGTTGTCTAATACACACTCTAAGAGAACTCAAGAACTAAATCCACCTATTCGATAATTATGTCTACATCTGGCATAAAAATAAATAAATAATGTCTACATCTAAAGGGAAAACGTGCAAATATTTGAATCCATTACGAAAGTACTTGTAGACAAGAACATCCACCACACACAGGTTGGTTAATACTTTGTCGTAGAACAAATAATATAAGTCCACAGAGGTCACCCGACAAGGGTTGCATTGCATGACAGGAACAACATAACCATCCAGGTAAGGCCACTGCAAGTCTAATGAGCAATTAACCACATGAAGGCCCGTAAAAGGACTTCCAGTGACCTATGGGCCATTGACTGCATGACAACTTATGACCAATCCAGAAACGGGACCCAAGAACCTAAGCAAAGTAGAAAAAGTAAAACATCTTGCCACATGAAAAATCAAAGAACAAAAGATTTGACCACACAAAACCTACAGAAGTTACATAAAAGACACAAACATACCACACAATCAACTAAAAACAAGATTCTTAGAGACTATAAAAATCATAAATCTTCACAAACAAAGTAAATCAATTTATAGGGTCAGTAACCATCAAGTTTCTGGATAATGCTGCAAAGCAAATTAGTTTAATTTCGCAATGCTGTGACCGTGATCATCATGACTTTGGGAGTCCAAACTAAGAACAAAATTGAAAGAGGAGCATAATACAATTCAACCCCATCAAGAACAAGCAAATTAGCTAATTCTATGAAGAAAATATTGATTAAAAATATGGTTATGAAGCCTCCACCATTCTTATCACACAACAACCAACATTACAAGGCAGCAAACAAGAACAACACAAAGAAACCCAGTGACTGTTTAAACAAATCCAGGAGCATTTCATTTACACTAGGCAAATAACCAATCCAATCTATTATTAGTGGACAAATTAACTGTCATAGAGAGAGTTCAAAAGATGACCAAGAAGAATTGTAAAATAAGAGACCCAAAGATTCTACTAAACTTTTTATCCACACCCATATTGTTTGGTAAACAATTTTGTAAAACTCTACATTTTTCTTGTAAAATTAGTAAGCAAATCGATTCGAAAGTAAAAACCCACTCCACCGATTGACAGAAACAGACATAAAAATGAATAAAAATCTCACCTTTGATTAAGGTTCCGAAATTGTCAC
This sequence comes from Camellia lanceoleosa, assembly GCA_025200525.1. NCBI lineage: Eukaryota > Viridiplantae > Streptophyta > Magnoliopsida > Ericales > Theaceae > Camellia > Camellia lanceoleosa. The sequence goes on from CM045763.1 coordinate 85,784,490, forward strand.
GGTTTTAGCTGAAATTACACGGAAAGAAAATTGAGTACAGATATTTCGGATCCATAGAAATGAGTTTCGGTTTTCGAACCAACCAACGATTGAGAGCAGTGATGCTGATGATGATGATGATGACGACGACGATGGGACTGGGTTGTTTCGGGACTGAATCGGCGGCGAGATGTTGATTTATCGGATCCCGGAAAATTAATATATCTGAACCCTAGACAATGCGAAACCGATATATTTCGAAACGTTTTATCGTTTTCTTCGACCATTAGATTTTTAATTTGTCAGTTTGTTTTTGTCGTTTCGCTGTTGTAAACTCGGCAAAATATCGCTCGTTTATTTCGTCCCATCATTTTTCTTTCTTTTATGTGATAACATTTTGTCATTTTTCCTTTTGTCTTGTCATAAGAATAAAATAAAAATCTACACAATCTCACTGTGGGGAAATTCTACTTACAGGTTTACCTTTTTATATTTATAAATTAATTACTTAAAAACCTTATTTATAAAAATTATCGTAGTTCATATCTTATTTAAATTAATAAATTTTATTTAGTAAAATTAAAAATATTATTAATTTTTAAAATTAAGAATATTATCAATTTTATATATTAATATTTCAGATAATTATTTCACTAACTGATAAAAAAAACAAAGTATGAGATTAAATATTTTTGCCCTTCTTTGATTTAACTATCTAATAAAATTGAGAACATTTTCAGTTTTTTTTTTCAATTTTAAAATTGAGAATATTATCAATTTTTTTCATTTTTAATTTTTGTTTTTTTTGTTTTGCACATCAATGTTCCATTATCATGCTCCTTTATAGATACAAAATTTTTAGTTTTAGACAAAAAAATAATTCAATTTTTTCAATTTAAATAAAAAAAACATACTCGGTTTAGTTTCAATTTTTAAAATTCATTTTTCAAAAAATTCTATTTTTTATTTTTTTGTATTTTTTTATTTTCACTGAATTTGTTTAATATTTTAAGTAATTTTTTAAATTTTTTAGACACATTTAACATAAATACGCTTAAAAATATAATATTTGTGAAAAAAAAATTCTTTAAAAAATCTACTAAATACTAAAAATACAAACATTTTTTTTGTATTTTTATATATTTATTTATTTTTTAAAATATTTTTTCACAAATATTTTACTATTTAAATATATCTAAGTAAGGTGCATCTAACAAAGTTAAAAAATGCTTAAAATTTTAAAAATATTCACTAAAAATTTTTAAAAAAACAAAAAATAAAAAAAACTCGATTTCCAGAAAACTGAAACCAAATAAATTAGTTTTTTTTTTTTTTTTTGCACATAATTTTTTTTAAAAATTTTCAATTTGAAAGTTAATATTTTAAAGTTTTGAAAATCAAAACAAATATCAAATCATCATGTTTCTTTATAGATAATAATAAATGATGAACAATCATTATTTGAAAGGTAATTTCGGTTGTTAAAAATTTAATGGGACTTGAAAGTCTAAAAAATATAAATTAAGACTTAATGGAATATAAATTCATAAATTAATATTTATGTATAAATGCCCTATATTTATTTTCTTATTATACCATTAAGAAAAAATTTAAATTCTCATTGCACCTTTCATAATATCAAAATTAAACCTTTTTCAAAAACGTTACAAAATTTTCTCATTACACCTATTACTCCGATGTCATGTTCCCGAACAAATTATATTTGTCCAGATATCTATTGCCTCATGTTTACAAATTCACTTTTCCTTAAAATATCATTTTTTTCCCTAAATTTATAATAGGTCTGTTTGGTTATATATTGCCAAAATTGAGATTATTTCAGTATCATATTGTCGAACAAATTAGATTTGCCTAGCTATCAATTATCGCACGTTTACAAATTCACTTTCCTTAAAGTATCAAGCATCCGTAAAAATATGAAGTGTACAAATATTCATAAAATCTGTCAATACAAACATCTTCAAATCTGTCAATACAAACATCTATAAAAATACATTGAGATGTTATTATAATCCATCTATACCGATAATTTCGTTAGTTACTACATCAGGACTGACAAGCATACGGAATTTATCAATACGAGTAGTATATATGTTCTTCCATCCATTAACACACGGGTAATAAAAGCAAATGCAATTACTTGTTATCGAAGGTACTAGATGACCAGCAAGCAGATAAATCTAACGAACCTCGTCTATAATGAACTCATGACTGTAGTCCGTTAACAATGCACTACTAGCCTTACTACAATAAGTAGAAGCATAATCCTTCAAAGCAAAAAAAACAAAAATGTCATAAAATGAAACTAAAAATGCTTGGCAATAAATTACCGAACGTGTACTTTTTGTTCAACAGTAAGTTATTGAACAAATATTTTTTGTGCATTAGTGGGTTACCAGATATGTATTTTTTGTTCGGCAAAGTGATTCCGAGCTATTTGATTTTGTTCAGTTTTGATACACCGAACAAAAGTCGAACAACCATTTTAAAAAACGATTATTACTTCTTCTTTTTTTATGATCAAAATACTATAATTTTCACTTTTTAAAAGTAAATATATAGTAGAGAAAAAGAAATGAGACAGGAAGAAAAGAAGTATGGATTGAAATGTAATGAATGTAAAGAAATAATTAAATCTATTTACTTTTATCTTTTATCCTTAAAGATAATTTCGGGTATAGATAAAATTGGAGGAGAAAAATTGAGGGGTAAAGAAGTGAATGTAATTGTGTAAATAGAATTTCCCTCCAATGAATGTGCTCCAATTTTCTTGTAGGATCAATTACACTTTTACCTATGGCCATTTTTCACTTTAGTCTCTAAATTATTTTTTGTTTTCCACTTTGATCCAATTATTAACTCTCATCACGATCTATAGGTAATTTAAAATTTTAAAAAATTAGGTTTTTCGCTTTAATTGTTAAAAAAAATAATTTTTTTCACTTCAGTTCCTAAAATAATTAAATTTTCACAGTTTGATCCATAAATACAAACTCAACCTAATCTAAAAACCAAAATGAATGTTCCTTCAAAAATATTTATCCAAAATCTTTTTAAAAAAATGGACAGCTACCTCCTTTAAAAAATATTTATCCAAAATTTTTAAGAACATACACAACCCCTCTCACAACCCTAGTAAAATCTTCTAAACTTAGGGTTAATTTGGAGTGTCCTAAAAAAGTGCACTTCTTGTTTTTTTACGAAAAAATGTGCAAAAAAGTAGAGAAGTGATGTGATGAAAAAAAAATAAAAAGATAAAAAGATAGATTATATAGTCTATGCCAAACAAGCCCTTAATCATCCTAGAGTTACATGCTTGGTGCATCTACGATTTACAACTTTATTAAACACAAATAGCATAATATAAAAAAAAATAATGTTGATTAATTGAAACTGAGAAAACAATGGTTGTGCTTATTTTTTCCGATTATACAACTTATTAAATAAAAATAACTTAAATAAATTAAAAATTACTAATTAAGAAGAAGAATACTTTTGACGTCTACTTTTTAATTATCAGTTTTTAAAATACAATAAATTGAAATAAACGACATAACACAAATTTCCAAAATAAATAATAATAATAATAAATAAATACATAAAAATATAAACAACTCATATAAAGTATACCAAACTTTCCTCCCAAAAAATTTAAAAAAAAAAAAACTGTACCAAACAGCCCCATCTGTTGCACTTAACCCGAACCTGTGATTTATTATAGGCATCTGGGTTTATTCCACAGAAGTAAATCTAAAAAATTCCACGTCATAAATAAACAAATAAATAAAAAGTTGTGTACTACTTAGAAGAATAAAAAGCTCTCTCCCTCTTATATCTCAACAATATCAACCATAAACTCACACAAAGAAGGATGAAAAGAAAGCAATAGTTAAAATAGCAGAGTGCCAAGCAATCTGTAACCCTTATATAAATTATAGAAGATCCCAGTGTAGTCACTAACGTGAAGTACAGATTTCTGCAATGTTTCGTAGACCTAAACCTAGCTATTTGCCTAAGATGAAATACACATATCTTCAATGCTCCTTGAATAAATTTCTAGGGTTTTCACATGTACACAATTTTCCAGCGATTAACTGGAAACGAAGGCTCTCCTATCTAAACAAGTTAGTAATTACAATACCTAAACACGACTAACCCAAATTGTGATGATACGTAAAACATCAACACGGTACACAAATTATCACAAACCAAAACGATCAAGCCTTCAATGCCTCGATAGCTAATGCTTCTGTGTCTGCCACAAATAAATATTTGCCCAATGAGATAGATTAGCTCTTTGCATAACAGATTTTGCCTGACAAAATATAGATACTGTATCAGTGATCTCACAAAGACATCCCTTTGGGAAATTATACAATTAAAACAAATAGTATTCACATATGAGACGTTGAAATTCATTAATTGATGCAGCTATAATATTGTATCAGTGGTCTCACAAAGACATATCCCTTTGTGAAATTATACAATTAAACAAACCAGTACTCATGTATGAGGTGATGAAATTCATAAATTGATGCAGCTATAAAATTACAAACATAACAACAATGGTCGGGCATAATTTAAACAACACCAGCACCTCAGACATGGCCAGGCTCGATGACGCAAACAATTCTAGTGACTAATGGAAACATACCACATGGTAAAAAGTCAACGAGGCATAGTGGTTCAAATTGTATCTTCAATCCACTCCTTCAACAAACCTTTGTCTGAATCTAAACAATATTCGGGAATATGCCAGGTCAATTTGTATAAGATATAGACAGGTACAAATCTCAACTCTGAAAATTTTGCAATAGCTTAAGTTGCAGAAAATTGAGTTTTGAGCTAGCATATTATTTAGACATTAAAGAACACAAAATTCAAGAGTTCTGGGATGTACAGTGCAACAATATGCTTGACAGGCTTAAGCATCAATTCAGAGCCAAAATACCACATTCATCCACAAGATTGCAATGCCGTGTTTTGTGTTCTATTCATAATACAAGAATGATGAGATCAATGAGATGGGACGAATCAAAATATTGTAAAATAAGCACTAGATAAGTTTACACTTTTACAGTGAGACAGTATTGTAGCCCATTGCCCAAGATGATGGTGCACACACTGACTAGTTAGTTCCTTATTCATTTTGAGCCCATGTATTTCAAATATCATTTTCACAGACAAAAGTGGGACCTCCTTAATGATTTAACAGTTACACACATAAGGTCAATCTTTTCTTCTTTCAAATAGAACTATTTTCTCACCAAGTAAAAACATCAAATTAAAAGAAGAAAAAAATAAGAGAAAAAGGATCAGAAGGCAAAAAATATCATTTTGATGCTTCAATTTGGTGAGATTTATTAAAAAAATTGAAATTTATTTTCTCACCAAATTAAAACATTTAATATGCAAGAAAAATAATAAAAACATTTGAACCAAAAAGTTCTGGAAGGGTATAAACATCATTTGGTAGTTTAATTTTGTCAAATAATAATTTTAGGTCAAAAAAATTTAAATTCCTGCTCATATCTTTATATTAAACCAGAAAAACTAGCAGTTTTACTTCGATTCAAATGACAGGAAATACAAGTGTTGCATGTTGAAATATGGGATTGTCAAATTAAAAGGTTGGGGCCATTGTCAAACTAGTAGTTTTACTGTGAACTCATTTCAATGACTCGCTTCTTCTATCAAGGGAGGAATAAAAATGAAGAATATAGACTTATCTAGTAAAAATACAGAAACTAAATTACAATCTTTACAAGGGTGGAAATGTTATCCAAATAAGATTTTAGAATCAATTAAAGGACAGGAAGACCAAGCATGTTCATCTCTCTGTGTCACAGAGGCACATGCGCACCCTCCCCCAGGCCAGTGTGGGAGGGTACTAAAGTTAATGGTAATGATAATTTGATGCCTGCAATGCTCTAAGTCTCTTCCAAAAGCTTGGTACCTAAAACTAAAGGCATAAACCTAGTCTCTGGTGGCAGTGAGTGCAGTTCAGAAAGCATGCACAAGAGTACCCTAGAAGTACTGGTTATTACTTTAATTCGGAAGCCAGCCCCCTAAACATCCCCTCTGCTGTAGCTTGATAGTGACTTTAATTTCCAAAGACACAAAACTCCTGGACTTTTGTAAGTGAGGGACTACGAACTTGAGTGAAATATCAAATTTTGAGCACTAGCACCATGCCACCATCCATTTAATTTTTTCCCAGCAACTATCCTATCCTACCCCACCGTCACCCAAAATCCACCAAAAGTTTCTTACAAGCAAAATTTCGTTGGGAAACACTACAACCTAGTACCATCAGAATAAAAAACTTTAAAAAATCAGCAGTTTTTAATGATTCAGTTTAGCTATTGTAAGTAGAACCTATATTCATCTTTCTTTTTCCTTTTTGGAGATAGGATTTAACAAACTTAAGTTTCCTAGAAAAACCCACTAGACGAGGAGTCGAACAAAACAATCAACATTAACAAATCTGAAACTAGCAACAAAAATACTTGACATCAATTCAAATATGTCATGGTCAAATGGCAGTATTACACACTGAGGTACTCTCACTTTGAAATATTTACATATCAAAGCAAAAAGAATGTAACAGTATCAATCACAGAAGCACACAACAAATTTCTGGGCCAGGTTGTTTATTCAATAAATAATAAGTACTAACAACAGAAAAATAAAGAATAGTGCATACACATGTTACAAATATCATGCCATCATAAATCATTATATCAAGTTCTACTTCAATTTTATTTGAATAAGCTTGCGTAAGAACAGACAAGGACAAAGGGTTCAACCACAAAGGCAATATTGGGACAAGCATTGGTTCATTTGAAGATGATAGTTTGCGATGTTCATAAAGATGCATCGTTTTTTGTTGTCTACTGATTCGATTTCTTCCTCTATTAATTGAGACACAGTAAAGCATACAGAAACTGTTTTCAAATCTAATATGCATATAAATTTTTCGTCTGTTTTTTCTCAGCAACTAGACACAGTTTTAATCAATACTGAAAATTAACACCTTGCTTCACAAAGCACTTTGCAAAGTGCCAAAAGGAACTGGCAATATAGAATTATAGTTATTTGGATGCACTTTCCCACATTTGACTACACTGGCCCCATAAATGATATCTAAGCCTCAAATAGGGAAGTTAATAACTTTTCCTGGATAACAAATGAAATCGCTCCTTCAAATGCAGGGAGAAGTGATGTCTTGGTACATTAATCATACTTCAAACAATCACAATGATATCTAGAAGAGAATGCTTACAGATTCTCAAAGTTGCTCACGAATGTAGGCCATTGATCTTAACATCGAGCCTAGTGTCTCTCTTGAAACTTGAAATTTCACCTCTGTTTCTCCAGTAGTCGTTTTTGTATCTTGGAGCTGATAAACACAAGGAAAAACATAGCAGTTAGTGTGAAGAAAAATGAGTAATTTACCCCTTGGTCATATGTTGTCAATATCATTCCAATAGATTGAGTTCAGTTAGCTAAGTTGAGTTACATGGGAAAATTTCATATTTGAAGATAGAAGTTGGAAAGAGATAATTCTGCAGCAGTAGCAGCAACTCGTCCAAATGCCACTGCACCTAATACACAAAAAAAAATGCCTGTGGTTCAACAACACGTCGCTAAAAATGTGGGGAACCTGGTCATCGATCATCGGACTGTAAAAAAAATAACAGTAGAGAAGGCAAGCATCACCATAATGGCACAAATTATAGACAGCATGAAGGGTGTCTTTCCGTGGACCAACGATGCAGAGGAGAGCTTCACATTACTAAAGAGCAAGTAGACTGAGGCACCTATTTTGGCTTTAAACAATTTTAAAAACTAAACCAAACAGACTAAATACAAATAAAACTATATTAACCAAATTGACTGAGGCACCAATCACTTGTTTTTCTCTCTCCTTTTTTTAAGGTAGGGGAAGCCCTAAGAGTCCATCACCAACACAGAAAGTGCTCAAGCACACATCCCTTGTAGCACAGATAAAGACAGATGAACGGATAATTATCATCATTCCTCATCTTCAGCATCTACAATCTCTTAGAATCAATCGATATCAATCCTAGTAACTGGTTCATAGTCCGAACTGGTGCAAAGGCGTTGAGCCACCACCACACAATCTGAGTGGCACTTCCTTTTCTTGGATAATAAAAACAAATGAAGAAAGCAACATCTTCACTTGTTGTATGCTCACATATTGATGCTGTACTGCAGCCACTGTGTCTATGTTTGATTGTTGCATAAAGTCCATACCATACCAAGTTACAACAAATAAAACAAAAACTCAGTAACTTAGTTGATCTCAAATTCTAATATTTGAACAAATCAAAACAAAGGGTCATATAGATACAGCATGAGAAGGAGAAAAAAAATGAACGTGTTAATAAATAAAAATACAGGTAGCAGAAACGGACTACAAAATCACAAAATGCATACCTTCAGATTGATAACAGCAACTCTACTAGCTGGTGCTGAGAGCTGCTGACTTATGTAAGTCATGGATTTCAACATAGGCTCCAGTGTAACCCTTGTCAGTCTAAACTGCACTTCTGTTTCTCCTGAAGGAGTCTTTCCATAATCTTGCAGCTGCAGTTCAGGAAAAAAGAAGTGAAACTAATACGAAAAAGGCTCCTATTCAACTACAATAAGAAAATAAAGGGCACCATCTTAGAGTACCATGTATATACTTCTTATTGTGCATAAGTATAACAACACTTGACGAGTAAAGATGGCAATATACCAACCCCAATTTCTTTAAAAGGTTCTATACAATGCATGATATGGTACAAACATATTCATGATAAAATAAGCCCTTTAGGACTGGAGATGCACCAGTTTCCACTTTTTCTTCTATTAAAATAGCATCAGATTAAAGCAAATAGAGATGCATCTTAAAACATAAGAGTAATGTGACAGTAGGATCATTAAGTTATCCAAGTTCTCCATGAATACAAAATAAAAGTTTTAAGACAAACATTTATACCTTCAGGTTAATAACAGCTACTTTACTGGCTGGCGTTGAATTCTTATTTTCAATGACCCAAGTCATGGATTTAAAACAAGTGAACACCACCTATACATAACACAAAAGAAAATTAGAAGAAGCAATCACCAACATTCTTGATTTTATTCGCACTTGCAAAACAACAAATCTGTATATTTGATGTGTAATTAAACATGTCACCAAAAAGATCACACTCCATACCATGTTATCAGGAGGACCACCATCACGAGTGATAGAAATGGGAGCCATGCTGGGCTGATTCAAATCAGCAGCAGGAACTCCAGCATCATTAAGATTAAAGCGATGTGGCATCGCATCGTGCCAGGGCCACAGTGGTGGAATCATATCGGAAGGTGATGTAGGGTTCTTCTTGTTACTGTCTTCCTGAGTACTTCCACTGCCCTGAGAGGGAGGTGTAACTTTAGCCACATTTTTCTTCACAGCAGCAATCTTCCTCGCACCCTCTTTCAGAACACTCATTGCTGTGTTATAGGTCTCTGCAGCAATCGCCCCTTCCTCAGCATACTTAATGGCTTCCTGACATAGATTGTTGAAGCGTGAGGTCAGAGACTCAATGCCTTGGGTATGTGCATCATGTTCCTCCGATCCAGAGCCAACTCTGGCATTCCTCGTCCATCTCTTCAATATGTAATGGGATGGAAGGGTGAGAACATTTGTTACTGTAAAGACAGTCAATATGTGTCTACATATAATGCCTGAGTATTCGAACATCTGACAGCTGCAACTAGCTTTCATCTCAGAAATATTCAATGTGACTATGTATGCCTTGTCATCATGCTCATATTTTGCAACCCTGAATTTGCTGACCACATCGTCACCCTCAATCTTATTAGCAGTATACACAAAAGTTTCAACCAATTCCTCCTGAAACTTGGCAAAAACTTTCTTGGTATAGAGGTTTGCTGCCTGCTGTTCCATTGGTGATGGTGTCTTTAGCACTGGCGTGGTGCAAATTGTGTCATAATCTGCTTCTATCTCCTTTTCTAATGAATTTTCTAAAGCTCTTTCGTACTGCTTAAAAAACATTGGTATGGTGGTCTGCTGATTCACATACCCATCAAAAAAGGAGCTAACTCCTTGGTTTGATGAAAGTGCAGCAAAGAAAGTGCCCCGAAAATAAACAGGAGCCCACTGCTGCCGAGCATTATAGACAGCTTGAAGCCACTCATTGTTCCGAAGATCATATCGATCAAGGAGAGATCCCCATGATGATTCGAAATCCTCAGTTGTCTCGGAAAAGTTTATGCAGCTATACAGCTCCCCATAGAAAGAAGGGTGAGCAAGATATACATGAGCCAACCTTTCTTGGCCTTCTCTCAAGATGTGCCACTTACAAATGCAGTGGCGTGTTTCTGGAAACACCCGAGCAACTGAAGCCTGAATGGCTCTATCTTGATCAGTGGTTATAGAAACGGGGGGGTGATCATTCATTGCAGACAGCCATGTCCTAAATAGCCAAGTGAAGGAAGACTCTGACTCATCTAAAAGTAATGCACAGCCAAACAAAACCATCTGACCATGATTATTTACACCAGTGAAAGGAGCAAAGGGAACCAGAAACTGATTTGGTCTATACATCGTGTCAAAAATAACAGCATCACCAAAGTGATTATAAGCCGTCCTTGATCTTGCATCAGCCCAAAAAACATTAGTCATGCGATTGTCATCATCAAGTTGTATTGCATAATAGAAACCAGGATTTTCAGCCTGCATCTTCTTGAAATAGTTGAGGAGATTCTGGGCGACTTTCCCAAGGGTTCTCTTTCTGATACAGGGTTGACCATAATTTACAGGGCCAAAACTCCTAGCTGGGCAATTTGTGTCTACAGGGGAGGCACCCCTTAGTCCACGGGCAGGATCATAAGATACATGATTTCCATCCATGGAGACAAAAACATCACTTGGGGCATCAAATGTTTCAACCACATTCTTTGTAGCCCCAGCAAAATGCCTCCGAGGTCGAAGGTAATGAACCTTGCTAAGACTTGCTGTAGAATGGTTATGATCCTCCACAAATTTCGTTACAACCCAACTGTCTTGATCCTTTCTCTCTATCCTAAGCATAGCATTGCAGCTTTCAACATTCTTCCTTTTAAAAATCTCTCTGGAACATGCAAAATCCCAAGTAATGATTGGCCCATCAGGCTTGTTACGGCTGTACTGACCAACATTGGTGCTAAAACCCACATGCCTGGCATATGTATCGTATAAAGTCTTGGCAGCTTCTTCAGATTCAAACTCCATACCAACATATGGTTTTGTATATTCATCATCGTCCTGATTGGGAGCCTCTCTGTCAGAAGAGTTTCGAGCTCTACCCTGTTTTTCACCCATATTAGGTGAAATATTTGCTTTCCCATTGTTTTCGCTCCTACCCCCGTCAACTTCAACAACTTCAACATCCATTCCTGATGACCGAATAATATCAAAACATGTCTTTATTTCCAGTAAGAAAATAAGCAGCTCCTCATGTTTATCCCTACTAGAGCAAAAGAGGAAGTAGGCAACACTAAGTATCAACCTACATAAGTGGCAACATCTGATAAAGCAACTCAAATGGTAGCACATGATTCAAAGAGAACCCAATGAACAGATACTACAACAAACACATATTCATGTATTTTCCCAATTTGGTTTCACAAAGAACAATTATATAAGCAAACAATTACAGCAATGTGAAAAAGAAATGAACAAAAAAAGAGCTTCTTTTTTGCCAATTTCAGAAAGAAAGCACTGCAGTGAGATCATTGACGTATTTATTAATGTACCCACTAAGAATTAGGGCTGAAAATGAACCGAGTTGTTCATGAACATGCTCAAGCTCATCTCATTTAAAGCTCATTCAGCTAGGTTCGTTTGACAAAGAAACAAGCTCGAGCTTAAATTTTAAGCTTGTTTGATAATCGAGCCAAGCTCAAGCTCAATAAAACTCGTTCAACTAGGCTCGCGAGCCATGCATAATTGCAACAATTTTTTTACTTTCTGTCTAATATATATAATATATATATAATATAATAATACATATATATTATATATTATTATAAGGCCTCTTAGACATTTTCTTCTGCTTGCTAGACCATCAATTTTATAAGGCCTGAAGGACTTGATGTCAGTTGCTTTAGTAATGTGGGACTGGAGACTTCAAAGCAGAGGTGAGAAGACCACATAGTTTGGCAACAAATTTTTGTGTTGCTTATAGCCATACCACATCGCTGCATGACAAGTTGAAGGAGTATATTCACACTTATAAGAGAGATGCCACCAAGTTTGATGCTTGGTAACGACTTTATGATTTTGAGCCAATGTGAGCCGAGCTCGAGTTTAGAAAATATCCAACGAGCCGAGCTCGAACTTGAATAGTTAAGCTCGAACTCAAGCCGAGTTCGAACACATTGAAAATTGGTCGAGCTGAGCATAAACATAGTCAAGCTCGACTCAGCTCGGCTCGACACGTTTGCAGCCCCACCAAGAATATGGATGTTTGTATGCTACATGTTTGATATTGTTGTGCACAAAAAGTTCACATTGTAGCGGCACCCTAAGAAAGATAACGAGATTAATTATTCAACAAACCACACCAACTGAAGTGCTTTAAACCAGCTCCATTGGAATGGTATGTTCAAGAACCTGATTTAAATTGCACTATCTTAAAGTCAGCTTTGACAACAATAAGTAATAGCAAGGGTTTCCTTTAATTGACAACACCTATCTATATCTTCAATACTATTATACAGGCAACACTCCATTAGGTGTCCATGAGCTTGACCGGTTTTGGTTGTTCCTAAAAACCCTCCAAGGTCAAACAATAATCAATTTCTTTAATTTGTCTTTTAGGATAAATTTGGTAATACAAAATATAATTTTGAAATATAACCGCCTCCCACAATCCCCCCCCCCCCCCCCTTCATGAATCCACAATACCAGTCAATTAAAAAAAATAAAAAATAAATAAAATACTCGCCAACAAGCAATAACCAATAAAATTCATTATGTGTTCATATAGTCTTAAAAGATGATGTTTCACACATGCAACATGGGTGAAATTGCCAGTATGTATATAAGCATAAACTACAATTTAAAGAAGAAGAAAAAACATGTTTAAATTCCATTCTTATCACCTAGGAAAAACATATTTTATTTATCTATCTTCCACGAAAAATTACATTAAAGCCACCCAAAGAAGGAAAATCTATTAAAACCTATTAAACCAGAGGGTTAGAAAATTTTATTGAGCAAGCGAACATATAAAAAGAAGAAAAAAAAAAAGAGTTAACTTATCGAACAAGACGACTTCTGCAGAAGCACCAGCTAGCACTATCACAATAAGAGAGCCACTCCAAAACCAATGAAAAATAATTTGACTTCATAGAATTTTGCATCGAACTTTTAGTAGGATTGCTATTTAATTAGAGAAAACTCAAGTTCTCCAAAGCTCATTGCATAACTACAGAATTGCCACCAAAAAAATCAAAAAAATATTTTTAGTATAAAATTCATGCAAGTCAATTTTTACCATTAAAAGCCACTGTCACGTGGAAACGTTCCAAAACAGACAGACATTAGTTTCATGATTTCAATGTCAAAAACTAAAAATTGTGTAGCGAAGAAACACAGATACGTATATGCCGACACGGATTTTTTTAAAATGCAGGACACCTGGGAGACGCACATAAAATACATAGTTTTAGTATATATAAATTTCATTCAAGGATAATAAAAATACATAATATAACACTAATTCCTAAAGTTTAAAAGAGCAAGAATTAATAAGTGCAAATTTACGTAGTTTTTCTTTTATCATTGTATCCTAGTTATTTTGTTCAACATCATGATGTGTTTCATATGCGTCCAAACAACGGAAGCAATGGACATGTGCGTCCCCGAATTGTGTAAGGCGTGTCTAGAACTAAAAAATTTAAACAATAATGGGACACATTTAGAGGTGTGTTAGACGCATGTCTCCAAAATGGGCGCAACGTCTTTGAAGAACTGTCCTTATTTGTTCAGCAAGGCATGTTCAGATACTCAAATAATTAGAATTCTAAAAGCAAAGAAATGTCAAATGCCATTGTTCAAAGTTAAGATTTCCTGATAGTGCCAAACATTTTGCTGTGATTAAAGCCTCAAACAACAAATGTACCTAGAGAACAAGGGAGAAAAAGTAGTCTTTCTTCCCACAATTTACCATAAAAACTACCATGAGAAAGTTTTACCAACAATGTTATACTTTATTATTCTACCTAATTTTCTGAAACCGAGGCTAAAACATGTATCCCTATTAGAATTTAAGTTTCAGAGATATGTACACAAAACCAAGATACTAAATTTTCAAATAAAAGAAAAATTAGGCGAACGATCGTAGCTGCAAGGTGAGGTGCTCTATTAGATCATGTGATACAAATTCAATATCAAATTAGAGAAACAAATGGGTGTTTGGAGTCATTGTTAAAGGCAAAAGTCCCAAAACAACAGCACTGCACAACTGTAGCTTGCTTCAACTGTCAAATGTATAGAACAAGGGGGTGTTTAGACACAATTAAATAAATTAGAAATACCCATTAACCAAAAACAAACAAGATTTCCAGACAGTGCCATGCGAGACCATCAAAGCTATAGCTTAAAAAAAATGAGAAATGCAGCCAAACAATGCCTTAACTAAGCCCAAATGCTAGAAAATCAAACACAAAACAAACGAATAGTCAGATAGTGAACCCTAGACATTCTATTTTGGGGAAAATTGAGAAGAAATTAGATCAGAAAAGAAGGAAGTACCAGTTGTGGTTTTGGCGATTGGATACGAATCGAAGCCCTCGCTGTCTAAATCTTGTGGGTTCTGTGAATTTGGTTTCAGTCAGGAGGGTTTGGAGTTAAGAAGAGATCCAATTTCATCGATCGAAGTTCAGCCGAGTTGAGAAATCTCTCCCTCTCTCTCTCTCTCTCTCTCTCTCTCGCTCAGCAGAACAGCCCCAAAACCCAGACGAAACTCGTTTCCGATTTCTCTCTTTTTTTTTCCTTTTTTCTTTTTGTATTTTTTTCGGTAATATTTTTCGGTTTCTGCCAATTTCACCTCTCTCCGTAGTGCTAGTTTCACTGAATTTGGGTTGGGCCGCGAAATAATTATAGATATTTATATTTATTTTAATTTTTTTTTAATATATAAATTATGTTTTTTAATATTTTTTAAGGGAGTTTTTTTAGTAAATCCATTATCTGAGAGTGTTATTCCATAAAACCCTTAGTGTTTTATAATATTCCATTAGGTCCATTTCATACAGAAAGACCAAAACATCCCTGAACAAAACACGCGCCTTTCTCTCTCTCTTTGAATCTCATAACTGTCTCTCTTACCCTCTCTATTCTTGCGCAGGAAATCACGCACAGTACCTTTACGGTCCAGAAATCAAAACCCATATTCCACATCGCCTCAACTCCCACAAAACTGTATTCCTTCCATCGTAAAGCATCTACAAGATCATCTCATTGATCTTCCATCGCCCCTACGCCGAGAAGATCGTCTTCGCTCCATTGTCACATCGTGAACATCTTCTGCGTCATTCATATGCCCTAATATCAGATAATGCCTTTCGTCGCATCGTCCCTTCGTGCGAACATCTTTTTCGTCGAAATGGGCACAAAACGTAAGCATTCTACCCATTCGTGTATTTAAACCCTAATCCTGTTTATCAACAACCATTATTCTGAACTTTGACAAATATCCCCTTTTCGTATGCGTGCAATATATAAGAGTCCATATTGTTCATACCCTAACATTTATTCTGAACCCCTCCATGATAATCCTTAATTTTATTGATCTTTGCAGTAAAAAACATTACGGTTGCCATTACATTGCGTTCACAACTATGAACATTCCAAAATGTTTTTGTTGTAGTCGTTGTTATTGCAAGATGTGAACATTCACATTGATTGAAAATAGTTTGATAATCAAATTATTGCAGATGTTATATGGTTGTTGTTCAATGGTGTGAACATTCACACGGTTTCAAAATGTTTTGGCCAATTCTGTTTTGTTATAGTTGATTAAAATTGTGAACATTCACATTGAGTTAAAAATGTTTGGGTAATCGGGTAGTTATGGTGTTGTTGTTTTATGATGTGAACATTCTTGTGGATTGCAAAATATTTGGCCAATTCTGTTGTTGTTATTGTTGATTAAAGATGTGAACATTCACATTGCCTGCAAATTTTACGAGAATCAAATATTATTGGTCCTTTTGTTATTGGCTGTGAACATTCACATTGCCTGATACTTTTAGGAGAGTCAGATATTACTGGTCCTGTTGTTCTATGCTATCAACATTCACATTACCGGGAAAATTTAGTAGAGTCAGATATTGTTCGTGCTGTTGTTCTAGGCTGTGAACATTCACATTGCCTGAACATTTTAGATCAATCAGATGTTGTTGGTGCGTTCGCTCTAAGCTGTGAACATTGGCATTTCCTAAACATTTTAGGAGAGTCAAATATTATTGGTGCTGTTGTTCTAGACTGTGAACAATCACATTGCCTGAACATTTTAGTACAATCAGATATTGTTGGTGATTTTGGTCTAGGCTGTGAACATTCACATTGCCTGAACATTTTAGTAGATTTTAGGACAGTCAGATATTATTGGTGCTGCTATTCTACGCTGTGAACATTCACATGGATTGCAAACATTAGGCCAATGACTAGGGATATTTAGATTTTTTTTCCCCCTATTGTGAATGTTTGCCTTGTTCATATTCTTGATTGTTAATGGTGATCCAATAAGTTGATCCGTCATTTTATATGTTCGTGTTAACATGCACATGTTCTTCAATGGTGTTCATGGTTGTATAAAAATACATTGTTTTCCACACAGTGACACAATATACACATTGTGTTTGTGTTGACACAATCAACATGATGTGAATGTTCACAACCAGACACAAACTCTGGGCATTCACACCCACGCACACAACTGTGAACATGCACATCAATGGAAATGCTGTGAATGTTCACATCTGTTCCACTACGCTAATCACATGAGCGTGGACTTAATTTCTTTAAACTGCTCCATTTTGCAGATGTTGCACACAAGAAATCCGCAAAGAGGAAGAGAGATGAGTACTATGTGAAGGAAGAAACCCCAAAAACAAATCCTAGCACCAATGTGGACATGAGAAATGTGAACTACAGATCTAATATGACCGGACTGGTCAAATTCATGAAAACCACCAAGTTCACACAAGCACAGCTGCGGTGCCTTCAACAAACACCTTTTTGGAATTTGCTTGATGCATTAAGAAACAATCAGATTGACCTGGACAAATGCATGAAGTATGATGACGCTGCAGTATGTACTACAAATGTACAAAGCTTCAAATGATGCGTTCTACATTGGGGAGAAGAAGATGAGCATACACAACAAATGACATCAAGCCGATTTTCGGTGTGGCAAGAAGTCGATGGACATATCGTACGGTGCGAAACCAAAGACTGGCATTGTAAACAAAATATGCAAAAATGTCAGCCGATTGACTTCAAAATGGATACGCACCCTTTTGACCGAGGCGTTGAAAGGCAAAAAGAAAGCTGACAACGAAGAAGTTGCCCGACTAGTGTGCATGTATGCTTGCCAAAAGCTTTTTTCTCAACAAGCGGAGAGACGATAGGATGGGACTACTACACACATATGGTCCCATTGGAAACCATGCGAGAATATGATTGGGCCAAGCAAATTAGAACAACGTTGACATCGTCTATTTTCCAAAATGACAAAAATCCAGCAAAAGTTACCGGCTGTGTCATGTTATTGATGGTAAGTACCCATGTTGTCAAATAATAACATTCACTTGTCCTTCAGTGTTGTGCATCTAAGCCAACTGTGAACATTCATATATGTACCATTGATGTGAATGTCCATAGGCAATTACCTTTGACAGATGTGAATGTCCACATCTGAATAACTGATGTGAATGTTCACATTCACTCATACTATACTGCTGTGAATGTTCAAAACAGTTCCACAGATGTGAATGTTCACAACACTGCCACTTCACTTATGTTTCACAGATGTGAATGTTCACATCCAACCGTGATGTGAATGTTCACATGCACTCATAACATACCAGTGAATGTTCACAACACCGCCACTTCACCTATGTTTCACAGATGTGAATGTTCACATCTCGAACCTGATGTGAATGTTCACATTCACTCATTACATACTCGCGTGAATATTCACAACACGCCACTTCACTTGTGTGTCACAAATGTGAATGTTCACATTCAACCAAAGGATGTGAATGTTCACATCTACTCATGACATTACTATGCAAATGCTAAATAACACTGTGTTTGTTGTTTTACTGAAGTATTGGTTGTGTGAGCACACAACCATCCTACAACCTCACAAACCCAATGCTTTTCCACGCTGTGTGAAGTGGGATCTGACTGCTTTATAGAAGAAGATGAAAACCACCTCTTTAGCAGATTTGGGTTTTAATGAGGTAGGGCCTTCAACTGCTGATCAAAACATTCACATTATAACACCACCCAAATATATACGTTACATAACCTGTTTTTTTCATTGTCAGGTTAATGCCGGCGAACTCTTTGCAATCCCAACAGAAATACAAAAGTTCAAGCATAAAACATTGAAGGTTGAGCCTGAAATTTATGAACCAGCCACAACATCTCCCAACCCCTTTGACATCAAGGGAGAACAACACAATGACAGCAACTCCGACTTTTCTGGGGATGGGGTTGAGCAACAGGACAGTGATGAGGACATTCACATTCTATTTAGCAGCCAACATTATGACACAGCTATTGTAATACGAAACACAAACCAACCTGATTTGATTGACATGCTTATCAAGGAAAATCGGAAGGCCTGGGACGTCATAAGGCAATGGGAAGCGAAGTACAAACACCTTCAATTTTCATGGGAGCTAAGGGCAAGAGTCATAGCTAATCTTGAACATAAATTGTTCAACCAGTCCAGCCCACCCAACATAAATACCGAAATACAGAAGTGCATGCAGCAGAAGGATGAAGAAATCAAACGCTTAACGCAACTGGTCATCAACTTGGAATGCGATAAAATAATTCTTCAAGATCTTTTCGATGACCAGTCAGTCCACATTGTCACACAGGCTGTGGCAGAAAAGCAACCCCCTAGCCCACTGCAACACAATATCAGCCCACCTTCTAGGGTCAAGCATATAAAGGAAAAAGATCGCAAAGAACATCGCTTGCCTGAATTCCAGTACCCAGACTTACCGGGCCAAAAGCAACCCCATCAAGTCGAAATGGTTGAAGATGTAGAGAAACCCACCAGCGAAGCAGCTAAAAAAATTATCCTTGACCAACAAGTTCAAAGTGTGGAGCAAGATGTCCAAACAAGACAAACAAAAGTTCCAAGCTTTACAAAAAAGTGGAGGCGATGAGTAAGTGACTCTGCAAACATCTAACGTTAACATTCACATTCCGTAATTGTCTAAAATCATCACTGTGTTCAATTTTCTAGGTTTGTTCAGATCTGTGCAATGTAAATATTCACATTGGTTTGTTTATAATGCACGGGCTGCTGGTGTGGAAAGGAGATTCAAAGGCTACACATGTGTATTTTGATGACATTGTCAACCTTATCAAAGAGGAATCAATACACAGCAATGTATGCCAGTACAAACATAATTAGCTCTTCATGCATATGCACACACGCATACGCATACACTCACACCACAAATCTATATAATATGACCCCATGTTTGTGCAAATCATAGATGCATATCCGAATCTTGCATGAACAACAAGAGGTGGTCAACCCAACTTCGGATGAAGCGCATTCATCTTCACAAGCATGTGTTTGGTAATCTATCATTCCATTATTTGTAATGTGAATGTGGAACTTCACAAATCCATTACTTATTTGTACTGTGAATGTGAAACTTCACAGTCCATTAATTATTTGTCCAATGTGTACAGAAAGTGATACGAGAGTACCATCATCGCAAAAGGAGTAAACACATTGATGCACATGTCAAGAACTACCAAGGAGAGAGATACCTACTATTCCCATTGCATCATGAGTACCACTGGACGATAGTTGTGTATGATGCTAAAGACAATTTGTGGAGGCATTACAACTCATTACGCCCAAGAACAGGAATACATGACCCGCATATCGACCAAGCACAGGAAGTTGTAAGTGGCTATTTTTGAACACAAATATGACTTGTTCTCATGCATTACATGACTGTACACACACATATGTTTGTTGGTGCCTAATTTGAAATTCCATACACAGAGGAAGTACATTGAGCATGTTGTGAGCGTTATTGGCGAGTCATCACCCCTACACACTAAGCTAGCAGGCCAAAATCCAAAGACAACCAATCAACGGTGTGGATGTACGTCTCAAGAACGCACCGACTGTGAAGCCTCACTACATTTTTTACAAACCCTCCATAACAATTACGCAAATATTCATGTCAACTGCTAATCAAAACCATTTCTTTCTTACAGAGTGGACTGTGGACCTGCGGTATGTTACATCATGCGGGCGCACATAATCCATGAAGAAGTTGTGGGCAGCCTCACTAGTTCAGAATGGTGTGGACTACGAGATTTGTTAGTGCATAGTTTTTTGAATCATAAGAAATCAGAGCTTCATTAAAACCTATAGGTGGGGAGTGTCCACCTACAAACTAACCAAGACTCGATATGAATGTTAATATGGAATGCGTTAACATTTTGACATAACAACTGATTGTAAAACATTGATACAACATCTGTTAATGGGAAAAAGCCAGCTGGGAATTTTGAACTACTTTTGGTGTTGTTATGTTTTACAGATGTGAATGTTCACATTCACTTACGATATCCATACTGCTGTGTTGTTATGAGTGTAATTCATGCGAATGTTTGAACCTGAGTGTTCTATAATACACATACTTTGTGTAGGAGTGTACACTTGGTCTACATGACATAATTATGGATCACTTACACATGTGTGAACATTCACATCTGTTCTTGCTCATAACAGTTGTAAATGTCATTCATGTCTGCCATATGTGAACATTCAATAATGACATTCATATGCACTAATGTTTACAGATGTGAATGTTCACAGTTGCAACACTGCTCTGAATGTATATAGTCACTTATGACATTCGTAATGCTGTGTTGTGATGAGCATAATTTTTGCACTAATGTCTGCCAAATGTGAACATTCACTTATGATATTCATATGCACTAATGTTTGAAAGATGTGAATGTTCACAGTTGCAACATTGATGTGAATGTTCATACTAACTTATGCTAACAGCTTATATTCATGTCAACATTGACAACAAGAAGGTAAAGAAGTTCAACCCATGTACAAGTTTTGACATAATATGATTCGTTTACGTAAATGTGAATATTCACATCATAACTTCTGATTATGTGAATGGCAACAACAATGTCATGAATATTTACATCTTATAAGTTGATGATGTGAATGTTTACATTGATGTAAACATTCATGTCATCTACTTCGATACTGTTAACAGTAACAACAATGTGAACATTCCCAACACAGAAATGTTTCAAAGATCAATAATGTGAACATTCACATAATGTGATTATATTACACCAGTGTTAATGTTAACATCATGCATTCATCCAAAACATAACCAACATAAATGTCAGATTGGTACCTTAAAAAAGTGAAAATAAAACACAAATCAAATACTAATGCATTATAATGTTTGCCAACGCAACGTAATCTTATTGCAACCCAATGTTTGCCAATACAACACAATCTTATTTAAAAAATGAATATAAGAATCCAATGTAAAATACAATGTTGAAATGAAAAAAAGATACATCCTATATCGGCGCCGTGCATGACTTCCGATTATGGCTCCCCAACTTATCACATCTCTCGCACCTTATTTGCTTCAGTTTCTCACCCCTTGATGGGATCCTATTTTTCTTCGGCCTTCCGGGTGGTCTTTTCACAGTTGGCGGGTATATAGTGAAGTCCGTGGGATCAAAAGGCGGCTTCTCCACCGATGTTATAGGGAATATGGCTCCCGAATAGGCTGCACGATATGTCTCTACATAAAAGTAATGTTCCACACAATCATTGAGATTGTAGCGGCTCTTCTGAATGGCAATAACAGCATGGTCACATGGGAATCCGCTTGATTTGCCATTTGAAGCAAGAACATGTACGCCTCGAAACATCAATCGTAATAGATGGAATCGAATGAACTTCAAACACATCCTCATTGGCTTTGCTAACTTGCCAAGCCCTTTGTCATTGAACGAATCCATAAGCCTTGTTTCAAATGTCGACAAATAATCTCATTCCATCTGCTTGCTTGGTCACGCCTTGCGCAGACATTTGCCGCATCAACTGAGTACGAATTGTGTCCACCATTTGAGTGATAGGAAGATTACGTGCTTCTTTAATCCATTTATTGAATGACTCCGCCGCATTGGATGTCATCTCCCCATAACGCATGCCCCTGCACAATATCACAAACATTGTACAATATGGAATTTAACAGGTCTGACCATTAACGTTAACAGATGTGAACATTCATAGTACTGACATTAGAATACACTGATGTGAACATTCACATCAGGGTATAATAATGTGACTGCTTACATCTGCTACCAGTTTATAATAATGTGAATGTTCACATCATATACTTATTATGTTGTCAACTTAAACGATGGACAATATGTGAATGTTAACAACAACAACAAAATATGACACGTGTCAACATTCAAATCTGTAATACATTGCACGTCTATTTGCCAACTTAACAGATGTGAACATTCACATCAGTCATCATTAGCAGATGTGAACATTCACATCATTTACATTGAACATGAAACACAATTCTAAATCGAAAATTCACATCGCTACCATTCTAAAATTCACAAAGATAAACACCTTAGGAAACTATTATTACCTGAAGTATGAATTTGCCTAATGCTCAAAAAGCCAAGTCCTTGAAAAATTATGAGCTCGTTGTTTACCCTCCTTTTAATTTTGCAAGCTTTTCATGGAACCCTATCACAGCTTGGCTCAGAGGCATACCACCCAAACTACTTACTAGGTGATCCCTGAATCCATTATCAATTCCTTTCATCCGATCTCTTAAATTGCTCTTCAAGTGTTGTAAGCAATAACCGTGATGAGCCGATGGGAACACCTTTGGCATAGCTTCTAACAGACCAAGATTACGATCCGAAATAAAAGTAATATAGCATTTACAATCAACAACCTTCCCAAGTTCATGCAAGAACCACGACCAATTCACCGTGGTCTCTGAATCAACAATCGCAAAGGCAACAGGAAACAGACCTACAACACAACACAACACCAATACACAACTGTTCACAATATTCCAAAGTGCATAGAAAACAATATAAACCGAAACAGGTCATGTGAATGTTCATATCTACATTGCCCTATTTACTATTGTTATTTTTGGATTCTAGTTCGTAAACATCAACGATGTGAACATTCACATTAACGACCATTAATAATTCATTGTTGATTGTTGAGTCACTGACAATGTTAACATTCACAGTACTGTTCATTAATGGATCAACTGACATTAGTATACACTAATGTGAATATTCACATCAGTGTGTAATAATATGAATGTTCACATGACTGTCATTAGCACACACAGATGTAAACCTTCACATCAGTGCATACTAATGTCAATCTTCACATTGCTTATAATTTACCAATCACTCTTTTGTCCAGACAATGTTGCTCACAGTGAATATTGACATGAATAGACAGCTAAAAAAAAATACTAACCATTGTTTCGCTTTTCGTTGCGCAAGTAGTCGACTTTTTGTACTTTCCTTTGAGGAATGTTTCATCCAGAATAATAAAGGCCGACAAGCATTGAACCCGTAAATACACGCAATAATGACATAAAGAAGCGACAAAACCGCTGACTACTCGCATCATAGTCAATATTGACATAACTCCTCGGATTGTACCGCATCACAAGATCCTAATACCACCGCAATGGGTCAAATGATAACGAGTGCTCTCCATGAATAGCGACCTTTGCTTTCTCCACACCCAACCATACGACATGGTAACTAACATCTAGCCCATAATCCCTCTTCAAAATAGTCACCACATCACACGGCCGAAGTTAACGGCTTGTCCTCACAATTTCGGATATGGTACTTTACACCAACCAACTAACTCATGGATTCTTCGATGTTGGACATCCGCATCACAAGTATGCACGCCACTAAAACTCTTGATGTAGAAAAATCATTTGCTCGTTGCTCGCAATGTATAGCCCACAAGCGCCTCTCCTCTCAAGATCGCGACACAAAGAAGAACTCTTGTTGTCTCGTTCTTCACGTATGTAAACTGAAACCCACATTGAATGGCATACTTACACAAAACGTCACGAAATTCTTGTGCACCTCCAATAAACCGTTGTCCCACATGCGTAATACCATTTGCCCAAGGGGCTGACAACAACACCTTCTCCTTATGGTGGCAAAATCTCCGTAGTGCATCAACTTCTTCCTCAACCCCCACACGCACCAATCCCAAACTACTTGACTGACCAATATCACTTTTCAACTCAACCACAACTTCTACATGTTGTACCCCCATTGATTTAGCAAGCAGTAACTTGTTCTGAAATTCTTCATCATTCTCCAAATCACACCTATTAATCCCAGGTAATTTATAAAACAATGAAATAGAACCAGCAGACAACTCCCCCCATTTTTCACACAAACAGTCCATCAAACGCGAATAACACAATGCGCGGACAGCATTTATTACAGTGGTACTGCAACCATATGTACACACTAACATCATGAAGTTATCCATCTCCTGTAAAAAGAAAACAATACAACAATTAACAATAATCCAAACCGATATGAATATTCACATTGCGCGAAATTAGCAACATACAAGTACAGTTCAAGTGTTAAATTCAACAACCATCATTAAACAAGATGTGAATATTCACACCCACACAAAAGCCTCATTAAGCAAACATCAAAGTAAAAGTGAAAACATCCACATTCTTCACATGATATGAACACGATGTAAACATTTACATTGACACATACTCTGAATTATAGAAGATCGACATTTATCACTAATCTCATGACCTCCCCTCCAAAGGACCACGATGTGAACATTCACATTGATCCATATACTCTCAATTATATCACTCACACAGAGCCTCATTAACAAAACTTAAAGTAAAATGCAAACATCGACATCCTTCACGTAATACTAACACGATGTAAACATTCATATTGTTCCACATACTGTGAATTATAGAGGATCCACATTCATCACTAATCTGATGACCTCCCCTCCACATGACCACGATGTAAACATTCACATTGATCTATATACTCACAATTATATCACTCAGACAGAGCCTCATTAAACAAACATTAAAGTAAAATGCAAACATCCACATGCTTCACGTAATACTAACATGATGTAAACATTCACATTGTTCAATATACTCTGAATTACATCACTCACACAGGGCCTCATTATACATACATCAAAGTAAAAGGAATATTATAACATTCAACATATATCTGAATGACCTCCCCTCCAATGACCATGTATGATGCATGTAATTGAAAAAACAGAGTATTCAATCCATATCAATCCAAGAACAAAGGATCTGATCCATCTTACAAATCAAAACAAAAAGTGAACATCTATTCATAACTACAATGATACTAACCTTAATCATCCAATCCTACAGTCGTCCAAAACTCAAAAACAACTGCTACGAGGTAGTTATACTCCAGAAAATGACAGAACCGAACACCTTCAACTTTGTCCTCTTCACTTGAAAATTGCCATACCAGACTAGAACAGCAACAATCAAACCCTAGGACATCAACGCCGTAACGATATAGAACGACAAAGATGCAAGGTAGAAACGTAACGATTTGAATTAGAAATATAGAAACTGCCAAAACTGAATACCGAAATCACAGGAACGTGTGTTACGTATTAACACAGTGTATATATATATATAAGGGCATAATAGTCCACGTATAAATATCAAATTTAAAAACTGGACTTTATGGAATAATAAGAAAACTATATGGGACTCATTGGGATATAATTTTTCTTTGTGGACTTACTGGGATAAAACATCTCTAAATGAGATTTATCAATAAATTTCCCATTTTTTAATAAAAATAATTTAACAATCTTATCACTAACCATAGTGTACAGGAGAAATTAAAAAGGTTACTGCAGTAACTATGCATAAGCTGTATCTATAATTATTTGTATGAGGGGATTTTAAATACTAATCAGGGATTTTAACTAAATCAATAAATGTAGGCATGTGGATTTGGAAAAGTTAATAAATGTTGATTAGGGGATTTTGACCAAATCAATAAATGCTGAGGTTTTTTTTTTTCTTTAAATCAAAAATTTAGAAAATTAAGATTAAGAGATTGGAGCTTTCACAAGGCTTGGGGTTTAGAAACCCCATTTTTCTTAATATATTTACAATAATCTATATATGTGAATTGCGATTTTTAAATGTTTAGTGTTATTATGAGGCATAATAATCATATGTGTTGGGACTTTTTAAGAAATTCATATGTGTTGAATTTCAAAGAATTTTTGTTATACTTGTTCTTAATGCATTAAAGTGTTGTTATGAGGGTAAGATTTGGAAGTTCGAAAAAGTTAATAAATGCTAAAGTTTTTTTATTTAAAAAAATCAAAAAATCAGGAAATTTAGATTGGGAGATTGGAACTCCCACAAGGCTTAGGATTAAAAACCCTCTTTTACTTTAATATATAGTATAGATGTCAGTTGTTTAGTCGGTCTTCATACATGTCGGTTGTTTAGTCAGTCGTTCAAGATCATTTGTACAAATATTGATTGACACATAGGTTGATAAAGGTGACAATAATGATTGATAAAGATGACGCCGGGCATGCAAAAAATTATAAATTCAAACGAGTTCAAATTTGATGAATTAATCATTTTTATTTTTTTTAGGTTCGTTAGGATGAGATTTTTGAGTTATTTTAGTCGATAATGACAAAAAAAAAAAATAATAGTCAATAAGATAAAATATCACGCTCAAATTTTTTCTCCCATAACCATCAATTTAATTACAAAAAAATTAAAATAAAATCAAAAGTTATCTCAAACACAACTTTTTTAGTTAGGTTTAAATAGCTAAAAAACTAAACTAAAAAAAATTCATTTAAATACTTTTAATAATGAAAATTTTGTATTTTATTTTAGGATAAATAACAAATACACGTGTTGAAATTTATTTAAAATACGAATTACTCCCTATAATTTTAAAAATTACATATCATCTTCTAGAGTTTCTAATTTTATGACAAATAACTTATTTTAGTAATAAATTATCAAGTTAACATCTTTTAATTATATCATAGATTTATTTCAATTTATAATTCAGATAATTTTATTATTATATATGAAAGTAGTTAGAAATTTTATTAAATTAAAATGATAACAAATGAGTATTTATAATTTTGCTATTAGCACCCCATTGATTATTTTTTATCCTATTTTTTAAGCTTTTTTTATTAAAATAATAATCTTAAATGAAATTACCAAAAAGGACATTGATAATTTTGGGACACCCCCTCTCACAATTAAGCCCACACAACCACTACATGATGAGTTAAGGTTTATGAGAGCGCCCACTTCCATCACCACTCATCCATCTTTTTCAAATTTCACCTTCAAAACCTACCCACCCTCAAAACTTTAAAAATTATTTGATGGCAATATTCTAGCAATAATGGTGGTAACCATTCAATTACCTATACTTCTCCTACAATGACAATGAGTAGAAGTTTTTTTGACAACTATAATTTCATGAGACAAGAGGAGTACAATGATAAAAGTTCAGAAAATGTTCATAGCTTTGATAGTGTTTTTAGCTCAAAAGAGATTGGTCTTATAAAGGGTAATTTTATTGAAAAAAATGGTAAAAATAATAAAAATTGTTCATGATTTTTTAAGGACTGAACTCCCGAACATATGACATAAATTCGGGAACACAGGACCGAACATTGTTTTTTTTGTTTAGGAATAGGTGACCGAACATTTATTTTATCAGGTCATAAACAAGTATGTAGAGATGAAGTAGTAATCACTTTCGTGAATTTTATTAGGATTTTTGGGGAGAGAGCCTTTTTGGGATGTGTAGACGTGCATTCAATTGAATTAGTGGAATATTTTCGCAATGATAATTTTGATATTATTTGGGGGAAAAAAATAAATTTTAAGGGTTTTAGAATTTATAAATGGGAATTCAAAGAAATAGTGGTAAAAAATAATTGATGGGATATTAATAGCAGTACTCTTTTTTAAATCATGAGAGATAATTTATATTTTAAACAAATCAAGAAATGTATTCATAATTTGCTATTTGTTTTATAAAATACATATAAGTTTAGAATATGTTTTTTACCTTTTGAATTTAGAAATGAGGATGTGTTGTTCTTGTTAAGGGTAAGCAGCGGATATTCTGATCCCATCAAACTGATCGAATTGAACCGATTCGTCACATATTGGACGATGCGTGATGACGAGCGGACAGTTATGAATTGATTTTTTTTAATCTACCTAATTTTGAACAGATTGCAGATTTAAGGTTCATTTGGCTACAACCGAACGCCAAACCGCGAACACCCATAGTATTTTGTGTGTTTTCAATTTGTTTTATATATTTTGTTTGTGTTTTCAATTGAAAAAGAATTTAGATATTCTGTTGTGTTTTCAATTTGGAAATACTCTTATTAAATGGCAAATGTTGATATTTAGTATTTTTTTGTGGAAAATATAGGACTTAATTTTGTCATTTAAAAAAAAATAAATCAAATTAAGTAGTTTTTGAATAAAAAAAAGTAATGAAATAGTTTTGAAAATGCATGATTTTCTTATATGTATTTATTATTGGTATTTAACAATTTATTTGATAATCTTTTTGTTATGTTGAGTTGGATCATTATCAAAAAGAATGTTGATAAATTGTTATATTATGTTCATAATTTATAAAAATTTAAACTACCAAACCGATTCTCATAAATTTGTCAATCTGTCAACCCGTTTAATCTGTATCCATCAATTCGACAGACGGATGTAAATTGATTTTTTTTAACCTGTCTATTTGACAGATGGATGGTTGATTAAAGATTCTTTAGTCGCAATTGAACGGTGAACACCGCTAGGTCATACAACGTAAATTACAAAAATTTCATTTGGTGGGTTATTTTAAATTTTCTTAAGAAAAAATTTCAACCTCTACGTTAAAAAAAAATATGATTCAACCAGTCAGTAGCCTATTTAGAAAAAACAGTCCGCCATAAAGAGTTAGAATCCAATGTTATTGCTACTATAATTAAAACTGCATCCTTATGACTTTTATCTTTTCCAAAAAATTGAAAAGCTTTCGAGTTTTGCATCGATGAATTTTCTAAATTTGATAATTTTCTCAATCTTTAACGCTGTGGTTGAGAAATTTCAAAAAAAAAGAAAAGAAAAAGATAATTGACATGTGAATAAAATATATTTATATTTTACATAGTTTCACATACCTTTTCATTTTATTTTTTTAAATCTCTTTTCAAATTTCCCAACTAAACAGTGTAAATAATTATAACTTTTTTTTTTTGTGTTGTGAAATTTCACACAATTTTTTTTTTATTAAATTTCATATGGAATATGAATTTTGTTTGATAAATTTTCTCAAGTAGGTTTCAAAACATAAATTTCATCGAAAACATGTGTAAAATGAAAGTTATAAAATTTATTTTTCTTTTTTTTGTAAAAAAAGTAACCATTTAAAAAATATATATATAAAAAAATAAAAAAAATAAAAAAGAAAAAGAAAAGTAACCATTTGACACCACTTAAGTGTTATGCACAAGCAGAACTCATGTAACAAAAATAAGGGTTGTGTGATTGATGAGTAACACAGAACTTGTTTGGTTAAAGTTTCCAAAAATGGTACATCTGTCATATATTTCATCCTATTTGTGCTTAGCAACCAACAAACATATATTTATTGTGTGAGCCCTTACAGGTCTTGTTTGCATGACCACAATTAATTCATAATGTTTTTTACTTCAAGAAAATTGCAGATAAATAGAAAGAAGAGATAATTGCAAAAACGGTGAAAATAAAAAATAATTGCACCATGCATGAAAAAAATAAAATAAATAAATAAATATTTAAACATGGTTACACTAATTTCACCTTCAGTCCCTTGCTCTCTTCCCCTCCCCTCCCCTCCCCTCCCCTCCCCCACCATCTCCAAACCCTAATTCAGTGCCAGCCACACCCTTTGGGCATCCCCTCCCCCACCACTTCCCTGCCTCTCCCCCACCCTCTGCCTCCCCTTTTTCTCTTCCCTCCTCTCTCTTTCCCTCCCTCTCCCCACCCAAACTCCCCCTGCAGTCCAATCTCTCTAATATTATCGCCAATTGAAAGGCAGCATAGACCGGGAATATAATATTATCATCACTCAACTGATCCAATCCAATTTCTATTTCCACATTCATTACAACTTCCTCAAATCATATGAAACTTGGAGATGAGAATAGTATGAGCAACATACAAACTATCCAAACAAACGAACTCTCACACTTTACATACAACTTGGGAATTCCCAAGATCATCAATGTTTCAGATTCAAGTAAACAAACCCAAAGAAGAAAGTGAAATTGACAAACCTCCGTCACAGAGATGCAAACACCCGGACTCTATTCTGTTCTTAAATAATACCCTGTCAAATAACAAGCTTTCTGCACGGCCTTGTAAATTGTACTCATCTAAATCATAGTAATTTGATCTTAAATTCTCTAAGTCGATGTCATCTTTTTCAATTTCTTTTTCATTTTTCTTAATGTAATTCCTAATGTCCTGTTGGAGCCCAACACTTTCAGTTGGTTTCCGACTGAAGGAGAATTGTAGTTTCCTACCCGATTCAGCATTGTTGCCTCTTAGACTGGCTTGATTTATCTCGTTACTACCGCTGCTAGTGGTAAAACCGGAATTCGTATTGCTATGTACGAGCTGACCATGACCACCTGACTCCTGCAAGCAAGAATATCTTTAAATAAGAATTCCAAATTTACATCAATGTTTGCTTGAATATATGGATAAATTTATGACCACCTCTGCCAATTAAAAAACCAGTTCTATAGGCACCAGATGAATTACACCCTAAATTACCATCCTCTCCCAATGAGGGGTGGGCTCCACATCACATGGGTGTGGGTGTGGGTGTGGACCCAGGCTTCTTATTATGAGGAGTGAGTAGTTTATTGTGTAAATCATTCAAGGTCAACACTTTTGCTAAAAAATTACAACCGCATACATATATATTCGCATAAATACTCATAGCTTCACAAAATTTAGCTTCATCATCATTTTTTAGATGAATATGCACACCATCTTATTGGACTTGTGATCAAGGAAGGACTTAAAACCCCTAAATTGTTTTATACCATTAGCTCAAGTGTTACTAATGCATCTATACAAGGTACAATGAAGAGTAAACATAAAGCACAAGCTAAAATTGGTAATCGGATATGATTTCAATTTCAATGCAGGGCTATCGAAACCATGCATAGTTAACTTTTTAGACTAAGTAGTACCATCTTATGATTATTAAGGTCATGCATAATTTCAATTAGTTTTCTATATGATTCCTCATGTTTTGTAACCATTTTCAGGGTATCCTAGACATGGGGTTTCATGGTTGCCCATGAGTCATACTACCATCAACTTACATTATTGGGGTTGTCTGCATGTCTTTTTCACTGGTTAGATGCATTTTAGAAGCCAAATGTCTTAAGTTTCTAAAATTGGAATCTTAATCCTATCAGAGCTAGTACTTAGAAGTCCATAAGAGCTCATATTATGTCAGTGTCGATCATTTTGCCTCTCCCATCACATATAGTACAAAGTAAAGGATAAGATGAATTAAAATCCGCTAAGACACTTCGGTCATGTCTGACAGAGGCCAATGACTGACCAAATTAATTGTGTATACCCCATCTCAAACTAATCTGAATGATTTAAAATGTTGGAATAAATGGAAGTAATAAGGAGATGAACCTGGTTATGGTTAAAGAAACTGTTCGGGCAATAGGAGGTTGATAAGCTGGGGCTTACTTGGGCTAAAGATGCAGTCCCACCCACTGGTGTAGTGGCTCCAATCAAGTTGAGAGGTGGATCTTCTGGTGCTGAGAAATCAGAACTATCAAATGTGGAGATGGACACACACTCATCAAAATAAGCCATGGCTTCTTCTGTAAGCCGTCTTGACATCTTTTTTCTTTCACTGCTACTCTGTCATCATATAATGATAAATCAATTGAGAAACAAGAACAAAAAAGCAAAAAAAAAAAAATACAAAAGAAGTAGAAAACAAAAAGGAAGAGAGGAACCATAAATTTCCTAACTGTAAGCCAAAGAAAGAGATATCTGACTCCATGCCAGCTACATAATAAACCTTTCAATGTTTGCACAAATAGATGCTAACTGTTGGACCAATACGTGGACAACAGGATTTTTTTTATGGAGTAAATACCAAGGCTCTTGAATAATCACCCAAGAAAAACAATAAAGTAGAAGAAAAGAAGAAAAAAAAATGTAAACTAGAATCAGAAATTGATGGTTGCAACCCTAAAAGATGAGTTAACATCAAAAACTCACCCTTGGTTCAGATAGCACTATTACTGGCTCTGTTTGGTGTAGACAAATAATCTAAAATTCTCTCTCTCTCTCTCTCTCTCTCTCTCTCTCTCTCTCTCTTATACAAATACGGTTTATTAAGAAGGCAACCAGAGGCAATATATTTTAAAAACTTCCACATACTCAAATATGAAGGAAATCCACTATCCCTATCTTGCAATGAGATGTGCCAATTTGTCGATGGCATGGAGTCATATATAGAGGAGGCATAGGGCCATGCACACATTTTCTTGGATAAAAGAAAAGAATAACTCAACCCATTTCTACATAGCCAATGATATACATCACAACTTGGACCTCCACTTTAAGTGCGATTCATCCAAAATATCAACAGGCTGGTGCTAGCTAATCTTTAGCTTACAGCATGAATGCCACTTACATAACAGGAACCACTATATTTTCATCCTCATGCTGATACAAACCCCTTGGGTAGAACTCACCCATGGAAACCGACTTGCAAGGGGAGGGATCAATGTTAACCAACATGGGATCAGTCATCATAACATACCACCACACGCCGCAACCGATATCCATAGCGGCCATCTATCGACACTGACCCAGTGGTAGCTCTTTCCCTTCTTGTGGCTTCACTCAGCTGTTAGTATTCAACACCTTTTTAGATGTCTTAATCCAGCCTATATAGGTCACCCCTCCGTGGCTTGAACCGCAAAACGACACCCATCTGATCCCATACTCGCATAGGTGCGTCCAATCCCATATCGACGTGGTGGTTGGCTCTAATACCAAATTATATAAACCCATTGGGTAGAATTCACCTTGCAAACTGGCTTGCAAGGGGAGGGTGCCCAAGAGGCTTATATGCACATGGCCACGACCTATGTTAACTGATGTGGGATCCTAACACATGCATTGTTGTAAAGGTGAATTCATCCACGTGCTTTCCATGGAAAATTAATTTGATGCATAGAGGAATTTCAACTAAAAGAAGTAGGCTTACCTTTCTTCCCGGACGAGATTTCTGCACATTAGTTGTCTTTGGATCTGGAAGTAGTTCCTTGAGGATTCTACTCAACTCCTCTCCACGATGCTCCTCGACAGTCAGGTCTGCTCGAAGTTTTCTAGCCCTTTCCCCAGACTGCCATTTAACAACAATGGCATTAAGTTACATCCAAAAAACCATGAAGCAGAACATTATATCGTCTATTGCCTCCCAAAAGAGAATTTTCTTTTTTTTTGATAAATAAGAGTAACTTTATTTATTAAAAAAAAAAAAAGCATCAAGACAATGCTAACAAAAAAAGATAAATTTATTTTGCTCCCATGAATTTCTAAGAACCAAAGAACATGTGAAACTGAGTCAAAATAATTATTGCACATAAAATTTGGCACGTCATTATGTACATTAGAGACTAGTGTCTCAGTATCAGGCTATACAGAAATCGACTAAAATTGTTACCCAAGCCATATCTTGGCATGACAATCAGACTCTGTTCGATTATATCCCAACTAAAATTATAGAGAAAGGGTATAACCTCCTCAAGCTTTCTGGCATATTCCCTTCTGATGTCCAAGACTAGTTCAATAGCCCCAGGGTTAACCAAATCTGGAGCAATATCAGCAATATTTGTAGTTGCAATTGCAGTACCATTGCTCCTTTGGATAACCTGAAGTTATAAGAACCAAAAAATTTAAATATAAACACAAATTAGCAACACACAAGACAGCGATATAAGTAATGAACAAACATGTAACAGAAAACCAAACACCAACAAAATAATTGACGCACATCAAATCTGTCTCAGTTATCATGCTCCCCATGAATTACCAAAATACAACCAAGATTGAGAGTGTAAGCAGTGACTTTATAGACATCTTTTATCTTATTTATCTCTACATATGTTTGCATGTCTTTCTTCACATAACCAACTTGATTGAATGGAACAAAGCTAATCTTCTTTAGTACGCACAAATTAATAGAAATTTTCAATTTACTTCTATCCATGTCATATTGTGGGAATGAACTTTTACACAAATAAATATATGTAGATATATTATGTATGTGAAGTTTCTATAGACTATTAGTTCATGGTTCATAATTTATTGCAGGTCAGAGAAAGAAGAAAGCAATCAAAGCGGACTTATTGACTCGACTAGAGAGACTCCTAGCAACAAACTTGTATGAATAAGCCCCAATAGAGATGCAGAAGATGCACCAATTGAACTTACACTTTCGAGGTCATTTTGGATATCTGAGATGGCTCGTCTTACTTCGGATCGAACAGTTTCGTATATTCCACTTGCAGTGGTGTCACCTCCTCCCATAATATCTCCCTGGAATGACTGCAAAACAAAGTAGAAACTAACACTGCATTGCCAGGTACCCCAGGTTTGATCATCTAAAGAGAAACATTTTAATTGTCTTTAAAAGCAACTTCTAGTTTCCAACCTCACATTGTAGTAACCAGAACTAGAGTTTGATGTTGTTATACATCCAAATCTTGGGGTCAGAAAAAAAACATGCGCCTCACCTTCATTTGTTCACATACTGCTTTAATTGTCTTCTCTTCAGCTTCCGAAAAAGAACCCGTTGAGATTCCATCTTCCCAATTTGGTGTTTGTGAATTAGACTAAAAAGGTGCACATTAGAAACTGGTTAATTGACATCACCACACAGAGTACAACATTGCCCCAAGTCAAAAACAAACTACATATATCTCTACCGAACTCACATTAGAATTATGTGAAGGCTCGATAGCTGGATGCTCGGTGGATTTTATTCGCATATCAGCTACATTTCTACCTAAATTGGCTTTCTTTAATCCATTGGCAGCTACAGTCGAACTACTTTTGTTACGATAGCTGGATACAACAGAGTCTTGTTCCACTTCACTCTATAATCAAAACCCAACAAAAAGAAATTACAAACTCAAATTTCACCAACCAAAAACATAAAGGTAAAATACAATTTTTATCCTCCAACTTTCATTCAAATTTAACTTCTCATCTTCTAATTGTAACAACAACTAAGTAGCTTCAACCCGAGTTTCAATATAGTTCTTATGTCACTCACCATTCAAAAAAAAAAAAGGGCAAAAATGCTTATGGGACATTAAATAATTTATTTTTAATTATATTTCTCACGTCCAAATTTTCACCCAAATTCATTGTGTCCCTTCATGTTTCAATTTTTACTTAAATTTTCAACATTGGGTGACAAAACAATTACATTGAAACTTGGGGTTAAAGTCAAAAAGATTTAATTGTAACAATTGAAGGGTGAGTAAGTAAGCAAAACAAAATCCAAATGAAATTTACATAAAAATTGGATGTTAAAAGTGAAATTAATCCCCCAAAAGAGAGAGAACCTCAGAAGCAGCGTAATGGCCCGTGGAGACAGACCTGCCGCGCCGCCCTGTATCCACCTTGGACAAACTCCGACCACCACCCACACCCACCGGCTTCCTCCCTCCCTCTCCAACTTTCTTACTCGAATTCCTGGTCATCGATCGGCCTCTCTCTCTCTGCCCATCGACAGAACCAGTCAAAACAGTGGCACTGACCTTGGGCACATCTTGGGGCTCGATTTCCTTGTCCGGTGGACCAGAGCAGCTCCAGAAGAGAGGATTGTCTCGTTTGTTCAAGAACTCGGAAGTGATGTCGGATTGAAGATGATCGTGAGTTCTGGAGAAAGCGCTGACGCTGAGGGATCTTCGAATTGGGGCTTTCTTGGGGGAATTGCGGGAGCTACTGGTGCTGCTAGTTGTGGTGTTTCCTCTTCTGGAGGTGGACTTGAAAGCGGAAGTCGCCATCTTCGAACTAGAATTGGGATTTGCAGAGAGTTTTCGAGGATTCGATTTTCACATTTGCACAACCCTAGAGAGAGAGAGAGAGATTGGATTGTTGGGATCGTTGAGAAAAAGAGACAAAAAGTGCAGCAGTGATTCTGTTCGAAAGCGATGCTTTGGCTGTTTTCGTCTCATTATTACAACGTGATCGATCTTTGTTATCATCATCACGCACGAATCAATTTCTTTCTTTTTGGCCTTATTTTGCTCTCGAATATTTTAGTATAAAATTTGTTTAAAACATTAAAAAAATATATTAAAAAGTTTTGTTTGAAAAATTTATTTGTTGTGAAAATATATTTTGTGAATGACGGTACGTAACCAAGGTAACGTCGAAGTGTCAGTTGAGATGTCACATGGTCTGGTCTTGATGTCGAAGTGATCTCGGCTAGGCCGAGATTATTTGTGGAGACAAAATTCCGAGATAAACAGATAAGGCATAAGAGTTCTCGAATATGAGACGATTGGATAAAGATAAAATTCTTAAGGAGTTTATCTTTATCTAGGTGAGAATCCAAGATGAGCATTGAACTTGAATCTATTGAAATGAGGCTTCTACAGGATTAGGTTAGTGTTGGCTATAAAAACAGAGCACCCCGTGTATCTCAGGTATGTGTGAGATACTGTGAGTAGTAAGTTATTTTTTGTGAATTTAAGCACAATTCGCTATTCCGGGTGGACGAACCACCATTTGATTTTTATCTTTCTGTGACAGATTATTCGGGTTTAATCTATTCTATTGGTTCTCCCCAGCTGAGTTTTCCGTTAGGTTGTATGGTCGGATTGTAATCTAGTAACTCCTATTTGTGTGGAATTGTATTTCTGTAAGTATTTTTCTAATTTTTAATTATTTTCATAATGTTTTTATCTATTTTTTTGATACAAATTTGTAATATATATGTGAATTAGATTGTGAGCAATTTTTTCATGATTATGCAGCCCGTTTTGGATTGGTCAAATGAATAGGCGAGATTCATGTATCAGGCTATGTTTGTTTTTAGTTAAAAAGTTATTATAAGTTGTCATATTATTCTCTCTATATTTTTACACACTTTTTTTTTAATAAAAAGTTAAACCTTATTGAAAAAATCAATTCTCAAATAAGCTCTCAAATTTTTTTTTTTCATCAATGTGAATTGTTTGTTGTTGGGTTGTTCTTCATTTTGCAATTTGCGTCGCCATCAAGGGTGAACCTAGGGCTGGGCATAGGTGGTTGTAGCCCAGCCCAAAATTTAAAAAATCTATAGAAATTTTTTTTCCCACCCAACCTCTCCCAGCCTAGTCCCAAATAAGGGCCAATAGTTTTTTTGTTTGTTTTTTAAATAGGCAGCCCAATAGTTATTCAATACTTATCCAAAAAAATAGATAGACAGGCCAATAGGTTTGTATTTGTTTAAAAAACAAATCTTCCAAAACAATCCTCACATCTTTCAATAGATAGGAAGCAGCCCTCTCTTCGTTTTCTCCGTTATCTCTAGTAGCCTACAGCAACTTCACTTTCTTAACATTTTTTATAAATGTAATTAACCAATTATATTATTTCGTTGGTTGAGAATGGAATTGATTAACAATGGTTTTAAAATTGTCTTTGTGCAACAAATATTACATTACTCTTAGTTTTTTTTATGATGCTGCCTTGTTCAATGTTCTATATTGTTTTTAGTTTTTTAACTTTGAAATATGTTAAAACTGTCATTCGCAATTCAACGGGGGATGAGTTTCTTGCCGATTGCTTGTCTTTCTACCTTAAATAAAACCTTACATTGAAAATTGATCTAGATTTTATAATCGATGAATTCGAATATTTAGAGACTCGTTGAGTACAACTTAATTAGATTGTTTCTAATCAATAAATTTAGATATTAATTTAGATTATATTATTAAATTCTCTTTTTTTTTTATGTGGTTATACTTAAAATATATTGTATAATTATACCTTAATATTAGCCCACCCCATCGACGAATCCTGGGTCCGCCCTTGGTTGCCATTTGATTAGCATCCAACAAGTATATTCATTGACAAATTATTGAAGCTTTATTTTGATTTTGTGTTTGTATTTAGTTCACCAAAGGATATCTCTGTCTGTTTTTTTTCCCCATTATTCAGATAATCATTTTTTCTGAAGAGTTGGTTGTTTTTTTGTTGTTGTTGAAATTGAGTTATCACTGTTCGTCAATGCATTTAAATGAAACACAAGGTCTGAACAATAAGTGTTTTGTTTTTATTCCTCATGTATGAAATTGTAGAATATATGAACTCATCAGATTTATGAAATTTTGATGTTTATGTTTCTTTCATAATAATAAATACAATGCGATTTTCATATTTCAAATATTGTTGTTCATGTTTCAAATCAATCCGATGTGATATTCATATTTCAGATTTACGCTTGCAGACCAATGGTTTCGGACAATGTGATTTTAAGATAAATTCCATATTTTACATTTGCAACCCAATGTCTATTTCACAGAATACTATGAATAGAGTTGTGATATTCAGACACCAATACAGTAATCACAATTGGGCTCAATCTTCTGTCACTTCCGCTGTGTTTGATTGAGAGATTTTGAAAAAAATTTAGAAAGGGAAAGGAAAAAGGTGTGTGAAACTAGGTGAAATATAGGTACGTTTTATTTATATTTCACCTACCTTTTCCATTTCTCTTTCCAAATCCCTCCCCAAATCCCTCCACCAAACACAACATTAATGATTTTAATAATATGATTTCATTATGATATTTTCATTGTGTGAATTAAAAACATTTGTCAATGTAAGATATTAATATATGCACGAGTTTTTAATTGTTATTCAACCAATGTTTCTCAAACAGGTTATAATCTTCTAAATTTTAGCTCACTCGAATCTCTGAATCTGAGTTTTCTATCCCAATTTAAAATTTGACTTTCACCTAGCTAGTATTATACAGTAATTAAATGTTTTATTCTTTGTTAACGCCTATTACCATATTTACATCTAGAGGGTAAATGTGTCCATAACAATTACATACGGAGCTTTTATTTGCACACACCCATTTCACTCTGTGCACACACTTAATGATAATTATTTTTATTACAATTTTATTCCGAAGTAAAATTACTATTGCGGACATCACACACACTTCAAATAAAGATATTCGGAAGTTGAGTGTTGAAAAAATGAAAAAAAAAAACAAAATTCTACTGTCGAAAGAAATGATAATTTTTGGAATTCTACTTCCGAACAAGTTGTTTATTTTTGAAATACTACTTTCGAACAAGTTATTTATTGAAAATGATGTGTATAAAGTGTAATGAGTGTGTGCAAATAGAAGCTCCCCCTCATGTATCACTAGAATTTTAATAGAAGCATCTCCAAAGGACTATTTAAAAGAGATTTGTTAGTTATTATAGCTAACAATGGATTAATTAGTATGATAGCTATTTTAACAAAATTCTTGGAGACTACTGTATTTGTAGAGTATTGAGAGACTCTTTAAGTTAGTTTGTGTGAATAAATATGTAAAATAAAGAGTAATGTTATAACACATAAATGAAAAATTAGTTAAGTAAAATAAAAATCATACAATTTTTATATTTTAACAAATAAAAAAAAAAAAAGAGTAACATTAGCGTTACTCTCCTAAATGGAATTTAATAGTAAACACCCAAATAATATATTCAAATATAATTTATTTACGTAGCAATATTAAATATCCCCTTCAAAAAAATCTCAAATATTATTAAACATTGAAGCAAACACCAAATCTATTAAACCCTTAGATTGGGTTGGATCAATTGGAATCTGGACCTACCTAAATTTATAATTGGATCTAAAAGTAAAAGAAATAAAATCCAGAACTAAGCTGTTAAAATGGGCCAACCCTGATCCCACAATACATTAGTAAAAAAAACACGTTCACCCCGATATAGTGGACTCTTTCTTTCAGCCAACCTTAGTTGGGTTGTGCTGGACTCGACTGATCATTTATTTAGAATGCTGGCCCATTTTGTTTTTTAAAATTTTGATTTTTAATCCCCAGAGAAATTTTTTTATGAAAAAATTTAGTGATAAATCTAATTTGAATGATATTTAAGGCATTAAATTTAGTGAATATTTTTTATTAGGGATAGATCCACCTTTTATGAAATAGTTTGGTAAAAAGTCCTTTTTATTGTTTTGAATAACATTTTGTTTTTAATTTTACCCCTTAATTTATCTATTAACTTTTATTGGCTATCTGTTAAAAAAATTTCCCTATCTGTTCAATTTTTTGCTTATCTATTTAAATTTTTTACCCTATCTGTTTATTTTTTTAATCTTTTCAATTCAAATTTTCCTTATCTATTTAAATATTTATTCAAATAAAATTCTATCTGTCTAATTTTTTTGTCAATCTATTCAATGTTCCTTCTATCTTTTTTATTTTTTTTATTTTTTCATTTCAAATTTTATTCCTATCCGTCAAACCAACTCTATCTAATGTCAAAATATTTTCTATATGTTGAAGTTTTATATATGTCTATTGCAATTGCAAGAGAGATGAGAGAGTTATCTATTGCAATACCAAGCCAAACCAAACTTATCTATTAAAAAATTATTATCTGTTCAAAGATCTCTCTATCCCATCTATTTAACACAACACAAGAACAAGAAAAAATGGTGCGATCTATTTCATTTTCATCAATGTCAATGTTAACATCAACAATCAAAATAACTACAACTTCATACACATATACATATACATACACATCTAAATTCTTGAGACATAGATAGAAACATCACACATACATATATACATACACATACACATATCATACATTCAAAGAACATTTCAAAAAAATCTAGAGAGCAAAGACATACATATATATACATACACATACCATAGATTCGAAGAAACTTCGAAGCTAAATACTTTTGTATCATCAACAGATCTAAGAACAATAGTGAGAGTGAGGAGACTAATCTGCTAAACCCTAATGAATCTGATTGTGAATCTTGTTATGAATCTGCTTATATAATGAATAAAGTTCCCCACATGTTTCAAATTCAATTCATAATTTTTAGATAGATAGATAGATAGATAGATAGAGAGATCTATCTGAAGAAAGTGCAGGAGAAGAAGTGAAATGTGAAGACAAAGACATATCGTACAAGAACAAGTTTACCGAATGCATATGCTAGTGACTTCCCGCCTATGTTAATACCATTCATAAAGTTGATGAAGGATGTAGATGATGATGAAAATTGTAGTTTTAGAGCTATTGTGGGTTTACTTGGTCTTGGAGAGAATGACTGGATACAAGTTAAGTGTGATATGATATTTGAATTGAATAATCACAGAGATGAATACGTCGTACTATATGAGTCACATGAGAGGGTTGAGAAGCTGACACACATCCTTTCATATTTTGAAAATAGCCTAGGCTTTGATCGTTGGATGACTATGCCTGACATGGGGCATCTTATTGCATCATTTTATAATGTAGTCTTGTACCACTTGTCATTGTAACAGTGTCTCACTTTCTTACCTTTGAGATTACCGCCAGTAACCCTAGCTGATCGTCGTGAGATTGCCATTGGATTTGTTAATGAAAATCATTTTGTGCAGGTATAAGTTATGAAAATAACCGAATATTGTTGTCTAATATTTGTTTAATTGCAAATTTTATGTATTTGGTAAAGATATGTAATTTTTTGGATGTACGTGTAACTATTTTTTGAGATCGGTCATCTAGTTCCTCCCATTGTCGTGCTTTGGCAAGTTCACCATCACCTTTGTGCATCAGAATGTGAGAATACATATGTTAGCTGCATTCAAAAATTCAAAGACAACATAGGATCTAATGTAGCTACTCGAGAGACATTTGATATTGTTGACATAGATTGATGTGTTAGAGAGTAGTAATGACAGCTTTAAGACATTAGTTTTTATGATTTACTAGCATGAAGTAACGAGATGGATATCATTTTGCCATTGGATTTTGTAATGGTCAGTTTTTTTTTAAAAAATTTTTAAAATAGAATATTATATGCGTTATAGTTCTCTAATTTATGAAATGGATGTCATATTATTTTTACATTGTCTGAACACAAAACGTAATAAAAATAATATTAATCAAGTACAACTACTGTTAAAAAGTAATAAGATTAAACAAGTATGTAAAAAAAAAATAATAATAATATTAAATAGTAATTTAATCCATCCACACCATCACAAACTACATGTGTACTTGTACATAATCCAAAAAGTACATAATCCAAAGATAATAATAATATTTGTCTCCTTATACATCCACCAATACCATCAAAAACTACTTGTGCTAACATTATAAACTACTATTAACTATGTGACAGACAAGTATAATGTGCTCCAAAACGATGCGCAGTGGAAGAGCTGGGTGCAGATCGACCTTAAGTGGATATGCTGGGCGCAACTTCACTAATGTGCTGATCTTGAAGAAGTTGTTCGATTGCATCAATTGCGTCGTAAAGCCTATCAAGATGTTGAACACTGTCCTCATAGCCAGCTTCAATGAAATGATGAGTAATTTGATATATCTGCATACGCTGCATTACGAGAACAAATATAACATTATATACAAACTTGTAACAATTTACGTAAATAATTTGCAACGTAAATGAAAAAAATGATACTTGTGATTCTTGGCTAGGATACTGATAATGATGGATATTCAGGTCCACTTGAGAACGACGTATTGGGTTTTGTACATACATATGGGTAATGGTTTGATACCAATCCATGTAATTAAGAACATAATCCCAAGGTTGTCATATCAATGTACTCCTCCTCCGATCAGATAACACATGGTTGTTCCATGCCTCCCAAATGATATCCAAGTATGCAGACATAACATTGTAGCGTGGAGCTATGGCTTCTCGAGAAGTACGCATAGGGCCAAGTGGTGGATTAGGGTTTGTTTGCACTCTGCCAAACTGTCTCAAAACTCTATTAGGGTGATATGGTTCAACTACTTCCAAACACTTTAGGCAACCGTGGTAGAACGTAACTGGGTGACACAGATGGACATCTCTGCAACTCCGGTACGGGTCCCAAATAACCTATAAATAATAACAATTGTAAGATATGACAACTGTAAATTTTGTATGATATAGAGTTTCAAATTTTGAAGGACTTTTTAACTTATATCATGTACACCCAACCTATCAAGCTCCTCTTGAAAAGTCTGCAACTATGTCTCTTCACCAGACTCTCTCTAAGAAGTCCAACGGTAAACATGTAGCATGTCTCGAGTGTATTTCATATTCAAGTGTGGTCGGAATCCACGAAAGTTCTCATAAATCCATTCCTGAAGGAGTGTCATGTAACTGGTTATTTGTTTCACGCCGAACCTACTAGCGTACCATATCTGTCTATATAAATATGCTAATGTAGCAGCACCCCAAGCATATGAAGATATAATCGTTAAATCGGACAACAAACTCAAATAAAAAACGGGGACCCTAGTACTAGTCTTGTCACTGAAAAGTGTACAACCCAACAAAAATAGCAAGTATGCTCTACCTACACATGTAATTCTTTCTATTGAATCATTGTCTGTGACATTATGAAAGTGTTCCCTCAACCACTAAAGCCGCATTGAATTGCCTCCAGTACTAGACATCTCATGTCTGACCTCTTGCTCATCAATTTCTAAGGTATTAACTACTAATGCAATGGCCCGCCTTTCGAACAACTTATGCATACTAATAGATTTGCCTACAATAGGAAGCCCTAAGATAGTGGCGACATCCAATGTGATAGTCATCTCTCTAACAGCTAAATGGAAGGTGTTTGTCTCCGGTTGCCATCTCTCAACAAAACTAGACACTACAATTTTGTTGACAAAGCAGTATGTGCAATGAGCTAAGTGTGCAAGTCCTGACATCTTCACAATGTTTATAAATGTAGCGTTGTTTCCTTGTTCCTACCAC
Organism: Camellia lanceoleosa; assembly: GCA_025200525.1. Taxonomy (NCBI): domain Eukaryota; kingdom Viridiplantae; phylum Streptophyta; class Magnoliopsida; order Ericales; family Theaceae; genus Camellia; species Camellia lanceoleosa. The sequence continues at coordinate 85,829,070 of CM045763.1, forward strand.
AACCACAAACGAATCTTAGACAAGTGATTATGACACTTTAAGGGCCTTTTTGCATCAGCACCACTCCAAATAGTTGCGGCAACATAACTTTTAAAACTTTTAAGGATAGATGGATCAGTTGGCCCTCTTGGAAATGGCTAAGTAAGGATGTACGGGGAGCAAATATTCAGGCAAGCCCGTACTTATTTCTTCCAAGCTACTGTCTGTCTGATCGACCTGCGAGCACAACGGCGGTGAGCTACAGGGAGCAAATATTCAGGCAAGCTCGTACTCCTTTCTTCCAAGCTACTGTTTGTCCGATCGACCTGCGAGCACAACGGCGGTGAGCTACCCGGCGGTGTGTGGCCAGAAAACCTTTCTGACGATCAAGTTAGTACACACACCAGGGGATAGATAGAGAGAAGGGAGAGTGTTTAAAGTTTTTGTATCTCACCAAATGTTCCACCGCTGAGCATGGGGGGCGCAGACTCGTTTATATAGCTTCTGTGCCCCAAATCCACTCTCATTAGTCTCTCGACACGTGGTGCAGCTATCCCATCTGTCAGCACAAAACTTTCTAAACACCACCTAACTAAACTGCTAGCCCACTCTACTAGGAGCTTGGCAGCCGGGCTGCATCTCCTCGGCTATCAACTGGTTGCGTACCGCCAGAAGGAGCGTTCCGCCGTGCTCAATGAGGACAGAGCTCACCAGATCCGGCAAGATAATCGACCTCGGGGACTTTCGCTCGTTTGCCGTCGGCCTTTCTTCCGGGCTTACTCACGAACCGTGGAACAACCACGCCTTTCCTGGCGCGGGTCATCTCACTTGACCAGCCTCTACACCATAAAGCCAAGTAGCTCGGTCCAACTTCGCTTTAACCAAGCAAATCCTTTCTCGGCCCAATATTGTTTGGCCCAAATCTGTTCGGCCATTACCTTGGCCCAATCCAGATCATAAATCTCCTCCTCAATTGCCCCTTAATTCCGTCCGCGCAAGCGTGACTGGGATTACCTATTCTAACTGGGGTAACACTTTCTCAGTCCTCGGTCTGCAATACGGTGACCAGGCTAGTTGATATGCCTGTCTTTAAAAGTTGCCCGGTCGATGCCTCGATTCACCATCTTGTCTCTTCAGTACTGACGCCATTGTCAATAGGGACACGTATCGTGCATTGATTGGCCTCGAGCAGCCAAACATCACGTCCGTTCAGATTCAAATTTTTGGCGGTCTTCTTCATCTCTATAAACATGTTGAACCTTTCTTCATTCCAACCTTACTGACTCTTTCTCCTCCTTGTCGATCCAGAGCTCCTGCCCTCTCTTGCTTGCCATTGCTAAGTTTGTGTTCGAAGAAGAAACCTTTGCCCTCTCCTGGTAAGTTCTTCGAGCCTCATTTTTGCTATTTCAGTTGGTATTTCACATATTAGGGCACTAAATCCGTAGGTTTTAGGACATAAGCACCCAAAACCGTCCCTAACCCTTCACTCTCCTTGTTGTTCTTCATTTTCTCTGATAAACACTGAAGATCTGGGGCGGACTGGGCTCCAGGTCTTTCCTTGATCCAAAAAATCATTAAGACCGAGCAAAGGATCAGTTTGTCCCAACCTTAGCAGAAACCGGGGCATCCAGAGGACTTGGCCGCTCAATCGGGCTAACACCCGGTCCGCTTGAATGACCGAGCTTCTTGGTTAGCCTTAATAACCGAGGTGGTTTGGCATTCCTCATGACCGAACTAAAGTCAAGCTCGTTTTGCGCGACCGCGCTCCCACTTACACTTGACATCCTTTTCCTGCAGAGTCCAAGGGGACCACTGACCAAATACCGAGGCTCTCAAAGACCGAGCAGCTATCAAAACACCAATCTGCCAAACCACCTCAGCCGAGCTAAACCAGCCGGTTACACATGGGGTGCTTCCGCTTCCTTGTTGACACTCCGGCTGCCCTGGCCGCGTTCCAAGAGGATTACGGTATCCTGGCTGATGTTCACTTAGAGCTCGCTGAGATTGAGACAACCCCTTGGGGCAGATTAGACCAGTGCCCCTTCACCGTGCTATTTATAATTGAAGGAGGCCTCCACTTCCCGGTCAACCCACCAATGACCGAATTCCTACGCCGTACCGGGCTAGCACCCACCCAAGTCTCAACCAACACCTACCGAATAATCAATGGCGTGCACAAGCTACACAACCGACTAGGCACCAACTTAGGTTTAACCAAGATGCTGCGACAATATACCCTTGGGCACACCGGCGATTGCCTCGCCTATTACCTAAAGATTAGGCCAGGCAAAGAAAAAATAGTGACTGGTGCCCCAGATAAAGACTTGCACGATAACGACTTCTTCTGGGTGTCCAGTAACTATGAAACAGCCGACGTACTGGGCTGGTTCATTAGCAAGAATTTCGATGAAACATGTAAGCCATGCTAACCTGCTCGGTCAATTGCTTTTCTTCAATGCTCTGTACTTAGCCATTTTTCTGCTTTCTTTTGCAGCGATCCAAGCCTTACAAGCCAACTACCGCTACCCCAACGAAGAAGCCATTCGGATCGTGCTCCGCTACCGCCACCGGGATTGTAACGAGCTGCTCGGCTACACTCCCACATACAAATACTTAGCTCCACGCCGAAGTAAAGTCACAGACTTTCTCCGTGCTCCGTCGCCTCATCCAGACCCAATACTACCAGACGTGTTCCTAATCCGATTAACTGAAGAAGAAGAGATGGCAAAACGAAGCCGTATCAAGAACTTCCTCACAGCAATTTCCGCCGAGATATCGAGCGTCATCACCCGCGCTCCAACTGCCGGTCAATCCAGCGGGGCCGTGGTTGCGCTTGCGTCTCCAGCTGTTAGGCAAGCCAGCCAAGACAACCGCCGGGTTGGCAAAAGGCCTCGCGCGGACCCCTTTGCCGAGCTGGTTGAAGAGTTGACTACCGAGCAACCAGCCGTCACGGTGGACCCAACATCGGCATGGCGACCGCAACTCATACACCGGGCTAAGGAGATCCCAGCAACTGCCTCCGTGAAGGGTGATAAAGAACATCTTCTCGCCTTTAACCTCTCCAAGGCCCTTCTACTATCGAGCGATGTGGTCGGTAGTGACCATGTTCTAGACACTCGGTTGGTGAAGTCGACCGTGAAGTCCATGACCAGGGTAAGAGTCTCAAACTTCTACTCAAATTTTCACAAGTGTTTGCACGGTTTCCTCTCTGATCAATCTCTCTTCCTGCAGGCCATCTAGAAGCAACACTTGGTTATGGAGCGAATTCATTGACTGCGGCAGAAGGCGAATGACACTGCCAGCTAAGTCCAAAGTCTTCAAATCGAGCTCGGCCGAGCAAAGTCTTCACTTGAAATTGCCAATACTAACAACAGCAGGTTGCTCTGCCAACTTGGAGACGCCGAGAAAAAGAGGGATGCGCTCCAGGCCGAGCTGGATGCATTGAAAAAGTCCAGGGAGAAAGAGCTGGAGGATGAAAATAATGCCGGCTTCAAGGAAGCCGAGGACAGCTACAAAAAGCAAGTCTTTGCCACCCAAGATATATACTTCAAAGCGGGTTGGAAGTCTGCTTGCGATCAGCTCGGCCAAGGTCCTGGGACCGACGTGTTTGCCTCTCTGCCGGCTGCCTTCCTTCCGACCTATCTCGTGCTATATGCCAATGATATCTTCAGCACGTTGCAGGCTGAGGCCGAGAAAGGACTCGAAGGAGAAACCGAGGCAAGTGCTGAGGAACAGGACCGCTAAGAGCAAGAGCAGCTCGGCCAAATTGAGACCGGAGTCCAAGACCAATCACCAACGGTCAACTTGGAGGCAACCGATGATGAATTCACTAACCTTTCCCCCTTAGCTTAATTTTCTTTTTCTTGCTTTTCGTCTGAACATGTAATCGGGCTAAGTTCCTCACATTTTGTACTTATTTTCACATTAATGAAATAGCTTTAATTTCATTAAGTGTTTGCACGGTCTTCAATTGAAGTAACTTTAACCGAACAAAATACCTCGGATAGGCTAATTATCTTGCTCAAATTAATTAACCGAAAAAGACATCTCGGTTTAAATACAAAAGTTGTGCAAATCATTAACAGAGCCAACCGGAATAAAACATCTCGGTTGTTGTACTCGGAGTTGAACAAAACATCAACTCGTTCAACCGGCGTAAATCATCTCAGTTGCGATCCCAAGTTGAACAAATCATCAACTCGTTCAACCGGAGTAAATTATCTCGGTTGCGATCTCAAAGTTGAGCAAATCATCAACTCGTTCAACCAGAGGAAATCATCTCGGTTGCGATCTCAGAGTTGAGCAAATCATCAACTCGTTCAACCGGAATAAATCATCTCGGTTGGAATCTCTGAGTTGAGCAAATCATCAACTCGTTCAACCGGAGCAAATCATCTCAGTTGAGAATCTCAGAGTTGAGCAAATCATCAACTCGTTCAACCGGAGCAAATCATCAACTCGTTCAATAGGAGCAAATCATCTCGGTTGGAATCTCTGAGTTGAGCAAATCATTAACTCGTTCAACCGAAGCAAATCATCTCAGTTGAGAATCTCAGAGTTGAGCAAATCATCAACTCGTTCAACCGGAGCAAATCATCTCGGTTAAAATCTCTGAGTTAAGCAAATCATCAACTCGTTCAACCGGAGCAAATCATCTCAGTTGACAATCTCAGAGTTGAGCAAATCATCAACTTGTTCAACCGGAGCAAATCATCTCGGTTGTAAGTCCCAATTTAAAAACAACAATCAAAATGCTAAGGCAAAGATGAAACACTTCTATATATTGACAAAAAGAATGTTATATTCCGAAGTGTAAGGCAAAAAATTCCTTTTCACGAAAAGAAAGCAAAAACTAGAAATAATACAGTTTGAGGTTGGCCGCATTCCATGGCCGAGATATTTCTCTACCATCAAAGTCCTCCAAATGGTATGCCCCCTTACCCGCCAGACCGGTTATCTTGTAGGGTCCTTCCCAATTTGCCTCTAGTTTGCCTTCACCTGGCACCAGGGTATTGCCCATGAGCTTCCTCAAGACCCAATCACCTACTTTGAACAGTCTGAGGTGCACAGTTTTGTTGTATTTCCTGGAAAGCTCTTGTTGGTAGGCGGCCACATGGATGAAAGCCTTTTCTCGGCGTTCTTTCGCTAGATCCAATTCCAGGGCAATGGCTTCGGCGTTCAGCTCGGGTTTAAAACTTTCACTTCTGAGGGTGGGCATACCAACTTTCAAAGGGATGACCGCCTCCATGCCATATGCCAAAGCAAAAGGAGTTTTCCCGATAGATCGCTGCGGGGTTGTTCGGTACGCCCAAAGGACACTGAGAAGTTCCTCAGCCCACTTTCATTTGGCTTTCTCAAGTCTCTTCTTCAGTCCATCAAGAATGGTCTTTGTTCGAAGCCTCGGCTTGACCGTTGGACTGCGGGTAAGCCAAAGTAGAGTTGTAGAATTCAATCTTCAAATCTTCACAAAACCCCCTGAATAGGCGGCCGTCAAATTGGGTGCCGTTATCTGAGATCAAAATTTTGGGGACGCCAAACCGTGTTATCATATTTTGCCAGACAAACCGCTTGACGTCTTTCTCCTTGATTGTCGCCAAAGGCTTAGCTTTAACCCACTTGGTGAAATAGTCTGTAGGCGCGATGAAGAACTTTCGGTTGCCTGGTGCAGTTGGGAGCGGCCCCACTATGTCGAGCCCCCACATTGCAAAGGGCCAAGGGCTGGTGAGGGGAAGGAGTTCCCTGGCTGGCTGGTGGATCTGGTGGGCAAACTTCTGGCACTTCTCATACTTGTAAACATACTTCTATGTGTCGGCTTGCATGTACGGCCACCAGTAGCCTTGCGAAATAGCTCGGTAGGCCAAGGACCTGCACCCTATGTGACTGCCATAGATGCCTTCGTGAACTTCGTACAAGAAGGCTTCCATGCTGCTCGGGTGCACACACTTCAGGTAGGGACCAGTGAAAGACTTCTTGTATAAAGCGCCTGATGGAGAGAGCCAAAACCGCTCTGACTTCACCTGCACTTTATGTGTTTCCTTCTTGTTGGCTGGAAGGGTCCGTTCTTTGAGAAAGAGGATTATGGGGTCCATCCAAGAAGGACCTAGCTTGGCGCAGTGTACTTCTGTCTACCCGGTTTCCTCAATGCTGGGTCTCGGAAGGAATTCAATCAAAAGAGGGTTGAGAGATGTGCTGTTGACCATAGAAGCAAGGCCGGCCAACTCATCTGCACGGCCGTTTTCTTTGCGGCCAATCTATTGGACCCTGATCGCCTGAAATCGCTTGATGTGGTCCCTGACCAGAGTTTGGTACTTCATCATTCTGTCATCCTTTACGTCGTAAACCCCAGACACTTGGTTAACCACAAGCTGGGAATCACTGTAAACCATTAGCTCGGATGCTTGCATCTGAAGCGCGCTCTTGAGACTAGCCAAGAGCGCCTTGTACTCGGCCTCATTGTTGGATGCTGGGAATCGAAGGGTGATAGAGTGTTCGATGGTCAGCCCGTCTGGCGAAATCAACACTATACCCAGCCCGGCGTCGTGGCGGTTTGAAGCCCCATTGACAAAAAGTTTCCACATCTCCCCCACAAAGAGCTTCCAACATTCTGATGGGTCCTGAGAGGCTCGAAGGTTGATGGGATCACGATTGCATGGCTGTTCGGTTTTAAGTTCTGCGCTGAGCAGTTCCACTTCAGCCCCCCTTGGCGATTCGGCGCCGGACTCAGCAAGTTGATCCATAATGCCTAAGTCCATAGGCGAATCGCCAAGTTGCGGTATTATGCCAGCTGCAAGCTCTGGGCGGAGCGGTTTCACTTCTTCCCCCCGTGCTGATGCGGTACCGAACAGAGGAGGTTGGACGGTGATACCCAACTCTGTCATCACATCGCCGGGCTGTGGTATCGTATTATCTAAAGGTGCTTCGGTGGGGCGCGCAAGTTCCGCATCGCCAACACCGCCAAGCTGTTGTATTTTGGTGGGGCTTGCATTCACCTCTTCATCTGCCGCGGCAATATCGAACGGGCAAACCGGATGAGTTCCAGGTGAGAATTCAGCAACAAAGTCGGCAAAGTCTGGGCTTTTATGGCAGTGCGAGGCTAGAACTTGACGTCAAACTGTCCCAACTCGACCGCCCACTTAAGAATTCGACCGGAAAAGTCCACCCGCTTGAATAAAGCTTTAAGGGGGAAGTCGGTCAGAACGATTATTGTATGTGCATGGAAATAGTGCACCAACTTCCTTGAGGCCATCATTAATGCCAACGCAAGTTTTTCCATCGGCAAGTATCTCGACTCTGCCGGTAGCAAGGTTTTGCTGATGTAGAAGATAGGGAGGTGCTTGATTCCTTCTGAGCGGACAAGCACCGCACTGATTGCATGTTGAGAAATGGCCAGATATAGGTAGAGTTCTTCTCCGGGCACCGGTGTGACCAACAGTGACGCTGAAGACAAATACTTTTTGAGCTCAGCCAAAGCCCGATCACACTCTCCATCCCATGAGAACTTTGATTTCAAGGCTTAAAAGAAGGGGCGGCAGCGATCTGATGACCGGCTTATAAATCGATTAAGCACGGCGGCCATTCCGGCCAGATGCTGCATGTCCTTAGCCGAGTTGGGCTGTTTTAACTCTTGCACGGCTCAGATTTGTGTAGGGTCTGCTTCGATACCTCGGTTTGTGACTAGGAAACCCAAAAATTTTCTAGATCCCACGCCGAAGGCACACTTAGACGCATTCAGGCGCAGCTTGTGCTTTTTGAGAATAGCGAACATCTCGGCCAAGTCAGACAAATGGTTTGTTTGATACCGGCTCTTAACCACCATATCATCAATATAAGCCTCCATTGTCCGACCTAGCAGAGGAGCGAACATCTTGGTCACCATCCTTTGAAAAGTTGCCCCGGCGTTCTTCAAACCAAAAGGCATGACTTGGTAGCAAAAGAGACCCCTTTGGCGTAGTGAATAAGGTGATCTCTCGGTTGGGCCCATGCATGGAAATTTGATGGTAGCCGCGGTAGGCGTCCAAGAAACTGAGCCTGTTATGTCCAGCCGTTAAGTCCACAAGCTAGTTTATTCTAGGCAGAGGGAAGTTGTCTTTCGGACAAGCTTGGTTGACGGTCTTGTAGTCGACGCAAACTCGCCACTTCCCATTCTTCTTAGGCACCACGACTGTGTTTGAAATCTACCGAGGGTAGTGCACTTCCTTAATCGCTTGCACCTCAAGCAAGTTCTTCACTTCCTCCGCAACTACCTCGGCGTGATGCAGCGCCGATCTCCTTCTTCGCTGAATGACCGGCTTGGCTCCGAGGAAGACATTGAGATGATGGCATATAAAACTCGGATCGAAATCGGGCATGTCATAAGGCGACCACACGAAGACTTCGATATTGGTCATCAAAAACTCAACCATCTCGGTCCTTTCTTGAGTGGTAAGGCTTGAGCCGAGCAAGAAGAACTTGTCTAGACTCTCTGTATCAATTCGTACTTCCACAAATTCCTCGACGGCTTTGTCCTCGGCGTTAGTGCCCACATCGTCAAGGACTTTCCAGTCCTCCGGTCCCTCTATCATTTGGACGAAGCCCTTAGCAGCTCGGCTCTCATTTACTGCCACGAAGCATTGCTTCGACATGACTTGATCGCTCCAGACCTCTTCGATTGCCCCCATAGCCGAGGGGAATCTCATCACCTGATGGTAGGTCGATATCACGGCTTGCATAGCGTGAAGCCATCCCCTTCCAAGGATCAAATTATAAGTAGATGGCACCTGCAACACTCAGAACTCCACTTGTTTGACCACGGATCTCGCTTTGACCGGCAAGATAATCTTTCCCAAAGGCCACTCTGGTTGCGAGTTGAAACCAACCAAGCGGTTGTTCTGGCCAAATCAGATCTCGAGCTTGAGGCTTTGAAAGCGTCGTAGTACATGATCTCGATCGAGCTTCCCTAATCAATCAAGATCCGTTTGACATCAAATTCTTTGACGCGGAGTGTAACCACTAAGGCATCGTTGTATGGCGTCTGAACGCGCTCTAGGTCTCTTGAGGAGAAACTGATCACATCTTTTACTTCGGTCTTTCCCCTCTTGATCGCAGGCTGAACCGACAAAACTTCCCTCATGTGTTCTGCCTTCTTGATCATACCTCGGAGCTCGCATACACGCGTCGGTTCCACTATGTCGTGGATGACATTAACAACCCCTTGTGGAGGCGCATTTTGGTCATCCACTCCCCGCGGGTCAACCGGAGCTTGATTTGCCTTCACGCCCCCATCAATGTAAAGGTCCAGGTGTCTGGCTGCGACTAGCTCTTCCAAGTGTTGCTTCAAAGGCAAACAATCCTCTGTCCGGTGGCCTCGCTCCTGGTGAAACGTGCAACGGTACCTCGGATTGAAGCCCTTCTGTTTGTCGCCTAACTTAGCAGGAAACCGGACATACTCCTCGTCATGAATTTCACTTAGTATGCGATAGATTGGAATCTTAAAGACCGTGGTGATGCCTGTCCTTGCTTTCAACCTTCTGTTTGCATCAGCTACGTCATCCCGGTCATTTCGACGTCCTTTATCCTGATTTTTGCGATTTGAGCCACGGTCTGATTCCTCAGCGCGGTCACTTGTTCGGCTGGACTCTTGTTCGACCGCGTGTACTTTTCCAGCCGACCTCTTGTCTGTTGCTACCAGAGTTGCCTTCGCAGTAAATGCTGACGTATCATCCTCTACTCGGATGTGCTCATTAATGCGTTGCATGAGTTGGCCCATGGATGTCGGTTGGTGCATGGTAAGCGAGTCCCGCAGTCTATGTCCGACCAGGAGACCACGCTTGTATTGTGTGATTGCCAGGTTGATCGGGCAATCCAAGATCTCGTTGAAGGTCTCCCAATATCTGGAGTTGTATGCCTTCAATGTGTCGCTCGGTTCTATCTTGACACTCAGTAGGTGGTCAACTTCCTTTGGTGTTTTTGTGTTGGTTTTGAAGCGCGTCACAAAGGCTTCGGCCAACTGATGCCACCTTTCTATGCTCCCCTCTGGCAACCTCTCGAACCATTTCAAGCCCAGTTTACCTAAACTTGACGGGAAGATAAGGCACATAAGTGCGTCATTCCGCCTATGTCTGGCCATGACTTGTCGAAAGTGGCTTACATGTATGTAGGGATCGGTTTTTCCGTCGTAGAGCGTGAATTTAGGCTGGTGGAAGCCTGCCGGAAGCAGTGTTGTTTCTATCTCCAGGGAGAAAGGGGTGGCGCTCAGCTTTGCGAAGTTTGTATTTGGAAGGAGTGGCGCTGCTAGGCGGGGTGGAGGCATTCCAACCTCTTCGCTGGCGTGTACCCCATAAGATAACCACTGGAACGCCTGCACCCTCTGAGCCTCCCGCCGGCGAGCCCGTTTCTTAAAGACTGCCTGCAAATTCTCTGAACGAGCGGAATAGGAGTGCCTCGACGTCGTCTCCGGACGTGAAGACTGGTAAGTGCTATCTTGCGCGTTGGACTTTTCTGCACACACATCGAAATCACCAACCTTGTAACTTCTAGTAATAGAAATGGATAGAGTGTGTCGCTGACTCTGACTGCCTGAACGGCGGGGTTGGGTGCGCTCACTGTGGTCTCTCAGTCCAGCTATACCCTTCCCTTTGACATGCCGCTTCAGCTCCTCCATCTCTGCCGCCATTCGCCGGATGACGGCATCCTGGTCCCTTAGCTTGTGTTCCAGACGTCTGACATGTGATTCTCTTCGCCGCCGATGATCGTCTGAACTCCGTGAATGACCATAACTTTTTCCGCGCTTATCTCGTGCGTCTCCCGACTGTCCTCCGGGGAATGTCTCCAGGTCTGCCATTGGAGGGATGGTGGGATGTCCTTCTCTCCGTCTGCCTGACTCCGATGTAACTTCGTCGATGGCAGACAACAGAATCTCGTCGTTGTTCACCATAGAGGGCGATCAGATGAGCCTGGAAGACAAGGTTTTGTCTGTCAAGTTTCCTACAGACGGCGCCAATTGTACGGGGAGCAAATATTCAGGCAAGCCCATACTCCTTTCTTCCAAGCTACTGTCTGTCCGATCGACCTGCGAGCACAATGGCGGTGAGCTACGGGGAGCAAATATTCAGGCAAGCCCGTACTCCTTTCTTCCAAGCTACTGTCTGTCCGATCGACCTGCGAACACAACGGTGGTGAGCTACCCGACGCTGTGTGGTCGGAAAAACCCTCCGACGATCAAGTTAGTACACACACCAGGGGATAGATAGAGAGAAGGGAGAGTGTTTAGAGTTTTTGTATCTCACCAAATGTTCCTCTGCTCAGCATGGGGGGCGCAGACTTGCTTATATACCTTCTGCACCCCAAATCCACTCCCATTAGTCTCTCGACACGTGGTGCAGCTGTCCTATCTGTCAGCACAAATCTTGCTGAACACCACTTAACCAAACTGCCCACCCCATCTTGGGATCTCAGAGTCGTCAGTGCATCTCCTCATTATCAACGTCTTGTCGGTTGCCAGAGCGTTCCGCTCGCCGTGCTCAATGAGGACAGAGCTCAGCTGCATCCCGGCATAACCGACCTCGGGACAGCTCATGCTCGTTTGCCGTCGGCCTTCCTTCCGGGCTAACTCATGAACCGTGGAACAACCACGCCTTTCCTGGCGTCGGTCATCTCACTCGATCAGCCTCTACACCATGAAGCCAAGTAACTCGGTCCAACTTCGGCCCAATCTTGTTCGGCCTAAATTTGTCCGGCCATTACCTCGGCGCAATCCAGATCATAAATCTCCCTCTCAAAGGATATCTTTATCAACAATGTCAACATCAACAGGGTCATCATCCATAGCAATATCATCCATGACTGGTACAGGATCATCATCCATAGCAATGTATGTGTCATCATCACGCACTCGAGCACGTCTACGTCCACGTTCAGCATTCTCTAATTCACGGAGTCTTCTGTTCGAAGCTGTTACTGATCGATGTTGATTGGGATTGGTGTCCATCTACATACAGGAAATTTTTTGCATCAATTCAATATAGCATTTATAGTGATACGAAAAATAGCAAAAGGAAAAATAAGAACAAAAAAAACTATATATTATATAGTACCAAAGTTCATGAATTTAATATGCAGCCAAACTAAGCCTAGTTAAAGTTCAGTTAACAATTTTTTTATCTTGGTTTTTTACCTTACCAACTTGGTTTGAAACAGTTTGACTATATCAAATTAAGAATCAATCTGTGTTCTAGTTTGACTACTTCATTGAACTCAGAAATTAGAGGTCAAAAGCACATGACTCCATCATAAATGTTGAAAGTAAACTCATCATATTTTATGCTTCACTCATAATACAATGCATAACAAAGTTTCGACACATGCAAATGAAAGTGAATCAAATACCACTAAGCAATAAAAAACAATCAGTGATTTGTTCATAACTTTTATCCAAAAACTAAAGTCAACATCTGAAGTACACATCTTTCGTATATATAATATATCGTGATATATATAAATTATCTCAAATCTATAATTGTTAATCAGAATTGGGATTACTAGAAAGAGCAAGAAAAGTTCACAAGCTAGCATGAAGAAAGTTTACTATGACAAAGGCTGCTTCTAGAGAAAATAAAATTGCATTAAAAACATAAATTTCAAATTCAAAACTATTTCTGATTCCTCTTATGATCACTTCATTTACGATGAAAATACCTACCATTATTCTTATAATTTCACAAATGACACTCATATCATTCATGTTATGAGTATAAATTACGTACAAAAATTTTACAAGTATATCTTGGTGGCCTATGTAACTTGGTCTAACAACAAAAGAAAAAGAAAAAAATAAGCATTCGGAACTTCAATGCCGAAAGAACACAATAATTTTGAAACTACAGAACCGAATAAATCTATTAAATTCGGAAGAGAACTATCGAAAAAACTGAAAATTTTCTAAACTATATAACCAAAATTATTTTCTAAATTCGGAATATAACTGTCGACTATGTTATCTATTTTTGGTTCTTGAGTTCCAAATTTTGTGCACAAATTCGGCAAACCAGTGTCGACATCCTCAAATAGTAACCAACATGGAAAAATTCGACGATTTCATGGCAATTGAGTGTAGAAAAATCTAAAAATGGTAAAATGCAATATCAAAATAATAAATGTAAAAACAAAATGGGAAGATTCCTTATCTTCAACACTGTTTTGGAGGTTTTCAATACAGGTTCAATGGAGGTCTTCCTTCCATGGATGTCTTCAATGGAGGTTTTCACTTCAGACAAAGTAAATGTTTCAGACTTTGGTGTTCAAGGATTTGCGTGGGTGGCAGTTCAGACTTTGGTTTTCAAGTCTTCAAACAATGTGTGGAAAGGAAAGAAGGGGTCTGTGATGTGTGTACAATAATATTGAGTGAGAATGTAATTGTAATCTTAAATATGTAAACTGAGAAAATTAATCCATAAATAAATTAATAGGGATGTGTATTGAGAAAAGATGTATTCTAAGTTATCTAGGTGGGTGGAAATAGAATTTCTCATGTATCATTAGAATTTTAATAGAAGCATCTCCAGAGGACTATTTAAAAGAGATTTGTTAGTTATTATAACTAATTTTATATTATTTTACTCACTCCAATGGATTAATTAGTATGATAGCTATTTTAACAAAATTCTTGGAGACTACTATATTTGTAGAGTATTAAGAGACTCTTTAAGCTAGTTTGTGTGGATAAATATGTAAAATAAAAAGTAATATTATAACACATAGATGAAAAATTAGTTAAGTAAAATAAAAAGTATACAATTTTTATATTTTAACTAATGAAAAATAAAGAGTAACATTAGCGTTACTCTCCTAAATGGGATTTAATAGTAAACACCCAAATAATATATTCAAATATAATTTATTTACATAACAATCTTAAATATCCCCTTCAAAAAAATCTCAAATATTATTAAACATTGAAGCAAACACCAAATCTATTAAACCCTTACATGGGGTTGGATCAATTGGAATCTGGACCTACCTAAATTTATAATTGGATCTAAAAGTAAAAGAAATAAAATCCAGAACTAAGTTTTTAAAATGGGCCAACCCTGATCCCATAATTCATTAGTTAAAAAACACCCAAATATGTTGGACTCTTTCTTTCAGCCAACCTTAGTTGGGTGTGCTGGACTCGACTGATTATTTATTTAGAATGTTGGCCCATTTTGTTTTTGTAAATTTTGATTTCTCTCTCTCTCTCTCTCTCTCTCAATTCTTGGAGCAAACCAACAATATCGATGAGATATGCCTCCTAACTTTGCCATTTGAACATAGAGCCATTGTTGAGAATTTGAACAAATAAAATTACAGGACCCCTCTCTCTCTGAGTATATATGAGAATTTGAACAAATAAAGATAAAAAATTGAACAAATAAATTTTTTGAATAGATAAAAAATTGAATAGATAGAAAAAGTTGAACAAATTTTTTTTTGAACATATGAAGTTTTTGAACAATTTGAACAGATCTGTCAAAATAAAATTTCAATATAAATAGGCAAAACTGGAAAAAAAAAAAAATGTCCTCAAAAACAACAACAGATGATTTTTTTGAACAATTTGAACAGATAGGTCAAAAGAAAATTTCAATATAAAAAGGCAAAACTGAAAAGAAAATGTTTTCAAAAACAACAAAAGGTACTTCTTGCCACAATATTTTACAAAGCATGTATTTCTTACCAAAAGAAATTATCTAGTGGACCCAACGTCTTAACCAATCTTTATATTGGATTTATTGCCAATTTTCTCGATAAAATATTCCAAATTATAACTGAAATCAATTTTAGCCCTGATAAAAAACACTACAAAGTGTCCTAACAATCAAATTTTTGAATCCGTTGAATATTTAAATATTTTGAGCACGTCACTTGGGAAGAAAGTTTCAACGAGACTGTGCGTTTTCTTTAGGTAGTTTTGTGGTGGTATAATGAAATGGTGTTTTTTTGAAAGAAAAAAAAAATTATATATATATATAGGGGTGTTTGTTTGGTGGAAGTAGGCCATAGGATTGGACTCCATGTCTAACAAAGTGGATTATCCAATGTTTGGTTAAAAAAATAAAAGTCGGACTATTGTTTGGTCAGACTAATAATCCCTTATACACGTGGAATAACTCAATCCCATGAGGGTGTGAGATAGAAATAGGCGGACTGAGCCAACCTCCGAATTAGTTAGTTAAGTGACGAAATTAACTCTCAAATATATATAAAATTGATTTCTTTCATTTTTAAATTTTGTTTTTTAAAACATGTTGAATTATTTTAATCCTATGTAAATTAATCTCATGATATATAATTGTCTTCTCTTACTTTTTTTTTTTTTTTCCCTTTTTTGTACTAGCAAAATCATAATACAAATATATTTCTAATGTCGTGTTTAAATAAAATTAAAAGTGTTTTTGTGAAATAACATAAAATATACTTTAAATAAAATAAAATAAAATAAATTATACTTCAAATTTAAGTATTGTCATTGTAAACAATTTAAACAATATACTTCATAATTTTCAAATCAAACATGAGATTCACTAAGTTAGGCATTTATATACATCTAATCACATGAGAAAATAAATATATGATACACATCATTTCGGGCGAAATAGTTTAGAGACTATGTATCCCAAGACTATCAAATCGTTACATTATAATCTCCCCTTATTTAATCCATCCAAACAAACATGACCATAGTCCTTATAATTTGTCTATTGTACTAATAATTTCAAATGTCTAAATTTTGTCATTTAATTTATTATGCAGTGTCAATAATGAATGACAGTTGTTAATAAATTAAACAGAAACCAATGAAAAATGTTAAATTAAGAAAGAAATGGATAATTTTAAATTTGAAAATTCTAACTATACGCCACATAAAATATTTGTACACACGATTTGTGTCATTTAGATATAATTTTTTGAAGAAAAAAAAAACTAATTAGATATACATTATTTTTAATTTTTTATATCCGAACTATTATTTTTTGTTCAATTTTTTTTTTGGTAATGTGCAAATAAAATTATCGTTTCAAGTTGCATGTCAACATTTCAATCATTTTAGATTCTCTCAAGTTAGATCAAGTTGGCCATCAAACTTTAGAAAGTGTTTGAGTTTGGTGGGTCTATTTTGAGATCGATTTGGTGATCTAAAATGTTCATTTTATAGGACTCATTGAGTAAAATATTTACATAAAAAATAAGATAATCGAACATCGATAGCTATATGTTTGAATGACATTTGTTTTAAAAAAAAAAAAGAGACAATAATTATAATTTCAAAAATAATCATCAATTTTTGGTAATGCAAATGTGATTCAAACATATAACTACTAATGTCTGATCATCTTGTTTTTTGCATGAATAACTACTCAACGAGTTTTAAAAAATGAATGATTCGGATCACCAAAATCAATCTCAAAATGGCCTACCTAAGCCCCAATACTCTCTCAATTTAAGATGACCAATTTGAGATAATCCAAACTTGTTTTTGGAGTGTGTACCATATTGTTTGGGATGATCTAAATAAGTGTACTTTTTGTCTTTTTATATAAAGATGTGTAAAAAAGTAGAGAGATAATGTGAATGAAAAAAGATAAAAAGTGTGTATTTATTTAGGATAGCCAAACTTGACCTTATGAGATTTATAGTTTTTGGTTATGAACTATTGAAATGTTAGTTATGATTTGATCATGACTCATTGTTTGGTATTAGTTATAATTCATTGCGATGTTGATTATGACATATTATGATTTTTATTTTTGATTAAATATTCGACTATACATTTGTGGTGTTTGATTATGAGTTATTATTATTAGTATTATTTTTAATTATGACTAAAAATAATTTTATTACAACATTTATGGTAATGAACACCTCAAATGCCATAAATTGCTTACGATACACATCTGTTGAGAGTGTGTAGAATGACCCTTTGAAACTAGTAAATAACTATTTTGCCCTTTAAATTGACATATTATAATCAAGACATTTGGCCTAGTGGTTGTGTAATACTTTTTGTGGTGTGAGATTGTAGGTTCAAGCTCTATAGAGAGGAGTTTAATATTTTTTGTGGTGGTTTTTTTCTACCAAATTATGGAGTTGAATGTAATTAGTAGTGATTGTTGAGCTCGGCGAGCTTTATTGACTTTCTAATTATTGCGAATTAATAATTTATTTAATAATGTAAAATTTATCATACTTATAATTAATATCCTATCGATTAACAAAAAAATAAAATTGACATACTGTTAAAATTTTAATTATAAAATTGATGTAATTAAATTATAAATACTGAATTGATACAATACACAAATTATAAATATTACGGGTATAATTTATTTTCCTTTTTTTTTTTTGATCGATAAATATTAGTTGTTAGATGTTAGATTAGCATTTATGAGAAAAAATCTCCCCACTCTTGACAAAGCACCTAAGTATTTGCACTGCTTTAATTCAATCCCCTAAAGGAGACTAAAGACATGATGGCCAACTATACAAAACCTAGTTGGTTTAATTTATTTTCCTTCTTGTAGAAGATGGTCACTTAAAAAACCATTTTGCATGCTTTTGGTAATGAAGTTTCAAAACCCACAATATCACGTGTTTGTTAAGGTTGTCATTTTTCGAACCTTAAAACGTTAGAAAAATTTTGGTTGCGTTTGGTTAATTTTAAAATTGTGATTCTTTTTTTAAAATTGTAATTTAAATATAAAATTGTGAATTGAATTTTGAAAAGAGAAAATTTGTTTAATTATGAGTTTTGAAAATAATTTTAAAAAGTATTTTGAAAGGTGTTTTTAAATTTTGAAAAGAACGGATTGGGTCTACCCAATTATCTAGTTGGTTGACCAGAACAGTGAAATTTATTTATTTATTCTTTTTCAATTGCAACATGTTTTTTGAAAATATATATATATATATATTTGTTTTAAATATTTTTTAAATATAGAAATCATTTCTTTTAAATTTTTTATAAAAATAATTTAACAATCCTATCACTAACTATTTTCAACATTATATCATCAAAAAGGTTTTTAAAAGAGTTTTGAATTGAGTTTTGTATTGTGTGTTTGGTTATGAGTTTTGAAATTAATTTTTGAATTGAGTTTTATGTAATTTTTGAGTTGTGTATTTGATTATGAATTTTGAAAAGTGTTTTAAAAATTTTGCCTTTGAAATTATGATTCCAAAAGCAAACCAAACAAAGCGGCTCTATTTGGGATGTAGATTGGTTTTTTTAGTTTTTTTGGTTATTTTAATTCGGAATTAAAAAACATCGTTTGAGATATGTTTTTTTTTTATTTTTTGAATTTTTTAATTTTTGTGAGAAAAAAAATAAAATAATTATGATTTGAATATAATATTTTATCTTATTAATTTTTTTAAGAAAAATTTACCCATAAGTCCTAGTTTTTGAAACGTTGAACCATTTAGTCCTACAAATTTTCTTATGCTCCATTTAGTCCCATTTTTACATCAGCATGATGTAAATGATGTAAATGATCTGATGTTTCATTCTATAATTTCAAAATTTATTGAAATCTGATGAACATTAGATGTTTTTCATCCTATATTTTCAAACATTATTGAAATTTGATGAACATTAGATGTTTGAAATCTAATGTTTGTAACATGACTCTGATGTTATTAACATTGTATCTGATGTTATTAACATTGTAATGGGACCTTTCAGTCTATAAGAAAATTTGTAGGACTAAACAGTGCATAAGTTATTAATTTGGGATTTATTGGTGCATCCCTCTTTTTTTAATTTATTTTATTCTTTTTTTTTTTTAAAGACTATTTTAACTTAAAAAATTACATGCCAAACGAAGAGTTTGACAGTCGGTTTGATTATGGGTTTGAAAACGTGATTCTAAGGTCAAGTTTGAAAAGACTAAATAAGTTTATTTTTTGACTTTTATTGAATTATGTGTAAAAAAATAGAGAGAAAATGTTAATTAATGTGACTTAAAAAAATAAAAAAATAAAAAATATAAACTAAAATAAAATAGTCAAACTTGACCTAAGCCTATATTTGAACCCATCATTACAAAAGAGGACCTCATGTTTGGTTATGGTTTCCCAGACTTGATTCCAAGCCCAAATTCACTAGGGCTCTAGTCAAACAGCTCCTCATTTTCTGCTGGATGTTCTCAGCTTTTCGTACACATCCTCAGTTAAGAGTCAGCAGTGGATATATCTGTCTAAATTCACCAATTAAACTGATTAGTCGCATTTTAGACGGATATGTGATAAAGAGTAGATAATTACAGATCGATTTTTTTCAATCTGTCTAGTTTTGGATGGATGACGGATTTGAGGTTTCTTTAGCCGCAACCGAACCGCCAAACCGCGAGCATCCCTAATTATTTATAAGACTTTGTGTTTTCAATTTGTTTAAATATTCTATTTATGTTTTCAATTGAAAAAGAATTTAAATATTATGTTGAATATATTTTATTGAAAAAGAGTTTTCAACTTGAATATATTTTTTGAATTGAAAAAAAATAAATGCATTATTTATTTATATTTTTTGTTTTTAAATCTAACTCTAAAAATAATGGTTTTTGTTTTGAAAAACAAATATAGATGTAACAATACAGAGGCATACAATCTCTACTACTGCTCTATTCATGGTTTTGGTGAGTTGAATTATTTTTATATTTTAAGAATTACAAATTGTAATACTTTATGTGGATGAGACATGCTGTAATATGTGGATGAGACATGCAGTGATTGTAATATTATAAAGTTCCAAACTTTTTTTTCTTTAGATGAGGCATCCGATGATTGTAATACTTTTTAAATCATTGACTGTAATATTTTTTTTAAATTTTTTAATTTTTTTTTAAAGAAATGCATAAGTTAAATTATATTGAAAATTTATAAAATTTTAAATTACTAAATTGATTGGCATTCATTCGTTAATCTGCCAATCCACTCAATCCATATCCGTCAAATTGATGGACGGATACGAATTAATTTCCACTAATTCATCAGTTTGACGAACGAATAACAAATTAAAACTTTCGTGACCGCAACCGATCCGTACCCACCACGCTTCTCCACTCTCTGTAGCATCACGAGTCAAAGAAGATAAAGCTGAAGAAGATGCTTTACGAAGCGGAGGAATAAATGCAAAGAAGACCAGATTTATAAATATGGAATTGACTTTTGCGTGCAAGACACAACTACTAAGGCCTTGTTTGGCATAACCTATATAATCCATCTTTTTATCTTTTTATCTTTTTTCCATCACATCACCTCTCTACTTTTCTGCACATCTTTTCGTAAAAAGACAAAAAGTACACTTTTTTAGGACACCCCAAACCAACCCTAATTTTTAGGACAAATTAAATGTGTAGTTTTTATGGATTTTTTAAAAAATGTTAATTTGAACTTCCCAGTTTTAATTGTGTCAATTATATTTTTAAATTTTTAAAATTTTGTCAATTTATTTTAATCGATACTGTCATTTCATAAATTAGATTCAATTAAAAGATAAAATAATTCATTTACTCTTTTACTAGTGATTGTGAAGTTAACATCTAATGTAAAATAGTTTATTTCCTTTTAAAGAAATCATTTTACCTTTTTTCTTTTTTTTTTTCTTTCTTAATTTTAAATATTATCTCTTTGCACTCACAACGTATTAATAGGAAAATCTCACCGCATCTATATCAAGGCCAAAACTAAAGTCCCCGCATATTTTAAGTACTAATAGAAATATATTTAATTCCAATAATAGATTATGGAAACTCGAACTCAGATTTTGAGTGAAGAAGTCAAAAATATTACTACTAAACTAACCGTTATTGATTTTTACTTAGGTTATAAATTAGATTAAATTGACACAATATAAAAGAATAAAATGATAAAATTAATTAATCTTTTTTTATTTCAAGACTATGCCCTTTTGGGGAGCATATAAATAAATTGTTTATTGACTTATTAATTTATTTCAGTCAAATTATCTCTATACTTTTCTATGCATATTTTCGTAATAAGTAAAAAAATCAACTTGTTCTTTGTATATTTTTTTTTTTGTCTTTTGTGATTTTTTATAATCTTAATTACTTATATTTTTTAAAATTTTGTAGATCCACATATTTGTGAAAAATTTATAAAAAAGTTCACTATATATATATAAAAAAAAACCTCCAAACAACCCTAAGAGCACCTCCACCCGATACTCCAAATCTGATGTGACTTTCTAACAGTCATATTTTGATATTAAAGTATCAATTCCATCCGATATGCTAAATGTTAAGTTGGCATTTGGCATGAACTTAACATGTCAAATTTGACATGCTCCATATTGATGTCAAATATTGAGTCCACTTAATAAAATAATTTTATTTACTTAAAAATAATCGAATGATAGAAAGCAAAATAATTTGAGAATAGAGTTGTATTTTGAATTTGTGAGCTGTTGAATAATGATTTGAGAAGAAAAAATTTGTTTGGTTATGAGTTTTGAATTTTTGAAATGAGTTTTGAAATAAGAAAAGTTGTTGGTTATGAGTTTTGAAAAAAGTTTTTAAAACTTAATTTAAAAACTTATAACTCATAACTAAACACACAACTTAAAACTCTATAGAAAATTCTATTCAAAATTCATAACAAAACTCTTTTTAAAATTTAATTCAAAAAAAAAATATTTAAAAAATTATTTTTTTATTTAAAAAAATTCAAGAAATTTTGAAAATATTTTTTATTTAAAATATAAAAAATATATATTATTTTTTATTAAAAAAAAATATTCAGTTAGTGCTTTAAAATTACTTTTGATTGTATATTTGATTGAAATTTTTTTAATTGTTTTGTTAAATTTTTTTTTTAAAATTTACTGTCACAAATTTATTTTTATTTAAATTTTTTTGTTAATTTTAAATAAATGGATAAATATTTTGTCATTTTAGTATAAAAAAATAATTTCTATATTTTAAACATATAAAAAACAAATTTTTTTTTTTCAAATAACAGGTGACAATTGCACAAAAAAAAAAAAAAAAAAATGTTGTTTTGATCAATGCTTTGAAAATCGGACCGGTGAGCGAAGCAAAAAAGGGACCGGAAAGACGAGTCACCGGTTCAATGGTCGGGTCAAAGCGGTCGAACCATGACGTCATAATTAATATTATATAATTAAAAAATATTACTATAAATTATAAATGAATAAAAATATATATAAATACTCAAATAAAAATAAAAGTTATTGCATGGTATTTATTAATAATATTTAATAAAGTCATAATTGATAAAAAAAAAAAAAATCACTTGTTTTAAAGAAATTAAATTTTTAAACATTCCCTCCAAACAAATTGATTGAATGCTAGATTTAATTTTGGAG
The DNA here is from genome assembly GCA_025200525.1 of Camellia lanceoleosa. Classification (NCBI taxonomy): domain Eukaryota; kingdom Viridiplantae; phylum Streptophyta; class Magnoliopsida; order Ericales; family Theaceae; genus Camellia; species Camellia lanceoleosa. The sequence continues at coordinate 85,851,409 of CM045763.1, forward strand.
GGAAATGAAATTTTCAACTCTCCATCCAATCACTATGTTTCGAATAATTTGATTAAATCCCACATAGAATTTTGTAGGTTCTCTTTGAAAAATGTTTTCCTATAAATAGGAATAGACTTTCATAATCTTCTCAAGCTTCTAAGGAGACTCTTTTTTATGAGAAGAAACTCTTGAAGTAAGAATTTTTAATCAAAATTTTGAAATATATATATATATATATATAAAGAAAAGAAAGAAAGAAAAAAAAAAAACAGTCCGACCCTCAAAACCCAGTTCGGGTCACTGGTTTTGCCGGTTTGACCGCTGGGTCTTTTGGTTTTTCATTTCTAAACCAGTTTTGCACCAAGTCCGATTTTAGGGGATTGAACGAACCAGAACAAGGCCCGGTTCCCGATCCGATCGGCCGGTCCGGTCCGAATTTCAAAACGTTGGTTCTGATAAATCCACATGACGTTCGAGGGGGCGACGGGTAGACCCAATCTTAAAATTCAAAATTTAAAAACTTACTCTGTCAAATATGTTTTGAAAAGAATTTTCAAATGTGAATGTGGAATCAATTTTTAAAAACTATATCCAAACATAGCACTGAAATAGGAGTGTGAAATTATAATTCTACCTTTAAACCAAACAAAGCCTAAGGCTTTGTTTGGTTATGTTTTCAAAATGTGATTCCACACTGAGTTTTGAATATGTTGTTTGGAACGTGTTTTGGAAACACGTTTCCAAAACTTTGCAGAGAAGTCTGTACCAGCCGCGCTTTTCAGAATTTTTTTTTTTGTGTGCAAATTTTGCTTAACCGGTCGTCCGGCCGGTTGACCAGCCGATTGACTTTTTTTTTTTTTTTGCAATTGATATATTAATTTTTATATAATCGAAAAAGACATTTTCTGAAATTTTTAAAATTTTTTTTGTGCTTTAAAATACTTTTGAGTTGTATGTTTAGTTATGAGTAGTAAATTTTTGTATCAAATATCAAATGTCACATCAACAATTTTTCACTCAAATCAAAACTCTTTATCAAACAAATTTTTTACACTCAAATCAAAATTCCAAATTTCACGAACTCAAAATGCAACTCATACTCAAATCATAATTACAAAACTTTACCAAACGCAACCTAATTTTTTAAAAAAAAATGAGTTTAGAAAATAGTAACCAAATAAGTTTTGAAAAAATTATTAGTTAATTTTGAGATATCATGTGACTATATATCTAAACCAATTACAAATTTTATATCCCTTTATATTTGTTAATCATTATTTCCATCAATCACAATGCAAGTAGAGGGCTGGACCAACTAATTTTTTTTTCAGAAAAGCTTGGCACCCCCAGCTGGGGGTCGACCCCCAGTGATGTGTCACTGGGGGATTGGCCAAAAAAAACAGTTTTTTTTTTTTTTTTTTTTTTTGTGATTGCAGCGAATCAGGAGCCGCCACCTCACTGGGGGTCGACCCCCAGTGGGGGTCTGAAGCACTTCTGTTTTTTTTTTTCTTTGCTGGACTGACTAATAACTTCTCATAACTTTGGATTATTTTAGAAGCCAAGTTAAAATCTAATTTTTAAAAATTTCTTTTTAAAATATATAAAAAAATTAAAAATAATATAATTTTAAAAAATTAAAAATCAAAATTTTTTTTTAACCTCTTTCTCGAAAAAGGCCCATTTATTTATTTATTTATAATCTTTTCAGGATGTATACTAGCTACATTTCCAATCCAACAATGATAAAGACCACTAATTTTGAAGCTCTAAAAAGACCACTAATGACATGACACTCAATAAAAAAAGAAAAAAAATACAACACCAAAGTCAAAACATCAAATCATTTATGATGAGGCCTACTGCCACATCATTAGTGGTAACACTAATTAGTACTACCACTCATTTTCCTTTCCAATCTTATGTTTTAAATCCGCTGTCATCCGAGTAGATGGATGGAGACGTCTAACTACTCAACAGAAATACATTAAGAGCAATCAATGAGCAACACGTGGTTTTCGCCAATCAAAAAGTCCATCCTTCTACTTATGCAGCCCAACGTCTCTTGATTCTTTTTGAAATTTATAAGGTTTGTTTGGTTTACATCTCTTGATTCTTTTTGAAATTTATAAGATTTGTTTGGTTTGGTTTTGAGAGATAAATTTTTAGAATAAATTTTGAAAAAAGAATTTAGAAATAAAGATTGGTAGCTCGAAAAATGTAGCTCGAATAGACAAAACGACGTCGTTTTGTCTATATTTTTTTTTTCTTGCTTTTTGGATCAGAAGAGAGAGAGAGAAAAGAGGAAGAGAGAAAGAAGAGGAAGAGAGGAGAAGAAAAGAAGAGGAAGAGCCACCTGCATCTGGATAATGTGTGGATCTGCATCTGCATCTGCAAAAAAATCTGTTCATTTTTTTTCTAAGTCTGGATCTGCAAAAAATCTGATCTTGTTCCCGTAGAAGAATTTTTTCAAGTCTGGATCTGTTCATTTTTTTCCTCTGCAGACTCGTATAAGATCAGATTTTTATCAAAAAATTCCTCTTCAAGCTTCAGATTTTGATAAAAAGCTTCGGATTTTTTTTCAAGATGATCCGGATGTTGATAAAAGATTTTTTTTTTTTTTTATCAAAATCAGATTTTTTTGAAGACTCAGATTTTGATAAAACAAAATCTGTTCATTTTTTCTTCTAAGTCTGGATCTGCAAAAAAATCTGATCATGAAGATGATGAAGATGATGTTGAAGATGATGATGTTGAAGATGATGAAGATGATCCGGATTTGCAGAGGAAAAAATATGATATGAGTCTGCAGATTTTGATAACAGCTTCAAATCTGACAAAACGATTTTTTCTTCAAAATCTGAGTCTTCAAAAAGAAAAAATCTTCAAGCTTCACATTTGGATTAAAAAAAATTTTGATTTTGATAAAAAAAAAATTTGAGTCTTCAAAAAGAATTTTTTTTTCTTCAAGCTTCAGATCTTTAAAAAAAAAAATTCTTTTAACAAATTTTTTTTTTCCAAGCTTCAGATCTTTAAAATCTTTTAAATTTTTTTTTGTCTTCAAGCTTCAGATTTTGATAAAAAAAAAATTTGATGTTGATGAAAATGGATCTAGATCTGCATCAGATTTTGAACAAAAAATTCATGTTCAAATTCGGAGGTTCATCTCTCTCTCTCCCTCCCCTCCCCTCCCCTCCTCTTTCTTCTTTCTTCTTTCTTCTTCGTCTCAGTTTCAGACCAGAGAGAAGGGAAGGAAAAAAAAAAAATGTCACAACGACGTCGTTTTGACGTCGAGCCATTCGAGCCACTCCGATTTCGAGCTACGAATCGGAACTGATTTTGAAAATAGTTTTAGAGTATGAAAGTTTGAGATGATTTGATATTTTGTTGTAATTATAGAAATGTGTGTGAGAGAACAAGTGATTGAAAATGAGAGATGAGAGAGAGAAAAAATGATTGATAAGAAGAGAGGAGAGAGAAAATGATTTTAATTTTTTTTTCCAAAATCACTAAATCAAATAAAATTTTAAAATTTTTTTGCCAAAATTTATTTCTAAAAAACAAACCAAACAAGGCCCGTCTTGTTTGATTTTTAAAAATTGTTTTTAAATGATTTTTTTTTTATTTATGTTTAGTGAATTTCTTTAATATTTTAATTATTTTTTTTATATTTTTTTAATTGCACTTAATCTAAATACATCTAAAAAATAAAATAAATTGACTAAAATATTTTAAAAAGTAACTAAAAACAAATGCAAATTTGAATAAAATTTGTTGTACATTTTTGTTCGGTTTTTTTTTTTGACTTTTTAGATGAATTTAATCTTGATGTATTTACAAACTAAAAAAATGTAAGTAAAATATGAAAAAAGTTTAATAAAAACAAACGAAAACTTGTTTAAAAATTCAAACTAAAGTAAAATTTATATTTTCAAGTGTTGTACAAATTGTGTAATTAAACAAAATAAACAAACATATTCATATTTAATAAATTACAATACAGAACAAGAAAACATACTAAAAATTATAAGTAGATTGAATAGAAATACATAAGAAGATAAAATGAAGAAAAGATAGCAAACCGAAACCTATGTGGTACCACAGTCTCCTTAAAACATATTCGTCGTCTCACCATAGGGGATAAAGATATATCGGTGTTTGTCTCCCAGCATACAACGGTATGGACCCGTTAATGCAGAAGCACCTTCTGTTTGGCTCCAGCAAACTGACAACGACATCACTTTCTCACACAGAAAGAATATATCATGGAGCAGACTAACTATAATTTGAGAGAAAAAATTTTGTGTTGAAACTAAGGAAGATGACCTCCTTTTATACACAATGGAGAAGAGAGGATAAGCCTCTAGCCATGAAGGTTGGCAAAAAATGTAACCCATTACTCCTATAAAGCTAATGAAGTAATGCACAAAACTGATGGGGAATAAGTGTGTGAGTTACACACTCTATATACACATATGGAGTAATACGTACTCTGCAGCCACCAAACAAACCTGACCTAAAAAGATTAGGCTGGTGGACTACCAATCTAACCCAGTCCAAACCTAACCCATTCCAGCAAATCTCAAGCCTAAGCCTAAGCCCAAACCCAAGCCCAAGCCCTAAGCCCCAAGATCCAAGATCCACGACCCTCGGATCATGAACCCGATCAAGTTTGGTTTGGGTGGGCGAGCGGCGTGTGCGTGTGGCAATTTTTGCATAATTAACTTGGACCATAATTTTGGCTCAAGCCCATCTTTGAAGCATCCATCACTTCCTTTCTTTGAAAAATTTGGATGCCCCAAAAGGCTTATGCCCTTATCAAAATCTTGATGTTTAAATACACATCAATGCCTTCCTCTATAATCAATGTGGGATTAGTAGTTATACACAATTCTCAATACCTCATTCATGAGGCCAATTTTATGGGATAATTTTTCATTCAATTCTTAATGTTTTTTTGTCATTCTTTTTATGGTGTAAAGATCTTGTTACAAAAAATCTAAACCCATTTGATCCCATCTCAACCAATGGTTGAGACCTACTTTGATTTCATATTAAAATCAGCATAAAATAATTTTTTCCAACAATCCCCCACATGAATAAAAATTGACCGAATAAAGAAAACAGGCAACGTTTACGACAAAGACTCGGAGAGAGAGTACACAAACTAACCCTGCATTAGAAAGGGTAGTTGTTGGCCTTGAACCTTTCGTAGTGAAAGTCTATCGGAGTTACTAGCTGACTAGTGAATGTGATGTCTTGAATTGTTCTGCCATTTGTGTAAACCGAGACAATAGACCTCACACAAGAGTTAGTTCAACTATTGTTCTTGTTCTCACTGGCTTGTCCAATATGGCCCTAGAACACTAGCCTAGTTCAATGAGTGTTTTTAAAGAATTCGGCCTTATCAATTTTTGAAGAATCAGCCCTACCTCACACTCACATAGGTGACCTATATAATGTATCGCATTATACCACGGTTGATTATTCATATCACTTAGGTCATTAAAAGCATTAGTTTAACCTTTCACTATCACAGGGTATCATTGTACAAAGGAATGGACAAGATGATTTACCTCTTCAGTGATTCTTCTGTTACACACAGTTAGGTTGTCCGTTTGAACACAGATCTTGGGATCTCCAGTTAACTAAGTTAGGTTTTCCGTTTCGGTAACATTACTAAAGGCTTTAACCCCATTCCTCTTGACGACGTTTCTACTAACTCTCGAGTTAACCCTTTAGTTAGCGGATCCGCAATGTTATTCTTAGATTTTAAATAGTCTAGAGAGACAACTCCATTAGAGAGTAGTTGTTGTATGAAATTATGTCTACGACAGATATGTCTAGACTTTCCATTATATATATTATTTTGTGCCCATCAAATTGCTGATTTGCTATCACAATGAATACAGATAACTGACACAGGTTTCGACCAATGTGGAATATCTTTAACGAATTGGCGAAGTCATTCAGCTTCCTCAGTTGCTTTATCCAAAGCAATAAACTCAGATTCCATCGTTGATCTCGATATACACGTTTGCTTGGAAGGTTTCCCAAACACGACTGCCCTTCCGAGGGAAAACACATAACCACCAATGGATTTGGAGTATTTTATATCAGATATCCAATCAGCGTCACTACACCCTTCTAGTACTGCTAGGTATCAGGTATATAATGCAGTTAGGGCTGGGTATAGGGTTATTCGACCTGCACAACTCGTCTACCCAACCCTACCCACACACGTATTGGCGGTTTCACAAATACAATAAAGTAGGGTGCAATTTGAAATATTTCAATTTTTTGGGTTGCGGCCGAGTTGCGAGTTTGACCCGCACCTGCCACAACCGACCACACTTTATATTTTTTTGGAAAAAAGCTGGACCATTCATCTATTCCATCCATAGATGATATTTTTTTCCCCAACCTAAGCAAAACCAATTGAGAACAAAACCCTAATCTCATTCTCTTATCTCACTGACTCACTGAGACTAAGAGAGAGCTCTCTTCATCTTCTCATCTCTCTCTCGTTTTTCATCTACGCAGCTCGTACGCGACGATCAACCTTCGCAATTGACTCTTTTTCTTTGGCAACTTTGAGGTAAGGCTCTCTCTGTCTCGCTCTCTCTCCTCAATTTGTGATTTGTATCTCTGTCTCTGTCTCGCTCTTTCTTCCCGATCTGTGTTTTTTTTTAGGCAATCAGATCTGTCTTACCTTCTCTCGTTTTTCATTTGCACAGCTCGCATCGATCGACCTTCATCTTCTCATTTTTCTCTCGTTTTTCATCTGTACAGCTCACACACGACGATTGACCTTCGCAATCGACTCTCTCTCATGAAACTTTGAGGGGCTCTCTCTGTCTCACTTTCTCTCCCCGATCTGTGATTTGTATCTCTGTCTCTGTCTCTCTGTCTCCGTCTTTCTTTCTCTGTCTGTTTGTCTTCCTCCCAAATCTATCTCACTCTTTTTTGTTTGAAATTGTTTGAATTTTTTGAAATTGAATCTATTTAGATTTGTCTGTGTTTTTGTTTTTGTTTAATTTTTTGGAGGAGTTTGATCTTTGTAATCTAAATCTGATGGGTAGGTAAATCTGATCTGATCTTTGTAATCTAAATTTGTTTAGATTTGTCTCACTCTCTCGTTTTTGTTTAATTTACTTACTCTGTTACTTACTCTAGGTGGGTGTTATTGAATCTAAATTGAAATTGAATTTGATTTTTTTTTTTGAAATTGAAATTGAATTTGAATTTTTTTTTAATATAAATTGAATTTGAATGAAATTGAATCTGTGAATTTGAATTGAATTTGCTATTCTGCTATTTTGTTATTTTTTAAATTGAATTCTACTATTCTATTACTCTGTTAATTACTTACTCTGGGTGGGTGTTATTGAATCTGATTTGAAATTGAATCTGAATTTTTTTTTGAAATTGAATCTGATTTTTTTTTTAATCTGAATTGAATCTGATTTTTTTTTTTGAATCTAAATCGAATTTGTGGTATAGTTTGAATGGAGGATACTATTGAATCTCCCGCAGTGAATCTTTTACCTTCGGAATGCTCAAATTCTCAAATGAATCCCCTCTTAGCCTAACTCGGACTTGAACCTATGCCTTTTAGACCTTCAAAGAGAAAGAGTGAGGGTGGAGGGAGGAGAGCACCATCCACAGTTTTGGATCGTTTTGATAAGGTTTTTGGGACCGATAGGAAACATAGAGCCGTATGCAAATATTGCAAGAAAGAGTATTTGGCTGACTTCAGACTTCATGGGACTAGCAATTTGAGAAGTCATTCACCCAATTGTAAAGAATATCCAAATAGGGATAAAGATGGTCAACAGACATTAAATCTTAAACCGAAACAAAATGAAGAGGGCGTTGAGGTTGTAGCAACAATGTTTAATTTTGATGCTTATAAAAGGTCTCTTGCGGAGATGGTTGTCACTAATGAGTCATCATTTAGACTTGTAGAGGGAGTTGGGTTTAGAAGATTTTGTAATGTCGTGCAACCCAAATTCACACCAATCCCCTCTTGTCATACCATATCTAGAAAAGTGTTTAACATATTCAAGAATAAAAGAGATAAGTTAAAGAACGCCATGAAGGGTCGTAGAATTTGCTTTACTACGGACACTTGGACATCTATTCAGAATTTGTGTTATATGTGTTTGATTGCTCATTTCATTGATAATAACTGGAAACTTCAAAAAAGAACCATAAATTTTCAACAAGTTAAAAATCACAAAAGAGAAACATTGGGTAGGAAAATTGAGTCCTGTTTGATTGAGTGGAAAATTGATAGCGTATTCACCTTAACAGTTGATAATACTAGTTCTAATAATCTTACCATTCAATATTTGAAAACAATAACCAAAGATTGGAAAGGGACTATTTTGCAACATGAGTTTATTGATATGCGTTGTTGTGCACATATTCTTAATCTCGTTATGAGTGATGGGTTGAAAGAAATAGATGATTCTATTGCCAACATTAGACTTGCGGTGAGATATGTGAGGTCTTCTCCTCATAGGCATGATGCTTTTAAGAATTGTACGGCTACCCTCAAACTTGATTCAAAAGCTCTTGTATGCCTAGATGTACCAACTAGGTGGAACTCCACCTATTTGATGGAGGCCATCGAAAAGTATAGAAGGCTTTTAACCGCTTGAAATTTGTAGATTCCAATTTTGAACCTTACTTCAAGGATGCTGATGGTGGCATAAGGAGAAGTCCGAATGAGTTGGATTGGAAAAAAATGTAGATTGTTCTTGAGGTTTCTAAATTATTTTATCTTGCAACAAAGAAGTTTTCGGGGTCTTTCTTTGTTATTTCCAATGCTTTTTACAAAGAAATGTTTGTTATTGAAAGCAAAATTAACCAATTAATTTTAGAGGAGGATGATACTTTGAGCACAATGGCAAAGACTATGAAACAAAAGTTTAGCTAGTATTGGGGGGATGGAAGTAAGATCAATTTGTTATTGTGTGTTGCAGTTGTTCTTGGTCTTACCAAAAAAATGGCATACTTGGAGTTTTGCTTTTCAAATTTATTTCTTGGAGATAATAAGAAGGTGAAAGATATGGTAGACAAGGTTAAGAGTTGTTTGAGTCGTTTGTATAGCCATTATGTCACACTTTATCATTCAAATGAGAAACTTCCAAGTATGAGTGAAGTTGTGAATGTGGTGAAAGATGATGATGATGATGATCCTTATTCTTTGGTTGACTTCCAAATTAATTCCTATTTGGAGAGGCGATGCACTAGTGGATCTAAGTCGGAATTGGAACAATATTTGTCCGAGGTTGAACATTTTGCAAAGAATCAAACATTTGAGATTTTGGATTATTGGAAGATGAATGCAACCAAATATAGAGTGCTATCGCAACTTGCAAGGGATGTGTTGGCCATGCCTATTTCTACCGTTACATCGGAGTCGGCTTTTAGTGTCGGGGGGGAGGGCGTATTCTTGACCCATTTCATAGTTCACGCACACCTTCTATGGTTGAAACTCTTATATGTACTCAAAATTGGCTTCGAAGCAACCTTCTAACTTCTCTTCGAAATGCGATGGATGATGTAGAGGAATTTGAGAAATATGACTTGGGTAATTTGAGAATTTATTTATCTTCAATTTTTTTTTTTTTGTATTGTTCATTTTGTAATGTAAATTTTATTGATCTTCTCTTGTTGACTCCTAATTAGGTACTTTGGAGTCAAGCACATCTTTAAGTTCAACCTATAATGTTGATGTTAATACTATAATTGAACTCTAATCCATTTGCTCATTGGTAAATTTTTCATATACTCAACACATTTTCTTACTATATTGAGATGCAATATATAGACATTTGTTTATCTTTTTATTACTTTATTCTTTTACACTTTTTTTGTCAAAGGAATTATGAAGATTGAAGATTAAATTTTTTATTTTTCAGTTTGTTTTTGTGCAGGGTTCATCAACCAAATGCATGGAATTGAAATTTTTGGAACTTGGATGTGATTTATGATGATGGAGTTTGAGATATTGTGTTGTAAATGTTTTTATTTTATTTGACAACAATTTTATTTTATTTTTTTCTTATATTTTGGATGAATGTAATAGTTAATGAAGTTTGTTTAACAACCATTTTTTTTTTCATTTTATTATTGCATTTTGGATGAATGTGTAGACACCCTATTTTTGACCGCCCTTAAGACTTGAGCGCCACTGATTGCTTACTTGATGGTGCAGGCTATTTAGTATAAATGTTCGATTTCTTCGGCACTAGGAACGTCAAATTCCAACCTCACACCCCATTTTTGGACCAAAATGATTTTGACCAAAGATTTTAGACCATAAAACCCTCTTTTTCAAAATATTTTTGGAAAAGAAGTTTCTACGATGTTCCGAGGCTCGCATTTCGTTAAATGTTGTGCTTTTCGATAAATCGAGCAAGGACAAAGTGGAAATGAATGAAAGAGAGATGAAATATTTGAAAAATATTTCAAAACACCTTGTTTAGGGGTTTGGAGTTGAAGAAAAGAGGAGAGGAGAGAAGAAAACTAGTTTGGGAGAAGTTCGGCATGAATCCGGGAATGATCGAAACTGAACGGTTTCACCAAAATAGGAATAACTTTTTGCATAGTTGGAATTTTGATCTGAGGCTGCCACCATTGGAAAGCTTACTTCTGGGACTTCAATTTGGACACAAGAATGACCTGAAAAGGAGTCCAGATGAAGGAGATATGACTATTTGAAATTTGACCTGCAAAGCAAATTTTTGCTGTCGGCCAGTTGAACTAGTCGGTCGGCCAGAAAAAGTAGCTGACCAGCCACTTGAAGTAGCTGATTAGCCAATTAAGTAGCTGGCATAGATTTTTTGCAGATCTTTCTTCTCCAGCTGTAATACACTGCTCCAGATATTTCCAAACTAAGATATTTCGACCAAAGCTTCATTTTTGCTATATATGGAGCCATATCACTCATTTTGGAGAGATGAACAATTTTGGGAGCCTCTCTCTCTAAAAAAACCTCTCTCTCTAGAAGATTTGTGAGCAAACTCTCCCCTCTCTCTAGAATTCTCTCTTTCTCCTTTTGTTTTAGGCTTGAAAGTGAGAATTTCCTACATATTTGCATGCACTTCCTTAACCAAAGTTGTATATCTTTGGGTTGAGGTCCCTTGGAACTTATTTTTGGGCGGTTGGAAGGTCATTTGAGTCAAGAAAGTGGTTGTTTTGCTGCTGTGCTTCAAGGGTAAGCACTTCTCCCTTTCAAGCTTGTTTTTGCTCACTTGCTTTATCTCCCATTTTCCATTGTTTTGTATTATTTTGGGGCTAGTTTTGAACCATAAAAAACTCTGATTTTGAGGTTCTAAAATGGTAGTTTAAGCCCCTTTTGTATTAGGGGGTTGTCTCTCCATTTGCTCTTTGGTTTGCAAAGCCTTTTAAGCCACCTTTCAAAGCTTTTGAAACCATCTCTTTTTGGCTCTTTAATCATTGAATTCCAGAGGAATTTCAGTAGTGGAAAGGTGGCTTTGAGGTCCCAAATAGGAGGGGGTGGTCCCCCATCCTCTTGTCTTGTTTACATGTGTTGATGGCCTATCAAATGAGCATGCTTTTCTACCATTTTGAAGCTTGGTTTAAGCATGTTTTTGCCACTGATTTTCCATGTTATGACTCTATTTTTTGCCGGTTTGGTCACCTCTTGCTTTTATCTTACACTTGTAATGTAATCTTGCTTACTAGCTTAACATGCCTAATGAGTTAGCTCACCTTTCTACTCTTTTATAGCTTAATTCAAGCATGTTTTTGGTGTCATTTTGGCATGCTTTAACTCTGATTTTGGTTGGTTGTGTCACTTCTAGATTGGTTTTTGTACTTGTAGTGTAATCTTGTTTCACTAGCTTTATATACTTGATGTTTTGGCCTTTCATCCTAACTTGTCTTGGCTATGCTCTAGCATGATTTTGGCCTTGATTTAGCATGCTTAAACCCTGTTTGGAATGATCTTGGCCCTTTGAGGTTTGCCTTGTATAGCTATAGTTTGATTGGCTTCACTAGCTTGGTGATTTAAGGCCTCCGACATGCTTTGCTTAGGTTGTTTGCATGCCATAGCATCATTTTGTATATAATTTCAGAGCATATACCTCTGTCACACTCTCACACATATCACTCGTTAAGTGCTTTTGAGAGTTGAGCGTTATGCCTTACTTGCGAGCCAATGAATGAGCGTGTATTTCTTACTTTTTGTGCCTAAGTTTCAGTATGATTTAGCCACTATTTTGGCATGTTTTAGCTCTGTCCAGAGCTGGTTTGGTTGTTTGAGCCTTGTATGGCATGCCTCTAGTGTTGTGTCCTTCACTAGTTTCAATACCTTTGGCCTTTAACATGTCTTGCATGGTTTAGTGTCTTTAGCATGCCATTTTAGTGCTGAAATATATGCCATTGCACTCCATGGTTTCACTCTTTCATTCGCCTTGAAAGAGGTCTTAAGCCCCTTGTTGGCTTGAGCATGGAATTGAGGCTCTCATGCCTAATAGTTTTAGCCTTCTCTTGAGGGTTTCTACTAACCAAAAGCATGAGGCTTCTTTCATGCTCAAGGTGCTTGTGGCTAAGGCCATCTTTCCCATTAGAGGACTTTCACATTGGACTTAATCAGTTAAAGGATTAATCGGTAATGTAAAATGTGTAAACAAAATTGAATCAAGTAAAACATGCAAGATAAACATTATTTGTGTGCATTTCATTGTGTTCAATCGGACGTTATATTGAACACAAGGTAGATTGGTCAACTTCATACTTGAAGTGATGAAAATAAGCCAATCTCCTTTGTCTCCATTGCCCTTGATCATTCATGATAGATTTGTGGACCTTTGAGTCATAGTTGTGCATTTATTGAATGTGTACAAGTTGGATCTTTGGCCACCATGCATTGAAAATACTTGGTTGGTGGCTTGAGAGCCAAGCGCCACACTCCTTTGAGCTTGAGACATGATAAGGAGAGTGGAAATGCCTACATTATCTTGCAAATACATTATTGTGCCTCTATTGTTCTCTGTTGCAGCAAAACTAGAAGTTTGTGAAAGCAACTAGCCAACCGGCCAGTTGAAGTGGCTGGCAGCCACTTTTTCTGGCTGGCAGTCCACCAGCAGGTTCCTGTTTTGAAGCAAAGGCAGTCTGGAGATTGGCACAATTTTCAGAGGTCAAGGCAAGTGTAAACAGAGGTAATTGAAGGCAAGGCAATGGATTTCCGAGCGGACGCCAACCCAACATGCATGTCTCCCTCGCCCGCGATGCCATCTTTTTTTTTTTATTGCTTTATTAGCTAGTTGCTTCTAACTATTTCAATGTGTTGTAATTAATTAGCTTAGATAGTTAATTAATTTAATTGCTTTAATTAGCTTAGATTAGCTAGTTATTCAATTTCAATTATGCTGTAATAATTAATTAGCTAAGTTAGTTAATTAGTTGGTTTGTAATAAGTAGCTTAGCTTAGATTAGCTTAGCTTGTTTATTCGGACCCTCCTTCGCCATGGCATACTGTTGTAATAAGTGTGCGTGTGCATATGTGTGTGAATGTCTTCCATCCCCACGTCTTTCTTCCTTTTATTTAACCGCTTACGATGGTTAGTTTAGCGCATATTTCAATTAACATACCTTATGCTTGCATGTTTGCATCCATTCATTTGTCTTGCATGCACTGAGCTCGGCGTATCATTCAAACTGCATTATATTTCAATACATATTTGAATACGTGTTTTAAAAGCATGTTATCGAATTGTTGCATTTATATGCCATATTAGATAGCCGAGCCTATTTAGTTGCATTATTGTATGTGTTGCATTAGGCACTTAACATAGTTAGGATTATGCATTGATTTCTAACTAGTTTTTTGTTTAGCCTCGGAGTACACTGTAAGTGTTTATGCTTTAGTATCTTGCATGAGTGTGAATGCTGCCATGTATAGCATACTTGCCATGAGGCTATTTGCTTAAATGCTAAGCTGCATGAATGCCTGTGGATGAAGGTTTTATTACTTGAATTGGAACAATTTATCAAAATGTGAGTTTTAAGCCCACTTGAAGTGCCAATCATCATGTTTTAAGCTCACTTGAGGGTGGTAAATCCGCGCTTTAGCCTACTTGAGAGTAGTAATTTCAAACCATTTTCGAAAAACAAACATAAAATGTTTTGTTCCAACTCTTGCGATTGAGTCTATACTTGTATGCTGCACGCATCACATAGTAATGTTAGCTAATAATTAACAAGAACACATGAGGTTTATAAAACAACATATCATACTTAGTAGAGGTCGATCTTTTGATCGGGCGAGCAGGGGTGCTCATTTCAGGACCTTCCCCTCTCGTACCTAAGTTCCTGAGTCGAGGCAACTTTGGTGATGACGGACATGTGGCCTTTGGCACGAGTCAGGGTTTCTTAAATTTCTCCAAAATAAAATATTTAGGTGGCGGCTCTGTAATTTGACAAAGCAGTCCATGTTTAGCGCTTTTTGATTAAAATCAGTTTTTCAAAACGATTTGTCGGATTTGAACTCTTTGGTGATTTATCAGTCTTACATTGCACTTTGTGAGATTAGATTCAAAACCGTGACAGGAGTTCGAACTGTAGTAGCTAGAACCCAATTCGCGTCCTCTCTGAAAGGGGCGCGCGCGGAGGATGTTCGGGCGGTCTACAGAATGTAATAGTTAATGAAGAATTACGTTTAGGTAAGCTTAGGATTTTGAATGATTTTACTTTAATTTTGTATTATTGGGTAATAGTAGATAGAGAATGTTGAGAAAGTAGTTGGAGAATGAGATTGATGATTTAGTTAGGATTTTGAATGATCTTATTTTAATTGTATTGCTGGGTAGTAGATTAATTTTGAATGATTTTAGGATTTTGAATGATTTTAGAATTTTGAATGATTTGTTTGTGTTAGGAATTGATTTTGTTGTGTTTTTAATTTTATAAGTTTTAATTCATTAATTATTAATGTTGGAGCATTTTAGAAAATTGGAAGAAAATGACCTAAAATAAATATTTACAAAATGGGAAAAAAAAAAAAAACTCAAAAAATAATTTTTAAAGGAAAAAATTGAAACCGTAAACCGCCTGCAACCACCAGCACATTCACAAACCCTATCCGCACAAATTGCAAACAGCACTGCGGGCGGTTGCAGTTTGACTTTTCCCCAAACGACATACATGCGGGCAGGTCAAAATCGAACCGTAACCACATAAAACCGATCTACGTGCAGCCCTAAATGCAGCCCATAATCCCTGGGTGTAGCGTAAATAACCTAATACCCTCATAATGCCCCTCCAATGAGTAGCATTCGGGATTACTCATGTATTTACTAAGTCTGTTAACAGAGTAGGTTATATTCGGCCTTGTACAACTCATCAGATACATCAAACTCCTAATGATTCGAGAATATTCTAGCTGAGAGACACTCTCACCATTATTCTTGGTCAAATATAGACTCACATCTACTGATGTCCTAAACACACTCGTATCTGATTTATTAAATTTTTCAAGTATCTTCTCAACATAATGAGATTGAGAAAGTACAATATCACTAGGTGTTCTGGTAATCTTAATACCCAAAATTACATTTGCAAGGCCCATATTTTTTATGTCAAACTTAGAGTTTAACAATTTTTTGATAGTTCTAATCATTCCATCATTACTACCAATAATGAGTATTTCATCGACGTATAGACAGAAAATAACAAAACATCTGTCAGTGCCTTTGACATACACACATTTGTCACACTCATGGATTCTAAACCCATTTGACAACATAGTGTTGTCAAACATCTTACGTTATTGCATAGGAGCTTGCTTTAAACCATATAATGACTTGACAAGCTTACAAACTTTCTTATTTTGCCCTGGAGATGAAAACCCCTTGAGGTTGCTCTATGTAGATTTCTTCATCTAAATCTTTATTTAAGAAAGCTGTCTTTACATCCATTTGATATATCTCTAGACCACATAAAGCGGCTATCGCAATCACCATGCGAATGGATGTAATCCTTGTTATAGTTGAATACGTATCAAAGTAATCTAGACCTTCTCGCTGTCTGTATCTTTTGATAACTAGCCTAACTTTATACTTATCAATTGACCCATCCGTTTTCATCTTTCTTCTAACAATCCACTTACTCTCCAAGGCCTTACTAACTGGGGGTAGATCAACTAACTCCCAGGTATGATTTTGTAAGATGGAGTCAATCTCACTCTTAATTGCTTTTTTCCATAAGAGACTTTCAGGTGAAGTCACAACTTTATGAAAAGTTTGAGGTTCTCCCTCTAACACATAAGTAAAGAAGTTCAGGCCAAAGGACTTGGAAGTCCTAGCCCACTTATTCCTTCTTAGCTCATCTATTTTCTCATCTTGATCACTACCACTAGGATTATCTTTAAGTTCCTTTTCAAAACTTTTATCCTCTCCTCGGGTTCGACAAGGAAATATGTCCTCAAAAAAAGACGCATTCCTTAACACTATCATGGTATTCTTGTGTATATCTGAAATATCAAACTTGTGCACAAGAAACCTATATGCACTACTATTCTGTGCATAACTAATGAATATACAATCCACGATTTTCGGACCTATCCTAACCCCGTTTGGGTGTAAGTATCGCCACTTTTGCAAGACACCCCCACATTCTTAGGAAATTATAAAAAGGCTTGCGGCCTTTCTATAATTCATATGGAGTCTTGTCCATTTTCTTCCAAAGTATTCTATTTAAAATGTAATTCGTGGAAAGAATTGTTTCCCCCCATAAGTTATGTAGCAACCTAAAACTTATCAACATTGCATTCATCATTTCTTTCAACGTCCTATTTTTCGCTTAGCAACACTATTTGATTGAGGGAAATAAGGTGTTGTAGTTTGGTGGATAATTTTAGATTGAGCACAAATCTCAATAAAAGGCGATTCATATTCTCCGCTACGGCCATTTCTTAAAGTCTTGATCTTTCGGTTTAGTTGATTCTCAACTTCATTCTTAAAAAGATTAAACATATCAATCACTTCATCTTTGCTTTTAAGCAAATACACATAACAGTATTTAGTGCAATCATCAACAAAAGTGATGAAATACTTGTTGTCACTATGTGATTGTATGACTTTCAAGTCACACATATCACTATGCACTAAATCTAAAGGTTCGGTATTTCTTTCAAGATTAATCAATTTTGATTAATCGGTACTTCTACACAATTTTCACATACCATATGAGCCCGACTTTTGTTCTGTGAAGGGTACTTCTTGTAAGACTTATTCTTCTTGTGGTAGTTGTAGATCGACTTTTTGGAGACACCGCCTCTTGGCCCTAGTTTTGAGCTTTTGCCTGTCGATGGCTTTTTCTTTACCCCCGAGGATTGACCATGCTTAACCATGTTCGTTTTCACAGTGGTGGTATTCCCCCCATTTCCTTTTATTGTCTTCCTTAATTCGGAGCTTGACAACGAGCTCTTCGACTATCATGTCTTTTAGTTTGTGCTTCAAGTAATTCTTGAAGTCTTTTCAGCCATTAGATAGCTTCTCAATCAATGCAGCTGCCTAGAATGATTCACGCAAGAACATTCCCTCTACATGAATCTCATGCAGAATTACTTGGAAATCTGAGACTTGACTAATAACGGTTTTTGAGTCCACCATTTTGAAGTCCAGAAACCGACCAACGACAAATTTCTTCGCCCCAACATCCTCGGTCTTGTACTTCTTGTCCAAAGCATCCCACAGCTCATTTCCCAACTTCTTGGCATAAAACACATTAAACAATGGATCTGCCAAGCCATTCAGAACATAGTTCCGGTAAAGAAAGTCTGATTGCTTCCAAGCATCTAGAGCCACGAGTTTATGCTTGTTTTGCTCATTCTCCTCCACGGCTGGTGGATCCTCACTAAAAAACCTTATAAGGCTAAGAGTAGTTAGGTAGAATAGCATCTTCTACTGACACCTCTTGAAATTCACTCTAGTGAACTTCTCTGCGTACTCATGATGGTTGAGCAGTCCTCCCAGAACAACAAAAACAGCAATAGGGTTGACTATAAAGGTCATAGCAACAGGGTTGACCACAAAGGTCACAACAGGGGTTGGTGTAGACACCCTATTTTTGACCGTCCTCAAGACTTGGACGTCACCGCTTGAACACCTGGTGATTATCCATGTTTGTGTTTGTTTTGAGTTCCCGGAGGCCTCGGCTGCGCGCCGTGCCTTAGGACCTCTCAACCGGTTTGTTCTGTGCTTGGTTTTGTACCAAGACTTGTGTGTTTTGCATCTGAGGGTAGGGGAAGGCTTATTAGCCATCCCTGAAGCCCACCGGCTGCCCCACACCTACACCGGCACTCTCTAGTGGACATCGGCACTTTTATCCAAGTTCTTGCCGCATGTTGTTTTGTCCTTGGCGATCGCTTTTGTGCCGGTCGGTGTGACCCTTTGCATTTTCAGGATGGTGCATGCCACCGTGACAAATTTGGAGTGCACCATCACCACTCCCAGTGCCGGGTTTGCACCCTTTGCACCTTTGAACCCCTCAAGCTTCTAGAAGCTTGATTTTTGGCCAAGCTTCTTGAAGAAGCTTGGCTTCTCCAAGAAGCCTTGCACCCCCTTGGTCCCTTGACCCCTTTCCTCTTGCTTAGCCATTAAGCTTAGACCCTTTGGTTGCCTATATAAACACCACCCCTCTCCCTTTGAGAGGGGTTAGCCATTTTAGGTCAAAAAACCAGAGCTTATATCTATATATCTGTGTGATATACTTTCTCTCTCTATATTTTCCCTCTCTCTCCTCTCTTGTGTGTGTTTTAGGCCTAAAAAGTGTGTTTTTACCTTACTTTTGCCCTTGTACACATACCATTACACCTAGCTCCGAGATTGAGGGACTTGGAAGGTTGTTTTGTATGATCTTGGACTGGTTTTGATCACTAGAGGAGGGCTGCTCCACCTGTTCTTCATTGGATCTTCAAGGGTAAGCTTTTTGCTTTAGTTTCCCCATTCTTGCAACTAATTTCTACCCCTCTTGCTTTGTGTTTTTGGATTTGTGTTCAACATGAAAAACTCTTGTTTTTACCTGCTCTTGAACATTCATTAAGGTCATTTTGTGGTTTGGGTAGAGTCTCACCCTCTTAGGCCTTGTTTTGGCCATTTTGGTGTCTTTTCTTGAAGCTTTGCTTGCTTGGTGTTCTTGGTCTTGTTAACCACTGAAAACCGTGAGTTTTCAGGTGAGGAAGGTACTCAAGTCTCAAATAGGGAGGACACCCTCTCCCCCTTGTCCTTTGCTTGCCTTTGTATTTGGCCTAAAGAGTAGCATGCATGCATACTTGCATTAGGCTTCATTTCAGAATTTTTTTGAGTGTTTTGGAGCATGTTTAACCTCTGTTTTTGGTCGGATTTGTAGCCTTTAATATGTATCTTATACTTGCTTTGAAATGCTCTCTTATACCTAAAAGCATGCCATACATCTAGGCCATGTTCTTTGCATGTTTTAGCTTGGTTCCATGAGGGTATTAGCATCGTATTACCATGTATTAGGGCTGTGAGCCACTGATTTTGCCATATATAGTGTGCTTGACATGGTTGTTTTGTATTCTAGGCTTGTAAGCCTTATGCATTTTGGTTCCTAAGCATGTTCAACATTGATCATCTTCATGATTTGGCATCATTTGTGACCCTATTTCAGTCCATAAATCATGTGTGTATGTTTACATGTGTGTCCATTTTCGTGCCTCAAGGGTGTCCCCTTTTATGTCTAGGAATTGACATTGTGTATGCTTGCATACTTGGTGCATTTTGGGGCTGCCATATGTGGGTTTTGGGTGTCATTTTGCATGATAAAAGTCTGTTTTTTTTGGTTATTAGATGCATGCCATGAGTGGCCTTAGCAATGGTAGTAAAGTACTCTCCTTGTTGCCCTTAGTTTTGGACCTATTGCCTTGCATGCTCGCATGAGTTTTGGTCATCATCTTGGGCATGTTTTGCCACTGTTTCAGGGAGGTTTGAGGGCTGTCCCATTGTAGCTTAGTCTACCATTACATGTCTAGCATATGTGTGTTGCATGTTTAGTCAACATGGTCTTGACATAAGACAATTCTATTGCCTTAGGTGTTCATGCTTGTATCACCCTTTGCATTGTGCATGCTTAGTATGGTATACTTCTCATGACGTGCTACATAGCATTTGGCATGCCTTACGCTTTTGTGTCATGTTGCATTGTTGATGAATGTTTGCATGGATTGCATTTCATTACTCGGTTTGGGGTGTCAAACCAAGTGTGGGAAATGAGGGGTGTTTGTACTCCAAGTGACAAAACACACCTCAATTCCTATGTCACTAAGGCCCTTGACTTTGGAATGATAGGGACTCAGTCATCATTGTTGTGTTGCATGCATTTTTTACATTAAAGTGCAACCTTGGTATCTTAGGCTATCATGCACCAAGGTGCACAATTGATAGCCCTAGAACCAAGAGCCATGTCTCATCGAGTCCCATTCATGATAGGAAGCATTGGCCATGCATAAATATGCTCAAAAATCCAATGCCATGCACTGCTGCCTGCTGTTGCTGTCAAACTGTCTTCTGCAGGAATTTTGTGCCGACCGGCCGGAAAGAGTGCCGACCGGCATTGTATTTATGGCCGACAGACTATTTTGCAGCCGGTGGCCACCACAAGCAGCCGGTGGTAATTTCCCCTAGCCGGTGGCACTCAGCAGCACACGAGGAAGGTTTCCTGGGACCTTGGAAAATTTTGGAGAAGCAGGGCAGTAAAAACAGAGTCAGCAGTGGTGCGGTGTGGGTTTTCTGGGCGAGTCGCGATGAGCATGCATCATTCACGCACCCCGAGGCAGGGCTGAGGCCCCCTTTCTTTTATTTACTTGATTTAATTTTAGTAATTAGAATTTTGTAATAATTTATTCATTTATTCTTTGGACTGTATTATTCTTTTGGTCCCTCCGAGCGAGGGCAAAATTGTAATAAGGGTGTGTGAGTGGGTGTATGTCTTCCGATCCCCATTTCTTTCTATCCCTTTTATTTACCTGCTTATGTTGGTAGATTAGGGCATTTCTATCTTAGCATACCCTATGCAATGCATGTGTGCATTCATGCATTTGTTTACATGCATCGGGCTCGGCACATCATGCAAACTGCATCGTACTTTCAATTCCAAATTGAATACGTGATAGTTGTTGCATCTCATGTGCCATGTTTAGGGTTAGCCGAGCATGTCTAGATTACATCCCTGTATGCGATGCATTAGCCACTTAACATGAACTAGGACATGCATGTTTGCTAACTAGTTTATTGTTTTGGCACGGAGTACGATGTAAGTATTTTACGCTTTAGCATACCACATGCGTGTGAATGTTGCCATGACAGTATGCTTGCCATGCGGCTAAGTGCTTACATGATAAACTGTTTAAATGCCTGTGGGTGGAGGTTGGATTGCCTGAGTTGGAACAACTCGTTGAAATCCGTATTTTAACCTACTTGCGAGTAGCAAAATCTAACACGTTTTTCGAGACAAAACGGATATGCAATGTTTAGTTCCAAGTTAGGCAATCTAGTCTATACTTTTGTGTTGTGCACATCACATAGTAATTCTAGGCTAATAACCGGAATAAGAACGCATAACGTTTTCAAAATAGGATATCACGGTTAGTAGAGGCCGGTCTTCGGACCGGGCGAAAGGAGGTGCTCATAGCTGACCTTCCCCGATCGTACCCAGGCTCCCGAGCCAAGACCACTTTGGTGATGACGGACATGTGGCCTTCGGCACCGAGTCAGGGTTTCCTAAATTTCCCATTTTAAAATATTTAGGTGGCGACTCTGTAATCTGGCAAAGCAGTCCAATTTTGGCACTACTTTTCAAAAAATCTGTTTTTCTTCAAAACGATTTGCCGGATTTGGACTCTTTGGTTCAGATTTAGAACCGTGACACAAAGGGAGTCCGAACTGCAGAGTGAAGCCTACGGGCGCGTCTACAGTTGGCAAGCCAGTTGCCCCGGGTTCTAATCCCCACTAACATTAGCAGCAGCAATAGCAGCATCAGTAACAATTGTCATTTCTGAAAAATACAACAGAATTTCATTATTTTATGTTTCTAGAAATTACACACACTAGAAAATCTCAAAGTTGAAAATTTAATTCAAAACTAGTCTCACCATTTATCCTAGAATTGAACATTATCAGGAAAGTTTACAAGAAGAGTGGATGAGTCACACTGGTCCCACTTAAGACCTAGTTAACCTTAGACAAAACTTTCAAGAGCATGTTAACTCTTAGGTCATGGGAAACAAATTTAGAATTAAGTTTTTTAAGGAATAAACTAGGTTAAAACAAACCAAGTTTCAAAACTTACAAGCAATAACAAAATTGCTAACCAAATTTCAAGCAATTAAAAAATTACTACAACAATAACAAGCAAATAAAATGCTTCCAAAAAATTACAAGCAAATAAGCTTAAAAAATATTGGTAATTGACCACTACTAAACACAAGCAAAAAATTGCTTCAAGTATAAAGAAATATAAACCAATCCAAATAGGATTCTTATTGGTTAAAAAATCCTTTTCCTCGCTTAGGTAGTTCTGTTTAACAAAAAGGTTAGTAGTCCAAAACTTTTTATTTCAATCCAAAATTATATTCATTTGGATTTGTATTTTTTTTCATTCCTTTTTGCATAGGTATTCTTGTAACGAAAGTTAGTAGAAAACCACAACAAAATGCAAAGCACATAATTGAAAGAAACTGTAAAAGTAATAAATTAATTTAATAGCAAAATTAACTAATATATTAAAATACTACACAAGTTACAAAACCTTATAGCTCCAAAAAATTAAATTAAAAATTTAATAGGCATGAGTTATTATATGAAATTTCTACAAAGCAATAAACATGTACTAAACATGTAAATAATTATAACAATTAACATGTAAATTAAACCAAAAATTAGATATAACCTCATGCAAATAATTCTACAACTCAAGAAAATGATAAGCATGTAACTAAAATCTAGAAAATAATAAACATGTGAATTAAATTAGAATATAGAAAATAATGAATATTTATATTATTGTAGAAAAGTAAAAATCATTAGCATGTTAATCTTAACTAAAACTAGAGGCTTATAAGCATGCAAATTATATTATAAAATTATAAAATATAAAGAAACATGCAAATCATGGTAAGTAACTAGAAATTGAACACAAAATTATACTACTATATTCAAATTATACATCATAAAACTATATTCATTTAAATGAATTGGAAGTGTGGGTTTGGAATCTAATCATGGATTTAATATACATGAAACAATGTGTTTTACATGTTCTAAAAAGATGCTATGGTGCACTTATTTAATTCCTTGAATTCCTAATTATGCATAGCAAGTCACTGGAGCCATTACTACTAGGGAATTGCACAAATATGCGAAACAATAAACAGTAGCATGCAAATGCATCTTCAGGTTAAACCGTGAGCGCACTGTTTCGATTTTTTTTTTAATTGAGTACTAGCAGTAGCAAAGCTAATATAAATTAATCTATTACAAAATGTATATGAATTTATTTGACCAATTTCATGGAAAACATATAGTCTGTTTTAAGATTGTTGCACAAATTGTGTAATTAAATAAAATAAACAAATATATTCATATTTAATAAATTACAATACAAAACAAGAAAATATGTTGGAAATTACAATTAGATTGAATAGAAATATATAACAAGATAAAATGAAGAAAATATAGCAAAGTGAAGCCTATGTGATACCATAATCTCTTTAAAACAGATTCGTTGCCTCACTGTGGGTGCTGGAGGTATATCGGCATCTGTCTCCCAAGATACGACGGTATAGACCCGCTAACACAGAAACACCTTCTGTTTAACTCCGACGAAACTGACAACGGTAGCACTCTCTCACATAGGAAGAATATATTATGGAGCAGACTGACTATAATTTTATAGCAACAATGGGAAAGAGAGGAAGAGCCTCCAGCCATGAAAGCTGGTAACAAATGCATCCCATTACTCCAGCAAAATTGATGGGAAATAAGTGTGTGAGTTACACACTCTATATGCACATGTGTGTATATTTGCAGTCACCAAACAAACTTGGCCCAGCCCAAACCTAACTCATTGCCTTAAGCCTCAAGCCCCAAGTCCAAAGATCCAAGATCGACGGACCCAACCTGGTCCAGGAGGGTGGGTGGGTGGGTGGGCGGGTGACGCACATGTGGCAATTTTTACATAATCAACTTGGACCATAGTTTTGGCCCAAGCCTATCCTTAAAGCATTCATAACTCCCTTCCTTCGGAAAGTTTGAATGCTCGAAAGGGCTCTTACCCTTATCAAAATCTTGAGGTGTAAATATCTAACAATGCTTTCCTCTACAATCAATGTGGGATTGGTAGTTATACATAATTCCCCGATACCTCATTCATGAGGCCAACTTTATGAGACAATTTCTCATTCAATTCTTTATAGTTTTTTGTCATTCTTTTTGTGGTGTAAAGATCTTGTTAAAAATAATTTAAACTCATTTGATCCCACCTCAACTAATGGTTATGACCTATTTTAATATCACATTAAAGTCACCATAAAACCATTTTTTTCCAACGTCAAGAACTTAAGAAAAGATAATAAATATTATTGAATGCTAATATTACGTCATTGATAACACAATTATATTGAATTTTTTTTCCCATAATTGTGATAGTCGAGTTGTCTTGTTTGTGTCCTTGATATCTTTGGGATCCACCAAAAGAAGTGGTTTTAGTTTAGGGTCCTTGATATTGGAATTTTATAAGATAAATGACATGAAACATTTTTATAATAGTTGGGGTCCATCAACATTTTCACAAAATAGAGAAATTTTCAACTCTTCATAGAGAAATTTCAGCAAATTACAGAAAAATTTCTCTATTACGAGATGAAATTTCTCTAATAATATTACTGAGTGACCTTAACTAATAAGAAAAAATATTTTGGATGTCTCTTACTACCAAAAATTGGAGAGGGTTATTTCACTAATTTTCCTTTAAAATAAAATTTAACTTTTCTCTTGAATTATTTTTAATCTTTAGTTAATTTTTTTTAAAAGATTTATATTAAGTTTTTTAAAAAAAGATTGCTAAAAAAAAGGGTTAACTAAAAATTAAAATTTTTAAAAATTAAGTTAACTTGATAATTATAATTTATATAATCTATCTTATTTGTCTTTAAAAAATGAATAGTCTATTTTAAAAATTAATTAATTATTATTTTTTTAGACAAATACAATAAAACGAATAAATTACAATTATCGAATCAACCTTATTTTTTCTTTTTGTGAATATATATGTGAAGGATCATAGAAAATAAATAATTTAGATCCCCAAACTCGAACTTATGATAAACTTTATAGACTCAAATAACAACCTCTAATAAAACATATTATACATATAGTCATGAGTGAAAGGAAGCAAAGACTACCAAAAACCACGGTCTACTTAACGAATAATTCCATACAAACCAATAATTTTATTAAAAATACAAGAGATAAAATGTGATTGGTTGTAAAAAAAAAAAAAAAATAATATTTAAATATCTAATAATGTTTAGACATGTGTATTTTTAGTAAAATTATTAATAAGAGTTTTAAGTAGATGTAAAAGTGTTCAATGGTGTATGTGTTTGTTGCAAATCATTTTGTGTCAAATTTACACCCCAAAAAAAAAAAAAAAAACAAAACAAAAAAAAATTATTATGGCATGGTTTGGGAAGTGGCTTATTGGGCTTTTTTGGCTCAATGAGCCATAAAAGACAAAATAGGCTCATTGAGTCACAAAAGACAAAAAATCACATCCAACCCATAATCATTACACTCTTCTCTCACAAAAAAATTTAAAAAAGTCAAAAAACCAAAAAACTCTTCCCAAACCAAGCTTTTGAGCCCAGCCTCATATAGCCAAAAAGCCAAAGAGCCAACCCACTTCTCAAACGGAGGCTATATCTACAATATAATTATTTTAAAACTGTGCCGCTTATTTGTAATTGTTGGTGAAAATGCCAGAAAAATTATATTTTATTAATAAATAATACAAAGAAGATGATATATAAATAGATCAGGCTGAGGCACAGATATCTCGTTTTCTTTAAGGAGATCAAGCCCACTGCGGTAGGAAGAACCCAAATACTGATGCAACAGTCATAAAACTATGACTTGTCCCCTCCAGGATACAACAGCCCGACCACTTATCGTATGGTTCAAGCCAACTCTACACAAGATGGTGAACTTAAGGCTCTACCAAGAAAAACACCATTCTTTGGCTAATGATCTCTCAAATATAAAAAATAGTTGGTAAAGAAAAGAGTAGATGAGAGGAACTATTTATAGGCCACTAAGACTTTACAAATTACACCAAAAAATAATGACTATTAAACTAGAAAAAATGGAGAGTCTCCAAATATTAACTCACCACAAAGGTCATGAACTCCAATTAATCTTCATGCATAAATAAGATAAAAGGTCACCAAAACAATGAATCTCCATTCATGAATAAGATGAGATTTATGAAGAAGACAAAAGAAGATTCATGAACAAAATATATAAATAAATAAATAAAAGATATTAAAATGGTCCAACAATCCCCCACGCATTTTTATATCAACAAAGACAAGAGAGATTACCAACCAAAGATAGACTAGTATGCATCATAAAAGTATGCTCTGCATTGAACCTTCATTAGTGAAACAACAACCTGTACTCCAGAGTCAGTTGTAGTCTTAGATTTAAAATATGACTACTTAGGAGAAATAAAGTATTACTGCTCACACATAATAATCCAGGTGTTGACATGAGCTTTTAATAGCCAGTACATTACGGCCTTGTGCTTATCCAAGTTGTTATGAGCATATTTAAGAATAAGCCTTGTTCTCATAAAAAGCAGCCCTACTTTCATGCTCACATAGGTGAAATCTGTCAAGGATGTTCCTTTAATTTACACACTCCACTCAACAAGAGCTATAGAATTTCATTAAGAGTATAAAAAATCAACCCACCAACATTACAGGACAAATGCACTTATATCATAGGGATAGACAACAAAATATTAAGGAGTACATTTTTTACAACCACCATATGATTCGTTTTTCCCGTTGAACCTAGTTACAGGATCTCTAGTCTCTAGGTTGGGTATCCTCATATATGGTTTATGATTTTATAGAGTTCAAACCCATCTCCCTCGATGTATTCCAGACCCTATCTCTCGCCAAGGCCTTGGTCAACAGATCCACAAGATTATCATAGGATTTTACATAATTCACAGTTATGATGTCATTACTCAAATAGGATCTCACATTACTGTGTTTCCTTCGAATATGTCTGGATTTACCATTATAAAAATGATTGTTCACTTTACCAATAGCAGTATTGCTATCACAACGAATTAACACTGGAAGAATTGGTTTTTCCCAAAAAGGGATTTCATGTAACAAATCTCTCAACCAATTTGCTTCCTCACATGCTGAAGCTAACGCTATAAGCACAGCTTCTATAGTAGAATTAGCAATTATAGTCTATTTTTTAGACTTCTAACATTTAACACCACCACCCAAGGTAAAAATAAAATCCAAGGTAGAGAAAGAATCATCTGACAAAGTGTTCTAATCGGCATCACTCTATCCCTCAAGTACCAAAGGATACTTGTTATAAAACAAACTATAATTTTTGGTACCAGATAAATATCTCATAATTCTTCTCATGGCTAGCCAATGATCTCAACTTGGCTTGTTAGTAAACCTGCTAAGTACTCCAATAGCATATGCAATGTCAGGTCTAGTACTGTCAGTAGCATATTTCAAACTACCAATCATACTAATATATTCTTTTTGATTAATCACTTCTTTTTCATTTGTTACAATAGATAAATGTATGCTTGCATCAAAAGGAGTAACAACATGTTTACAGTCTAGAAAGTTATATTTCTTTAAAATTTTCTCAACATAATGTGACTGATCAAGAAAAATGTCATCCTTAGTCTTGGTAATTTTAATTCCCAAAATAAAATTGGCTTTACCAAGATCTTTCATATCAAGGTGGCTATTATGAAAATTTTTAGTCTCATTTATAATATGCAAATTAGAGCCAAAGATAAGTAGATCGTCCACGTATAGGCTAATAATCACATGAGTATTCTCACAAGTTTTATAATATATGCACTTATCACATTCATTAGTCTTATAGCCATTCTCAAGCATGCAAGAATCAAATTTCTCATGCCATTGTTTAGGAGCTTGTTTTAAACCATAAAGGGATTTAGTTAGCTTACACACCTTGCTTTTTTGGCCAGGCTCCACAAAGCTCTCGGGTTGGTCCATGTAAATCTCCTTATCTAGATCTCCATTTAAAAATGTTGTTTTCACATCCATTTGATGAATTTTTAAATCATGAATTGCAGCCACTGCTATTAACAGTCTAATGGATGTAACTCTAGTAACTGGAGAAAAAATATTAAAGAAATCAAGATCAACTTGTTGCTTAAAACCTTTAGCGATAAGCTTCGCTTTATATTTATCTATAGTTCCATCCGGTTTAAGTTTTTTACAAAGGACCCATTTACACCCAATAGTTTTACAACCTTAAGGGAAATCCACTAGCTTCCATGTTTTATTCGAAAGTAGTGAATCTATTTCATCATTTACAGTATCTCTCTAAAAAATAACATCAAGTGATGATAAAGCTTCTTGCACCGTAAGAGGAATTTATTTCATATTGTGTAGACACCCCATTTTTGACCGTCCTCAAGACTTGGTTGTGCTTGTAGGGTACACCCAACAACTGGTTCGATTGCTGCTTGACATTCGATCGTCATGAACGTCATCGGTTCGAGTTTCCGGACCCTGTATCCTTTCTGCCTCATTTTTGGACCCTTACTAGGCCTTGTTATAGTGGCCCTCCTAGTGCACTGCCGGCCATGGCTTTGCCCCTGCCGGCCACTAGTGAGCACCTGCCGGCCATCAGTGTGGCACTGCCGGCCATTGCTGATGGCCGACACCCCTCATTTCTCAGCTAGTTTTCGGGCAGATATTTTGTACCAGCTAGATTCCTCATATCTGCCCTCCATACACGTGTATGGAGGGATCAAAGCCTTTGGAAGCTTGTTCAAGAAGCTTTAGCCTTGCATTGCTCTATATAAGCAAGGGACTTTTTCCTTACACCAGGTTCTGAGATTTTGGAGGGCAAAAATCCATCTCTCTCTCTATATTGCTTGTGGTTAGAGCTTGGAAGTTGGATTTTTTTGCATTTTTGCACTACACCTCATAGCACAAGACCTCCATCCTCCATTCAAACACCTTGAGGCTGATCTTCAGAGGCTAGAAGCTCAGAATTTTGGACCAAAAGGCTGCTAAAGACTTGTTCTTCAAGGGTAAGTATACTTTTCCCCTAAACTAGCCCTTTTTTGTTTCATTTATAAGCCTTGCTTGCAAGAATTTTTGGGCTCCGACCCTAACTGAAAATAATCATATTTTGAGTCTCTTTTCATGTTTGATTAAGGGTCTTTTTCTGTTTGAGACCTCCTTCCATCACTTGCCTCTTTAACTTTCTTTTAGGTCTATTTTTGCATAGTATTTTAGGCTTATTTGTGAACTGTTTTGAGCTTTGATGTAAACTGTAAAGTGGCTTGTTTTGAGCCATTCTTCAACTTTGTTAAGGGCTCTCCTCTGTTTGAGGTCATTTACTACCACTTGCCTCTTTACCCCTCTTTTAGGCCCTTTTCTTGCATGCTAGTTTAGGCCTACTTGTGTTTATTTTCGTGGTTTGATGTAAACTGTGAAGTGCCTTATTTTGAGGCTCTCTTCAACTTTGTTGAAGGGCTCCTTGCTGTTTGGGGTCGGCTTCTGCCCCTTGTCTCTTTGACTCACTTTTAGGGCTATTTTTGCATGTTAGGTTAGCCCTATTTTTATTCATTTTTGAAGCATGTTGTAAACTGCAAATAGTTTTTTTTTTGAGGCCCTCTCCATGTTTGATTAAGGGTCTTTTCTTATTTGAGGTCATATGATAGCTTGTATGCTTAGTTGCCTCTTGTTTTGAGCCTTATGCCTAAGCTCTTGTTGCATGCCTTGGTTGGCCTTCTAACCACTGAAATCCAGTGGATTTTCAGTGGCTTGGCCCCTGTTTTGAGCTTCCAAATTAGAGGGGGGTGACCCCCTCTCACCCTGACTTGCTTGATGGCCATTTTGGCCTTCTAAAGAGCCCCCATCTTGCATGCTTTTTTGACTGGCTTTGGGGCCAATTTTGTGAGTTTTAGGACTACCATATTTGATTTTCAGAGTTGTATATGCCATGCCACTTGTCTATCTTGTATGTGCCTAATAACTCCTTGCATGGCCTTCTAAAGGAGCCCCTCATTTTGGTATGCATTGGCTGCATTTCCATGGTTATTTGGGCCTATTTTTACATGGTTTATTCACTGATTTTTGCTGGTTTGATGAGTTCTCACTTGCATCATATATTTTCCATGTAAACCATGTTTGCTAGTCAAATTCGCATGCTAATTTAGTCCATCTTGTTAGCACTTTTTGGCCTTTCTTTAAACTGGAAAAGTCCATGTTTTGGGACTGTCTTGGTTCCGTCTTTAGACTTCATAGTCCAATAATGCATGATTTGTATAGCTGTAAGTCATTCCATGTGCCTAGTTTTACATTTCGGGATTCATCTCATGCATCGGGTGCCATGTTTCCATGTTTCGGGACTGTTTAGCATCATGTTTGAGTGTTGAAATTTTCATGTTTGCATACTTAGTCCATATTGCATGTTTGCCATGCTTATGTGTTGCGTTGTTCGGGTTAAACGTTAATCCGAGCACGGGAAACGAGGGGTATTTCATACTTCAAGTGATGGGATGCGTCTCAATTCTCGGTCGCCAAAGCTCTTGATGATTCATGATAGAGTTCTAGGCTTTACTTGCTTTACATGTACATTCATTTCACATCGAGTCATGCAATTCGACTCCTCGGCCATCATGCATCGATATGCGTGATTGGTGGCACGAGGATCGAGGACTACACTCCCTGAAGAGCAGTCATGCATACATGTGTGAAAATACTTTGCCATGCCCCTTTATTGCTCTCTGTTGCAGCAAATCAAGAATCAACAGCCTTCCGGAGCTTGGCACGCATTCCAAAAACAATTGCAAACAGAGGCTAATTGGGGCATCGCAGTGGATTTTCGCGCAAGGCAACCTGAATATGCATCATTCATCATTTGGATCAGAGCTGAGGCGGTCCCTGGCTTGCATGCCAATTTATTGCTTTCCTAGATTAATTTGTTAAATAATTAGGATTTTATATTATTTATTTGGACTGTATTTATTTGGGACTGTATTATTCTTTCGGACCCTCCGAGTGAGGGCCAATTGTTATAATAAGGGTGCGTGCGTGTGTGCATGTCTTCCAATCCCTTTCTTTCTCCTTTTTACTTAACCGCTTATGATGGTTAGATTAAGGCATATTTAAATTAGCATACAGTATGATCGCATGTTTGCATCCATTTATCTGTTTTGCATGCACCGGGCTCGGCGCATCATACTAACTGCATTTGAATTTCAATTTCAAATTGAATATGTGTTAGCTGTAGCATTTCACATGCCATGTCTAGAATAGCCGAGCCTGCTATAGTTGCATTTTGCATGTGTTGCATTAGGCATTTCTGTATAGTTAGGATCATGCATTGATTTCTAACTGATTTCATTGTTTTGGCACGGAGTACGATGTAAGTATTTATGCTTTAGCATCTCGCATGAGTGTAAATGTTAACATGACAGCATGCTTACCATATGGCTAAATGCTTAGTTGATATAACTGCCTGAGTGCCTGTGGGTGAAGGTTGGATTACTTGAATTGGGATAATTCATTGAAATCTGCATTTTAGCCTACTTGCGAGTAGCAAATTTCAAACATTTTCCAAACAAACGGATATGCAATGCTTTGTTCCAAATTAGGCGATCTAGTCTATACTTGTTGTGCTGTGCGCATCACATAGTAATTCTAGCTAATTAACTGGAATAAGAACGCATATGTTTTCAAAAATGAGATATCATGGTTAGTAGAGGCCGATCTTCGGATCGGGCGAGCGGGGGTGCTCACGAAGTGACCTTCCTCAATCGTACCCAAGTTCCTGAGCCGAGGCAACTTTGGTGATGACGGACACGTGGCCTTTGGCACCGAGTCAGGGTTTCCTAAATTTCCCCGTTAAAAAATATTTAGGTGGCGACTCTGTATTTGGCGAAGCAGTCCATGTTTGACACTTCTTTCTAAAAAAATCTATTTTTCTCAAAACGATTTGCCGGATTTGGACTCTTTGGTTCAAATTAAGAACCGTAACAATTTGAGTCCGAACTGTAGTAAACTCCAAATGATGAACAGAACGGGACTCACCCTCCCAGGGCGTTCGGGGGACGTCTACACATTGTGAAGATAATAGTTAAGGCCAAAATCTTTTTCAACTCTAGCTCGTTTACTCCTCCGTGGTTGGATTTGAGAATTTTCTTGTTCTTGAAAAACTTAAGATGGAGTAGAAGAGCTAGGCATAGATAAAATATTTTCAGAAATTATTTGATCCCAACTATTTCTAGATTTGAAAGAAAATTTATTTTCATGAAAAATAGTATTGCTTGATTCAAAAATAATATTATTTTTCATATCAAAAAATCTATAAGCTGTACTATGCAATGCATATCCAAGAAAAGTACAAGTGGTAGCTTGTTCACCCAATTTAGGTCGTTTAGGATCTGCAAGCCTCATAAAATCTAAACAACCCCAAACCTTCAAATAACCTAGATTTGGTTTATGCCCCCGCCACAACTCATAAGGTA
This sequence comes from Camellia lanceoleosa, assembly GCA_025200525.1. Lineage (NCBI taxonomy): Eukaryota > Viridiplantae > Streptophyta > Magnoliopsida > Ericales > Theaceae > Camellia > Camellia lanceoleosa. The sequence goes on from CM045763.1 coordinate 85,884,229, forward strand.
TAATTTTAGTCTTTTTGTGTGGTACTCTATTTATGACATGGCAAGCTGTCAAAATAACATTGCCCCAAAGATTTGAGAGAGCACTTGAATCAATAAATACAGCATTCGTCAAATCAATTAACATTCTATTTTTTTCTTTCAGCTACGCCATTAAATAAAGGTGAATATTGTGGATTAGTCTCATGAATAATTCTCAATGATTGAACAAAAGAGTTAAATCGAAGAGATTTATACTCCCAGCATCTATCACTTCTAATTCTCTTAATCTTTTTACCGAATTGATTTTCCACTTTAAGAAGGATTTTTTTAAATTTCTCAAAAGTATCACTTTTATTTTTAATAAATATACATTTGTATATTTTGAAAATTCATCAATAAAAGTAATAAAATATCGGTTACCACCACGAGTTAAGATTCCTTCAAACTCACACAAATTCGTATGAAATAATTCTAGCAATTCGGTATTTTTTTCAACACTTTTATGAGGTCGCTTGGTAATTTTTGCTTTACTGCAAACTTCACATTTCTCAAATTTTTTTGTCACTTATGGAATTAATCTTAAACTACTCATGATTCCCACATATTTACTGTTAATATGACACAAGCGAGTATGCCAAAAATTAATAGAAGACAAAGGTGGTGTTTGGGAACGTGGTTTGGTGCCTATTTTCTTCACCAACGGAAAAAATTTCAAAACCAAGCACTGTAGCTGAGTGAAGGAGCTTAATCCAGCTGTATGGCATTATATTGGTAAAAAGACGTATTTACCCTCCGTTGCTCTACCTATTTGGAGACGCGTTGACATCTTTCATATCTCTCACCAAAGGCTTTACCTGGACTCGTTAACAGCAGAGTCGACTACCTCTCTCCGGCGGCTCACTCCGACGGAACTGTTACGGAAGACCAAGTAGCCGATCGTCGAGGAGATAGAAAGGTACGGTTGCGAAACACCATTTCTGTGCTTTTTCTTCATCGATCTGCACCGATGATAATGTACTCCCCTGTAATTTTTTTTTCTTTGTTCAACTTCGGTTGTTCAGTCACCGATCTTCCTACTTCTCTTCACCATGTCGTGTCCAACAAAAAATACATTTTTCTCAGCAAACCATTTTTCCTCTTTTGTCTTCCTTCATTTTGGGTTTTCTGGAGATTTTCTTCACCAATTTTTTTTTTCCCTTTTTGCCATCTAATTAACAACTAAAACGACCATTTAATTGGCACAGAACATCTCTCAATCTTCATCAAAAAAAATTTTCTTCCTAATTTGATTTTCAGTGTAAATAAAAAAAACTCGGACAAAATAACAAATATTTCAATTCGTACTGTAATTTTTTGTAAAAATCTTTTTCAAAATTATTCTCATATATAAAATTTGGCTTTCATCAAAATTTAATAAAATTTGTAATTTACATTTGATGAATTATTAATTTGGAAATAAATAAATAAATTTAACTTGTTTTTCAGTGTACAAAAATTATCAAAAAGTAATGGACAAAAAAACATTATCGATGAATTAATTACCTTTTTTTGTGTTAGTTTTTTTTTCTTGCTTCCACGTAAATAAAAACTAAAAGGAACAGTTCTGTGGTCTAGAGCATCTCTGTTGGCTTCAACATTATTTGTTTGAATGTAATTTGATTTTCAATTAAAATAGGTTTAGGCTTTGAATTCTATACACCTTGTACATTACTTTGATGTCACGGGTCATCACCATATCTTGCAAATTTACTGTTTCTCATGCCCATTTTTGTGTTGTATTTGGAATTTTGTGATATGCAACTTTCTGAATTTCTATTGGAATTTTGTGATGTATTGGAATTTGTATTGGAATTTTTTGGTACTACCAGTTTTACTTTGAGACCTTCAATGGTAATATATGAGCCTCATTGGTATCCTTATCCTTCTGTTACAATGGACCAATGCCATGAGTGAATTTGCATCTGCTTTGCATATCTACATTCCAATTAAGATCATGATCATTCAGTTTACATAGAATCTTAAAAGAACATTTATTTCGTATGAGCATCTCGCACTCCTTATCAAACTTTTTTCCCGATTATGTAATTTGATTTTCAGTTTACATATAGATTTGATGAATTAGTAATTAATTGATTTAAACAAAAAATTTTGCTTTAATTTACTCAATCTATTATGCTGTTAACAAAAATGAGATGTTATAAATGTAGATTGCTATTCCTTCAATCTGTTATGCTGTTATAAATTAACTATTACATTTCAGCGAATATATGTGTATTGCAATTATAACCCCAATCTGTGGTGCTGTTGTAGTCCTATGCTTGGTCTGTGTGTAGTAATATGGCTTCCTCTTTTTCCACTGCCACGTCGATATGGCCACAGTGCATGTGTGCTTGTAAAGGTATCCAGATCTCACAAAAATCCTGGCCGTGCATATTATGTTTGCTCCTGGCCCGTGGTGAGTTGTAACAAATGATTATTTGTCACTCCATATGTTTGCACACTATAATTCCCACAACTAATAAATTTTTTACATTTGTTACTCATCAGCAATGTGTTAATTGAATTAGTTGGTGTGATGAATCAAGGAGACGGAGCCCCGACTACGAGTCTGGGTCAACCGATGTCATGCAGTTACGGGCTGATGTCGTTGACATTTTTAATACGTTGCGTGAAATGAAAATGATGATTTGTGTGTTGTGCATCATGGTCATCATCTTATTATTGTGAATGTAAACCCCGTAAATCATTAGCCTTGTACATAAGTACTGTTTTGAAAAAGTACTATTTTGAACAAGTAACTGCATTGTGATCGTTTGTATGTAAATGCTATATGTTGTTAGTAATTATCGTATTACTTTTTATAAAAATGTGGAAGTTGTCTTTTCCATATTGTTCATAGTTTATTGTCTGAAATGTATTCATCAACTGGGTTCTAATGTATACAATACGTCCTCTCACATTAGTTAAATGGCTACAACACGGTCGTCCCCTCGCACCCCGTCTAAGAATAAAGGGGTTGGCCTATCAGGTACTGAAGGAATTGTTGATGACTTCGATCATGCACATGAGGTGAACTGGGACAGTGCAGCGACAGAAATCTTCCTACAGTGTATTAGGGACGCAATATTAGCAGGCCGACGGGTAGGTACAACCATAACCAAAATAGGGTATAATGAAATTGCACTAAAATTCGCTAAGTGCACAGGTAGACGTCATGAAATTACACAACTGAAGAATAAGTACAACAATTTGAAAAAGGAATGGCAGGCTTGAAATAAGTTGATGGATAGCAGTAAGGGTGTGACTATCATTGGGTTTGACAGGGAAACCGGGTTGTTCACAGCGTCGGAAGAGTGGTGGGACAATCTTAAATCGGTATGTACCAAAATTTATTTCTCTTTTATGTAATAAGTCGTGAAAGTTTACTGGCAACTTATACTTGTTATTATTCATTATTGGTCGTAAACTTTTCACATATGTACATTATGTTAACTTCAAAACCTTTTAATCCAAAATAACTACCAATTTGAACACTGTACAACAAAAAAAAGTAACTACATTTAACTTATATGAAACTAGCCCCTTTAATTTTGTACACACATGTATACGAAAGGAACTTGTTCATTGATTGTCCTATGTCACTGTGACAAAAAAATTAAATTCTAATTTGATTTTTCATTTGCAGACAAACAAGATCGCTTACAAATTCAAGACGAAACCATTGGAGTATGAAGAGTTGATGTGTGAAGTATTCACTGGTGTAACTACGACTGGCAAACTCTATTGGACGCCGAGGGAGAAGGCTGTAGATGTTGGCGAAGGTGAATCCGACTCAGTGGACTCTTCTGGGTTGGTACCATTTACCGAGCCATACAGACCGAACGTTAACTTACCTCCAAACTCCCCCACCGTCCACCTTGAAGAAGCAGACCCTGGGACAAAGAGGAAAAATGGAGGTAGCACTAGTAAAAAGTCGAAGAAGATCTCTAGTGGAGCATCGGTGCTTGCGGATAGTTTTAACCATCTGTCTAAGGCGGTTCAACCTGAAGCACAAGTCGAAACTGGCCGGTGCATCGCAGAAGTATGGCATTGAGCTATGTGTGCAGCGGCTTATGGCTATCCCGGACTTCATCAGTACCCCCTTGTTCCATTTCGCCTACATTGCGTTAGAGAACGAGGATTACCGAGAAATATTGATGTGTATGCCAGATGATGAGAATGTAGTCGGTTGGCTTGTGGCATTGCAGGCTTCAAAAGGCCTGTGAGGACTTGGGTTTGGTCTTCCACGCAAAAATGGGACCTGTTTGGTTTTGTTGTAGTGCGATTTTTGTGGACTAGTTCTGTGGGTATCTGTTTTTATTTGTTTTATTTTTTTCTGTGGTTGCACTGCGCTGTAGTTACTATTACTTTACTTTTGTGAACGCTACCTACTTTTGTCTTACGCAATATGGGATCATGGTGTAACCTTTACTTTGTTGGCATTGTTCACTTTATTGGTTGAATGTAATGTAATGGATAGTTGATGTGTTCCACATTTACGGTTGAACTTTAATGGTCCAAATGTGCTTAGTTTACAAGTGGATAATTGATTTGTGTGTTGTGTGCATTGTAGGAGTCATCAACAAATAATGTGGAAAGGTGAAAGTAGCAACTATAGAAATTATGATGATGTAATCATCGAACAGGCTGAGGAAGAAGAAGACCTACAAAACAACGTAATCGGTGACGCTGCGCAGTATGCAATGGAATATTACCCGAAGTACATGGAGAAGATCCCATGCCGAACTTCTATTCTGACCGATCGTGCCTGGATTCAAGAATTATTTGATGGGCACGTAGGCAGGGGTGAACAAAATTTGCATATGCTGCTATATGTGTTTCAAGCGTTGTGTGACACATTGCGAAGCGACTTCGGTTTACGGGTACCTACAAGACCCCATGAATTACACATTGAAGAAAGTGTTGCGATGTTCATCCATACGTTGGACGGCTGCACTAACCGAAAAATTCAGGAACGATTCCAACACTCAGGAGAAATTGTGTCGCGACATTTCCATGCAGTGTTGGAAGCAATGAAGTTGTTCACAGAAGTGCATTGTAAGCCCACCAGAGATCAAAATAATAGGCATCTATATTTGCGCGATCTAGAGGGAAATACGTGCCTTTCAAGGTTAGCATATTAGTTGCCATTATCAATTACTTTTCATTTTATGTGATGTAATGTGAACCTCATGTGATGTACGTTATTGGTGCAGCATTGTATTGGAGCGTTGGACGGTACTCATGTAGAAGCCGTGTTGCCTACCCGTGATGCCGGCACATATTACGGTCGTAAAAGATATCCCACCCAAAACATATTAGCAGTATACGACTTCGACATGTGCTTCATTTTCATATCTTGTGGTTGTGAAAGAAGCATGCATGACAGTCGCATCTTCAACAAAATATTTGAGAACGAACATGTACCGTTCTCGCACCCCCAAGGAGGTAGCACATTTGAAATTAAGTACTCATTATTAATTTTGTTGAAAATCTTAAATTGATTGACCAAATATAGGTAAATATTACCTTGTGGATGCGGGATATCCAAACAAGAAGGGATATTTAGCACCATACAAAGGGTCTCAGTATCACCAAGCACAGTTCTGGGATCGTGGACGACCTGATAACTTAAGAGAATTGTTTAACAAGGCGTACGCATCATTGAGGAGCGTGGTGAAAAGAACATTTGAAGTGTGGAAATCGCGCTGGAAGTTCCTGAACGACATGCCCGACTATGATTTTGCGACGGTGCAGGTGCCATTGGTCAGTGCATCAATGGCCTTACACAATTTCATCCGTAGGCACGAGATAGTTGCTAATGCACACAACCAACATGTCAGCTGTTCCTCAGTGCTAGATGACATGCCCGCCGCGAAAGGAGGACAAAATATTGATGATGGCCTCAGAGTTGGGGATACAGATGTAAATATGGCCAGAGTTTGTGTGCGCATCCGTGACCATTTGTTTCACATACGAAATCAAGGACTATTGTGAAATGCTTGTTATCTAATTTGTATGTTTGTGTAATTTGTAATTTCTATTTCCGCATTGCAATGTGGCTGTAACAAATTATTTAAATTTGTAATTCGTGTAAGGACAATGCAAGTATGTTGCAAAATTTATATTTTTTTAAGTACTACATCTTATCATTTACTATTTAAATGTAGATTGCGTGTATAATTTTTTGTTTTATTTTTATTAACTATTTGTATAAGTAAACGCCGAATTTGGTAACCACATTTGTCTATTTTTGTAAAATTTTATTTTCTTACTTAGCTAAATTTTTTGAAATTCACCATTTCCCCTTTCTGATTTTTTTTAAAAATTTTTAAATAGCAATTGTCGTCATTGTATATTTCGTAGTACTAATGAATTTCAAAGATAAATCAAAATAGAAAATTCTTAGTATTTATTTCATTAATTTTTAAGAAGATACAAATATTTTGGAACAAAAAAATATTCGAATAAAAACTTAGGACTTGTTTGGTTTTGTTTTGAGAGATAAATTATGAAAATTAATTATGGGGAAAGAGTTACCAAATTTAGTTAGTTTGTTTGATTGTATATTTTTGAGCTAATTTTGGAGTATAGGAGTTGTGAAAATAATTTTATTGTAGTTGAGTAGATGTATGTGAAAGGAAAAAATGATTGAGAATGAGAGAGGAGTGAGAAAAAGTGATTGATTGATATATAAGAGATAGAAAGTGATTTATTTATTTATTTATGTTTTGCAAATTCACTAAACCAAACAAAATTTTAATTAATTTTTATATGTGAAAATTAAAATAAAGGTTTCCAAACAAATGTTTTTAATTTTTTGGAGAAATAGATACAATTTTCAATTAAATAAAAAATTTAATTAATTTTAATACGGCAAACTAACAGCAACTTCATTAATTAATTCATTTTAATTTATTTTGCAAACAATTGTTTGCAGCAAAAGTCGGAGAGATTGTATTGAATAGCCACGTGGAAATTCTGCTTTAATTTGTAAGCGGTAATATAAATGGTGGCCACATGGACATTAACAAATATTTGCAATTAAATATCAATAGGGGCAATTTGGTCAATTTACATTCCACTATCATTTCAAACACATTTTTCAATACAATAATCCCTAAAAATTAATCACATCTTTCCAAACACATAAACTAAAATACCCTACTAAAATAATCAAACCATAAAAAAACCTCAAAAAATCGACTTTCCAAACACCCACAAAGTGTAAGTAGTGTCATAGTAATAATCATAAAATTAATCAGTAAGAAAATTTAAGAGATAAAAATGACATTTATACTTATCTGTATTGTAGGAAGCCACTTTTGCTTCATGTGCCTCGTAGTCTTCATCATTCATCTCTTCGGTTGGGATTTTGTTTGAGTTGTTCTCGGTAAGAACATAAGCAACTTTCAAAAAGTTGAGATAAAAAAGAACTTTTCATTTCCATCTTTTAAAATTAACTCCTTGGGACTTGAAAAGCTTGTTGAGATCTCTAATTCCATCATTGGTTTTTTCTGGTACTTGTTCCATGGTTGATCTCCTTAAAACTGTAGGTGAAAATACCAGAAAAATTATATTTTATTAATAAATAATATAAAGAAAATAAGATACAAATAGATCAAACTGAGACACAGATATCTCGTTTTCTTTAAGGAAATCAAGCCCACTACGGTAGGAAGAACCCAAATACCGATGCAATAGCCACAAAATTATGACTTGTCCTCTTCAGGATACAACAACCTAACCACTTGTCGTATGATTCTGGCCAACTCTGCATAAGATGGTGAACTCAAAGCTCTACAAAAAAAAAAACACCCTTCTTTGACTAGTAATCTCTCAAATATAAAAAATAGTTGGTGAGGAAAAGAGTAGATGAAAAGAACTATTTATAGGCCACTAAGACCTTACAAATTACACCCAAAAATAATGACCATTAAATTAGAAAAAATGAAAAATCTCCAAATATTAATTCACTACCAAATTCATGAACTCCAATTAATCTTTATTCATGAACATGACAAAAAGTCACCAAAATAACGAATCTCCATTCATAAATAAGATGAAATTTATAAATAAAATAAAAAAAAAATTATAAACAAAATATATAAATAAATAAATAAAAAATATTAAAATCGTCCAATAGTAATTTCCTCCACATCCATTCATTCAATGGAGTAGCAATGACGAACATGGGCAGGTGAAGAACCAAAAGCACCCAATAAATACAACACCAACACTGACGGGGACTCTATAAGACAGTGTACACTGCAGCTTACTAAACTTGCATGCAATCGCTCTCCTTCTCTGTGTTCCCATACTTCTTACAGGTTTATATCTATTTTATTATATAAAACACACAGCTCAAAATATATTTTGAAATTATATCATGCATTTTTTCATATTCGAATTACTCTTATATATGTAACTATCTAAAATTTTGATTCTTTCAGTTTTTTCCTTCCATTTACATTTAGATTGTTTCTTTCAACTGTCATTTTTGTACATGCATCGCATGATTATGTAACCTTTCTGGCATATATATTGAAGAAATGTTGGTTGATTGGAGGTACTTCAAATCAAACTTACTGCTATTTTTCTTGTAGGTTTCAAGGATTTGCAAGCATCTCTCATGGCTTCCCACAACTTGTTTGAGAGAGACATTAATCCGGTACTCCATCATATTATTTTATTTATAAAAAACTTGGTTCATTTCAATGCTAATAATTTTTGGTAATATGTTTTTGCAAGTAATATGGTCATTGTTGTTGTCTTTGTTGCTATATAGGGTATGCCTGGTACAGTTTCTATAAAGTTTAAAATTGATAATATGAATGTTAAAAATACCTTTCCTTAATTTTAAATAATTAAAATTTTAAACTTATTTAGGCTTAATAAATCTTAAGTTAATTTTACACTAGAACTTTGATACATATTTTAAAATAATAAAATAAAATAAAATTATAAGTAGTTCTGTAAACAACACCAAACAATCTCAGGAGTTATAAAAACTGTAATGCATTTGTTTTTTGTCATTAAAATAAATGAAAAACTAACTAAGCACATGTGGTTTTAAATTATGATTAAAATAATTAGTATTTGCATTAGTTCAAGAATATACATAAAAATCATGATTAAAATGAAAATAATATGGGTGGGTACCTCTTTAAAAGGTCTCAAGATCAACTCTAGCATAAGATGCGATTTGGTGGGGAAATTTTTGATGCCTTAAATGGGTTTGCTCAGCTCTTGCCATGGATTTCTCTATCCTAGGGCGGACAATATATCGAACGAAAACTTTTTGACATTTTTTAATTTTTCAATAGAAATTTTTTTATATATAAATTTAATTTATATTGCTTTGCAAAATGCAAAATTACTAATTTTTTCCAAGAAAAATTTTCTAACATACTTTTACAATTTATAATATTTTTTCAATTGAAAAGAAAGGTTGATCTTATTCGAAGAAGGCTTCTAGCATGCCTTACTATTTTGAGGGCCAAACCAAAAAAATGGTCATTCATTAACATTCTAGCAAATGTGCCTTTTATTTATTTGATCCAGTGTAAGGGCTCAATAACTTCATTTTTTGGCGTAAAGAAATAACAAATTTTTTAAGGATCCTAAAAATGGAGGCCTTCTAAAATGTGGGGTCTTAGGTGATTGTTTAACCTGCATAATGGACGGGCCACCCCAGCTATCTTTAAGGCTATATATATTTGATTAAAAGATTTGAAAAAAGAAAAAGAAAATGTAGGTAAAATATAAATAAAATATAATTACATTTTATACAGTTTCATACACTTTTTCTCTTTTTATTTTTAAATCACTTTCAAATCTTCCAACCAAGCACAGTGTAAAAGTTGGCCAGATAATTACAATGTAAAAAAAATAAAAATAAATACATAAATATAAATATCTCTTTTAATAATATATGTTTACTTAACATGCAACCCCCCTCCCCCCCCAAAAAAAAATGAGAGAGCGAGAGAGAGAGAGAGAAAACAACAGAAATTTATGTCCATATTGCCAAACAAACATAAACTTTGTATTTTTATTGATCAGGTGCTGTTTGAGGAGAAATCATATACGAGGAAGGTTACACTAAATAGACCACAAAAACTGAACAGCCTCACCTATGAAATGGTATATTTTTATTTTATTTTGGTATTATATGAAATGGTATGTTGACTTCCTTTGGTTTCATATTTATTTTAGTTTAATAGAAGGCAAAATTTATCTATTTTTCTTTGGTTTTCAAGCATTTTCCTTTGGTTTCTTTATTTATTTTGCCACTAACCCCAAGTGATTGTCTACATTATACTTGTCGTCCAAAATTATGCAGAAGTTAATTTTATAAGTAGCTTGAGAAAAATTATAAGGGATCAAAAGTGAAAAGTAAAATACTAATCAATTTTTTTCCCTAAGAATTTGATAATATAATGAAACTTGTCATCTTTTTTTTTTTTTTTTTTTTTTTAATGAAGAATTTAAAAAATGTAATTAAATTAGTACACACAAAATACAAAAATACAAACCTATTAAAAGACTTACAATCAAAGAGATTTATAAATAAAAAAAAATTAAAATAACCTAGCCAAAACCTCAAAAAAAAAAAAAACTATTTAGAAAAAAAAAAAAAAACCCTTAAAAGCAGTGGACACCAAAGACAATAAATGGAATCAACACCGTATGAATTTGAAATTCATATAGAATTTCAAAATGAAATGGTCATCTCTCAAAACCTGTGTCACTAAGAAAAACCCTAATAAACTGTTTGGTCACAGAGAAAACTTGGGGTACGCGTCTATAATCAATGGAGGTTGAGCCTTCGTGTTGGAGATTCAAAGGGTGAGAGAAAACTCCGAGCAAGAAATGTGAGAACAAAGGGGGGAGAGAGAAAGAGAGAGGTAGTGTTTTTTTTGGTAAACAGTATTGGGTAGTTGATTGAGGGTGAAAGTGGAAAAGGCAGGATGTGTTTCTTTTTTTTGGTTAAATCACTTAAATCACATGTGGCAGTGCATGGTAGAGGCTTCCAGAGTCAAGCCTCACCTATTATAGTATAGATAATGTATATAAAATTTTTTTTTTTTTATTTTTTTTGTTATTTTTTTAATGAACATGATCAACAAAATAGAAATGTGATTTTTTTAAACAGTTAATTAATGAACATTAAAAAATAAATAATAAATGAATACAATTTTTTTACTAAACAATTACAAAATTTATATTTTAAAAAAAAACAAATAAACACTAATAGAACACTTACAGGAGAAGAAAATTGATGGTGTTAAACAACTCCTTCAAAAGTTATTAGTTTTAAATAGCACAAAATTGGAAAGCAACCTAAAAAAATATAATAAGCCAACAAGAAGTCATCCCCAAAAAAAAAAGTCAAGACCTACAAAATTCCCACATGGTGATAGGGCATTAATTATCACTTAGGTTGAACTTTTATATGGTGGGGAAAATGAAAAAAGAAAATTCATAAAAATATGGGTCTAAAATCCAAATTATAATGAAACAATACTGTATACATGTTTTTTTTTTCATATATATATATATATTTGTAATTTAGATTGAACTTTTATATGATGGAAAAAATGAAAAAAAAAATCATAAAAATATGAGCGTAAAATCCACATCATAATGTATATAATTTATTATTTTATTATTATTATTATTATTTTATTTATAATTTAGATTAAACTTTTATATGGTGGAAAAAAATGAAAAAAATTCATAAAAATATGAGCTTAAAATTCACATTATAATGTATACATTTATATTTTTTTTATTTGTTTTTTTTTTAATCAACGTGATCAACAAAATGGAAACGCGAATTTTCCATTTGAAAAGTAATAGTTATAAAGTGCTTATTTATAAACATAAATAATAACTAATAAATAAATACCATTTTTTTTTACTAAACAATTACAAAGTTTATACTTTAAAAAAACAAATAAACAAACAAAGAACACTTACTATAGAAGAAGGTTGATGGTGCAACCCTTCAAAAAGTTGTTAGTTCTGAAGTCAGTTAGAGGTGATTGCATAAGTCAGACATTGTGTGAGATCAAAGCAATCTGGAAAAAATAAATTTCTACTAATAATGAACAAAATTAAACTAATAATGAAAAAATAAATTAAAGCTTCTAAATAGAATTAATGCTCGAGAGATGTTAATGGTTTAGGGAAACTACCAAAGAAGTATAAAATTAATGGAGGGGATCTCAATCTGCCATTTAGATATTTGAAATGGGAAACATAAAATAAAATTTAAAAAAAGAAAGCATTTTATAACCAAAAAATAAAATTTTAAAAAAGAAAGCATTTTATAACAAAAATCTTGTAATTTACTTTTAGAGTAGGGTGGGAATTAGTGGCATGCAATACTTAGTTTCCAATTTTTTGGCTCATGTCTTAAGCAATGTCTCTGTCAACTCTTAATTCAGAAATCAACAATTATTTTAACACATTGTGATAGGAAGAGAAAAAGAAGAGAAGAGGAGAAGAGAGTTTGGCTCATGTCTTGCTAAAAACTCTCGAGTGGTGCAATGGTAGTTAGGAACCACTCTTGTGCAGTGGTAGTTTGTGTCTTTATATCTCTCTTCCCCCACTTTTTTTGTTTTTGTTTTTAACAATTTTGTTTTGGCATGGCTTTGAAAGAGAAAATTATTATAGAAAGAGAGAAGAAATTAAAAAATACAGAGAGAGATGGTTATTAGACAGTTATACGTAACCTGAACAATTTGAAAAAAGCCCCTCAGGAATAACTCTTGTGTTGTTTTTGATTGATGGCCACAGGCCAGGACTTCCAAAATATGATTAATTACCACATCAAACATCCCAAGAAATGCATACCATGTGTTTATTATGCAAACTGTACTGGCAAATACTTTAGAACTTACTTTCCAATATAGAAATGAACATGATCCATGATATGTCTCCATTTAGTTCCTTTAAAAACAGTTAAAGAGGGTGGTAGAAACTGTTGTTCAAAATTGTGAAATTAAATAAATAGATTTATGAAGAAAACAAATTATATACCAAGAACATATGCTAATAATTACAATTAAATTTTAACAGAAATACACAAAACAATAAAAGGGTAAAGAGACGAAACCGAAGCCTGCAAGAAAGCAATTTCTTTAAAACAGATTTTGCCGCCTCACGGGTCGAGTGCTTGAGGAAACCCGGCGTCTGTCTCCCAGGATACGACGGTCAAAACCAGCTACGGCAGAAGCACTATCTGTCTAGCTTGGCGAACAAAACAATGGCAGAACTCTCTCACAATAGGAACTTTCTAGCAAATTGACTTGTAAAATGGAAGCAAAAATTTCTATATTGAAACTTGATAGGAAGGTCTCAATTTATACATGTATAGGGGAGAGAGGAAAAGCCTCTAGCCTTTAAGGCTAGTCATTAAAACACCAAGCATCCATAGCCCCTTTCCACAAAATGAAAAGTATGGATGCCCAAAGGATTCACACCCTTTAGCCAAAAAAATAGATTTAAATACTCTTTAAAATCCTATTCATGAATCTAACATCATGAAGCGATTTCTTGGCAATTTCTTATTCAAAACCCAATAGTTTTTGGCTCACTTGGACCCAACACAAAAAATTGGTTAGGACCCACTTTAATATTTAATTAAAGTCACTACACTTTAATATTAAATTAAAGTCTCCAAAAAACCATTTTTTCCAATAATCCCCCACATGAATAAAAATTGACCGAAAGACTCAACAAACGGACATCGTTCAACAATAAAGACTCTGAGAGAGAGTACAACGGACTAACCCCGACATCAGAGAAGGTAGCTTTTGGCTTTGAACCTCTCCCAGTGAAAACCTATCGAGTTTACTGGTAGATCAGTGAATAAGACATCTTGAACTGCTCTACCGTTTATATAAACTGAGACAATAGATCTCACATGGGAATTACTCCTACCACCATTATGTTCTCACTGGTGTGCCCTATGTGGCCCTGGACACTAGCCTGGTTCAGCGAGTGGTTTCAAAGAATCTTGGTCTACCCAATTCTTTTAGAAGCGGCCCCACTTCAAACATACATAGGTGACTCTACTAAAGTATCCTGCAATACTCAGCTCAACAGCTTAACACATAAGAGTCATTAACAGCTCAACTTATTCTCTACACTTGCCGGTATCACTGATAGAAGGAATGGCTGGAGGTTTAACCTCCTCAGTGACATACCACCGTTACACGTAATTAGGTTGTCCCATTCAACCTAGATCTTGGGATCTCCAGTCAACTAGGTTGGGTTTCCATTCCGGTAACTTCCAAAGGCCTTAACCACATTCATTTTGACAACGTTTCGACTAACACTCGACTTAATCCTTTGGTTAGCGGATCCGCAATGTTGTCCTTAGACTTTACATAGTCTAAAGAGAGAACTCCATTCGAGAGTAGTTGTCGTATGGAATTATGTCTACGACGGATATATCTAGACTTTCCATTATACATATTATTCTGTGCCCTACCAATTGCAAATTGGCAATCACAATGAATACAAATAGCTGGCACAGGTTTAGACCAACGTGGAATATCTTCAATGAAATGGCGAAGCCATTCTGCTTCTTCCGTTGCTTTATCCAAAGCAATAAACTCTGATTCCATCGTTGATCTAGATATTGTAGACGCCCCATTTTTGACCGACCTTAAGACTCAGACGTCACCGATTGAGCGCTTGGTGATGTTGCATATTGTGCTCGTTCAGAAGTCTCAGAGTCGCGGCCATGCGCCCTGCCTCCGGACTTCCGAACTCTCTTCTGTGTCTTGCCTTGGTTTGCGAACCGGACTCGGTTTTCTCTGTTTTCTTTCCTGAGGGGAGGGAGAGGTCCCGTAGACCATCTCTCAGTGGCCATGGGCTACATTTCGTGGCCGTAGGCCATTTTGCCCATTTCGGAGCCCGGTTCCCGGTTTTTCAGAGCTGTCAGGCCATGTGCCTTGGTTCGGGACCACCCAACCATCTCCGATTCCTCCGGTTTTTGGCATGCATCTCATTTACTCCCTTTCGAGGGACACTGGGGTCTTAGATACCCACTTCGTGGCCAAACACCACTTTCGGTGCTTAACGGATTTGGGACCCCAATGCGTTTTGGCCCCCGAGCATTCGTTTTGCATCGGTTTTTGTTCATTTTTGGCAGGTACCTCTGTTTTATCACCAGGAAGATCACTGGAGGGTGGGAGGCCATCAATTGTCTCAGCAACCAGTTATGCTCCTCCGGTGCCCCCCGGCGCCCGTTTTTCTCACTTCCGGACTAATGTTGAACACCCTAGGGCCATTTTCTTCGAGCTAAAACCACATATTTGTGTTGTACACACATGGGAGGATCCTAAAAACACATGGCCGGCCAGTAATTCTCATTGACCCTTTTGAACCCCTTCTAAAAGTGGCATGTTGTCTCTCTTGTTTCAGAGTTGCCAATTTCCAACCATAGGGTCTTGTTGTACACACATGGGAGGACACCAATCTTAGGTGACCGGCCAGTAATTCTCATTGACCCTTTTGACCCCTAGCCGGCCGGCCACCTCCAGCAAAAGTACATGGCCGGCCATGCTTCTTGGGAGGTGTGTTTTACAGTTGTATAGCTGTATCCCCCAAAATATCTGATTTCGGGGGATATTTTGCAAGCAAGGGAACTTAATCCCTTAAGGCCTACACTCTTTGACACACTTGGACTTACCATCCTTGCATGCATACATCTCTTTCTCTCTCTCCCTCAAGAGTTAGAACCCTTGCCTCAAGCTGACAAACACATATACATCTCCATCTCTTTGATTCTTCTCAAGTTTGGTGCCATTTCTTCATCACCATCAAGCACCACCACCACCACTCCATTTCTAGCAGCAAGGAGAGGTTATCAGAGGCTTAGAAGCAACATTCCTCAAGCCAAGAGATAGAAAAGAAGAAGTCTTCAAGGGTAAGTCTCCATTTCCCTCTTTTGTAGCATTTTCTTGCTTCATTTCTTAAGCCTACTTTCTCACTGTTTTGGGCTCCGACCTTAACTGAAACTAGGTCTATTTTGAGCTATTCTTAATGTTTGTTCAAGGGCTCAACCCTGTTTGAGCCCTCCATTTGGCATTTTCTTCAATATCATCTTATATGCCATTTTTTGGCATGAAATTTCTAGCCTATGAGTGATCTTTTTTCGAGCATAATGTAAACTGTAAGTGGGCCTATTTTGAGCTCCTCTTCAACATTGAAGAAGGGCTCAATCCTTTTTGGGTCCTCTATCTTGCACTTACCTCATAATCTCTCTTATTTACCGTAAATTTGCATGATTTGTTTGGCCTATATATAAATTGTTTTGGAGTTTGTTATGAACTGTGAGTAAGCTTATTTTGTGTCCCTCTACAACATTGTAGAAGGCATCAATCTTTTTTGGGGTCTCCATGTAGTACCTACTATTCTACCCCTCTTTGGCCCTCATTTTTGCATGCTCTTTTAGGCTTATCTAGCCTCTATTTTCGGCCATCATCAGAACTGGAATGAGTCATATTTTGACCCTCTGGACATATTTCATTAAGGGTCTTCTCTTTTTGGATGAATGTTTGGCCTACTTCATGTTATATCCTCTTGTGGCCTCAATCTTGCATGGCATTTTTAGCATATTTTCGTACTGATTTGGGGGATGTCATATACTGTAAATGTGCATATTTTTAGTCCCTCTTCAGTTTTGTAGAAGGGTATTTATCCATTTGGGCATCGTATGTATCACTTGCTTCAATACCCCTCTTGGGGAGCCATTTTTGCATTCTTGCTTAATCCTATGTGTGCTTGCTGTTTAGCCCTTTTTATGACTGAAAAATGCTTGTCTTGGGGCTGCCTTGCTACTGTATTTTCATTCTATGTCTATATTGTGCATGTTTGGTATAGCTATAGGCCATTTCGGGTGCTTAATTCATGTTTCGGGGCCATTTCATGCATCGGGTGTACTTTCGCCTCATTTCGGGGCTGTTTTCCCCCACATTTCAGTGCCAAAATTCATTTGCATGTTTGCATATCATTTCCATGCCATTTCATGCTTTAGGGCCATCGCCTCGGTTTGCGTGCGCGTGTGCACGCATTTCGAGACACTTCATTTTCATCCATCGGCCTCTTATGTGAGTGTGGCTGAGGCTCACTCATGTTAGTATAAGTCCATTTTGCATCCTGTATGCCATTTTAGTCTCATTGCATTCCGTATGCCATTGTCTCTGTTTGCGTGCCCGTGTGCGCGTATTTCGAGGCACTTCGTTTGCATCTCTCGGCCTCTTATGTGAGTGTGGCTGAGGCTCTCTCATGTTGGTATAAGTCCAATTTGCATTTGGAGTGCCATTTCATGCTTTAATGCCATTGCCTCGGTTTGCGTACCCGTGTGCGCGCATTTCGAGGCATCTCATTTTTCATCTCTCGACCTCTTATGTGAGTGTGGCTGAGGCTCTCTCATGTTGGTGTAAGCCCATATTGCATCGCATATCTCATTTTAGTCCTGTTGCATTCCGTATGCCATTTCCTCGGTTTGCGTACCTGTGGGTACGCATTTCGAGACATCTCATTTTAGTCTCATTGTATATCATATTTCAGGCCGTTTCATGCCTTTATGTCATTGCCTCGGTTTGTGTGCCAGTGTGCACGCATTTCGAGGCACTTCTTTTTATTATCCGACGGCCTCCTGTGTGAGTGTGGCTGAGGCTCTCTCATGTTGGTGTAAGTCCATTACTGCATTGCGTATGTGATTTCATCCATAGCATTGTGTATGCTTGGTTGTGTGTTATCTCGTTTAGCGTGTATGCCATTCCATGACATTGTGTATGTTAGGATTGCATATTAGCTACATTTCATGCATATCATGCATATTGCATCATGTTCGGGATAGGAGTTAGCCCGGGCACGGGAAACAAGGCACGTTTCGTACTTCGAGTGACAGAACGGGTCTCAATTCCCAAGTCACCGACACTCCGGATTACCCATGATGGAGTTAGGTTTTGTTGTAGCATTCATGTGCATTCATCCTATATTGAGTTGTGCAATCCGATTCCTCGGCCATCATGCATCGAGATGCGTGATTGGTGGCACGAGGATCGAGGCATGCATATATTTGTGAAATACATTGCTATGCCCTTTTCCTGCTCTCTATTGCAGCAAAATCAAGAATCAGCAGTCTTTTGAGGCTTGGCACGCATTTCGAGAAACATTGCAAACAGAGGCTAATCGGGGCATCGCCGTGGATTTCCGCGCAAAGCAGCCCAAACATGCATCATCTCATTATCCGGAGTAGAGTCAAGGCAGCCCCCCTGGCTTGCATGCCAGTTTATAGTTTTTCTTAGTTAATCTGTTAATTAATTAGGAATCTGTATTATTCTTCTATTTCGGACTGTATTATTCTTTTATTTCGGACTGTATTATTCTTTCATTCGGGACTGTATTATTTATTCGGACCCTCTGCGCGAGGGCATAATTGTAATAAGTGTGGGTGAGTGTGATGTATGTCTTCCAACCCCACGTCTTTCTTCCATTTTATTTACCCGCTTATGATGGTTAGATATGGGGCATGTTTCAATTAGCATATAGTATGATAGCATGTTTGCATCATTCATCTGTTTTGCACGCACCGGGCTCGGCGCATCATACAAATTGCATTTGTATTTCAATTCCAAATTGAATACGTGTTAGTTGTAGCATTCCATATGCTATGTTTAGGACAACCGAGCCTGCTATAGTTGCATCTTTGCATGTGTTGCATTAGGCATTTCTATACATTTAGGATCATGCATGATTTCTAATAAGCTTCTGTTTTGGCTTGGAGTACTCGGTAAGTTTTATGCTTTAGCATCCTTGCATGCGTGTGAGTGACTGCCATGATAGCATGCTTACCATGAGGCTAAATGCTTATGTGATATAACTGCCTTGAATGCCTGTGGGTGGAGGTTAAGTTAGATAGTGGCAAAATCATACTTTCTTAAGCCCACCCGAGGGTGGCAAATCCACGTCTTAGCCTACCTGCAGGTAGCATCATCAAACCGTTTTCAAACAAACAGACACGAAGTGTCTTGTTCCAATTCAAGCGATTCAGTCTATACTTGTATGCTGTGCGCATCACATAGTAACCTAGGCTAATAACCGGAATAAGAACTCACAATATTTTCAAAATAAGATATCATGGTTAGTAGAGGCCGGTCTTTGACCGGGCGAGCGGGGGTGCTCACGAAGTGACCTTCCCCAATCGTACCCAAGTTCCCGAGCCGAGGCAACTTTGGTGATGACGGACGCGTGGCCTTTGGCACCGAGTCAGGGTTTCCTAAATTTTTCATTTTAAAATATTTAGGTGGCGACTCTGTATCTGGCGAAGCAGTCCATGTTTGGCACTTCTTCCAAAAAAACCTGTTTTCAAAACGATTTGCCGGATTTGGACTCTTTGGTTCAAGATTAAGAACCGTAACATTTGAGTCCTTTGAACTGTAGTAGACCCAATATCGAACCAGAACGGGGGGGGATTCACACCCCTTCTCCCGTGATGCGTTCGGGGACGTCTACAGTTTCTGGCGACTCTGCTGGGGACTTAGAGAACTTGACTCGAACTCGTGATATCTTGTTTTGACTACACTTGTGTGTTTCTTTGCATTGCATTTGCATTGGTGCACCTAGGACACCGTGTTTGCCATCTGCTATTCTTGAGCGGTTTGCCGGAGGCTTGTCTTGTCAAGGCATGTCCATAAGGTCGAGTTCTGGCTCTGCCAGTATGGGAACACAAACCCCGGTTTTACCGAGGCACCCTTTTTAACCATTCGACCTAGTGCATATTCGGATCCATAGTGACCATTCCAAACTAGGACAGGTTGCTTACCCGTTTATAGGTTGTTTGAAACCGCTGCGTGCGTAGTGAAACCCTAGTTCCTGACAAAATAGGACAGGGAAACCCTACCCCAACATAGGGGTGTTTTCAGCTCTCACTTATCTGCTATGTGCTTGTTAGAGTGTGCCTCTACAGGGAATGCATGTATCAGTTGAGTTTGGGCAACGAGCCTGCGGGCATCAGTCAGTATCTGAGAATCAGTTGTCTGCGGATATCCGATTCAGTTTTGGGGAACAGTGATACAGGAACAGTGATCAGTGATTGAGGACAGTGTATTTTCAGCTTATCAACTGCGTGTTGTATGCCCGACTGTGTGTTGTGTGTATTTAATTTAATTTGTTATCTTGCCCGTTTTTACAGTTATTTATTTCTTTTCGCTTTATTATCTTTTTTGCTAGGCGCTTTTAGCACGATTGCTTCGAACCAATAGATATCCCCAAGCACTTTGGACACGAGGTCGCCGACTCAACCGATCCGAGATCTCGTTGGCGGACATCCATGTTCCACTCTCTACCCCGATTATCGAAGAAGAAGAAAAGCGCGGTGTGTCGAAACGAGGATTACCGGATAGAAGGCGCTGACAATAAATCAAGTTGAAATTTACGTATCCGCCATAGAGGTACATTTACCGGTCATTCAGATGAAACCGCAGAATACATCAGGGATGGAGGCGATGGTGCGCCAGGTGCATGAGAGCATGAAACAGATCTGAGAGGATGACACCCGCCAATTGGAATTCTCCAAGCAACAAGCGCGATCATGGCCCAAAGAGCCGGTGATCACTAGATCGCAGCGAGAATGCGTCGTCTGCTTCACATCGAGCTCCTCCTCCACGGCGGCTCCACTACTGGCGAGCATCTCATGGTCGAGAATACCTGCCAAATCCTCGAATATCCTCCGAACACCTGAATACCTTACCCGATGTCCGGACCACTCAAGAGGACACAGGTCTTCCAATGGGGCTGGCTCCGCCCCCACTTCTGACGCAACTGTCCAAGAATCTTCCACCCACCCTCCTGGACTCTCCATTTGAGTTCGAGGTAGATCATCTGACTCTGGTGAGTAAGTTGGAGCTCTTCAAGAAATCGTAGGGGTGAAGGCCATCCTGGACATTGAAGATGGCTACACCGCGGCGCCGTGACAACTGCCGGACAGATTCAAGATGCCACAGTTGACCGTTTTGATGGGTCGGAGATCCTATGGTCCATCTCCGGCTATTTTCAGACATCCTGAGACCAATGGGCCTAACCCGACCACAAAAGCTTTCTTTGTTTGGCAGAACTTTGTCGGGAGTGGCGGCCATCTGATACGCAAAGTTAGAAGATGATGTGAAGAGAAACTGGGATGAAATTTGGTGAGGCCTTCGTTGCCTGATACTCATATAATACACGATCGAGATTACAACACGAGAACTCGAAACACCGAGCCAGGAACAAAAAGAGACTTTGTCTGATTTTGTAACACGATGGAGAGCGAATGCATCGATGATGACCTTGAGGCCAACAGATAAAGATCAAATTCGGATGATTGTACGCAATCTCCAACCGAAGTTAATCGAATGATCGTACTCCTTTCCCCACCTTCTCAGTTACGAGATGAAGTCTGGTCGAGATGCGATGAAGCAAGGTTTGATCGACCAGACCGAGAGCGACCAAGGGCGTTCAACCGCAATAACAACGCAGGCCCGAGTGGCGCTGCAAACACAAAGACTTCGGAGGTCGGTATGATCACCACTACTCCCCCTTTCCAACCAAGGCCCGCAGCGGCCACACCCTTTTCCAAGATGCCAGGGAGGCGACAACCAAGCCCCGAGATACCAATCCAGAGGCCAAAGAACCTTCACTCCACTATACATGCCCTTGTCCAAGGCTCTTGGCGTTCTAATCAAAAAGGGGCATCTGAAACCCCTAGAGCTGAGGCCACTACCAAATCCACTCCTTCCCACACCCAAATCTTGTCGCGTACCACCGAAGGCATGGCCATGATACGGATCAATGTTTCTGGCTGCGTCACGAGATTCAAGACCTCGTTGACAAGAATATCATTCTACCTCCCGAAAGACCCAACGTCACAACTAACCCACTCCCCGCACATAACCAACATCCACCGCCCAAAAGAGTCAACCTCATCCAAACTGGGATCGTTTCCTACGATCCTAGTATCTATATTACTCCCTCTCACCCACCCAAGCCGGAGGTGATCCTTCCTAATTGCACCGATTTGTGCATGTTGGACACCTTCACAACCCAATCTAAGCCAGAGGTGGTGACCTCCGAAAATGGAGCAGGCGGGTTTGAGGAAAAGCAATTGGTGAGTGCAGGATGGGGCGACCAGGAATTGTCTTTGGAAGAGCTTATGATCCAAGCGGATATATCTTATCGATGAGCGATCTGGTGAGTGTGAAATCGCCGAAAAAGTGAATTGTGCATGATTGAGGGGGCGGACTTGAACAAAGGCGGATGATCGACAACGGTGGAAGAAGATTTTGCTAACCTCTAGTTCTTCAACGACCAAGCGAGGATGCAACAATCAATTGGTTTGAATATGAAGTCGGCGAGATTGCGGATGGTTAGATGATCGGTCGGATGTTGTGGAAATTCGGCGAGCAAGGCGGCGAGGGGTATCAATGATGGCGGAAGGGCGAGAGTCGAGAATGAATTAGGAGAGCGCCGGTACAAAGAATTTCGCTCGGGATCAAGATATTGTGAAGCGGAACAACAAACCCTCCTAACACGGAGGAGCAAGAAAATAGGTGGAATTCGAGAGAATCCGAAAGCCAAGAACCATGAAGAGGTTGAAAGTCTGCGAGCACAAGAGCGGAGACATCTTTGTGAGCATGTGGGATGAAAGTACCGAGAGTACGAACTTGCCGGAACCAGATAGGTGTTTGTTGAATGTCAGTGGGATGGGTGGGAAGACGATGACTTATGTCTTGCCCACACAGACGAAGATTGGGCAGGTGCTCAACCAGATGATACTTGGTACCTCGATGAGGTAGACCATATGACCAAGAGTGGGCGGTACTTCAAGCCCCCGCACCTCGACCAACCCGAAGCATCTGGGAAAGATAAAGAGGCCGAGAAACAGAGAGAGAAGCAAATTGAAGAAGAAGCTGTACTGAGACAGTTAAAGAAAATACAAGCAGACATCTCCATCTGGGGACTGCTTATGGCATCAAGGGTACATAGACAGGCTGTCCTATCTGCCATGGACAAGGCCAAACTCCCCATTGATACTACACCAGAGCAGCTGGTTGGGCTGGTTTTTCCGGGAGGAGGTTCCCCGGCATTAACTTTTTCAGACAAAGAACTACCGCCTGAGGGCGTGAATCATAACAAACCTCTCTACATCTCTGTGGAATGTAGAGATAAGTGGATACCGGTGGTACTTGTTGATACCGGGTCTGCTATCAATGTCTGCCTTGAGCGGCAAAGATATGCAATTGGGTTAAAACCCGCAGACTTCATACCAACCACTCAGGTGATCAAAGCTTACGATAATACCAGCAGGGAAGTGATGGGGACTGTCAAGATTCAGGCCCAGGTTGGTCCAGGACAACACAACATTGAATTTCATGTCTTGGACGTTCCCGCAACCTTCAACTTGCTCTTGGGGCGGCCGTGGTTGCACCAAGTGAAAGCAGTCTCTTCGACTCTGCACCAGATGTTGAAATACCCTCACGGGAAGGGGGTTCCAATTGTTTTCGGAAATTCATCCATCCATCCGCCGCCGGAAGTGTCTACGCCAGTTTTAGAAATCGAGCACGGCATGGAGGATGTGTTCTTATCAGGGTTCACTTTGGCAGAGACCCGGGTAGTGCAGAATATTATGGCTGTGAATGAAGGTGTGTACGTCAGTGCCCAATCCGTCTACCTCATGAACAAGCTCCAACATATTCCCGGGATGGGATTAGGAAGGAGCGGCAGAAAAGGAGTCGCTGCGTTGGCCGAAGTGCCACACAACCCGCATACCTTTGGACTGGGTTATCTGCCCACCAAAGAGGACTGGGTGAGGAAAGGAAAGGAAATGGCCGAGTGAGCGAGCGCGGTGGGAAGCCTTTGACTTAATGCAGTGCCCATCCAGGGTACCTGAGCGGACGCTTCGTCCGGGAGGAGGACTTTCCATTTTGCGGCTTCCTAGAGCCATGGTTAAGCGGAGAAAAGCGTGCAGGTTTCGAAATCTTCTTCGACACGCAACTATCCGGGGATAGCGTTGCCGCAGGCGAGCAGACCCAACAAGCGAGGTTAGCGAGAATAAGCGATGGATCCCGAGGGCCTAATTGGAAATGGGGGTAGCACTGGCATGTCTCCTCTCTGATCCTCCGATCGACCAAGGGTGCTTGGGGGATAACTTCGTGGTTTCCATGATTGGGGATGAAACGGCTGCGAGCCGATCAGCAGCTATCTTGGATGCATCAATCTCACTTGGCAGTACGATGAGGGATTTTCGTCCAGCAGTACCGGGTCAGGTAGTGAGCCGGAATCTGATTCCACCGAGTCCTGTGAGTCGGAATCAGGTTCCAGCTCGACTGAGTCTGAGTCTGGTACTCCTAGGGATGTTAACCCGGATGCCACAGTCCTGTCCAGGTCGTCTTTTTCCTTTTCATTTGAGTCTGTTGTAACCAATGAATTGGACGATTTGGATGTGCCTAATGAGAATGAACTATCTGTGGTTTCCAAGTACTTTTCTGTGCCCCTAATTTATTGCATTGATTCAGACTTTCAAAATTTTGATCAAAACAACAAGGACGAAGTTTCTCCGGTTTTACAACGTTTAATTGAGCAAGAGCAAGAGAGATTTGTTAAACCATTAATGGATAAAATCATTACCGTGAACATTGGTACTGAGGAGGACCATTTGGTCGGATCGGGCCCATGTTGTCTTCGGAGGAACGCGCGCGCTTAGTCGCTTTATTAAAAGATTTTAAAGATGTTTTCGCGTGGTCCTACGAAGACATGCTCGAATCGATCTGAGATTATGACATCGGATCCCCTTGACCCCGAGGCCGACATCAAGTAGAAACTTCGAAGGATCCGCGGATTGGGCTCTTAAGATTAAGGAAGAGGTCACCAAGCAAATCGATCACGGGCTTCTATTTGGTATCTGAATATCCGACTTGGTTGGCCAACATTGTTCGATCTTAGAAAATATGGCAGGATCCGGGTGTGTGTAGACTTCAGGGATTTGAACAGAGCTAGTCCGAAGGACGACTTTCCCTTACCGCACATCGATGAGTTGGTAGATTTCACAGCAGGGCATGCATTGCTCTCGTTCATGGATGGCTTCTCAGGATACAACCAGATAGTGATGGCGCCAGAAGACAGAGAAAAGACTGCATTCACCACCCTGTGGGAGACATACTGCTACCGGGTAATGCCGTTTGGGTTGAAGAACGCTGGAGCTACTTATCAACGGGCCGCGACCACAATACTACATGATATGATCCACAAAGAGGTTAAGGTGTATGTGGACGACATGATTGTCAAGTCCAAGGAAAGAGAGGGCCACTACACCGCCTTGCACAAGTTTTTCCAAAGGATCAGGGAATTCCGGTTGCGGCTAAACCCTCAGAAATGTACATTTGGTGTTACAGCGGGAAAAATGCTGGGGTTTTTGATTACACAAAGGGGCATCGAGGTCGACCCTTCCAAAATCAAGGCCATCCTAGAAATGCCACCACCAAGGACTGAAAAAGAGGTGCGAGGCTTTCTGGGTAAAGTGCAATTCATAAGACGGTTTATTTCAAAATTAACCTTGACTTGTGAACCACTTTTTGGCCTTCTCAAGAAAGGAAAGAAATTCCAATGGGACGGCCGATGTCAAAATTGCATTTGAGCAGATTAAAGAATATCTCTGAGAACCCACCCGTTTTATCGCCACGAGCAGGAAACCGTTGATTTTGTATCTGATCGAAACCACGATGGGTTGCATGCTTGCACAAGAATCGAAGATAAGGTGGAAAAAAGCCATCTATTATTTGAGCAAAAGATCTTTGGAGTATGAGACCCGATATACACATTGGAAAAGGCTTGCTTAGCTCTGGTATGGGCTACGGAAGGCTGTGGCACTACTGTTAGCTCACTCTGTAATGTTGGTTTCGCGACTTGATCCCATCAAATATCTCTTGAGAAACCGGTAACTTCTGGGTAGGCTAGCTCGTTGATTGCTTTTGCTCTCGAATTTGATCTCACGTCACGTGACACGCAAAGTTAGTGAAAGAAAAGCGTTGGCGAGTTCCTTGCCGACCACCGGTTGAGGGATGAAGCGATCAGTACCTATTCTGGATGAATCAATTACGCATATCGACGAAGAAACTTAGGCGATGTACTTTGTGACGGGCGTCAAATCAACATGGGTATGGGATAGGAGTGTTGTTGATAGCACCGACAATTCCGTATCCCTCTAGCCTTCAAGCTCGGTTCAAAGTCTCGAACAATGAAGCGAGAATATGAGGCGTGTATCATTTGGTCTAAAGCGACCACGGAACTAGGGGCAAGGCAATTTGGGCGTCATTGGGGATTCGAACCTTGTTGTGTCTCAAGCTAAAGGAGACTGGAAAGTGAAAGAGGAAAAAATGATGCTGTATCACCAAACCTTGGATTTGTTGATTCCTCGGTTTGATAAGCTAAATTTTACTCATCTACTAAGAGAGAACAACAGGTTCGCAGATTCTTTAGCAACTCTATCTTCTATGATAGACATCCCGTGTGGAGTCCGGATGCGTCCAGTCATCATCGACCAGAAATTTGCACCTGCCTATGAGTCGATTGCAGCCATAGATGAAGTTCAGGACGAACACCCCTGGTATTACGGCATCTGGAACTTCTTGGAGAAAGAAGCATACCCGCTAGGGGTAAATGCCAAAGACAAGAGGGCAATCAGAAGAATGGCAGTTCAGTTCATCATCTGCGGGGCTAAACTGTATAAACGGGGTCATCTGGGAAAGCATAAACTGTGCGTTGATGCCAAAGAGTCAAAGCGTCTGATGGAAGCTATCCACGGGGGTGAATGTGGTGCACACATGAATGGGGTAATGTTGGCACGGAAGATCCTTAGACAAGGTTATTATTGGTCCACCATGGAGGAGGATTGTATTGGTTTCGTCCGGCAATGCCACAAATGTCAAATTCATGCAAATCGCATGAACATCCCGCCGTCAAAGCTGTACAACATGACTTCGCCATGGCCGGTTTACATGCAGGGAATTGATGTAATCGGAGTTGTTACGCCAAAGGGGTCGAATGGGCATGAGTTCATCTTGGTAGCGATAGATTATTTCACAAAGTGGGTTGAGGCCCAATCTTATGCGGTGTTGAAGGCTTCGCATGTAGCAAAATTTATCAGAAACAACATTATCTGTCGCTACGGAGTCCCAAATGAAATCGTTTCAGACAATGGTTCCCACTTCAAAAATGAGGTAATTGATTTGTTGGAGAAATATAATGTGGCTTTTCATAAGTCGTCTACTTACCGGCCGCAAACCAACGGAGCAGTTGAGGCCGCTAACAAGAACATCAAGCGCATACTACAGAAGATGGTGGAAACCTATCGGGACTGGCCAGATAAGCTGCCATTCGCTCTGTGGGGCTACAGGACTTCAATCAGAACTTCTACTGGGGCGACTCCGTACTCATTGGTTTATGGGATGGAAGCCGTTCTGCCTATTGAGATTGAGGTCCCATCATTACGAGTATTGGCCGAGTGCCAAATAGCCGAAGCAGATTGGCAGCAAAATAGATTTGAGGAACTCATGCTTTTCGATGAAAGAAGGCTGAAAGCACTGTACCACATCCAAGGTTATCAACGCATAATCGCCCGGGCTTTTAACAAGAAGGTTAAGTCCAGGAATTTGAAGGAAGGAGATTTGGTACTCAAAGACAACCGAGCCCCCATCCACGACCCAAGGGGCAAGTTCAGACTCAATTGGACTGGTCCCTACATCATCAAGTCAATCTGGTCAGGTGGAGCTGTGGTTCTGATGGATCTAGATGGCTTGGAGTTTTCTCAACCGATCAACATGGACAAGTTGAAGAAATACTACCCTGAGGCTCATAGGCCGAAAACCCGAAAGGGCGACCTAGGCAAAATTCAGAGCATAGAAAATTTGAAATTATAAAAAAATTGAGCTCGCAAGGTTGAAAACCCGCAAAGGGCGGCCTTGGCAAAAGTTAGAGCGTAAAAGGAGAGTAAAAATACCCGAGCGAACCCAAGCTTGAACTACGTAAGGCTTGATTCCCATCTATGGGATACGTAGGCAGCTTCATCCTGAAGTTCAGCCCCAATCTTTTCCCCGATCAACTTTGTCCATTTGATCATCTCAGTCATCTCTATTCATCAGCATTTATCGTGATCTCCGGTACAGTGTTATTCAGACTAGGGGCAACTTTCCGTTGCAATGAAGTGTTGCGGCACCATCCAGACTAAGGGCAACTTTCCGTTGCTGTGAATCACCGAGGCACTTTTCAAACTAGGGGCAACTTTCCAGTTGCTAGGATCCGGGGTTGTGCATCTCAGTGACAGATCTCAGGCGTGTCCAGTTCTGATCCATATCGAAAATAGTTTTGAAAAGTTTTAATAAAAGATTGACTTTGTTCAAATTAATCTTTTCACAACTAAGACCATTTTTGGACCAAAACGGGGAATTTTCAGTACCACAACCTTCAATTTCATTGATTTCAAAACAGAGTTCTCTCACTCTTGCATACAATTGAAGTTGCTTTTTTATTACACTCATAATGAAAACTTGAAAGTACTAATAAAGCAATAAATCTGGGGCACGGTCAAGTCAGGTGTCCCTGCGTCCCCTTCCAGAGCTGGTTGAAGCCTCTGACGCCAACCTAGGCCTAATCTGTGCCTCCTCGTTGAGCCAATCCCAGCACTCGTCAGATAAAGTGCAACTGAAAATAGGGGCGGGGGGCAGGAGCTCTCTAGTCCTCCAAGCCGTAGTGTGTCGGGCAAGGTGTGCACCTTGGACCCGGAAAGTAACCGGGTACTCAATCCCCTCCGGAAGGCAAGTCTGATCATGACCAAATTGGCGCAGAATGCGGAATGGGAAATAGAATACACAATGGGTTAGGCCAATCAACCGGATCCCAGTGTCCTGGAACATGCTATAGCCCATCGCCGGAAGGTTAAGCCAAGGACAGCGCCAGGCAATGTGTTCAGCTGACAAGTTGCACATCCATTCAAACCACCATCCCTCATCAAGGGCGTCAACCAGGCGTTGTCGAAAGAAGTAGCCGCGGGCTGAGTAAGCAGGGCAAGAGTCCACAACTTGCAATTTATCCATCAACCATATCTGGGGAGAGATGGAAAAATAAGAGAATAAAGAATAGAGAGATGTGTGATGAGAGAAAAGTAAGATAAGGGTTTTGTGAGAAAAACCGAGCTCGAGGGCCGAGTGATATGAGCAAATACATATGTGAGCTTGGGTGGGAAACATTACCTGCAGCAGTAGTGGACTCCCCGCAAACCTGGTTGTCTCTTGGCGGTAGAAGGCATCCAAACCTAGCAGTGTCTCAGCCAATGTCATGGCGGTACAGCTCTTTCCTTCCCTCAAGCCTTGAGCGACTTCAATCAAACGGATGCTAGCTCCTCCGGAGCCCAAGACAAACAGAAAATAAGATAGCATGCACAAGCAGAGGGCATGTTGTTGGAAACCTTGCCAATGATGGTTGCTGCGGTCACCGGCATCAGAGAATCGGTAAATTAGGCTCGGGATATCCAACATGCCATTACCAATCAGAGACCGAGCATCATACGCGTTGAGACCGCACATTCGCCCTAAAGCTTGGGCATGGCCAAAACGAGATTGGGGCAAGATCTCTTCTGAGCGTTCAGACTCCATCAAAGCTTGAAAATCTTCAAAAGTAGGACATACCTCTTGCCCTTCGAAGCTGTAGACATGCGTCACCGGGTTCCAGAACCTTGCCGCGGCATAGAGGAAAGGAAGATGTAGCGGAGTCCGGCCCAGCGTGAATAGTGCATTCAAGCCGAAACCCCGGAAGTTCAACTTTTCCGACCCATCTAAAGAAGAGATCCAAGATGCGAGATTTTCTGTGAGAAATGCCTCCATCTTGTGCAAAGCAGTGATGAAATGAATGAATTCCAAAGTCGGAGCTTTATAGGGGGGTAAAACACTATTCGAGGACACGTGTCACAATTCTAGAAGTTGCAGGAAAGGAGGGCCGGCCGGCCACCTTTTCTAGCAGGCCGGCCACCCTCCAATCCCCAAAAGCAAATATGGCCCACCATGCTTATTGGTCTTGTTTTGCCCTCCGGAAGGAGGTTTGAGGCACTTTCACGCATCGGGAACGTCGAAGGCCTCCATTTCTCTCAGTTTCGGATACGTTCCATCATCCAGATCGTCCGTCCGAAGTACGCTTTGTTGTATTTTTGCTTATCAAGTTGTAAGTTTTGTCGAGCTGTCGCATTTTGTGTTTTGAGTTATTACCTTTTTGTTTACTTTTTGTTTACACGATTTTGATGAGTCTTGATTCATTGAGTCATTAACACTGTTGTACTTTGCTTATCGAGTTGTAAACTTGCTAAGATTCTGTTATTTCTTAGTGAGTCGAGTTTTTGATTTGTTGCGCTTCATTACCCATCGTAAATACACAAGGCACATTTTCATTCAATTCCATTTTGTGCAAAATGATGCGTTACGATGCTAAGAATTTCAAATACAAACATCTTTTCAAAGGCTGTTTCATTCCATCATGTTTTACAACAAAATAAAGGTACAAGTTTTACAGGAAATAAAACTGCCTAACAATATGCAAAGTGCTACAAACTACTAGCAAAAAGTAAAATAAAGCAGGAAATAGCATCAATATCCTCGGGAACGGGAATGAGGAGGCCCTCTCATCCTCTTCTGCAGGATAACCTCCGCACCATCATCACCATCTGGGTCAGAGCTATCATCCTCTGGATCCCCTTCAGCCTCGTCTCCGCTCTCGGAACCAAGACCGGAGCCTCCCTCCCCAGCAGATGTCTCTGACTCACGGTCCGCGACCTCCTCCTCCTCCTCAATAATGGGTGCCCTGCGTCTGCGAAACGACCCTACTCCTCGAGCTCCTCGAAAAGGCCTAGATGGCCCAGCTCCCTGAGAAGGCCTAGATGGCCCGGCTCCTCGAAAAGGCCCAGATGGCCCAAGACTAACAGTCCAAGACTCGATCTCTTTGAGAAGGCCCGGGTGGTCCGGCCCGCAGCGGTGCATAGACAGGAGGCATCTGAAAGTGAAGAGTTCAATACATCAGTTCAAATATGAAAAGCAGATGCAAGTACAATATGCGAGTGCGGTGTGTGTCAGATGTGCTCTACACAGCCTATCAATACAGCAGAATGTTCAAAACCAGTATGTCATCAGAAATATGCTAAATACAGGAAAGATGAACAGTACCTGCACGCCCATAATGGCCAGCTGTGCCTCCCTCCGTAAGATCATGCCCTCGAATGTGGCCAGCATCCCAAGTATCTTATCCGTGTTCTCAACTGGAGGCTGCAGATACAAATGCAAAACTATCAGCGAGGGAATGAATGTCCAAGTAATCTAACTGATAAATCAAAGCTGAAAAACATACCGGGGGTGAATCAGGGTCTCTGACATATCTGTGGTCAGGAAGAGGAGGCTCTAGCGAGACCTGGTAAGGAGTCCCGAACCGCCAACTCGTCAACTCGGTCGGCATGTCTGGCCACCCAGGATGATGAAGAGATGGAGGGATCGGAGGAATCGAACTACCTCTATCCCTAGATGCACCAGTCCCGCTAGAGGAGGGGATATCCGTGGTACGAGCCCGATTCGACGATGGTACATCAGTAGGCCTCCATGGCGGAGCACGCACTCCCGTCAAGGGGGGCATCAGATATATACGACGATAGGTGGCGTAGTCCCCCTCCATGAGATGTAACAAAGCATCGGTGCCCTGCATATCATTAATGACCTCCTGGGAAGATAGTCTATCGATAGTCCGCATAGTGGCTGGGGGTACAGTAGGAGGGTCCTAAGAATCGTACCCCCACACCTGACGCAGAAAGCGTTCCCCTAGAAACCATGCCCTACCAACTGGTCCTTCGAGCAGGAACCTATACTGGAAATTACCTGATCCTCCGGGATACTGATGTCGGAGACCATCACCTAAGACCGCCCAGGGCTGCCAAGTAGTCTGCGGATAGCCAGTGCATAAATCAATCAGAAATCAGGAATATACAAGGCAGATCAAAGATGAAAATGAAAGGAACTGAGAGTTTTGAAATACCTTTGTCGTCGTCCGCGACAAGATCAAAATATCGCGCAGTAGAAGAGAGTCTCTCGAGGTCTCGGTCGGTGCTCGCCCTCGAATACCAGTGAAAACGGAGTCATAAGGAGTCCTGCCACCTCCATCTCCGGGGCTAATGTGGGAAAATATACGTACACCCATAGCTGAGAAAAGCAGTGCGGAATGTGAATGCAAAGTGCTAAAGGCAGAATACAGAGTGCAAAGTGCGCCGTGTGTGCAATGAACAAGTAATGAGGAGCAGAAATGTAAATCAAGAGGACAGAACGTACCTCCCAGGCTCTCCAATAGCCGCCAAGTAAGTCTCCCCATGAGAGGTCAGACTCATGTAACAATAGAGGGTAGCCAGGCCAGCGCCACCCCAGTCATACCGACTGACCTGTGATAGGTCCACTAGGGCACTTAGAAGATACAACCCGACGGTGTTCCCCCTATCGGCAAACAGAGTGGTACCAAAGAGGAACATAAGGAAACCCCGGGTGTACTGCTCAACCTCCTCGGGAGACTCAGGCTCCATCTCCGGCCTCCGAAAACGGGAAGAAAACCAGGTGTACCGAACTCTCCCGGAAGCTCTGTCTACAGGTGGGCTAGCCCGCAATAGATGTGTCCATGCAGCCTCCCACTCTCCCATATCCTCGTCATAAGGTATGGGCCAACCGCCTATGTCTAGGCCGGTGAGTATGGCAAAGTCCAGCGGAGTCATGGTCATGTCCCCGGTGGCAGAAAAATGGAAAGAATTGGTGGTGTCCCACCATCTCTCCACCAAGGCAGCTAACAATGTCCCATCGGCAGACAAATGATAACCCGTCTGCAATGCTCGAACCCTGCTGAGTCAACCAAATCCCGAACAGCCTCCGGAAGCTCAGCGTACCACTCTCTCGCAACGGTGGAGCCATATCCTCGCACGGTGCGAGAACCAACCTGCGTTCATAATGAATACATGTGTTTAGTACACAATAAAATGCAAGCCGTATGCAAGTAACAAGCTGTGTGCAAATGAAATGAAGTAATGGTGCAAATGAAAGCAAGTAGTCAGGTGCAAATGAAATGAAGTAGTGGGCTGCGTGTTCACTTTAAATCTGGCGCGTGTTCAAGAACTTTGTGTTTTAATGTGTGTTCAATCCTTAATCGAGAACGTGTGTTCACTTCAACTGGGTGCGTGTTCAAGAACTGTTTTGGGCTGTGTGTTCAATCCTTAATCAGTGGGCTGTGTGTTCACTTCAAATCTAGGCTGCGTGTTCAGTAAATCTGTATTTTGAGCTGTGTGTTCAATCCTTAATCAGTGGGCTACGTGTTCACTTCAAATCTGGGCTGTATGTTCAGAAAATTTCGTATCTGGGCTGCGTGTTCAGAAAATTTCGTATTTGGGTTGCGTGTTCAAATTTTAGAAAAATTTGTGGGCTGTGTGTTCACCTCAAATCTGGACTGTGTGTTCAGAAGATCGGAGTTTAGGGCTGTGTGTTCTACTCTCAATCAGTATGGGCTGTGTGTTCACCTCAAATCTGGACTGCGTGTTCAGAAAATCAAAGTTTAGAGCTGTGTGTTCTACTCTCAATCAGTGTGGGCTGTGTGTTCACCATCGACTTGGACTGTGTGTTCAGAAAATCGGAGTTTGGGACTGTGTGTTCTACTCTCAATCAGTGTGGGCTGTGTGTTCACCATCGACTTGGACTGTGTGTTCAAGAAAATCGGAGTTTGGGACTGTGTGTTCTACTCTTAATCAGTGTGTGCAGTGTGCTCACCTTCAAATTCGGGCTGTGTGTTCGACAAATCAGTGCTTGAGCCGTATGTTCAATTCTTAACTAATGTGTACCGTGCGTTCATAATCAATCAGTCAATAAGCCGTGTGTTCAGCAATTCAAGTGTTTAAGTCACATGTTCAGAATGCAAACAAAGTACTATGTCATAAGCTAAAACTGTGTGTTCAAGCATGGCAAAGCTACAAAATGCACAAAAAATGCAGAAAATAAAGTAAAATACCTCTCGTGCATCGTGAGAGAGGTGCTGCTCGCTCACAATGATAAATCACTGGTGCGGTCATTGAACCCATGAAACGACGAAAACGCATGAAGCATATGTCGGTGGGGCGTATCTCCGAGGAATAAAAGGCGGACTCTCAAGCGGTGTCATGACATCAAAATCATCCCCGGCACCTGGAGGACCTCCACCATGAGGGTAATCACCCGCCATTTCAAGAAATCTGCAAAATGAGCAAAAATGAGCCAAAATTGGAAAAAGTCAACAAAAGTCAACTCCCAGGAAATGGAAAAGTCAACAAAAGTCAACTCCCGAGAAAATCTTCCAAATATTGAGACAAACTTACCTCAAGTGGGGAAAATGAGAAAAGAAGCCCCGAAATCAAAATTTAATCGGTTCAAAGTGCTTAAAACTGAAAGATTTCGCGAAAACAACTTGCGTGGAAGGCCGAAAAGCACGTATAAAGTGCAGATCTGAAGGAAAAAATGGTTTGGGGAGCAAGGGAAGGAGTTTTCGCAGCTTTGGGAGTGATTTCGGAATGAATGGATGAGGATATATATAGAAAATGAGGCAAAAGACAAAATTGCCCCTGGTTTTGGACAGGTGGCCGGCCGGCCACCTTTTCTGGCTGGCCGGCCATTTGCTTTTTGTTCCCTGGCCGGTGACCTCCCCTAGGGCAACCACCTGGCCGGTGGTGTTCCCCACTTGCCCACCTAGCTCCCTGCAAATTTTGAGGAAGATCGGAGTTCTCGGGACCTGAAAAAGTTCAAGAAAAGTGCACTTTCTGGCACGAAATTGCTCCGCCGGAACTTCAGCTGCAATTTCTGACATGTGTCTCATCATCACTCATCAAAATCAAGGTGTATCCTTTTCGAACATGTTGTAACCTCTCCGGGAGATGAATCAGAGGCCGCGATCAAGTTGCCTTCGCCGAAATGCGCATTTCCCAGCTCGTTGTTTCGCAACAAACGGGCGCCCTGATTTATGCTCGTTTTGCATTGTCGTGCATATAACTTGTATTCTCATGAGCATTTTGCATTGTCATGCATGATTTCTTGGTGTACCATACCTCTGTGCTTGAGCATGCGTTGTCACGCGTGTTCCTTTCTCGCATTGCGATGCATTCACTCGCCGACACTACGTGTGTCAAACTTTCGGAACCACAGGAATCACATTGAATATATGTTGTTAGCATATTGTTCTTGTTGAATTTCTCTCTTTTGTAGGCACGATATTGTATGTACGGTTCATTTGAGGTGCGACTGCATTTAATCGCAGGTATCGTATCTTCTCCGTGTGAGACGCGACGAGAATTGAATGATTCTCCGCATTCCTAACTGCATGAAATGTAGTTGTTGCTTTGCATTCTTGCTTAAAACTGTTGCATCTATTTGCGAATACTTGCCTCATTACAGCTTGCTGTGTTTGCATGATCACTTGGCTCTGTGCATGTCGCTTTGCATTTTGCCCCCCTTACCTGCGGGCACATATCTCTGTTCATCTTGTATGATTGTCTAAGTCTTCGACCTTGTCAAAAATGGGTCGTCTCTAGGCTTTGACATTCACTCCCGTCACTTCTTGACTTCCGAGTTCTGTCAAAGAGGGGCAACTGTAGACACCCCATTTTTGACCGACCTTAAGACTCAGACGTCACCGATTGAGCGCTTAGTGATGTTGTATATTGTGCTCATTCAGAAGTCTCAGAGTCGCGGCCATGCGTCCTGCCTCCAGACTTCCGAACTCTCTTCTGTGCCTTGCCTTGGTTTGCGAACCGGACTCGGTTTTCTCTGTTTTCTTTCTTGAGGGGAGGGAGAGGTCCCGTAGACCATCTCTCAGTGGCCGTGGGCTACATTTCGTGGCCGTAGGCCATTTTGCCCATTTCGGAGCCCGGTTCCCGATTTTTCGGAGCTGTTAGGCCGTGTGCCTCGGTTCGGGACCACCCAACCATCTCCGATTCCTCTGGTTTTTGGCATGCATCTCATTTACTCCCTTTCGAGGGACACTGGGGTCTTAGATACCCACTTCGTGGCCAAACACCACTTTCGGTGCTTAACGGCCGGTTTTCGGGACCGAATCGCGCTTTTGGCCTCCGAGCATTCGTTTTGCATCGGTTTTGTTCATTTTGGAAGGTACCTGTTTTATCACCAGGAAGATCCTTTGGAGGTGGGAGGCCAGAATTGTCTCAAAGAACCGTTATGCTCCTCGGCGCCCCGGCGCTTTTTCTCACGGGCTAATGTTGAACACCCTAGGGCCATTTTCTTCGAGCCAAAACCACATATTTGTGTTGTACACACATGGGAGGATCCTAAAAACACATGGCCGGCCAGTAATTCTCATTGACCCTTTTGAACCCCTTTTAAAAGTGGCATGTTGTCTCTCTTGTTTCAGAGTTGCCAATTTCCAACCATAGGGCCTTGTTGTACACACATGGGAGGACACCAATCTTAGGTGGCCGGCCAGTAATTCTCATTGACCCTTTTGACCCCTAGCCGGCCGGCCATAGGGGGTGGCTGGCCGGCCACCTCCAGCAAAAGTACATGGTCGGCCATGCTTCTTGGGAGGTGTGTTTTACAGTTGTATAATTGTATCCCCCAAAATATCTGATTTTGGGGGATATTTTGCAAGCAAGGGAACTTAATCCCTTAAGGCCTACACTCTTTGACACACTTGGACTTACCATCCTTGCATGCATACATCTCTCTCTCTCTCCCTCAAGAGTTAGAACCCTTGCCTCAAGCTTACAAACACATATCCATCTCCATCTCTTTGATTCTTCTCAAGTTTGGTGCCATTTCTTCATCACCATCAAGCACCACCACCACCACTCCATTTCTAGCAGCAAGGAGAGGTTCTCAGAGGCTTAGAAGCAACATTCCTCAAGCCAAGAGATAGAAAAGAAGAGGTCTTCAAGGGTAAGTCTCCATTTCCCTCTTTTGTAGCATTTTCTTGCTTCATTTCTTAAGCCTACTTTCTCACTGTTTTGGGCTCCAACCTTAACTGAAACTAGGTCTATTTTGAGCTATTCTTAATGTTTGTTCAAGGGCTCAACCTTGTTTGAGCCCTCCATTTGGCATTTGCTTCAATATCATCTTATATGCCATTTTTTTGCATAAAATTTCTAGCCTATGAGTGATCTGTTTTTGAGCATAATGTAAACTGTAAGTGGGCCTATTTTGAGCCCCTCTTCAACATTTAAAAAGGGCTCAATCCTTTTTGGGTCCTCTATCTTTCACTTACCTCATAATCTCTCCTATTTACCGTAAATTTGCATGATTTGTTTGGCCTATATATAAATTGTTTTGGAGTTTGTTATGAACTGTGAGTAAGCTTATTTTGTGTCCCTATACAACATTGTAGAAGGGATCAATCTTGTTTGGGGTCTCCATGTAGTACCTACCATTCTACCCTTCTTTGGCCCTCATTTTTGCATGCTCTTTTAGGCTTATCTAGCCTCTGTTTTCGGCCATCATCAGAACTGGAATGAGTCATATTTTGACCCTCTGGACATATTTCATTAAGGGTCTTCTCTTGTTGGATAAATTTTTGGCCTACTTCATGTTATATCCTCTTGTGGCCTCAATCTTGCATGGCATTTTTAGCATATTTTCGTACTGATTTGGGGGATGTAATATACTGTAAATGTGCATATTTTTAGTCCCTCTTCAGTGTTGTAGAAGGGT
Organism: Camellia lanceoleosa; assembly: GCA_025200525.1. NCBI lineage: Eukaryota > Viridiplantae > Streptophyta > Magnoliopsida > Ericales > Theaceae > Camellia > Camellia lanceoleosa. The sequence continues at coordinate 85,922,043 of CM045763.1, forward strand.
ATTTTTCCATTTGGGCATCGCATGTATCACTTGCTTCAATACCCCTCTTGGGGAGCCATTTTTGCATTCTTGCTTAATCCTATGTGTGCTTGCTGTTTAGCCCTTTTTATGATTGAAAAATGCTTTTCTTGGGGCTGCCTTGCTACTTTATTTTCATTCTATGTCTATATTGTGCATGTTTGGTATAGCTATAGGCCATTTCGGGTGCTTAAATTCATGTTTCGGGGCCATTTCATGCATCGGGTGTACTTTCGCCTCATTTCGGGGCTGTTTTCCCCCACATTTCAGTGCCAAAATTCATTTGCATGTTTGCATATCATTTCCATGCCATATCATGCCTTAGGGCCATCGCCTCAGTTTGCGTGCTCGTGTGCACGCATTTCGAGGCACTTCATTTTCATCCATCGGCCTCTTATGTGAGTGTGGCTGAGGCTCACTCATGTTAGTATAAGTCCATTTTGCATCCTGTATGCCATTTTAGTCTCATTACATTCCGTATGCCATTGCCTCGGTTTGCGTGCCCGTGTGCGCGCATTTCGAGGCACTTTATTTTCATCTCTCGGCCTCTTATGTGAGTGTGGCTGAGGCTCTCTCATGTTAGTATAAGTCCAATTTGCATTTGGAGTGCCATTTCATGCTTTAATGCCATTACCTCGGTTTGCGTGCCCGTGTGCGCGCATTTCGAGACATCTCATTTTTCATCTCTCGGCCTCTTATGTGAGTGTGGCTGAGGCTCTCTCATGTTGGTGTAAGCCCATATTGCATCGCATATCTCATTTTAGTCCTGTTGCATTCCGTATGCCATTTCCTCGGTTTGCGTACCTGTGGGCACGCATTTCGAGACATCTCATTTCAGTCTCATTGTATATCATATTTCAGGCCGTTTCATGCCTTTATGTCATTGCCTCGGTTTACGTGCCCGTGTGCACGCATTTCGAGGCACTTCTTTTTATTATCCGATGGCCTTCTGTGTGAGTGTGGCTGAGACTCTTTCATGTTGGTGTAAGCCCATTACTGCATTGCGTATGTGATTTCATCCGTAGCATTGTGTATGCTTGGTTGTGTGTTACCTCGTTTAGCGTGTATGCCATTCCATGACATTGTGTATGTTAGGATTGCATATTAGCTACATTTCATGCATATCATGCATATTGCATCATGTTCGGGATAGGAGTTAGCCCGAGCACGGGAAAAGAGGCACATTTCGTACTTCGAGTGACGGAACGGGTCTCAATTCCCAAGTCACCGACACTCCGGATTACCCATGATAGAGTTAGGTTTTGTTGTAGCATTCATGTGCATTCATCCTATATTGAGTTGTGCAATCCGATTCCTCGGCCATCATGCATCGAGATGCGTGATTGGTGGTACGAGGATCGAGGCATGCATATATTTGTGAAATACATTGCTATGCCCCTTTCCTGCTCTCTGTTGCAGCAAAATCAAGAATCAGCAGTCTTCCGAGGCTTGGCATGCATTTCGAGAAACATTGCAAACAGAGGCTAATCGGGGCATCGCCGTGGATTTCCACGCAAAGCAGCCCAAACATGCATCATCTCATTATCCGGAGCAGAGTCAAGGCAGCCCCCTGGCTTGCATGCCAGTTTACAGTTTTTCTTAGTTAATCTGTTAATTAATTATGAATTTGTATTATTCTTCTATTTCGGACTGTATTATTCTTTTATTTCGGACTGTATTATTCTTTCATTCGGGACTGTATTATTTATTCGGACCCTCTGCGCAATGGCATAATTGTAATAAGTGTGGGTGAGTGTGATGTATGTCTTCTAACCCCACGTCTTTCTTCTCTTTTATTTACCCACTTATGATGGTTAGATATGGGGCATGTTTCAATTAGCATATAGTATGATAGCATGTTTGCATCATCCATCTGTTTTGCACGCATCGGGCTCGGCGCATCATACAAACTGCATTTGTATTTCAATTCCAAATTGAATACGTGTTAGTTGTAGCATTCCATATGCTATGTTTAGGACAGCCGAGCCTGCTATAGTTGCATCTTTGCATGTGTTGCATTAGGCATTTCTGTACATTTAGGATCATGCATGATTTCTAATAAGCTTCTGTTTTGGCTTGGAACACTCGGTAAGTTTTATGCTTTAGCATCCTTGCATACGTGTGAGTGACTGCCATGATAGCATGCTTACCATGAGGCTAAATGCTTATGTGATATAACTGCCTTGAATGCCTGTGGGTGGAGGTTGAGTTACTTGAATTGGGACAATTCATCAAATGTTTGTTTTAAGCCCACTAGATAGTGGCAAAATCATACTTTCTTAAGCCCACCCGAGGGTGGCAAATCCACGTCTTAGCTTACCTGCGGGTAGCACCATCAAACCGTTTTCAAACAAACAGACACGAAGTGTTTTGTTCCAATTCAGGCGATTCAGTCTATACTTGTATGCTGTGCGCATCACATAGTAACCTAGGCTAATAACCGGAATAAGAACTCACAATGTTTTCAAAATAAGATATCATGGTTAGTAGAGGCCGGTCTTTGACCGGGCGAGCTGGGGTGCTCACGAAGTGACCTTCCCCAATCGTACCCAAGTTCCCGAGCCGAGGCAACTTTGGTGATGATGGACGCATGGCCTTTGGCACCGAGTCAAGGTTTCCTAAATTTTTCATTTTAAAATATTTAGGTGGCGACTCTGTATCTGGCGAAGCAGTCCATGTTTGGCACTTCTTCCAAAAAAATCTGTTTTCAAAACGATTTGCCGGATTTGGACTCTTTGGTTCAAGATTAAGAACCGTAACATTTGAGTCCTTCGAACTGTAGTAGACCCAATATCGAACCAGAATGGGGGGGGATTCGCACCCCTTCTCCCGGGAGGCGTTCGGAGACGTCTACAGATATACACGTTTGCTTGGAAGATTTCCAAGACACGGCTGCCCCACCAAGAATGAACACATATCCACTAGTGGACTTTGAGTCCTTTATATCTGATATTCAATTCGCGTCACTATATCCTTTAAGCACCGCTGGATATCGAGTATAATGTAGCCCATAATCCCGAGTGTAGCGTAAATATCTTAACACCCGCACAATGCCCTTCTAATGAGAAGCATCAGGATTACTTGTGTATCTACTAAGCCTGCTAACCGAGTAAGCTATATCTGACCTAGTACAACTCATCAGATACATTAAACTTCCAATTACCCGAGAATATTCTAACTGAGAGATACTCTCTTTATTATTTTTCGTAAAGTGTAGACTTAAGTCTACAGGTGTCGATGACACACTGGTATCTGATCCACTAAACTTCTTAAATATCTTATCAACATAATGAGATAGAGAAAGTACAATTCCGCCAGAGATTCTGGTAATCTTAATTCCTAGAATAACATCTACAATGCCCATATCCTTCATGTCAAATTTAGAGTTTAACAACTTCTTGGTAGTTTTGATCATTTCATCGTTGCTACCTATAATGAGCATATCATCAACATATAGACACAAAATGACATAACCTCTGTCAGTGTCTTTGACATAAACGCACTTGTCACATTCGTTGATTCGAAACCCATTTGACAACATTACATTGTCAAACTTCTCATGCCATTGTTTAGGCGCTTGCTTTAAACCATACAAAGATTTGACAAGTTTACAGACTTTCTTGCTTTGTCCTGGAGCTGAAAACCCTTCAGGTTGCTCCATGTAGATTTCTTCATTCAAATCCCCGTTTAAGAAAGCTGTCTTTACATCCATCTGGTGTATCTCAAGATTGCGCAAGGCTGCTATCGCAATCACAATGCGAATGGATGTTATCTTAGTTATAGGTGAGTACGTATCAAAGTAATCCAGGCCTTCTCGTTGCCTGTACCCTATGATAACGAGCCTCGCTTTATACTTGTCAATAGACCCATCGGCCTTCATCTTTCGTTTAAAAATCCATTTGCAGCCTAAAGGCTTATAACCTAGAGGTAAATCTACCAACTCCCAGGTGTGGTTCTATAAGATGGAGTCAATCTCACTTTTGATCGCTTCTTTCCATAAAGGACTCTCAGGAGAAGTCACAGCTTCGTGGAAAGTTTGAGGTTCGTTCTTAACCATATAAGTCAAGAAGTCTAGACCAAAAGATTTGGATGTCCTAGCCCTTTTACTCCTTCTGGGCTCATCTAAAACCTCAATTTGATCATCACCCGGATCATCAACATGATCATCCTCACTAACATGCTCATCAAATTGCTTCAAAACCTCCGAACCCCTTCTTAGGTTCGGCAAGGAAAAATGTCTTCAAAGAAACATGCATTCCTTGACTCCATGATGATATTCCTGTGTATGTCTAGAATTTCAAACTTATATACAAGAAACCGATATGCACTACTATTATGTGCATAACCAATGAATATATAATCCACGGATTTCGGGCCTATCTTAACTCGTTAGGGTGTAAGAATCGCCACAATTGCAAGACACCCCCACATTCGTAAGAATTTATAAGAAGACTTAACGTTTTTCCATAACTCATACGGGATCTTGTCCACTTCGCTTCAACACAAGTTTCACACTTGCGTTTCGTCAGAACGACCTTGTCGGACTCAAAAACCATGCGAAAACATGTTTACTGAGAAGAGACCTTGAGACAAGATTCTAACAAATGTCTAAAACATACAGGACTTCATTTAAGGTTAGCTCTTTCCCTGAGGTTAACTTCAGGACCACCTTTCCCTCAACAAATGAGGTAGTAGAGTTTCTCATAAACAACTTCTCACCGTTTATAACCGGTTTGAAAGTTGTAAACAGCTCCTTCTCGGAGCAGATGTGGCGTGTAGCCCTAGTAAAAGATAAAACCCCTCATTACCACAGTTGTAGCACTTCCCAAAGAACCGATAACCAGGTTCCCGCGGCTTGTATGCCAACTTCTTTGCAACAACACCCCTTAGCCCCAACATAGAGCCCTTGTTCACGTGAGGATTCTTTCTCATCCCAGAAAATTTGCCATGCTCAATGACATTGGCCTTCACTAAGGAGGTACTCCCTCATTTCTTTCTATTATCCTCCTCAATTTTGGAGTCAGATAATAAAGTCTTCTTTGTAGAATTTATACAAAGTTTTTTGAACAAATCCTTGTGTCACAATGATTATGAAACTCTCAAAATCATATCACAGTAAATACATTCCCAGAATGTCATCAACCGAATTAGGCACCCAAATATATTAGGTCCGACCTATCACTCTGAAACCAATAGTCTTACTATTAGGAAACACAAATCCAGTGTTCAATAGTCTACTATTCGGAATTTCATAACATGGCCAGTAGTCTTATCACTAGGAATCACTAATTTCTCAGCATGTGGTCAATAGACTTTCTACTACTAAGCATCACAATGTCTTAACTTGTGATCAGTAGTCACTTTACTACTAGGAATCACAACATTCTGACATAGGATCAATTTACTAGGAATCATCATGTCTTGACATATGACCAGTAGCCTCTCCACTACTAGGAACCATGATGTCTTGACATGTGATTAGTAATCTGTTCACTACTATGAACCACAATCTCATAACTGTGTAGCCAGTGGTCTAACACCTCCTAGGAACTACCAGTTTTCTATCTCTGTGATCAATGATCTTGTACTCACTAGGAGCCATTAATTTAAGAATATATTTGGAATTTAAAAATCCAAAAAATATTCACCCACTATAACAGGTTGTCTCAACTTTGCTTTCAAGCAAAGTCACATAGCAATCATAAATGCTATAAATAACACAAGGATACCATACTAATTGCCTCTGATCAATTCAGAGATATTTTAATGCAATCTTATGATTTCCTTAAATCATACTTCATCTCCCAAGAACTTCCTTTAAGAATCTCGTGAGAGAAAAGTTATTAGGTGGAACAACATTTCTGTTTGTCACATTTTGAAGCCATTTCTGAAACATCACAACAGAATTTCACTTATGTGATTCCAGAAATTAAACTTAACCCTTAGAAAATCCCTCAGATGGAAATTTAATTCAGAACTAGTCTCACCATTTAACCTAGAATCGAACATGGTCAGGAATGTTCCCAGAAAGACTGGATGGGTCACATCGGTTCCACTTAAAACCCAGTTAACCTTTTGACAAAACATTCAAGAGCATGTTGACTCCTAGTCCATAGGAAACAATTTTAAAATTAAGATTTCCAGGGGATAAATCAGGTTATAACAAACCGATTCCCAAGCAAATAAAATTTGCAATAAGAATTACACCACTCATAAAAATTAACCGGTACTCCCGGAACTATGCCCATTATTTCTGAATAAAATCAGAAATATTTTAGCTAATGCTAAAATTTGGTTTCCTTTCTCAAAACCAAAACACTTTCCTCAAACTACAAAAGTTTGAAACCAAATCCATCTTAGTTGTCATTTTTGAACAAATAAGAACTACTCTTTAGCCAAAGCTAAACACTTTGGTTTTTATCACAGAAAACAAAATCAAGTTCCAAACTTATAAGCAATTTAAAAATTGTTATAACAATTACACGCATGTAAAATGCTTCTAACAAAACAAACAAATAAAACTTGCTACTACAAATTGGTAAACAAACCAACTAAATCTCAAGCAAAATATGCTTCAAATATTTAAATAAAATAGTCAATCCATAAGGATTCTATTTAATCCAAAAGCCTTTCCACGCTTAGGTATTCCTATTCAACACAAAAGTTAGTAGTCCAAACATTTTTATTTTTACATCCCAAATTCTATTCATTTGGTTTTATATTTGTTTTTCGCATTGGTATCCCTACAAAGAAAGTTAGTAGCAAACCACAACAAAATACAAACAAATAATCTAAAAAAAATTTAATTATAATAAATAATTGAAACCATCTAGCCAACTATTAATTATATAAGTAACCAACTAATATAAGGTACCAAAACAAAATACAATTTGTAACTTCAAAATTAAATTACAACTTTAAAATAAAGTTCAATACTCATGAGTCGTGAATGAAATTAATTCATAATAAACATTTAAACTAATAACTCCAAATAGATAAGTCAAATTCAAAGTTAATGCACCTAATTAAATAATTCAGATTAATGCACCTAATTAAATAATTCAGATTAATGCACCCAATTAGATAACTTAGATTAATCATATATACAATTCATAAAACTCTATAACTCCAAATACATTAAATTATGTGATCTAGCCTAGAAAATAATAAGCATGTTAAAATTGCAACATCCATAAATTATATTTTATAACCTTAAAATTCATGCAAATCATGGTAGGGAAATGATGAACCATATGCATAAAACAAGATCATACTAATACAATTAAGTATGCAAATTATAATAGAACATTCTAATTAAACTAAGCAATTAGAGAGTATCATTGCATAATTTACAATTATTGAAATAGTGAGTAATTCCGCAACAATTCCTAGTAACATTATACAAAGCTAACCTAATAGTCTAAATAAATCTATTCAATCAATTTCATAGAAAAGATATATAAAATCTATTTTAAGCTTGTTGTTCAAAATTGTGAAATTAAATAAATAGATTTATGAAGAAAACAAATTATATACCAAGAACATATGCTAACAATTACAATTAAATTTCAACAGAAATACACAAAACAATAAAAGGGTAAAGAGATTTAAACCGAAGCAAGACGAAGCAGTTTCCTTAAAACAGATTTCGCTGCCTCACGGGTCGAGTGCCTGAGGAAACCCGGCGTCTGTCTCCCAGGATACGACGGTCAAAACCAGCTACGGCAGAAGCACTATCTGTCTAGCTTAACGAACAAAACAATGGCAGCACTCTCTCACAATAGGAACTATCTAGCAAACTGACTTGTAAAATGGAAGTAAAAATTTCTATATTGAAACTTGACAGAAGGGTCTCAATTTATACATGTATAGGGGAGAGAGGAAAAGCCTCCAGCCTTTAAGGCTAGTCATTAAAACACCAAGCATCCATAACCCCTTTTCACAAAATGAAAAGTATAGATGCCCAAAGGATTCACACCCTTTAGCCAAGAAAAAAGATTTAAATACTCTTTAAAATCCTATTCATGAATCTAACATCATGAAGCAATTTCTTGGCAATTTCTTATTCAAAACCCAATGATTTTTGGCTCACTTGGACCCAACACAAAAAATTGGTTAGGACCCACTTTAATATTTAATGAAAGTCACCACACTTTAATATTAAATTAAAGTCCCAAAAAAATCATTTTTTCCAACAGAAACTGTAGTAAGAACGTGGGAAAATGGGTTCTTTTTTTTTATTTTTATAATTCTTCTTGAAGTTGAGTATTAAGTAGTGGTTAGGAAAATTAGCAAACGTGGGTTTTTTTTGTTTTTGTTTTTGTTTTTTTTTTTTTTAATGTAATTCACATAAATTCCATATGCCAGGAGCTTCAAGAGACCAAATCTAAGGTTCACTTAATATAATAGTATAGATGTTATGAATAATACAATATATTATGAATAATAATTGATAAGTTATAAAATGATATAATATGAGAAGTAAAGAAGTGAGTTAAATATGTGATTTAGTGAGATCAGAATGGTTTGCAATTTTGTATTTTTTTTTTCTCTACCCTAAAAAGTTTAGTTAGGATGAAAATGGTGAAAAGTAAGGGAAATAAAAAATAACAATAATAATTTTTTTTTCTTCTAATTTTGTTTAGTATAAAGGTAGTGAAAGTTATAAAAAAGTTAATTTTATTGTACAATTCATGATAACACGGTAATTAAGCTTATACTAGTTTCTAACGAAAAATAAAAGAAAATATAAGAAAGTTTAAATTTGTTATAGAAATAGTTACCTAGGCTCCATTTATTAAAAATAAATAAATGATAACAAATGAAGTAAAATAAAATAAAAGGAAAATAAAATACATATTCTTTTATGAATTTAATTATGATGAAAATTTTACAAGAAAATAAGAATTCTAACTACTTTTTTAATAAATTTAAATTTATTGTATTTTCCTATAATTTTTGCAACTTTCTTCTATGAAAGTTTTAATTTTTTTTTAAGATCTTGTGATACCATTGTACCAAATTGATTTGATCTTTTATCAGTTTTGTAATGAAACTTTTCGTTCCGATCTAAAAATAAATAAATTATCATGCTATTATGAGTTATACAAGAAAATTAAGCCATATTTGGTTTGTTTCTCAAAATGTTTGATAAAAATAATATCAAAAAATATTTAAACATTTTTTAAAATTATTCATGACTTTTCAAAATATTGATTATTTATTTATTTATTTCATCAAATTAATTTTATTTTATTTAAAAAATATATATGAAATAGGTTTATGAAAATTAAACCACACACGGGATTAACTTCCTTATAATTTTCATTATTAGGCACTATTTGGCATGTGTTAAAATAACACATATTATTTTAGCATATTATCTTATTTAGGTCACAATTATTTCATTTAAATCACATTATCTCTTTATCACCTCATTTCAAACTCAATCTATATTTCACATTTTTTTATTTAAAAAAATATAAAATGTACTAATTTAACACATGGTAAACAACAAATTTAATTTTTAGGATAAATTATGCAAATGATCCCTGTAGTTTACACGTTGTGTCATTGTGGTCCCTCTAATTTCAATTTGCTCGACTTTGACCCTGAATTTTGAACTTTGTATCATTTCGGTCCAATTAACGGAAGTTAAGAAATTGGACGGAAAATTTGTACGTGAATGACATGTGATTGGTTTCCAAGGGCAAAACAGATATTTTGCTCTCACTCTCAATTAACTCAATGATTTATCTATCTAACTCATCGTGAGTTAACTCACTCCCATTTAACTCAATGATATATATGTATATATATATATCTGTACAAAGGAGAAAGAGAGAGAGAGAAAGAGAGAGAGAGAGGGGATAAAGAAGAGGTGTCGTCGAAGAGCTGGGGGAGGGAGAGGGAGGTGGCGTCGATGGCCTATGAGGGATGGCAAGGCAGTTGCTGTCTTAAGTTTGAAATGAAAGGAGTTGGGTGATGGCGTTGCGATTGTAGAAGAGGTAGGGTGACGCGATGGAAAGAAATCCTCTAAAAGAAAAAGAGTTTTAACCAAAACCCTGAACCCTAATCAACCAAGGCCATCTAGGTCGAAATACAAGGGGGTTCAACAGCGAAAATGTAGCAAATAGACTGCCAATATTCGAGACCCTTTCACCAAAAAAGGGTCTGGTTGTGCACTTACAACACCATCAAAGAAGGTGCTAGGGCTTGCGATTTGAAGAAACTTGAATTCAAATCCATGACTGCTTCGTCGAGGAAGAGTTACAATCACAATCAAAACCACTCTTCTTTGGTGGGCAGAGGACTTTGAAGTTTATTGTCTCACACATCCCCATTGTCTATCCTCGAATTAGACTCTTTAGATTCAACTTCAGTTTCAGTTTCGAATTCACATGTCGATGAAAAATTAAATGTAACATTGAATGATTTTGTTGTGGACAAGACCATTGTTGTTGATAATTAGAAAATGTCCAATCAACGATGCAACCAACTACGACGGCGACGGAGCAATCAATGATGGTGATCATTTTTTTTTCCGCTCATATTCTCCATATCTTTCTCTATTTTTGTTCATTTTCTTTTGTTCGTTATGGAGATTTGTACATATGGGGTTTCAAATTTAAAGATGTGGCTAGGGTTTATAGGTTGATTTTGTGTTGTGATTTTTGATCTATGGTTGAAAATTGGATTTTGTTTTGTAATTTTTGATAGTTATGATGATCTGTTCATGTTATGATTATTGTTTGGTTGAGGTAGCGATAGTAGAAGGCAGTGGAACGGCGAACGACGGTGGTCAGTGGTTTTGTTCAATCACAAGCAAGAAGAAGCTCAAAAAGAAAGCCAAATGTCTGCTTTACTCTTGAAAACCAATCATATGTCATTCTCGTGCAAATTTTCCATCTAATTTCTTAACTTTCATTTTTAATTAGACCAAAATGATACAAAGTTTAAAATTCAGGATAAAAAACGAACAAATTAAAATTAGGAAGATCAAAATGACATAACATATAAACTATAAGGGCCATTTACATAAACTATAGGGGCCATTTACATAATTTGTCATAATTTTTATTTATTTCTCTTTTTACCATTTAACAAAAAATCGGCGGCAAGATGTGGATCGGGTCGGGCGGAATTGCCATTGCACCCATTGACTTCATTACGCCCTCTCTCTCTCTCTCTCTCTCACACACACACACACACACACACACACATCTGTGGCTGAAACGTCCATAGGTGCCACCATGCACACAGCTCCTCCAACCATGACGGTGGTGGGTTTTGGAGTTTTGAGTGTGGCTGTGGCTGTGAGCTTGTTCAGGTCTGCTACTACTAGGGATTGCATTCTGCAAACATATGAATTCTTTAATCGGAAGCCAAGGTTCACATTCTTTCCCTCATTAATTCTATGTTTGGTTCATTTGATTTAGCTGGAATGGAGGAATGCAATGTTTACTAATTTTTTTTATTTTTTATTTTATCTATGTAAAATCTATTACAAATACAATATTATTCACCATTCCAATTCACTTTCATTACAGTGAGCCAAACACTTTGGTTTGGAGATTTGAGATGGGATTTGAAAATGAAAAGAAAAAATATAGGCGAAATATAAATAAAATATATCTATATTTCACTTACTTTCACTCACTTTTTTCCTACCCTTTCCCCGTTCAAATCACTTTTCAAATCTCTAAATCAAACACAACCTAAGTCTATTTTCAGTTTTCTCATGGTTTGGAATTTAAACCACATATATGGAAATATTTAAGGTCACCATCACAATTTGGTGGTGTGACATGTATCAATTGATATACCAATTAGTATATATGTTATGACATTATTACTAATTCTGCCTATTATACAAATTATAAATATTTAAAATTTCTAAAATTATGCTACATCATCTTTAACACACTAATTGGTATACCAATTGGTGCATGTAGCATTATTCATCACAATTTGGTTTTAGAAGCTGTTTTTTTTTGTCAAGCATTCAATAATTTTCTCTTACACCCCGTTTGGATGGTGAGGTGAGAAAATAAATGATTGTGTTTTTACCTAGGTGAGAAAAAAAGGAAATGATTTATTTTTTCTCACCATTATGTTTGGATGAATTTACCTATCTTGTTTGGATAGAGGAAGAAAAAAAAAGAAGAAAGTATTGTATTGTCTTGTATTTTATTTTATCAAAATAATTTTTTCTTAAGGATAATTTTCATATTTTAGAAAATTTTCATTAAACTCAGTTTCCTTTCTCAGCAAATCTTACCACTTTTGGTGGGAAACAAAACATGGGTTTGGTGGGAATCCTTTTCTCACCATTTTTCATCTATTTAACCATCCAAACAAGTGAGAGTTTTCTATTCTTACAATTTCTTTTCTTTTCTCACCAAACCCCTCCATCCAAACTGAGAGGCATGACATGTAAGTCTGATTGGTTCAGGGATTTGGAAAAGGAAAATGTGTGTGAAACTTAGGTAAAATGTAGTTATATTTCATTCGCATTTCACCTATATTTTTCTTTTTTGGCTTTCCAAATTCCTTCCAAAATCCATGAACCAAACACAGCCTTAGGTGGTTGTAACCTGTGTAAAAATCGTGAAAACAATGTTTAGTTGTTACCATTGTTGCTTGTCTTGAATAGTTAAAAACTATATATATACAAGAAGGTGTGCACACCTTACGGGGGTGCTATGAAAATCAACCACTTGAATGTATATGGAGATTTTTTTATCAATTGACAAAAGATGTAGACGAAGGCAAAAGAAAAAGAAAAAGAAAACTGTATAAATTATCAAAATTTGTGTCATATTTTTTAAGGACACAAATATAGCTTGAACTTTGTGTCATTTTTGAAGACATTATACGAATATCTTTCTTTTTATCATATTCAGGAAGAAGACAAGAATGAGCTTCTCCTTTCTAAAAAATAGAGACATTTTTTTCTTACGAAAGCGATAATTTAAATTAATATACGAAGTTTGATAATTTTGTTAATTTGTAATTATCCATGTGCGTGGCTCTCTTTTGGTTTAAAAGATGTCATTTTTGCGGATCAGTTTATACGACAATGTCAATGCGAAAGGCTAATTAGAAAGGATACAACTTATTGGCATGTCTATTCTATTTAACTAATCTTAATTTATACTTTTAGAAAATGAAATCTATTTATTATTTTGTTCATGTGCAGATTTCTCAAATTGGAGCAGCCTTGAGAGTGTATGAGGATGATTCTAAAATCAAATTTGTAATTTTTAAGGTAAGACAACTATTTTTGAAAAACGTCTGCTAACACCCACAGTACAAGAAAGTAACCTATGGAAGGAGCATACCCAACTAATATCAGCCTGTTCGAAACTTGTGATTCCCATGGAAGACACTTTCCCTTCGTATTGATTCATTACCGACTGAATGGGAAATGCTTGCTTCTATTTCCTCCCTCTAAGGATGATAAATAATGTATTGCATTTAGAAACAAAGAATTTTGCAATTAAACATGCAACTTTAAAAGAAAGCTAGAGTTCCCATGTAAAAATCTCTTCCTTTGTGTTAATTTCACACCATCATAATACTTTAATTGGCTTTGTAGTATTTACACCAAACACTTATTGTATCTTAGTTACGACTGCCATATTTTCTAATATATTTACTTCAATATAGAATGAACAAATTATCATTATTATTATGTTTTTTTGGTCAGGAAGGAGGGGGATAGGGTAAGGAGATCTTGGAGTTAGACCTCGGGGGCTGAGCTTGACTGACTCATAGGGATTTAGTGCTTTTTCCCCACACCAATTTCTTTTGCTCGCACAAATTGATTAGAATCTAGCAAATATTCCAATATTAGAATATGTATTTGAGGGTGGAGATGGAACAAATTATTGTAGGATTGTTAAGACTATTTGAATAGTGGAAACTATGAGCAATGCTTAAGATATCCAATAATTAGGGATGCAAACGAGTCAAGCCAAGCAAATACTCTACAAGCACCGAAAAACCTTGTCACCTTCTATATAGCTTCTAATGAAGTTTACTACTAGAAAATGATATTTGTCACTGAATATTATTTCACCTCCTATGTATATCCACACAACAAATTACATATGGACATGTAAAACACAGCATATTTAAAAAAAAAAAAAAATTTATAGGACTCACCATGACAAAAAATCACATAGGAGGTGAAGAGTTCTAGTAAAATATTGCAATCATATATAGCAACTCTCTTACTACTAGCCTCATTTGCTATGGTTTGCATTCCTTTGTAATCATCAACTGTGTTCAAATTAACATTCCATCACATCACCATGACAAAGCAAAAATAAATGTTAAATAGCCAGCTTAACCAATTAATGCCGCAACAATGATTTGCTCATCCCTGCAACTTCATTGATTAATTTGCTGCTCATTGATGAAGCACGTACACTTTTTTGCGTGTTTAATTTTCGTTACTGTAGTTATTAATAATTTATGAGTTCTAATCTAGCTTTTATTTTTGAAAGGGAAAGGGAAAAGCATTTTGTGCCGGTGGAGATGTTGTCAGAGTGGTTCAATATAGTATAGCAGGTTATAAGATGTTTCTTTGTTTGTTTGTTTTTTTTTGTTTTACAAATCATTCCTTTTCTTTTGCATGTCCTTGAAGAGACAACAAACTTTTTTCTAATTTGAGCTTTCATTAATGGCACAAATGTTATATGTTATCAATTAGTATTGAAATGAAAACTCTTTTAACTTGTGTTAGGACATTGGAGCTTCGCTGCAAAGTTTTACCAAAAACAACTCTGTTTAGATTATCTACTGGCTACTTATAAAAAACCTTTGGTGAGATATATATATATATATATTTATAAGTAACTTAAGTTCAACCGGACCTATTTGGTTGCTTGTGTTTTCGATTTCTTTATTTTTATTTATGAAAAGTTTGGAAACACCCATCATTTCATGAGGAGTGCTAGGAACACAGATGTGTTCCATAGCAGAATGAAACACAAATGTGAGACCAAATGGTGGCACTCACATGTGGACCCCACCTTTGTCTCACATTTGTGTTCCATTTTGTGAAACACATCTCTGTTCCTAGAATTATTGCATTTTCATATCATTTTTATTTTTGTGTGAAAATAGTTTTTAAAAATTTGAAAACAACTTTTTGGATTTCCTCAAAAGTGGGTTGTTTTTAGAAAATTTTGCTGAAAATAGTTTTCAAAAACAGTTTGCCAAACAAATTTTCTGTGTTTTTTGGAATGAAAACAGAAAAAATGAAATGAAAATACAACCAAACAAGCCCTGGTTTTCCCTTTTTGTCATAGCTAGCTTATTTTGTCTAACTAAAATTGTTATTGAAGGTTTACCTTATTAATGGAATTATAATGGGAGGAGGTGCTGGACTATCCATGTTCGGAACGTTTCGCATTGTCACTGAGCATACTGTATTTACCTACCCTTTATCTTTCATTATGCACGCTCTAGTTAATTGATATGCACATAGATTGATTATTTTCCAATTACATGTTTGTTTGATGCAGTTAAATTTCTTTTTTAACATTTAAATATTTATAGCATTTTCATTTTGTCGCATTTGTGTCCCATAAAAAATGGAAGATAGTTAAACACTTTTTTACAGTAGAATAAATTCATCTTTATTCAAATTCTTCAACATAACTTTTGCTATTCCAATTCCACATTCATGTAAATGGAATGTCCTGCAGTCATGTACAAGTACAACAGATTTTCTATAATTTGAAAATTATGGAATTCAATGTAAGAAATTCTGTTAATTACTTTCTAACTATACCATACTATGTCACACCCTAATATGATTTTCGATGTTTATATTAAAATGAGCCCAAAATGCAAACATAAATGTGACTTAACATATGAGTTTTGAAAAGTAATAAGTCCTCAAAATAAAAAATGAGGCAGCACCTAACTTTGACTTAAGTTGTGGTAGTCAAAATTGACTCTATATTTGTCTATTCGAATAAAAAAAGGTTGGGGGTTTTGGTTAGAAGTAGTGGAGGGGCTAAGCATCCTACATCGTCCAAAACTAGGTAACCTTGTTTCCGAATAAGTTACTTGTCATTTATGGGTTGTGGCAAAGTTAGAAACAAAATGATCGGCTTCATTTGTTAGAAAAGAGATGAAAAACTTTGTACCCACACATTGATTTTGCATTGCTATTTGCATCATTTGACAAGGTAAACTGCTTACTAAAAGTAGGCCCTGACCTCCATGCTCTTCATTTGAAAATGAGTTTTTTGAATATTTTCTTGAAAACATGAGAAATCATTTTTGGGCTCACTAGCCAAAGCTAAGTTCAAAGTGGAAATTTTTGCTTGATAGTTAGGGGAAAAAATGTGCTTGAGGTAACAATTTTAAGCATAAAATCTAAATCCAAAGGTCTGGAATAATGACAGTTTGTGCATATGACCCAAAATTCAAAAGGTGAGTTAAATCCAAAGGTTCAAAATGGCATTTTCGACAAAGTTCAACATTCAAAATTATAGCGACATTAAAGGATATTTTGAGTACATTAATCAAATTATCAAGTGCAAAGTGACATATATAGTTTCCAAACAGACAATTTCAATGTGAAATTAAAAGATGCTAGCCAAATGAGCAAATTCAAATTAACATTGTTGGCATACCAGACTTCTTCAAAGTGAATATATTAGGTGTACTAAACAAATTAACTAGTTTGAAATACATTTTAGGCAAACGAACCCAGTAAACAAGTTCAAATTGATATTTTATGCATACTAACCAAGTGTACAAATTCAAAGTGGAATCCTAGGCATAATAACCACAGCGATATAAAGGTTGAAAATGGCATTTTAAAGCATTTAAAAAATCTAAATTTATAGGGTTAAAATGACATTTTAAACAATACGAGCCGTATTGATAAGTCCAAGATGACATTTTAAAGTATAAGGGCCAATGATAAGTTCTAAATGAGTTATTTTCAACAGTGGTCTTGTTGGCTCTCAAACCTTAACCATGGCTCTTGTATATGTCTTGGATGCGCCTACAAATGCTTCTTTACAATATTTATGCTGTTTAGATCTTAAATTTATGAAGGTATTTTTGGAAGGAAAAGAAAAATGAAAAGGGATTTGTCAACAAACTTAGCTTCTATTTCATTCATTTCCCCCTCTCCTTTTCTTTTCCCTCCCCAAATCCAAGATCTAAACACAGCCTTAAAACCCATCTTCCAGTCTAATAGTTATTCCTTTTTTTTTTTAACTATCTTCATTTCATCCAGTCAACTGCTTTTGTTAATATTGAAAGCAATGCTTCAAATGAATTTAGGTCTCCCATTACATTAACCTTTTATTAACTTTGCTTCTCCTATATATGGTGTATAGATTGCACATCTCACAGCTGTATATGTGAAGAATGAGATAATTACAAAAAAAAATTTTTTGACCAACAACCCAAAATTCATTTCAAGTATGTTTTAAGACATGAAGACTGAAATAACTATGATTGTAAATGTCAATCTTTGTATGTATTAAGACATGATTGCATAATAAAAATACTTATTTCTTTGACTAAACTTACCCATAAGGTTAATGAGTTTTAGAACCAGAGTTTGTGGAGTTTAAAATTTTGTCTAGCACCTTGACAAACATTATTATTATTTATTGCATGAATATATGTTGCAGTAATACTCCACCTTTCTGTAATTTGTATGATAACATTAGTGCATATGCATTTGAAAATACAAATTAAAAAAGAAAGAAAAACTCTATCAAACATACATTGCTTTAAACTTCAACCATGCACAAATCCTAACATAATTCATTTGTGTGATGTCCAATTTAGGTGTTTGCCATGCCAGAAGCATCAATAGGACTTTTTCCTGACGTTGGTGCCACATGTTTTCTTTCTAGGTTGCCAGGCTATTTTGGTATCACTTTTAACTCTTATTTTTTTTGTAACAATTTCATTAGATTTTTAAACTATTTGACTTTTCATAATTTTTATATTACTTTTAGTTCATTGTGTACTTTCAGATTTTGGTCCTTATCCTTTACTATCCTTCACTACCCACAACGACTAAAGCTATGAGGATAGTGATCTCATTTTGAGATCTTACCTCTTTTTGGCGTGTTTCTCTTTGTTTATATAATGTTATTGACTGCATAAGTTTAGGCTTGCATTGTGGAGATGACAAAGGTTGTCACTTCTAGATTTTGTGTGCTCTTTGTTTTTATCTTATCACAAGTTTATCCTTACTCTCTTAATCATGTATTTCAAATTCAAATCTCCCTCCTTTCCCACCTAACCTAAGAAAGATTCTTGGTTCAACCTTGGCTTGCTAGCCTTGGCCAGCTCTGTCCTTAGGCTTACTGTTCAAATTTTCCTGATCAATTGCCCTCCCTCATATCTGCAGTATAGTGTGACATATTTGGGAAATGATGTAATGCATTTAATGAGTAATTGGCAACTTTTATTTTTTCGACACATAGGAGAACCATTACTGCCGCATTTGACATGGCTATTGTGTTTTGTCTTACATTTGCATGTTTTTGGTGTTCTAACCATTTGTGCTTGTCCCATCCGAAGAGGATCTTCTGCAATTTATAGTTTTGATTTTGAGCCGTAGGTTTCTTAAAAGCGCTACTTTGTTCTAGCTTTGTCTTACAGTTAAATTTGGAGCATAAGAGTTGACACAGAGAGAAGAGATTTGCTGGAATAGGAGGCTCAAAACCTAATTAGGCTTCTTACCTCTCTAAACACATGTATTTATAATAACAAAGGAATAAGTACAATGACACTATTATCCTCAAGCACATAACTTAACACTTCCTTCTCTTTTCATGAGCTTATCTCTGACAAAGATTTTGAGCTGTTTAAATTCTTCTAGTGACTCCTATGATTCTTTTGTGCGTCTCTCTTCTAATGACCTTTCCCAGATCCTCTTCCAGTTTGATTGGATTGATTTTAGTTGTCGTTTGGGTGTCCCTTGCCATTACATTCCATCTCCTAGTTGTGTCTCATTCCCTCCAATAGATCATGTCCAAGATTAAGTTGTACTTTGTTGTAGACCTCTCTTGTCTAGCCTCTGTTAATCAGGAGGGAGAGGAAAATCTACCCTAGAAAGCACATAATTTGGTACTTATATAGGCTCGCACCCTTACAGCTAAGGATTTGGACATCATAAAGTCCAAGTTCAACATGCTGAAATGATTAGGCTCTGACTCTCTTTTCCAAATAAGTATGCTTGATCGCCTTCTGGAAATGTTTTTTCCTCTAGTGTCAACCAGTTTTTTTTTTTTTTTTTTTTCTTCTTCTTCTTCTTCTTCTTCTTCTTTCTGTAGTGTCTACTATCTCCTTAGAGGATGGTTTGAAAGACAATATTGCCTTAGGTCTTCGCCAGGAGGATAGAGGATTCATGACCCTGCTTTTTGCTAAGAATTTTGGTATGCCTCTATTTTATCCCTTTTTTGTTGGTCTTCTATTTTGACTTATCTGGTGGTCTGTCCTCTATAGCCATTGTGGCCAAAATTGTTGTTCCTCAATTGAAGTTCAGTACTGTCATTTGAGGTTATGGCCCAAGCCAAGAGGCAGTTGGATAAGAGGGAGAAATGAAAACTTCTTTCTCCACCATCAAAATTAGAATGCTGAGGCTATCTTCACCAAGTGGAGGGATGAGGAAGATGGAAGGCGTCTCCAACTTTCAATCTTTCCTTCTGGAAGACGCCTTTGATGGTTCATACTGCTATTTGCTCCACATTGGAAGTTTGGAATTGGCTTAGGCTTCCTTAGAGGTTTCTTCTCCCAAGAAAGAGAATGTTGAGGCTGTAAATCCCCATGTCCTGCCCCCACCCTTGTGACCGGAGATTAAGGTAAGGTGATTGACACCTCAGGTCAACCTTCTACCCCTAAAGGAATTTCTCCCAACACTTCTCGTGGTGGCCCTCACTCTATTATGGAGAAATGTGAGATAACAGTGAACAAGTAAAATTTTGTCAAATTTTTTCAGATTTCTATTCATTATGGGTGTTGTTTGATAGATTTCGACAAGATGAATTCAAAAATACAATTTTTTTTTTATAATTAAAAAAAATAATGTTGATCTAGATCAAATGTTATTGAATTTTAATATTCCGAGCAATTCAAAAGTAAGGGGTTACTTGCTAAAGCGCTATTGTGGGGTGGGGGTATTTTGGTCATAAATTGGCCTCCCAAATATTACAGGATTGGAGTTGGAAAACTATTTTTTGTGTCCTTGTACTAGTATAATCTTATAATGAGGGAGCTCTCTAACATCTAACTAAAGCTCCCTTTTAATTTTTTAATTTTCAATTTTGGGAAAATAGGGACTTCTTAGAAAATTTCCTATCTTTTCATGTTCGACTTAGCTGTGGAGACCATTTAGGGAAAGGGAATCAAATGCTCCTTTTAGACTTGTCAATGACTATTACAGTCATTTTTTTATAAGTTGCATAATTGTTGTTATTGATTTTAAATTCTTTAGTTACTGTACCATTTGAATTGTTCAAATTAATCAAAATATCATGTGTTTCTATCTTATTTTAAATTGGGGCTTGAACCAAAAATTGTCCAATGTTTTAAACTCATATATATAATTTTTTCTTTATAATTTATCACATGCCCAACTTGTACAGGAGAATATTTAGGGCTTACTGGAGCAAGAATTAATGGAATTGAAATGCTTGCATGTGGCCTTGCAACTCACTTTGTCCTTTCAAAGGTATTCTAAAATGATACTAGCAATAAACCTGTGCAATGAACAGAAATCAAGTAACGAAAAAGAGTTAACATACTATTTAATATAATTTTATATTACCACTAAAATTTACTTCTAACTCACAAATGGGATAGATACTTTTTAAATGTTAAGTATTGTGCACAAGGGAAAGAAGAACATAGTGCTATAGAAGTTTCAATTCCTAATCATTTTGCCCATTTTATTTAGACCCAGTTGATATGAAGTTCAAAATGACAAAACAATCATAATTTTCTGAAAAATGCTCACCTTTAAACTTTTGTTTTTCCCTCCTGAGATGGGACAGTTTGGACATTTGTGCAAAATTTGCATAATAAAGATGAAATATGAAGTGTTTTGGTTGAAAAAATGAGACCTAATAGCACCACTCTTTTTAAACTAGCATAAATTTCATGCCATGCACAATCTTAAAAAGAGAATAAAAAATTATATTGAAATTACTTTATAAAAAATATTGTTTAGAACATAGATGGAAAATTGGTTGGAATAAAAAATTTTAATTATTTTTTCTCACGCTACATTAAAGTGTATTTAATGCTTCCATTAATGTAATATTAAAAGTACTAAACAATGAACAATTGAGCGTAACCTAATTGATCACCCACCTAATTGACCACCCACGACTCTACTGTCTGGGTGGCCAAGAAGTGTCATGTCCTTTGTTTTTGGTGCTTTATTTTACTTCTCTTTTGTTCCTTTATTCCACGTTGGGTGTTTATTGTAATAATAGTGATACATCATATTTAATTCTATATTACAAAATAAACCAATATGATTTTGGCCGCTTGTAAAATCATAATTATCAAAACTTGGTTCATAATAATGTTTGTAGACAACTCCTTTTCAGAAAGTGACTTTGCAACTAAGAAAAGGATTGGAACATTTAGGGCATGTTTGATTGGGTGAATTAGAATATGAGATTGGGATTGGGATTATTAATCTGTGGGCCCAATTATTCCGTGTTTGTTTTAACATTTTGGTTTAGGATTATTAATTCAATAGATAATTAATCTAACAAATTTGTAGGATTATTAGTAATGAGGTAGGGGTGGGATTATTAATCCAATTGAATAGTGAATACTACACTAATTTAATAAGATTATTAATACTTCACTATTAGGCCTGGTTTGGCTTATACTATATAAGTCAAAAAGCCAAAAAGTTACTCAAAAATCCAAAAAGATATCACTATTCACAAAAAAAAAAATAAAAAAAATCAATTTTCTTCCCAAAAAGTACAATTTGAATTGATGTAAAGCAGCGGCTGTGCAGCGACTGTGCAGCAAAAATGAAATGATTCGGTGTGATTTTCACACACATCGTTGTTCGTCCTATGGGGGCCATTACGGGTCCCGTTTTGATAATCTGAACCGTTCAATGTGTAGAAATCGTCGAGTACTATATGTCTGCAAAAAATCACATTGATCGGATATCGATAACTATATGATCAAATCAGTTATATACAACAAATGGATGGTGTTATAATTAATTATTGAAAAATAAATAAATCTGATCAGATATCTATCGATATCTGATTAACGTGATTTTTTATAGGTAGATAGTGTTCGACGAGTTACACACATTGAACGGTTCAGATTATTAAAATGGGACCCGTGATGACCCCCACGAGCCAAACAAAACCGTCCAATGCTTTATACAAAAATTATCCAATAATTTCAAACTCCAATACACTCCAGCCGGTTGTACAGCTGGGGCCCACCCCTCTCTAATCATCTCTTACACACTTTTTTTATACAATTTTTTAATACACATTTTTTCATAAAAAGTCAAAAAGTTAACCCAAACCTCCATATTTTTTTTTTGTCTTTTTTAGTCCAAAAAGATTAAAAGTGCACTTTTTTAGGACACCCCAAACCAGCCCTTAATCTTTTGAATCAAACATGACCTGAAAGTTTTAAGGTCCAACGCTATATAGCAATGGTTTTTCACCGTTTTATTTCACTAGGATCATTATTTTTTTAATGATTATTTCTAAGGAACCTACGTAGAGAAGATACAAAATGCTGTCAATAAATCGATATATAACATTTTTCTTTTCATTATACTCTTTTTGTGTAATACAGAATATATTTTTGTTCTCTCTCTCTCTCTCTCTCCTTTGTACCTTAGGATCTTCAACCGTTAGAAGATGCGCTATGTGAGCTGGTTGCTGCAGATACGTTGACCATTTCTAAGCTCGTCAGCAAGTTTATATACAAAGGACATGCAAAGCAAGATAGCTTTCATAAAAGGTAACTTCGTTATTGTTGTTTTACTTCAACCTTTTGTTGGCTCTCATTCACCAATTTGTTTTTATATGCATTTCTAGTGCTTTTGTTGTGGATTTTTATTATATAGGACTGTATCATGGACAAAGCTCTTGATTTTAGTGAAATTTATTGATGAACAGAGTAGAGATCATCAACAAGTGTTTTTCTAGAAAAACAGTCGAAGAAATCTTATCATCACTAGTAAGTAAACTTGTCAAAAATTATTCCATTTGTTATATATCTATCCTTCTCAGAAAAAAGGTTAATTATACTTTTGATTCCTAAACTATGCACTACGTATCATTTGGTCTCCAACATTTTGATTGTGTCAATTTCATCCCTAAAGTATTAAATGTTTCCTAAAGTGGTCCCGTGTTTGACATCATTTGTATTAGCCATCGGAATCAAAGCTAAATTTAGAAACAAAATTGAACTTCGTCATCCAAAAAGTTATCGCAATAACTTTTTTGCTGAAGTATATCTTTTGTTTCCAAATTTATCCTTGATTCTGAGCTTTTATGGATGATGTCAGCTCGAGAACTACTTTAGGATACACTCTATACTTTGGCAATGAAATTAGTACAATTGAAATGTTGAAAACTCAAATGACAAAGAGCATGTACTTTAGAAATCAAAAGTGCAACTAACCCAAACAATAAGTTTTCACTGGTTCTTTTCTTTTATTTAGGAAGATGAAATGGAAACTGGAACAGATAAGTGGATTGTTGAGGCAATAAGTTCTTTGAAGTCAGCTTCACCAACGAGTCTTAAAATTACTTTACGATCTGTAAGAATAATAATAAAAGCTCTCTTATTTTCATTGAATTCATTTGGAAAATTCCTTGTTACAAGTGCATTATAGCAA
The DNA here is from genome assembly GCA_025200525.1 of Camellia lanceoleosa. Lineage (NCBI taxonomy): Eukaryota > Viridiplantae > Streptophyta > Magnoliopsida > Ericales > Theaceae > Camellia > Camellia lanceoleosa. The sequence goes on from CM045763.1 coordinate 85,945,963, forward strand.
CACTTAAGATGAGAGGGCACATTTGTTTGTGTCAGTTTGTATTGTGTACCCTCTTACAGGTGTATATAAGAGTAATGCTATACAAAAAAAAAAATTCATATATAATTTTCATACATAATGATGTGGCTTGTTGTGAACATTTCATTTCAAAACAAAACAAAATTGGAGATGGATTTATGTATGAATATAATTTTTCTGTACATAATGAGCATCTATTTTGATTAGAACAGGATGTGTGCAAATTTACGATACAATTTCATTGAAGTTACAACCCAATTACATCTGATCATAACTCCTAGATATGACTCCGTGAAGTCACTAATTGTTGGAGTTGCGGCCTGATGTGATTGAGTTGTAATTTTGCATTAATCAAACCATAAACTTTGAAGTGTGCATCATGCACACCCTTGGAAGGTGTGCACTACAGATTCAACCTTTGTTCATTTCACTCTTAAAATCAATCTTGTTTGGTTCTTGATTAGATTAGAGAAGGAAGGGTGCTAAAACTTGAACATTGTCTCAGTCGTGAATTTACTCTCTGTCGTCATTTTATGCGAAGAACGGTCAACAATGATTTCTATGAGGTATATAGAATCTATCGTTTTCATATATTCTAAAGGATAAAATATGTGTATGATCCTTAAAATATGGATTTGGTATCATTTTTTATTCTTTAAATTTTAATTTTGTTTCTGTTTTTTTTTGTTAGTCAAATTAATTCTATTTCAAATGGACCATTAAAATCATTAACACAGTAATAATAAAAATCTACATATAATCCTTGAAGTATGTGTTCCTTGTCACATTAGTTCCCCAAGTTTTTTAATTCTGTCACTTTAATTCTTAAACACTAATGAAGAAGATAAAGCATATTCTTACAATTTTAGGTATTAAATTGATAAAGTCGTCACTTTACAAAACTCAAATTTTAGGAAACATTTCTGATTTTTATTATTATCCTTTAATGATTTAGACGGTCATCTAAAATTGGATTAATTTGACTCAAATTAGGAACTTTATGAACAAAATTGACAAAAAAACAGAAGTGACAAAGAACATGTACATAAAGGATATAAGTTTATTTCATCTTATTGTAAATTATAACTTTGTTTTTCAATCATGTAACATTAAACTTGCAGGGTGCCAGAGCTATGCTAATTGACAAAGATAAAAAGCCCAAGGTACGTACCAAAAAAATAATAATAATAATTGTGTGTTACCTTTAGCATTCCTATATTAGACTACTTGCTTTTGTTTCAACATTAACATTGGATCTTGAATTTGTAGAGAAATTTATAAAGGAAAAATAAAAAAGAAATAAAAGCTATTTTTCTATTTGTTTCTTCATCCATAAATTTCTCCACAAATCTGAAATCCAAGCAAATCCTATAATATATATATATATATATAACCTAAGCAAAGGGATGGAGGAAGAAGGCAATTTTATGACGCGAAACTTGATATTATATGTTTTGGGCTAGTAGTCCAACAGGTTATTTGGTAGTCATATTGACAGTTTCTGATCCACATCTCTACAGTTATTTAGAAAACTGATATTTATTATAGAATATAAAGATTGGAATCTTAGAATATAGACGATCATGTAGTATGTAATCAAATATGTAAGATAATACATGTATTAGTAAATTTGATAAAATCATTCATTACGATCATACGCTCCCTTAACTCAGTTGATTGGGATGTCAAATGTTCCTGACTGGTGGACATTCTTGTGATGACAGAGTATATTAGAGAAAACGTTTGCTTTACATAAATTTTATTTGATGTATATTCTAGAAAAACAAAACAATGCGGAAGCGGTTCAGGAAAAAAACTTACAATGTGGAAGTGGTTCAAGAAAAAAACTTACTCGTTTATCATTTTTCTTTACAGCAAACGTAAGAATGACTTATGTTCACTTCTTAATTTGTGCTGTAGTTTTGTCACTTCAATCGAACGATGCCATGAATCCACAGCACAACAAAAGCTCTCAGCACACACTGAGAAAATGTCAGAATTTTCCCCTCAACTGAAGTTTGAACAAACAATTATCGTTATTTAGGTTCTTTGGATTATAGAAGTAATTACAACAATGAAAGAGGATTTGTCTACAATATGCCTAAAAAATATGAACTTGTACTACTTCGAACCGTGCTTGTAATTTGATTGTTACTATGACTTGTTCCTTCTTCTTCTTTTGTTTTTGTTTTTACAGTGGGAGCCTCCACAACTATGGCAAGTCAGTGAAGAAATGGTAGATCGGTTTTTTGCTGAAGCTGAGGATGATGATGAATGGGAAAATTTACATCTTCCTAATAGATCAGGCCTAAGTAATCCAATAAAACCAAAGCTCTAAGTTTTAAGGCAGCAAAAAGTGAAACAATCTATGAAGAACACTAGAGGGCAAACGAAATTCTGATTGGAATGCATGTGTACTCTTATTTTAATTATGCCTTTTGATATTTGTCGGAATTATGCCGAAACATTAATGTTTCCAGTTTAAAAAATGGGCAAGACATTTACCCTTTCTAAATATTGCGAGTACATGCACGAGGATCTTAAATTAGTAGATGAATATGATTTGTACAAGGCATAGAAAGAGGTACAATGCATAGGATGGGACATGAAGCTACATACATCACTCTGTTTTAGATGAGTTATGCTTTTATGAGTTTGCTTATTATGCACTAGGTCTTAGTTTGTTGCTTCCCGGAGACAACTAGCTTGGCACCACTATAGCCTCTCTCAACCTCACAATGAAGAGAAACATCGATCAACACCCTACTTGCCCCAAACTTGGCAAAATAACATTTTACCATGTCTAAGTGAAAAATGTCTTTTTCAGAGATGTTTAGGGTTTTTGTTTCCCCAAATGGTTCAAGAATAATATTAAAGGAGGAGATCAAACGTCATAAGGTCAATTATCCTTTTTTCCCCTCCATAAGGACTTATTTTTGCCACCTAATGCACGATCCCATTTTGAGTTTGCTTAAACAAACAAAGCTTTAATAAAAAAAACCTAAAAGTTTGCAATATATATTTTTGTAATAGTTCAAAAAATTTCGTAAGATCGGGACTATATTTTAAAAATTTTAATTATAAACATTTAGAATTTAAATAATTTCCTGCCTTGGCCAAATATTCTGGTTCTGCATTTTTATTTTTTTATTTTTTTGCGGGTACAAATTTCAGCTTTGGACACACCTGAAATTCAAATTGCATTAAATTGATGTATATGCATATATATAAATTTGGCCAACTGGAGGTATGGAAATTGATGTTGGAGAAAAAAAAAATAATAATAATATCTGCAATAAACAATGACCCAGATCAATATGTTTAGGAATACCTCTCCAAATTATTTCTGACCTTCTGGTTGAATGCATTATTAGCGATAAAATTAATGCATTATTAGCGATAAAATTATATGAGAATATTGAGACAGAGTAATTTATAGGATTATCATTTGGTTGAAAGTGTATTTAGATAGAATGACAGAAAAATTTAGACCTAAAATTTAGACGAGCCTCGACAGGAACTCACAATAGCTTTCTGTGACTTCAAGTCACAACAGAATCCTATGTCATTATTTTCTCATAATTAAACACAAATAGTTGATTCCATCTTTTTTATGAATTACAATCACTTTATTTGGTTATATTTTTTTAAAAATTATACTTTCTTGTTTTTCATTATTATTATTTTTATTGAATTTTTTTAATATTTTAAGTAATTTTTTTAACCTTTTAGACATACGTAACATAAATATACTTAAAAAGTAAAAAATTTGTGAAAAAAACCTTTTAAAAATTCACTAAATATCAAAAATAAAAAATAAAAAATAAAAACGAAAATCCAGTACATTTTTTAAAAATATTTTTATGTATTTATTAATTTTTTAAAATATTTTTTTACAAATTTTTTACTTTTTAGATACATCTAAGTAAGGTACATCTAAAAAAGTAAAAAAAATGTTTGAAATTTTAAAAATATTTACTAAAAATAAAAAAATACGAAAATCAAAAATCTCAATTTTCAAAAAATTTAATCTAAAAAAGAATATTCTTCAAAAAAATTTTTGGCCATATACCCAAGAATCACCAAATGACTTCTCCAATGGGCAAGAAAAACACTAAACACCCATTGTGTTTGGTTCTGATTGTCAGAGTTAATTTTCAGAATTTTGTTTTGAAAATATGACAATTGTTTGGCTTCATTTTTTTAATTTTGTAAGTTAAATTTAAAATCCCTCCACATTAAATATTAGGTCAACGTAAAATTTAAAAATCCGCCACATTAGACTTTCGGTCAATTTACTGGAACCATTCAACAATACCAAAAAAAAAAAAAAAAATCAACAAAACAAAAAAGAACAAGTCACATTAAGAAGTGAAAAAAAGAGAACAAGTCACATGTCTTTGAAAAATGATTTGTGGCACTAATTTTCCTGGCAGTAATGGCACTAATTTTTTGTTTTGGTAACTTTGTTTTTTTTTTTTTTTTTTTTTTAACCTGATATAGAAATTAGTGCCATTAGTGCCAGGAAATTTAGTGCCACAAATCACAACTGCATATCTTTTTCCAAGTGTGTATCCATTTTTGGATTTTGTAAACTTTTTATGATTTTTACACTTAACCAAACAAAAACTCTAAAAAAATTTAAAAAATGAGTTTAAAAAATAGAAACCAAACATGTTTTGAAAAAATTATTAGTTAGTTTTGGGATATCATGTGACCATGTTCTAAATCAATTACAAATTTTATGTCGTTTCATATTTGTCAATCATTCAAAATAAAATTATTAATCTCATTTTCTCCACCAATCACAATACAAGTACACTGCATGACCAACTAATAACTTCTCATAACTTTGAATTGTTTTGGAAACAGGTTAAAATCTAATTTTTTAATTTTTTTTCAAAAAATATGTAAAAAAATAATATAATTAAAAATAAAAAAATTTATTCTTAGGGCTGGTTTGGGGTGACCTAAAAAAGTGCACTTTTTGTCTTTTTGGACTAAAAAAGTTGAAAAAAAAATATGAAGGTTTGGGTTAACTTTTTAGATTTTTATGAAAAAATGTGTATTAAAAAATTATATAAAAAGAGTGTGTAAGAGATGAATAGTGACAGGTGGGCCCCAGCCGTACAAATCGGCAGTTGGGAAGGAGAGTTGGAAATTATTGGCTATTTTTGGTACAAAGCACTGCATGGTTTTGTTTGGTCCGTAGGGGTCATCATGGGTCCCATTTTAATAATCTGAACTGTTCAATGTGTATAACTCGTCGAACACTATATACTTATAAAAAATCACGTTAATCGGATATTGATAGCTATCTGATCAGATATATTTATTTTTCAATCATTAATTATAACACCATCCATTTGTCGTACATAACTGATCTGATCATATAGTTATCGATATCCGATCAATGTGATTTTTTGCAGACATATAGTACTCGACGAATTCTACACATCTAACGGTTCAGATTATCAAAACGGGACCCGTGATAGGCCCTACAGGCCAAACAGTGGTGTGTGTACAAACCACACCCAATTCTTTCATATATATGCACTGCCGCTGCACAGCAGCCGGCTTTGGGTCAATTCGGTGTGTACTTTGGGCAGAAAATTTTTTTTTTGGGTGAATAGTGATATCTTTTTGGATTTTGGAGTAACTTTTTGACTGATTTAGGGTACCCCAAACCAACCCTTAACCTCTTTCATAAAAAATGGGGCTTTTCCCATATTAAGCCAAATTACTATCTTAATTCCCAAACTAGGCCTAGTTTGGACGGAATTCCCAAACTAGGCTGAAGCGCTATTACAAATCACGCTTTCACTGTTTGAAGCAGAAAATTTGATGAATAGTGAAAGTACAAAACACGCTTTTAATTAAGAAAGCATGGTTATAAACCACGCTTTTAAGGTAAATTTGTTTTCTAAAGAAAACGTGGTTTCAAACCATACTTTCATTGTGCAAATGAAGAAAACTTGATTCCAAACCACGCTTTTACTGTGTATATCTATTTTCTTAAGAAAACTTTTAAAATATATTAAAATGTGATCAAAATAAAACTTGAGTTTTCTGTAGCTCAAATGGTAATGCATTTGTTTTGCCACGCCTCTGCGCAGGTTCAATCCACAGCAACTCCAAACAGTTTGCTACCTTTCAAAATAAATTCAACTCTTTTTTTTTTTTTTTTTACTCTATACTTTATATATTTATTATGTAATTTTTTTATCAAAAAAAAGTAAAATGTTTGTTTGGTTAACTAAAATTTTTTTCTATAAAATACAATTTTTTTCAAAATGTCAACATAATTGTTTAAAAAATATTCAGTGTATTTGGTTTGAGTTTTTTGGATTTAGTTATTTGAAAACTGAGTTTTTTGATTTTCGTATTTTTTTGTTTTCAGTGAATATTTTTAAAATTTTAAACATTTTTTTTTACTCTTTTAGATGCACCTTAGTTAGATGTATCTAAAAAGTAAAAAATTTGTGAAAAAATATTTTAAAAAATTAATAAATACATAAAAGTACAAAAAATGTATTGAAAAAATAATTTTGTATTTTTAGTATTTTTTAAGCAAAATATTTATTTTTTCAGCAAAATGTACTAAAAAAAATATGCACAGTGAAAGCGTACTCAAAAAATATTTTTTCAGCAAAATGCACGCTTTTAAAATGTACTAAAATATTTTAAAAACGTACATTTTTTGAGTACATTTTGCTGAAAAAATTAATATTTTGTATTAATTTTTTCAGTACATTTTTTTGTATTTTTATATTTTTTGTATTTTTCACTCACTCTATACTTTATATATTTATGAAAAAATTAAAAAATGTACGCTTTTAAAATATTTTAGTACATTTTAAAAGCGTACATTTTGCTGAAAAAATATTTTTTGAGTACGTTTTAACTGTGCATGTTTTTTTGAGTACATTTTGCTGAAAAAATTAATATTTTGCTGAAAAAATACTAAAAATACAAAAATATTTTTTCAGTACATTTTTTGTATTTTTATGTATTTATTAATTTTTTAAAATATTTTTTCACAAATTTTTTACTTTTTAGATACATCTAACTAAGATGCATCTAACAAAATAAATAAAAAAAATGTTTAAAATTTTAAAAATATTCACTAAAAAAAAAAATACGAAAATCAAAAAACTCAATTTTCAAATAACTAAATCCAAAAAACTCAAACTAAATACACTGAATACTTTTTAAATAATTATGTTGACATTTTGAAAAAAATTGTATTTTATAGAAAAAAAAATTAGTTAACCAAACAAACATTTTACTTTTTTTTGATAAAAAAATTACATAATAAATATATAAAGTATAGAGTGAGTGGAAGGAAAAAAAAAAAGAGTTGAATTTAATTTGAAAGGTAGCAACTGTTTGGAGTTGCTGTGGATTGAACCTGCACAGAGACGTGGCAAAACAAATACACTACAATTTGAGCTACAGAGAATTCAAGTTTTATTTTGATCACGTTTTAATATATTTTAAAAGTATTCTTAAGAAAACAGATATGCACAGTGCTTTTTTCATATGAACAGTGAAGCATGGTTTGGAACCACGTTTTCTTTAGAAAACAAATTTAGGGGCATTTCCCTAAATAAGCCAAAATGGTAAAGGAATTCCCAAACTAAGCCTAGTTTTAAAAGAATTCGCAAAATAAGCTAACTCGCGGTTCATAATCGCGAGTCCACCCCTCTCGCGTAAAATTTGGCAAATCTTAAACTCGCTGTTACGAGAAGCGAGTTTGATTAAAAACTCGCGATTACGAAACGCGAGTTTAATTAATTTTTTTTTTCTTTTGAACTCGCTTTTCACAAGCACGATTTCATCCAATTTTTTATTTTTATTTTTTATTTTTTTTTTTCTGAACTCGTGGTTCCTAACCACGCTTTTTGGCCAAAATTTATTTGTGCTGAACTCGTGATTTCTAACCACGCTTTTTGGCCAAACACATCCACTCACACAAACACTCTCACTCTCTCACTTTGATTACTTTTTGGCCAAACACATCCACTCAAACAACCACTCACACGTCACACTCAATATATATATATAAATTTTAATATATATTTATAATTTAATATATATAAATTTTATTTCATAAAATTGAAATCAATATTAAATATATATAATAATTTATAATAACAAATAATAATCAACTATATAAAATGATTATTTTTTATTTTAATTCTTAATTTTTTTTATTTTATTGTTTAGGAATAAAATTTATTTTTCTTATTTTAGGATTTAAGGTTTAATTCTTAAAATTTATTTTTTTTTATTTTAGGGTTTAGGATTTATAAAAAAAATAAATTTTAAGAATTAAACTATAAATTCTAAACCCTAAATCCTAAATTCTAAAATAAAAATAAATAAATTTTAAGAATTAAACCCTAAATTTCAAAAATAAAAATAAATAAATTTTATCCCTAAACAGTGAAATAAAAAAAAATTAAGATAGTAAACATTTTGTTCAAGGCTAAAATTAACAAACATATTTTTTAGTTTATGTTTTAAGATTTTTTTAAACATTTTGTTCATGTCTAAAATATTTATATTTATGTTTATTATTTATGATAATGGGATCGCACATATTATAATTGAAAAAATATTAATTAAAAAAAATATTTGAAAAAAATTTAATTGGAAAAAACGTGGTTTGTAAAAATTATTGAAATTTTTTTTTTGGAAAAATCTTTGGTTTATAATTTATTTATTTCTAAAAATAAACAGAAACCAATTTATAAAATTTTTATAAGCATAAACCAAAAACGTAAATGTTACCAAACGCTACCTTAGTGTTTAGGGATAAAATTTATTTTTTTATTTCAGGGTTTAAGGTTTAATTCTTAAAATTTATTTATTTTTATTTTAGGGTTTAGAATTTATAGTTTAATTCTTCAAATTTTTTTATTTTTTATAAATCCTAAGCCCTAAAATAAAAATAAATAAATTTTAAGAATTAAACCTTAAATCCTGAAATAAAAAAAATAAATTTTATCCCTAAACAGTAAAATAAAATAAAAAATTAAGATAATAACTTTAGGGGAAAAAATTAAGATAGTAAATTCTAAAAAAAATTTAGGGTTTAGAATTTATGATCTTAATTTTTTTTACAATTTACTATCTAAATTTTTTCCCCTAAAAAAATTTAGGGTTTAGAATTTACTATCTTAATTTTTTTTTATTTTACTGTTTAGGGATAAAATTTATTTATTTTTATTTTAGGATTTAGGATTTAAGGTTTAGAATTTATAGTTTAATTCTTAAAATTTATTTTATTTTTATAAATCCTAAACCCTAAAATAAAAAAAAAAATAAATTTTAAGAATTAAACCTTAAACCCTAAAATAAGAAAAATAAATTTTATTCCTAAACAGTAAAATAAAAAAAAATTAAGAATTAAAATAAAAGTAATCATTTTATATAGTTGATTATTATTTGTTATTATAAATTATTATATATATTTAATATTGATTTCAATTTTATTACATAAAATTTATATATATATATATATATATTGAGTGTGACGTGTGAGTGGTTGTGTGAGTGGATGTGTTTGGCCAAAAAGCGTGGTTAGGAACCACGAGTTCAGCACAAATAAATTTTGGCCAAAAAGCGTGATTAGGAATAACGAGTTCAGAAAAAAAAATTTTGGATGAAATCGTGCTTGTGAAAAGCGAGTTCAAAAGAAAAAAAAATTAATTAAACTTGCGTTTTGTAACCGCGAGTTCTTAATCAAACTCGCTTTTCGTAACAGCGAGTTTAAGATTTGCCAGATTTCACGCGAGAGGGGTGAAAAAGTGTTGAACTCGCGATTGTGAACCGCGAGTTAGCTTATTTTGAAAATTCTTTTAAAACTAGGCTTAGTTTGAGAATTCCTTTACTATTTTGGCTTATTTAGGGAAATGCCCCACAAATTTACCTTAAAAGTATGATTTGTAACCACGCTTTCTTAATTAAAAGTGTGTTTTGTAATAGTGCTTTCACTATTCATCAAATTTTTTGCTCCAAATAATGAAAACGTAATTTGTAATAATATTTTAGCCTAATTTAAAAATTTTGTCCAAATTAAATCTAATTTAAGATTTAAAATAGTAATTTAGCTTATGAGAAAAGGCCTTTGTTTTGAATCTCTCCAGAATGTATACTAGCTACATTTCCAATCCTATGTTTTAACAATAATGGTAGAGGGTCTTAATTTTTGTGGTTCAAATGACTCGAATTTGTCAAAACGATATCATTTTAAGTATAAAATAATATCAAAATTGTCAAGACGACGTTGTTTTAATAATTTTAAACTATTTAAACTACAAAAATTAAGATCTTCAAACATTTTTCATGTTTTAAAGCCTGTCATCCGAGTAGATGGATTGAGACGTTTAACAACTCAACAAAAGTACTTAATGGATCAAAAAAACAAAAAAAACAAAATACTTTTGTAAGTATACTATCTACATTTCCAATCCTATGTTTTAAAGCCTCTGTCATCCGAATAGATGGAGTGAGACGTCTAACTACTCAACAAAAGTATTTTGTAATGGTTAAAAAAACCAAAAAACAGTACTTTGTAAGTATGCTAGCTACATTTCCAATCCTATGTTTTAAAGCCTCTGTCATCCGAATAGATGGATTGAGACGTTTACCCACTCAACAAAAGTATTTTGTAACTACTCAACAAAAGCAATCATGCTACGTAATTTGAAATCTTCGAGTTCGAATTTGACTTAAAATTAAAAAGAAGTCGTTTCGTCATTGTAGAACGGTAATTTCATTTTACCATAAGAATAGTTAATGAAAATTATCTTATTGATGAGAAAATTTTAATATATTTTATGAATAAAAAAATTCAAAATGATATTATTTTGAATTTTAAACCTATTCGAGTCGATTATTTTCGAGCTCCCAAATATTAGCCTAACAAAAGTACTTTGTAAGGGCAATCAACGTGCAACAGGTGGTTTTCGCCAATCAAAACCAAACATGTTTTCATTGCAATGCTTCTAAATAAAAGTCGATCCCCTACTTATGCAGCCCAACATCTCTTGATTCTTTTAGGAATTTATGGTCTTATTTGATTTGATTTTGAGAGATTAATTTTTAAAAAATATTTTAAGAAGAGAGTTTTAAATTTTTTATAATTTGTTTAGTTGTATATTTTAAAAATAATTTTGGAGTTTGAGAGTTTGTGATAATTTGATATTTTGTTGCAATTGAATAGATGTATGTGAAATAAAAAGTGATTGAAAATGAGAAATGAGAAAAAAAAATAATTGATTGTTATGTAGGAGAGAGAAAGTGATTTTAAAACATTTTTGAGAAAAATTACAACCAAACAAAATTTCTAAAAATTTTCTCCAAAATTTTTTTTCCAACGCCAAACCAAACAAGACCTACTACGTGTCTTGTTTTGATTTTTAAAAATTGTTTTTTAAATGATTTTTTTGTTTATGTTTAGTGAATTTTAAAAAAAATATTTTAGTTACTTTTTTATATATTTTTTAATTGTACTTAATCTAAATATATCTAAAAAATAAAATAAATTGATTAAAATATTTTTAAAAAGTAACTAAAAACAAATGAAAATTTGAATAAATTTTTTTGTATACTTTTGTCCGTATTTTCTTTTGTTTTTAGTGATTTTTTTTTAAACCTTTTAGATGAATTTAATCTTGATGTATTTACAAGCTAACAAAATGTAATTAAAATATGAAAAAAGTTCAATAAAAATAAACGAAAACTTGTTTAAAAATTCAAACTAAAGTAAAATTTATATTTTTAAGTGTTGTACAAATTGTGCAATTAAACAAAATAAAAAAAACAGATTCATATTTAATAAATTACAATACAGAACAAGAAAACATGCTGAAAATTACAATTAGATTGAACAAAAATACATAACAAGATAAAACGAAGAAAAAATAGCAAACCGAAGGTTGTGTGGTACCACGGTCTTCTTAAAATAGATTTCCCGCCTCACCGTGGGTGGTGAAGGTATATCGGCGTTTGTCTCTCAAAATACAACGATATAGACCTGTTAACGCAAAAGCACCTTCTGTTTAGCTCCGGCAAATTGACATCGACAGCATTCTCTTACATAGGAAGAATATATCATGGAGTAGCCTGACTATAATTTGAGAGCAAAAATTTTTGTGTGTTGAAACCAAGATTACCTTTTTTTATACACAATGGAGGAGAGAAGAGAAGCCTCCAGCCATAAAGGCTGGCAACAAATGCAGCCCATTACTCCTACAAAACTGATAGAGTAATGCACAAAACTAATAGGGAATAAGTGTGTGAGTTACACACTCTATACACACATGTGGAATAAAACACACTCTGTAGCCACCAAACAAACCTGACCAAAAAAGATTAGGTTGGTGAACCACCAATCTAGCCCAGCCCATTCCAGTAAGCCTCAAGCCTTAAGCCCCAGATCCACGATCCACGACCCACGGATCACGAACTCGGACCCGGTTAGGTCCGGTCCGATCCGGTAGGCAACGCTTGCGCGCATGTATAACAATTTTTACATAACCAACTTGGACCATAATTTTGGCCCAAGCCCATCCTTGAAGCATCCATAACTCCCTTCTTTCGGAAAATTTGGATGACCCAAAGGGCTCATGCCCTTATCAAAATCTTGAGGTTTAAATACCAATAAATGCTTTCCTCTATAATTAATGTGAGATTGGTAGTTATACACAATTCTCAATACCTCATTCATGGTGTCAACTTTATTAGACGGTTTATCATTCAATTCTCAATGATTTTTTGTCATTTTTTTTTGGTCTGGTGTAAAGATCTTGTTACAAAGAATCTAATAAACCCATTTGATTCCACCTCAATCAATGGTTGAGACTTACTTTAATTTCACATTAAAGTCACCATAAAACCATTTTTTCCAACAATCCTTCACAGGAATAAAAATTGACCAAATAAAGAAAATGGACAACATTTACAACAAAGACTCGGAGAAAGTGCACACAGAGTAACCATGTATCAGAAAAAGTAGCTATTGGCCTTGACCCTTTCGTAGAGAAAGTGTATCGGATATACTGGCTGACCAGTGAATGTGATGTTTTGAAATGTTTTGTCGTTTGTGTAAATCAAGACAATAGACCTTACACAGGAGTTAGTTTAACTATTGTTCTTGTTCTCACTGGCATGTCCGGTATGGCCCTAGAACACTAACCTGGTTCAATGAGTGTTTTTAAAGAATTCGGCATTACCAATTCTTAAAGAAATGGCCCCACCTCACACTCACATAGGTGACCTATATAAGGTATCTTATTATACCACGGTTGATTATTCATATCGCTTAAGTCATTAAAAACATTAGCTTAACCTTTCATCCCTACAGGGTATCACTGTACGGAGGAATGGACAAGAGGATTTACGTCTTCAGTGATTTTTCTGTGACACGTAGTTAGGTTATCCTTTCGAACCTAGATCTTGGGATCTTCTATCAACTAGGTTGGGTTTTTTGTTTTGGTAACATTATTAAAGGCCTTAACCCCATTCCTCTTAACGACGTTTCTACTAACTCTCGAGTTAACCCTTTGGTTAGCAGATCCACAATGTTGTCCTTAAACTTTACATAGTCTAGAGAGACAATTCCATTAGAGAGTAGTTGTCGTATGGAATTATGTCTAGGACATATATATCTAGACTTTCCATTATACGTATTATTTTGTGCCCATCCAATCATCGATTGGCTATTATAATGAATACAGATGCATGGCATAGGTTTTGGCCAACGTGGAATATCTTCAACGAATTGACGAAACCATTCAGCTTCCTTAGTTGCTTTATCCAAAGTAATAAACTCAAATTCCATCATTGATCTCGATACATACATTTGCTTGAAAGATTTCCAAAACATAGATGCCTCTCTGAAGGTAAACACATAACCATTAGTGGATTTGGAGTCTTTTATATCAGATATCTAATTAGCGTCATTACGCTCTTCTAGTACCACTGGGTATCTGGTATAATGCAGTCCATAATCCCGGGTGTAGTGTAGATAACCTAACATCCGCATAATGCCCCTCTAATGAGTAGTATTCAGATTACTCGTACATCTACTAAGACTGCTAATAGAGTAGGCTATATCCGGCCTTACACAACTCATCAGATACATCAAACTTCTAATGATCCGAGAATATTCTAGCTGAGAGACACTCTTATTCTTGGTCAAATGTAGACTCACATTTACTGGTGTCCTAGACACACTCGTATCTGATTTAGCAAATTTCTCAAGTATTATCTCAACATTATGAGATTGTGAAAGTATAATACCACTAGATATTCTAGTAATCTTAATACCGGGAATTACATCTACAATGCCCATATCTTTTATGTCAAACTTAGAATTTAACAATCGTTTGGTAGTTTTAATCATTTCATCACTAATACCATTAGACACAAAACAACATAACCTCTGTCAAATATTTTTGACATACACGCATTTATCACACTCATTGATTCTAAACCCATTTGACAACATAGCGTTGTCAAACTTCTCATGCCATTACTTAGGAACTTACTTCAAACCATATAATGACTTGACAAACTTATAGACTTTCTTATTTTGCCCTAGAGATGAAAACCCCTGAGGTTGCTTCATGTAGATTTCTTCATCTAAATCTCTATTTAAGAAGCTGTCTTTACATCCATTTGATATATCTTCGGACCACGTAAAGTGGCTATCACAATCACCATGCGAATGGATGTAATCCTTGTCATAAGTAAATACGTATCAAAGTAATCCAAGCCTTCTCACTGCTTGTATCCTTTGATAACTAGCCTAGCTTTATACTTATCAATTGACTCATCCGCTTTCATCTTTCTTCTAAAGATCCACTTACTCCCTGGAGGTAAATCAACCAACTCACAAGTATGGTTTTGTAAGATAGAGTCAATCTCACTCTTAATTGCTTCTTTCCATAGGGGACTTTCAGATGAAATCACAGCTTTATGAAAAGTTCGAGGTTCTCCCTCTAACATATAAGTCAAGAAGTTCGGGCCAAAGGACTTAGAAGTCTTAGCTCTCTTACTTCTTCTTGGCTTATCTATTTCCTCATCTTGATCACTACCACTAGGATCATCTTCAAGTTCCTTTTTAGAACTTTGATTATCTCCTCGAGTTCGGCTAGGAAATACGTCCTAAAAAAAAGACGCATTCCTTGACTCCATCATGGTATTCTTGTGTATATCTGAAATATTAGACTTGCGCACATGAAACCTATATGCACTACTATTCTGTGCATAACCAATGAATATATAATCAACGATTTTCAGACCTATCCTAACCCGTTTGGGTGTAGGAATCACCACTTTTGCAAGACACCCCCACATTCGCAGGAAATTATAAAAAGGCTCGTGCCCTTTCCATAATTCATATGAAGTCTTGTTCATTTTCTTCAGAGGTATTCCATTTAGAATGTAATTCATGGATAAAATTGCTTTCCTCCTCTTTCAACAAAAAAAAAAAAAAAAAAAAAAAAAACAAGTTCTATGGCAACCCAGAACTTATCAACATTACATTCATTATTTCCTTCAACGTCCTATTTTTCCGCTCAGTAACATTATTTGATTGGGGGAAATAAGGCATTGTAGTTTAGTGGAAAATTTCAGATTGAGCACAAATCTCAATAAAAGGTGATTTATATTCTCCACCACAATCACTTCTTAAAGCCTTGATCTTTCGGCTTTGTAATAACCCTGACCCCGATTAACGTCAATTGGTACTTAATTATGCCTAATAGCAATTAAGAAGAAATCTAGAATTTAATTTGCATATGTGTTGCGTGATTTATGAGTTTCTATCTGTTCAGTGTCGAAATATCTGTTCATGTTTTAATCTTTAATCTACGAATTGAAAGCTTTATCGGCACCCGGTTCCAAAATTTATTAGTGTTTTGGACTCGTTACATTTTATGTGAATTTATGGTAGGTTCAATTAAAATTTGATTTGGAATGATTAAACTAGATTACATTAAGCTAATTGTCAAGGGTTGGACTTATTTACATTAGTGCCACTTAGTGTCCCACTTAGCCAACACAATTAGGAGCCTTATTACATTGAACATAAACATTTTCATCAGCTTATTCCCTTGCTATTGCTGATCAAGAGAGGAAGAGTGAGAGAAGTGAGTGTTCTTGAGAGTTTGGCTTAGAGAACTTGAAGAATTGAAGTGTAGATTTCAAATTGAGCTTGTTGACCTTGCATTGAGGACCTAAGGTAGTGTAATTACCCTCTCGTTTATGAATTGAGCTTGTTCTTACTTGATTCATGTCAAATTAGTGGATTGAGTCATGAAATAGCTTCATAAGTTGATTTGAGATAGAATACATGCATGCATGTTTACAATCTTGCAATTTGAGTTTGTTTTCATCAAAACTTCACATGTATGTTCATACTTTTGTTTTAGTCCACGAATTTACCTTGGTTTTGAGCTCAATGTTACATTAAATCTTATTTTGGAGCATAGAAATTTAGTTGACCATATGCATGTCATGTTTTCCTAAAATTCTTGGAGCCTCTTTGATTTTGGTGTTCAATTGACTCACTCTTGGCTCTTGATTTTACAAATTGACTTTTGAAACTTGTTGTACTATGGGTCTACATGCATTTTCTAGAAATTGAGCTCAAGTTTTGAATGGTTAAAAGTTGAATTTGAGCATTGGAGTTCAATCTGGAAATTCTAGATTTTTGTCTCCCGCTCGAGCGGGGAAATCGAGCTCCCAGCATCTTGCATTGACTTACAGTCTGCTCGAGCAAAGGAATTCACGCTCGAGCGGAGTCATGTGTCTCACGCTCGAGCGAGGGTCGAGCGCCCGTCGAGCGTGAATTTTGAGCATCCAGTATTTTCATCATAGCTTGGCTGAAGTCACGCTCGAGCGGAGCTCCTTTGTCTGCATGTCCGCTCGAGCGTAGAAAGCCACGCTCGAGCGAGACCCCTATTTTCTGAAAATTTTGTAAAGTGTCTAGAAGTGCATTTTTGCATCCTCATTCCATCCTAGGCATTCCTAAGCCATGTTTAAAACTCTCTAAGGGGAATTCAAGGATAGAAACACACTTAGAACCAATGACATAAGTTTTGTATAGTTAGAATGTGTGTTTCATGTATATGCCTGTTATGTGTTATGTAGGTCACGTGCCGCACTCTGTTTGACCTTTTGGCTCCGTCCGTCTGTTTCAACGCCCACTGTGAGTAATAACATAGTAAAGATATGTTTAACTGTACTTATTTTCTATGGGGAAAAATGAGATTTGTTTTCGATAATGATATGTTCTATACAATAAATGATTGTTCAATTTCTGACATGTATTCGTGACATACTTAGTATCATGTGATATCTACAGCTGTTACCCGGTATCGGAGGTTCCTGTATGGGACTGGTTATTCGTAACCTTACGCTTTTGCGTCCTGTTCTGTTACGCTTATGCGTCCTGTTTGTGCACTGTTACCCGTACCGGAGGCCCACCATGGGGGCTTAGCTGTCCTGTTATGTGACCCGGATCCGGAGGTTCCTTCTTGGAACTACGCTTATGCGTCCTGTTTTATTACGCTTATGCGTCCTATTCTGTTATGCTAATGGATGTATCACGTAAATGTAACCATGACATATGATTTCTGTCTGTATATGATCTGAACAAGTATGATTTTGATACAATATGAATTGATTTCTGAAATTTGTACGAACTCATTCATTGAAACCCCTTTACTTTGTTTATTATTCACTGGGCTTTCGCTCACAGTTTACTATATATATGTAGGTGAGGCGGCACATGACCCAGGCCAGAGTTGACGGCCTTCAGTTTTGTTTTGTTAGCCAAACGTTGCGCCTCCCGAGGAGGTTCCGCTTGAAGCCTTTTGACATGGCTGTTTTTGTGACCATACTAGTCTGTATGTGTGTTATGTAAAGTCGGGTCTTCGGGACTATTCTCTGTAAATATTGATGTATCTGACTAGCATGTTTTTGTATATACATAAGTTTTGAGAAGTCCTGTTTCATGTTCGGTATCACAGCTCATTGGACCTTGTTCATTTTATATATTTGCTTCTGCAGTCCCTTATCATTTGTTAATCTGTTCAAAGGCCTTTGGTAATCCATGGATTACTAGCCGGTTACGGTGCCAAACCTACAGGGGTGGGTTTGGGTCGTGACAGAGTGGTATCAGACCACGAGTTATACCGCACACACAGGTCCGTATGAGCTTAGGATATCCTAGTAAGAGTTAGTTGCATTCCATCTGCATGTGTGAGTGTGTGGTAATACAACTGAATATTAAAACTGAATGTACATTTGAATAGCTGAATTAAAGGAAATGAATAAGATTATGCCTATGTTTAATATCACTTGATATCTGTAGTGTAAGATGGAGAATGCAAGGGGAACTGGTGAGGGTGAATCTTTAGAGGCTCGCATGCGCCGAATGGAACAAATGTTGGCAGCATTGACTGAGACCATAACACAGTAGCAAAGACAGCAACCTTACCCCCTCCGTCTCCGCCTCCGCCTCCGCCTCCGCCGGCACAAGCCGAGGCAGATAACAATGACATTATCAATTTGACACAGAAGTTCATGAAAATGAAACCGCCAACGTTCTACGGCTGAATTGAACCCTTGAAAGCTGAGACGTGGTTACTTGAGATGGAAAAATTGTATGAAGTATTTCCGTGTTCTGAAACTCAGAAAGTCTTGTTAGCCACCTACACTTTGAAAGACGAAGCCCGCAGGTGGTGGTTGTTAATCCGAAGCGGTAATGGAAATATGACATGGGCACAGTTTAATGCCATTTTCTACGGCAAGTATTTTCCCCAATGTTTCAGGGATCGAAAGGTGTCCGAATTTCAGGAACTTAAACAGGAAAGAATGTCAGTGGCAGAATATGAAGCTAAGTTCACCGAGTTAGCACGATTCGCTCTACATATGGTGGACACAGATTACAAGAAAGCCCGAAAGTTTGAAAGAGGATTGGATCTTGACGTGTTTGATCGGGTAAGCGTTCTGAAATTGCCTACTTATGTGGAAGTCCTAGATAGAGCCTTAATGGCAGAGGCTACCCTAGCTGCCATGAGACAAAGCAAGGCCCCAGCACCTACAGCAAATGAGTGGAGAGGGAAAAGATCCGGGTTTGGTTTTAGGAAAGGCCGGTCCTTTAGTAATAAGAAGCAAAACACAGGGACTTGGAGCAACTCAAGTCAAAGTAGTGGGTCTCTTACGGTCTGTTCTGATTGTGGTAATAGGCACAAGGGTGTGTACCGCCGAACGTCCGGTGCTTGTTTCCGATGTGGCCAGCCAGGTCATATAATGAGAGATTGTTCGCTTAGATCTAAGACTACTAGCCGTCCTGCAGCAAGTTTAGCGGGATCCGCTTCAGTGGCCAAAACCAATGTCAAAGCCAATGCAGGAAAGGAACCTTTGAGACAAGGCCGAGTGTTTGCCTTGGTACCCGGTGACGTACCGAACACCTATACTGTGGTGTCAGGTACACTTTCTGTATGTTCTCAAAATGCATGTGTATTGATAGATTCTGGTTCTACACATTCTTTTGTGTCACATGCTTTTTCTCGAAAATTGACTAGGCTATTAGAACTTATGACATATGTGCTATCTGTATCTACGCCATCTGGGGACTCTATGATGTGTAGTCATGTATATCCAGCATGTGATGTTAGGGTTGGTGATATGATGTTATATGTGGACTTATTACCTTTGGACATTCATCATTTTGATTGTATTTTGGGGATGGATTGGTTGACTAAATACTGTGCTACCATTGATTGTGCAAACAAAACTGTTGTGTTTAGACCACCGGGTATGCCTGAATTTACTCTTAGTGGAAATGGGGTAGTTCCTTCCCCATACTTAATCTCGGCTATGAAAGCTTTAAAACTACTTAAGAAGGGATGTAGGGGTTATCTGTGTTGCATACTGACCACATCGTCCGACAATCTTACCGTAGAAACGATCCCTATTGTTTGTGAATTTCCTAATATGTTTCCGACCGATTTACCGGGGGACTTAGTTGACAGAGAAATTGAATTTACTGTGGAGGTGTTTCCGGGGACACAACCTATTTCCAAGACTCCTTACAGGATGTCTATCTCTGAATTGAAAGAATTGAAAACCCAACTTCAGGAACTGTTAGACAAGAACTTTATCCGTCATAGTACTTCACCTTGGGGTGCTCTAGTTTTGTTTGTCAAAAAGAATGATGGATCTTTGAGACTGTGTATAGATTACCGGGAACTGAATAAAGTAACTATCAAGAACAAATACCCTCTGCCCTGAATAGATGATTTGTTTGACCAACTTCAGGGTGCCCAAGTGTTTTCTAAAATTGACCTCAGGTCGGGGTATCATCAATTAAAAGTTAGAACCGAGGACATAGAGAAAACTGCATTCCGAACTAGATATGGACATTATGAATTCTTAGTAATGCCGTTTGGGATGACCAATGCACCTGCTGCTTTCATGGATCTTATGAATAGGGTATTTAAATCCTATATGGATGACTTTATAGTTGTGTTTATTGATGATATTCTGATTTATTCTAAAGACAGGGAAGAACATGAGAATCATCTGAGAACCGCCTTGCAGATTTTGAGAGAAAAGAAATTGTATGCTAAATTGTCCAAGTGTGAATTCTGGCTAGACAGTGTGGCATTTTTGGGTCATGTTGTTAACAAGGATGGTGTTTCTGTGGACCCTCAGAAAATTGAAGCTGTTGTGGATTGGCCTAGACCTACAAATGTGACAGAAGTCTGAAGTTTTCTAGGACTAGCAGGTTACTACCGAAGGTTTGTGAAAGATTTTTCTAAGCTTGCCTTACCATTAACTCAGTTAACTCAAAAGAATATGCCATTTGATTGGACTAAACAAAGAGAGAGAGCTTTTCAAGAACTGAAAACCAGGTTAGTGACTGCACCAATTTTAACTTTGCCTAATGGTACTGATGGGTTTCACACTACAACAAACAGTACTTTCGGCGACCAAAAAACCATTTTTCGTCGCTGAAAGTAGGAGAATTGGCGACTAAAATGGAATTAGTCGCCAAAAGTGACCACTTTTGCCGACTAAAACAGTTTAGTCGCCAAATGCATAGTTATTGGCGACTAAAATCAATTTCGTAGCCAAAAGTAGGGGTTTTGGCGACTAAAATTCAGTTTAGTCGCCAAAAGTGGAGATTTTTGGCTACTAAAAAAAATTAGTAACTAAAAGGAGGGGTTTTGTCGACTAAAACTCACTTTAGTCACCAAAAGTGGATGTTTTTGGCTACTAAAAAAAGTTAGTAGCTAAAAGGAGGGGTTTTGCCGACTAAAACTCACTTTAGTCGCCAAAAGTGCATGTTTTTGGCTACTAAAAAAAATAGTAGCTAAAAGGAGGGGTTTTGCCGACTAAAACTCACTTTAGTCACCAAAAGTGGCCTAATTTTTTTTTTAGTAAATGTACGGGAAAGAAATATACCTTCTCGTATAATCCTGTTGATCAAGTCGGCGTTCCTCTATACGACGTCGCTTTATCACCTGAAAACACAAACGTGAGCTAGCCGGCGGGTGGGTGCCGGAAACCTCTCCGATGCCTAAGTCAGAAGGATTATCAAATAGGCAAAAGCTCTGTGTATTCAGAGAGCCAAAATTGCATTACCTCTCCAAAGGTGATATTGGTGAGCTTATATAGGTTTCACGTAACACAATCCTGGTAGGACTCTTACTCCTCCATGTAGAGTCCTCTTAGGACTCATACTCCTGGAAGATAATGCTTATCCTCCAACACCCCCCTCACAGCTTAAACCAAGTGAGATGGTTTTACCATGGCCAAATCCCAATATGACCGAAGTAACCACTAGTTCGGCCCTAACTTTCCTTTCTCTTACCTCGGCTTTTCCATACTAAGACCGAGCTAACCATAAGAGATATGAGCCGAACTATCTACCGAACCAAGGCCTCTCAAGGACTCAGCATACCTCGGTTTCCATGTACTACGACCGAACTAACCAATGAAGACCGAACTATCCAATGAAGACCGAACTCCCAACAACACACTTCCCAGCCGAAGTAGAAATAAGGCTTATGCGACCGAACTAACTACCACGGTCGTGACCGGTCTAATTCAGAGGCTATTTCGACCGGAGTAAACTTATACGACCCTTCTCCGTAATGCGGCCCAAAATGACCCACTACTTAGCTTGGCCCAATTTACCCAGCTCGGCCCAATTCTTATATAAATTACCCTCTCAGTAAATAATTTATTTTTTTACATAAATTATATTGAATTAAAATAATTATATTTATATATATTATTTTGTATTAATACCGGTTAATATACTATATAAATAATATAAATTGCATATATATTCATGTGAAGTTGTAGTGGCATAGTGGAGGGAGTGTGTTGCAAAAAGGCTGGGAATGTGGGACGGTTGGGGTTCGAAACTTAGGAAAAGCAAAAAAAAAGTGCGTTTTTTTTTTTTTCGCCGGAAACACCTTTGGCGACTAAAAATTTAGTCGCTAAAACTCTTTATTTTGGCGACTAAACTGTTTAGTCGGCGATTGAGTGACTATTGGTGACTAAATTATTAGTCGCTAAAGACCTGATTTCCAAAAGTGTAAAACACTATTGGCGACTAAATTATTGGTCGCTAAAAACTTGTCTTTTGGTGACTAAAACAAGTTTTAGTCGCCAATACCTACGCCGACGACGTATACGCGACAAATGTGGCGACTAAAGAATTTTGTCGGGAAAAGTCAAATTTTGACTTTTGGCGACTAAAAATTTAGTCGCCAAAAATGATTTTTCTTGTAGTGTCAAGTGTACAGTGATGCTTCTTATAAAGGCTTGGGGTGTGTACTAATGCAAAACGGAAGGGTGATTGCCTATGCTTCTAGACAACTCTGACCTCATGAAAAGAATTACCCAACACATGATCTTGAATTGGCAGCTGTGGTGTTTGCTTTGAAGATATGACGTCACTATTTGTATGGGGTAACTTGTGAGATTTATACAGACTACAAAAGTTTGAAATATTTCTTCACCCAAAAGGAGTTGAATATGAGCCAGAGACGTTGGTTGGAACTAATCAAAGATTATGACTTGCAAATCTTGTATCATCCAGGGAAGGCTAATACCGTGGCAGATGCCTTGAGCTGAAAATCCGATGTAATTGTGTCGTGTTTGCTATCCAGCCAGAAGGAATTGTTGACCGACCTAGAACAAGATGGACTGTGTTTTGCTATTTCTACTCAACCTTCTATTCTTGATGAGATCAAACAAAAATAACGTGAAGATGAACACTTGAAAAAGATTATAGAGGAATTTGATTCGAAACCGAGGCCAGGATTTGTGATTGAGAATGATGTGCTGAAATTTCAGTACCGTCTTTGTGTGCCTGATTGTTATGATTTGAGGAAACGTGTTATGACCGAAGCTCACAGTAGTAAATTTGCTATGCATCTGGGGAACACGAAGATATACCATAATTTGAAACAGAATTTTTGGTGGCCTGGAATGAAAAGGAGTATTACAGACTTTGTGGCTAAGTGCCTGCATTGCCAACAGGTTAAGGCTGAACATCAACGACCTGCCGGTTTGCTATAACCACTCCCAATACCGGAATGGAAATGGGAGCACATCACCATGGACTTCATTGTGGGATTGCCTCGTTCTTCCCGAGGTATGGACTCTATTTGGGTTATAGTTGACCGTTTAACTAAGTCTGCACATTTTCTACCTATTAAAACTATCTATAACGCTGATAAATTGGCCAATATCTATATGACTGAAATTGTGAGATTGCATGGAGTGCCAGTGTCTGTTGTGTCTGACAAGGACTTAAAGTTTGTATCAAGATTTTGGCAGAGTTTGCAACAGGCTTTGGGAACATAATTGAAACTGAGCAGTGCCTATCATCCACAGACCGATGGCCAAACTGAACGAACAAACCAAACTCTGGAAGATATGCTCAAAATGTATGTGTTAGACTTCCAGGGAAGTTGGGAGATCTACTTGCCATTAGCTGAATTTGTGTACAACAACAACTACCATTCAAGTATTAAAATGGCGCCTTACGAGGCCTTGTACGGAAGGAAGTGCCGTTTTTCGATATGTTGGGCTGAAGTAGGTGACAGACCTTTATTGGGGCCGGAACTTGTGCAAGAAACCACCGAGAAAGTGAAATTGATACAGCAGCATTTGAAAATTGCACAGAGTAGGCAGAAGAGCTATGTTGATGTTCGAAGAAGAGAAAGGGAGTACAAAGTGGGGGACCCTGTGTTCATCAAAGTGACCCCGATGAAGGGTCAAACTCGGTTTGGTGTTAAAGAAAAATTGGCGCCAAGGTATGTTGGACCTTATGAAGTTCTCGAAAAGATCAATCCGGTGTTGTATCGGATAGCCTTACCCCCTGTCATGGAACATATGCACAAAGTCTTTCACGTATCGATGCTTCGGGAGTATTTGAGAGATCCACTCCATGTCATTGAACCGACACATGTACTTTTGAAAGACGATTACACCTACGAAGAAAGGCCTATCAAGATTGTGAACTGCAGAATCAAAAAGTTGAGGAACAAAGCAATACCCTTGGTAAAAGTTGATTAGCAAAACCACAGGGGAACCTATGCAACTTGGGAAACCGAGGAAAACATAAAGAAAAGATATCCGGAATTGTTTCCGTTGAACCCCGTGTTAATGCCGAATGAAGGTAATTTGAGTTTGGGGACCAAACTCTTTTAAGGGGGGGAGACTATAATAACCCTGACCCCAATTAACGTCAATTGGTACTTAATTATGCCTAATAGTAATTAAGAAGAAATATAGAATTTAATTTGCATATGTGCTACGTGATTTATGAGTTTCTATCTGTTTAGTGTCGAAATATCTGTTCATGTTTTAATCTTTAATCTACGAATTGAAAGCCTTATCGGCACCTGATTCCAAAATTTATTAGTGTTTTGGACTCGTTAGATTTTATGTGAATTTATGGTAGGTTCAATTAAAATTTGATTTGGAATGATTAAACTAGATTACATTAAGCTAATTGTCAAGGATTGGACTTATTTACATTAGTGCCACTTAGTGGCCTACTTAGCCAACACAATTAGGAGCCTTATTACATTGAACATAAACATTTTCATCAGCTCATTCCCTTGCTATTGCCGACCAAGAGAGGAAGAGTGAGAGAAGTGAGTGTTCTTGAGAGTTTGGCTTAGAGAACTTGAAGAATTGAAGTGTAGATTTCAAATTGAGCTTGTGTACCTTGCATTGAGGACCTAAGGTAGTGTAATTACCCTCTCGTTTATGAATTGAGCTTGTTCTTACTTGATTCATGTCAAATTAGTGGATTGAGTCATGAAATAGCTTCATAAGTTGATTTGAGATAGAATACATGCATGCATGTTTACAATCTTGCAATTTGAGTTTGTTTTCATCAAAACTTCACATGCATGTTCATACTTTTGTTTTAGTCCACGAATTTACCTTGGTTTTGAGCTCAATGTTACATTAAATCTTGTTTTGGAGCATGGAAATTTAGTTGACCATATGCATGTCATGTTTTCCTAAAATTCTTGGAGCCTCTTTGATTTTGGTGTTCAATTGACTCACTCTTGGCTCTTGATTTTACAAATTGACTTTTGAAACTTGTTGTACTATGGGTCTACATGCATTTTCCAGAAATTGAGCTCGAGAGGTTGAGTTTTGAATGGTTAAAAGTTAAATTTGAGCATTGGAGTTCAATCTGGAAATTCCAGGTTTTTGTCTCCTACTCGAGCAGGGAAAGTGGGGCTCGAACGGGGAAATCAAGCTCCCAGTATCTTGCATTGATTTACAGTCCGCTCGAGCGGAGGAATTCACGCTCAAGTGGAGTTATGTGTCTCATGCTCGAGCGAGGGTCGAGCGCCCGTCGAGCGTGAATTTTGAGCATCCAGTATTTTCACTGTAGCTTACAATCTGCTCGAGCGACGGAAGTCACGCTCGAGCGAAGCTCCTTTGTCTGCATGTCCGCTCGAGCGTAGAAAGCCACGCTCGAGCGAGACCCTTGTTTTCTGAAAATTTTGTAAAGTGTCTAGAAGTGCATTTTCGCATCCTCATTCCATTCTAGGCATTCCTAGGCCATGTTTAAGACTCTCTAAGGGGAATTCAAGGGTAAAAACACACTTAGAATCAATGACATAAGTTTTGTATTGTTAGAACGTGTGTTTTATGTATATGCCTGTTATGTGTTATGTAGGTCACGTGCCGCACTCTGTTTGACCTTTTGGCTCCGTCCGTCTGTTTCAACGCCTACTGTGAGTAATAACATAGTAAAGATATGTTTAACTGTACTTATTTTCTATAGAGCAAAATGAGATTTGTTTTCGATAATGATATGTTATGTACAATGAATGATTGTTCAATTTCTGACATGTATTCGTGACATCCTTAGTATCATGTGATATCTACAGCTGTTACCCGATATTGGAGGTTCCTGTATGGGACTGGTTATTCGTAACCTTACGCTTATGCGTCCTATTTGTGCATTGTTACCCGTACTGGAGGCCCGCCATGGGGGCTTAGCTGTCCTGTTATGTGACCCGGATCCAGAGGTTCCTTCTTGGAACTACACTTATGCGTCCTGTTTTATTACGCTTATGCGTCCTGTTTTGTTATGCTAATGGATGTATCACGTAAATGTAACCATGACATATGATTTCTGTCAGTATATGATCTGAACAAGTATGATTTTGATACAATATGAATTGATTTCTGAAATCTGTACGAACTCATTCATTGAAACCCCTTTACTTTGTTTATTATTCACTGGGCTTTCGCTCACAGTTTACTATATATATATAGGTGAGGCGGCACATGACCCAGGCCAGAGTTGACGGCCTTTAGTTTTGTTTTGTCAGCCAAACGTTGCGCCTCCCGAGAAGGTTCCGCTTGAAGCCTTTTGACATGGCTGTTTTTGTGACCATGCTAGTTTGTATGTGTGTTATGTAAAGTCGGGTCTTCGGGACTATTCTCTATAAATGTTGATGTATCTGACTAGCATGGTTTTGTATATAAATAAGTTTTGAGAAGTCCTGTTTCATGTTCGGTATCACAGCTTATTGGACCTTGTTCATTTTATATATTTGCTTCCGCAGCCCCTTATCATTTGTTAATCTGTTCAGAGGCCTTTGGTAATCCACGGATTACTGGCCGGTTACGGTGCCAAACCTATAGGGGCGGGTTTGGGTCGTGACAGGCTTAGTTGATTCTTAACTTCATTCTTAAAAGAATAAACTTATCAATCGCTTCATCTTTACTTTTAAGCAAATACACATAACAGTATTTAGTGCAATCATCAACAAAAGTGATGAAGTACTTGTTGCCACCACGTGATTATACGACTTTCAAGTCACACACATCACTATGCACTAAACTAAAGGCTCAATACTTCTTTCAACAAGATGAAATGAAGTCCTTGTCAATTTAGCTTCTACACAAGTTTCACACTTATGATTTCGATTAATGTTGAAAGATGGTATGTGATCTAACTTGATTAATCTACGCAAATAGTCAAAATTCACATGACCAAGTCTACTATAAGCAGAAGAAGAAACTTTCACATTAACTTTAGGGATAATGGTCATTACATTGTGCTTAAACATATCACCTGATATATATCACTTCTCCACATAGTCCCCGCTCTTGGTCAACACGACCTTATCAAACTCAAACACTATGTGGAAGCCATGCTTGCTTAGTAGAGACCCCGAGACAAGGTTCTTACAAATGTTCGGCACAAACAGGACATCGTTCAGAGTCAGCTCTTTCCTTGAAGTCATCTTCAAGACCACCTTGCCTTTTCCCTCAACAGTTGAGATTGCAGAATTTCCCATGAACAACTTCTCACCATTTCAAACCGGTTCGAAAATTGTGAACATCTTATTTTCAACACAGATGTGCGCGAGTGGCCCCAATGTCCACCCACTATTCCTTCTGGTTGGACCCCACCATGTTCACCTCTAAGAGAACAGCAGATAGATGCATGTCATCTACATCTTAAGACAGATTCTCCATCTTAGCCATGTGAGCCCGGTTTTTGTTCTGTGGAGGGTACTTCTTGTAAGGCTTCTTCTTCTTACAATAGTCAACCGCTCTATATCCATCGTTTCCACAATTAATGCACTTTTCATTGAACCTAAAAGTAGGTTTCTGCGGTTTGTAGACTGGCCTTTTAGAAACACCGCCTCTTGCCCCAGCTTTGAGATTTTGCCTGTCGATGGCTTATTCTTCACCCCCAAGGATTGACCATGCTCAACCATGTTCGCTTTCACAGTGGTGGTATTCCCTCAATTTCCTCTTGTTATCCTCCTCAATTCAGAGCATGACAACGAGCTCTTCGACTGTTATCTCCTTTTGTTTGTGCTTCAAGTAGTTCTTGATGTCTTTCCAACCGTCAGGCAACTTCATAATCAACGCAGCTATTTGAAATGATTCACTCAGAAACATTCCCTCTACATGAATCTCGTGCATAATTATTTGGAAATCTTAGACTTGACTAATGACGGTTTTTGAGTCTACCATTTTGAAGTTCAGAAACTGGCCAACAACAAATTTCTTTGCCCCAACATTCTCGGTTTTTTACTTATTGTCCAAAGCATCCCACAGCTCATTTGCTAACTTCTTAGCACAAAACACGTTGAACAGCGAATCTGCCGAACCATTCAGAACATAGTCTCAGCAAAAGAAGGCTGATTGCTTCAAAGTATCTACAGCTATGAACTTTTGTTTGTCTTGCTCATTCTCTTCCATGGCTGGTGGATCCTCACTCAAAAACCTCGCAAAGCTAAGAGTACTCAAGTAGAACAGCATTTTCTGATGCCACCTTTTGAAATTCACTCCAGTGAACTTCTCTAGGCACTCATGATGGTTAAGCGGTTCTCCCGGAACAGCAGGAGCAACAACAAGGTTGACTACAGAGGTCACAACAGGGGTTGGCAAGCCAGTTGCCACGGGGTTCTGATCCCCACCAACATTAGCAGCAGTAGCAACAATGACAATTGCCATTTCTGAAAAATACAACAGAATTTTACTATTCTGTGTTTCTAGAAATTAAACTTAAGACTAGAAAATTTCAAAGTTGGAAATTTAATTTAAAACTAGTCTCACAACTTACCCTAGAATCGAACATGGTCAAGAAAGTTTTCAAAAAGACTGGAGAGGTTACACCGGTCTCACTTAAAACCAGTTAACCTTAGACAAAACTTTCAAGAGCATGTTGACTCTTAGTCCATGGGAAATAAATTTAGAATTAAGTTTTTCAAAGGATAAATTAGGTTAAAACAAACCAAGTTTCAGAACTTACAAGCAATAAAAAAAAGTTGCTAACCAAATTACAAGCAATTAAAAAATTACTACAACAATAACAAGCAAATAAAATGCTTCCAAGAAATTACAAGCAAACACACTTGCTTAAAAAATATTGGTAATTAACCACTACTAAACACAAGCAAAAAATTGCTTCACATATGAAGAAATATAAACCAATCCAAAGAGGATTCTTATTGGTCAAAAAATCCCTTTCCACGCTTAGATATTTCTGTTCAACAAAAACCTTAGTAGTCCAAAACTTTTTATTTCAATCCCAAATTCTATTCATTTGGATTTGTATTTTTTTCCCCCTTCTCTTTTGCATAGGTATTCCTGTAGCGAAAGTTAGTAGAAAACCACAACAAAATACAAAACAAATAATTGATAGAAACTGTAAAAGTAATAAATTAATTTAAAAGCAAAATTAACTAATGAATTAAAATACTACACAAGTTACAAAACCTTATAACTCCAAATAATTAAATTAAAAATTTAATAGGCAAGAGTTACATGAAATTTCTACAAAGCAATAAACATGTAAATAATTCTAGCAATTAACATGTAAATTAAACCAAAAATTAGATATAATGCCATGCAAATAATTCTAGAACTCAAGAAAATGATAAGCATCTAACTAAAATCTAGAAAATATAAAACATGCATATTCTACTAAAATCTAGAAAATAATAAACATGTGAATTAAACTAGAATATAGAAAATAATGAACATGTATATTATAGTAGAAAAGTAAAAAATCATTAGCATGTCAATCTGAACTAAAACTAGAGACTCATGCAAATTATATTATAAAATTATAAAATATAAAGAAACATGCAAATTATGGTAAACAACTAGAAATTGAGCACAAAATTATACTACTGTATTCAAATCATACATCAGAAAACGATATTCATTTAAATGAATTGAAACACTGTGGGTTTGGAATCTAATCATGGATTTAGGCCAAGTTTGGGAAGACTAAATAAGTGTACTTTTTGACTTTTTATGAAATATGGGTTGGATTTGGGTTGGGTTTGAAGTGATGTGTTAGAGAGGTGATATGACTTAAATAAGATGATGTGACTTAAATAGGATAGTGACTTTTTGAATTTTTTGAAGGATGCCAAACTTAGCCTTAATATACGTGAAACAATGTGTTGTGCATATTGTGAAAAGATGATATGGTAGACTTATTTAATTCCTTAAATTCCTAATTATGTATAACAAGTCCATGGAACAATTACTCCTGGGAATTGCACAAATATGAGAAATAATAAACAGTAGCATGCAAATACATCTGCAGGTTAAACAGTGAGCACACTGGTTTGGTTTTTTTATTTATTTATTGTTATTATTATTTTAAATTGAGTACTAGCCGTAGCAGTAACAGTAGCAGTAACAGTAGCAGTAGCAAAGCTAATGTAAATTAATCTATAATAAAATGCAGATGAGTCTATTTGATCAATTTCATGAGAAAGATATACAGATTGTGTAATTAAATAAAATAAACAAACAAATCATATTTAATAAATTACAATGCAAAACAAGAAAACATGCTGGAAATTATAATTAGATTGAACAGAAATACATAACAAAATAAAACGAAGAAAAGATCGCAAACTGAAGCCTGTGTGGTACCACAGTCTCCTTAAAACAGATTTGTTGCCTCACTATGGGTGCTAGAGGTATATCGGCGTCTGTCTTCCAAAATACGACGGTATAGACCCACTAACGCGGAAGCACCTTCTGTTGACAACGGTAGCACTCTCTCACATAAGAAAAATATATTATGAAGCAGACTGATTATAATTTGAAAGCAACAATGGAGGAGAGAGAATAAGCCTCCAGCCATGAAGACTGGAAACAAATGCTTGCAAAATTGATAGGGAATAAGTGTGTGAATTACACACTCTATATACATATGTGTGTATATCTGCAGCCACTAAACAAACCTAGCCCAGCCCAAACCTAACCCATTGTCTCAAGTCTCAAGCCTCAAGATCCAAGATCCACAAACCCAGACCTGGCCTGGTGTAGGTAGGCGACGTGCATCACAATTTTTGCATAACCAACTTGGATTATAGTTTTGGCCCAAGCCCATTATTGAAGCATCCATAACTCCATTCCTTCAGAAAATTTGGATGCCCTAAATGGCTCATACCCTTATCAAAATATTGAGGTATAAATACCCATCCATGCTTTCCTCTACAATTAATGTGAGATTAGTAGTTATACACAATTCCCAATACTTCATTCATAAGGCCAACTTTATAAGACAATTTCTCATTCAATTCTTAATAGTTTTTGGTCATTCTTTTTGTTGTGTAAAAATCTTGTTACAAAGAATATAAATTTATTTTATCCCACCTCAACTAATGGTTGAGCCTTACTTTAATTTCATATTAAAATCACCATAAAATTATTTTTTCCAACATCAAGAACTTAAGAAAAAATAATAAATAATTATTGAATGATATAATATCATGTCATTGGTAACACAATTATATTGATTTTTTTCCCCCCTATAATCATGATAGTTGAGTTGTCTTGTTTGTGTCCTTGCTATCTTTGGGATCCACTAAAAGAAGTTATTTTAGTTTAAGATCCTTAATATTAGAATTTTATAAGATAAATAACTTGAAACATTTTCATAATAGTAGGGGTTCATAGAGAAATTTTCAACTCTTCACAGAGAAATTTTAACTATTTATAAAAAAAATTCTCTATGACGAGATAAAATTTCTCTAATAATATTACTGAGTGACCTTAACTAATAAGAAAAAATATTTTGGACCTCTCTTACTGTCGAAAATTGGAGAGGGATATTTTACCAATTTTCCTTTAAAAGAAAATTTAAATTTTATTTTGAATTATTTTTAATCTTTAGTTAATTTTTTTAAAAGATTTATATTAAGTTTTTAAAAAAAATTTGTTAAAAAAAGGTTTAATTAAAAATTAAGTTGATCTAATAATTATAATTTATATAATTTATCTCATTTATCACTAAAAATTGAATAGCCTATTTTAAAAATTAATTAATTATTATTTTTTTAGAAAAATACAATAAAACGAATAAATTATAATTATCAAATCAACCTTATTATTTTTATTTTTTTTTGTGAATGATATATGACATGGGTAAACCCATAAAGGTTATAGCTCACCATTTAGGGCCTAATACATAATTCAAACACTAAGGCCCAGCGTTGCTGGAACTCAACATGGCATTAAGAACCAATGACATCTGAACACGTGGCAAGAGAAGGACAAGCCACATAAACAGAAAAAGATCCTGCAAAGTTATTGCACTGCACATCAGCCATTAATGAGGTCCCTTACGGCATTTATTACGATAACCCCTCCCCGTCGAGACAGAACGACGTCACCATGAACAAGGCAAGCTAAAGTATAGACTTTCGGCCATGGCGACAGGTCGGAAGGAACAACGAAATGATTACCAGAGGATATAAGCAGACGTCAAAGACAAGAAGAAGGTTAAACTTTTTTATCTCTAATCTGTCTCTACATTCCATTTTTCTTTCTAACTTGCTCGTCGAATGGTTCGTTGAGGGACTCCCCGTTCCCTATTGAACTCTTGTGCAGGTTCCACTGTGGGCTTGGTACCTCAGATATTGGTTTGGGAAGCGTGGATCAATCCGACCCGTTCCATCTGGAACACGCTGTATTATTAGTTGGCGCCGTCTATGGGAAACCTTTTGCTCCGCATGCCAGTTGTGCTCATTGTCGCTGGAGACCCGTTTCCAATAACCCCTTCCTACCACCTACGAAGGTGGATGGTCATAACTAGATCCATGGCTTCTCACCACAATGTTGCCGACCACCAAGCCGACCCTCCCAATCCAAACAACCCACTGCAGTATTTCACCGAGCTCACCAACAACATTAACTGCCTGGCCGAGCAAAACCAAGCCCTGATTAATGCTTTACTCCAA
This sequence comes from Camellia lanceoleosa, assembly GCA_025200525.1. Taxonomy (NCBI): domain Eukaryota; kingdom Viridiplantae; phylum Streptophyta; class Magnoliopsida; order Ericales; family Theaceae; genus Camellia; species Camellia lanceoleosa. The sequence goes on from CM045763.1 coordinate 85,979,301, forward strand.
AAAAACCTTTCTATGCCTCCTCCATCACTTCCAGATATCCCACCCAACCAAGAACGAGCCCTGAGCCATACTATCCAGCAGCCCCATCCACCCAACTTGGAAGGCTTACGACCCCTTCCCCCAGATATGAACCCTCCACCTCGGGTCCCACACCCATTGGCCCCGATACCCACTCCCGAGGGAGAGGCCAGTAGCATCCAGCCTCCGCTCCAGTCCGGTGGTAACAACGTCCCTTTCTGGGACGCGGAACTCCGAGCCATGAAGCTCCAGCTCCAAGGAGTCATGCAGAACATACCGAATAAACCATCCACCACAGCCAACTCACCATTCGTTGCCTCCATCCGGGACAAACCTTTACCTCTTAAGTTTAAAATGCCCATGATCGACTCTTTCGACGGTACAACAGACCCAGTTGATCACTTGGAGACCTATAAAACCCTCATGATCCTCTATGCATTCCCTGATGAAATCATGTATCGAGCTTTCCTCGTAACACTCAAGGGGTCAGCTCGACTCTGGTTTAGTCAATTGTCAGCAGACTCTGTTTCCACTTTCCAACACCTCAGTAACTTCTTTCTCATCCATTTCATTGGAGCCCAGCGCCAGCGGCATTCGGTAACCCAGCTCCTCAACATCTGTCAGACCGAGGGGGAGTTGCTGCGCAGCTTCGTCACCCGCTTCAACACCGAAGCCCTGCAGGTAGTGAAAAACGATGACAAGGTCATCCTCACAGCGTTCATGGCTGGCTACGATCATCTGATTTCCTTTTCTCCCTCTCTAAAAACCCCTCGACCTCCATGGCAACCCTACTTTCCAAAGCCCAAAAATACATGAACGCCGAAGATTACCTAGCCACCCGACAAGATCCTACAAGAAAAAACCCGACCCCCAGAGAGAAAAGAAAGGACTCAGAAACCAGAAACACCCAGTACAATTACCAAACACCTCAGTATACTGACCGACCACCCCGAGCCGACCGGTCGGCGCCAACCCGACCGCCCAGCCAGTTCCAACGATACACACCTCTCAACTCACCCATGGAACAAGTCTTGAACCAGATTCAACGAGATTATCCCCTAAAATGGCCTCAACCGTCACGGTCTCCCTCCAATCGACGAGACTAGTCCAAATACTGCCGCTTTCATCAGGACCACGGCCACAATACAGAGGAGCGTGTTAACCTCAAAGACCAAGTAGAGGGCTTGATACGTCAGGGATTTCTCAGTCGGTTCTCGGAAGCCCGCCCTCAGCAGAGGCAAATGACTGAACCTATTAGAAACAACCGCCAACGCATCCTCCCCAGCAACCCGCACAACCTAATCAAGGTCATAATCACCCTCCACAGCAACCCCGGGCACAAGGCAACCCCGCCCCTCCTGTTGGAGAGATCAGAGTTATTGCTGGCGGGCTTGCTTGTAGAGGACCATCCCACTCAGCTCAACGGGCAGAACTCAAAAAAATAAGGCAGGGCTCAGACAAAGAAATTACCACGTTGGACCGACTTTCCAAACAGCCCAAGCAGTGGACGGAGCCTATCACCTTTACGGAGGCCGACTGCACAGGCATCCATTACTTCCATGACGATCCTCTCGTCATCTCTGCCCTCCTCTCCAATTACAAAGTTAGACGGGTTCTCGTCGACAACGGCAGTTCTTCAGACATCATTTTCCTAAATGCCTTTCGCCAACTCAAGATCGGGGAAGAAAGTCTGTCCCCTCTCTAAACCCCATTAGTCAGTTTTACTGGAGATCGGGTGACCTCCATCGACTCCATCGATCTTCCTATCACAATCGGGGACCCGCGGCAGACCACAAAGTTACGCACCTTCCTCGTCGTCGACTGTCCCTCTGCTTACAACATCATCATCGGCCGCACCGCCCTAAATGCTTTCCAAGCTATCACATCCACTTTCTATCTTGCCGTCAAATTCCCCACCGACTTTGGGGTCGGCACGGTGAGGAGAGAGCAGACCGTGGCCAGAGAATGTTACGTCGCTTCACTTAAAGAGGTCAAGCTAAAGGAGGCTATGATCATTGAAGGACTCGACGTTAGAGACGAGGACGAGCTGGTAAGAGGGGAACCAGTGGAAGAGCTGGTCGAGGTCCTCATCGATCCCACCAACCCGACAAAAATTGGCAAGATCGGCAGCCAGCTATCCTCTCAGGCCAAGGCTGACCTTACGACCCTCTTGATTGAGCACAACAACGTATTTGCCTGGACCCACTCCGATATGCTAGGTATTGACCCCTCCTTCATCACCCACCGTCTCAGCATTAAGCCATATTTCCTATCCATCTGCCAGAAGCAGCGCATCTTTCACCCGGAGCGCAATACCCTTATTGCTTCTGAAATAGATAAGCTCTTTGAGGCACAGTTTATCACAAACGTGGACTATCTTAGATGGCTGTCAAATGTGGTTCTGGTTCGTAAAAACAACAGCAAATGGCGACTCTGTGTTGACTACTCTGACCTCAACCAAGCTTACCCCAAAGACAGTTATCCCCTTCCTCGCATAGATCTACTTGTTGACGCCACAGCCGGTCATCAAATGCTCAGCTTCATGGATGCCTTCTCTGGGTACAACCAAATTCTGATGCACCCGTTCGACCAGGAACACACCTCCTTCATAACCGACTGAGGAACCTACCATTATCGTGTCATGCCATTTGGGTTGAAGAATGCCGGAGCCACTTACCAACGGTTGGTCAACGCCGTCTTTCATCATCAAATAGGCCGGAACATGGAAGTATATGTTGATGACATGCTAGTCAAGAGAAAACTCTCCAGCGATCATCTGGCCGACCTACGAGAGACCTTCGGCACCCTATGAAAGTATCAAATGAAGCTCAATCCGGAGAAATGCGCCTTCAGCATAGGATCTGGGAAGTTCTTGGTTTTTATGGTCAGTTAGCGGGGCATCGAAGCTAACCCCGAAAAAATCAAGGCCTTAATAGAAATGCAGTCACCCAGAACGGTTAAGGAGGTCCAAAGGCTTACTGGCAAAGTCACTGCCCTCAACCGCCTCATTTCTCATGTAACGGACAAGTGCCTTCCCTTCTTCAAAGTTTTTCGGAAAACTTTTAAGTGGACGATCGAGTCTGAAGAGGCTTTCCAACAATTGAAGCAGTGCATGGCCAACCCTCCCTTACTCTCTCAGGCGCTCACAGGTGAGCCCTTTTTTCTCTATTTGGCCGTCTCCAGCACCGCAGTCAGTGCGGCCCTCATCCGGGAGGACGGTTCAGTATAGCGCCCGGTTTATTACATTAGTCAGGCTCTCAAAGGTGCAAAACAAAACTACCCACTACTAGAAAAAATGTCCTTGGCCTTGGTCACCGCCTCAAGACGACTCTGTCCTTACTTCCACGCTCATTCCATAATGGTCCTCACTGACCAACCCTTGAAGAAGATAATGCAACAACCAGAGCTATCCAGCAGATGCATGCAATGGTCGGTCGAGCTCAGCCAGTTTGACATCTCTTACAGACCTCGAACGGCGATCAAAGGACAGGCTGTTGCTGATTTTATCCTGAAATTCACTTATCCCACTCCGACCACGGCCCCACCGCCCCTGCGACCTCAAACTGAGACAGAAGACCCCCACTCTTGGACCCTCAACGTCGACAGATCATCCCGCAAAGAAGGCAGTGGGGCTGGTCTCATCCTCACCGCCCCCAGGGATGGTTATTTCAAGTGTGCTTTCTATTTCTTGTTCGACGCAAACAATAATGAGGCCGAATATGAGGCATTGATAGCAAGTCTCTGCCTCGCCAGAGACATTGGTGTTAGCCATATCCAAGTGTTCAGCGATTCCCAGCTCATTGTCAGACAAATTACGAGGGAATTCGATACCAAGGAAGACACAATACGGGCTTACAGGGATATTGCACTCCCCCTTGCTCGCCTCTTCAATACTTTCCATATAAAGCACATCCCTCGGGCAGAAAACTCCAAGGCAGATCAGATGGCTCAATTAGCTTCTGCAAACCAGTCAGACCTCAGCCACGGTATCCGCCTCGAGTACTTGGCCCACCCTGCCATTTCCCCAAACCAACAGCAGGTCCACTTCCTCTAAAATGAACCTATTCCATGGGCAACTGACATCTTTCTATTTTTGACAACAAGAGAACTGCCAGACGACAAACAGCAGGCCGCCAAAGTCAGGGCCCAGTCGTCCAACTACATTCTCATCAGCGGCCTCTTGTACAAACGTGGCTTTTTACGGCCATACCTGTGATGCCTCAATCTTGCTCAAGCGGCCTACGTGATGAGGGAAGTCCATGAGGGTATATGTAGTAATCATTCGGGTGCCAGGTCACTAGCCCACAAAATACTACGCACCGGTTATTTCTGGCCTACTCTCAATCAAGATGCGGCTGACTTCGTGCTTAAGTGTGATAAGTGCCAATGTTTTGCCAACATCCCCCATGCTCCATCTACAGAATTGATCACACTTTGCAGTCCTTACCTATTCGCCAAATGGGGGATCGACCTAGTTGGCCCATTGCCCACTGGCCGAGGTCAAACTAAATTCGCAATCGTCGCCATTAATTACTTCACTAAATGGGTGGAGGTGGAACCCCTTGCCACAATTACCGAGCGGAACACAACCAGATTCATCTGGCAGTCGATCGTGTGCCGATTTGGCATCCTTCAAGCCATCGTCTCCGACAACGGCAAACAATTCGACAATGCCAAGTTTAGGAAATTCTATGCAGAACTTCAAATCCAGCCATGTTTCTCTTCCCCAGGTCATCCCCAAGCCAATGGCCAAGTTAAGGTTACTAATCGTTCTCTTCTGAAGATCATCAAAACTAAGCTGGAAACTGCTAAGGGACTTTGGGCTGAGGAATTACCAAACGTACTCTGGGCCTACCGCACTACCGCTCGAACCCCCACTGGAGAGACCCTCTTTCGCTTAACATATGGCGTTGAGGCGGTCATCCCAATGGAAATCGGTCTGCCTACCCTGAGGGTTCTACACCCGAACCCAGAACTAACTGAAGAACTGCGTCGGGCAAACTTGGACCTAATCGAAGAACTTCGAGAGACCACTGTTGCCAGACGGGCCTCATATCAACAGAAAATGAGAACACACTACAACCGCAAAGTCCGACCGAAAGAGTTCGCCATGGGGGACCTTGTTTTGCGCGAAGCAACTCTTGCCACCAAAAATCCGGCTGAGGGCAAGCTGGCAGCCAAGTGGGAGGGACCTTACGTTGTTAAGGCCAGACCTCGTTCGGGTACTTACCGACTTCAGGACATGGAAGGTCGAGATCTTTCCCATCCGTGGAACGCCGAGCACTTGAAGCGTTATTTTCAATAAAGCCCTATTTTTGTATTGATCAATTGCTGTATTTTCCTTTCTGACAACCTGCACACTGGGATGTTTTTGTTCTTTTCTCACCTTGTGTAAATTTGTGATCAATGGGCTACACTTTAAATGACAACAATCTTATGTCTCAGTTATCTGTGTGATATTTCAATAACGCCCTGTCTAAAGCCTCAGCCAGACTGAGCATGAAGAGCTCAGCCAGCCTGAGTTACTTGAAGCCTCAGCCAGACTGAGTTACTTAAAGTCTCAGCCAGACTGAGCATGAAGAGCTCAGCCAGATTGAGTTACTTAAAGCCTCAGCCAGACTGAGCATGAAGAGCTCAGCCAGCCTGAGTTACTTAAAGCATCATCCAGATTGAGCATGAAGAGCTCAACCAGACTGAGTTACTTAAAGCCTCAGCCAGACTGAGCATGAAGAGCTCAGTTAGACTGAGTTACTTAAAGCCTTAGCTAGACTGAGCATAAAGAGCTCAGCCAGACTGCGTTACTTGAAGCCTCCGCCAGACTGAGCATGAAGAGCTCGGCCAAGGCCATTCTTGCAACTTCATGTCTGTGGCATAGTCGCCATACTTAGTCAAATTTCAGGACCATGCTTTTACGCCTCTTAACATTCTTTACATTTTTTAATTTTCATTTCCCAACCTAGTCTTTCATTTCTCAACACTCTTACAACATGCATGCCTTAAAACTTCATGTTTTAAGACCTTTACATTTTGACGTTTTATAAGTTAGAATGGCTTCCTGTTGGGTCGTGATTTAATACTTCACATTTTTTAACATTCTCACAAGTTAGACTGGTTCCTTACTTCTTAACCTTTACTATGATTTTTACACAAGCCTTATGTGAATGACCGTTCTCATTTTTTTCTGATCCACAAAAAATAAAGACAATAGTATGAAAAACACAACTCATAATTTCATTTATTCACAAACTTACACATAAGTTCACTGCAAAAATTACAAACAAAAAACAACAACAACAACAAAACAGTAACAACCAAAATTTTCTTTACAAATTTTATTCAAACCAATCATTCATCCTCGCTTGACGCGAGGTCTTCTTTTTCAACACTATCGTCTAAGGGGGTCTGGGCCACGTCGTCTTCGTTTATCCTCACATTGCTGAAGTCCAAGTCTAGGAACAGCTCTTCTACTTTACGCTTGAAAGTTTTCTAGCTGCTGTCCCAGAACTCAGCTATCTCATGCTTATAGAAGTCCGACCGCTGGAAGCTCTGGATCACTCCCTCTTTGCTCCGGCTCCCATCAGTCACTGCCGATTGGCCAGCCCCCCTATCCCTCTCTCTCACCAAGCTGCTGGCGATCGCGACATCAATGGCCATCTGAAAGTCGGCGAACCCCTTGAACTGCTCTACTGCTGCAACAAATAGGTCGGGGTACGCTGCCCTTTCAGATGCCAACTTGGCCTTTTCTTCCTCCAAGGCCTTCTCTAACCCCGCCTTCGCTGGCTGAATTGGCGCTTCACAAATGCCACCCTCTCATTCGGCGATCTTCAGATCTGCTTCTTCTTTTTCTTTGATCGACTGAGCGCGCAGATCTTCGTTGCAGGTCATGGCCTCATCCCACCGTTCGTTGGCGACGGTGCAGGCTTTCTGGGCCTCTTTTAGCTTCTTCTACTAGCCCGCCAATTGGAACTCGAGCGACACCACTTTGCGGCGCATCTTCTCTAGCTCTAACTTGGTTGCGAACAGCTCAGCACTGGCACGGTCGGCGGAATAGCTCTGCACCATCGCCAACACCTCCATCTTCTTGGCCTTTTGGGCCTCTTCCAGCCCCCTAACACACGCACTCCGCGCGGTCTTCCTCCAACCTGCGGTCTCCCTCCTCAAACTTTCAAGTTGGACCTTCACCTCCTCCAACTTGGCCTTCAATGGCTCAACTTCGCCTTTTGTGCACGCCGCTTTCTTCAGCAAGGCTTCTGCTAAGGTCGTCGCCTCCATCTGGGCCGAGCAGAGCCCCCTTAGCAATTTAGCCTCTGTAAAACTCTCCATCGAACGCACTGCCACGTCCTCCACCACGCCCAAGTGCCGATCGGCAGCAGTCCTGGCTAGGTCTCCTTCTCCCTTTAGTCACCCAGATACTGTTGGAGCGTAGTAGATGACAATCTTCAACTTGACCCTCTCTCCCTCTCCTTGGGGCGCAGGACCCCCCTTGGGCTGCTGTTCTGCCCCCTTCTCAGGGCCAGTCGCCCCACCTTTCACTCGTTTTTCAGGGACAGTCGCCCCACTCTCCATCTCCTTCGCCGCCTCCTCCAGTCCCACTTCGGGGGTCTCCTCTGCCATCACCTCCTTCGTTCTTTTCAAGGCTGGCCCTTTCTCCCTCTCCCTTACTCTTTTCTTCTTCTTCAACACAGCCTCCACCACCTTTTTGGTCTTCTCCTTCAGAGGATCGACTGGAGGTGGTTGTGACTCAAAACCACTTAGATCTTTCTCCCCCAGCGGCTTGGGGCGTGGTCGAACTCGCTCCTTTGCAGTCAGTTTCAGAGCAGGCCCTAACTTTGCCTCTTTATATTTGTCCGCTCTGGTGAACATTCTCCTCTCCTTCTCCTCCTCTTCCGCCTTCCTCTGCACCTCCAACTCCTCCCTTGCCAGATCATACCCCAACGGTTGCGGCCCCAAGTTCATGGCAAACAACGTTGAAGGAAGGACCAGCTCGTCCCACCTCACTCCCTTCTCCTCCTTCCATTCCCTCACATTCTTCACTCGATCTTCAGTCGCCCCGTCCAACTTGGGCTCGACTGACTTGGTAGGGACCTTCCACGTTGTTCGAACTCCCCTTCTACCATTCGCCGACACAAAAAACCATCTCGGTCTCCATCCCTTCACCAAAGACAGCAGCCCCGCCACTACACCTCGCCCGGCTACTGCTTGCCGCGTGACCTACGTCTCCTGCTGACCAGAGGCCTTGTAGCAGGAGAAAAATTCCTCCACAATCATGGCCACTCCTCCGGTTGCTTGCTGCTAGGAACTCACACACGCCATCAGTATTTTTCAGGTGTTCGGCATCAATTGCCCTGCGCGCCACTTCCAGCTTATTCAGCACATCCACCACAACTTGAGGGGGAGATAGCCTCAAACCTCCTCGTAATGCTTCCTCATAGAGGCTGAATTCGTCCGGCCGCACATCCGACGCTCTCTCCCCGGATGTGGGTAGCCTCAGCCCTATTTTCGAGGAAATTTTGTAACAACCTAGATTTTTAATTATTTTATAAAATTTATACTAATATTATTTAACCTCAGTTACTAGCCATCATGATGCTTAACCCTTGGGTACGGAGCGCGGGTCGTGACAAATGATATCAGATCAATGATTTTTTTTAGAAAAAAAAAAATCATCATTGGAGCATAGGACACGCGCACATTTAAGAAGTAGGATAGCGGGTAATTAGTACCGAATTATTATATTTTGTTTGTCGATTTAATTATATTATAATTTTATATGATTATATATATATATATATAATAAAATTTTTTTTTAGTATGCCTAATTTGTGAAGGATATTAGGTATAATTTATATTTGTTACAGCAAAAGAAGGAAAAGAAATAACGGATATCGGGCTCAAGCACCCACCAAAATTATAATATAATTAGATACATATAATTTTCAGTTCAGTATTAAAAAATATATATATATTTTGATGTTTTTTAAAAGTGGGTTCAAATTATAAGGATACTAATTTTGAAACTATTTCCCATCAATGAAAAGTTCATCTTAAAATTTTCAATTCTTGTATATAATTCTGTCATTGTGTTCTCATTTTTATTTATTTTTATCGTAAACAAAACGAGAGAAAAGTTTTTAAAGTCGCTCTTTATTTTTTATTTTGACCCAAAATAATTTTTGACAACTAGACAGGGAGTTATTTTTGATAATTTTTTTTTTTGAGGTAGGATTTTCTATCAGATTAATCATCTAATATATATTTATTAGAGTGTGCAGCAGATAGCTTAGATATGACAAATTTCGAGGACAAAATTTTAAAAGGAGGGAAGATTGTAACAAGAATTTATACTAATATTATTTAACCTCAGTTACTGGCCATCACGATGCTTAACCATTGGGTACGGGGAGCAGGTCGTGACAAATTTGGTACTTCATTTTTATTCCCTCCAACTCCTCTGCCGTAAGTATGGATCTATCCGGTTTGGTGTGCCAGTGGTCCGACTCCACCTGATTAATAGGCCTCGCGGTTGCAATCATTGTCCTAGGGCGAGCCTGCACCGCCTGACTCGCTACCTCCCCCTCCCTTCGCTCCGTACGATACTGTTTCGCCAAATCTACCGCATCGTCGTTGCCTAACGGATCAACCCTTGCGGTTGCTACTTTTTCTTGGGCCATTTCTCTTGTGTGTCTACAAATGGCTTCGGATGCGGGCACAAGAAAGTTCACAAAGTGTTGCAGGGGTGTATCACTGGAAACAAAAGAGTTTACTTCTAGAACGTTTTGATTTTCTGCAAAAAGATAGTTAAAGCGGATAATACCAAAAGCCCAAGGTTTGCCTATATTCCAAGAGTCACAATTAAATTTCGCCAGTTTGAAAATTTTCAAAAATCCGTCAAAACTGTCTTTTCAACACCCTATATTGACTTATCGCTTCATTTCTTGCTCAACGCCTAACCTTTTCCATTACGGGATTTCGCTACGTGTACGACTACAATCCACTACCTTTTTCCCTACCCTGTCTTTTCCACTTCAAATCACCACGAGCCCTGCCACTCCTCAAGCCCCGCGCACCGCCACTTCTCCCTCCCCTTGGCGACCCTTTGCGGTCGGCCCTCCTCATGGTCGGTCCCTCCATTCGGCCACCTTTCGCGATCGGCCCTCTTCATGGTCGATCCCTCCATTCGGCCACCCTTCGCGGTCGGCCCTCCTCATGGTCGGTCCCCCCACCCGGCCACCCTTCGAGGTCGGCCCTCCTCATGGTCGGTCGACCCTCCTTATGGTCGGTCCCTCCACTCAGCCACCCTTCGCGGTCGGCCCTCCTCATGGTCGGTCCCTCCATTCGGCCACCCTTCACAATCGCCCCTCCTCAGACTCGGCCCCTCCGTTCGGCCACCCATCGCCGTCGGTCTTTCACCACCATCGTCTTCTTCATTATTCCCTTCGTTGGACTAAAGCTGCACTTGGGAATGGGGGACTACTGACATGGGTAAGCCCATAAAGGTTATAGCCCACCACTTAGGGCCTAATACATAATTCAAGCACTAAGGCCCAGCGTTGTTGGAACTCAACATGGCATTAAGAACCAATGACATCTGAACACGTGGCAAGAGAAGGACAAGCCACATAAGTAGACAAAGATCCTGCAAAGTTATTGTACTGCATATCAGCCATTAATGAGGTCCCTTACAGCATTTATTGCGATAACCCCTCCCTGTCGAGACAGAACGGCCTCACCATGAACAAGGCAAGTTAGAGCATAGACTTTCAGCCATGGCGACAGGTCGGAAGGGACAACAAAATGATTACCAAAGGATATAAGTAGACGTCGAAGACAAGAAGAAGGTTAAGCTTTTCTATCTCTAATCTATCTCTACATTCCATTTCTCTTTCTAACTTGCTCGTCGAAGGGTTCGTTGGGGGACTTCTCGTTCCCCATTGAACTCTTGTGCAGGTTCCACTGTGGGCTTGGTACCTCGGATACTAGTTTGGGAAGCGTAAATCAATCCGACCCGTTCCATTTGGAACACGCTGTATTATCAATATATGTGAAAGATCATACAAAATAAAAAATTCAGATCCTGAAACCTGAACTTATGATAAATTTTATAGTCTCAAATAACACCCTCTAATAAAACATATAGTCTAGACTAAAAGGAAGCAAAGACTTTACCAAAAACCATGGTCTACTTAACGAATAATTCTATACATACTAACAATTTTATTTAAAATACAACAGGTAAAATGTGATTAGTTGTAAAAAAATAAAAAATAAAAAAAATAAAAAAAAGTAATAATATTTAAACATGTATATTTTTAGTAAAATTATTAATAAGAGTTTAAGTAGATGTAAAAGTGTTCAATGGCCCATGTGTTTGTTGCAAATCATTTTGTGTCAAATTTACACCCAAAAAAATAAATAAATAAATAAAAATTATTATATCTGCAATATAATTATTTTAAAACTGGCCCACTTATTTATAATTTTCTCCCCATCCATTCATTCAATGAAGTAGCAATGAGGAACCTTGGCCAGTGAAGAACCAAAACCACCCAATAAATAGGGGGAAAAGTTAGGGATTATGAAATTTTTTTTATGAAAATGATTATGAAAAATTTATGATCATTAGATTACCTTGATTAATGTATGGTGTTTTTTTCTAAGTGTAATCCAAGGATTACAAATGTTTCATAATTATTTTTATGAAAAAATTTTTATGATACCTAACATTGCTGTAAATACAACACCAACACCGATGAGGACTCTATAAGAAGGTGTACACTGCAGCTTACTAAACTTGCATGCAATTGATCTCCTTCTCTGTGTTCCCATACTTCTTACAGGTTTATATATATTTTGTTATATAAAACACACGGCTCAAAAAATATTTTTGAAATTATATCATGCATTTTTTTCATATTCGAATAACTCTTACATATGTAACTATATCTAAAATTTTGATTCTTTCAGTTTTTTCCTTCCATTTACATTTAGATTGTTTCTTTCAACTGTCACTTTTGTACATCCATCGCATGATTATGTAACCTTTCTAGGATATATATTGAAGAAATGTTGGTTGATTGGAGGTACTTCAAATCAAACTTACTGCTATTTTTCTTGTAGGTTTCAAGGATTTGCAAGCATCTCTCATGGCTTCCCACAACTTTTTTCAGAGAGACATTAATCCGGTACGCCATTATTTTATTTTGTTCATTTATTTTATAAAAAACTTTGTTCATTTCAATGCTAATAATTTAGGTAAGTTGTTTTTGCAAGTAATATGGTCATTGTTGTTGTCTTTGTTACTATATAGGGTATGTCTGGTACAGTTTCTATAAAGTTTAAAATTGATAATATGAAAGTTAAAAATACCTTTCCTTAATTTTAAATAATTAAAATTTTAAACTTATTTATGCTTTATAAATCTTAAGTTAATTTTACACTAGAACTTTGATACAAATTTTAAAATAATAAAATAAAATAAAATTATAAGTTGTTCTGTAAACAAAACCAAACAATCTCAGGAGTTATAAAAACGGTAGTGCATTTGTTTTTTGTCATTCAAATAAATGGAAAACTAGCTAAGCACATGTGGTCTTAAATTATGATTAAAATAATTAGTATTCGCATTAGTTCAAGAATAGACAAAAAAATCATGATTAAAATGAAAATAATATGAGTGGGTACCTCTTTAAAAGGTCTCAAGATCAACTCTAGCACAAGATGCGATTTGGTGGGGAGATTTTTGATGCCTTAAATGGGTTTGCTCAGCTCTTGCCATGGATTTCTCTATCCTAGGGCGGACAAAATCTCGAACAAAAACTTTTTGACATTTAAATAACAATTGTTTAATTTTTCAATAGAAATTTTTTTTATATAAATTTAATTTATCTTGCTTTGCAAAATGCAAAATTACTAATTTTTTCCAAGAAAAATTTTCTAACATACTTTTGCAATTTATAATATTTTTTCAATTGAAAAGAAAGGTCAATCTTATTCGAAGAAGGCTTCTAGCATACCTTACTATTTTGAGGGCTAAACCAAAAAAATGGTCATTCATTAACATTCTAGCAAATGTGCCTTTTGTTTATTTGATCCAGTGTGAGGGCTAAATAATTTCATTTTTTGGCGTAAAGAAATAACAAATTTTTTTAAGGACCCTAAAAATGGAGGCCTTCCAAAATGTGGGGCCTTAGGTGATTGTTTAACCTGCATATTGGACGGGCCACCCCTGCTATCTTAACCTTATGTTTAGTTAGAAGATTTGGAAAGGGATTTGAAAAAGAAAAGAGAAAAAGTAAGTAAAATATAAATAAAATATACTTACATTTCACATAATTTTACATATTTTTTTTCTTTCTATTTTCAAATTCTTTATCAAATCCTCTAATCAAACACAGTGTAAAAGTAGGCTAGAAAATTACAATGTAAAAAAAATAAAAATAAATACATAAATATAAATGTCTCTTTTAATAATAAAGGTTTACTTAAAACAACAGAAATTTATGTTCATATTGCCAAACAAACATAAACTTCGCATTTTTATTGATCAGGTGCTGTTTGAGGAGAATTCATATACGAGGAAGGTTACACTAAATAGACCACAAAAACTGAACAGCCTCACCTATGAAATGGTATATTTTTAATTTTTTTTTTTTTTTTTTGGTATTATATGAAATGGTATGTTGACTTCCATTGGTTTCATATTTATAGTTTAATACATTACCAAAAAAAAATTAAGGTTTTAGGGATTAAAATTTAAGGACAAAATTATTTTTTAGGGACCAAATATTTTTGTTGCGAAAAGTGTCATTATATTTTTAGTAATGAAAATTAGACATTAGTGGTGAATTATTATCCTTTTTGGACCAAATTTTTTGTCTCAAAAAATAAATCATTTTGAGATCAAATTATTTTGTCTCTAAAAGTCTATTTATTAGTGACATTTTCAAAATTTTGTTACTGAAAGCCTTATTTTTTACTTTTCGAGACGATATTTTAGCTAGGGCTGAGAAGGGAATCCGTGAAATCTGTAATCCGATCCGGTCCAGTCCAATCTAGTAGGTTTGGATTGATTTTTTGAATCCATGGTTCGGTTCCGGATTGAAAAATTAAAAATCCGTAATTCATGAATTAGTTCCGGATTGAACCCCGTGGTTCCAGATTGGAACCGATCTGGACCGTATACAAATAGTCTATATTTTTATTATACATTCTCATGCATAGTATCTTCTCTTATTTTATATAAAACTTAAATCCAAACCTAAACTTGCATAATATCTTCTTTTATTACTTTTGTTTACTAGTTTTTAGTGTTAATTTGTAATGGTCTAAATACTTATGGCGGAACTAATTTACTTATGGTTATTTAAATTCTAGAACAGTTTGCGCTATTATAAAAAGACATATTGCTATTGTAAAACTAATATGGTTCTATATTTATATTTTTATGAAATTAAAGTGTTATATATTTTTTTTTGTTATTTAATTATGTAAATCCGTAGTCCCAAACCGATCCAATCCGTGTTTAAATAGATTGATTTGGATTGGTTCCACGATTTAAACGGATTGGATTGGTTCCAATTTTTCAGGATCCGTAGATAACAGATTGGTCCTGATTTTACTCCAATCCGGATCATGCTCACCACTAATTTTAGCGACTATCCTCATGACGATAGAAATTGGTTCCTAAATATCTTTTGTAACAAAATTTTCACATTTGATCTTTAAAACTCTTATATGTTATAGTGATAGAACAACAATTTATCTATTTTTCTTTGGTTTCAAGCATTTTTCTTTATTTATTTCAAAAGTGATTGTCCACATTATACTTGTCGTCCAAAATTATGCAGAAGTTAATTTTATAAGTAACTTGAGAAAAATTATAGGGGATTAAAAGTGAAAGAAAAAATATTATAAAAAATTAAAGTGAGAAAATCATGAAATATAAGAAAAAGAAGTATGATTTACTCCACCTGAAATAATATTTTTACATGTTTGCCTTTCATTTATATATTCATATAAAAGTAAAAGTTTTGACCCTTTTTGGGTTTGAGAATTTTTTGGTTAAAATAGTCATAAAAAACAAAATAGGTGTTTTGGACAAAACATCAAATTCAATTTATAATTATTACATTTTTTCTCTCACAAAAAAGTCAAAAGTTTTTCTTAAACCAGGCTTTTTAGTCATAAGTTAAAATTATCAAAAAAAGTTAACAATAAAAAAGTCAATCCACTTCCCAAACGACGCTAACACGAACGATGAGTCTAGAACACCAAATCCTATTAGAGATGGCAATTTGTAATGCCCCGTCCCTATCCCGAATCATATTGGAGCATAACAAATTGGGGAGGTGGATGGGCAAAATGAAAGTGTGTTAATTTTAGAATTAATTTTTTATATTAATAAACGTAAAAATAATATGATATATTATAAGTAAATAATAATCGATAAGTTATAAAACTAAAAGCTCGTCCCTATACCGAATATCCAGGGGAACAAATTGGGCAGGTGGTGGCGGCAGTTAATTTGTAATTTTAAGAATCATTATATTAAAAAAAAATAAGAAATAATATGATATATTACGAATAATAATTGATAAATTATAAAATGATATAATATGAGAAGTAAAGAAGTGAACTAAATATGCGACTCGATCAGATTGGTTTGCGATTTTGTATTTCTAAAAAATTAGTTAGGATGAAAATGGTGAAAAGTAATGGAAATAAAAATAATAATAATAATTTTTTTCTAATTTTGTTTATTATAAAAGTAGTGAAATTTAAAATAAAATAAAATAAAATAATGATATTTTACAATTCATGATAACATGGTAATTAAGCTTATACTAGTTTCTAACAAAAAAAAAAAAAAAGACATAAGAAAATACAAGAAAGTTTTGTTATAGAAATAGTTACCTAGGCTCCATTTAATTAAAAATAAATAAATGATAAAAAGTGAAGTAAAATAAAATAAAAGGAAAATAAAATAAAGTACATATTCTTTTATGAATTTAATTATGATGAAAATTTTACAAGAAAATAAGAATTTTAACTACCTTTATAATAAATTTAAATTTTATTGCATTTTCCTATTATTTTTGCAACTTTCTTCTATGAAAGTTTTAATTTCATTTTGAGATTTTATGATACCGCTGTATTAAATTGATCTGATCTTTTATCAATTTTGTAATGAAAATTTTATTTCCGATCTAAAAATAAATAAGTTATCCAGTTATTATGAGTTGTACAAGAAAATTAGGCCATATTTGGTTTGTTTCTCAAAATGTTTGATAAAAATAATATCAAAAAATATTTTAACATTTTTTTAAATTATTCATGACTTTTCAAAAATAAAATTATACAAAAATAATAAGTTCTTTTGATTTTTATTATTTACTTCATCAAATTAAATTTTATTTTATTTAAAAAAAAATATATGAAATAAGTTTATGAAAATTAAATCACACACGGGATTAACTTTATTATAATTTTCATGGCTTTCATGTTAGGCATTGTTTGGCGTATGTTAAAATCATACATATTATTTAGCATATTATCTTACAATTATATCACTTCTTTATCATATCATTTTAAACTCAACTCATTTTTATATATTTTTTTTGGTAAAAAATTAAAAAATTTAATCCATTACAAACAACAAACTTAATTTTTATTTTATTTTATTTATTTATTTATATTTCTTTCACTTTCTACCATTTGACAAAAAATCTGCGGCAAGATGTGGATCGGATCGGGTCAGGCGGAATTGCCGTTGCACCCATTGATTTCATTCCCACTCACTCTTTCTCTCTCTTTCACTCTCATCCGTGGCTAAAACGTCCATCGATGCCACCATACACACAGGTCCTCCAACCATGACGGTGGTGGGTTTTGGAGTTTTGAGTGTGGCTGTGAGCTTGCTCAGGTCTGCTACTACTAGGGATTGCATTTTGCAAACATTGTTTGGTTTCTTTTTCAAAAAAAATTTTGGAAAAAATTCTTTATAAACAAATTTTTAAGAGTAATCAAACCAACAAATTTTTCAAAAAAAATCTCAAAATTTTGTTTGGTTACCTACTTTTCAAAATCACTCTCTTTCTCATACATATCAAATCAATCACTCTTTTTTAAAATTCTCTTCTCAAAATAAATTTCCAAAATCATTTTTAAAAAAAGGCAAATCAAATAAGATTTCGTACTTTTTATCTCAAAAACTACTCTATAAACACAAACCAAACACACCCCTGAATTCTTTAATTGGAAGCCAAGGTTTCACATTCTTTCTCTCATTAAGGCCAAGTTTGAGAACACTCCAAAAAGCTAAAAAGTTAAAAAGTTACTCAAAAAGTTAAAAAGTTATCACTATTCACCAAAAGTCAACAATTACGACTGCACAACTCTCAATTCTAATTTTCCCCTACAAATCAATTTTTACAATTTTTTATTACACATTTTTCCATAAAAAGTCAAAAAGTTAACCCAAACATTCATATTTTCAACCTCAACTTTTTAGTCTAAAAAGACAAAAAGTGCACTTATTTAAGACACCCCAAACAACCCCTAATTCTATGTTTGGTTCATTTGAATTAGCTGGAATGGAGGAATGCAATGTTTATTAATTTTTTAATTTTTTATTTTAGGGCAAATTACACTAAAGGTCCCTATAGTTTGGGACTTGTATCATTTTGATCCCTATTTTTTTAATTGTAATATATTTGATCTTAAATTTTGAATCTTGTTTCAAATAAGGACAATTGAATATACTATTACTCAATTTCAATGGCATAATCGGGTCAATTTAATAATATAGACTAATTTGACCCAAAAAAAGTATTTTTGAATTTTTAAAAATTATTTCCACCTACCAAAGATAAAATTATATTAATTTTTTACACTTTTTATTTTTTACCATCTTAATTTTTATTATGTATTTGGATGATAATCATGTAAT
The DNA here is from genome assembly GCA_025200525.1 of Camellia lanceoleosa. Lineage (NCBI taxonomy): Eukaryota > Viridiplantae > Streptophyta > Magnoliopsida > Ericales > Theaceae > Camellia > Camellia lanceoleosa. Next base: position 85,997,266 of record CM045763.1, read on the forward strand.
GGGTGGTTGTTACGATTTTAATGTGTAATCGATATATTTAATATATGAAATATTTTTAGTTTTAAATTTTTTGATTTAATGGATTGGTTTAATAATTATATCAAAGTTGTCGCCATATTTGATTTTTGAAAAATTAAAAACTAATTTAATGAAAATAAAAACAACCACCCATTACATGATTATCATCCAAACACATAATAAAAATTAATTTGATAAAATAAATAAATGTGTAAAAGATTTATCAATTTTACATAATTTTATCTTGTATGTAGAAATAATTTTTAAAAATTAAAAAATATTTTTTGACATTTATTTTTGTCAAACTAATTTATATTTTATCAAATTGACGATTTTGCCCTTAAAATTGAACAATGATATATTCAATTGTTCTTATTTAGAATAAGATTTAAAATTCAAGATCAAATGTGTGACAATTAAAAAGTCAAATATTAAAGTGATACAAACACCAAACTATAAAGACCTTTAGTATAATTCACCCTTTATTTTATTTATGTAAAATCTATTACAAATAGAATATTATTCATCATTCCAATCCACTTTCATTATAGTCAGCGAAACACTACCGTTATATTTGGGTGAGAGATTTGGGAAGGAATTTGAAAAGAGAAAGAAAAATATAAGTAAAATATAAATAAAATATATCTATATTTCACCTAATTTCACACATCCACACTTTTTTTCCTTTCCCTTTCCAAATCACTCTCCAAATCGCTCAACCTATGTCTATTACTATTTTCAGTTTTCTCATGGTTTGGAGTTTAACCCACATATATGGAAATATTTAAGGTCACCGTCACAATTCGGTGGTGCGACATGTGCCAATTGATATACCAATTGGTATATCAACATATGTTATAACATTATGATTAACTCCACTCATTATACAAATTACAAATACCTAAAACTTATAAAATTATGCTACATTATCTGTTAATATACTAATTGATATACCAATTGGTATATGTAGTATTATTTATCATAATTTGGTTTTAGAAACTGTTTTTTTGTCAAGCATTCAATAATTCTCTTACACCCCGTATGGATCGTGAGATGGTGAGATGAGGTGAGAAAAAAATGATTGTGTTTCTACTTAGGTGAGAAAAAAAGGAAATAATTTATTTTTTCTTACTATTATGTACGGATAAATTTACCTATCTTGTTTGGATAGAGGAAATAAAAAAAAGAAAAGAAAAGAAAAGAAAAGTATTCACTTTGCTTGGTTACAGTTTTCTAAAAACATTTTTCAGAAAATTTTACTTTCTTATTTTATATGTTTTTTTTTGAATATTTTAAGCAATTTTTTTTTTAACTTTTTAGACATACCTAACATAAATATACCTAAAAAGTAAAAAATTTGTGGAAAAAAACCTTTTAAAAATTCACTAAATACCAAAAATACAAAAAAAATATGAGAATTCAATATATTTTTTGTATTTTTATGTATTTATTAATTTTTTAAAATATATTTTCACAAATTTTTTATTTTTTAAATATATCTAAGTGAGGTGCATCTAAAAAAGTAAAAAAAAATGTTTAAAATTTTAAAAATATTCACTAAAAGCAAAAAAACACGAAAATTAAAAAACTTAATTTTTAAAAAATTTAATCCAAAAAACTCAAACCAAAAACACTGATTGTATTTCATTTTATCAAAATAATTTTTTCATAAAGATAATTTTCATATTTTAGAAAATTTTCATTAAACACAATTTCCTTTCTCACTACTACTTTTGGTGAGAAATTAAACATGGGTCTAGTGGGAATCCTTTCCTCATCATTTTTCATCTATTTAACTATCCAAACAAGTGAAAGAGTTTCTATTCTTACAATTTCTTTTCTTTTCTCACCAAACTCCTTCATCCAAACTGAGAGGCATGACATGTAAGTCTGATTGGTTCAGGAATTTGGAAAGGGAAAGGAAAAAAATGTATGAAACTTAGGTAACATATAATTATATTTCCTTCGCATTTCACTTACATTTTTCTTCTTCTTTTTGCCAAATTCCTTCCAAAATTCATAAACCAAACACAGCTTTAAGTGGTTGTAACCTGTGTAAAAATCATGAAAACGATGTTTAGTTGTTGCCATTGTTGCTTGTCTTGAATATTTAAACACTATATATATATATTAGAAGGTGTGCACACCTTACGGGTGTGCTATGAAAATCAACCAGTTGAATGTATATGGAGAATTTTTTATCAATTGACAAAAGATGTAGATGAAGGCAAAAGAAAAAGAAAAAGAAAGCTGTATAAATTATCAAAATTTGTGTCATATTTTTAAAGGAGACATATATAGCTTGAACTTTGTGTCATTTTTGAAGACATTATACGAATATCTTTCTTTTTATCATATTCAGGAAGAAGACAAGAATGAGCTCCTCCTTTCTAAAAAATAGAGACATTTTTTTCTTACGAAAGTGATAATTTAAATTAATATATGAAGTTTGATAATTTTGTTAATTTGTAATTATCCATGTGTGCGGCTCTCTTTTGGTTTAAAAGATGTCATTTTTGTGGATCAGGTTACATGACAATGTCAATGCGAAATGCTAATTAGAAAGGATACAACTTATTGGCATGTCTATTCTATTTAACTAATCTTAATTTATACTTTTAGAAAATGAAATCTATTTATTATTTTGTTTCATGCGCAGATTTCTCAACTTGGAGCAGCCTTGAGAGTGTATGAGGATGATTCTAAAATCAAATTTGTAATTTTTAAGGTAAGACAACTATTTTTGAAAAACGTCTGCTAACACCCACAGTACAAGAAAGTAACCCATGGAAGGAGCATACCCAACTAATATAAGCCTGTTCGAAACTTGTGATTCCCATGGAAGATAATGGGAAATGCTTGCTTCTATTCCCTCCCTCTAAGGATGATAAATAATGTATTGCAATTAGAAACAACGAATTTTGCAATTAAACATGCAACTTTAAAAGAAAGCTAGAGTTCTCATGTAAAAATCTCATCCTTTGTGTTAATTTCACACCATCATAATACTTTAGTTGACTTTGTAGTATTTACACCAAACACTTATTGTATCTTAGTTACGACTGCCATATTTTCTAATATATTTACTTTAATATAGAATGAACAAATTATCATTATTATTATGTTTTTTTGGTCAGGAAGGAGGGGGAATAGGGTAAGGAGATCTTGGAGTTAGACCTCGGGGGCTGAGCTTGACTGACTCATAGGGATTTAGTGCTTTTTCCCCCACACCAATTTCTTTTGCTCACACAAATTGATTAGAATCTAGCAAATATTCAAATTTTAGAATATGTATTTGAGGGTGGAGATGGAACAAATTATTGTAGGATTGTTAAGACTATTTGAATAGTGGAAACTATGAGCAATGTTTAAGATATCCAATAATTAAGGATCCAAACGAGTCAAGCCAAGCAAATACTCTACAAGCACCGAAAAACCTTGTCACCTTCTATATAGCTTCTAATGAAGTTTACTACTAGAAAATGATTTTTGTCGCTGAATATTATTTCACCTCCTATGTATATACAACAAATTACATATGGACATATAAAACACAGCATATTAAAAAAAAAAATTATAGACTCACCCTGAAAAAAAATCACATAGAGGGTGAAGTTTTAGTTAAAAAATATTGCAATCATATATAGCAACTCTCTTACTACTAGCCTCATTTGCTATGGTTTGCATTCCTTTGTAATCATCACCTGCGTTCAAATTAACATTCCATCACATCACCATGACAAAGCAAAAATAAATGTTAAATAGCCAGCTTAACCAATTAATGCCTCAACAATGATTTGCTCATCCCTGCAACTTCATTGATTAATTTGCCGCTTATTGATGAAGCACGTACACTTTTTTTTGCATTTTTAATTTTCGTTACTGTAGTTATTAATAATTTTTGAGTTCTAATCTAGCTTTTATTTTTGAAAGGGAAAGGGAAAAGCATTTTGTGCCGGTGGAGATGTTGTCGGAGTGGTTCAATATAGTATAGCAGGTTATAAGATGTTTCTTTGTTTGTTTTTTTTTGTTTTACAAATCATTCATTTTCTTTTGCATGTCCTTGAAGAGACAACAAACTTTCTTCTAATTTGAGCTTTCATTAATGGCACAAATGTTATATGTTATCAATTAGTATTAAAATGAAAACTCTTTTAACTTGTGTTAGCACATTGGAGCTTCGCTGCAAAGTTCTACAAAAAACAACTCGGTTTAGATTATCTACTGGCTACTTATAAAAAACCTTTGGTGAGATATATATATATATATTTTATAAGTAACTTAAGTTCAACCGGACTTGTTTGGTTCCTTGTGTTTTCGATTTCTTTATTTTTATTTATGAAAAGTTTGGAAACACCCATCATTTCATGAGGAGTGCTGGGAACACAGATGTGTTCCACAGCAGAATGGAACACAAATGTGAGACAAAATGGTGGCACTCACATGTGGACCCCACCTTTGTCTCACATCTATGAAACACATCTGTGTTCCTAAAATTATTGCATTTTCATATCATTTTTATTTTTGTGCGAAAATAGTTTTAAAAAATTTGAAAACAACTTTTTGGATTTCCTCAAAAGTGAGTTGTTTTTAGAAAATTTTGCCGAAAATAGTTTCCAAAAATAGTTTGCCAAACAAATTTTCTGTGTTTTTTGGAATGAAAACAGAAAAAATGAAATGAAAATACAACCAAACAAGCCCCGGTTTTCCCTTTTTGTCATAGCTAGCTTATTTCGTCTAACTAAAATTGTTATTGAAGGTCTACTTTATTAATGGAATTATAATGGGAGGAGGTGCTGGACTATCCATGTTCGGAACGTTTCGCATTGTCACTGAGCATACTGTATTTATCTACCCATTATCTTTCATTATGCACGCTCTAGTTAATTGATATGCACATAGATTGATTATTTTCCAATTACATGTTTGTTTGATGCAGTTAAATTTCTTTTTTAAGATTTAAATATTTATAGCATTTTCATTTTATCGCATTTGTCTCCCATAAAAAATGGACGATAGTTAAACACTTTTTTACAATAGAATAAATTCATCTTTATTCAAATTCTTCAACATAACTTTTGCTATTCCAATTCCACATTCATATAAATGGAATGTCCTGCAGTCATGTACAACAGATTGTCTATAATTTGAAAATTATGGAATTCAACGTAAGAAATTCCCTTAATTACTTTCTAACTATACTATACTTTGTCACACCCTAATATGATTGTAGATGTTTATATGAAAATGAGTCCAAAATGCAAACATAAATGTGACTTAACATATGAGTTTTGAAAAGTCAGTCCTCGGAATAAAAAATGAGTCAGCACCTAACTTTGACTTAAGTTGTGTTAGGTCAAAATTGACTCTATATTTGTCTATTCGAATGAAAAAAGGTTGGGGGGTTTGGTTAGAAGTAACGAAGGGGCTAAGCATCCTACATCATCCAAAACTAGGTAACCTTGTTTCCGAATAAGTTACCGTCATTTATGGGTTGGGAGCAAAGTTAGAAACAAAATAGTCGGCTTCATTTGTTAGAAAATAAATGAAAAACTTTGTACCCACACATTGATTTTGCATTGCTATTTGCATCATTTGACAAGGATAAGCCGCTTATTAAAAGCAGGCCTTGACCTCAATGCTCTTCATTTGAAAATGAGTTTTTTGAATATTTTCTTGAAAACATGAGAAATCATTTTTGGGCTCACTAGCCAAAGCTAAGTTCAAAGTGGAAATTTTGGCTTGATAGTTGGGGGAAAAAATGTGCTTGAAGTAACAATTTTAAGCATAAAATCTAAATCCAAAGGTCTGGAATAATGACAGTTTGTGCATACGACCCAAAATTCAAAAGGTGAGTTAAATCCAAAGGTTCAAAATGGCATTTTGGACAAAGTTCAACATTCAAAATTATAGTGACATTAAAGGATATTTTGAGTACATTAATCAAATTATCAAGTGCAAAGTGACATATATAGTATCCAAATAGACAATTTCAATGTGAAATTAAAAGATGCTAGCCAAATGAGCAAATTCAAATTAACATTTTCAGCATACCAGACTTCTTCAAAGTGGATATATTAGGTGTACCAAACAAATTAACTAGTTTAAAATACATTTTAGGCAAACGAACCCAGTAAACAAGTTCAAATTGATATTTTATGCATACTAACCAAGTGTACAAATTCAAAGTGGAATTCTAGGCATAATAACCACAGCGATATAAAGGTTGAAAATGGCATTTTAAAGCATATAAAAAATCTAAATTTATAGGGTTAAAATGACATTTTAAACAATACGAGCCATATTGATAAGTCCAAGATGACATTTTAAAGTATAAGGGCCAATGGTAAGTTCTAAATCAGTTATTTTCAACAGTGGTCTTGTTGGCTCTCAAACCTTAACCATGGCTCTTGTATATGACTTGGATGCGCCTACAAATGCTTCTTTACAATATTTATGCTGTTTAGATCTTAAATTTATGAAGGTATTTTTTGGTCCTTATCCTTTACTATCCTTCACTACCCACAACGACTAAGGCTATGAGGATAGTGATCTCATTTTGAGATCTTACCTTTTTTTGGTGTGTTTCCCTTTGTTTATATAATGTTATTGACTTCATAAGTTTAGGCATGCATTGTGGAGATGACAAAGGTTGTCACTTCTAGATTTCGTGTGCTCTTTGTTTTTATCTTATCACAAGTTTATCCTTACTCTCTTAATCACGTATTTCAAATTCAAATCTCCCTCCTTTCCCACCTAACCGAAGAAAGATTCTTGGGTCAACCTTGGCTTGCTAGCCTTGGCCAGCCCTGTCCTTAGGCTTACTGTTCAAATTTTCCTGATCAATTGCCCTCCCTCATATCTGCAGTATAATGTGACATATTGGGGAAATGATGTAATGCATTTAATGAGTAATTGGCAACTTTTATTTTTTCGACACGTAGGAGAACCATTAATGCCACATTTGACATGGCTATTGTGTTTTGTCTTACATTTGCATGTTTTGGTGTTCTAACCATTTGTGGTTGTCCCATCCGAAGTGGATCTTCTGCAATTTATAGTTTTGATTTTTGAGTCGTAGGTTTCTTAAAAGCACTACTTTGTTCTAGCTTTGTCTTACAGTTAAATTTGGAGCATAAGAGTTGACAGAGAGAGAAGAGATTTGCTGGAATAGGAGGCTCAAAACCTAATTAGGTTTCTTACCTCTCTAAACACATGTATTTATAATAACAAAGGAATAAGTACAATGACACTATTATCCTCGAGCACATAACTTAACACTTCCTTCTCTTTTCATGAGCTTATCTCTGACAAAGACTTTGAGCTGTTTAAATTCTTCTAGTGACTCCTATGATTCTTCTGTGTGTCTCTCTTCTAATGACCTTTCCCAGATCCTCTTCCAGTTTGATTGGATTGACTTTAGTTGTCGTTTGGGTGTCCCTTGCCATTACATTCCATCTCCTAGTTGTGTCTCATTCCCTCCAATAGATCATGTCCAAGATTAAGTTGTACTTTGTTGTAGACCTCTCTTGTCTAGCCTCTGTTGATCAGGAGGGAGAGGAAAATCTACCCTAGAAAGCACATAATTTGGTTACTTATATAGGCTCGCACCCTTACAGCTAAGGATTTGGACATCATAAAGTCCAAGTTCAACATGCTGAAATGATTAGGCTCTGACTCTCTTTTCCAAATAAGTATGCTTGCTCGCCTTCCGGAAATGTTTTTTCCTCTAGTGTCAACCAGTTTTTTTTTTTTTTTTCCTTCTTCTTCTTCTTCTTCTTCTTCTTTCTGTAGTGTCTACTATCTCCTTAGAGGATGGTTTGAAAGGCAATATTGCCTTAGGTCTTTGCCAGGAGGACAGAGGATTCAAGACCCTGCTTTTTGCTAAGAATTTTGGTATGCCTCTATTTTATCCCTTTTTTGTTGGTCTTCTATTTTGATTTATCTGGTGGTCTGTCCTCTATAGCCATTGTGGCCAAAATGGTTGTTCCTCAATTTAAGTTCAGTGCTGTCATTTGAGGTTATGGCCCAAGCCAAGAGGAAGTTGGATAAGAGGGAGAAATGAAAACTTCTTTCTCCACCATCAAAATTAGAATGCTGAGGCTATCTTCACCAAGTGGAGGGATGAGGAAGACGGAAGACGTTTCCAATTTTCAATCTTTCCTTCTGGAAGACGCCTTTGATGGTTCATACTGCTATTTGCTCCACATTGGAAGTTTGGAATTGGCTTAGGCTTCCTAAGAGGTCTCTTCTCCCAAGAAAGAGAATGTTGAGGCCATAGATCCCCATGTCCTGCCCCTACGCTTGTGACCGGAGATTAAGGTAAGGTGATTGACACCTCAGGTCAACCTTCTACCCCTAAAGGAATTTCTCCCAACACTTCTCGTGGTGGCCCTCACTCTATTATGGAGAAATGCGAGATAACAGTGAACAAGTAAAATTTTGTCAAGTTTTTTCAGATTTCTATTCATTATGGGTGTTGTTTGATAGATTTCGACAAGATGAATTCAAAAATACAATTTTTTTTTTATAATTAAAAAAAATAATGTTGATCTAGATCAAATGTTGTTGAATTTTAATATTCCAAACAATTCAAAAGTAAGGGGTTACTTGCTAAAGCGCTATTGTGGGATGGGGGTATTTTGGTCGTAAATTGGCCTCCCAAATATTATAGGATTGGAGTTGGAAAACTTTTTTTTGTGTCCTTGTACTAGTATAATCTTATAATGAGGGAGCTCTTTAACATCTAACTAAAGCTCCCTTTTAATTTTTTAATTTTCAATTATGGGAAAATAGGGACCTCTTAAAAGATTTCCTATCTTTTCATGTTCGACTTAGCTGTGGAGACCATTTAGGGAAAGGGAATCAAATGCTCCTTTTAGACTTGTCAATGACTATTGCATTCATTTTTTTATAAGTTGCATAATTGTTGTTATTGATTTTAAATTCTTTAGTTTCTGTACCATTTGAATTGTTCAAATTAATCAAAATATCATGTGTTTCTATCTTATTTTAAATTGGGGCTTGAACCAAAAATTGTTCAATGTTTTAAACTCATATTGTCCAATGTTTTAAACTCATATATATAATTTTTTCTTTATAATTTATCACATGCCCAACTTGTACAGGAGAATATTTAGGGCTTACTGGAGCAAGAATTAATGGAATTGAAATGCTTGCATGTGGCCTTGCAACTCACTTTGTCCTTTCAAAGGTATGCTAAAATGATACTAGCAATAAACCTGTGCAATGAACAGAAATCAAGAAATGAAAAAGAGTTAACATACTATTTAATATGATTTTATATTACCACTAAAATTTACTTCTAACTCACAAATGGTATAGATACTTTTTAAATGTTAAGTATTGTGCACGAGGGAAAGAAGAACATAGTGCTATAGAAGTTTCAATTCCTAATCATTTTGCCCATTTTATTTAGACCCAGTTGATATGAAGTTTAAAATGACAAAACAATCATAATTTTTTGAAAAATGCTCACCTTTAAACTTTTGTTTTTCCCTCCTGAGATGGGACAGTTTGGACATTTGTGCAAAATTTGCATAATAAAGATGAAATATGAAGTGTTTTGGTTGAAAAAATGAGACCTAATAGCACCACTCTTTTTAAACTAGCATAAATTTCATGCTATGCACAATCTTAAAAAGAGAATAAAAAATTATATTGAAATTACTTTATGAAAAATATTGTTTAGAACATAGATGGAAAATTGGTTGGAATAAAAAATTTTAATTATTTTTTCTCACGCTACATTAAAGTGTATTTAATGCTTCCAGTAATGTAATATTGAAAGTACTAAACGATGAACAATTGAGCGTAACCTAATTGATCACCCACCTAATTGACCACCCACGACTCTACTGTCTGGGTGGCCAAGAAGTGTCATGTCCTTTGTTTTCGGTACTTTATTTTACTTCTCTTTTGTTCCTTTATTCCACATTGGGTGTTTATTGTAATAATAGTGATACATCATATTTAATTCTATATTACAAAATAAACCAATATGATTTTGGCCACTTGTAAAAACATAATTATCAAAACTTGGTTCATAATAATGTTCATACACAACTCCTTTTCAAAAAGTGACTTTGCAACTAAGGAAAGAATTGGAACATTAAAGGTTTTAAGGTCCAACGCTATATAGCAATGGTTTTTCACCGTTTTATTTCACTGGGATCATTATTTTTTTAATGATTATTTCTAAGGAACCTACGTAGAGAAGATACAAAATAGTGTCAATAAATCGACATATAACATTTTTCTTTTCATTATACTCTTTTTGTGTAATACAGAATATAGTTTTTGCTCTCTCTCTCTCTCTCTCTCTTTCCTTTGTACCTTAGGATCTTCAACCGTTAGAAGATGCGCTATGTGAGCTGGTTGCTGCAGATACGTTGACCATTTCTAAGCTCGTCAGCAAGTTTATATACAAAGGACATGCAAAGCAAGATAGCTTTAATAAAAGGTAACTTAGTTATTGTTGTTTTACTTCAACCTTTTGTTGGCTCTCATTCACCAATTTGTTTTTATATGCATTTCTAGTGCTTTTGTTGTGGATTTTTATATATAAGGCTGTATCATGGACAAAGCTCTTGATTTTAGTGAAATTTATTGATGAGCAGAGTAGAGATCATCAACAAGTGTTTTTCTAGGAAAACAGTTGAAGAAATCTTATCATCACTAGTAAGTAAACTTGTCAAAAATTATTCCATTTGTTATATATCTATCCTTCTCAGAAAAAAGGTTAATTATACTTTTGATTCCTAAACTATGCGGTATGTATCATTTGGTCTCCAACATTTTGATTGTGTCAATTTCATCCCTAAAGTATTAAATGTTTCCTAAAGTGGTCCCGTGTTTGACATCATTTGTATTAGCCATCAGAATCAAAGCTAAATTTGGAAACAAAATTAAACTTCGTCATCCAAAAAGTTATCGCAATAAACCTTTTTGCTGAAGTATATCTTTTGTTTCCAAATTTATCCTTGATTCTGAGCTTTTATGGATTATGTCAGCTCGAGAACTACTTTAGGATACACTCAATACTTTGGCAATGAAATTAGTACAATTGAAATGTTGAAAACTCAAATGACAAAGAGCATGTACTTTAGAAATCAAAAGTGCAACTAACCCAAACAATAAGTTTTCACTGGTTCTTTTCTTTTATTTAGGAAGAAGAAATGGAAACTGGAACAGATAAGTGGATTGTTGAGGCAATAAGTTCTTTGAAGTCAGCTTCACCAACAAGTCTTAAAATTACTTTACGATCTGTAAGAATAATAATAAAAGTTCTCTTATTTTCATTGAATTCATTTGGAAAATTCCTTGTTACAAGTGCATTATAGCAACACTTAAGATGAGAGGGCACATTTGTTTGTGTCTCAGTTTGTATTGTGTACCCTCTTACAAGTGTATATAAGAGTAATGCTATACAAACAAAAAATTCATATATAATTTTCATACATAATGATGTGGCTTGTTGTGGACCTTTTATTTCAAAACAAAACACTATTGAAGATGGATTTATTTACAATAATGGCAATGCCACATCATTCTTGTCTAGTTTTTTGTATAAATTTTATGTATGAATATAATTTTTTTTGTACATAATGAGCATCTATTTCAATTATGACAAGATGTGTGCAAATTTACGATACAATTTTATTGAAGTTACGACCCAATTACATCTGATCATAACTCCTAGATAAGACTACGTCACTATAGTTGGAGTTATGGCCTGATGTAATTGAGTTGTAATTTTGCATACATCAAACCATAAACTTTGAGGTGTGCATCATGCACACCCTTGGAAGGTGCGCACTACAGATTCAACTTTTGTTTATTTCACTCTTAACATAATCTTGTTTGGTTCTTGATTAGATTAGAGAAGGAAGGCTGCTAAAGCTTGAACATTGTCTCAGTCGTGAATTTACTCTCTTTCGTCATTTCATGCGAAGAACTGTCAACAATGATTTCTATGAGGTATATAGAATCTATCGTTTTCATATATTCTAAAGGATAAAATAGGTGTATGATCCTTAAAACATGTATTTGGTATCATTTTTTATTCTTGAAATTTTTATTTTGTTTCTTTTTTCTTTTAGTCGAATTAATTCTATTTCAAATGGACCATTAAAATCATTAATGCAGTAATAATAAAAATCTACATATAATCCTTGAAGTATGTGTTCCGTGTCACATTAGTTCCCCAAGTTTTTTTAATTCCGTCACTTTAATTCTTAAACACTAATGAAGAAGATAAAGCATATTCTTACAATTTTAGGTATTAAATTAATAAAGTTGTCACTTTACAAAACTCAAATTTTAGGAAACATTTCTGATTTTTATTATTATCCTTTAATGATTTAGATGGTCATCTAAAATTAGATAAATTTGACTCAAATTAGGAACTTTATGAACAAAAGTGACAAAAAAACAAAAGTGACACAAAACACGTATAGAAAGGATATAAGTTTATTTTATCTTATTGTAAATTATAATTTTATTTTTCAATCATGTAACATCAAACTTGCAGGGTGCCAGAGCTATGCTAATTGACAAAGATAAAAAGTCCAAGGTACACCCCAAAAAAAAAGTAATAATTTGCGTGATACCTTTAGCATTCCTATATTAGACTACTTGCTTTTGTTTCAACATTAACATTGGATCTTGAATTTGTAGAGAAATTTATAAAGGGAAAAAAAAGAAGAAATAAAAGTTATTTTTCTATTTCTTTTTTCATCCATAAATTTCTCTACAAATCTGAAATCCAAGCAAAGCTCATATATAACCTAAGCAAAGGGATGTAGGAAGAAGGCAATTTTATCACATGAAACTTGATATTATATTAAAAAAGTCAACCTATACCCAACGGTTATTTCATAAAAAGTCAAAAAGTACACTTATTTAGAACATCCCAAACCACCTATATGTTTTGGGCTAGTAGTCCAACATGCTATTTGGTAGTCATATTGATTGTTTCTGATCCACATCTCTACAGTTATTTAGAAAAAATGATATTCATTGTAGAATATAAAGATTAGAATCTTATAATATAAATGATCATGTAGTATGTAAAGTACTTCAAAGCAAATCTGTAATCAGATATGTAAGTTAATACATGTATTAGTATATTTGATAAAATCATTAATTACGATCGTACGCTCCCTTAACTCAGTTGATTGGGATGTCAAATGTTCCTGACTGGTGGACATTATTGTCATGACAGAGTATATTAGAGAAAACATTTGCTTTACATAAATTTTATTTTGACATATATTTTAGAAAAACAAAACAATGCGGAAGCAGTTCAAGAAAAAAAACTTACTCGTTTATCGTTCTTCTTGACAGCAAACGTAAGAATGACTTATGTTCACTTCTTAATTTGTGCTGTAGTTTGTCACTTTAATCAAACAATACCATGAATCCACAGCACAACAAAAGCTCTCACACACTCAGAAAATGTCAGAATTTTCCCCTCAACTGAAGTTTGAACAAATAGTTATCGTTATTTAGGTTCTTTGGATTGTAGAAGTAATTACAACAATGAAGAGGATTTGTCTACAATATGCCTGAAAAATATGAACTTGTACTACTTTGAACCCTGCTTGTAATTTGATTGTTACTATGACTTGTTTCTTCTTCTTCTTATTTTGTTTTTGTTTTTACAGTGGGAGCCTCCACAACTATGGCAAGTCAGTGAAGAAATGGTAGATCGGTTTTTTGCTGAAGCTGAGGATGATGATGAATGGGAAGATTTACATCTTCCTAATAGATCAGGCCTAAGTAATCAAATGAAACCAAAGCTCTAAGTTTTAAGGCAGCAAAAAGTGAAACAATCTATGAAGAACACTAGAGGGCAAACAAAATTCTGATTGGAATGCATGTGTACTCTTATTTTAATTATGCCTTTTGATATTTGTTGGAATTATGCCGAAACATTAATGTTTTCAGTTTAAAAAATGGGTAAGATATTTACCCTTTCTAAATATTGCGAGTACATACACGAGGATCTTAAATTAGTAGATGAATATGACTTATACAAGGCATAGAAAGAGGTACAATGCATAGGATGGGACATGAAGCTACATACATCACTCTCTTTTAGATGAGTTATGCTTTTATGAGTTTACTTATTATGCACTAGGTCTTAGTTGGAGACAACTATAGCTTGGCACCACTATAGCCTCTCAACCTCACAATGAAGAGAAACATCGATGAACACCCTCCTTGTCCCAAACTTGGCAAAATAACAATTTACCATGTCTAGGTGAAAAATGTCTTTTCCAGAGATGTTTAGGGTTTTTTTTCCCCAAATGGTTCGAGAATAATATTAAAGAGGAGATCAAACGTCATAAGGTCAACTATCTTTTTTTCCCCTCCATAAAGACTTATTTTTGCCACCTAATGCACGATACCATTTTGAGTTTGCTTAATCAAACAAAGCGTCAATAAAAAAAACCTAAAAGTTTGCAATATATATTTTTGTAATAGTTCAAAAAACTTCATTAGATTTGGACAATATTTTAAAAGTTTTAATTATAAACATATAATTTAAATAATTTCCTGCCTTGGCCTAGTATTTTGGTTCTGCATTTGTTTTGCGGGTACAAATTTCAGCTTTGGACACACTTCAAAATTCGAATTGCATTAAATTGATATATATATATATATATATATACTAGCGTATGCCCGTACCTGAAGGCACGGTGTAAATAATGTTAGGATTAAAATATAATTGTAATCTTAACACTATTTAAATTTAATTTTTAATTTGATAAAATCACAAATTTATTATAAAATTTTGGAGTTCTCACAAATCTCCTCACGAAAACTTACTTTTGCTTATATAATATATAGTTAGATAGATGTGCCTGGCATATATATAATTTTCACAAGCATACATACAATACTTCTTTTGCTTAAATAATTATACGGGCATACATACATCGTATGAAAATATGTGTAAAATATATTGAACAAAAAGAAAAATATAAAAAAAAATAAACAAATAGAGAGAAAAATAAAAACGGAAGAAAATAAAATAATAAAAAGAAAAGAAAGAAGAAGGTGGGATCATTGGATCATGGAATGAGGAGTAAGAAAAGGAAAAAGTAAGAGAGAGAAACGAGAAAGTAGAAAATGTATATGTAGGACATTTTTTGAAAAATATATCTCAGTCATTGTTTTATAATTTGAACAGATTTGAACTTTCCAAATGTGCTAATAGGACAAAAATAAGTTGAAAATTCAAAAACCGTCCTGCTTTATTAAAATATGTTGAAGATTCATATGAGATTTAAATTTATGAAATCTATCTAGTATTCAATATATTTAAAAATAATAATTAATTGTTTAAATTTATTTAATTTGTGGATTATAAAATTCGTTAATTTAAGCTCCATTACATACAGTAATATCTGATTCCTAATTTTGGGATTGCAAGCTTTTTCATATAATATGAATAAAAATAAGTGAACAAAAAGTGGTAAAAAAATACAAATAGAAAGAAAAATAAAAATGGGAGAAAATAAAAAGAGAGAGGAAGGTGGGTTCATGGGATCATAGAAGGATGGGTGAGAAAAGGAAAAAGTAAGAGAGAGAAGCGGGAAAATAGAAAATGTACATGTAGGATTTTTTTTGAAAAATATATCTTAGCCATTATTTTATAATTTGAATAGATCTAAGTCATCCAAATGTCTTAGTAGGACAAATTCAAAAATCATCTTGCTTTATTATATATATATATATATATATATAAATTTGGCCAACTGGAGGTATGGAAATTGATGTTGGAGAAAAAAATAATAATAATCAGTGTGTTTGGTTTGAGTTTTCTGAATTAAGTTTTTTAAAAATTAATTTTTTGGTTTTCGTATTTTTTTATTTTTAGTGAATATTTTTAAAATTTTAAACATTTTTTTAACTTTTTTAGTTGCACCTTACTTAGATGTATCTAAAAAATAAAAAATTTGTGAAAAAATATTTTAAAAAATTAATAAATACATAAAAATACAAAAAATGTACTGAATTCTTGTATTTTTTATATTTTTGGTATTTAGTGAATTTTTAAAAGATTTTTTTTATAATTTTTTTACTTTTTAGGTGTATTTATGTTAGGTGTATCTAAAAAGTAAAAAAATTGATTAAAATATAAAAAAAATCAGTAAAAACACAGAAAATAATAAAGTAAAATTTTCTGGAAAATATTTTTTGAAAAGTGAAAACAAGCAAGGTGAAGTATCCACGATAAACAATGAACTAGATCAATATGTTTAGAAATACCTCTCCAAATTATTTTTGACCTTCTGTTTGAATGCATTATTAGCGATAAAATTATATGAGAATATTGAGACAACATAATTTATAAGATTATCATTTGGTCGAAAGTGTATTTAGATAGAATGACAGAAAAATTTAGAAGCAGAACATCATATGGAGATAAACATGACTTTGACAAGCAAAGAAAAGAAGATAGGATAAAGGTTGAAAATCAAGAACATCCACATTTGATCAAAATACATGGTCTCCCTAACATTTTGAAGTTGGGTCAGCAAGATTTTTATATACACAGCCACTCCCTCGCCGACATTACTTTCAGTATTTTTATTATTATTATTATTTTTTAACATCAACCAAAATGATATTTGAGATTTCTACAATATCCTTTTTAAGATTATTAATCACGGACACTCCATGACAAGAAATACTTAATCACTTCGTTACATTTGACAAAAATATAGACACACTTTGATTTTATTTAATTTTTTAAAGACATTATTATTATTAATTATAATAAAGGAAATTAATCAACATTACTATCAATAATATCTTTCTTGCACTTAATATATTAAATTATGAATACAACATATTTTTTATTTTTTATTTCATTTAATTTTTCTTTTTTTACAAAAAATTAAAAATTTAAAGGGTATGATAATAATTTCATTATAAAATATTAATGATGATGGCCTTTTGATGTGCAACACCTCATCGATATATTACAACATATGTGGATGTATTTTTGTTAAATGTTAGGAATATTATTATACTTTTACTAAATGTTATTAAAAAGTAAATAATATTTTAATTATAAAATTCATATTTTCTGTTTAGTTTGGAGTTTTTAAAAATATTTTTTCTGAATTTTTAATTTGTATTTTTTTGTGTCTTTAGTGATTTTTAAAAATATTTTAATAATTTATTATAGTTTTGATATACTTTAAAAGTATAAAATTTGTACAAAAATCTTTTTAAAAATGGATAAAAAAAAAATTGAGATTTGTTTAAAATATGAAATATTTAATTTCATATAAATGACACTTTTATTAATAAATCATTAAGTTAATTAATAATTTTTAATAATGTCAAAAATATATTTTAATAAATAATTTTTATAATTTTATTGAATATATATTTTTTAAAATAGGATGTTTATAATTTTCTAAATCACGTGGGCTAATCCATATTATAAGCGAAGCTCAAGAGGTGAATTTATAATTTACCCTCAAAAAATTTATTGAATATAACAAAATATAAAAATATTATATTATGTGTATTTGGTGAATTTTTATTTTATTTTTTTCATGAATATTATACTTTTACGTAGGTCTATATTAGGTATATTTAAAAGGTATTTGAAATGATATAAATAAATATATTTTTGATTTTTTATGAAAAGATATGCAAAAAAATAAAGAAATGATGTGATCTAAAAAAATAAGATGATAAAAAAAATATACTAATATAAGAGACGCTAGATAGTGTCTTGAAAAATAAAAAAGTATGTATATATTTTTTTAAATATACTTAAAAATAAAAAATAAAACTAAAATAAAAAAAAAACTTAATTTATAGAACCAAACAAGGAGTTTTTTTAAAAAAAATATTCTTAAAAAAAAAACTATTTATAGAATTGACCCACTTTTCAAACTATTTGGAAAAATAACCTAGTTTTTGAAAATGTACTTTCAAATGGAAATCGCATTTTCAACATGCAATTTCAACCTGGAGTTGCATATTGAAAATGCAATTTCATGATGACATGGACTGCCACCGTGGCAAATTGCAATTGTGTGTTGTAAATGCAATTTCATTGAAACCGTGAGATGAAAATGCAATTTCAATGAAGTATACATGAGTGTGAACTTTGAAAATCCAAATAGGAGAAACGCTATTCAGAGAAACCATTGGAAAATCAAAATTGAAGAAATCCTCCTATTCCTCTCTTGATCTCGACTCGATTCCTTGCCATTTGGTCCGCCGGCGACTTTGACGTTGTGCAATAGCGCTTTCACTGACGATTGAAGGTTTCTCTTCTCCATCTTATGCTCAGTTTGGCAGCGAACGACTTCAACTTCACAGTTCTCAGTCTCAGTCAAACAGTGAAGCTCGAGCTCTCAGGTAACTACTCTCTTTTACAGTATACTTTTGATATGGGTCTTGCTTTATTTACTGCTTTTTCCCTTGCTTTCACAGTTTTTTTGACTACTTCTGTAAACTAGTTCAATCCAAATTAGTTGTGATCAAAACTTCTATATTTCTCGTTTTCTCTTTATTACAATAATCCAAACAAAGCACTATAAATAAACAGAGTCAAAAAACTGAAGAGAAAAGCACCAAAATACTACCGATAATTTGTCAAATAATATATGAGAGATAAACTAAAATTTATTACTAAACTCATGAGTCATGGGCAACATCATCTAACATCAAATAAATATAAAAGTTTTTCAAAAAAATAAAAATTAAAAATATGCAACACATAAATGTAGAAAACAAAAACAATTAGATTTGGGAATTTCCTCACCAGCCATATTTTGAAAAACAGGAGATGAAGATGGGTTTCTATACAATAAGAATAAAGCAATACCCAAAAGAACACAAAGCAGATACCCAGTGCTGAATCTCCATAAATACATACTTTCAACAACCTAAACCAATGAACATATATATAGTGAAATTAAAACAATATATATATATATATTCAATTGGAAATATGCAAAAACAAATATAAATAAATAAGGAACTGAGTTATAAAAGTCAACAATCTCTGTTTGAATGGAATAAAGTTTAAATTATCAGCTGAATTGACAATTTTACCAGGGGTAAGATTAAGGGTTGACTTCTTTTTTTTTTCTTCTCATTTTAACATTGGTAGATTAGCTAGGTGCAGGAACAAATTGAAAAAATTGAGACTTTAAATGATAAAAATCTAATGGTGACATGTGCTTTGAAGAATACATGATCATGGCAATTAAAATAAGAGTTAATTCAGAGAAAATGTGTGTGTGTGTGTGTGTGTGTGTGTGTGACAGAGAGAGAACTGGTTTATCAAGTTGTCTTCTTCCAATATATCCTCTTCTCTTCACCTTCATGTTGTGACCCATGGGTACATTTTTTAAATTTCTTTTAATTTTAATTGGAAATTGATAATATTGAACCTAGATACATACTTAGATTATGTGTATCTAAAAAATAAAAATAAAAATTTGATTAAAAGATTTTTTAAAAATCACTAAAAATAAAGTATTACTATATATCTTATGTGGGTTTGTCATACATATTAAGGTGCACTTTCTTAGTCATTGTGAAATTGTTTTTATCCACCAGTTTTTGAAGTTTGACATAATTTTGATTCCTATCTCTATATTCGTCAATATCAACGTATATTCATAGCTTTTTTAGGTGGGGCGGACAGATTCTAATATGTGGCTAATTTTTGTTGGTATACAATTTACAGACCGTTTGATTTGTTTGTTTCTTGAGGTCGGTTTGATTATGGTTCAATTGTGTTAGTTTTTGCATTTTCATTTTGATAGGTTTGATTGAAGTCTTTAAGTGTTTAAAAAAGGGTTAATCATAAAAAGCTTAATTAGAAGAAACATATGTGGAAGATATTTTTAGAAAAGAAGTATGATTTGGAATCAAATAAGATGGTCTTGCAAAGGTTACACCGTTGAACATGAGCATTGGATCTATTAAAGTGTTTTGAAAGCATTGTTTTTATGATTTTGGTGGAAGATAGTGTTATATTTTTGTATTTCACAATTTTGGTTGAACATAGTGTTGTTATATATATATATATATATTTGTGTGTTTATCTTAGATTCTGCTTATAGAATAGCTTACTGCTTCGAATAAGTTGCAGCAGAGAAATGGAATTTAAGTACGAGAAAGATAAACACAGTATAACGATCCTAGATTTTTACCCGACTTTTATGGTGTTCCAGACTCGGGTCTTGTGGTTTAATGTTATTATTTATCGCTTTTCCTCCTCTTACTCTTTGAATTTGAGTTTTGGAATGTCTTAGGTGTGTTTAGAACAGGTTGGTTGCTAGTTGGTTTAGAACCTTGTTGTCTAGAATTTTGGTCTTCCGCTCGAGCGGGCCTTCTTGCGCTCGAACGGGTTTTGCAAACATTCAATACTTTGCACGTCTGCAAAAAAAATGCTGGAGAAGTGTTTTTCAAACTCGAGCGGCGTTTCTTAAGCCCGAGCGGGTTTGCGCTCAAACGGATGTCTGTCGCCTGTAAAAGTTCTGGAAGTGTGTATTCTACGCTCGAGCGGGTCTTATTGCGCTCGAACGGGTGGTGCCTTGTTGTTATGTCTTGGCACTTAAGCGTCCTTTCTTGCGCTCAAGCAGAACAAAAGTTTGTGTCTGACGCTCGAGCGTCAAACTCTCCGCTCGAGTGGACTGCGTATATATCAGATTGCGAAAGTGACACTTTAAATCACTTTTTCATCATTTTCTCTCTCTAAAACTTTTCAAAAACCTAGATTGAGACTTTCTCTCTCTAAAATTCTCTCTCTCTCTCTCTCTACATTTTAGCCTAGATCAAGTGATCTTTACACCCATGTGCCATCATTAAAAAGTTGGAGCATCTCAAGATCTATCTTTTGGACCGAATAGAGTGAGATTTCGACATCTTTGGGGTTTCTCTCTTGCTTAGCTTATCTTCTCTTTTTGAGGTAGGGATATTTTATACTTTAATATGGTTTTAACCTAGGTATTTGTTGTTTTGTGTAAATGGTGGGATTTGGGAGGATTTGATTAAAGTTAAGGTTTGAATTCAAAATTGGAAAAGGGTTTCCATGTTGTTTTTACAAAATGACTATGGGGTTTGTATATGAGATTCTCTAGTGTTAAAATGGTGAAATTTCAGCTGCTGGGTTGATATTTGAAGAAAAAGAAAATTTTGCTCTAATTTGAGTTGGATAACCAAATTGTATAAATAATTAAATTGGTGTGGGAAATGTAAAATTGGAAGAGTATGTGAATGAATGGTGTAGTTGGATTTGTTAAATCACTCACCTATAGAAATTTGATAAATTATCTATTTAAAAGATTGTATATCTGTTTAGAAATATCTGTATTGGGCTATCGGTAAAGGATAACTTTGATTGTTGTAGAAATTGCATGTGAATTAGGTGAATTGAAACTATCCCATGGCTGATTATCATTGAATACGATCATACTGTAAATACACTGTATGTGTATGTTTATTTGGGAGTGGAAAAGAGATGTACTCTATGTGTGATTATGTGTTTATATACATTACATATGTATGTTTGTTTTGGAGGAGAAAGGAGATTGACTCCATTATAATTAAGTTGGCCGGAGTGTCCTAAGTGAAAGTCCCAAAATCTATACATAGGTGCCGATCCCGCGGATGAAATATCCGTAAAATGGCAGTTTGGGAGTGTCAATGTTTTGATTGTGAAATTGTTGAACCATTGAGTTGTAATCACATTTGGGTGATTGAAAAATAATGAAATTAACTCATGCATTGAAGTGAATTGAGGGAAAATGAAATGGAGCATGGAATTGATGTTTGTGATTATATATATATATATGAGAATATGAATGTTTATCCCGATCATTGGTATGCATAAATATTTATATCTTTGTTAAACCTCATATACTGTGTGAGATTATTCCTACTGGGCTGTGGCTCACCCTATTTGGGGAAAACATTTCAAGTAATGATGGCATGCCTCCACCAAGGCAATAGCATTGAAGGGTTATTTGGGAAGCAAGAGGGCTTCTTGTTTTGTTTCACATTTTGTATAGCCTAGGGCTTTAATTGTAAGGGCTAGTTCCACTTTTGTCGTAGCCAAGTTAAGACTTGAAAAGGTGTAAGCCCGAAGGGCATTCATTTATGTTAAACTCTCTTGTAATATTAACTTCATGTAATGAAAAAACTGTTTACTCTGATATATGTTGCCTTCTTTATATATGCTTATAGGTTATATTTATGGTTATATTTTGAGGGCGTTACACACAGACAAATAGTTTAGCCCTCTTGAATATGGACCAAATCTGTAAAGATGATATATCAATAAAACCCTAGGTGAGCAGTGATTATAAGATCCAAATGAGCCTAGGGTGAAATGGAAGTGGAGGATTTGAGTTTGACATTTTGTGAATGGGTTTATTATGCAATAATCTAGGTCAAACCAGCTAATAACATTAGTAATGATAAAAAAAAATTCCCAGCATGAAATCCCATGTTCAAAATTCAATTTCATGGTGAAATTGCATTTTGAAGATGTCATTTCATATTCACTTGACTTACTGATATATAGATGTTGGCCATGTCAATATGAAATTATATGTTGAAAATATGATTTCACCACGAAATTATATTTTTAAACCTACTTTTTTAAAAAGTGAGTTAGTTTGAGAAATAGTTTGAAAAGTTGGTTATTTACATGAATAGTTTAATTTTTTGGAATATTTACATAAAAAAAAAATTAAAAACTCCAGATTTGGACTTTTGAGATTGTGTGACATTTATTTTTTTACAGTTCACATAAAATGGAATTTTCAGCTTTCAATAATGGAATTGACTATCTTTTCAAATTATTTCACTATTTGGAATCACATATTAATAATGTGATTTAAAATTGAAATTGCATCTTGAAGCTACAATTTTAGTACAAAATTACATTAATTATGAAGGCATTTTGGTGATATTAGGTGATGCCTTGCACACACACACACCCCATTGTACTGTTCCATTCGTGTTTTTTTATAATTGCCTGACTCATAGATATTTCATGATGCCAGGTATTGCTAGAAAGGTTCTTTCTATATTAGCATCAAACATGCTTTGTAATTAGTTACAATAGTTTAGCCTTCTGATATAATGTTGTGTCTGATGTTTCCAATCTTGCTGCCAAGATAATAAAAATATCGTCATCCATTAAATACAGAATTCTATGTCACAATGGAAAAGAATTCATGAAAACAAATTTCATTGAATTGAACTTTGTATAATAGAATAGAATAGATAGTAGGATACAAAATAATAAATAAAAATCTGAATTTACGGTTTGAAACCAATAATACAATTAAATAACAAAACATAATGAAAATTGGCCTTAATGGGACATAGACAAAACAACTAAGATCGGTATAACCATCAACACATCCGCTTGCATCCCAATTGAGATATCTTGCTTTAACTTTTTTCTTTAAACTGTACTACAATGAAATTGTCCTTGTGTTATATGTGAGTACACAAAAAGTAGATTACAGAGATAGTAATCTTCTATTTAAATTAGTTGTCATAGTTTTTATTAACCTCTTTGACTACAGTATCTTGTTGTGACCCATTAATAAAAAGATACTATTCATTTTAATCAATTACAAATTTATTGATTTATATTGTTCACATTTATTGTATGATAAATTTGAACACAATGTTGATGTTTACATGTTCGATATATTATTTGTAAGTTATTGTAGCGATGGACCCGAGTCTAGCTGATCCTACTGTGTTGACGTTACAACAGTCTAACAGATCCATTTTAGCATGGACTTTCTCGGTACGTATATATGACACTTCATTTGCTTTAAATTATTACATTATATGTCAAGTGAAATTGTATTAATTGTTATGTGATTTTTACATAGGATGATGTTGACTCCGTTATACTTACATGTCGATGTCGCGAGGCTACGATAGTACGTATGGGATGCCCTGATGCACGCATAGTCCCATACTTGCAGAGAGCAGGATTTTCTGGACTCATCCATGTGTCGTTCATACAGTTAGATTGGCATCTTATTACTGTAATAGTAGAGAGGTGACGATCGGAGACACACACATTTCACTTAACATCTAGGGAGGTAACCATCACATTGCAAGATGTCAATATCTTATCTAGACTACGGGTTGATGGTAACGCTGTTACAAGGAATACTGGTTATGATTGGCCTGTTGTATGTAATCATCTTCTAGGGACAGTTCCACCTACCAACCAACTCAAAGGCTCGAGGTTGAACATGACGTGGCTTTCCCAGACTTATGGTAACTTACCCATTGATGTTGATGATGTCATAGTTCAGCGCTATGCTATAGCATTCATTCTCCAGCTTTTGGGTGGTAGCATTTTTGCAGGCAAATCTGATAATATGGTGCAATTGATGTTTCTGCCTTTACTAGAGGACTTTGATGCTACTGGGGAATATAGTTAGGGAAGTGCAGCACTGGCTTGGTTGTATCGAGAGTTATGTCGTACCATCTCGCGAACGTATGCATGACATTTCTGATTTTCTCATCCTTGTTCAAATTTGGGCGTGGTATAGATTTCCCCACATTGCTCTGCGTCGTCTTCTTAGACAACCAATAACGGACGGTCTGCTCATCACACGGTATTAACCATTTTGTTAGGTCCCTAAGTCTTGTCAATCCCGCGAACAAACTTGTGTAATCGAGTTGTAATTTTCTGTGCTGTTTTGTCTTGCTCGCTCGAGCGAAGAAGTCCTCGCTCGAGCGAAGGACTATGTCTGGCTTAAAACCTGAAAAAGGTCATTGTGCGCTCGAGCAAAGCATTGGTGGCTCGAGCGAAGAACTGCGTTTGCATGAAAACCTGAAAGAGTTTATTCCTCGCTCGAGCGAAGACTTCGTGGCTTGAGCGAAGGCACTTATGGAAATCACGCGAGATAAGTTTCTTGCTCGAGCGAAAGAAGCTTCGCTCGAGCGAGCTTCAAAATCCAAATTTTTATAAGTTGTTGGTTTTCTCCAAACTTTAGGATTATTCTTTCAGATCTACTTTGAGGTTTTCTAAGGTTTTCTTCTAGAGAGATTTTTGTGAGTTTTGCTTGATGTTTTAAGAGAGTTCTTCACTCATAATCTAAGATACATACATCGAGGAGTTTGTTACATTAAAATTAAAGAGAGTTCTCTTTGGTGGATTCTGAAGATTCAAACATGGAGTTTCAAAGGAGTTTGATTTTGTACGTAGTCGTTTATTCGACAAACGAAGTTGTGGATTCAACTTCAGATCAATCAGTTCCGAGACGAAGGCTTAGTGAAAGAGTTACAGAAGATTCGAAAGCAAATTGACTGAGTTAGGTAATTTGTGTATTATTTTTGTAATCTTTATTCTTCAGTAGTGGATTGATTAGTGGCGTTTCGCCTGTGGTTTTTTATTACAATTGAAGGTTCTTCAATTGTGATTTTTCCACGTAAAAATCGTTTGTGTTGATTTATTGTTTATTCAGAAAAACAACAATCAAAATCACTTTCGTAAGTGCTTGATGATTTAGATTGTGTGTTTTGAATAATTGGGATTTGGAATATTTTAATCTTGATCTAATCACAAATCACTTAGGATTTTCACATTTACATGTTATTATATTTTAATTTACTATGATTATTTAGACATTATTATAGTATTGATTAATAATATACTCATTTGTTTAAAATCTTCAGTTGGCAGGATGCATTTAATGTTCGAGAGATAAGTGTTCCTTGGACAGACAGACATTTGCACAGGCAAGTGTTCTGTTTATGTTTTACTGTAGTAAACATGAGTTACTTATAGGGATGTAATAATGGCTTGACCCGACCCAATCGAGCTTCGCGGGCTCCCGCCTTTTTAACGGGTCGGCCCATGGGCCAAAAAGTGGGGCCCAGGCCCAAGCCCACTCATAATTGGGCCTAGGGCCTGGGCCACTGGTCGAGGCCTAGTCGAGCTTTTTTTTTTTATATTAGGAATAAAAAATTAAAAATAATTATACTAGAGTATTTTAGTTAAGATTAATGAGATATTTTGTTTGGTTATGTAATGTTTCATGGTGATATTTAAATTTAATTATGTATAATTTATATCTTTTTAATTATGAACTTATAACTAAAAAAGTATGCAATTATGTAATTTTTTTCTTTCGAAATAAATAATTTTATATATATGAGGATGAAACTTTCAATATTACAATATTAAATTATTTATATAACATTTATTGAATTAATAATTTTTATTTCAAAATGAAATAAAATAATACAAAAATTAATATTATTAAATAAATTACGTGTAGATTACTGATGATGGTAGAACAATTGCATCACTATAGGTCAAGTACATTTCAACTAGGTTGACACCTACTAGCCTACCAATCATTTGCATTATACTCTACCTCAATAATCTAATACCAAAAAAAATAAAATAAAATGAGATAGTGAAAAAAAAATTATTAATCAATTATCGGAAGAGACAGACATTTCAATCGCGTTGCCCGAGGATATGTCATCCAAAACATTTTGAATTCGCTCATTTTCACTATAATTTTGTCTTCTTGTAAACGCATGCATATGATCTGTGGATATCATCAGTGCCTCAACCATTTCGGGTGAAAAACCTGCTTCGGTAATCTCTTAACACCCGTCCACCTGCACCAAAAGCTGTTTCTGAAGCAACTGTAGAAATAGGAACGGTTAGTATATCACGGGCCATCTGTGAAACCACATGCCACATAGTTTCATTTTGTGTCCACCATTCTAAAATGTGAAAATCATTGGTGTGGGTGTTGATTTTTGACCACACAACCAAACGGGGAATACTCAGCAGGAGAGGAGAGCACCGGCAAAATAGATTAAGCTCCGAACAACCTGTCACAAAAAGATAAGAGTCCGCCGGTGGTTCGTCCACCCGGGGGCACTCTGATGATCAAGTCAACAAATATCTCTCAAAGATAACCAACAATGCTTAACTCACCAGACAGAAAATAAAAAAACATACCTTAGACCCACGAGGGTGCCTTACTTTTTATAGCCAGCACTAACCTGATCCTTGTAGAAGCCTAGCTTCAATGGACTTTGGCTTAATGCTCATCTTAGACTCCCAGCTAGATAGAGATAAACTCCCTAAGAGCTCTATCTTTATCCATTCTAAGGTCCTCCCTAGTTCTAGGACTCTTATCCCTTATCCGCTCATCTCGAATTCCGATATCTCCACAACTAACCTCGGCCCAGTTGAGATCACCTCGGCAACATGACCAAGACACGTGGCATCTCAGCTGACACTCCGATGCCACCTTGGCCACATGTTGTCATTCACAAAATATGCCCCCACAACTGTCTCTTAGGTTCTATTACCTCGGCATCCTAAGGTGATGGAACCTACATCATTTGTCCACATGGCACGTCGGCTAAGACTTACTTTATCCTTCACGGCCGAGATTGTCATCCATCAACTTCATATGACCAAGACTCTGCAGTTTACTTTATTAATAACCAAGAATCAAGAACCAAGTTCTTTGAGTTCCTTAACCGAGATCACTTCTCTAGCCAAGGTTTTTGCTTCATTAACTCAAGAATTCCAAGAGTTCTATCTGCGCATGAGCTGTCACCCACAGTTTTCTCAACCGTTTTCTCCACACGTCTTTCTCTCATTGATCCGTACCTGACACGCATTATCAGGTCACGTTGCTTCTGCGCACGCCGCTTGACAAACATGTTGTCCAAGGCAGATCGTTATGGTTTGCCGCCCTTTCGAATTTTTAACAAAAACAACTTCTCTCTCTTTGTCGTTTCACTTTACATTCCTTTGTTTTTGCTTAAGTTTTCTCTCTCTAAAGCTTCCCTCCCAAATCCTCCATTGTCGTTCCTTTTGAGCTCTACCACTGCCGTATTTACCACATCCGGCGCACTTTTCATCATCTGCTTTTGGTCATTCTCGTCATCTGACTGCGGTGACCTTCATATCGGCATTCATTTCACTCGGTAAGTTCACAATTTCTTCCCCCTTAAGTTCGGTCTCTGATTTATTTCGAACTCTATTGCATGTTTATACATTGTTTGCTGCCATTGTGAATCTGTTTGTGTTCTTGAATCTTTACTTGTGCTTTGAATTTCATCATTTGGGTGTCAAACGTGCTTGTTCACAACTTAGTTTTTTTTCAATCTGTCTTTGAGTCTGTACATACGAACTGTTCATACACTTGAGACTTTAGGAATTTTGTCATTGTTCTTAGTTTTTGCATATCTGCACACACTTACTCAGTGTTCTTGAATGAATGTTGCTTTATTGACTCTGAATCTTGCCTTTTTTTGTTTTTCTTTGACTTGGTTCCAAATTCTTGCCATTGATTCTTGTTTCTATATAGATTTAGGCTTGGGATTTGATAAAGAAATCACATACTTAGGAAAAACTAAACCAAAACCCCCCATTGGATTTGAAAAAACCCTTGAAGTTGTCAAATTAAGGTTTAGCCGAGGTCCACACCAAACATTCCTTTCTGAAATTTTGCCCTAATCTCTATCAGTCAACATCATGGGTATGTTCAGATGGAGAGTAGACACCCCAGAAAAATAGAGTATTTCCGTCGAGAGTTCTCCATCCTAGTCGATGTTCACCTCAGGTTGGCTGGGGAGGAGGACTCCATCATGCCTGATGGAAATTCTATGCCGTTCTCAATAGTAGCCTTTATAGAGTGTGGTCTTTAGTTTCCCCCAGACATTTTCTTCAAGGAGGTCTTGCACTACTATAAGCTCAACCCTATGCAACTAGCCATCAACTTATATCGGGTTATTAATGGTATAATTGAACTAGCACACCGAGAAAAAGCTAGGATCCCTTTAGTCGACATCCAATTTTGTTATACCATGTGTGGCCGCAAGTCCGAAAAAGGCTACATATACTACCTAAAGCCCAGATCCACTGCCTTCAAACTAATAGCCGACCTCCCAGACTCCAACAAGAGTATCGGAGATGATTACTTCATTGTCTCGGGCAATTAGGAGTTCTCACCTGATGACGACCTCCATCTTTATCCTCTAAGCCGAATGGTGTTTAAAGAGGGTGATGGTAAGGACTGAGTCATTCTTCAAATCACATTTCTGTTAGGACTTGTCAACTTCATATATCTTCGTCTGAATACTTTTGCCTTCTTACTCTTTTTTGCAGCTCTTTTTCAACCAGCAAAGGGATTTCGACAATCATTCGTTCCCAGTCAAGATCTAAAGAGACTATTAGACCTCCCTGTGCAGAAGCACAAGATGCCAATTCTACTAAACTACATTCCAACTTACAAGTCGGCCCTGCCCAATGTCCCTCGAAAGAGCAAATCTCTACCTTCTGCAACATCTCTCCCTGCTATTTCATTCTGATCCAGTGAAGCAGCCATCAACATCTGCTCCCCAACTGATTTCTCCAGCCTAGTGCCAACGCCGACGCTGAGCTCCACTCTTCATTCCTGCAGGCAAAACTCATAGTCGTAAACGCCAAAACACTAAGGCGTCGGCTTATGATCCAGCAAACCCACCTAATACACTTCCAGCAATCCGCTTTGGTACCAAAGTCACTGTTGCCACCACTGCCAAAGAGATGGGTTGCAAACCAGCCATCATTGAGGATCTCCTAGCCAATATCCCCGGGGTTGTGACGGGGCAATCCTCATATTCTCTATCCCAAACAAAGCCAAAGCCGAAAAGATTGAAGAAAGCCAAGGCCAAGGCCACAGTGACTTAGATTGACTCTGAGGACACTATGCCAATTTCGAAATTGGCCGAGGCAGAGAAGAGTCAAACGACCGCCGAGAAGGGGCTAGTCGAGGTTGATGTACCCAATTCCTAACCACCAAAAAGGCCGAGGTCTGACCACCTCGAGGGTAACCACAGCTACCCTCGTAATATGATCTGGGCTCCCAAGGTCATAATGGATGACAGACCCCTGACGGCTGGTGACAACACTATGAATCTTGAAGTCGGCGCAGCCCTGTCAACGGCTGTTCTTTTGTCTGAAGATATGAACCGTATGGCCAAGCTGCATGAATATGAAAACTTTGCTCTTATGATGCAGCACTCGATCTTGGTAAGTCTCTTTCTTACTCTTTTGTAATTCTTCTATACTTAGTCAAATTTCACTAATCTGTTTTTACTTCTTGTAGGCCATCACTCATACGTGGTCAAGATTGAGATGACAAGGAAGGAGTTGGCAAAAAAAGACTAAAGAAGTTGCCAAGCTCCTCTCCTCACTCAATCATGCCGAGGCCAACAATTGAGCCTTGTTGGATCAAGCCAAGGCCTCCAAAACTGCTCAAGATTTGGCTAAAAAAAAAAACAAAAAATGCCGATGCTGAAGCCGAGGCCGAGGCCACCAAAGCCGATCTTGAGGCTGCCAAGGCCAAGGCAGCTGATTTAGAGGCTATGCTTCAAGAGGCCCTTGACTCAAAGGAGACCGAAGTCAAGGTGGCCAATGAGAAAGCTTATGAAGAAGGGCAAGTCGCCGTCCGAGACCAGTATAAACTAGGGCTGGGCATAGGGTTATCCGACCTGCCCAAACCGCCATACCTGATCCGAACGGCACACGTATGGGCAATTTTGCAAACACATTAGGGTAGGGTGCGGTTTGGATTTTATCTATTTTTTTGTTGCGGGCGGGTTACGGGTTTGAATCGCACCCACCCAACCCGCTTGCATAAACCCTTCTTTTTTTCTTTTTTCTTTTTTTCAAATCTGGTTTTTTTTCCCCCTTCAAATCTAACAATTCATCTCACTTATCTATATAACAAACAAACCAAAAAAAACCCTAATCTTATCTATCTCTCAAACTCCCCAAAACCAGAACACGAACTCACTCTCATCTCATCTCATCAGTCTGTCTCTCACTATCGCGTTTTTCATCTACACTGCACCAATCGACTCTCTTGCATTGTAAGATCGACCGATCGACCTCACAAGTAAGCCCCTTTCTCAGTCTCAGTGCAACGCCCCCAAAATAATACAATAATGATAACACATATACGGAATAAATATGAGAAACAACATACTTTCATATATCAGAGTTCACTGTTTAACAACCAGTTAAATGCCATGTAGGCTTACATCTTTCCAAGTCATTGCTTTGTTACACAAATTAAGTCTCGCTCATTACATCTTAAGCCCTCGGCTTTACAAATAACAAACTGTAGACACCCCATTTTTGACCGTCCTCAAGACCTAGACGTCACCGCCTGAACACTCGGTGATTATCCATGTTCGTGTTGGTTGGGAGTTCTCGGAGTTCTCGACTACGCGCCTTGCCTCAGGACCACCGAACTTGACCGTTTTGTGTCTGGTTTTGCACCAAACACTTGTGCTTTGCCTTGGAAGGGCAGGGAATGCCTTGTGAGGCATCCCCACACACCACCGGCAGTGGCTAGAGGCCACCGGCTGGTTGATGTTGCCATCGGCACTATATTGTGCCGGTCGGCACTCTTTTGTGCCGGATCAATTTTGTCAAAATGACAATTTCGCCCTGCCGACTACTGTGCAGTTGCTTTTTGAGATATTTTTAAGCAGCTGTATCACACTTGCTTCCCCTCCATACACGTGTATGGAGGGATGAGCCTCTTGTTTGCTTAGTGGCTAAGCTTACAATGTTGTCTCCTCTATAAGAGGAGGCCTTGTCTTCTTGGCTAAGGGTTGGCCATTGGAGAGACCTAAAAACCAGAGCTCATATATCTCTCTATATTTTCCATCTCTCTCATCCTTGTGTGTGTATTTTAGACCTAAATAGTGTGTTTTACCTTACTTTTACACCATTACACACACCATTACACCTAGCTTTGAGATTGAGGGACTTGGAGGGTTGTTTGTGGTGATTTTGGACCGACTTTGACCACTAGAGAGTGGCTGGACCACCTGTTCTTCAAGGGATCTTCAAGGGTAAACTCTTTACTTTAGTTTCCCCATTCTTGCAACTAGTTTCTACCCCTCTTGCTTTGTGTTTTGAGCTTTGCCTATGACTAAAAAAACTCTTATTTTTACTTGCTCTTGAACCTTCATTAAGGTCATTTTGTGGTTCGAGTAAAGGCTCACCCTTTTAGGCTTTGTTTGGCCATTTTGGTGTTCTTTTGGTAAGGCTTTGTTTACTTGGCGTTTTTGCTCTTCTCACCACTGAAAACCAGTGGGTTTTCAGTGGTGAGGAAGGTGTTTTGAAGTCTCATATAGGGGAGGGACACCCCTCTCCCCTTTATCCCTTGCTTGCCTTTGTTTTTGACCTAAAAAAATAGCATGTGTGCATGGTTGGTTTTGGCTTCATTTCAAAGCATATTTGTGGTTAATATGATATGTTATGCCTCTGTTTTAGGTTGGATTTATGGCCCTTAACATGCCTCTCATACTTGCTTTGTAATGCTTTACTTTGCTTGGAAGTGTGCCATGCCATTAGCCTACCATATCCTCATGTTTTAACCTTGCATGTTATAGCATTTGATCTTGATTTGCCATGAAAAGGGGCTGTTAGCCACTGTTTTTGCCATGTTTGGCATGTTTGGTATTGTTGTCTTGCTTGTTGGCTTGTAAGCTTTGGGTGTGTGAGTCCTTAGCATGATTAGTCTACCTTAATCTTATGATTTGGCATCATTTTAGATCAGATTTCAGTCCCTATTCCATGCCTATATGTCTCCGTTTATCACCTCTTCCATGTCTTGAAGTGTTGGTCTCTTATGCTTTAAAGAGGGTATTGTACATGCTTGCATGATTAATGCATTTTGGGGCTGCCATACCAAGGTTTGTGGGGGTATTTTTTTTTGCATGATGGAACTCTGTTTTTGCTTAAATAATTCATGCCATGATTGGTCTTAGTAGTGGTGGAAGGGTGCCCCCTTTTTGTGCCTTAATCTTAAGCCATTTGACTTGCATGTTTGCATGAGTATTGGTCACCATTTTGGGCATGTTTTGCCACTGTTTTGGGGAGATTTGAAGGCTGCCCCATTGTAGTTAAATCCACCATTGCATGCTTTCCTCATGGTGGTTGCTTAATTGATTCATTAAGTGTTACTACATGTCATTCCCATTGCCTTAAGTGTCCATG
Source organism: Camellia lanceoleosa (assembly GCA_025200525.1). Taxonomy (NCBI): domain Eukaryota; kingdom Viridiplantae; phylum Streptophyta; class Magnoliopsida; order Ericales; family Theaceae; genus Camellia; species Camellia lanceoleosa. The sequence continues at coordinate 86,030,387 of CM045763.1, forward strand.
TTTGCATTACACCTCGCATTTTGCATGCCTAGTATTGCACACTTAATATCATGTTGCATTGCATTTGGTATGCCTTGCATTTTCGCATTATTGTTGCATTGTTGAGCCTTGTTGCATACATGCATTCCATGTCTTGGTTTGGGGTGTCAAACCAAGTGTAAGGGTTGAGAGAAGTTCACACTACAAGTGGTGCAACTTATTTCAATTCTTGGTCACCAAGGCCCTTGACCAACACATGCTAAGGCTTTGGTTTCATTTGTGTGTTTGCATGCATTTTTACATTAAAATGCAAACTTAGTTCCTTAGGCTATCATGCACCAAGATGCATAATTGATGGCCCAAGAACCAAGGGTCATGCTTCCTTGAGTCCCACGCATGATAGGAAACATTGGCCATGCATAAATTTGCTCTAAAATCCATATCATGCAATCGTTTGCTCTTTATTGTCATCAAACCGTCTTCCAGAATTTTGTGCCGACCAGCAGTATAGAGTGCCGACCGGCACTTTATGAACAGCCGATAACTCCAAATGCAGCCGGTGGTGTTCCCCTTCAGCCGGTGGTGATCTTCAGTGTATGTAGAAGGTGTTCTGAGACTTTGGCAGTTTTCAGAAAGACAGGACAGTGAAAACAGAGGCAGCAGTGTCATGATACGGGTTTCCGGGCAAGTCGGATTCGAGCATACATCATTTACGCATCCCGAGGCAGGGGCTGGGGCCACCTTTCCTTTTTACATTTAATTTGACAAATAGAAATTTTGTAATAATTAATTTATTTATTATTCGGACTGTAATATTTATTCGGTCCCTCCGTGTGAGGGCATATTTGTAATAAGTGTGCGTGGGTGTGTGCATGTTTTCCAACCCCCATTTCTTTCTTTCCTTTTACTTACCTGCTTTTGATGGTAGATTAGGGCACGTTTATTTTAGCATACCTTATGCAATGCATGCGTGCATCCATGCATTTGTTTACATGCATCGGGCTCGGTACATCACGCTAACTGCATTGTATTCCAATTTCCAAATTGAATACGTGTTATTTGTAGCATTCCATATGACATGCTTAGGACAGCCGAGCCTATTTAGATTACACCATTGCTTGTGTTGCATTAGCCACTTAACAAGAACTAGGTCCATGCATGGATTTTTAATGAGCTTCTGTCTTGGCTTGGAGTACTAGGTAAGCTTTTATGCTTTAGCATATCACATATGTGTGAGTGTTGCCATAATAGCATGACTACCATGAGGCTAAGTGCTTATGTGACATAACTGCTTGAATGCCTGTGGATGGAGGTTGGATTACTTGAGTTGGAAAAGCTCGTTGAAATCCGTATTTTAGCCTACTTGCGAGTAGCAAATTCCAAAGCATTTTCAAAACCAACGGATATGCAATGCTTATTTCCAAATTAGGCGATCTAGTCTATACTTGTTTGCTGTGCGCATAACATAGTAATTCTAGGCTAATAACTGGAATAAGAACACATAAAGTTTTCAAAATCGGATATCACGGTTAGTAGAGGCCGGTCTTTGGATCGGGCGAAAGGGGGTGCTCATAGCTGACCTTCCCCGATCGTACCCAAGCTCCCGAGCCAAGACCACTTTGGTGATGACGGACACGTGGCCTTTGGCACCGAGTCAGGGTTTCCTAAATTCCCCCATTAAAAAATATTTAGGTGGCGACTCTGTATCTGGCAAAGCAGTCCATGTTTGGCACTACTTTTCAAAAATCTATTTTTCTCAAAACGATTTGCCGGATTTGGACTCTTTGGTTCAGATTTAGAACCGTGACACAAATCGAGTCCGAACTGTAGCGAGGTCCCTCCGCGGACATGTTACACAAACATACTCACATAAGACATAATTAAATGGAGTAGTTATGTGTGTTTTGCATAGTTGGACCTTCGGACGAACTCACATAAGACATAATTAAGCGGACATGTTAACCTAATGGTCTTTACCCAGGACACTCTGGCCAACTTGCTTTAAATGGAGTCCATCCATTTTCTCCTCCCAAACAAATATACATATGCAATGTATTTATAAACATAATCACATATGGAGTACATCGCCTTTCTCCTCCCAATAAGCATACATATACAATGTATTTATAACATAGTCATATTCAATGACACCAACAATGGACTAGCATTAAATCACCTTATCCTCATGTAATTTCTACAATAATCATAGTTATCCTCTACTGATAGCCCAATGCAATTATTTCTAAAGAGATGTTCAATATCAAAATAAATAGTTTATTCCAAACTTCCATATGTGAGATAATACATATTCAATATCACCATTTATAATCACAACCTTCCAATTTCACGTTTTCAATGTTAATCCTGATTACTTATGCAAAATAATGATTTAATCAAATTAGAACAAAAATCTCCTTTTTACCAAATATCAACCCAAATACCAAAAACAACTACTTTGGTGCAACATGATCCACATTCAAGTCTCACACTCATTTACCTCATATTCATCAAAAATCCCTCTTTTCCATATAACACCCAAATCTTAGATTTGTCCAAACCTCAACCAAATCTCATCATTTATACACAATAGTAAATAACTAAGCTAAAAACCATATTAGAGTGTAGAAAATCCCTACCTCAAGCTTAGGAGAGAAAATGAATGAAAACTCCAAAATTCGACGTTGCCGAAATTCGATCTCCACCGATCAAAATGTTGCTCTCGCCCAGCTCTTCATTTTGGTAACAGGAGGCATTCTCTCAAAAGAAATTTCAAGATTTTAGCAGCCGCATAGGAAAGGGGAACCTTGAAGGTTCTTGTGCATATTTGCCCTTTTTAAACCACTTCATCTCTTCAGATAATGATCAATAAGGGGCTTAGCAAATTCCTCAGGAAAAATTGTCTTCGACAATGGAATCTGATAGGTGATACAAAGCATGAAACCTCCCACACAAACATGATCGCATAGATTTACTAAACAACTATAGTTGGTACAACATTAGAGCTTTCTGCTTTGAAAACATCCGCACCAAACTTGACCAAATATGTCTGCCATCTAAATTATCAAAAAGGTATCTGATAATAATGTTATGAGGTCAATTATATCACTTTCCAAACCAATTTTTTGATGCTTCTTTTTCTTTATAGATGACCTCTTAAATTAAAAAGATAAATTCTAGTGGAGTCATCATCAGCTCGACAAAGTCAAATGATGAATTATGTCAGGCCAGCTTTGAAGCACACAACTAAACATAAATCATTCAATTCAAGTGGAACCCAAAATCTGGCCAAGAATCAACTGTCAACGAGAATACGAAACTTCACCCGCCTTTAATGCTACCCATCCTATCATACCCAATGCCAATCTTACTACGCATCAACTTCATTGCCAAATCTGCATTCCCTGCTTTTTCTTAAGGCATTGATCAGAATAGTACGAACTCTTCCAGGTATTTATCGTCCCCTATCAACAGTCCCATCGGCTAACTTGCAAGCCTGCTCAATACGGCCAGCTTTGCACAAAACATTGATCATATCTTCAAAAGTTGTTTCTAGAATGATCCCCATCGGTCCCAGCTCATAATCAAAACTCATCTACCTAGATCACTTATAAGCTTTCCCCTCTCTCGTTTTGTAGACCAGACCATTGTCAATGCTTTAAACAAAAAGAATAGGAAAAGAGAAAAAAAAATGAGGGGAAATTAGTGGAAGGGCAACCCCCCCATATGGTTGCCTCTCTTTACACACAAAAAAAATAATTTTTCTTCCCATGCTTAAACCCCACTCTAGCACTCACTTCCCTTTTATAAAAAAAAAAACAAATCCCCCACCACAAAAACCATCATCAGAATATATTTCCTACATTTATTTTTATTTATTTATTTATTTTAAGTCATTACACTCAGTCTCTGTCTTCGTCTCTCTCCCCGATCTTTAATTTTTTTTGCAACATAACAGATCTCTCTCTCTGATCTGTCTCTCTAACTCTCTCATCTTATCAGTCTCTTACTCTCTGGTTTTGCATCTGCATCGATCGACTCTCTTTCATCGCAATCGACCGATCGACCTCGCTCTCTCATCGCATTGATCGACCTTACAGATGAGCCTCTCTTTCTGTCACTGCCTCTTTCTCTCTTTCCTCGATCTTTGATTTTTTTTGCAACATATCAGACCTTTCTCTCTGATCTGTCTCCCTCACTCTCTCATCTCATCATATCTGTTAATTTTTTTTTGTAGCAACAGATCTGTCTGTGAGAAGTACAAATTGAATGTGTATGTTTATTTGGAATTAAATCTTCTTTTTTTTATAGCAACAAATTTGTGAAAAAAGTAGAAATTGAACATGTGTTTATACAAACAGATCTGTCTCTATCTCTGTTTTTTTTTAATGGGGGGAATTGAATCTGTGTTTTTGGAATTAAATCTGTGGTATTGGAATTAAAAATCTATTGTTCAATCTGTGAGAAGTGGAAATTGAATCTGTATTGATTCTATTGTTGAGTCTGTATTGAATCTGTTGTTCAATTTGAATTAAATCTGTTGTTCAATCGGAATTAAATCTGTTGTTCAATCTGTATTGAATCTGTTATTGAAATTAGAATTGAATCTGTTATTGAAATTGGAATTGAATCTATATAGAATTGAATCTGTTATTAAAATTAAAATTGAATTTGTGATTATGTTGAATCTGTATTGAATCTGTATAGAATTGAATCTGTTATTAAAATTAAAATTGAATCTGTTATGTTATTGAAATTGAATTTGTAATTTTTGTAATCCAGTTTAAATAGAGGTTTAAAAACAAATTTTTGAAAAAAATTTCAATTCGCAAACCACTCACAACCACCCGTACATCCGTAAACCCTATCCGCACAAACCGCAAACCATACTACAGGCGGTTGCGGGTTGACTTTTCCCCAAACCACATAGATGTGGGTGGGTCCAAACCGAACCGCAAATTGTCCTAAACCGATCCGCGGACACCCCTAGTACAACAAGCAAGTCAATCTGGCTTGCAACTGAGGTTATTACCTTGGTTAGACGGTGGCGCTCAACAAGTTACTTGTTCCAATGGACTTCGACCTCCGAGACTTCAATCAACTTCAAGTGCCTTTCCCTCTAGAGCCCAAGGACTCTGGCGATGAAGCCAACGAATATGATGTTGAGGATGGTAAAGCTGATGAAGTGGAGAAAGAGGCTGCCACTGATGCCAAGTCTCTCACCCTCAATGAGCAATGAGGAGGATGACTTGGTTTCCACTGACGTCTCTCCCAAACCAACCACCTTTGAGGCCGAGGTCCAATGTGCTGAAAGGAGTCTAGATCAAACTTTGCTAGAAATAAACGCCAAGATAGCGACCGAAAAGAACGCAAGCCAGCCGAGGTTGAGAAATCACAGACCAATCCTAATACTTGGGATATTTCATCTTTACTTTGTAATCTTTCTTCTTTCAGTTGTATTTTGTTTTGACTAAACAATGTCTAGCTTTATATTTGGCCGATGTGTCCCTTTTGTAATTGAACAAGTAATCTTTTTCTTAAATGTAAGTCTGATTTCTTTTTCCAAGTGTTGTATGCCTTCTTCTTTTCTTCTATATATGTTTACTACTTTCATACTTAGAATAATTTTGCATTCCTTTAAAGTATACTTTAGTTGTATAATGACTCCGAGATATAATACCGCGGATATAAATTTTGAATGTTTTCCTCGGCCAACCATCGAAATACCTCGGCTAATACTTAAAAATATCAAAATATTTTTACAAGTGTTATTCAGTTTTGCTTTTTACTTCACATGTTGTCTTCTATCAAGACTCCTTCATTCTACACCTGGTTGGCCATCTTGGCCATTATGTATCTCGGATACTTTTTCCTCGGCTAACTTCAACTTATAAATTTATGAGAAATTTCAACAAGTGTTAAGCCTATTCTATTTTAACAAGTCCTAAGCTTTTGCTTTCAAGTTTATCATTCTTACCTCCTGCTCCCTAATGTGAACCTAAGTTTCACTTATGTTCACATTAAGCATGCGCCTATGATCTTTTGTCGAAGTTAGATTCAAACAAAGACTAGCCGAGGTTATCAACCTTGGTTTCTGTGTTAATCTAATTGAAATGCACTTATTTCTAATCTAAGTTTGATTCTGCCGCCATGGCAAGTCCAGGTTAAAACAACTTAGTTCAACTCCATTATATGCAAGTATAATTTCAACTCTGCCATATAATGAGTCTAAATTATTCGTCATGTTTAACCTAAAAATATCGCCAACTTAGTTCAACTCTATTATATGCAAGTATAATTCAACTCTGCCATACAATAAGTCTAAGTTATTCGTCATGTTTCACTTAAAAATATCGCCAACTTAGTTCAACTCTATTATATACAAGTATAATTCAACTCTACCATATAATAAGTCTAAGTTATTCATCATGTTTCAATCAGAAACATCGCCAAAGGACTGGTTAGTCCTATTACACAAATTTCAAAATCAAGCTAAAATTTTATTATTACTTCGGCTAATGACATCAACTTCGAAAAAACAAAAATCTAATGATAGAAAAACTTAAGTTGCAAGTGTTCTAGGGTCTTGACAACTCTTTGCCCTCACTGTCTTTAAGCCGATATGCCCCATTGCCGACGACCGAGATAATCTTATAAGGCCCCTCCCAATTTGGGCCAAGCTTGCCCTCCCTAGGATTCTTTTTGTTGCCAACCACTTTCCTCAGCACAAGGTCCCCTACTTTGAACTCTCTTAGGTTAACCTTCTTGTTGTAAGCCCTAGCAAATTGTTGCTGCTATGCCCTCAGCCGAATTGCTGCACTTTCTCTTTTCTCCTCCAAAAGGTCTAGATCTCAGGCTAGAAATGCTTCATTAGTACCATTTTCCACTTCTTGGATTCTGATCCCTGTAATGCTGACTTCTAGTGGAATAACTGCTTCAGTGCCATAGGCCATGGCGAATGGAGACTCCCCAATTGATCTTCTCGGCGTAGTCCGATATGCCCATAGTATATTGGGCAATTCCTTCACCCATTTTCCTTTTGTTGTCCCCAACCTCTTTTTGGTCCCATCCAAGATAGTCTTGTTAGATATTTCTGCCTAACCATTACTTTGAGGGAAGCTTGGAGTAGAGTAGTAGTTCTTAATTTTGTACTTTGCACAAAAGCTTTTGATTAGCTTGCTCTCAAACTGCGTACCATTGTCTGCTATTATTGCCTTTGGGATCCCAAACCTAGTGATGATGTTCTTCCATATGAAGTTCTTTATATCAATATCCCGAATCTTCGCAAGGGGTTTAGCTTTTACCCATTTTATGAAGTAATCAGTTGTTACCAGCAGGAACTTCCTTTGTCCAGTTGCTTGGGGTAGTTGTCCAACAAGATCCATGCCCCACTGGGCAAATGACCAAGGCCTGCACATTGGGTTCAAATTTGCTGCTGGTTGATGTATCAAAGGTGCGAACCTTTGATACTTTTCGCACTTTTTGACATAGGCTTCAGCATCCTTCTGCATGTAGGACCACTAGTACCCTTGAGTAATGGCCCTATAAGCAAGTGATCTGCCCCCAGCATGGCTTCCACATACTCTTTCATGTATTTCATACAAGAAGTCTTCAACTTGGGAGGGATGCACTCATCTCAAAAGGGGACCAGTAAAAGACCTTTTGTAGAGATGTCCTTTTGCTGTTAGGCTAAACTTAGCCGACTTTGGTCTGGTCTTATGCACTTCTTTTCGGTCATCTGGCAGTTTCCCATCTCTAAGGAACATTACTATTACATCCATCTAACTTAGGTCTATCTCCACACACATTGCTTCGTATTCTGTGATTAGTGGTTCCGCACTTGGGCCTGACAAATAATCAACCATTATTGTCCTTGCCTTCTTGATTTTATTGCACTAGCCAGTTTAGCCAAGGCATCGGCATGGTTATTGTTATCTCGGCCAACCTGCTATAGTCGGAAATTTTGAAACAAGGCTAATAGTTTGACAACCTTTTTGACATAGGCTATCATTCTTTCATCTCGGGCTGCATACTCGCATGTTGCTTGGTTCACAATAAGCTGGGAGTCACAGAAGACTACCACCTTGTGGGCTACTATTGTTACTGCCAACTTCAATCCTGCGATCAGTGCTTCATATTCTGCTTCATTGTTTTAGACCTTAAACCCTAAACGAATAGATTGTTCTAACATCTGTCCATCTAGCGATACTAGCACTACTCTTACTCCCGCTCTTTGATAGTTTGAACTTCCATCAACAAACAGGTGAAAGGAGTCGCCGATGTATATATCGCAGGGCTTCGGCTTTTTTTTTTTCTTCTGTTCTACTGTAGGGTTTTTCATTCCTAGTTGAGTCTCCTCTTGTTTCCCTAGACACCCTAAGCCGAGGTTCACCGGAGCCCGACGTGAGATGGCTCCAGGTATGAACTCGGCCACTAAGTTGGCCAAAACTTGGCCCTTAATTATTGTTCTGGGCCTAAATTCCAGGTTGTATTGGCCCAATACTACTACCCATCTGGCTACCCTGCCTGTCAGATCTCCTTGTTGTAGCAAGGACTTCAAGGGATACTCAGTCAATACCATAATCTTGTGGGCTTGAAAGTAATGATTCAACTTTTTGGAAGCCATTATTAAGGCCAGTGTCAATTTCTCCAGAGGCAAGTACCTGGTCTCTGCGCCTATTAGGGTTTTACTCACATAGTATACTATCATTTGTTCTCCCTTCTCTTCTCTGATTACCACTGCACTCACTGCATGCTCCAAAACCACTAAGTATAAGAATAGCTCCTCTCTAAGTACTGGATTTGACAGAACTGGAGTTGTTGTCAAGTACTTCTTCAAGTCGGCCAAGGCAACTTCGCACTCCTATATCCACAAAACATCTGTGGCTTTCTTTAATAAACTAACAAATGGTTTACATTTATCTGAATTTCTGCTTATAAACCTATTGAGGGCTACGGCCCTTCCTGTTAACATCTGCACTTATTTTGCCGACGTTCAGCTTTATAAGTCCATGATAGCATTGATTTGATCTGGGCTTGCCTTAATATCCCTTCTGGTAACCAACTATTCCAGGAACTTACCAGACCCAACTCTAAATGCACATTTCGAAACATTGAGTTGGAGCCGATATGTTCTAAAGATGTCGAAAATTGCCTTCAAGTGGGCCAGGTGATTCTCAGGTTCTTTGGTCTTCACGACCATGTCATCAATGTATACTTCTACTATTTTGCCAATCAGATGTCTGAACATCTTGGTCACCAACCTCTGGTAGGTTGCTCTTGTATTTTTCAACCCGAAATGCATCACTCTGTAACAATACAACCTTTTTAGGGTGATAAATGCAGTCTTCTCCTCATCAACGTGGGTACATTGCTATCTGATGGTACCTTCTGTAAGCGTCCAGGAAGCTCATCCTTCCAAGCCCTGAAGTGGAATCCACTAGTTGATCGATCTTGGAGAGTGAGAAACTGTCTTTGGGACAAGCCTTATTTATGCTAATGAAGTCCACGCAAACCCTCCACTTCTCATTCTTCTTTTTCACAACAATTGTGTTTGATAACCAAGTGGGGTAATTTACTGCACGAATAGCTCTGGCCTTCAACAATTTGTCAATTTCTTCTTCGAATGCCTGGACCAACGTCGACCTCCTTGCTCGCTGAATGATAGGTTTGGCCGACCTGTCCATATTTAGCCTATGGAAAGTGACCCGAGATCAATGCCAGGCATCTCATATGACGTCTAGGCAAACACCTCTATGTTAGCTCGCAAGAACGACTCTAACTCTTTCTCCTCCTCTTCGGCCAAACCTGAGCCGAGAATGAAGAAGCGCTCTTTATCCCTTTGTTGAACCAGGATCTTCTTTAAGGCTTCATTTCTTTTATCGACCGACTCTTTACCGACATCATCCAAGACCTGCATCTCCTTGTCCTCAATTTCGACTGTCTCTGCCTCTCACACATTGCAGGTGGATTTCATTGTTGCCATGGAGTAATTCTTTGCCTGCACCTGATCCCTTCTGACCTCCTCAATTTCATGCTTTGTTGGAAACCGCAACAGCTGGTGCAGTGTTGAAGGAATAGCCTTCATTGTGTGCAACCATGGCCTCCCCAATATAACATTGTAAGGGGAGGGGGTGTCAATTACTATGAACTTTGTACTTACCTTTTGGGTGCCTGCCTGCACCACCACAACCAAAACTAGAAAAAATCCCTTGGTCGATTGTCCGGTCGGATGTCCCATTGGCCGTCTGGCCCCGTTTGGGCTAGACTGCTTCGACTGTTACTGTGCTGGGCTGTTTTTCGTGCTGACTTTGCCTTTGTCTTGGGCTAAAATTAACACCTATGTTACAAAATTAAGTGAAAAATAATAGGATAAAATTTAAAATTTCAATTCATAAAACATAAAACTCATTTTTATTATAAATTCGTTAATCATATGGATATAAAAATCTCCAATTATTATATCTTTTAAATTTTTTATATTTCCATATCATTTATATTAATTTTAATCTTTATAATTTTATTAAAATTACAATTATATAAATTATTATATTTTTTGTAAACCAACAAATGTAATTTAGGCCAGCATTTAGGCTCTCGTTTGGCATGAAGGATTTTGGGATTAAAAGACTAAAATAGTTATAGAAAGATAAAATGAATTATTGTTAGACTTATTTATTTTGATGAGTTATTTAATTATGTTTTAATTTATTTGGAAGAGAAAAATAGAATCAAAATTTATTTTGATGATTTACTTAAAAGAGAAAAATATAATGAAAATTTATTTTGATGATTTATTAGAAAGAGAAAAATAGAATCAAAATTTACTTTGATGATTTATTTGAAAGAGAAAAATAGAATTAACATTTATTTTGATGATTTTATGTTTTAATAAAATCAAAATTTATTTTGTCCCATTATCTATCACCTAAACCTTTATCCTAAATTTTGTTAGAATGTATTTAATATTTGATTAAATCAGGAGTTCAAACAGCCCAAAACAAATGTTCAAACAGCCTAGCATAGCAGCAGGCCAAAAAGTTCAAAATGTTCAAGTGGAAGATATTCAAACTAGTAATGATGGAAGTACAATGGCCATAAACGGTTATAAAGGTTCAAAATGCCAAAAGGTTCAAAAGGTCAAAGTGGAAGACATTCAAATTTGTAATGATGGAGTGGAAGATATTCAAATTGGTAATGATGGAAGTACAACGGCTATGAATTCAAATGAATACAATGGCTCTAAACGGTTATAATTTTCATTATATATACCAATGCCTCTAATGTAAACAAGTTACAAAAAACTTAAAAATATTCTTTGATCTATAATCACTCACATCTTTTCTTTGAAATTATATACTGAGCCTTATAGCATTAAGTTCATCTTTCTTGTGTGAGATTTACAGAAAAATCAAAGTTTCATTTTATATATCTATCTTTGAGAGATATTTATTGTAAGCTTTCTTTGAAAGCAAAAATACCATTTCATCTTGTAAAAGTGTTGCAAATACTGTGTTCTTAAAATATTCAGAGTGATTGTGAATCACTTAAGATTTGCAAGGGTTTGGGCTTGTGAAGTCTATGTAAAATCCATGGAGGATTGCTCCATTTTTAAAGAGGTTGCTAGCACCCCTGTGAAGCTAGAAAATTGTGAAAAATCTCAAGTGAAACTTGAGGAATGAATGTAGGCTTGGTTGAAGCCGAACCACTACAAATCTGTTTGTCTCCTTTTCCCTAATCTCTTTACTTTCCTACTACTACTATAGCTATCTAATATTCATGTGTTAATCATTTGATTTACCCTGTATGTTAGCTATTGTTGGCTACATATTTTGTAAAAGCCAATCACAATTCGACACATGGCAGAATAAGGGTAATATAGGAAGACCATTTAAGTCTTCGATCATAATTGTACACGTGGCAGTTAGTATTGGTTCTCACATGATCTGAGTAGCACTAGATCAATAAAGAGGTACAAGGTGACGTGGCTTCAACGGTTACTCACATTCAAATTCAAATATAGGAGGGAAGCCCAATTGCAAGTAATGGCGCAGTGGAACTACTTCTAAGGCAGCATGATCAAGCAATCATGGAGGAGCAATTCGACGATTTGAAGTTTAGTTCGATGGTCATCCTTGAGGAGTATAAATAGCAGGGAAGCCCCCAGAACAAACCCCCAGATTCAGATCCAACAAACTAGTCATTTACTTCATATTTTCTTTTCCAGTTTTACATTTTCAGTCTTTACATTTCCTGCACTTTAAATACCTGTTCTTTACATTCCTGCAATTTAAATTCATGTACTGCACTTCGTTCATAGGAGTAGTTTCAAGTAGATTGTTGTTGTAAACCTCTACGAGGCTGAGTTTGGATCATTGTAAGTTTTCATCTTAATGAAATACTTCAATTGTTCGTCATTTAACTGTTATTTTGCTTAATTTCTCCTAAGTCAAGCCACCAGTAAAAGTCCTCTTCATTGAGGCTGGAAGAACTAAAACATAATCGTCTGATAATTGGTTGGCAATTATAATTTCTGTAAGGACTGATTGATCCTTGCTGGCACGCTCGCATTTACAAAAATACCCTTCAAAAGCCAAAAAGCTAACATATAATTTTGGCACGCCCGGTAGGACTAATTGAAATGGCTAGACGAAGAAGACAAGGAGAAAATGAACGCTTGGAAGAAAGTGTAGAAGGAGAGGTAGAAATACCTAATCCAGAGGATAATGTGGTAACACATCCTGTGGAAACTTTTATGTTATCAGAACCTATGGTCGAACAAACCAGTACTTCGGGACAAGAACCATATGTTCATAATATTGGACGAAACCAAGGAATTGGACCATCCACTGTTCCATCCACTCAGCCAACAAATCTATGGGATGGCCTAGTAGATGCTATGGGACAACAATTAATGAACACAATGGAAAGGTGGGCAACATCCTTTTTGGATCAAATGAATAACCACCAACCAACAAACACAAGACACACAGAGGAAGTTTTAAATATCCTCAAAGAAAGATTGGTCGGAGACAAAGCGGCCTATGCAAGTTAATGGACATTCTAATGGTCAAACTAGTAATCAGAACTATGAAAGACCATCACCTCAGTCTTGGTATGAACCCATTTCGAGGCCTATAGCAGGCCAAAATGCCTCAGTACTCAACAATGAAGCCACATAAGTTGGTGAATCTGGTCAAGTACAAGAAACTGGTGTAAGAATGGTTACAAATCCCATGTTGGAAGCCATACCTGGCACTAGGGGGTATAATAATCCCTTATTCGAATTTATACCCGGAGGGTTGGAAGGTTTTTCCACAAATGGAAGGGACACAACACCTGTTCTAGCACATTTCGCAGGACAGGCTCAAAGGGGTTACCTATACCCCCAATAACAACCTGCACCACAGGGACAACCAGTCCCAAATGTACCACCTTATGGACCAAGAGGACCACAAGCACAAGTTTGTCTACCAAATCCTGTGTTTATCCTTCCAGTAGTGGTTCAGCAGGCACAAAATATGGTCCCTAGGGACCAAATTGCTGATATTGTTAGGGAGATGTGTGGACCGATAGCTCGGAGGGCCCAGACTCCTGTATACAGAAAACCATACCCAGAATGGGTAGATAGGGTACATGAATACCCAAAGGGGTTCAGGATACCAGATTTTACCCTTTTCTATGGGAGTGGAAACCAATCAACAATAGAGCATATTGCTAGGTTTGCTGCTCAATGCAGTGAATTTACTAATCATGACTATATGAAATTAAGATTATTTCCAAATTCTCTAACTGGGGGAGCATTTGTATGGTACATCAACCTTACACCTGGCTCCATTCAAAATTGGCAACAAATGGAAAAGACATTTCATGCCCAATTCTTCCAATCGGAGCCAGAAGTTTCCATGGCAGACTTGGCTAGATTGAGTCAAAGACCTGAAGAAAATGCTACTCAGTTTATTGCTAGATTTAAAAGGGCTCGAAATAAATGTAGAGTCATCCTGCCAAAGTCAGAATTTGTAAGATTGGCTCAAAATGGCCTAGAGTTCAGGCTTCGAAAGAAGTTTGACTCAACTGAATTCAGAGATTTTGTGGAACTAACCTATAAGGTGTCTAGGTACGAAGCATTACTAGAAGAGGAACAAGATCGAAACAAGGCATCGTACAAGACATATTATAGAGATCCTAATTATGAGATCGATGCAGCAGAGATTGTAGGCAAAGAACCTGTGATCTGTGAGGCATTAATTCATAAGGATACAACAATTAACCAGCAGTTTAAAAAGAAAGACTTTCACAGAAAGTATTCTTTCGATTTAACAAAGACAGATGACATTTTTGATCATTTGCTTGCGGCCAACTTCCTTAAGTACCTAAAGGAGTAAAATTGCCATCTCCAGATGAACTTAAGGGAAAAGTATATTGTAAATGGCATAACTCTTAGTCTCACTCGACTAAAAACTGCATTGTTTTTTGAGACAGGATCCAAAAACAAATTCGGAAAGGAAGTTTGAAGTTCCCAGCCAAAACAGAAAAGGCCATGGAGATCGACAGTAATCAATTTCCAAAGGTTGGAGAGGCGGCAGCCAATGTCATTACGTCAGACTTCCAGAACTTGTCCTTGACAAAATTGGAAGAAATCAATATGCAGATGCATGTTGCTAACCAAACAACCATCAAAAAGGACACCAGAAACCCACCAGCTATTGGACAAGGTTTCTCACACCGGAGGGAACCCTCTGATGAATAATCACTGGATGATGATTTCTTAGAGGCAGCAGTAATGCAAATGATGTGTCCCAGGTGCAGACTGAGTTATAAGTGGTTGAAAGGGCTTCCAGTTGATGGAAAGCAATATTACAAGGATGTACAGAGATGTCCTAAATCAACCAATGCTTACAACAAAAGGCTGTATCCGGCTGGTGATAGGCAGCGACCACTAATGGTTGAGCCTGCAATGGACAGAATTCATGTTAAAGGCAAGAGGCCCTTATATGAATCCAGGTCACCTAACTATTACAGAATGAGAGCGCCATTACGAAGAAGATCGAGAAAGGCTCGATTCATAGGATCAAAGCGAGATTGGCCTCCTAGACCAAAGATCACGCAGATGTAAAGTGGCTACCTTCATCGAAGGTCTTAATCAAGCTTGAAACATGAGGTCAGAGCCAAGCACTTACCTTCACAGCTAGCTTCGAAGATGGCTTCGAAAGTAAAAAAAAGCGGTTCAACATCTGAGTCAGTAAGTTCGTGGGTACCTGGAGTTCCAGACTGGTTTGTAATGCAAAACAAACCTAGGGAAGTGCCTGCCCAGAAAGATATTGGAAACCAAGGCAGGATAGTCAAGCCTCCTTTGGTGGCTCCGAACAATTGGGTATTACTTAAACACCCAAAGACAAAGGAACCAGAAATGGTCGCAGTCATTTTGAGATCACAAAGGAGAAAGATTCAGTGCAGGTACACTCAGTACCAAAAAGATATGAAAGAAAATGGAAATAGCTCTTCATTAGTCCAGACAGAAGGAAAGAAGACTCCAAAGTTAGACCATACTCCAAAGCCAACTCTACAAAGCAAAGTGGGTTGCAGCAGAGAACAGTTGGCCAAGGTTCATTCTGAACTAAAAGCCAGAGAGAAGTCTAGCTTAGCAGGATTGGAGAAAACTCTGATAGAGAGTGATAGCGAGATAGAAGAAGAAATTGGCATAAGCCAAAAGAAAGAAATGGTGGAGGAAAAAATGTTCGAAGCCTTCATGGCTGAGTAAACATTTTTTGTTGAAGAACCAGTTGAGAAAGATCCTTCGAAGGAATCAGTTAGGAACGAAGTGCCAGAATGCAGCATGGAGGATGCTTCTGAGGCAACTGATCAAAGTAGCCAAGAGGGGAAACAGGCACAGTCAGCAATCCAGTTTGGCTCATTTCCTCCAGTATCAGTCAATATGGTACACGTACTGCCTCACAAGTTCTAGGCTGGAGGTGAGGACCAAGATGACCAAGACATGGATCTTATTCCTGTCTCTAGTAAAGATTCACAAGTGAGTATGGTACAGGATGATTCTGGAATGGCTACCCCAATGGAAACTGAATATGAGAGCGAAGAAGAGGTGAGCATTAACCTCTCATATCCTTTTGAATATCCCTCGAATTTTATAACACAACATGTCAAGCCTTTGTACATCAAGGCTTTCTTCGATGGGATACAATTGAACCGAGTCCTGATAGATAATGGGGCAGCAGTGAACTTATTACCGAAATCTTCTTTGAAGAAACTAGGGAAAAAGAATCCCAGGTTGATCCCAACTAGCACAACCATCGCTGGCTTTGCTGGAGACAAACAGATGGCTCAGGGGATTCTACCCATTAACTTGAGTGTGGGAACCAGGGACTGCAAGACAGCATTCTTCGTGATCGACAGTAATGCTAAATACAATGCTTTACTTGGGAGAGATTGGATCCACACTAACAAATGTGTGCCTTCCTCTTTGCATCAGAAAATTATGATGGCCTTAGGCAATGGAGAGACAGAGGAAATTGATGCAGATTCTTAACCCTTCATAGCCTGTGCAGACTTTGCAGAGGCCAAGTTGTATATTGAGGGAGTAACACCACTTAATATACTGAGAAAAGCTGATGGCTCAGCCAAAGTGACGGCTGATGAGGAAGTGACACACTTGAAGCACTTAGTCCAAGAAAGTGCTGATGAAGAGATTGTCATTAAGGATGACAACGATGCCTGGTTGTAGGCAAAGAGATGAAGAATAAGAAGCCAAGTCTTTGGCTCTAATTAAGTTTTCAACATTGGATGTAAAATCAATAGTCCAGCAATTAAAGGAGCAAGAGAGAAAAACCATGATAATTGGCTGCAAACAGGAGCAGTAACAAGTAAGAATTTTGACCCTTGGTAAATACTGTGCATTGGACATTGAAACAAAAGTCAAGGAGATACAGGAAGAGGATGCTTTATGGACAGATTTTGTCTATGAGAAGAAGGGCAAAGATGTTGAACTAAAGAACCTGGGAGCAAAACAAAGCGAGAAGGTTGCTTCGAAGGTAGAAGAAACCAAGGAAGAAGCTTTAATAAGTTTTTAAACACAAGACCCCTTAGAAAAAGTAAATTTAGGGGAAGGTTCTATGCAACAGCCCACCTATATAAGTGCTTGTTTGAATGATCTGGACAGGGACCAGTTATTGGTTGTTCTAAAGAAATATAAGGATTGCTTTGCATGGTCTTATAATGAACTACCAGGATTGGATAGGTTATTAGTGAAACATAGGCTCCCTGTGAAGCCTAATTTCAAGCCATACAAGCAAAAACCAAGAAGAATGAGTCCAGAAGTAATTAAGAAAGTCAAGGAAGAGATTCTTAGACTACTCAAGGCAGGCTTTATTAGGATAGCCAGGTATGTTGAATCGCTATCTAATATTGTGCCTGTAGTCAAGAAAAATGGTAAAATGAAGGTATGCATTGATTTCAGAAACTTAAATCTAACAACTCCAAAAGATGAGTACCTTATGCCTATAGTGGATCTGTTAGTAGATAGTTCAGCAAGGCATCAAGTTTTATCAATGATGGATGGACACTCTGGTTATAACCAAATCTGCATTGCAGAGGAGGATGTCCACAAGACAGCATTCAGATGTCCTGGAAATATTGGCACCTTCGAATGGGTTAAAATGCCATTTGGCCTGAAGAATGTTGGGGCTACGTATCAGAGGGCTATGAACACTATCTTTCATGACCTCATTGGAGGGTATTTAGAGTGTTATATTGATGACATTGTAGTGAAATCTCAGTCCATGGAGGAGCATCTGTTTCATTTAGCAGTAGCCTTTGAAAGAATGAAAAAGTTCAAATTGAAGCTCAATCCTCTTAAGTGTACTTGTGGCGTATCATCTGGAAACTTCTTGGGCTATGTGGTACACAAGAGAGGAATACAGATTGACCAGAATAAAACCAAAGCCATCATTGAAGCCAGACCTCCATCAAGTAAGAAAGAATTACAAAAGTTCCTTGGACAGGTTAACTTTCTTCGAAGGTTCATTTCTAACACTGCAGGGAAAACTAAAGTATTTTCTTCCTTGTTAAGGCTGAAAGATGAAGAAGAATTTGTGTGGACAGCAGAGCATCAAATTGTTTTCGAAGGTATCAAAGCCTACTTGGCCAACCCTCTAGTGTTGATGCCACCAAAGGGTGATAAGCCTTTGAAGTTGTACATAGCTGCAGCAAAAGATTCATTGGGAGCTTTCTTGGCCCAAGACAATGAAGAAGGCAAGGAGCAAGCTGTTTATTATCTTAGTAGATTTTTAAATTCTTGTGAATGTAAATATTCAGCTGTAGAAAAGCTGTGTCTTGCTTTGTATTTTGCTTCAATGAAATTAAGATATTATCTTTTACCTACAACTGTCTTGGTAATTGCAACCACAGATTTGGTTAAGTACATGTTATCTAGACCTATGTTGAAAGGAAGAATTGGCAAGTGGATACTAGCCTTATTAGAGTTTCATCTAGAATATGTCCCTCAAAGGGCAGTAAAAGGGCAAGTTTTAGCAAATTTTCTGGCAGACCATCCATCTCAAACAGAAAGCCAAGAGATAATGGAACTTGGTATAGCTAGTGTTGAGCCATGGCAGATGTGGTTCGATGGGTCGAAAGCCAATGGCTTAACTGGAATTGATATTGTGATTAGGTCTCCACAAGGGGTAGAAACCACACATGGTTTCAGAGTGGATGAAGCTACATATTCTAATAACCAAGCTGAATACGAAGCCTTAATAGTGAGACTAGAAATTCTTATTGGATTACAAGTTCATGCAGTTGACATATTTGGAGATTCTCAATTGGTGGTTAACCAAGTGAAAGGGATCTTCAAGTGTCAAAGCATAAGCATTTTACCATACTATGTTGTTGCATTACATCTCCTTTCTCAATTTCAAATAGCAAATATAACTCATGTTCCAAGATTCTCGAATAATAAAATTAATGATGTGGCTCAAAAAGTTTCGAAGTTCAAGAGAAGGGATAATGCCCAAAGGGACATAAGCCAAACAACATATCAGAAATTGATACCACCTTTGAATAAAAGGAATGTGGTCTTGGAAGTCAATCAGAATGACTTACAAGAACAAGATTTGAGGCATCCAATAATGCAGTATTTGGTTGGTCCATCTTCGAAGGCTAGCAGGAAAATTAAATTACAGTCTATGCAATATATGATATATGGCAATGCTCTCTACAAAAGGGGGGGAGATGGCTTATTGCTGGAATGTTTAGGCCCAAAAGAAGCATTAACAACTATGGTTGAGGTGCATGAAGGCATCTGTGGTGCTCATCAGCCTGGTGTGAAGATGAGGTGATTGCTTCGAAGGCATTCCTACTATTGGCCAACTATCCTTAAAGATTGCATAGAGTATGCAAAGGGTTGCCAGGCATACCAAAAGCATGGTACAATAAAGTATGTACCCATAACTGATCTACATGTAGTAGCGAAGCCTTGGCCATTCAGAGGATGGGCCATGGATATGATGGGGAAAATACACCCACCTTCTTCGAAGCATCATTGTTTCATTCTAGTGGCCACTGATTACTTCACTAAGTGGGTCGAAGGTAAGCCATACAAGGCTGTAGACCAGACTGAGGTTATTGGATTTAGTAAGGATGTAATCCATAGATTTGGTATCCCACAGACCATAACTGTGGATAATAGGATTGTGTTCGATAGGAAAATGGTGAAGTCTTTTGTGGCAAAGTTTGGAATTAGCCTTGTTAATTCCACACCCTATTATGCACAAGCCAATGGTCAAGCTGAATCATCCAATAAGTCCTTGAAAAAAGGAATACAAAAGGTTGTGGAAGATAATCCTAGGGATTGGCATAACCTGTTGTTGGATGTTTTGTAGGCTTACAGTACTTCTCCAAGTTCAAGCACAGGAGTTACTCCTTATGCCTTAGTGTATGGGCATGATGCAGTATTACCTGTAGAAATTAATGTTCAATCTTTGAGGGTAAGATGCCAAGACCAACTAAATCCTCAGCAGTACTATTAGAGTATGTGCTTCGAACTAAAAAGCATAGATGAAGCCAAAATTCTGCCATTAAACAGCATTCTCTTGCAAAAGAAAAAAGCGGCCAAAAATTACAATAAGAAAGTCAAACACATTGGCTTTGATGAAGGTGATTTGGTATAGAAAACAATACTCCCAATAGGAATTAAAAACCATAAGTTTGGCAAATGGTCACCTATCTGGGAATGACCATATCAAATTCATAGAGTTCTGCCTTTTGGAGCATACCATTTGAGAAATTTGAATGGGTATATACATCTCAAAAAGATTAATGGTAAAAATTTGAAGCCTGATTTTTCAACCATTTGGGAAACACAATGAATAAAATAAACACCAAGTACAAGAACATAAGACTGCTTAAATGATAGACAAAAAATTTATTTTTTCATAAAGAATTAAGTACATTTTGCCACAAATTGGCCCAAAAATTATTACAGTGTCTTAGTTGTTCTTTTACAATGGATTTCCTATTGCTAAGTGATAAAACTAGTTGAATAGCTGTAGCCATCTCTGCCTTTCGATCAACCAGTCCTTGGTTGGTGATTTGCAATTTCATGTCAGTTCGAACTAAGGCTTGATTCACTGCAGACAGCTCCTCTTCAAGCTGAGCTTTCCTTTCCAGCAGCTGGACTCGAAAGTGGGAGGTAGAGGAGTGTTGTTCTTTCAGATTTGACACTTTGGTGTGCACTTGGGAAACAAAACTCTGATCTCTAGCCAGTTTCTCATCCGCAGCCTTAGCAGCATGACAAACGCTAAGGTAGAAGTTAATAGTAGCTACTACCTGAGATAGATGACTTGAAATATTCATGCCAGACTGCTCAGCAATTTTGCAGCATTGGAGGAATCCATTTCTGATTATAGGCCTTTGCAGAGCCTCGTAGGGAATCCTCAAAAAAGAAATTAACAGTTCCAGGCATGTGTCTAGGTCTATCAAAGGTGCAGAAGGCTTGCTGCTGGAAGAATAAGAGCTCTCAAAAATTTCCAGCAATGAGTCAGCCAAAACTAATGGCTCAGCTTCAACATTCAATGTTAGAGAGGTAAAGGGTACGTCGAAGAGACTAGCTAGTGTGGCTTCGAAGATGTCTACCTCATTCGTAGACATGAGGAGTGCAGAAAGAGTTGTGGTGGAAGGCATGAAGGACTGCATAGGGATAAGAAAAGTGGATGAAGCATCTTTAGCAGTTTCCACGGTCCTAGCCACCAATGAATCAAGTGAAGGAGGGCTGGAGCTAAGTAAAGGTGATAAACCACGGGTTGGAGAGCTACCAGCACCCTCAATAGGGGAATCAACTACCATCGTAAACGGAGTAGTAGTTGGAATTTCCTTGGAAGAAGGAGGAGGAGCAAGGCTCGAAAGAGAAGTGTCAAGGGTCAAGTGAGGAAGATATGGAGTCAAACCAAAAGAAAGAGTTAAAGGAATGCTAGGACTCAAAGGGGGTACATGAAATGTGGGCCTAAGAAGTGGAAGTATTATCTGAATGGCTTTCACATTCTGCATCTGATCAACTTCAACTGAAATTGAGGGAGTCCTCATTGGAAATATAGCCTCAGTAATTGTTACTGCAAAAAGGAAAAAATGTAAGGTCAAGCTCTAGTGTCAAAATTTGATAAGGCAAAACAGTAGAAGCATGAAAGAAATTACTTGTTTCAGAGATGTTGGCAGTAATGGGAGAGCTACGAAGGGAGTAATGCTCGGCAGTTTGTTGCCTTCTTGCAGTTTCCCTTTGTAGTGCATCAGCAGCAGCAGTTTCATCTCTTAGAAATTGTTGTTGTCGTCTCTTCTCAGCCCTCTCAAAGGCGATCATTGCTTTGGAATGTTCTTGTTCTACTGCCTTGGCAGCTGCTTCATGAATAGGGTCTTCAACCAAGTCAGTAGCAAGAACAGTCACTTTCTTTCTCTTCCTTCTTGGCAGTGATACTACCGGCTCCTTTTCAACCCCTCTTTCTTCAACTTGGGGTTCAGATTCTTCAGAGGTAAGTTCTTTATCCACTATTGTGGTAGTTGCCTCGTGAACAGGATTTTCGATTATATCGGATAAGGAGACAGCCACCTTTTGTCTCTTTGTTCTTTGCAAAGGTACTTCTTGTTCTTGCTCAACCTCTCTCTCTTCTGCCTGAGATTTAGATTCCTCAGGAGGGAGGATTAGCTTCCGTTTCTATTTCTGTTGTTGTCTCTCTTTAAGAGTAGCTAAAGTTTCAGCTCTCTTGGGGGATTCTTCTTGTGGGGGCCCTGCACCAAAGAACATGAGTGTAAGAGAAACAAACAAAAGATTCAAATGAAAAAAAAAAAAGAACTTGAAAATACTTACCCTTCTTCGAAGCAGCTCTGGTAACTCTAGCTGGAGGGGATGAGGTTGCAGGAGAAGTTGTGGTAGTTATAGAAAGGGAGGAAATGTTCTCAACTGTTGCTGACTTAGCCTTCGAAGGCACTCCTAACCCTATTAGCAAGTCATGAGGGTGTACAGATAGGCGCACTTCCATATTGGCTGTCCACCAGTTCTAGAATCTTTTCAAAACTAAGCCAGATGGGAGAAAATGGACAAATTGAAATTCATTCAATTCGTTCAGCAGTTTGAATATTGCCGCCTCTAGCTTTGATTTAGATATTCTCAAGTCTCTAGCCGTAAGGTGGACATTCGAGAGACTGTAAAGTGGAACAGGTATCCCTTGAGTGAGCCCAAATTGTCTAACAAACTAAGAATGGCAGTACACCTCAGATATGCATTTATAACCTCAATGGTTTAAAGTGCCAATGAACAAAATTGAAGCCCACATATCTTTGTGTGGTGAGGTGGAGCACTCTTTATCAGCCAAAAAAGTTTGCAGCCAAGCAGGTCCTTTATTGGCATCAAAAGGACAAAAAATGAAAGCAGGAGGAGAAATAGGGAGTTGATAAAAGATGGCAAAGTAATAAGCAAAAGAAGCAAGGTAAAAGAACAATCCTAGCATACTTTTCCCCATAGGTGCTAGGATCCTGAACAAGGAATTTTAGGTATTTTTTATGCAAATCAGTGAAATAAGCAAAGAGCTAGAGTTGGAGCACCTAGAGAGGACGTCCTTGGTTAACATCAAGAGGCTTTTCGCAAAATTGGGAGCAAGCTCTGTAGACATGACCTAAAAGATAAGGGGCGAGAGCTATGTGTTTTTTCAAGACAAGTGCCTTTGCAAGTGGATCGAACTCAGCCATAATCCTCTGAGATGAGGTGCAAAAGAGAAATTTGCACAACCAGTATAAAATGAAGGAAAATAGTTCTCTATCTCTCACAGGGCCTTCCCTTTTATTTTCAGCCTTTACAAAGTCATTGTAAGAAGAGTTTAAGGCTGGAAGGGAAAATTTGACAAGGAGGTCCGGGTAGTTGGGAGTAAAAGGAGAGCCATGAGGTGAAAGCCCTAAAAGATGGCAAATATTAAGAACGGTGGGGGCCATTATGCCGCACCGAAATTGGAAGAAATTAAAAGCCATATTCCAAAAACATAGAGCAGCAGGAATTAAAAAGGGGTCCTCAGGAATGATGAACTTGGAAAGACGAAGAGCGTCGAGGATGCAGAGCTCCTGTAGGTCATCTTCTCTCGCAGGCACAACCCTGTCATACCATTCCTCCCATTCGGTTCTCAATGTCAGCCAGCAGCAATGAGGCCGGGTCATTCTCCAATTGCTCCAGTTAAGCCTTCTTTTGTAGAGAAGAAAGTGATCCTCCAAACGAGGGTATAAAGCTGGGAGTTAGTCAGGGGCCTCCCGAAAGATGGGACCTAGGACGTACTCTTGTTGGTTGCTGTGGCGAGGAAAAAGAGACGTCCATCTATGGCGCTTGGCCCACCAGTTGTTAGCTTGGCGATTTCTTCATCAATACATTGTTTCAAAGCCATGGTAGGGCTGATACGGTCGCCAGCAGGCACTTTTAGCGAGGAAGGATCCATTGGTAGCAAGCAGCAAGGAAAAGAGGGTTAACAGAAGATCGGTAGAAAGAAGGGTTTGTGCGTTAAAAGAGCAAGTGATTTCAGAGCACGAAGCAAAAGGGTTTTTAAAGCTTTTGTGTCTGAAAAATATATTGCGTAAGTCGTTACGTACTAGAAGTACGAATACGAAAAGTTTCTTTCAATATTGATACTTTTGGAGGGAAAAACACAGCCCAGATGCTGAGGCCAGCTTCGAAGTAAGGTATTTGGCTTCAAAACCAGATTTTGGCGCCAAAAGTCAAATAACATCGACTTCGAAACAGAGAAGCCGGCTTCGAAGCACATTCCATACTTAAGGATGCAAGAATGCTTAAGTATTTGTTTACTTCAGAAAGTGAAGTCCTTCGAAACAAAAGTTAAGGCCTCTTAAGGATGTGAATTGTTGTTCAAAACATCAAAACCAATAGTTGGTTAGTGTATATACGAGAAGATTTTATCATTTGAACTAAAACAGCATGAACTGTTGTTCGAAGCAAAAGATGGTCAATTTTAAAACTAAATTGATCAGATGTTGGTTATGGCTGAAATAAGCTTTAAGTATAAGATTGCTAGATTCGAAGCATTGTTTCTAGATGAAAATCAGTAAAAAAATGTCAACCATATTCCATAAATTGGAAAGGTTCATGTTGATTCTTAGTGTTTCACTTTTGAAACAATTGAGTCCAGGTTCGAAGGATGAAATTGTTCAGTTCAAAGTCTTGAATTTGCTTTTAAAAGGCAAACAGAGACAATGCCGAACAGAGGAAAAGTCTTAATTATATTTAAACAAAAGTGATTACATCGAATAACCCTATTTGAGTACAAACTCAAGCTCATAAAAATAGGGAATGGAATAAATAACAAAATCATGAAACTTAGTCCAACTATGATCAATGAATTTCTGTTCTTTCTTTATTCTATCCTCTATTTCTTCTAACATTGGCTGCATGAGTTGATGTGTTCTCACTTCATAAAAAAGCTCATCATCCTTTATTTCGAACGCCGTTTCTCTTAGTCCTTGTTCCAACTCATCCATTTCCAAATCATTCCAGTACGCAGAATCCTTATTTTGAAAGTCGTTGTATTCTTCGACGAGGTTCTCTGCTTCATATTGAGAATGAACTCGGAGCGATGAAAGTTGATCCAAGGATTGAGTGGTGGCTAAAGAAGTGCAGTGTCAATGGAGAAGTGATGGAAGTTGGTCAAAAAACGTGTGAAGTTCTGCTTGAGCAATGGGCTTAAGAACGTGGCCTCGAGTCAGAATATTACAAGCCCATCGAAAGTTCTTAAGGGGAACATCTTCCTCAAGAACATTGAAGGGTAGGTGAGAAAAAGCTGCAAGCAGGAGTTGAGCTTGCTTTTGTTGAGCTGGAGTAGGAGAAGGTGGAGGCTCGTAAGGAGGGAAAACTTTCTCTGTAGAAAGGGTAAGCCTCAACTTCTCTATCCAGGAAAGTTTTTTCGAAGGAGGAGGTATAAAGGCCCCCATTTCGAAAGAAAGAGGAAATTGATTAGCATTTACACAATCAAGCCAGTCAGAAGGATGAAGCTTCGCCTTCTTAGCTAAAAATAAAGGGTTATATCCCTATGCCTCTTCTGGACGAGGAACAGATCATACCATTTTTGTAGGCATGGACGATGTGTACCATGCCACGAGTAGATTGTCCTCTAAACTGCATCGACAGTCGATAGGCATATAAGGATAAACCACCGAGCTTCGTGCATAAGAAGTAAAGTCCAACGGGTTGGTGAATTCGACAAAGTGATGGTTAATTCGCTCCCTTAATTCCCAGACCTCAGGTTCTGACCAGCTTGGCCAGCCTGAAGCCCCGGAGGAATTTGAAGCCACAGCCTTATCCCATGCAGAGGATTGTGGAGAGGGGCCTCCTATGTCCATATTTGTAACCTTCTGAATCAAAGGACTAAGGGCCGTTTGTTCACAATCCAAGGGTGAATCAAAAGAAGAATTTCCCATGTCCAAGTTTGCAACTTTCTGAATCAAAGGATTAAGGGCAATATGTTCGTAATCCAAAGGTTGGTAATTTGCAAAAGCATCCATAACCTGAATATGGAAAGGCGGGTAAAGGTGGCTAATGAATGCATGGAAGTTCTTTCGAGAGAAAACAACATCATCAGATGACTCTTCATGTACTTGATCAATAAAGAAGAAGTTTGGTTCAGTCATGAAAGAGATATTAGTCCGTTCGATTACTAAGGTGGTGGAGATGTTCCAAAGGTCGGAAACGAAATTAATACAAGTAATCATCAGTGGATAACGGTTGTGTTTCCAGAATATAAACTCCATGCACGTTCCAAAAAGCGCGGGAAAGGCTTTGATCCACTAATATCACCAAGTATTGGGTATATTAGTGCGGGGGGTAATGTTGGCTACATATTTTGTAAAAGCCAATCACAATTCAATACGTGGCAGAATAAGGGTAATATAGGAAGACCATTTAAGTCTTCGATCCTGATCGTACACGTGGCAGTTAGTATTGGTTCTCACGTGATTTGAGTAGCACTAGATCAATAAAGAGGTGCAAGGTGACGTGGTTTCAACGGTTACTCACATTCAAATTCAAATATAGGAGGGAAGCTCAATTGCAAGTAATGGCGTAGTGGGAACTACTTCTAAGGCAGCATGATCAAGCAATCATGGAGGAGCAGTTCGACGGTTTGAAGTGCAGTTCAATGGTCATTCTTGAGGAGTATAAATAGTAGGGAAGCCCCCAGAAAAAACCCCCAGACTTAGATCCAACAAACCAGTCATTTACTTCATATTTTCTTTTCCAGTTTTACATTTTTTGCACTTTAAATACCTGTTCTTTACATTCCTGCATTTTAAATTCCTGCACTGCACTTTGTTCATAGGAGTAGTTTCAAGTAGATTGTTACTGTAAACCTCTACGAGGCTGAGTTTGGATCATTGTAAGTTTTCATCTTAATGAAATACTTCAATTGTTCGTCATTTAACTGTTATTTTGCTTAATTTCTCCTAAGTCAAGCCACCAGTAAAAGTCCTCTTTATTGAGGCTGAAAGAACTAAAACACAATCGTCTGATAATTGGTTGGCAATTATAATTTCTGTAAGGACTGATTGATCCTTGCTGGCACGCTCGCATTTACAAAAATACCCTTCGAAAGCCAAAAAGCCAACAGTTATGCTTCATTGTTATTTTACTTGATTATTGACTACTAAGTTTATCATTGTGCTTGTTAATAATTTGTTGTACTAGTAGTTAATTTTATTGGGTTATTATTAATTTTGTTTTGTAGAAACCTAATTCACCCCCCTCTTAGGTTGCTTTTTTGGTAACAATTATATATCTATCCATCTTTCTCTCTCTTCTCTTCTCTTCTTATGTGTTCATTCATTTGGTTATTTCTGCATCGTATTACTATTTACAATCTCATACTCCTAGATTTTTTTTATATTTTAAAAATTTTAATATGATCTTCAGCTTGATGATTTTCAGTCATGTGTGATCTATACGGATAATTTGACTTAATTATTTGTGTTATGAATTGATCTATATGACATGCCTAGCCTTCAAAGTTCAAACTATGTCAACTACTAACCTGATTTGATGCGTAGAGAAGATGATTAAAAAAATTTGTATGTAATAGGAATCAGAAGATCATGATTTATTTCAAAAACAACAACAAGCTTCCTAAAACAAACTTATGAAATAAGGTCACTCAAAATGGATTATGAGCTTCAGTTGTCACATGTGGGTACGTATTGAGAGATTGGAACCACCAAAAATTTAAGAATCAACTCGGCAAAAAAGTCATATTTTTATATTTACAACCTATTATGTGACATAAAATAGTAACATTATATATAACATACAATGTCAAAAACATATTTTATTTATTTTATATTAAATATACAACAATATATGTATATAGTGTCAAATAGAAAATATACAACAATTGTGCGATCAAACTGATTTTAACAGCTTTTATATTAATATATCCATCTTAAAATATATTCATTTTGTATTAATTAGAAATCAATATGATTTTAATCAAGGCATGATTTAAGACACCAAACAATAGAGGTAGGAGTTTAGTCAGAATAACATGCCCAAACTAAGGTACCAAAAGCATAACAGCTTTTTAGAAGGCAATGCAAAACATAACATCATACAAAAACAAACATCAGCATTTTTCCTTTATCAGTTTAAAACAAAACATCACAATATTATCAACAAAAATTAGAAATCACTACTCAAAATATAGAGGAGGAGGAGGAGGCGGAGGGAAGTGATAGTGATAGATAGCATCAACGTGGGCCTCAATATGATCAACATGGGTGTTGAGGGCGCCAAACTATTGAATTATTTGTTGTTCCCAAGCGAAGCGTTGATTGTAGCGGTCTTGTTCCGTAGCTAAAAAATCCGTCCAATAAGCAAGAGGTGGTTGGTAAGGTGGTGGCATGACAACTAGAGGATGATCTTGAGGATCCTCTATGGGAATGTCAAGAGCAGCCATACTTTCTAGTAGAACATCATTGCCTGCAGCACAGTTGATGGTGTATTCACTAGGGGTGAGCAGCGGATATATTGATCTGCCTAAACCGACTGAACCAAACCGATCCGCCGCATTTTTTACGGATGCGCGATGATGAGCGGAAGGTTGCGGATTGATTTTTTTCAATCCGCCTAGTTTTGAATGGATGATGGATTTGAGGTTCATTTGGCCGCAACCGAACCGCCAAACTGCCGAGCATTCCTAATAATTTGTAAGACTTAGTGTTTTCAATTTGTTTATATATTTTATTTGTGTTTTCAATTGAAAAAATATTTAAATATTTTGTTGCATATATTGTGTTGAAAAAGAGTTTTCAACTTAAATATATTTTTTGAATTGAAAAAAAATAAATGTATTATTTATCTATATATTTTAGTTTTTAAATCTAACTCTAAAAATAACAAATAAAAAAGATTATATGCTGGTTGGTTTTTATTTTCAAAAACATATATAGATATAACAATACAGAGGCATACAATCACTACTACTGCTTTATTCATGGTTTTGGTAGTTTGAATTGTTTTTATATTTTAAGAATCACTAATTATAATACTTTATGTGGATGTGGCATGTTGTGATTATAATATGTGGATAAAGTTTCAAACTTTCTTTCTTTAAATGAGACATGTAGTGATTGTAATACTCTGTTAAGTCATTGACTTCTTTTTTTTTTGAGAAAGTACACAAGTTGAATTATGTTGAAAATTTATAAAATTTTAAACCGCCAAACTGATTCGCATCCATCCGCCAATCCGCCAATCAACTCAATCCACATTCGTCAGATTGGCGGACGGATGCGGATTAATTTTCTCGAATCCGGCAATCTGGCGGACGGATAACGAATGGGAAGTTCCGTGGCCGCAACCGACCGGCGCCCACCTCTAGTATTCACTGATATATGAGGCAATAGGTGATTCGGGTTGTAATGATCGGTTTTACTTTACGTCTCTTCGTTTTCATTTTTTATCGGGATAGTTGTGTCCGGACGTCTTTCTTTAATTCTCATACTTGTTTATTTTGAGTTAGCTTTTCTTTTGTTCCGGAAGGTTCTCTAAATTGGGTTCTTGTTTTAGTTTTGTTCGGTGTTGAATTTCACCAGGTTCGGAGGATGCTCGGTTGAGTCTGGAATGCTCGGGGTTTTGAACCAGAAAATTTTTGGTCATTGGGTCGTGGTCGCGTCTTGGTGGGGGGTGGTCGCGTGTAGGGGTGAGGTCGACGCGGAGAAGGGTGATCTTCAGAAGTGTGCCTACTGCTTAAAAGGCACGAGCGGAGAGTGGCAGAGGACATGTGCGAGGGCCGACATACAGAAGGGTGCTCAGACGACGGAGGAGGCGCAAGACGTGCGACTGGGCATCCGAAACTCTATTTTTTTATGTCTTTTGGCCGAACTTACATCACATTTTGGGCTCTTTCCTCTCATTCTAAACACCTTTTTCCTCCTCATTCTCTTTAGAAAACCCTTATCAAGCCTTCAAAATCCTTGATCTCTTTAACTTCCTTGGGTCTAGATCCATCTCCTTTCTCTAATCTTGAAGATCAAAAGCTAGAGCTTCATCTTTGTGTAGTGGTAAACCAAAGATTCTCACATCTTGATTCTAGGGTTTCACTTTCTCCTCTTCATTGAACTTTGAGGTAGGGATTTCTTAAGTCATATATACATGTTTTACTATATGAATGTCAATTTTAAAGTTTCCATGAGGTTGTTGTGTTAATTTTAATTTTGCACTAAATGGGGGGAGAGAGAGAGAGAGAGAGAGAGAGAGAGAGAGAGAGAGAGAGAGGGAGTTTTGAAAGATGGGATTAAATTTCAACTTTTCTTTTTATCCATGAGGATGTTCTTTCTATAAAACTCAAGATGGATGATTTTGGTAGGATTTATTAAGAAAATGGGAAAAAAGTTTTGTCTTGGGTGAAAAACCCTAGAATTTGAGGGTTTTGGGAAAACATGAAAATATACATGAACTTCTTTCATTTCTTGCATCAAGAGAATGAATAAGAGTAAATTTCATCAAATGTTTAGCAAAATTGTAATCTACTTGATCCATGAGAAATAAGATGTCATTTTAGCATTTTTGCCAAATGTGTGAACATGGATTGTTATAATGTGGCAAATTGTTGTGCACCATGGAAGGTAAGAATTGTAAGTATCGAAGATTAATGTTTAAAAATATCACATATAGTCTTGATGAGACTAAATTGCTAAGACTTGTGAAATGAGAAAATTCTACTATGTGTTGATGACATGCAATTATCTTATGAAAGAACCATGAAAAGAGGAAATGAGAGATGTAGCTGTTGTCATTATTGTAGAGGTAATTGATATGGAGAAATGCTATGAGATATGGAACATCATTGCATTGTATATTTACTTAATTTGTCACCATGCATTTGTGAAATTAAGTTGAGAGTATTTACTTCATTAAAGGAATTGGTATTTGTAATAAGAACAACGGAAATGTGTATGGAGTAAATACGTTGGTAAGTTCGGTTAGGCGGGGCGTAGATGAATTTGATAAGTTGGCCTGAGTGTCCATGGTGAAAGACTAGAAAACTGCGTGGATAGGTGTCGAGCCTTCCGGTTAATATCTGTAAAAATGACGATTTGGTAATACTTGTATAGTCTACCTGCAGACACCACCATAGGGATTACTAGTGTCGTATTTACCGCCCCTATTGATTAAAATTGGAAGTTTTGAAATGTGTTGAGATTGCAAGCTTCTATTGAGAAATAGAAAGTTTCAAGAAGAGCATGAAATGAAATTTCTTTAAATGAGCATGGCATGGCATTGACATTTGTATTTTTATTGAGAGTTTGCATAACTGTATATACTTTGTAAGAATTCTCTACTGGGCTTTATGCTCACTCATATGGGATTTTGGTGCAGGTAAAGATGTGGTGATCCCGCCGAATTGATGGCGTAGATAGCTTTGTGAAGAGTAGATTGCTCTTTTATTTTTGTTGTGAATTTTTTTAAGCCAAGGGCTAGACGTGTAGGGGTCCTAGAGACCATTTTGTGTAACCGGGCTATTGCCTTGGAAGATGTAAGCCCTTAAGGGCATTTTATTTGTTTTGAGACTAAATGCTTCACATGCTATAGATTCACGTGTTCTTCATATCGTTGAATGTATACCCGCATATGAAACTTTTGTATAAACTCATTTATTAACTCCGCGATGATGAAAGGATTATTGATTGTTGTTTAGTGAATGTCAATTAAGGTGGTTAGTTCATGTTGATTTATTTCAGGGCGTTACAACACGGTATCAGAGCTACCGTGTTGTGTTAATGTATGATAATGGTTTTTTTTTTTTTTGGGTACATTTTATAGTTATCACTTTGTTGGATTGAAAGGTTTAGATGACTTGCCTTATGCAATTACGTAATTTGGACATTTACAATCCATTTATTTCGATGAAAAATATTTTTCCAAAATGCTTGTCGCATTTTATTGCATTTGAGTAAATTAACTAAAAATATTTTTCAAACAGAAGGAACCTATTTACCAATGAACAAGAAATGTTGAAATCAAACACAAGAACTCATTCCTAAGAAGCAAACTAATCAAACAAAGCAAAACCCATTTAACATTACAAAATTTGTAATTTAAAGCAAACACTTGGTTTAGGACTTAAAGATTTAGTTGAGGAATTTCATCGAGCAGGTGGTAGGTAAGGTAAAGTTTACTCAATTCCCAAATCAAAAGGCCATAATCCAACATTCAAATTGTTTATCAGATTGCCAAAAGCCCTAATTCCAACATTTTACAAAAATTATCAGATTGTCAAAAGTCCTAAATCCTCGTTCAAAAAAAAAAAAAAGTCCTAAATCCAAAGCCCTAATATATATATATACAAGATACATATATACTCGATATACAAATATATATATACACCAGATTACCTCTTAAGTTGTCATTCGTCGAATGAGATGAAAATATAGTTAAGTTGTCTTTCGTTGAATGAGATGGAAATATAAAGAGAGTCGAGAGTCGGGTATCGGAGTCAAGGAAATGATAGAGTATGGCGTCAGAGTAAAGGGGAGGAGCTGAGGGAGTCAGACATCTGAGTTAAAGGGGGAGAAGCTCTCTCTCGTGATAGAGATCAGAGATGTGTATGATCTAAATGAGGTGATTTTGAATTTTGAAATCTGTAGTTGAAATTATATTTTCAACATGCAATTTCAAGTCACATCAATAAATTATTTTCCATGTAGACTTCAAACTTATACTTCAAATCTGTCAATTTAGATTTGAAATCGCATTTTCAATATACAACTTTAAATTAAAAATTACATGTTGAAAATGTAATTTCAATTTGAAAGTGCATGTTCAAAATGTGATTTCAAACTAGGTCACTTTTCTAAATAGTTTGAAAAATAGCTCAATTCTCTAAATAGGTCTTTTTTTTTTTTAGAATATTCAAAAAAAAAAAAAACACACACACACACTCACCAAACAAGGGGAAAATTATATATACCTCCCTCAAGATTTACTTAAATTACAGATATCTCATGAGGTTTCAGAAATTATAGATATCTTCCTGAGGTTTATATTTTCATAACAAATTATCCATTGAGATTTATATTTTCATAACAATTTGTCCTCTAATTTATTATGCAAATATAACTTTTAAGAGATATCTATAATTTCTCAAACCTCAAAAAATATCTATAATTTTATTAAACCTTGAGGGGTATATGTAATTTGTCCCAAACAAGTGATGTCCAAACGTTTCAAATAATTTTTCCTTAAAAAGGGGGCCAAAAAAAAAAAAAAAAAAAAACTTGGCGCGCAAGACCTCTTCTCTAAAATCCCCTTCTTTGATTAGGGTTTTAGCAATATCCCCTTTCTCTTTCTCTCTCCACTTCTCACTCTTCAGACACTACACCGATAAACTCTGCACTCTCTCAGAGACAGAGAGAGAGAGAGAGTGAGAAATCTTCAATGGCATGAACTCTCTCTGTAGCTAGACAGACTCTTAACCATCCATGGCGTTCTCTACTGGATTTCGTTTACTTCGTTATCAGCTCTCCCTCCCCGTCTCTCCGACTCGTCTTCACAATCTCCGACACGGCATCTCCGGCCTCCGATTCCTCTCCGTCACTCCTTCTATGCCTCTTCGGACGGTGAAAGCGAGGCGAGGACAAGACACTGCTGCTGCGGCGACGGAAGAAGGGAACGGGAGCGTGATTGTCAAGGACGAAAATGGAAGGGATGGGAGAGTTGTCCCTGCTGAGCTTCACAAAGAGGCTACCGAAGCTTACATGGCCTACGCAATGTCGGTGTTGCTCGGCCGAGCTTTGCCCGATATTCGGGATGGATTAAAGCCGGTTCACCGCCGAATATTGTGAGTAGTACTGCTATGTCTGTTTTAATTACAATCTCTGTTTTAAGTTTTTTGATAAACTTTTTTATGGAATGTTGGAGGGCACCATGGTCAGGGAAGAAGCGGAGGATGAAATGTTGTGGAGAGGTTCCAAAAATGGAGTCTTTTTTTTATGTATATACTTGTATGAACTTTTTATCAGCAAAATATAGGAGATTTTGTTAAGGCTGTATTTGTTTCATGGATCTGGGAAGGATTTTCGAAAAGGAAAAGAACTAAGTAGGTGAAATGTGAACTATGACTACATGTCACACAAATTTTCGGTTTCCCTCCCCAAATTCATGAACCAAACACATTAGAAGGAGAAAAACAAGAAGGGAATGTAGAACGGGTGGAAGTCTGCCACAGGGGAAAAAAAAAAAAAATTGTCACAAACTGCTCACACTTCTTTCCAATCTCTAAAAAAAAAAAAGAACGAAAAAAAGAAAGGGAATACTCTTGAATGAAGGTGAAATGAAAACCCAAAAGGAAGATTAATGCTTTCTTTCTATAAGTCATGTTCAGGGGATGGGTTAGTGGTTTCCATAGTGAAGCTATCCTGACGACTTATAATTCAAGCGGTAAATTTCTTTTGGATTGGTGCTACATGTGTAAGAGTGAGGAGGAGTGTGGTAATCACGTCCTTTCATTATCCTATAGTGGGGGAGGTGTGGAGTTTGGTGTATTGTATTTTTGTTATGTTATATGGACTCGGATACAATTGTCTGGTGTCGGTGTATATTTAGAGGTTGGACTCATTAAATCTCAAATTTAAAGGTACGAGGACTCAGTAAATAAGAGTCATATTTTTATATATTTAGAGCTGGTTTGACAACTTACAAAAAAGTCAAAAAGTTATCAAAAAAGTTAAGAAGTTATCACTATTAAAAAAAAAAAGATATAAAAAAATTATTTTTATACAAATTGTGAGACAACTCACTCTGACGGAAGGCGTCTTTGCCTCACTTTGGTGAGGATAAATTACACAGGCGGAGGCAAGCTTAAGGACTGTGTTGTTTGGCCCGTAGGGGTCATCACGGGTTCCGTTTTGATAATTTGAACTGTTCAATGTATAAAACTTGTTAAGTATTATATGCCTATAAAAAATCACATTGGTCAGATATCGCTAACTATATGATCAAATCAGTTTTGTATAAAAAAATAGATGGTGTTATAGTTATCGGTTGAAAAAAAACTAATCTGATCAGATAGCTATTGATATTCGATCAACTTGATTTTTTACAAGTATATAGTACTCGATGAGTTCAACACATTGAATGGTTCCGATTAGCAAAACGGGACCCGTGGTGGGTCTTCACGGGCCGAATAGCACCGTCCAATTTATGTCCGAAAAGGAGAGAATCATCTCCTACCCTACACTCTGCCACGTTGCCCCTTACGCTTCCGACCGTACGGCCTATTCCATTATTAACTTCTCCTATACACTTATTTATACAAATTTTTTAGTACACATATTTCCATAAAAAGTAAAAAAGTTAACTCAAATATTTATATTTTTTTCCTCAACGTTTTAGTTAAAAAAGACAAAAAATGCACTTATTTAGTGGTTGTTTGGGATGACCTAAATAAGTGCACTTTTTGTCTTTTTATGAAAAGATGTGCAGAAAAGTAGAGAGGTGATGTGATGGAAAAAAGATAAAAAGATGGATTATTTGAGACTTCCCAAACTTGTCTTTAGGATACCCCAAACAATCCCTTAATTTATTATATGAGATAAAATGGTACAATATGTAACATGTAATGTCAAAAAGATAGTATTAAATACAAATATATGAGAAGTATTTAATGAAAAGTATCGAATACATATCCCACATCCTTGTCCGAGTGTCGGGTATCCGACATGGTTATTTGATTTATTTTAAAGAGTTCATGTAACATCGTCAAGTGAGCGATGCCATTTTTGGTTCGCATCTTGGAGTAGAGCCTGTCGAAAAGGCCCAGGCTCCTTTAGGAATGCTTGAGAGATGACTTGGTTGTGCATCATGTGGTGATTATGGTATAAGAGAAATTAGAGATGTTTTAATGGTTGTGAGAAATCAATTATGTGCGTTAAAAACACTTTTTTTTTGGTTTTTTAAGGATGTGGAAGAGATCTCTTTTTCTTTTTTTAATTTATTGTTAAATACCTGATTTTGTTGACTTTTTGGGGGAATTATCTATTCCCGGAGATACATAGGTGGGAATTTTTGTGCTTTGCTTCTTTGTGTACATTTTGTGTACTGGTTGCTTACCCTTTGTGGTTGCTTTTATGACAATAAATGTATTTTACTTGTGGTGCATGTTTTTGTGTGTTGTAAATGGAGTGCGTAACATTTTATATTTATTTCCTCAACTTTGGCTACAGATTTGCAATGCATGAATTGGGCCTTTCATCACGAAAACCATACAAGAAGTGTGCTAGAGTTGTTGGGGAGGTTACATTCTGACTATAAAAGTTCCTTTTGAATATTCAGTGTTAGATCCATGACTTACTCAGAACTATTTTTCTGCCACATATAATCAGTAAACCTTTGAATTCTATTGGTTTATTGCAGGTTCTTGGTAAGTTTCATCCTCATGGTGACAGTGCTGTATATGATTCCCTAGTCCGAATGGCACAGGTAATGTTGGAATTTGTGTAATTGGTTAGCTGTTTTTTAGATGACAAAGAATATAGTTAATAAATTGATAGTCTGCAACAATTAACAATAATAATTGTTAATTTTTGATGGGTCTCCAATAGTTTGAGTCATATATTTCAAGGACTGCCACAGGTAAGGATGAGCGAGGGGCTCGGGTTTGGTCCCCACTCCATTAAGGTTACTTGTCTGATTTGCTGATTATATCATTACTGACTAAAAAGAAGACCGTGCATTGTGCATGCTCATGCTCCAATTCATGGTGCACACTTTTGTTTGTCCGGTAATAGTTCTTATCATGGCCATCATCATCTTCAGAGCACAATGAATGCATGTGCAAAATTGAGTGTCAGCACTGTTTTTTGTTTAATTCTATTAATTCTCTTCATTCTTAGAAGAGTGTTGCCACTATTAGGCTCCCACCATGCCTCTTTAGTTTATTTTATTTATCTTTTAAATTTTGTTCTTGCCTCCTCGTGCAGGATGACTATATGTCAGGATAAATTGCTAGAATCTTCTTGATTCAGGGTTTAAAAAGGTGGATGAGATGCTGAAGGCTTTGTAGACAGAAAACTGTTGGAATTAGCTTGGTTTTGAAGGGTGTAGTTTTCTGGAATTTTAGAAAAATAGTTGGCGGAAGTTCCAAAGAGCAAGTCCCAAAGAGCAAGCAATTAAGGAGTTTAACTTTGAAGTAAAAGGTTGAAAGGGTAGCAAAGGGTGGGATTATGAAATTAGGATTATGGGATGCAAAGCTAAAGAATTAAGTTATACTTAAATGTAGCAAAATCTAATCGCAGAGGTTTAAAAGCGGAGGAGTAGAATCTTTTAGGATCTTAACTTAGACTTCAATAATTTCCCCGGGATTAGAGATGCATTGCACATCAGTCGTAAGTTAACACAACCTCAAGTTTTTGAATAGACTCTTTTGAGGTGAAAGACTAGCTAAATATTTATTTATTTATTTATTTTAAGAAAAGCAACAAAACATTTTATTAAATAAAGGAAAAGAGATACATAAGGATTAAGCTAATTTCTGGCTAATTTAAATTAGTGTTTTTTTTTTTTTTACAATGACCCACGAAATTAGCTTTGGAAAATTAAAATAATACCCTGATGTGTCCCAAACTGTATCCCGCTGTGTCTAATGAAAAAAAATTATTAAAAAAATGGATACACCACGTGGCGTGTTGGACACATGTCCTCACCTTGTTTCTCTCCCATATGTGTACGACATGGCCACAACACCTATTTTTTAGTGTTGTTGCTTCACAGGTGTCCCATATATGTGTTGTTCCACATTTAACCTATCAAGTATCTTTGGTATTCAAGTTTACCACAGAACTATGCATATTATGTATGAAGTTCTCTATTACACCTTGTGAATATCATTATATCCTAGAAAATTAAAGAAATATATTAAGAAATATTAATATTATTCCCATTTCTTGGACATGACAGTTAGATGAATTAGACACTTAGACACAAACTTGCACCTAACACCCATAATTGAGTCCATGTAAGTTGTAACATAGCTTGTCACAATATAGGCACACTTCCAAAGTAAAAACATTTACTTAGGTGCTAAATTTTTCTTCATCTATTGGCCAAGGAAGCCAATTAAGGAACGAACCATTGGCATTTTGACCTGTAAAAACATTCCATTTGATGCTTTAAGTCTAGAGGTAACTTAAGGGTCTACTATGGAGTAGATGCCTTAGAAACCCCTGGACTGTAAAAAAGGGAGACTGCTACAACTCGTGTACATCAAATTGAGAAATTACCAAAGAGTACCTTGACTCCTATAACATTACAAGTCATGAAAAAAAAAAAAAAACTGAAACTAACATAAAAATTTACATGATTGAACTCAATTGAACCCAAAACTTGAGTAGAAAAGATTCCTATCATCTTGATATGAAACTCTGAATAGTTATTTTCTGCATTACCTTGCTTTGTTTGGTGAGTAGGCAGTATGCATGAAAGCACATGTTTGGACGTGGGGTTTAAAGTAGGTCTTTGTTTGTCTTCTATGTTCTCTTTTTCCCTCTCCTTCTCTCTTTT
Source organism: Camellia lanceoleosa (assembly GCA_025200525.1). Taxonomy (NCBI): domain Eukaryota; kingdom Viridiplantae; phylum Streptophyta; class Magnoliopsida; order Ericales; family Theaceae; genus Camellia; species Camellia lanceoleosa. The sequence continues at coordinate 86,068,953 of CM045763.1, forward strand.
GCACACACACCCAGCAACTTGTGTTATTTGATAATGTAAATTTCTGTGATCGTTATACCTTCAATGCTACTTACTTCAGCGCTTTGGATTCTGATCAGAAGCATTTCCATTTTTATAGTTCTTTTAATGGCATGTTTAGCTATTGAATTCCACTTTCCTTTAGTTGTTTGAAGACTCAAGAGTTTCACTTGCTTCCAGGATTTCTCTTTACGCTGCCCACTCATTCGAGGGCATGGGAATTTTGGTTCAGTTGATGCAGATCCTCCGGCTGCCATGCGTTACACAGAGTGCAGGCTAGAAGTAGGTTTAAATTAATTTGAAAATTTTCAATCAGCTATGTATAGTGGTGCACTTTGTTTGCTGAATAAGGGCAAGCATTAATGTTTCAAATATCTTTTTGTCATAATGGTGCACAATCACTGTCTCTAAACAAAATTGTAATTTCTTTGACTGTATTCCCAACATGTGTTGTTTCGTAGGGCATGCCCCAGCGGGTTAGGTCACATTCCCTCAACAGACTCAAGTTCGAGTCTTCTTAATACCTATCCAAAAAATTATTCTTCAGCTGTGTCACATTGATATGTGTTGCTTTACTTTGATCAACCAATTACATTACAGGAAACATTAATAATAAACCATATTCTTGTATGTTATGAGCATACAAACACGTTACATAGTGCATCAGACAGTGTCCACAATTTGTGGCCTGCTCTTTTGTGTTGCATTTGTGAAAAATAAAAGCATTTATGATATACTTATTTGTTTCAGGCTTATTTTTCAGGCACTTGCTGAAGCAATGTTGTTGGCTGATTTGGAACAAGATACAGTCAGTACTATGCCTTAGAACAACTGGTCCTTTGTAAATACATGGTTCAATATGTAACATACATTATCTTGCTTCAAATGTTTCATTGCATTGCAGGTTGATTTTGCTCCAAATTTTGACAATTCTCAAAAGGAACCATTGCTTCTACCTGCTCGGATCCCAAATTTATTACTGAATGGTTCCTCTGGCATTGCGGTAATTCCACTTGAATGCTTTCCTAGGAATTTACTAGCCAGTTATGTTTAATATTTTAGGGTTGTCATCTCTGTTCCCTTTTCTCTTCCTCATGATACTGTGAAACTCAAATACACCCCCCCCCCCCCCCCCCCCCCCCCTTCTTAGATGTTTCAATGAAGTGGTGCTTCAATTTTTCAGGTTGGAATGGCAACCAACATCCCTCCTCATAATCTTGGGGAATTGGTGGATGCACTCTCTGTTTTGATTCATAATCCAGAAGCCACGGTATATGCCATATCTTTCAGCAATGATTTCATTATTTGAACTACTCTAATCTTGCGAAAGAATTATAATCAATATCACTGCTAGAGTTATCGGGTTATCCTTAACTCAAGTTTCCTGGGTGGTTTTCATTAAAGCTTTTCCAGTAACTCCTCTACTGTTTCTTAATTTCATCTTCCTTTACTAGTGGTCTCTCATCTTTTCCCTTCACAGACATTACATAGTTTAAATCTTTACTTATTCTTTCTCTTCTATTAGCAAGTTTATCTATATCCTTTTCTCCGTACTTCTAACTTCAGATAAAAATTATTGTAGCCTTCAACTTAACCTTCTTAATTGCTTCCTTAGCTTCGGGGTTGACCACTCTATAGGTGGCAAAATTTTTGTTAGTTCTGCATGTATAAAATTTTGGCAATCTCTTTTTGAACATTTTCATTCCATCAATTTTCTTTGGAAGGCAACCCACTTCCCTTAGATTCATCAAGAACCTCTTTTGCTATTTTTTTAACACAAGGGGACCATCTCACAGAACAGAATTACTTTTCTCATTCGAAATCCATTTTCCTTCCTGTTACTAAAGATTACTAGAATTTCACTTTTAAGTTTCACCATCAACTCTTCTAAATATGAAAACAATCTATTTGGCTAATATTCATTCCACTGTTAAATTTTATTGAGTGTTCATCTGACTTCTTAAAGAATATATTTGCTATTACAATATCATCTACCTTTGCAAACTCTACAATAACACTACTTTCATCATATCTATTTCGAAATCTACAACCCCCATGTACTCTCTCATGTCCCCCATTATATATCTGTATATGGATATTAAGATCACTGTCTATAAAACTCTCCCCTCGGTATCCTTTGTACTAATCGATTCAAATCTTCCAAAAATTGTTGTTTAATTGATTCCTGTAATCCTACTTGGGGTGTGTAAGTATTAGTTATACTTGGTGTCTATTCTCCTCACACTAATTTTACTAATATTGTATTATTTCCTTTTTTCTAAACCACCATCACTTCTTTTAAATTTGTATTTACAATTATCTCCACTCCATTCCTATGTTTCTCTTTTCTAGTATACTAAAATTTATATGTTATTCTTTTAATTTCCCTGAACTTTTTTCCAAATCATTGTATCCTACTAATTCCATCTCTTTACCTGTTAATATTCCCATGTTTCAAGTTCCTAAGCCTATTATACTCTCTTTAACTAGTTTCGTCATGTGCACTCATGCATTAAAGTGCAAGAATCCTAGCCTACTTCTCACCTCACTGTGCACCAATGTTGTGCCTCATTTAAGGGAAACACCCTAGTTTACCCTTGCCCATTTATCACTACACTTGAGCTTTGATGCCACGTGTCCCAAGTTGGGAACACCTGAATGGAAGAATTCTTAGTATCCATGTTCATAAAACGTGTGACTAAGGCTATGTTTTGCTTGAGAATTTGTTGCAAGTTGTGTCATTTACCCATTTTTTTCCTTCCTGTATTTGAGAACAGAAAACAAAAACGAAAAAGATACCCAACGAGCCTGAAACTATTTATTCATTTATTTTCTCATTAACAAATCCCAAAACCTAACACAGCCTAATTTTTATGTTGGCTATCGACCTATCACAACTCTGTTTTTTCATTCGGGCATGGGATTGGCTATGTTAAAGATAAAACATGAAAAGACTTGTTACAATAAAAAACTGGAATAAATCTTAGGAAACTGGATGGGTACTGGCTTTTGAAAACAAAACTGACAAGCACTTAAGCTATTGTCTTTTCCCCTTATTTCTTTCTTTCTTTTTTTTTCCCTTTTTTTGACAGTTATTTATTGTTTACAAGTTTGGTAGAGTGAGTGCTGCATTCAGTAGTAAACATATAGAACATTTTTAGATATATACCATACTGACAAATTACCAACATTTATGGCTTACTGTGTGCACATATTTCGAAAGTATGTTACTTCTCTATCATCTTATGTGCATTTTACATTGACATATTTCTATAACAAATTTATTTCTTTTACCTCATTTGATTAACTATAGTCTGCAGGTCTACAGTTTGAACTCCTTTCAGATGGGAGATGAGTTTCTCATGTTTAGAGTTATCAAATCAATATGCTTGATATATTGAAGAACTTTGTCGATAACTAACTGGTCAAATCTCCCCTAGTATTTGCACATTGAATCTTGAGATGCATATTGATACGTTGACGATATCATCGAGATTTATAACTCTTTATGGCACAGTATGTGTATGAGTAACTTTTGAGTTTTTTAATGGTATAGAAGAGGATTTAACTTTCTCTTGTTTCTGTGGGTGCGTGCGTGTATATATGTTATGTATATATCTCGATTTTTTCCAGAGCAGATTATGACATTTCACCTAAAACTGCAAACAGAATCTCTTGCAGGAAGAAATCTTCTATTTGGTTGTTTACTGGGATAGTACACTGCATCACCTATTCATGGGCACATCTCTTCTTATATATGGATGTATATATCTATCCATTTATCTATTTTCAATCTGACAACTATATATACATTTTTTGTGAAATAGCTGCAAGAATTACTGGAATACATGCCAGGACCTGACTTTCCAACTGGTGGCCTAATAATGGGTAACACTGGGTAGGTTAATCTGACCTCTTATTTTCATCTCACTGACATGAATCATATATCTGCAAGGTATTTTTTCCCCTCCACTCTTGTTAATGCACAACCATCATCTTGAGAAAGTTTTGTTGTAACCGTGATCAATGCTTATTCTCTTCTCTTGAATTATTGTTGATCATACCTTGTCAAGTCTATGAAATTAAATATATGACACAAATATGAAGTTTGAGAGACTAATGTAGCATGTTTAAATTGAAGGTTCAATGTCTTCATATCTGAAGAGAATTTATTTCATATACTTTTGTTTATATATTTTATATATAGGTACATATTTTCCATAAATGCTAAAGACATTCAACAACGAGTTATATGAGGCCATATGTTTTTAACAGATTTTTCTGTCTCAGATACTGGCGTTTAAGATTTGTTTATTGTTTAGTTTTTTCTAATCACTTTTCCTTTTGATGGTCTAGTTTTGTGTCATCAATGTTAACTTTTAATAAATTACTGATAGTTAGTTATTTTTGTTAAGCATCTTAGAGGCATATCGAACTGGGCGAGGACGGATCGTAGTCAGAGGAAAGACTGATATTGAATTGCTCGATTCTAAAACGAAGCGTACTGCAATTATTATAAAAGAAGTACCATCTTGGTCTTTTTTGTTCGAATTTATTAGATTTGCGTATTCATTTTCTAACTCTCAATTGGAGAGGTAAAGTTGAATTTTTTAATCATTGGTCTCTTTTGAATGAAACAGATTCCATACCAGACCAACAAAGCCTCTCTTGTTCAGAAAATCGCTGAGCTTGTGGAAAACAAGGTACTCTAATGATGAGTAGCTTATGATTGTAAACATTTTATTCATCTGCGGCAGAAGCAATCTGTAATTGTTAAAATTCTATTAATGTAATAATGGTCCACAACTCTGTTTGGACTTTTGATATTGAGAATAACTGTTGAATTTGGAGAATCACTTTGTTTGCTTCCTTTTCCTTGTTTCATTTTCTTGTATCATCCAGCATCACAGAAAGTTAATACACTGTCTAGGTCCTAAAAACATCTAGGCTGGGCTTGGGTTGCTCGGATTCAACCATCAGGAGGTGAACATATTGTCTGGTGGTGTGTATGCATGCATAGATTAATTCAGTATGTAATGTGATAGATGGATAAGAACCAGCACCGTCTAGATATTCATTAGATATTTCTGTTACTTGTTGCTGGTCATTCTTTTATTCCTAAACCTAATTATTCTTTCTCATGCCTTGCTTTAAATATATCTAAATGTAAGATTTGGCATTTACCTGTGGTGGTGACACTCTAAAGTTATAGCAACATGATTTCCCATTTTTTCAAATTGTAATTTTCACGATGTGATATAATGATGGTAGATGGAAGTATTAAGGGAAGGGGTAGACCTAGATTGACGTGGACTAATGTAGTAAATAGATATATAAATCTCCTTAATTTGACTAACAGTTAAAATTATAAGAACAAGTTTAAGTTTGAGAGGAGAGAAGAGAAGAATAAAAGAGAAGAGAATTCTTATTAGGAAGAGGCACAAAACCTTAGATTAGGTTTTTCCTCTATAACAATATGTATTTATACTAATCAAATAAGTACATAAAGACAAAACTACCCTTCATCTAACTTAACACTCCCCCTCAAGTTAATGCATAGATATCCCTCATGTCCAACTTGCGCACAATGGGATGAAAGACCTTACTACCTAACCTTTTAGTAAAAACATCGGCTAACTGATCTTCGGATTGCACAAACGGCATACAAATCACACCACTACTTATTCTCTCCTTGATAAAATGTCTGTCGATCTCAATGTGTTTGGTCCTATCATGCTGGATAGGATTATGAGCAATGCTAATAGTAGCCTTATTATCACAATGCAACCACATTGGTCCACCATTCAATAATCCTAAGTCAGCCAATAACACTTGAAGCCACATGAGCTTACAGATGCCATTCGCCATTGCTTGGTACTCCACTTCTGCACTTGATCTGGCCACAACAGCTTGCTTCTTACTCCACCAAGTCACCAGATTACCACCTACAAAAGTGCAATAACCTGAAGTAGATCGCCTATCATCAACTGCACCAACCCAATCTGTATTAGTGAAAGCCTCTATTTTCAAATGACTATGATTGGAGAATAAGATTCCTTTTTTAGGTGTTGATTTGAGATACCCAAGGATCCGATTAGCTACATCCAAATGCCATGTTCGAGGATCATGCATGAATTGATTTACAACACTTCAACTGAATATGTAATATCTGGCCTAGTATGAGAAAGATATATTAATCTCCCTACAAGTCTCTGATATCTTCCTTTATTTACACAATCTCCATCACTGCTGTTAAGTCTGTGATTGGCCTTGATAGGAGAATATGCGGGCTTACATCCCAACATACCTACTTCCTCAAATAGGTCCAATATGCACTTCCTTTGAGAGATAAAGATGCCATAATCCAATCTAGCAATCTCAATCCCAAAAAAGTACCGCAAAGAACCAAGATCTTTGATTTCAAACTCCTTGGACAGTCGAGTCTTGATTTGGGACATCTCTTATACATCGTTACCAGTCACCACTATGTCATCCACATAGACAATAAGAATAGCAATTTTATCATCACACTTTTTTATGAACATAGTATGATTTGGATGACTTTGTTTGTACCCAAATTTGAGCATCGCCTTAAGAAACCTATCAACAAGGCTCTAGGCGACTGTTTCAATCCATACAAAGTCTTCTTTAACCAGTAAACTTTCCCTTCAGTGACTGAACCCGTGTATACTTCTTCTTCTAGATCACTATGGAGAAAAACATTCTTTACATCAAGCTATTGTAATGGCCAACACAGATTTGCGGCACAGGAAAGGACACGAATAGAATTCATTTTAACCACTGGAGCAGAGGTCTCTTGAAAATCAATGCCATTTGTCAGAGTGAACCCTTTAGCAATCAGTCTCGCCTTATATTTCTCAATTGTCCCATTGGCCTTCTGTTTGATTGTAAACTCTCATTTGCAACCCACATGTCTTTTACCCGATGGTAGGGAAACTAAATCCCAAGTGTTATTCTTATTCAGAGCTCTCATCTCCTCTGCCATAGTTTCTTTCCCCTTAGGATCAGTGAGTGCTTCCTTCCAATTCTGAGGAATATAGACAGAAGACAAAGACTAAACAAATGTGCAATATGATGAAGATAAGGAGTCATATGACACATATTTAGAAATAGGATGTTGAGTACAAGTTCTAACACCTTTACTAATAGCAGTAGGAAGATTTGAATTATCAACATGAATAGTAGAAGTAACCAAAGACTCATTACCTGAGGATTCTATAGAAGAATTAGGAACTGGAGTTGGAGGTGATGATTGGCATGGCGGCACATAGGTCAACTATTCTCTTTGTTGCCAAGAGTAGGTCTGAAGATCAGGTCTATCTAACCTACTAGACTCCTTCTGAACACAATTTGGTCTATCCAACTTACTAGACTCTCCTTGATCCAACCTACTAGACTCCTCTTGAATACACTCATATCTTTCTCACAATACGGTGCCTCCTTCCCCTCACAAAAAATAGTAGAGAATAATGGATCAGAAGAAACAATCTCTTCTATTAAAGAAACAATCTCTTCTATTAAAGAAACCTCCCCCTGAAGAGATTGGTCCCCAAAGAACTACTTAGACACACAAAAGGTGACATCCATGGTAACATAAGTTTTTCGAGAGTGAGGGTCATAACACTTGTAGCCTTTCGAGAAATGTGAACCAAACACTTTAGGAGGAATGGAATGAGGGGGTACAGACATATGAGGAAGGAGGGTAAGGGGGTGTTGAAATTGGAGGACACTGGAAGGCATGAGGTTAATGAGATACGCGGCAATGAGAACAACATCACCCTAGAATGGTTTAGGAACCTACGAGCAACCTCAAGAAGATGACGGTTTTTGCGTTCAGCAACATCGTTCTGTTTGGGAGTGCTAATACAACTAGTTTAATAAAGAATACCACGAGCCTTAAGATATGCTCGAATTTCACCGTTAATGTACTCAGTACCATTATCACTTCGAAGGACTTTAATGTCGGTGTCAAATTGAGTGCGAACCATCTTATGAAATGTTTGAAAGCAAGAAAAGACCTCACTTTTGGTGCGAACAAGTAAACCCAAGTGACATGAGAATAACAGTCAATAAAAGTAACAAACCAACGATAACCGAACATAGATATAACATGAGATGGACCCCATACATCAGAATGAATGACCATAAATGGAAACAAACTTCTTTTATTAATTGAAGAATAACAAGATCTTTATGATTTGCATACTCACAAACATCACAATGAAAATTATTCGTATCACAATCCTTCACCAAACTAGGAAAAAGGTTATTCAAAACTGAAATAGAGGGATGGCTTAAACGCCAATGCCATGGATGTAATGGAGAAAGAGATGAATTGTTGGTTGTCTGAAGAGCTTGACTAGTGATAGAAGATCTACCCTCCAGAAAATATAGTCCCCGTACCCAGTTCCTGAAAAACACAATGAGAAGAGAAAAAAGTTACAGAACAATTTAAGGAATTGGTAATACGATTGATAGATAGTAAATTAGTAGAAAATTTGGAAACATGAAGAACAGAGAAGAGTGAATGGAAAAGAGTGGACAAACCTGTCATACGATTGGTAGCACCGGAGTCAATAATCCAAGGGAAGGAAGAGACGGCACTCGAGGCATGTGTAGGAGTACCTGTAGAAGCAAAGTTGGAGGAAAAAACATCAGAAGTAAGAGCAAAAGTAGAAGCAGAGGCAGGAGAAGAATCAAGTTGAGCCATCAGACGTTGAAGAGTATGTAACTCATCATAGGAAAAAGCTGCGGGATCACCCAAAGGACTAGTAGAGGATTTTGATAGGTGTGCATGAGAGCGAACAGTCCCACCGCGACCATTAGTACCACCACGGCCACTACCTCTCTCGCGGTTAGGTTAACCATGTAACTTTTACCATTGTTCCGGATTATGATGTTCTTTCCCACAATAATCACAGTTAATTTGATCACGAGCACTAAAAGGACCTTTACCCCAGACAGAGAGACCAAGGCTTTGTTTGGTTTGTTTTTGAGAGGGTAGTTTTAGAAAAAAGATTTCAAAATTTTGTTTGGTTTAGTGATTTTGGAAAATTTTTTCCAAAATCACTCTCTCTCTCTCCTACACATCAATCAATCACTTTTTCTCTCTCCTCTCTCCTTCACTTTTTCTCTCATACACATCTACTAAACTATAACAAAATATCAAATCATCCTAAACTTCCATACTCCAAAACTATTTTCAAAATATACAACCAAACAAACTAATTTCTAAACTCTCAAAATTTTAAAAAAAAATTTATCTCCCAAAACCAAACCAAACACAACCCAAATTTCCCATCCTTGGGAAGAAGCAACTAGAACAGACCGGTCTTGAAGAGGCTGATGAACCATAGCGTTCCGTTGGCTCTCTTCTTGCAAAACATAAGCATAGGCTTCATGGGCAGTAGGAAACGGTTGGCGACCGAGAACCTGAACACGAATCTGATCATATTCCAAGTACCAGCAAGAAATCATAGACCCGTTCCTTGGACACCATTTGTTGAAAGGTAGCGGCATCTTGAGAACATACAACTTGGAAGTGTTGATAATAATCAAGTTCTTGCCATAAACTGCTCAACTCAGCATAGTACTCAGTAAGACATCTATTCTTCAGATCAAACCCCCGAATCTTTTTGGTAGTTTATATGCTTAGGCATCATTACCTTGTTGAGAATACATCTGAGAGGCGGCAGTCCAAATCTCATGAGCAGTATCCATCAACACAAAAGATTGGCTAATGGTGGGGTGGATGGAATTGATTAGCCAAGTCATAATGAGTGCATTCTCCTTATACCATGTCATGTGTTGGTTTATTCTTGCTAGGAACCTTAGTAACTCCAGTCATGTAACCTGACATACATGAGCAGTAATGGCCAACTAAAAGGAACGTGTCCGAATCAGATAATTGGTGCCATCTAACTTGACAGAAGTCAGATGAAGAGAAGAGTTATCACCCAGAGGTACAAGAGGACCTAACCCTTTGGCCTCACTGGTCACAGGGTTCTTGCTATCATCAGCTATGGACTAAGAACAAAACTATACGGGAAAAAAATATAGAGGAAGGTGGAACGACCCTAAAAAATCACAAAACCAGTCCCACAAGAGCAAAAACAACCCAGAAAAGGGCAAAACAATGAGGGTAAAGGGTAAAAAGGCACTCGTAACTGGACTTCGAGACCAAAAAACAAGCCTAGAGCCATAACCAAAGCCAAGGAGGGCAGGAGAAGGTCTAGTCGTGTCACGACCTAAACCCGCCCTTATAGGTTTAGCGTCGTAACTGGCCAGTAATACTGGGATTACCAACGGCCTCTGAATAGATAAATAACATACAAGGGCTAGCGGAAGCAAATGCTAACATATAACGTTCATAGAGCTGTGTAGACATACATGGAACTGAAAAATTGACAACTTAATTTACATAATTAGGACGTCATACCCACGTCACCATTCATACATATAGACAAACAAAAGGCTTGTTCAACTTAATAAAAGAAATACAAAAAGATCTTTAACATGATTCACAAAAGCTTGACCGCTGCAAGAAGGGGACTTTCTCGGGAGGCACTGTGAGTGGCTGATAAAAAGGAACTCCAGCCCATCAACTCTAAGCCTGGTCACGCGCCTGGTCACCTATATACATACATAATACGGTGAGTTGGAGCCCAGTGAATAACAATGGACTAAAGGATTTATGAATGATGTGTAAACAATTTCAAGAGTCATAGTTCATATCAGAAACAGATTCATATTCATATTCATATCCATAAACCAAACCAAACCAAACCAAACCAAGATTCATATTCATACCGTAATCAAAAGTCATAAGCAGTTATATGTGGTACATTTATTATCTATCATATCATTTTGGTCCTAGGACCCATATGCATAGTCGATACTGACAACCCCAAAGGTCTATATCTTGTGTATAAGTAGTCATGGTATTGTTTTCCCAAGGCAAGGGCCATGTATAAACCACGGTATTGTTTTCCCTGGGTAAGGGTCATATGATCATAAGCGACAGTATAGTTTTTCCCAGGCGAGGGCTATATAAACATATGCCACAGTATTGTTTCTCCCAGACGAGGGCCATGTGAACTAAGGATGCCACAAATACATTTCATAAACTTGGACATTCATTCACAATTTATAAAATAGCATTTCATAAATCAGTTCATATCTTATCATTCTGAAAATACTTATAATCAGACATAGCTTTATAAAGTTGTTACTCACAGATAGCTCCGATAGCAAAATGGACAGAGCAGACAGATCGGATATTCTATGGCGCGTGACCTACACAAACACAACAACTGCACATTGAAACATACGCTCCAAAAACATTGAACTCATTCATTTTCTATCTTGGTGTGTTTTTAATCTTTATCTTCATTATTATGTCTTAATTAGGACTTAGGAATCCCTAAGATGCAATAAGGATGCCAAAATGTAAGTTGAAACACTTAGTCAAATTTTAAAAAACAGGGCAGTTCGCTCGAGCGCAACTTTGCTCGCTTGAGCGAGCTACAAGGTCTGCAAAAGTACTGGTTGCATGATTGTTATGTTCGACCGTCGCTCAAGCGCAAGACTGGGTAAACAGGGTCTCTACTCAAGCGCAATTTTGGTCGCTTGAGCGGTTTGTAGGGAGCAGGAATTTTATTCTCGAGCTTAGACTTCTTCGCTCGAGTAGAAGCACAAAAGAAAGAGTGGTCGCTTGAGCGCAACTTCTGTCGCTCGAGCGGAGATGTAGAATTTAGGAATTTCCATATTACATTCCCAGCTTCAAAACTTAAATTTAAACCAACAAAACACATCCTTTTGGGCTTAAACTTAAGGAAACATATGTAAACTCAAAGAACTTCATGATTTGAAAGCCATTTTGCAAAATCAAAGCCTAAAAACATGCCAATGATGCAAAACGAAACTTGAAACTTTCAAACCATAGTATGCATGAATTGTTATAAACTGAAACTTTCCAAAACATGATTAATTGAGGTCCAATGGTGAAAAATGTTATGAATTCTTAAAACCATGCTAGAATTACTACAGAGAAATATTCGAAAACAACTTCAAAACTCCATGAAATGCACATGCATTCATGAATTGATTCTCAATTCCATTCTTTAGCTCAATTCTCATGTTAATTCACCTATCTCTCTTGATTCCATGCATTAACCAACTAAATTACAAAACTAGAGGCTAGAATTCTTACCTATGGTTCTCAATTCTTTAAGGTTTTGGAGATAATCTTGAGCACTCCTACTCTCCTAGCAATTTCCTTTCAAACCTCAAGCTCGATCTCAATTCTCTTAGTCGCTCACTCTCTCTCACGTTTGTTGCCTCAAAGAGGAAGAACTGAGAGTGTAAAGTGTATTCTAGAGCTCACTTGTACCTCATATAGGCTAATTAAGGTACTTAATTAAACTTAGCTTAAGACTAGCTAATTACAATTACTTTATTCTAATTATTTGGTTCTGAATCGAATTTTAATTAAATTTACCAAAATGTTCTAAAAATTCCAGATAACACATAAATGGAGTGAATTTCGTATTCTGTGGTTGATGATAAGGCCTACAATTCACAGAACAGAACAAAACAGAATAGAAACACAAACAAATATTTCTACGACAGACAGATATAACTCAAATAATGCAACACACATGCAATTAATTCAGAATTTTTTCCTAATTATTGATTAGGTACTCTATGGCTAATTATAGTTTGGGGTTGTTATAGTCTTCCCCCTTTAAAGACTTTGGTTTTCCAAACTCGAATTGCCTTCATTTTGGAAGAATATCGGGTCTAAAGGGAACAAATCAGGGTATCTCTTCATCATGTCCTCTTCCATTTCCCATGTTGCATATGTCCCTTCGTGATTTTGCCAATCAACCTTCGCCAATGGGATTTCTTTGTTTCTCAGTCTTTTGATTCGGCGGTTCACAATTTGGATTGGTCGCTCCTCGTAAGTATAATCATCTTTCAGAAGTACATGAGTCGGCTCAATCACATGTGACGGATCTCTCAAATAATTCCGAAACATTGAGACATGAAAAATATTGTGCATATTCTTCATAATTGGAGTTAAGGCCACTTGATACGTCACTGGGTTAATTTTCTTGATAATTTCATATGGGCCAATTTATCGTGGAGCCAACTTGCCTTTAACCCCAAATCGAGTTTGCCATTTCATTGGAGTTACTTTTATAAACACATGGTCACTGATTTCATATTCTTTGTCTCTCTTTCGGACACCCGCATAACTCTTTTGGCGACTTTGAGTGGTTTTCAAATGTTCTTGAATCAGTTTTACCTTCTCAGTTGTTTCTTGTACAAGTTAAAAAAAAAAGGAAGAACGAACCGGAAAAAGAAGAACAGAAGATTACGTCTTCACAGCTCTAATACCAAGTTAAAATTATAAGAACAAGTTCAAGATTGAGAGGAGAGGAGAGAAGAATAAAAGAGAGAATTTTTATTAGTAAGAGGCACAATACTTTAGGTTTTCCATCTATAACAATATGTATTTATACTAATCAAATATGTACATAAAGACAAAACTACCCTTCACCTAACTTAACACACTAACCAAATGGCCATTGATAGAGTCGAGTGGATAAGAAGGATTCATGTAACTGACCCCATTTGATTGGACTTGAGGCTTGGTTTGGTTTGGTTTGGTTTGGTTTTTTAATTTTCACAATGCACAATTGACATTTGTATTAATTACAATCTTTTTGTTTTTTGTCAGAGTTTAGAAGGCATAAGTGATATTCGTGATGAGAGTGATCGAACTGGAATGCGTATAGTGATTGAGGTACAGTTTTCTTTTTGATGTACCCAATAAAAAGTATAGTTATTGAGGTATCAGTTTTTGACCACCTCTCTTCCATAAATTTTTTATCTCAGTGATGGTTTTTGTTGGTTTTTTGATGATGTGATGAATTTTTCTTGTTTCATTTTTCAGCTGAAGCGGGGATCTGATCCGTCTATTGTTCTTAATAATCTGTATCGCCTTACTGCTCTTCAGTCTAGTTTTAGCTGCAACATGGTGGGGTGAGTCGTTTCTGAGCTCTGATGGCTTTTAGAAATTTAGAAATGCAAAATATAGAAATAGGTTAGGGATGTTGATATATGGTTTTTTAGCAGTAATGAAGTGACACATTCCTGACATCAGCAAGTGGCCTGCATAACTGATGGATAAATTTATTTTTTTTTTGGCTATGGGAATTACCAGATTGGGTTTTGCTCCCAATACTTTCCTAATTTTACTCGTGTCTACACATACAATGTGTGTTAAGTGGGTGTATCTGTGGTTTGAAGGAAAAGCACATTGGGTGGAATTTCTGTGGGATGGTGTTTTAATTTTGGGGAAGCAAACACACCTATCTCATAGTTGGAACCAAAACTGTTTTTGCTTTTGACAAAATAATTTTTTTTTACTTCAATTTCCAGAAAGCTCATTTGTCCCATCTACTAGATACTTCCAAGTAATGCCATACAATAGTTATTTATTGGTGGTTGTTTTTGTTTCTTGGTTAGTATTTTTTTCCTAGTTCATTTTATTTTGGATTTTCCTTTGTTAGTTAATGTTCATGTACCTTTTGGGATGTTTGTCCTTTTATTTCTTCAGAGAATCGTAACCATGTTACATGACTGTATGTGGGATAGCTTGTATTGATACTGATAGGAGGCCCAAATTTCTCATATACTGTTTTTTGTGATTCACCTCGAGAAAATGGATTAATGTTGAATTAATCTACTTAGAGTGGAACAACTGAATAATATATTGTTGAAAATACTATATGGATTGATCTGTGTTGAGTTTCTCATCCTAGTGTGTACCAAAAACGACATCCCCAACGTGGAGGGTTTGCTAGAAAAACAATGCCATGTAGGGCTGGAATGGAGAGGTTTTTACCTGGCTAGATACACAGAAGATCAAGGCTTTGCAGCAGGTTGAACATTGAATAGGCCTTTCAGGGAAAGCCCTCTCGAATTCAGGAGTACCTTCATGCTGGGCCTCCATGACCTAGAGCTTGGAGTGGGTTCATGGCATTCATGTGCAGGTTATGAGATAATGGTGAAGTGGAGACGTGAAAAAAGATACAAAGGAACCCACTAACCACTTCAACAGAATATTGGAGCCTTAAACCCAATTTCTTATCTTTAGTTTTCATTGTCAATCTCATTTCTTGGCCCGTTTGGTAGAGTCATGGGAAAGTGATTATAGATTATAACTTATAACTGTGAACATAAGTTGTTAACCTGTTTGGTGCAGTTGTGAGATTATAGATTTAAGCAGTAGAGTAGTGTTTGGTTAATAAGTTGTAAAATAATTTTTTACTGTATAATTGTCCTTTTTACCCTTATATGATTAAAAATGATAATTTTGTCATTTTTTTTTCAATTTTAATTCAAAAAAATTATTTTATTAATAAAATTTAATATAATTAGTATTAATTAGTGTCAACTAATATAAAAATTGATACATTTGACAAAAATGTAATGGAAGTATTATTGTAACAATTTTTTTTCCATTATAAAATTAATTAGTATCAATTAATATTAAAATTATTAATTAGTATGAATTTCTTTTAATCTCAATTAATACTAAAATTATTAATTAGTAACAATTAATATTAATAATTAATTTTTATTAGTATCAATTAATAATAAAATTATTAATTAATATCAATTTCTTAATTAGTCTCAATTAATACTAAAATTATTAATTAGTATCAATAAATATTAATAATTAATTTTTATTAGTATCAATTAATACTAAAATTATTAATTAATATCAATTTCTTAATTAGTCTCAATTAATACTAAAATTATTAATTAGTATCAATAAATATTAATAATTAACAATTGTTATCAATTAGTATCAATTAATAATTAATTCATTACAAAAATATATAATATTAATAATTAATACCAATTAATATTGATTTCTTAATTAATATTGATTTTTTTTTTCTTTTTCTTCAAAAATATACATTTTTTTATTTTTTAATTAATATTAATATTGATTTTTTAAAAAATTTTCTTCAATTTGTTTTTAGGGTTTCAACCCAATGGACCAAATCGCAGAGATGATTTTCGGGCTTGAGAGAGAGAGAGAGAGAGAGAAACCCTAGCCGCCGACGACATTGATGCGAGATGGAGGGAGGGAGGAAGTGAGAGAGAGAGAGAGAGAGAGAGTTAAGAACAGTGTTGAGAGATAGAAAATTGTCTTTGCCGGAAATCGCGTTCGCCGGAAATCGCCTCTGTATCTCCCTCTCTAGTGAACAGTGCTTGAGAACAAATGTTATATAGGTGGGTTTTTTATAATAGTTGAAATATAAGAGGGGCATTTAAGTCATTACATATTGGACTAAACAGCTTCCCGCATAAGCTGTAAAATTAAGCACCCCAAGAGCAACTTCAACTTTTAAGCCGAATTTGACTTAAATTAAGCCATAATCTATGCCCATAAGTTGTACCAAACACACCAATATAGTTTAATTTAAGCCAAAAGTTGATTTAAGTTGAAAAAAAGTTTTACGGAACACCCTCCTTGTTTTAATTGCAGGTTAAGTCCTTATATCCACAGATAATCAATAGAATCAGTGTTGTGCCTGTGAAGCGAAGACCCACATCACCTAGATACTAAAGTAATGTGAAGTATATAAGAGTGAGGGCACCGTCACCTCATCAATAGCTAGCTTTTGGGGTTGAAGTTTGCGCAAAGCAGCAGCTTGTGAGATACCAATGTATTGTTGTTGCTGATTGAGCTGCTGCCTCGGGGCTATCCAAGAAGGAGGATTAGAGGGGGAGGTAGAAGACGAGCAGAAACGTCGGAGCTATATATGTATTGATAGAGATTGAGAGGAATAGGTTCTACTCAAAACCTGTGTAACATGATATCAGAGCCGGAGTACTAGGGATAAGTAGGGTGCGTGTCTCTGGCTTGCATGCGGCAGGGGATGTCGAGTGAGCACATTGCGCGTGAGCGAAGGTGTGCGGTGAAGTATATAAGCATAAAATATTTAAGCATGAGACATTCTTCCCCAGATGCATTTGGGCCAATAACAATGCGATATAGCTCTAGAAACACTTCTTTGAGAGGTGTATGGCCATACCAAGAATCCAACCAGAATCTCATCCATCTTCCATTACCTGCATGAAGAGAATTCTCTTGGCAAATTCATCCTAAAATGATAGCTTTCCGAAGATCCACACTATAATGTCCCACTATATCGCTGGTGGAGCAATTGCCTCAAGCATGCCCATACTTTTTCTTTTATCAGAAACAATTTTTTTGTTTATTAATAAATTAAAAGAGAATATGCAAGTGCAAGTGGAGGACAAGAAATGCACCCAAAGTACAAAAGTCAACAAAAAGATTACACATCACACAACACCACCCTTGTATCCCTACAAATCAAGAAGAAAGGAATCCC
Source organism: Camellia lanceoleosa (assembly GCA_025200525.1). Classification (NCBI taxonomy): domain Eukaryota; kingdom Viridiplantae; phylum Streptophyta; class Magnoliopsida; order Ericales; family Theaceae; genus Camellia; species Camellia lanceoleosa. The sequence goes on from CM045763.1 coordinate 86,086,433, forward strand.
ATTAAAAGAAAAAGAGACTGAAGCCCAAAAGGAAGACACATGTAAAGTTATACCTCAAATCCCTTATATATCCTGAATTCATCTTCAAATATCATTGCAATACTTTTAACCAAATCTTAAAAAAATAGTGGAGGTTGCAGTCCCAAAGAACTGTACATTTCTTATTGGTTCCAAAACCCTTATATTCAATCAAAAGCATATGTATAGCAGTGGTCTAGCCCCTTACTCCACATTCACCATGTAAAACAAAATGTCACAATGGCGAAACCATTGGACAATGCAAGAAAAGGTGGTCAGTGCTTCTTCATCGCTTCTAAAAAAAATACACCATTGTCGTAGCATGGAGTAATTGGGTCTTCTTCTAGGGTGATTTTAAACATTTTTCATATATTCTAGAGATATCTCGCAATGAATAGGTTAAAATTCCATTAAGTTTTCCATTTGTTTCTGTAGAGTTTCCCTTCAATGTTTTCCAGAAGTATCTAAAAGTTCACAAAGTATCTAGAAGATCTCTCCAAAATTTTAAAAAATGTATTGTACCCATACGGAAGCATATTTTCTCTGAAGCACATTTCTCCTGTCAATAGTGTTTCTTGGTAACTATGGTTTTCAATTGAGAATGTAAAAACACCATTAAGATGTAGATTGATTTTGTCCCTTCTCTCTTCTTGAAGTCTTTGTTTCAATTGTATGTTTTACTTTCACATACTGATGATGCAATAAGATGATTTTATTGGGACTTTTGTATATCTCTTATTTGATTTACCTTTTCACAGTATTCTCAATGGAAAACCTCAACAGATGGGCTTGAGGGAAATACTCCAGGTGCAAGTTCTTTCATGACTCTCTCTATCACTCACTAACACATGCGCGTGCGCCCATGCACACACGTGAACATACATGCACATGAGCATATTTTATCTGCACTAATCAAGTACCTGCTAGGCTGCTAGTGTTGTTTTGGTAGCTTTGATCTCCCAAAATTATCTGAGCTTCACTTTGGTGCACAAAAGAGAGAAATTCATTGTTGTTGCATATTCTATGCTGTTTATTTGCTTTCTTGCTTTCATGATAATTTCTTGCAACTATATTAATTGATAGCTTGATGAATTTTAATCTTTAATTTAATTTGATGGTTTTTACTGTTACTTGCTTTAGCAATGTTTTTTGGTCAAAAAGCAATTGATCAACAACATGAATTTCATTAGTTTTTTTCTTCTCCAAATTTTTACAGGCATTCTTGGATTTTAGATGCTCTGTAATTGAAAGACGTGCAAGGTATAAGCTTTCACAGGCAGAGGATAGGAGTCATATTATTGAGGTATGGTAGAAATAGTTGAAAGTTAATTATTTAACTAGAATATATATCCAGATCTTGGGTATTCAATATGATTGAAAGTTTGAAACCATTCCATTTATCTTCTTCGCATTTGAAATAAATATGTTCGTTGTGTAAGTACATGGTTGTTGCTGATATTTTAGAATTGACAATCTGTTGTTGTTATTGCAATAATTTAATTTGTACAAGTATTGTGTATTGTAATGCATCCATTCTAAGGTTGAAAAAGTGGCTGTGAAGTTTAAGTCTTGCTTGAAATAAAATGAAATGGTTTCCATTGCATTGACTTCCAATCACAGTACATAAATACCTACAGTGTCTGGCTAATTATGTTGCTTTGTGAACTAAGGGTATCATAGTGGGGCTTGATAATTTGGATGGAGTAATTGATGTAATCAGGAAAGCTTCAAGCAATGCTATGGCATCAGCGACTTTGAGGAAAGGTATTGCTTCACACGCTTTAATTTCTGCCTCCATGACGCCTTGTTTGTTTCGTACCTTTTATGTATTTATTATTTTTTTAGGGCTCTACAAAAGTATAGTACTAGTTGGTCTTTATTCCTTATCACTTTCTCATCTCTATGATTTGTATTTGTCATTCAGTTTAATTATGCAAGCAGCTATTGTATGAATTCAGTTTGTTAATCTTTTTTAATTAGTGTGTCCTTGATTAGGTAATCAATGATCCATGCTTTGAGTTAGCATGAATGTTGCTCTAGGTGTTAGAGATTTCGGGTGTGTTTGGTATGTGTTTTGAGATAAATTTTCAAAAAAAATTTGGGGAGAAAGTTTAGAATTTTTTTTGGTTTGTTTGATTGTATATTTTGAAAATAGTTTGGGAGTTTGGGATGATTTGATATTTTGTTATAGTTGAGTAGATGTGTGTGAGAGAAAAATGAGAGAAAAAAGAGAGAAGGAGAGAGAGAGGAGAGGAGAAAAGAGAGTATTGATTGATGTTTTGAAATTTTTTTTTTTTTTTTCAAAAAATTTCCAACCAAGCAAAATTTTAGAATTTTTTTTCAAAAATTGTGTTTTGAGAGTTAAACCAAACAAGGCCTTCATTTGAGTTCATTGTTTTGTGTAAATATAATAGTTGTAGAGCTTTCTAGATGTGAAGACTAGGGATGTCAAATGGTCCCCGAGGAGAAAGTTGGACGACATTATTTTATTTGGTGGACCTTGAGTTCCCTGACATATATCTTTGTGGATAAGCCCTAGGAGGATTTGATTTCTCATGTTTGGCATCCAATATGGTGAAGGTGTCTAGGTCGAGGAGAGGCGTAGGTTTCTGGTAGTCTTTGTGGTGGTTGAGGAAGTGGGAGTGTTGTCCGGTCAATAATGGTGGGAGTATTTTGGAGGTGAGAGCTTCTAGTTCGTCGCACCTTGAGTTGCTTTGCATTTCATAGTCAACACTTCGGAGATTGGTGGGAAGGGTTCATGAAAGTGCTTAAGGGATTTGATCCAAGAGGAGGGAGTAAATTGCCAAAGAATATAGCCTTGTATTCATAGCCAGGTTGATTCCAAAGGGGCATAAGGGGGAGGTCGGTGTCAATTAGAGGAGGGGGAGGAAGGATTGTGATGTTGAGGTTGATCTTTCTTCCAATTCCAATGTGATGAAGAATGTTGAGAATTGTGTAGTAGGTAGTATGGAATGAGTGGCTTTGAACCATAGTCTGGATGCAACATTGGTGAAAAGGTGGGTGGACAACATTGGGATGTCCTGGCAGTGGTCGAAGTGTGGTGTGCTTTACCTCTTCATCTTCATCGAAAAAGAGTGGGCCAATAAAAGCTTTCTTGATTCTCGAAAAGTGGATATAGTTGTCTATAGGAAACTTATTTGAGAGTTGGATACTATGGTGGTTAGTGTTTGGGGTGGTAGATTGGTGGAGTGGGAGCACTTAGGAGCTGTGGATAATGCAGGTGGTGTTTTTCTTATGTGGCATAGGATAGGAGGGTGTTGTCCAAGGAGGATTGTGAAGTTGGGTCTTTTTCTGTTTCTTGTCTCTTCAAATGGCCAGTGATGACTTTAGGTGGGTATTTTTTAGGACTCTATGGCCTGATGGAGGATAATATCTGGACACAAATGTGGGAGGAATTGTTAGATGTGGCTTTCAGGTTGGAGGCACCTTTGTGTTTATGGAGAATTTCAATGTTATTTGGTTCCCCTGTGAGAGGTTGGGTTGCTCTCAAGTCTCTCAACCTATGAGTGATTTCTCTGGTTTCATTGATGACCTGGGTTTGCTGAATCTTCCATTGGTGGGTGGTGTTTATACTTGGTCAAACTCTCAGGAAGATCATTATATGTCTCGTATTGATAGGTTCTCAGTCTCTGCGGATTGGGAGGAGCATTTCTCGGATGTAGTGCAGGTTTTGTTGCCGAGGCCAATGCCTGATCACTTGTCTTTCCTCCTGGATTGTGGGGCCATCAGGAGGGGAGGTCTCCTTTCAGATTTGTGTGTGGCTGCAAGTAAAGGGCTTCTAGGACATGGTTAGGGATTAGTGGAGATGATCAGAATACCTGTTTTTTTTCATAGGATGACAAATGTACATGGACGGGTTAATTTTATTGATTAGATTAGAGTTGGTGATTGGGTGTTGAGTTCAGAGGAAGAAATTAGTAGTGGAATTGCTTGGTTTTATGTGGTGCTTTTTGCAAAATCTAGGAGATGGAAAGGTTAGAGCTTTATCCATATTTCTGAGGTGGACATGTCTAGCTTGGAGTAAAGAGGAGATTGTTATGGCCTTCAAATCCTTAAATGGGGATAAGGATGTGTCTACTTATATGGTGAATATTTGATTAAGTTGCTGCCTTACTGTATGGTCATTCTGCTATTTTTGTTGCTTTACAAAGTTATAGCTAGTTGAATAAATTATTTTTTATTTTTTGTTTTTGTTGTAGAGTTCAATCTGTCTGATAAACAAGCTGAGGCAATATTAGACATAAGCCTGAGAAAGCTTACACTGCTTGAGGTGCAAAGCAATCGCACTGCTAATTCTTTTTTTACATTTTCTTGGTGAGGATTTCCAGAGCTATGATTCTTCTATTACCATCATATTAAAGAGCTTTTGTACTCATAATTTTGCAGAGAAATAAGTTTGTTGATGAAAGTAATTCCTTAATGGAACAAATTTTCAAGTTACAAGAACTTTTGTCAAGCAAAAAGCAAATCCTCCAGGTATACACAGGTTAATTTCTTATGTGTAGTCAACCTAGTCTTGAATTATGCACTGTGATTTTAATACTGGTTTCCTATGCAGCCTTTATAGATAGATTGTAAGAATTTCTGATAATTAGTTCCCTGGCCATTTAAGTGTGTGTGCTTTGATATTAGTAGCTTATGATGTGGATGTTGATAGCATGTATATGTGATAGTAGCTTCGGTTCTTATTCTAGCTCATTTGGGCAGTGTCATCTAGGTTCTGTCCGTCCTTTTGCTTGAATCTCCTGTCTCTATCAATGAATGGTAAGATTGCCAATTGCCAACCATCATATCAGGAACTTGGATGGGTGCATGTAGCACAGATGATAGATATTTGAACCATGCTGACTGTTTCGCAGGACTTGTATATGCCAATACGACATGGCTGGTATATGTTGTGAATGCATGCAAGAAGTAAAACTCATAGACATGACCCAATCTAATGTGATGTAAGATAATGATCTTGAGATTGTATGAAAATGACAAGTGGCATGCATATAGGCCCTATTTGATTGTGGGATTAGGAGGGGGCAAGGGGCTGGCTGACAGTTGGGCCCCACATGTCGACTGCTAGTGCTAGATTTGTGGCTTGAATTCATACTCCCTCATTACAGCACAGAAACCCTAGTTGCAAGGACTTGGGAAATGGATTTCTCTTTTTGGATTGTTTTATTTGTTCAGTTATATATGTGTATTTAGATAAACATTAATTTGTGAGCTGTTTTGTACTAAAGTATTCCTTAAGGGGTGATTTATTTTCTCTGAATGTAAAGAATAGCAGTAAACAGCAAACTGCAAGGATCCCCCTATATTCCACTTTTTTATGGAAAGATTCACATTTTTTAATTTTCTTCTAGTTGTTTTTCTAAAACTAATTTTACAATATGATTTTATTTTCTTGTAAATTTAGAAGATAATTTGGTTCTTGTTTAAAAGATTTTATTTTTCTAGATCCTCATATGGTTACTTCTTATATATGCATGTGACTTGGAATGGACTCTCATTGAATGATATAGACATTATTAACCTATATTAGTTTGTTAGTTGATCCCTTTTTCTTTTTGCTACTTAGTTGATAGAACAAGAAGCAATTGAACTAAAGAACAAGTTTTCCAGTCCAAGGCGTTCATTGTTGGAGGACACTGATAGTGGTATACTTGAAGACATAGATGTTATCCCAAACGAAGAAATACTACTGGTATTCGACTCATGCATTATTTTACTCTCTAGTCTGATATATATATATATATATATATATTTTATTATCATTTTGTTATTCTTAATAGTTCTTGGTTACAATTCCAGGCACTTAGTGAGAAGGGTTATGTTAAACGAATGAAGCCCAACACATTTAATCTTCAAAATCGTGGAACCATTGGTAAATCAGTTGGGAAATTAAGAGTAAATGACACAATGTCCGACTTCCTTGTTTGTCATGCGCATGACCATGTCCTATATTTCAGGTACTTCTGCACTTTAATTTTCATCTTCTATTGATTGTGATGGCTTCACTCTTCTAACTCTTCATATGTTTTGTTCATTAAATATGCTACCTAGGTTTTGTTTGCTGCATACGATGTGTTTTTCTTCTCTTGGTTTCTGAACATGAGTTATCAGTGAAACTTGTGGTGGAATAAGTTGGTTTGGCATCAACCAAGAACCGAACCAAACCTGGCCTGTTTTAATATTTTGAGGATCTTGACCGAATGAAATTCAGATAGAGCTGAACCACATAGCTTGAGCTTTTGTGGATTGAGTCTATAAGCTTTAAACACCAAATGATCATAACTTTTCTTTCTTTCATTTCTTTTTCCTTCTTGTTTGACTGTTTAATGTGTGGTAAAATATTGTATCTGAGCCTTTGATGCACTGCCTGCTGAGCCCAACTAAAAGTTGAGTTATAACATAGGTATTACGAACTTTAGAATCTCTATCCACTGGTCATATCAAACATTTTGTAGTTGATTTTGATTCTCATTAATTCCCCCCATAGATCAACAATCTTGGTGAGAAATAAAAACTACTTTTGCAGTGATAAGGGCATAGTTTACTCAGCTCGGGCATATAAAATTCCAGAATGTTCCAGGGCTGCTGCTGGCACCCCACTGGTTCAGGTGCAGGACCTTCCCCTTCCATGCCATCAAATATTTGGATGTTGCCTTTTTCCTGTTTTCTAAAGGTTATCCTTGTTTTCCATGGTGGAGCCAGATCTTGTCCTTATCTGATGGTGAAAGAATAACTTCCATTATTCCTGTGAGCGAGTTTGCTGGAGATCAGTATCTTCTTATGCTTACTGCAAAGGGCTATATCAAGAAAGTATCTTTGAACTATTTCTCATCAATCAGGTCAACGGGGATTATAGCAATTCAATTGGTTTGTCTTCCAATTCTTGTATTAATTTTAATTTGGTGCGTAATAATAAGAGTATTATTGTAGGCCTCATACATTAGCTTGACAGGTTCCTAGTGATGAATTAAAATGGGTCCGTCGTTGCACAAATGATGATCTTGTGGCCTTGGCTTCACAAAATGGAATGGTTATTCTGAGTTCCTGTAAGATTGTAAGTGATCTTTCTGTACTTGTGTCGTATAAAAGAACTGGAATTGCTGAACCAAGATGCAATTGGTTAGATTAACACAAAGGCCAGTTGTTATTTTATTTATTTAATTTTGTGGAAGTAACATGAGCAAAGAAAGAATATATGCTCTTGTTTTTGGTTTCTTTTTAGATTCTTTTGTGTGTGTGAGTGATCAAATAACAGAATAAATAAGATGGCCAGGGCTGCATTTATTGCTTTTGTTTCTCTTGTTTTACTCAGTTTAGTTGAGATTCACGTCTTTGAGCTTTTGCAGGCTTGGAACCTTTTTTCCCACAATGTTTCGTTTGTTTGTTTGTTAATCATGCACTTCTTTTTAGATGAGTGGAGATGGGAGAGTAGATGTATTCATTTAAGAAACAAGAACAGTTTGAAGTATTTGGAATGATCAAGAGAATGTTCCGCTGCCTTAATTCTGTTCAAATAAAAGTAACCATAAAAGTAATCCATTTGAGAGTGTTTCTTTATCTTTTTATTCTATTGATTTGGACTCTTCATTCTTTTTCAATTTTTTCTTGCAATTCTTTTTAAATAAGATCATTGATAATCCTAATATTCCGATATTTATCCCTCTCAAGTTCATTTGGGGTGCATATGTGCCCCTAAAGGTTGAAGTTTTTTCATGGACTTTGGCTCATATGAAGCTTTAGTATCTATGATATAATTTAAAAGTGAAGTACAAATTGTTCTTCGCTCCCTCAACGGTGAGACGTTTGTGTGAGGGCTGAGAAGAGCACTGATCATTTGTTTTTACACTTCCCTATTGTGATGTCATATGGAGTGTATTTCAGCTAGCGGAGTTGGAGTGGGTTGTACCTCTTTGTGTGCTTTTGCTTTGTATTGACTTTGGAGGCTTTGGATTGAATAATAAAAAGGCTCTTTCGAGTTGTGGTGTTTGTGTGGTTATTTGTATTGTTTGGTTGGAAAGGAATGCTAGAATTTTTGAAGACAAATACAAAGACTGAGGGGGTATTTTTGGGATACAGTTTGTTATTGCACTTCTTTTTTGGGCTTTGGTATCTTCTCCTTTTAAGGGGATGCTTTTATTTTTGATTTCTAGGTTTGGAGAGTTGTTTGTAGACGGTTCTGTTTTTTGTAATTTCTATCTTTTGGTTCAGTGGACAGCTTGTCCCCCTTCTTTTTATTGATAAATTTCTTTGTTGTCAAAAAGAAAAAGGAAAAATAGCCCTATGTGGATGCCATCCAGCTTATGTACTGCATCACAATCCTTGTAAGATCTGGAACATCGTTGATTTGACTACTTGTTGATTTGGTACATTTATATGTACAATAGAAATATGTATATTTGTGTAGCCCTTACAAGTCTTAACGACAACAGTACAGTGACATGGGGTTCATGGTGGTTGTCTGCTTATTATATTATACCATATATTATCATCTCTCACTAAGTAGAAGATTTTTACACATCTTGACCTTGTCTCTGCTTGATTGAATGCTGAAATGTTGCTGTTTTAGTTTGTTTTTCTATCAATCTTTATTCCTTTTTTATCTTTTTCTATTGTTTTTTTTTTCTTCTTTTTTATAAGCTCAACATTTAAGAACTTCCCTGCTAGAAATTTTCTGTTCAATATCTTCATTTCATCTGGTCTGTAGCTGTCTTAATGGGTGATTCATTGCTTGTTTTTCATAGCCTTGTGATTCTGTAGATGTTCTGTACTTCTAATGGTACATTCCTTTTAAATTCGTGGTATTTTGGCTTAGATTCGAGCTCTTGGAAGAAATACTAGGGGTTCAATTGCAATGAGGCTAAAGGAAGGGGATAAAATGGCATGCATAGACATAATACCAGCAGTCATGCGGAAAGAGTTTGAGAGGATCTCAGAAGCTAATCAGGGCCGGTAATTCCTGAACCATTCTCATGGATTTCCACAAGTTTGATACCACTTCTGAGTTGCTACTTTACCAGGCTGTCGACCAAACTCAGCAGACACAAAGTCTGGAGTTATTTTTTTGGACCTTTGCTGTCTTTTGTTATGAGTAAGCCGTAAGCATCTGCCTTCTGTATGTAAATTTAGTACTAGTCTTTTGGTTATGTTGTATTTGATAGTCCAGTTACTACTAGTATGGCCATATCCAGCCGATACCCAGTATAGTTTTTTTTAGGTATTAGTTCTTATTCATGATGTTTTATATATACATTGGATTCAGTTTCCTGGAAAATGTGCAACATATTTATGGCCTTGCAACCCTTGAGTTGATGATAGTTCTTAGAGAGTGTTCTAGTTCTGAGAACCATGGTTATTGCAATCTTACGATTCGATACGAGTTTCAACTAAAATGATTTGATTCGTATTGTTATCATCTTAAATTGAATGAATCTTACAATTCGCTACGAATCAATGCGATTCAATTTTGCTTCCAAATGCATGAAACGACATCGTTTTTTCACATTAAAAAAAAAGAGAGATTAATTAATTACAGTAATACATTAATATACATATAATTTAGTTAGATTCATAATTATTTCATTTTTATAAATGTGAATTTTTGTATGTATATATATCATGTTAAATAAAGTGAATATTACGATTCATGATTTGAAAATAATGCTGAGAACTGAATCTTTTGTTCATATGCCCCTTGCCTGTTGCAATTGCATTCACATTTAAATCCTTCCAGTTTAAGTTCTGTTTTTTCATTCATACAGTGAGCGTTGTCCACAATTATTTTTCCATATTTTTTCCTTTCTAGTAATTAATTTATCTTTGAAACAGTGGCAGGAGCATGAGTGGCCCATGGTTGTTGTTTGTGTCCGAGAGTGGTTTTGGAAAGCGAGTTCCACTCTGTAGCTTCCGCTTATCACCTTTGAATAGGGTTGGTTTAATAGGTTACAAGGTATGTTGGATGAATTACTTTCTCAGTAAAATTAAAATTAAAAAAGAAATATATTATTATTTGCATCTTCTACTTCTTTAACATTTTTTCTGCTTCCCTTTTCTAGTTTTCATCTGAAGATGGCTTGGCAGCAGTATTTGTTGTGGGATTTTCCTTGGCTGGTAATGTTGTGATTATTTCAACGATTTTTGGTCTTTCTATTCACTACTGGGAATGACCATATTGGTGCTTAATGTTTTGAATAGATGATGGCGAAAGTGATGAAGAAGTGGTACTCTTGAGCCAGAGTGGGACAGTCAACAGAATAAAAGTTCGGGACATATCCATACAGTCACGCTATGCGAGGTAACCGTGAGATAAAATCATTTAATTATAGTGTAACTGGTAACCTGCTGAAAAATTGTCTAGCTCATTCAGACTGTCCAATTTTTAATTTTTCTGAAAGGAGAAATTCATTTTTCTTATTTTTATGTGAATTTTACTCCGTGATCCATATGTGAGTATTTGTCCCAATCTCCTACATGGCATGCCATGTCACATCCCAATGCCATGTTATCATCTTCATGAGCTTGGATCCACATGTCAGCTTTTTGAAGTGAGACACGTACCAATCGCACAATTCCATATGCTCCCATACGAGGTTGAGCCATGCCGATTGAGGCTAACATACATTGTCCTTGTGAGGCACCTCCCAGTCTACTAACCCAAACACGCTTGAGCCATCCCTCAGCTTGATCCTGTTAGGATCAAACACACCCAGAAAATAATCTCTCTCACACACACAACACAATATTTACGTGGTTCAGCTCAATGCTTACGTCCACGGAGCAGAAAAGAGAATTTCACTAAAATGGAGCAAAATACAAAAAACGAAAGAGATCAAACTCTCACTCAACTCACAGCTCTCTCTCTCTCAATTTTCTGATGATATAATACATCCTCTCCCTGCCGTCTCTATTTATACAGAGAGAGAGAGAGAGAGATACCAACCCACCAAAAATTTCTACCCTCTTTAATGGTGAATGGTGAAAATCAACAAAGGCAACAACGGGAAGAGAAGGGAGAGCTGATCTTCCAGATGCCCAGCTCAGACCTCCTTCTCTGGAGGTGGAAGTCTTCTTACGCCATCTTTGTTTTGCATCTCTACATGCATGCATGGGATTGGAACAACAATTCTCCCCTTCCATACCCATATGCATGACCGACTTCTCACTTGAAGTCTATCCCGGCAATGTCTCTGCAAATTTCGAGTTTGTCTCTCGAGACCACCTTTGTAAGCATGTCCACTAGATTCTTATTTGTATGAATCTTGATCAGTTCCAATAATTGCTTGTCCATCACTTCGTGTATCCAATGATACCGAACATCAATGTGCTTTGTGCGAGAATGGTACATCGAATTCTTGCTCAGGTCTATGGCACTCTGGCTATCACAATGTACCGTGAACTTTTTTTGCTTTAATCCCAACTCTTGGAGAAACCGTTTCAACCACATCTCTTTCCCTGGCAATATACTTTGCTTCGGTTGTGGATAAAGCAACACACTTTTGCAGCTTGGACTGCCAAGACACAGCTCCCCCTGCGAAAGTGAACATAAATCCTAATGTAGATTTCCTACCATCATGATTGCCTGCCATATCTGAATCAGTATAGTCTTCCAAGATTGGTTTAGCTCCTCCAAAGCACAAACACATTTTGGATGTACCCTTAAGGTATCTTAAAATCCACTTGACTGCTTCCCAATGCTCTTTCCCTGGATTGGAAAGAAATCTGCTTACTACTCCAACAACATGAGCAATATTTGGTCGGGTGGACACCATTGCATACATCAAACTCTCTACGGCAGATGAGTAGGGAATAGCCTCCATCTCTTCTCTTTCTTTTGTAGAGGAGGGACAAGAACTCTTGCTCAGCTTAAAATGATTAGCCAGTGGAGTACTGACTGGCTTGGCATCTTTCATGTTGAACTTCTCAATCACCTGTTGAAATACTTCTCCTGTGACAGTCACAACTTCTTGGCTTTCTTGTCATGCATAATTTTTATGTCCAAAATTTGCTATGCAGGGCCTAGGTCCTTCATGTCAAAGGACTGTGATAATTCCTTCAGTGATCTGATTGTTGTGGCAGCCTGTCCAACAATCAGTATGTTATCAACATAGACCAGAAGTATAATGAAGTTTTTATTGAGAAATTTCCTGACATATACACACTGGTCTGCAACAGTTCTCTTGTACTCATGACCCACCATGAATGGGTCAAACTTCTTGTACCATTGTCTCGGCGCTTGTTTGAGGCCGTAGAGACTCTTTTTCAATCTGCAGACTAAGTTTTCTTTCCCTTTGACTGTAAAACCTTCTGGTTGCTCCATATAAATTTCTTCCTTCAGATCACCATGGAGAAATGTCGTCTTCATATCCATCTGTTCAAGTTCCAAATTCAAACTGGTCGCTAGTTCCAAAACTACTCGAATGGATGTCATTTTCACAACTGGCGAGAAGATTTCATCAAAATCAATACCTTTCTTCTGCCTAAAACCTTTGACAACCAATCGAGCCTTATACTTGACTAGCATTCCGCTGCCATCTTTCTTCAACTTGAACACTCATTTGTTCTTCAGTGCTTTTCGACCTTGGGGAAGTTTCTCCAAATTATAAGTCTGATTCTTCTGCAAGGACTGTATCTCTTCTTGCATGGCTTGCTGCCAACTACTCTTCTCCTTCTGATTCTGAGCTTCTTGAAATTTTTTTGGCTCCTTCTCATCAATAAGCAAAATATACTCAGAAGTAGGGTATTAGAATGACGGCTTTGACTCTCTTGTTGATCTTCGTAATTGTGGACCAATAGTCTCTGGCAGAGGGGTTTGTGGCTCCTCCTGCTCAACACCTTCTGTTTCTGGATCTTTTTCTTTTGGAAATCCATTCTGTAACTCTATGTCATTGGTTGCATGCTGCAGTAGCTCTTCTTCATCAGTGGCATGCTGTGATGGTGCAGGATCGGGAATAATTTTTGAAACATAATCAACTTTGGGTTTGGCTAGTTGCCTAAAGTCTTCTAAGGTCTGGCCTTCTTGAAACACCACATTTCTGTTTCGAATGACCTTTTTGTTTTTCGGATCCCATAATCTGTATCCAAATTCTTTATCTCCATAGCCAATAAACATGCATGGAGTAGCTTTATTATCCAGCTTCTGTTTGTGCTCCTTGGATACATGTGCAAATGCTTTGCACCCAAATACTCTCAAGTGAGAGTAAGAAATCTCCCTTCCAGACCATATTTTTTTTGGAATATGAAAGTTCAGTGGAACGAATAATGATTTGTTGATCAGATAACAAGCAACACAAATAGTTTCTCATCAAAATGGCTTTGGTAGCTTTTTCATTTTGAGCATACATCTGACCTTCTCTACAATGGTCTGATTCATTCTTTCGGCTACACCATTGTGTTGTGGGGTTCCAGGAACAGCCTTCTCATGTCGAATGCCGCGAGTAGCACAGTAGGCTTCAAACTCCTTTGACGTGTACTCGCTTCCATTGTCTGTTCAGAGACACTTCAACTTCTTTTCGGTCTCCCTTTCTACCATGGCATGGAATGTCTGAAAATACTAGAACACCTCAGCTTTGGTCTTCAGGACATAAACCCATACCTTCCGTGATGCATTATCAATAAACGTTAGGAAGTATTTTCTGCCACCCAAAGATTCCACTTCTATGGGATCGCAAACATCAGAGTATAATTTGCTCAATAACTCTGATTGTCTTCTGGATGATGAGTGGAAAGCGACTCTATGATGCTTCCCAAATAAGCAGTTGTCACAAGGGTTCAATTTCGCATCTTTGGCAAAGGGAATAAGAGACTTCTTTGCCAAAATCTGCAACCCTTTTTCACTCATGTGACCCAGCCTTTCGTGCCACAAATTTGGTGATGCCTCATCTTTTACTGCATTGAGGCTGTCGAAGTTCACCTCCACATGAGTCTTGTATAGCGTGCCAATTGTCTGTCATCTGGCTACCACCAGAGATCCCTTCTTCAACTTCCATATGCCTTTGTCGAAGTAGTTCTCATAGCCTCGTCGATCTAAGGCTATCCTTGAGATAAGATTCAGGCGTAAATCGAGAACATGCCTGACATCTTTCAATACCATTGTGCACTCAACTTTGGTTTGGATGCGAACATCACCGATTCTCACAATCTTCGAAAAATTGGAGTTACCAATCTTTACTGTATCAAAATCTCTAGCTTGGTACGTACTGAAGAATTCCTTCTGGGATGTAGCGTGGTAGGAAGTTGATGTATCTACCACTCACTCGGTGTCGTTGTTTGACATATGGAGGCATTCTTCTTCTTCAACAGGAAATAATGCAATATCCTCTAAGACAGTAACTGTAGTGTTCCCATCTTCGATCTTATAGACACCTCATTTTTGACTGATCTTAAGACTCAGACGTCACCGATTGAGCGCTTGGTGATGTTGCATATTGTGCTCGTTCTGAGGTTGCGGAGTCCCGGCTGCGAGCCTTGCCTCCGGACTTCCGAATTCTTTTGTGCTTTGCCTCGGTTTGCGAATCAGGTTCCGTTTTCTCTGTTTTCTCTTTCCGAAGGGAGGGAGAGGTCTCGTAAATCATCTCTCAGTGGCCGTAGGCTACGTTTCGTGATCGTAGGCCATTTTTTCCGTTTGGAGCTCGGTTTTCGATTTTTCGGAGCCGACGGCTGTGTGCCTCGGTTCGGGACCACTTAACCACTTTCGTTTGTTCCGGTTTTTGGCACATACCTTATTTTCTTCCTTTTGAGGGACACTATGGTCTGAGAGACCGACTTCGTGATCGAATATTACTTACGGTACCTAACAGTCAGTTTTCGGGGCCCCGGGCTGCGCGTTTTGGCCCCCGAGCCTTGCTTGCAAGCATTGTTGGGCTTCGACCCAAACTGTAAATAATCATATTTTGAGCTCCTTTTCATGTTTGATTAAGGTCCTTTTGCTGTTTGAGGTCTCCTACTATCACTTGCCTCTTTAACTCTCTTTTAGGCCTATTTTTGCATGGTATTTTAGGCTTACTTATGAGCTGTTTTGGACTTGGTCATAAACTACAAAATGTCTTGTTTTGAGCCTCTCTTCAACTTTGTTGAAAGGCTCTCTCTGGGTTGAGGCCAGCAGCTACCACTTGTCTCTTTATCTCACTTTTTGGCCTTTTTTGGAGGGAAATTTCAATTTCAATTTCGCTCCCTTTTCCCCCACTCTTTTGCCTATATAAACACCCCCCAGTTCTGGTTTTAGGGGTTAGAAAATTTTGGTTTGAAGCTCTCACATTAAATCTCTCTATACTCTAAGCCTTAAAAACCTCTTTAGTTCTTCACCAACCCATAGCCCCACTCTTCCATCCTCCATTCCAGCAGCTTGAGGTTGTTCTTCAGAGCCTAGGAGTGTTGTATTTTGGTCCAAAAGGCTGTCAAAGATTAGTCTTCAAGGGTAAGTCATCTTCTTCTCTTTATTCTAGCTCCTTGTGTTTACTTTTTTGAGCTCCGACCCTAATTGAAAATAGCATTTTTTTGAGCTATGGCTATGCAATGCATGCATTATTTTGCCATGTTGCCATGTTCAAATGACACCCGATGCTTGAAATGAATCCCGAAACATGAAATTAGGTGCATGGAATGACCTATGGCTATGCAATGCATGCATTATTTGAACATGAAGTGTGAAGACAGAATCAAGACAGCCCCAAAACAAGCATATTTACAGTTTTAAGTAAGGCCAAACAGTGAACACAAATGGGGCTAAGCTAGCATGCAAAAATGGCCCTAAAATTGAGATAATGAAGCAAGTAGCAGTTGCTGGCCCCAAATGGTCGAGAGCCCTTCAACAAAGTTGAAGAGGGGCTCAAAACATGACATTTTACAGTTAGTGACCAAACCCAAAACAGTGCACAAGCAAGCCTAAAATACTATGCAAGATAAGGCCAAAAAGAGGGCTTCAACACAAAGTATACAAAAAATGCCTCAAAAAGCAAAAGACCCTTAATGAAACATGAAGAGGGGGTCAAAATAAGGCTATTTACAGTTCGGACCAGAGCTCAAAAACAGAAGTACAAGAGACTAACAAATCATGCAAAAGAGGGATACAAAGGCAAGTGGCAAATGGAAGCCTCAAACAGTGAGGAGTCCTTCAATAATGTTGAAGAAGGGCTTAAGGTAAGCCACTTTACAGTTTACAACATGCCTCAAAACAGTTTATACATAGGTCTAAAATACTATGCAAGGAAATGGCATAAAAGAAAGGTAAAGAAGCAAGTGCCACAAGGAAGCCTCAAACAGTGAGAGGCCCTTAAACAAACATGAAATAGAGCTCAAAAAAATGCTATTTTCAGTTAGGGGCGGAGCTCAAAAAAGTAAGCACAAGGAGCTAGAATATGAACCAAGAAAAGGGGAGAAGAGGATTTACTCTTGAAGACTAATCTTTGACAGCCTTTTGGACCAAAATGCAGCACTCATAGGCTCTGAAGAACAACCTCAAGCTGCTGGAATGGAGGATGGAAGGGTGGGGCTATGAGTTGGTGAAGAACCAAGGGGGTTTTTAAGGCTTAGAGTAGAGAGAGGTTTAATGTGAGAGCTCCAAATCAAAATTTTCTAACCCCTAAAACCAGAGCTGGGGGTGTTTATATAGGCAAAAGAGTGGGGGGAAAAGGGGGGGAAATTCAAATTCAAATTTCCTCCCAAAAAGTGAGATAAAGAGGCAAGTGGTAGCTGCTGGCCTCAAACCGAAGAGAGCCCTTCAACAAAGTTGAAGAGGGGCTCAAAATAAGACATTTTGTAATTTATGACCAAGTCCAAAACAGCTCACAAGTAAGTCTAAAATACCATGCAAAAATAGGCCTAAAAAAGAATTAAAGAGGCAAGTGATAGTAGGAGACCTTAAACAATAAAAGGTCCTTAATCAAACATGAAAAGGAGCTCAAAATATGACTATTTACAATTTGGGTCGGAGCCCAATAATGCTTGCAAGCAAGGCTCGGGGGCCAAAACGCGCAGCCTGGGGTCTCGAAAATTGACTGTTAGGCATCGGAAGTGGTGTTCGACCATGAAGTCAATCTCTCGGACCACAGTGTCCTTCAAAAGGGAGGAAATAAGGTATGTGCCAAAAACCAGAGCAAACAGAGGTGGTTAAGCGGTCCTGAGCAAGGCACCGCCGTCGGCTCAAAAATCGAATCGAGGCGTCAACGGGAAAAATGGCCTACGACCATGAAACGTAGCCTACGGCCACTAAGAGATGATATACGAGACCTCTCCCTCCCTTCGGGAAGAAAAAACGGAGATTGGTTCGCAAACCGAGGCAAAGCACAAAAGAGTCCGGAAGTCCGAAGGCAAGGCTCGCAGCTGGGATTCCGCAACTTCAGAACGAGCACAATATGCAACATCACCAAGCGCTCAATCGGTGACGTCTGAGTCTTAAGGTCGGTCAAAAATGAGGTGTCTATAGTTGTCCCTCTTTGACAGAACTCGAAAGTCATAAGAATGACGGGAGTGAATGTTAAAGCCCAGAGACGACTCATTTTTGACAAGGCCGAAGACTTAGACAAAGCAGACAAGATAGACAAAGATGTGCCCGCAGGCAGGGCAAAATGCAAATGATAATGCAAGAAGCTGAACATAACTTATGATCATGCAAAGAAACATAGGGACGTATCCCGGTGTTTCGGAAAGGTATAAGCATTGGAACGTATTCCAGATGCTCTTAACCAAAGATGGAAAAACATGGGGACGTATCCCGGTGTTTAGGGACGTATCCCAAGGTTTAGGGACGTATCTCGGTGTTTAGGGACGTATCCCAAGGTTTAGGGACGTATCCCCGAGGTTAGGGACGTATCCCAGAGGTTAGGGACGTATCCCAAAGATTAGGGACGTATTCCAGTGGTTAGAAAAGAAGGAGAAACATAGGGACGTATCCCGGTGTTTCAGGAGGAAAGAGAAACATAAGGACGTATCCCGGTATTCTACAAGGAATGTGAAACATAGGGACGTATCTCGGTGTTCTGCAAGGAATAAGAAACATAGGGACGTATCCCAATGTTCCTCAAGGAATGTGAAACATAGGGACGTATCCTGGTGTTCCGCAAGGAATGTGAAACATAGGGACGTATCCCGGTGTTTCGAAAAGGCAAGAGAAACATAGGGACGAATCCCGGTGTTTCGAAAAGAGGGAGAAATTTAGGGACGTATCCCGGTGTTTCAGAAAGAAGAGAGAAACGTAGGGACGTATCCCAGTGTTTCGGAAAAGGGATAAGCATTGGAACGTATTCCAAATGCTCTAAACCAGAGGAAGTCTGACCCGTCGCACGTGCGAGGAGAAAGAAAGACAATTGCAAGTGAAAATGTGCATAACAATGCAAGATAGATGTGCATAATCAATGCAATGAATGAGAATGACAATGCTAGTGAAGTGGGTGCATAACAATGCAATTGGAATGGGCATCACAATGCAAGCATGAGAAGTGCATAACAATGCGGGTGGAAGGATACATAACAATGCAAGTGGAATGTGCGTGACAACGCATATTTGAAACAAAATGCCAAATAAGGGAATACAAGCCTTAACGAGACTGGATTAAAACGCGACTTCCGATTTACCTTTCGGAGGGATTTGCAACACATTCAGCTTAAAAACGGGCACACCCTGATATTAGAGAGAGATAACATCTGTTGCTGCTTTAATCGCCATTCTGACTTGAAGCAGGCTTACACTTGGGATAGAGGCACGCTCATTCTTCGGAACATTGACAAGGTCTGAAGAGGTGCATCCGGAATACAATCTCAGAATTCGCTGAAGGTGAAACACACTCAGATGTTTCGATTTTCCCTCTTTTCTTTTGCTTTGCAGTTTGGAACCCACATAGCTTCAGATAGGTCCTTGTTTCACTGTTCTCACATGACCTGGGTTAAACCCTGCAGTTTTCGAAAGAACAAATTCTTTTTTTGCACAAATGTGGAGAATGGCACAGCACTCTGAGCACACAACAAATCATTTTTGAAATTGAGAAAATGAGTTTTCGACCAGGTATTGAGCCTACAACTGAACACAGCAAAGATGACCCAACAACGAAAAATAAAGGTAAACAACCTAAACACACCGAGACACACTCGGAATGACTCAAAGCAAGAATCGAGAAAAACAAAACAAAAGACATGACACACAGACGTGTTACAAAGACAAGAGACCTCTCAGTGCATGAGGAGCCAGTTTCTCTAGGTATTATTTCCCACCCTTTCTCATTTGTGATTCTCACATCACTCGGCCCTCAAGCTCTGTTTTTTTGAAAAAAAGCCATTTTCCTCACTTTTTCTCTCAGCGCACATCTCTCTATTCTTTAATCTCTCATTTTAAATCCCTCTCCTGGGTGGTTGATGGATAAACAGCAAGTTGTGGGCTCGTGCCCCTAGCATTCTGCTAGATTTTCATTCTTGTTTACAACAGTGAGTTTCTCCTACAGAGGGGTTGCGCTACAACTGGGTGTGTAGCAAATCTGCAGCTGACATCGATCGATGATGCTTTGCTGGGGAGTTTGGACGTGATTAGATTTGTCCGGATGAGGGAGTGGAATATCTTGATCCATTCCAATTCGTGCTTCGCACTTGGCTCGATACCTCGTTGCTCGGAGGATGAGAGAGCTTTCAGCCCTTTGCAATTAGCTTCAGTGGTGTCCTTTTCTGGCGAATATGGTGCCTTTTTCGGGAAATGCATTGACAATGGGGAAAAGACAGGAAGCCTGACTCAAATGTACCCCTAGTTCATCATTTTGACCATTTTTTATTTTGGTTTTCTACTAAAACAATTTTGATCAGCATAAGAGTTTGATTAACATGCTTGTTCGATTTTTGATTTGAAATCATGCAAGTCAGGCTATGAGTATTGAAAATTTTCCTTTTTTGGATCCAAGAAATGGTCCAGTTTTTTGGAAAAATAGAATAATTTTTGAGAGAAAATTAGTCAACCTCAGTAAAAATTCTCAAAAACTATTTTTGCAAACGACCACTGCTCAAAGAGCACGGAACTTACTCTTGAGATGCGCAATCTCAGATCCGAAGGAAAATTGCCCCTTGCTCAAAGGGAGCTGCATGGCAACGGAAAGTTGCCCCTTGTTTGAACGGCACCGCGGCGCATTAAATGGCAACGGAAAGTTGCCCCTTGTTTGAATGGCATCATAGCGCATTGTAGTCAGTCCTCGGAGCGATGATTACAACCGAATTCTCGGATACAGAGAAGGCAAAGATGATCAAAACCATTACATGGACACAATTGATTTGGAGGTGTTCGTAGCTGAACTTCAGAATGAAGTTGCCTACGTATCCCAAAGATGGGAATTAAGCCATACGTAGTTCGGGGTTAAGGTACACTCGGTTATTTAACCTCTCCTTTTATGCTCTAACTTTTGCCAAGGCGCCCGTTGCAGGTTTTCAACCTTGCGAGATGTGTTCTTCTTTTCTTTTCATTCTTTTTCATTTCTTTTCTTCTTTTTTTCTTTTTTTTTTTTCTTTTTCTTCATTTCTCTTTTTTTTTCATTCTTTGCATTTTTTTTTTTTTTTCTTTGCTCTAACTTTTGCTTGGGTCGCCCTTCCGGGTTTTCGGCCCAGCGAGCCTCTCAAAGGGTAAAAAGTGTAGCTTTGTCCATGTTGAATGGTTTTAAGATCTCGAAGCCATCCGTATCTAGGGGAATGACTACTGTATTAACTTGCAGAAGGATTCATCTTCGGCTCTTCGAGCACATCTGACATTTTTGCCCCTAGTTCGAAGGGTATTGCTATTCTAGCTTTGCAAGCTTCTTCTGATGAGGTTTGACCTTCTTGATCTGACTTTCATGTCTCTTGTTTGAGGGCTGCTTCAAATCTGGCTACACAGGCCTTACATTGTGGTCGACCGTTGAATATTCTGAATGCAAGTTCAAGGTTTGAAAGTAAAGGGGGGTCGAGTCTCGAGGCTGAGAGCGATCCTAAGCTGCGCAATCTCAAGAGCGATTTCACACATGTCTTTGCAAGACTGCGCAAAACATTTTTTGAAAGTTTTTAAGAAAGCGACAAATCGCTCGCGCTGAAGACAGTGTAGAACCAATTTGGATCAAAGTTAGGGTCCTTTTTAGTACTCACACTAACAAGCATGATTTCATTCATTAAGGGCTTAGCACGCCTCTCTTTCTCTCAGTTGATCAAATTTTTGCAAATCCCGAGGAATTCCTTCCTCTTTGTTTTTACCGTAGTGTTCAAAAAAAAAAAAATGAAAAACTTAGGTCATTACAATGACTTCAAGGCATAGAAAAGTAGGCGAAAAGCACTGTCATTTCATACAGAACTTCTGGCACAACTGGGGCAAGGCAGAAGCGAGCACAAGAATGTGAAAATCACTGTTGTTTCATTCAAAATCTGTTGGCGTTACTGGCTCCAAGGCAGAAACAGACTCAAAAGAAAACGAAAAGATAAACACAAAACAAGCAAGTGATGTTCGAGGTAACACCCTCGGCATCACCCGACTCCAACCAAAATAGGACTGACTCGGTACAACAAGACTGACCCAACTGACTCAGTAAGAAAAGATTGACTCTGTACAAAATAACAAGATTGACCCAATACCTAAGTCAGAATATACAAAAACCAACATTCACAAATGCTCAAAACAGTGCGTGCCATACACCATATCTGAAATAAACTGAACGCCGTCCGCAGGTGGTTGATCCCTCGATCACATCACATTATCTCCCACAAGTTTACTGATCAAGTGTCGATAGACTTTGCAGGACTTGGTGCGGGGATGACCTCGTTGTCAATCAAATTTTGTATCTCGTGGCGGAGATGGACGCAACTGTCGGTGTCATGACCGGTTTGTTGATGGAAAGCACAGTACTTAGTCGGGTCATGCTTTGGAGGGAGAAGATCGGGTAGAGGCCGTTGCTCTAACGATTTCAGATGTCCTTTCCTGAGTAGGATCCCCAGGGCTTTAGACAAAGACATATAGAGTGGGGTGAAAACCCTCTTGCCTCGGGGTAGATAGTCTGAAGTTCGGGGGTTTGAAGTGGATGCACCAACAAAGGGGGTGGCTGCTCTTGGTGTGGTGGTGGCGACCATGCCCACTTTGGAAGATCTTGCAGTTGCGTCATCGCTAGTGGTTGCATTCGAACTACGGGAAAATGCCCTCCTGGGCTGCTCCTTCTCCTGGTCAATAAGGCCTTGCTTCATAGCATCTTCGATCTGTACTCCCATCTCATGCAAGTCTGAAAAGGTAGGGAAGGGGAGCATGATCATTTTCTGCATTAGTTTGGGCTGGAGGTTGCACACAACCATTCGTATCTGATCCTTATCTGTTGGCCTAGTGGTCATCATTGAGGCCTTGGCCCTCCAGCGGGCTACGAATTCTGAGAAGCTCTCCTTAGGCTCCTGCCTCGTCGTCTCAAGATCACGGGTTGTAATCTCGATTTGGGTATTGTATGAATATTGTGTGACGAAGGCCTCGGCCATCTCCTCCCAGCTTCGTTTCACTGAATCCTCCAATTTGGCATACCAGATGGCCGCAATACCCGACAGGGTCCTATTAAAAAGGGAGAGCTTCTGTAATCTTGTCAAGCCCATCGGGCGCAGAACATCTGAAAACAAACTCAGGTGGACCATGTGATCTCCTGATCCGTCAAAACGGTTGATGTGAGGCATCTTGAACCTGTCTGGCAGTGTTACAGCTGCGTCGGTGTACCCGTCTTCAATGTCCAGGATGGATTTTACCCCTTGGGATTTTTTGAACAACTTTTCAAGCTTACTCAACTTCAACGCTGTAGGGTCGACCTCGAACTCGAAGGGAGAGTCCGGTAGATTGGTAGGTGTTTTGGACAGCTGGGGTAAAATTGGGGGCGGAGCCGGCCCTGTTGGAATGTCCGTATCTGCCTGGACATTTGGTGTCTCTCCGGGTGTTGGAGCTCCTGGTGGGAGAGGAGCTTGATGTGAAGCAGATGCTCCACTTTGCTGTTGCAACCTAGTGATGAGCTCGGCTTGCTGAGCCATGATTGCAGTCTGCTGCTTGGAAAATTTCGCTTGGAGGATAGCGTCTTGCTGCATAAGTTTCATAGTTTCCTGCATTTGACGCATCATTGCCTCCATCCCTGATGTATTCTGCTAATCCATCTGACTGATCGGTAGATCTATCTCTATGGCAACAATTGAGACCTCAATCCGACTGTTAAGGGCCACTGATCCGTAATTCTTGAATTGGTGATCTATGCTGACCCTTTACCTGTTTACGGCGAAGGAACACTGATTTGCCCTTAAATTGAGTTTCTAACCTAACAAAGTCTATCAGCACTAGTCCAATGTACCCGGGGGATATCGGAGCCTTCTGAAGCTATGGTTCCAGGACTACTTAGTAAAAGAGAAAACAGATAACACCTCAGCTCAACTTCACCAAGACAGAATCTGAGCATAGCGGGATGGTGTGCCCTTTCTTGAATTTCCGCCTAAAAATTACGCCTAAATCGATACCCTCGCAAAGCCGAATCCCAAAATATTGAATTGGTGCCCGCAGGCTTGATGCCCAAACTCGCGAACTGATACATGCATTCCTGTAGAGACGCACTCTAAAGCACATAATAGGTAAGTGAGAGCCAAAACACCCCTATGTTGGAGTAGGGTTTCCTTGTCATATTTTGTCAGGAGTTAGGGTTTCACTACGCACACAGCGGTTTCAAACAACCTATATTGGGTAAGCAACATGTCCTAGTTTGGAATGGTCACTATGGATTCCGAATATGCACTAGGTCGAATGGTCAAAAGGGTGCCCCGGTAAAACCGGGGTTTGTGTTCCCATATTGGCAGAGCCATAACCGGTCAGCCTTATGGTCATGCCTTGACAAGACAAGCCTCCGGCAAAACCGTTCAAGAATAGTAGATGGCAAACACGGTGTCCTAGGCGCACCAATGCAAATGAAATGCAAAGAAACACATAAGTGTAGTCAAAACCAGATATCATGAGTTCGAGTCAAGTTCTCTAAGTCCCCAGAGTCACGAAATTGTAACAAGCATGCGGGAACCTCGCTCTGACTCGGACTCGATTAGGTATTCACGGTTTTAATCTGAACCAAAGAGTCCAAATCCGGCAAATCGTTTTGAGAAAACAGATTTTTAGAAAAGAAGTGCCAAACATGGATTGCTTTGCCAAATACGGAGTCGCCACCTAAATATTTTATTTTGAAAAATTTAGGAAACCCTGACTCGTTGCCTAAGACCACGCGTCCGTCATCATCAAAGTTGCCTTGGCTCGGGAACTTGGGTACGATTGGGGAAGGTCACTTCGTGAGCACCCCTGTTCGCCCGATCAAAGATCGGCCTCTACTAACCATGATATTTAGTTTTGAAAATATTGTGTGCTCTTATTCCGGTTATTAGCCTAGATTTACTATGTGATGCACACAGCATACAAGTATAGACTGGATCGCTTGGATTGGAACGATTCATCAAATGTTTGTTTTAAGCCCACTAAATAGTGGCAAAATCATGTTTTTCTTAAGCCCACCCGAGAGTGGCAAATCCACGTCTTAGCCTACTTGTGAGTAGCACCATCAAACCATTTTAAAAAACAAACATGAAATGTTTTGTTCCAATTCAGGCGATCCAGTCTATACTTGTATGCTGTGCGCATCACATAGTAAATCTAGGCTAATAACCGGAATAAGAGCAAACAATGTTTTCAAAACTAAATATCATGGTTAGTAGAGGCCGATCTTTGATCGGGGGTGCTCACGAAGTGACCTTCTCCAATCGTACCCAAGTTCCCGAGCCGAGGCAACTTTGGTGATGACGGACACGTGGCCTTAGGCAACGAGTCAGGGTTTCCTAAATTTTTCAAAATAAAATATTTAGGTGGCGACTCTGTATCTGGCAAAGCAGTCCATGTTTGACACTTCTTTTTTAAAAATCTGTTTTCTCAAAACGATTTGCCGGATTTGGACTCTTTGATTCAGATTAAGAACCGTAACCTGAATCGAGTCCGAGCTGTAACGAGGTCCCCCGCGGGCTTGTTATAAGTCTTTGGCTGTTTATTGTCTTGTTTTTGTTCTCCCTTCAAGGCATAGCAATATTTCTTTATGTGACCCTCTTGGCCACAATGGTAACACTTGGACGGCTCGTACCTTCTCTGGACTTCTCTCTGTCTTGAGATCTTTCTCTGCTCCGTCTTCTGCTTTTGCTTCTTCCCCTGCCTCTGCCTCTATTTTCTGTGACGAGGGCATGGGACTGATCTCCACCCGTGTCTTTCTTTCTTGCCTCTTTACTAAATAGAGCATCAGTGACCATGTTTATGGTCAGTCTTCCTTCAGGTGCAGAGTTGTTGAGGAACACCACCAAAGTCTCCCAACTGTCTGGTAAAGAGTTAAGCAGCAATAGGGCCTACATCTCATCATCCAGCTCCATTTTGACAGTTGCCAGTTGGTTCACCAGATTTTGAAACTCACTGGTGTGTTCAGTAACATAGATACCGCCTCTCAGCTTCAAATTCACAAGTCTTCTCATCAGGAGGGCTTTGTTCCGAGCAGTCTTCAACTGGTACATGCCTTCCAACTTCATCCAGAGAGCATAGGCATCAGTCTCCTAGGTGACATGGTGGAAGACACTGTGATCGATCCATTGTTTGATCTGGCTAATGGTTTTTCGATTCTTTCTCTTCCAGTCTTCATGATTTTCCGTTGCTGGTTTGACTCTATGAAGCTCAATGGGGTCAAACAAATCTCGGCAGTACAAGAAATCTTCCATTTTGGGCTTCCAAATGGCATAGTTGGAAGCATTCAGCTTGATCATGGAGCCTGAAGTCGATGTTGATTCCTTCATCATACAGAAAGTGATCTTTGTCTGCAAAACAGGTTTTGCAGTGGAGTCCGGACTGGTTAAATTAGCCGGAAAAGCACTTCGGATTGCTAAAATAAAGACTTTAAATTTTTGAAAATTGATTTGCAAAATCCGACCGTATAGATGTGTCTAGAATATTCCAAATAATTGGAAAGCACTATTGGATCGCCCAAATCGGACCTCAAATGGCTCAAATCAAGCCAAAACAAGTTAAACGGTTCAGATCGGTGAAATCTGGTGCAGCTGAGAAGCACCGGATAATTTCTTCGGTTCGGCTGGCGTCAGCGGCTAATGGCACGGCTTGGTCAATGGCTCTGGTCAACGCGGCTTAGTCAATGGCTCAGATAACGTCAGCGGATGACATCAGGTCATCTAGTGCGCTTGCGTGCTTGCGCATGGGATCACGCGTCTTTTTCCTCTGGAAGCGCGTGGGCGGGCCTGAAAACGGTGTCAGTGGCGCTTGTGGCGTATGCGGAGTTGTCTGAGCTCTGTTTTCGACGCAGTATTCACTGTTGTGCTCATCTCGTCGGGAGCTTCAAGCTGATGTGATCAAAAGTGGATTTCGACCACTTTGATTTCTGGGCAATTTTTGAAAAACACTCTGTTTTTTCGAAAACGCACGAAATCGGCTTTGATACCACTTTGTTAGGATCAAACACACTCAGAAAATAATCTCTCACACACAGTGAACACAATATTTACGTGGTTCGGCCCAATGCCTACGTCCACGGAGTAGAAAAGAGAATTTCACTAAAATGGAGCAAAATACAAAAACAGAGGAAGAGATAAAACTCACTTAACTCATAAATCTCTCTCAATTTTTTGATGATACAATACATCCTCTCCTTCCCGTCTCTATTTATGCACAAAGAGAGAGAGAGAGAGAGATACCAACCCACAAAAAATTTCTACCCTCTTTAATGGTGAATGGTGAAAATCAACAAAGGCAACAACGGGAAGAGAAGGGAGAGCTGATCTTCCAGATGCCCAGCTCAGACCTCCTTCTCTGGAGGTGGAAGTCTGACTCGTTAATTTTTTAAAAAATATAAGACACGACACATGAGGGCACAAAAAAATATATAACTTCATACATTTGTTATGTCATATATAAGGATTAGCAATTATTATTTCATGAACATGAACATTTATTCAATGATGCTAACTAAATACAATACACTAATTTCTAAAGAGAAGTAATAAATTTACGTTGTTCTCTTTGGCATTGAATTTCAAGTTATTTTATTTAAGCTTATAATGTGTTTTATGTGCGTCTAAGCGATACACGTATTGTGAAGTGTCTGATTAGTGTCGTGTCGGTGTTCGACATGGTGTCTAACACGATACGATACCTTTTTAAAAGTGCATGTGCTTCTTAGGTTCCAACTAGATCGGGAAAATTCTCTTTTTGCCAGCACTCTTTTGTGTTCAATGGTTCAGCCCTCAACATGGAGAGGGGTGAGGGATGGCTCGTTCCATGATATTCAGCAATTTTTTTTTTTGTTTGGTGTTTTATATATAGAATGAAAAACTTGTAGTTCACGGTGGAGAGCCTCAAATAATGCTATGGGTCATGCTAACAAGTGCCCGAGGCACTTGATAAGGAGTAATTAATGGGTTTGCTTTCATTAATACATATTGAAATTTGTTAAATCTTAATGAATAATTATTTTTGTGCATAGAAAATGTGAAGAATTAATTATAAAATATGGTGTATAAATTTAAAAGCTACTGAAATAGTCAAAACAATAAATAAAAGCATCTAATTAAATGCACAAGTTAAAAATAGAAAGATTGACATGAAAGTCATTGTGTTTGGTTTTAATTTTTTGGATTTAATTTTTTTAAAATTAATTTTTTTGTTTTTAGTGAATATTTTTAAAATTTTAAGTAATTTAAATTTTTTTGTTAAATGTATCTTACTTAGATGTATTTAAAAAGTAAAATATTTATAAAAAGATATTTTAAAATTTTAATATATACACAAGAATACGAAAAATGTATTGAATTTATATATATATATATATGTATTTTTGTATTTTTGGTGTTTAGTAAATTTTTTAAAGATTTTTTTTTTCATAAATATTATATTTTTTAATTGTATTTATGTTAGGTATATCTAAAAAAAAAAAAAAAAATTTATTTAGAATGTTAAAAAAAAAAAATCAATGGAAATAAAAAAATATGAAAAATAAAAAATTTTAATTTTTTAGAAAGTGAGTTTAGAAAACTCAAACCAAACAAATCATAAATACACCCTGACAAGTGCCCTGAGGCACTTGCTAGCATTAGCGTAATACTAATTGTTTGTATAAAACTGATTTGAGTGTTCTAAAATAGTAACATTAATGCTAGCTTTAATGAGTTGGCAGCGCAGGAAAAAAAAAAAAAATAAAAAAAAAAAAATAAAAGCTAAATTATCACATCAGTGGTGGGGTTTATATGGTGTCACGTTATTTAGTGGTGTATTAATAGTGTTGAATTAGTGGTCTGACACATTTTTCTTGTTTGTATGCGAGCTTGAATTGTGGAAGGATTCAGTGTCTTATCATTTAGTGCTCTCTCTCTCTCATATCAATCGTGCACCTTTCTTATTTCTTTCCAGGGGGGTCATTTTGATGCGACTTGAGCACGATGGAAAGATTCAGTCTGCTTCATTGATTTCAGCGACAGAAAGCGAACCAGAGGAAGTTGAAGCTGCCTCTGAGGTTCTAAGTAAAGCCGTTGCATAGAAAATAAGAGTGTTTGGTGTTGATAGTAAAAATTTAAATTGTAGTATAAGGAAATCTTTCTCCTAATCATGAAACTGTCAATTGTGCTTTTAATGTTCAATGAGGAAATCTTTGATCTTGAGTTTTGAGTTCTCCCTCTTTTTCAGCTCTTAGGGCTTGTCTTGAATATTTATCTTTGTGATTAGTTAATGGTTGTGTAGAACGATGCTGCGATTGCAAAAATAAAATAAAAAAAAATTGGCACGGCACTTTTGCTAATAGAGACGGCCTTTTGATTTTTGATTTTGTTTGTTTTTCCCCTAGAGATAGAAGGGCAAAGATGAAACGATGTAGGTATGAATTGTCAATTTCAAATCATAGAACTTTGGACTGAAACCCCAGAAGTTGTGGGATGAATTAGTGGTGTTTTTAGTGGGATGAATCATTGTTGTTTTTCTTATATTTGTTTCTTTTATTTATAGTCAAAGCAACAAAGACAGTAACGTACAGAGTAAATACAGAAAGCAAAACAAGGTACTAAATTAACACAATACAAATAACGGGGGTTCTAGAGACCACTAATTTAGTGGCTTTAAGCTCACCATTAGTGAGGTGACAAAGTAAAAAAAAAAAAAACAGACATAATATAAACTGTGACAGTGGATGAGACTTACTATCACATCACTAATGATAGTTCTAATTAAAGCTCCCACTTATTTTCTTACAAATAAAGTCAAAAATCCGAAGGGATTCATCATCATCATGACCCCGGCTGAGATTCTTGATTTGTTGATTTGTTTATTTATTGTACTATATTAAACCGTGGATTAATT
The DNA here is from genome assembly GCA_025200525.1 of Camellia lanceoleosa. Classification (NCBI taxonomy): domain Eukaryota; kingdom Viridiplantae; phylum Streptophyta; class Magnoliopsida; order Ericales; family Theaceae; genus Camellia; species Camellia lanceoleosa. Next base: position 86,115,822 of record CM045763.1, read on the forward strand.
ATTCTATTTCTATTTCTTTTTCTTTTTCTTTGCAAAATTCCATTAAAAATAAATTTTGTTCACACCTTTTTGAGTAGGTTAATTATTATTATTTTTATAGTAAATATGGAAAATAATGGAATTCATGTTTCTTACTATTAAATGTGCACACAATAACTATCCAAAAAACAAATAGTGCACACAAAAATGTGGTATAGAGCTGAGCTACCAAATAATTTCAATTAGTGACTGCATTTAAAATTAAAATTCAGAACAGCTTTTTTTTTATATCTGAGTGTCTAGGCAGCGTTCGTGTACCTTGACTAATCTCGAGGTCTTAAAGTTAGGCAAATCTCTAGTGATCCTAAGGTGTGACTTGAACAAAATTCAAAACAACTTAAAATGACATTGATGATATACTTAAACACATTTTAAAAATCATAAAGTTTTTTAAAACTAAACTTGAATAACATCATACTTGGCTTAATAATTATTATAATAATTTAAATAAAAAAATTTCGAAATTGGTTCGTTATACAAACAAGTCAAATTTAAACACGTTTCAAAACTTAATAAAAATCAAATTTAAGCAACTCTCTATTGATCTTAACTCTGCTAGAAGTGATGACACACTAAAATTGTTGATAATCTTAATAACTTTCATTTTCTCGTGTTTGTTTGAATGGAAGACGACCACCATTGATCATGTCTTTCTCCATGATCGGAGTTCACCGATAACCACCTACCATCAAAATCAACTCGATGAAGAAGATGATATATTTAAGAAGATGTCTGATCTACTTAGATGATGATCATATCTACATCGATGATCGGTCTGATGATAATTTATTTAGAGCTGGATCTAAAAAAAATAGTTTCTAATACAAAATCTCTCTACATCCGCCTTTCCCCTTGATCTCTCTTTTTTTTTTTATGTTTTTCTAATGGAGAAAATTTGAGTTTCAAATTTTTTTGATTAATAAGGATAAATGCTTAATAGATTTTTGTTTTGAAACTATAACATTTTACAGTTTCAAAACTTACTTTTCAATTTGATCACTATTTAGATATTATTTGCTTGAACCTTACAAAAATTGAAAAATAACATATGTTTTCCCCATTGTTGTTGTTTTTTTTCGTTTCATTTTTTTTCCTTTTAATTTATCAATATTTAGCACATTTTGCTATGTTTTTTTTGCTATAATTTATTCATTTATTTTTTTTTTTTGACAATATTTAATTTAAAAAAAAGATTTTAATTAAAAATGTGTTGAACTAATTGGTGCAAGTGTTTTGTTTTGGGATTAGCTGGGTTTTGAACTTGGTACATGGGACTTATCAGTAAGTTCTCCATAATCTTATTTAAATTCAAAATTTATAAAAATTAAAACATTTTTTCAATTGAAAACTGAATTTTTTTTTAAAACTTGAAACAAGAGAAAATTGTTGAAAAATCCCCTTTAACAATTACCTAAGCCATTACGTCCATAGATTTTTTTATTAGTGAAAAGTCCAGACTTTGTTTTCAAGGACATTTTGTTTTCAGTTTTACCTCTCCATCTATTGAAAGTTTTTTCTGTTTGTTGAATTTTTTTTCTATCTGTTGAAAATATATTTGTGTGAAATTCTATCTGTTGAAATTCCTGTCCTATTTTTTTCCCTTATTTGTTCAAATATTTGACCAAATTTGATTATTTGTTCAATTTTTTTAATCAATCTGTGTAAAGCTATCTGTAAATTATTTTCATTATAAAGAGAGTTATCTATTGCAATTGCTAGAGAGAGTAATCTATTGCAATATCAAGCCAAGCCAAACCAAACCCTATCTGTTCAAAAAATATTATTTTTTCTATATATTCAAATCTCTCTCTCTCCCCTCCTCATCTCTTCAACACAAGAACAAGAAAGGAGAGGGTGGAGAAGGATTGGAAAAATGAGGTACGACAAAGAGTGGTGTCAATGAGCTTCTTCGACGACATGGTGGTTTCGTCTCGGCAGTCTCTCTGCCTCAACAAGTTTTCAACTTCAAGACCTCTTTGTGTTTCACGGTGAGGGAAATGGTTCAAGAGTAGGAGAATAGTGGTGGCGGCAGCGGACAAAGTCTGCTTCGCGCGATTATTTCAAACCCTAAATCTAGGGTTTAAAAAAAGAGAGAGAAAGAAAGATAGATAGTGTGTGTTTGTCTGTGATATTTTGGTCATTTTCATCTAAGTTTGTCCTTTTGGATAAAGTATTTCTGTCCTTGGATCTGTTACCAAACAAAATTGTAATTTAAATTTATGGACCGAGTGCCCTTGAAACAATTAATCGATCTAAATAGGACTACAAACGAGCCAAGCCAAGCCGAGCCTTAATATGTTTAGGCTTGTTTATTTAGATTTTAATGAGTTTGAGATCAAGACTTAATAAAAATTTAACAAACTGAATTCAAGCTGAGTTGGCTTAGGCTTGACTCGAGTTCGAGCTTGTTCATGAGCATTAAAGAACCAAAAAAATTATAAATTCATATTTGCTTATGAGACTAAAGTGACAATTGAAAGTTTGATTATACAATTATATATACAACATATTAAAAAAAAAGTCGATATTTTATTAAAATAATAATATCTACTACCATTATTATATAAATATATTATCTATAGTTAGCTATTATTTATATTTATATTTTTTAAATATATAAATAACATATTTATTTTTTATACATATTTTTATATTATTTAATATCTAAATAATAAATGTTAAATGAGCCGAGTTTACGAACCAAGTTTTAGTATGCCTGAACTTATTTATTAAAATTTTCCCGAGTTCGAACACCAAAAATTTAACAAATCGAGTTCAAACAAGCTTTTACCGAGTTGAGTTCGAACAAGTTCACATACCGCTTTATTTATTTGCAACCTTAAATCTAAATTATTATAATGTCCTAAAACTATCTAGTTTTTTTTGTTTTTTTGTTAGAAGAAGTGGGACTCTACGCCAACTCAAATGTTTGATTTTAGATAACAAATAAAATATCATTAATGCTAGGAACACAAAAACTACTCACAGAATGGGACACAAACTTCTTGTGTGGATTCCACATTTGAATTCCATCCGTGAGCCACACCTTTGTGCAAGGTTTGTGTGTGAATAATTTATGTGCACATATATTTATTCATATAATATACATAAAACCTGTAACCATTATTATTTTAGAGTATTATTATTTAGACTCAAAAGTTAAAATCACTTTCTAGACTTAGGAGTTTTGAGATGTTCTAAATAAGTAAATTTTTTAATTTTTTATGAAATATAGTTTGGGTTTAAAGTGATGTAGTAAACAGATGATGTGACTTAAATAGGATAATAACTTTTTGACTTTTTAATTTTTTTAAGAGATACCAAATCTAACCTTAGTGAAAATGATTAGTTAATAATTAAATTTTCTTGTGAGTTTAAAAAATGAATTTGTATGGTATATTTTTCATTATTTTATTATTATATTGTAAAACCCTAGCTTTGACAGGTATCAAAAAAACACACCACTCTGAAAATTTCCTAAAATCCTACTTGGGAGTGATTGTGATTTCACACCTCAAACCTACCTTACTCTGCAACTCACTCTCTCTCTCTCTCTCTCTCTCTCTCTCTCTCTCTCTTATTTTTCTCTATGATTCCTCAGTTCAATTCGCTCCCTTACCGTCCCAACCAGGCCCAGACCAATGGAACCACCACTGCTCCACCTGCTCAACAGGTCTCTCTCTCTCTCCCTCTCTCTCTCTCGTGTTATGTTTTTGTATAAAAATGTGTTAATTTGATATGTTTAACTTAGCAGGCTGCTCCATCTAATCATGGTCAAGGAAACCCAACAAACTTTTTTCCAAATTCCGCACAAAATCAGGCTCAAATTGGTGTAATCAATCCTCAAATTCCATTCCCTTTCAATAATTCCAATACCCATGTGAGCAATGGACCTGTGGCAACGCCCAATAGACTGATGATTTCGGCACCCATGTCTATGGGCGCTCCTAATCATAATCCTCTTCACCTGCAAAATGGTATGCCCGTTTTGGGTTCAACCAATGTTATGATGCCTCAACTTGTTCAATGCCAAGGTGGATTCGGTCCCCAAAATCCGAATTCGATGTCCATGAATCCAATGAATCTAATTCAACCACCGAACCAGTTTTTTGCTCATAATTCTGTCAACATGCCTCAGTATTTATGCCAAAATGCTGTTTTGCCGAATGGTCAATTCTGTTTGCAGAGTCCAATGCAAAACAATAGCCATCAGTTTGTCCAAATGCCAATGCCCAATTACACCCAAGTTGGTCCTTGTAATATGCAAATGTACCCAAATCAAGTTTCTCAGTCTATGGCTATTCAAAATCCCAATTTTTTTGCGAATCCGCAGTTTGGTATGGTGCATTCTAATGCAGTTGTCCAACCCAATAACCAAAATCAGCAAAATTTAGTTCTGTCATCAATGGACGCAAATGCAGCACGACAATCACATAATAATACTAGTCAACAGTCACAAGGGAACTCACCTCGGCATTCTGCTTTTGGTTCGGTTCCACAACCACCTCAGAATTTCACAAAGTCACAGGTAGTTTTCTGTTGCCTTCCACATATTTCCATTATGTATTTATCTAAGAATGCCGACCCCATTTGATGGGACTTAAGGCCTGGTTTGATTTGGTTTGGTATTTATCTAAGAATCCTGAACTGCTTTATTAGCGTGAAATGATATTGTTCATGGCCACGACCTTCATATGAAGGCACAGTGCTACCTAAAGTGATTTGCTTCTCTTGATATTAGTAGAGAAATTTACTGGTTGTTGTTAATAACAATAAGGCAACCGAACTATAATCCTTGTTGTTGACAATAGGACACCAACTTTTGACATCACTTTGATACCTACCTACTTATCAAAAAAAGACATCACTTTGAGAATCAGGAAAAGGAGGTCATCAATTTTTATGCTTCACCAATTTGTTGAGAGAGACTACCGAAACTTAAACCGAGTTGTAACGGAGGTTTTCTTGAAGGAGAGAAAAAGGAGTTGAAAGGCAGTAATGGATGTTTTGGAATCACCCTATGCTCTATCTTGACCCAGGAGCATTGCATAATCTTGATATTGATCATGCTTTCTAGTTACTGTTATTATATATATGCACACATACTGAAAAAAGCAACACTATGGCTGATGTCTATTTCAAACCCAAGTACATATTTCTACTATTGGGTGGTGGAATGTGCTACCTTGTTGACCCAAATGTATTATGACATGTTTCAAATTTTTGAGAGTTTTGCGTGTAAATCTTTTTTCTTTTCGCACACTCTCAACCCCAAAAGTAAAAAATAAAAGTAATACTAAAAACAATAAAAAAAAAATTTAACAAAATATCCTTCATTCTTTTCTTTTTTGAAGTATTTTGTGACTATTCCCTCCATTGTTATTATGTATACTCTTTAATGAATGAGCTATACCTGTGTTTAACTTTTACTACCATCAAGTATTGCAGGGAAATTTCAGAAAAGATGGTGGGATTAATAATTCGAATAACAACTGGAAGAATTCTCAAAACACAAACTTCACGAAGAATCTGAGAAAAGATGCATCACATAAGGGGTATGTTTTGGTTTATTAACATAGAGCCTTTTAATATGTTGAAAAAACTAGTACCAATTTATTGTGATTCACGTCAATTCAAATTTGTCCAGATTTTCGAAGTCTCAGTTTCATAATATGCCAAATGCAAAAGGAAAGTCGAGGTTTCATAATAAATATGGGGGGAAAGGTTTGTACTGTTTTATGCCTTGCTACCCAGTTTCAAGTTTTTATTTTTATATTTTAATGGTTTATTAATTGCTTGTTTGTCCATTCTCGTGCATGTGTGTGCTCAAGTTGTGCATCTGCATGTGCCATAATGTTTGTTTGATGGTACCAAAATATCTACTGAAGGGTGAAAAATAATTCAATATTGAAGACATAAACCTGGAGGCTATGCCAAATATATGAGTTCATATACATTTGAAAAATCAAAACTCGTAGGTGTGTATATATGTACTTAATAGTAAGTTAAGGGGACTCGAACTTCAGTCTCTTTATTGGTGCAATGTGACCTAAGCTGTTGGGTGTACCCTTCATGTATATATACATATATATGTACATGCAGGAGTAGTGTCTATATTATATGTCACATCTGTATAGCCTTTGATGAGTCCCACTCAAATTGTATGAATGAACTAGCTAAATATCAGATGTGATTTTAAGGTTCTCATGGAGAGGAAATGTTCTTAGCTTAATCTGTAAGTAAAAAAACAGGGAAATCTGTGTCGTGGAGGGCAATTAGTTAAACAGTCACAAGTCATATGGAAGAACTAGTTAATACTTAAAATTGTGCTTGGGTCACAAAGTTATTAATGAGGGAGAGTGAAGACATTCTTTGTTGGGGCATGAACTTGATTTTAAGAGGTTTGTGCATATCTGAGCTCTAGATTTGCTGTTGTTTTCCATTTTTCAAAATTACCTTATAAGGACTTGGACAAGGCATGAGATACGCATTTGGCATGGCATTGGAAACAACAATCCTTGAAATCTAAGTAATTTTTCAAAAAATATATATAATTTTATTTATATATTATATGTCTAAAATAAAAAATTTATTAATTTTTATACAATTTTTATACAATTATAATAATAATAAAATTAATAAACATATATTTTTTAATTTTTTTAATAAAATGAGTTTTTAAAATAAAAATAATTTATTTTATTAATTTTATGTTCAACAAAAAAATAAGGATAAAAAAAGAAAGAAGAAAAAAAGATGAATATAATAGAGGGAAAAAAAAAAAAAGAAACAATACTAATAGAGGAGAGAGAGATAGAGTAAAAAAAGCAAGGCGAAGGGGAGAGAAAAACCAGAGAGCGAAATGGAGGAGAAGAGGAAGAAAATGAAGAGAAAAAGAAGGAGGAGGAAGACGAAGAGAAGGAGAAGGAGAAGAAGGAGAGAGAAGATGAAGAATATCACCTCAAGTTCTTCGATTGGACATTGAGTTAGGGTTCTTCCTCCTCAATCTCTTTCTCTCTTAGGGTTTCTCTCCATCGATCTCCTTCTAGAGTGTCGGCGTGTCCATGTGAAAAATTTCAAAAAAAGGGATACGTTAGAGAGGTGAGGCCTAGGGCTTAGCTTGAAATCCTACTTCATATGATAATTGATTTAGGACTCTTAACTTAGCAAAGGTGTTAATTGGTTTGGAATCTTTGCAGGTTGAGGTTGTTGCTGGAAAATGGAGAAAAAAGGACAATGCACAAATAGAAACTCAATAATGAGTCAGCTTGCTACCCTAGGGGATCCACCAAAATTATAAGAGAAAGAAACACGAGAACTCGTTTTTTCTCAAAAAGTCTAAGCCTGACATTTACATTACAAAAAAATAATAAGAAGAAGAAAGAAAAAAAGGAAACCTATGAAAGTGCCCTTCTTTTGGTACATATCGAAGTAAAGAATAACAGTTTGCAGGTGGTGCACACTAGTCTCTCTCTAGCTTTCTAAGTAAGGTTTTATGATATAGGACAATTTTAAAAAATTGGTGTAATATCACCTATAATCTATGTTACATGGACTCAGGTACAGGTATTGGGTGCGGGTATGTATCTAGAGGTCGGACTCACCAAATCATAAATTTAAGAATACGCGGACTCGGCAAAAAAATGTCATATTTTTATATTTTTAATCTAATATGTGAGATAAAATGGTACTATATTTAACTTGTAATGTCAAAATGACATTTATAGCAATTATACAATAATATGTACATATAATAATAGTGTTATATACAATTATATAAGAAATATCCGTTGAAAAGTATCCGACACATATCTCATATCCTTGTCCGAGTGTCGGGTGTCCGACACGGGTATTTGATTTATTTTGAAGAGTCCATGTAACATAGCCTATAATTGGAATCGTGGTGGGTTTTGGTTATGGAAAGTTATGGGTTAATGATTCTAGAGGTGGAAGGAATGTTTAGGTTTTCTAGACAAAAGAGGTTGAATTTTTCTTCGGTTTGAATATTGACAGTTTGTTGAATTTTTCAAAAATAAGGTTGGAATTCTCTCAAGACTATGGAGATTGAATTGGTAGGGAAAGGGGATAGAGTTGTAGAGAAATCAATAGATTAGGGTTTTGGAGCTACAAAGGCTATGTTTTGGACTTCAGGTGCTGCGAATAGCACCCTTATAATAGTGTTTATATCCCACCTAGAATTCCTTAGAAATAATGGAATGTAATACTGCATGAAGTAGCACAGTGAAGTTTCACACGATTCACACAAATACTCAAAATCCAACAGAAGAAGAAGAAGAAGAAGAAGAAGAAGAAGAAGAATTAATGGAATCCCACCTAGAATTCTTTAGAAATAATGGAAAGTAATGCTGCATAAAGTATCATGGTGAAGTTTCACACGATTCACACAAATTTTCAAAATCCAACTCTTAACGAATAGACAGATAGGAATTCCACCTAGAATTTATTAGGAATTACCCAAGGTTAGGCTGCATAAAGCATCACAACAAAATTTAAAAGAACTCGCACAAATTCCCAAAATCCAACCCAACTCATAACAAATAGATCTGTTTTCTCCTAATTATACCAGTGCTATGACTTATAATTAAAAACCTAAGGAACTTGGACCATGTAAAATATTTAATACCTAATTTATTAAAAAATAGAAATATTTTATACTTAAATAACACTTCATGTAATGATCCCATAACATGACCTGACCCATGATGAGTGACCCCAATTGCCCAAACAGATTTCAGTTTTTTACTGTTATTTTTATTTTCTTTGCAGAACTATTAAAGAAGCTTTTGCAAATAAATTGGGGACATTTTTAAATTATTATATATATTTTTTTTGTTAAAAGCAAATTTCAGGCTATTATTAATAAAGCACTTATCTTAGAAATGGTCCACCTATGTATTGCATGTTTGTGTAGCAGTTATTTTATTTTACTTTTTTTTTGCCCATTGAGGTAAAATGATGCTTATTGTTGTGTTTTGAATATTTTCAAATTTTTATGTATCCAGAAATATATTCCTTTATTTTTTTTTTCCTTTCCCAAAGCAGGATATAAAAATGATGGGTCAAGAACATGCGAGCTTGCTGATTCTACCAACCAAACTCGGGTCGAACATAAGAGGTAACTGCAGCCAGATTTGACTATATTTTATTTGTCTTTCTACCTAATACAAAAACTCTAATTGAACTAACAATCATTGGTGACATGAATGTACAATCTCTTGATGATGATTAATTCTTCAAACGTCCTGATTAAACAATAATATATCCCTAACATGGTTCAAGTTTATTGTTACAAAAATGGTAAAAATCCAGGTTTTTAAATAAATAAATTTTTTTTTTTTTTTATTTTATATGGGTTAGGGTTGGGTTTGGGTTTGAGTGATGTGTTAGTGAGGTGATGTGAATAAAAATAAGTGACTGTGACTTATATAGGAATTTTTTTTTTTGACTTTTTGGATTTTTTTGAGGATGCCAAACTTGGCTTGTTGTCTACGTAAAAATTTCGAGCACATATTGCAGATTGGTTGATTTACTCTTATCTTCATTTACTGCTTAGTTTTGTTTTTACTTCTTAGGGTATCAAATAAGGGTACTTTGTGTGATCTATTGTTTCTCTTTTATTCCCTTTTTTTTTTATTATATATAATTTCTTACTATCCTCTTTCCTTTAAATGAAGATCTATATCTTTGAATTACACTGAACAAGAAATCCAACAGTGGCGTGAAGCACGCAAGAAGAACTATCCATCAAAATTCAACATAGAGAAGGTTTTATCATCTGCAGTACATTCTGTCCTTGATTTCTGTCAGTAATTGGTTGTTCCTCTTAACAATGATTTTATTGTCCTGCAGAAACTGGCTGAAAAGCTGACAGAACCTGAGGTTACTGACAGAGATGCAAAATTGCGACGTGAGGTACACTGATCTACAACTACATCTATAAGCAGTAAATGAATGCCAGCACAGGTTATGAATTGAATGGAAAATTAAGAAAACTAGATTTATTTGAATATTGATCTAGTATATACAGCAATAGTCCCTCTGTTCAAAAGAAAAGAAAAAAAAATAAAAATTAAAAAATAGACGTGTCTGTGAATTTGTGTTCTTCTGAAATATTTTATTGACATTCAGGTTTTTAGTTCTAGGGAAAATTATTAAATACTCTGGAAATACCATGTGGCATTGTCTATGTGGTACTCCTGGCCAATGGAAAACTGCAACGCACTAAAGTTGGTCATTGTTCATCTTTCAACTACCTAACAAAAGTGAGTTAGCATATCCAATCCATAAAATTTTTCACTATGTCATTGGTTTGGAGCACTATGTAGACAATGCTACATGATGCTACGGGTTCTAGAGTTTGGTGTTTTATGTACAAAAAACATGGGGGGTAATCAAAATTCTAGATTTTTCCACTGTTGGCATTACATACCAAATTTAGCCTTTTACCTGAGATGTTTAACCTACATCCACTTTGCATTGAGATTTCCTGTCATCAATAATAATTTCTTTTACCCCTCTGATTTTGTTTTTATTAATTTTTAAAATCTGTTTTGTGGTGTGATAAGTTGAAAATCTTATTTGCAGCAACTCAAAGAAGTTTTGGCAAAACAGGCTCAGCTAGGTTGTGAAGTTGCTGAAATTCCATTATATTACCTTTCTGATTCAGAGAAACGAGTGCACGGAAAGGAAGTAGATAAAAAATCATGGACAAAGAAGGAGAGGTTCCAAAACAAGTTTAACAAAAGGGGAAGATTCCATCAAAATGAAAGGTTTGGAAGGAAGCAACAATCAGCAGATGATGATCCATCAAACTTAGCAGATCAAGATGAACGGTTTTCCAAGAAGCAAAAGTTAGCCGACAATGATTTGAACAAAAAGCAGCCAACTCTTTTGCAAAGGCTATTGAGTGCTGATATTAGGAGAGATAAAAGTCGTCTGTTGCAGGTTTTTAGGTTCATGGTGATGAATTCTTTCTTCAAAGATTGGCCCGAGAAATCTCTGAGATTCCCTTTGGTAATAGTTAAAGATGCTGTGGGTGAGGTAGTTGAAGAAAAATCCTTGAGTTCAGGAAAAGGTGTTTCTGAAGCCTACATCAAGACAAGTATCCAAGAATCCGAGTGTGGCGATTATCATGACGATGGAGGTGATAAGGACGAGGATGACAACAATGGCGATGATGAACATGATGTGCAAGCCAAAGAAGCGGTGTGTTTTGCTAGCGTAAAAGGCAGTATGGGAGTTGAAATTGAACATGAGGAAGAAGAGGGAGAAATTATTGACTAAGGAGAAGAGGAACCTGATGACAGTAGTGGCAATGATGAAATTTATGGGTTTTTTTTTTTGTAAAACGATTTGTGAAGGAGAAAAGAAAGTACGAAAATATAATTTGTATTTTATTCTATTTTCTCTCTACAAATATCAGATCCAAACAGAGTCTTCATTGAGGTTGCTTTGCCCAGAGAGGCCTTCCATCAAGGTGACCCGCTATCGCCTTATCTTTTTCTTCTTGTTTTGCAAGTGTTATCGGAGGGTTTTTCTCACTTAGCCACCAATAATATTTGTTAGGGTATTTCTATAAACAAAAATGTTTGGGGGCTCTAATTAGAGCCACCACTAATGATGTGGTAGTGGGTTCTATCTACTATCACAGTGTTGTTATGTCTTGATTTTTTTTTGTAAGGTTGCCACCTGTTTAGAACTCTTGTTAGAGTTGGTGTTTTAGTGGTCTCTAGCAGGACTGTTCTATAAGTTGGAATTTGTCACCAGTTTTCCACCTACTTTTTGCTGATGACATTTAAGAATTGTTTGAGATGTCCTAAACAAGTATATTTTTTGTCTTTTTAGACTAAAAAGTTGAGGAAAAAATATATGGATGTTTTGGTTAACTTTTTCACTTTTTACGAAAAAATGTGTATTAAAAAATTGTATAAATTAATGTGTAAGTTTTGACAGTGTAGGCTGTACGGTGGCAGCAAGGTTTCCAGAGTGGTGTAATAGAAAATAGTTGTTTCCTTTTCAGGTAACCATTTGGACGGTGCTCTTTGGCTAGTGGAGGTCCACCACGGGCCCTGTTTTGCTAATCGGAACTGTTTAATGTGTACAACTCGTCAAGTATTATATGTTTGAAAAAAATTACATTGATCGGATATTTATAGCTATCTGATCGGATTATTTTTTTGTCAATCGTTAACTATAACACCATCTATTTTTTATACAAAATTGATTTGATCATATATTTAGCGATATCCTATCAACGTGATGTTTTACAGGTATATAGTACTAGACGAGTTCTATACATTAAATGGTTCGGATTATCAAAACGGGACTACTAGTGGACCCTCATGGGCCTAACATTACCGTCCAACTTAGTGAATATATATATGTAATTTTTTTTTTGTTCCTTTCACAGTACTTTCCCATTAATTCAATACCTTTCACAGTGTACAATTGGTTTGTATTAAAATATTATGCATATTAATTTTTTTATATTTTTAATTTATAAATAATGATAACTTTTTTACCTTTTTTTTTTTTTTGTTGTTGTTACTTTTTGACTTTTTGAATTTTTTCTCGCATCCAAACCAAGCCTTAGTTTTATAGATTTGTGCCCCAAGGAGGTGGGTGTTTACATTGGTTCCTTGAATCCTTTTGTTGTGCCTCTGGTTTGAAAATTAACTATCACAAATCTGAATTGTTTGTTAGCCCCCAATGTAACCTCAAATCACAGACAACTTGACAACATTTTAAAGATCCGCTGTGTTAGCAAACCGGGCATTTATTCGGGGGTGTGTCTTGACTTTTCTTGTCGGAAAAAATCTTAAGTTTTTCAGGCTTTGGTGGACAAAATTCAGAATAAATTTTAAAGTTGGAGATGTAATCTCCTTAATATTGTAGGACGGAGCACTTGGGTCAGACATGTAGTCAAACTATCCCCATCTACACATTTTTGAAATTCCTCAAAATGTTTTGGATCAAATCTCTTCTATCACCTAAAAATTTTCTGGTTTTCAACCAAAGAAAATGGTCTATTTTGGCAAAGCTGGGACAAGGTTTGCTTGCCCAAGAGTTGGGAAGGACTTGGCTTTCGGGATCTTGGCTGTTTGAATCAAGCCCTACTAGCTAAGCAAGCTTGGAAAAATATTTCAAATCCTGAATCCCTTCTTTCTTGAGTGCTTATGGGCAAGTATGGCATAAAAACAAAACAAAAATGATAGACACTTCTTTTTTTCTTTGACCCCACAACCCTCACAGACACATATCAGTGAGTGATAGGCAGAAGAAAAAATAAAAACAAAAAACAAAAAGCAAAAAGTTGATCAATCTTAATACATTATGAGTGGTAGGGGTCAAAAAAAGGGCGACTCAACCTTTTTTCAAAACAAAATGTGGTCAAAATGCGGTCAAAATGCATCTTGGGGTTGGAGAAGTGACTTATGGGGAAGAGACTTGCTTTTTTTAGGGGTGAGATGGTAGTTGGAACGAGAAATTGATTAACTCATTAGAGGATCAACGGATTCCTTCCATAGAAAATCCCTTGAGAGGGTAGGGTTTGTCAAGACACTTTTCTTCACTTACTATATCTCACTTCATTGACAGGCATAATAATTGTTGGTGTTTGAATATTTTGACTCTTTTTTTCTTTTTTTCAGAAAATAGTATAAAACACATTCAAGGTATTCATGTGTCTTCAATGCGTAGGATTGATAACTCAGTTTGGGGGATTGATAAGTCTGTTTGGGGGTCATACAAAATTTGGAGATTATACTGTCAAATCTGGTAATTGGCAAACTCTCAAAAGATTTGTCATTCATAAGCAGCTTGATATCTCTCGGGACAATCCCCTTTGGACATGACTTTGGAAGCTTAAAATTCCCCTAAAATGGTCCATATTTATATGAAAATATCTTCACAATAATCTTCTATCACCGTTTGTAGGGTTGAGTTAGAAATCCGTGAAATTTGAAATCCGATCCAATTCAATCAAATCCAGTAGGTTTGGATTAGTTTTTTTAAATCCGTGGTTTGGTTCCGGATATGAAAATTAAAAATTCATAGTTCACGGATTGGTTCCGGATTGAACCCCACGGTTCCGGATTGAAACCGATCCGGACCGTATACAAATAGTCTATATTTTTATTATACACCCTCCTGCATAGTATCTTTTTTTTATTTTATATAAAACTTAAATTCAAACATAAACTCACATAGTATCTTCTTTTATTAATTTTGTTTGCTAGTTTTTAATGTTAATTTGTAATGGTCTAAATACTTATGGTGGAACCAGTTTTCTAATGGTTGTTTAAATTCTAGAACAGTATGTCGCTATTATGAAAAGACATGTTGCTATTGTGAAACTAATATTATGTTTTTATGAAATTAAAGTATTATATATATATATATATATATTTTTGTTATTTAATTATATAAATCTGTGGTCCTAAACCGATCCAATCCGTGTTTAAATGGATTGGTTCGGATTGGTTCCACTATTTAAACGGATTGGATTGGTTCCAATTTTTCAGGAACCGTAAATAATGAATTGGTCCTGATTTTACCCCAATCCGGTCCAATCCGAACCCTGCTCACCCCTAACCGTTTGCAGCGGAAGCTACTGCTTGTCAACAGACTATCAGGTCTCGATTGGAAACATGTTTTTTTAGTAATTTTTTGACTTTTTAATTAAAATATGATGTAAAAAACCTGAAGTGTTTGAGATAATTTTTTAATTTTTTATGAAAAAATGTACAAAAAGTAAAAAGAAAATAGAATATTTAATTTTTTAATATAAATTTTAACTTTTTATTTTTTTAGTGACTTTTTAACTTTTAAACTAAAAAATAATGTTGCCAAATGAGATCTCAATATGGACAAAGGAGCAAATATTGTTGAACATCTATATATGTACGGACTCATAGGTTTTAATTAATGTACTATAAAAAAGAGTTCATCATTTTTTATCCTCCGCAACTTTAGTGAAGGATATATGATCTAATAGTATGTATTTTAATTTTCTTAACGTATATAAAGTCAATAGGTTGGCCGTAAAGCCAACACATGACTTGCCTAGGCTTGTAAATGACTTTACTTGATGTTTGCCGTCCCCAAAAAAAAAAAAAAAAAAAAAAGGGCTAGAGGCATTAGCAAATGGCAGTGTCTAAGAGTTCAGCTTGAGCATGGTTTCTTTACCCAATGAAGAATTTGACTAATGATTAATGGGAGTAACCACACATTATTGTAAGGATAAATAACATATAAGTGATTTATAGAAAAAATAATTATAGAAAGTGATAAAAATTATAAATATTAATAATTACTAATTTTTTTTATTAATATGCAATAATTTTTAAACATTATTATAGAATGGTAATTTCTTCTTATTATAATATGAATCTTAGTTGTGCCAAAGAATAAAAATGACATTTCATTGAATGGAATTTCTTGTGTGCCTTTTATAAAATACTCCTTTGATCGAGGGCTCTCAAACCTATGCCAAAAAGGAAGACAAACTCATGTTGATGAATAATGGAACTCCTTAATTCGTCGAGTAAAAAGGAAAGGTATAAGTTTGTCATGAATGATCCAATATCGAATACTGTAATAATATTAGCAAAAGAACGGGTTTATTTGCTTCCAGACATGCTTAGCTCCACATATTCATGTACAGTAAAAGGGAGGATTGATTATATCAAAGATTGGGTCAATAAATGAAAATTCACTGAGATGATTTTCATTGTAAATAGACAGTAGAAAATAGTGGGGGTTTTTTTTTCACTAGTAATACTTTCGACCACCACCCCTTCATTACCAGTACAACTGTCACTGCCAAAATTACCATAACTCTCTATTTCCCCAACCATATAGTTATTATTACCTTAGCAACCGTAATTGTTACCACTACCACTTCAACTACAACACCACCCATTCACCATCATCATAACCACTATGCCTCTAATAAGCTCGGCTCGGCTCGTTTAATAAACGAGCCGAGTTCGAGCTCGAATATTAGGCTCGTTTAGTAAACGAGCCGAGCTCGAGCTCGCATAAGCTCGGCTCGTTTATTTTTATTTAAATTATATAATAAATACATTATTTATATATTAAAAATATATAAATATATATATATATATATAAATAATAATATAAATAATATTAAAAAAAGTTATCGCGCCGAGCCGAGCCAAACTCGAGTTTCATTAAAATTAACGAGCCGAGCCGAGCTCGAACCCAGTTCCTTATCGAGCCGAGCTCAAGTTCAACAAACGAGCTCGATAAGTAAATGAGCCGAGCTCAAGCTCGGCTCAGCTCGGTTCGTTTGCATACTACCTCCACCTCACCATCATACTACAAAATTTGAAAGTGAAAATGTGAAAACAGTAAATTCATATTTCATATGATATATATCAAATAATTTGTTTTAATTCAGCCATATTTTGACATAAAAAAATTCAACATTCAATTTTTAATTTTATCCAACACCACCTAAGTCTCTATTAGTAAAAATTATGTTCACTCTCAATCGATAGGATTTGAACAATAATTTACACAAACAATTGAACAAACTAATCAAGCGATTGTGTTTTTTATTCAAATGCCTTGAAAGTACAAGGACTTCTTTGGAACAAAAGTTACAATCAACAAGATTGAACAAGGTAAACAGAGCAAACTAAAGATAACTTCAAGATGAAATCACCAAAGTTTACAAATTACAGAGAGAAACTACTCCTAAGTTAAGATAGAACTACTCCTAAGATAAAACTAAGTGGGTGTTTAGGATATTCTAAATAAGTATATTTTTTTACTTTTTGGCTTAAAAAGTAGAGAAAAAAAATATGTATGTTTAGGATAACTTTTTATGAAAAAATGTGAAATAAAATATTGTAGTAAAACCGAAATGACTATTCTACTCTTATTGACTTTTTGACTTTTGGGTTGTCAAATGCAAAAGGGCCCTATAGCTTTCCCACAAGCTTCCAAAATAATAATTTAAAACTTCCAGGCTTCCCCCACAAGTTTTTCCCAAATAGTGTGGATTTTTTGGCTTTTGTAGTAACTTTTTGGCCTTTCAACTTTTTTAGTTTGTGCCAAACCAACTCTTAAGTCTAAAACTAGTTCTTTGTGTTGTTGATTATGTCATCTCTTGCTCTTTTACTGCCTTTATAATGCCTAAATTTTAACCATGCCTTTCTTCTTTTCTGGCCCACGATTCTTGACCTTCTTAAACCCTGTAACTGTCACTGCTTAACTATTACAACTGCTTCTTGACTTTTAGGCCTTCTAATCACATTAGACCTTCACTTTTGTCTGTCGATCTTCATTCGCTTTGAATTGACACATGTCCCTAGGTCCTTTGGACCTTCCATCGACAGAGAAAAACTTTCATCTTGCATATGCCTTTTTTTGCAAGTCGCCTACTAAGTCCATGACTTGGCCTGATAACTGCCCCATCATCTGAGCCATCCAAGGCACATAATCAACTCTTCTAATGCCACTTGCCCCTTAACTGATGCAAGACCTTCACTTTGACTTCATTGCCACGTGTCATCATCCGATTAATTCACTGGTCGATAGGAATTTTACGAAAATGGGTGCAAATAGTCTCTTACTATCAAACTCTCTAGAAAACATGGTTGTTAACAATGCTTTTTAAGAAATACAATAATGGCAAGGATTAATAACTTAAATATTAAAAAAATATGAAGAAAAATAATGTGTGATTAGAGCCAAGTCTTATTGTGGCTTACATAATTAGAATGAACCTAAACCATAAACTATTCTTTTTGATATTTTTATTTATTTATGTTTTTGATCTCTCTAACATCACTGTAAGAAATATGGTTACTAAACACACTCTTAATAAAGTATGTTTAGTAATCACTTTTCACAAAAATAAAATTGGCCCAATTGGTGAGTGATGGAGGGATTTAGGTGGTGCAAAGGAAGTAAGGTTATGGTGAGAATCTGTTGTGCCATTAGACACAACATGTAGCTACTCATTGAGAATTATATAATTCGTTAAGTAGATTATTCATATAAAAAATCGAGTTAATTGGATATTTATAACCTCATAACAAAAGCACATTTGTTCTTTTTTTTTTTTAACAAACGGTTAACATGATTTTAATATTTTTAAAAAATTATTTGGACTTATCATGGGGTTATGGATATTTGATTAACTTTGATTTTTTACACGAATGATATACTCCACAAATCCTACAATATGAATGGTTCGAATCATTAAAATAGGTTTAGAAAAAAAATCTATAAAGCTTCTCACAACAGGTTTGTTAGCAACTAGGGTGTTCACGGGTCGGATCAAGTCGGGTTCACCATATTCCTGTCACTCGAACCTATCACTTACGGTAGAATAAGAAGTCAACCGATTTTGATCTGTTACATGTTCGAAATCGGAAATTGTCGTGTTTGAAAAAAATAGTCAAAGTCGAAGTCGAAATCGAAATCGAAATCGACCGTTCATCTTCTTCCCCATTCCTTAAACCATGGGTTGTGTCACGACCCGAACCCGTCCCTATGGGTTTAGCGTCGTAACTGGCCAATAATCCTTGGATTACCATAGGCCTCTGAACAGAATAAAATATAATAGGGGTTGCGGAAGCAAATATACAAAATTTACATAGTCCATATAACTGTGCAGACATACATGAGACTGAAATTTTCAAAACAAACTTATATTTATATATACAGATGTGACGTCAAAAGTACATTAGTCTTACGTCACCCAGTACACAAATAGAGTTGAAGGGAACTTAGCCCAAGTACAGATATACAGAACCAACTCAACTAAAGCCTTGCCATGATCCTCCCAAAAGGAACCTCCTCGGGAGGCATGGTAGTTGGCTAACAAAACAGAATCTTAGGCCATCAACTCTGGGCCTGGTCACGTGCCTGCTCACCTACATATATAATATAAATAGTGAGTTGGAGCCCAATGAATAATAACAAAGTAAAGGGTTTTAATGAATGTTGTCTATGTAATTACAGAAAACGGAAATAGGTTCCTAATCATGTTCAGAAATCGAAGTTCATAACATAAATAGATTCAGGATCATATTCATAATCAGAATTTGTAGTTAACCATACGTGGTACATTCATTAGCACTAGCAGAAACAGTTAACCCATAAAGAGACGGCCATAAAGGCATACAATTGGCTCACGTGCGTAGAGACGGTACAGTTGACTCGTGAGACGTACAGTTGGCCTATAAATGAGACGTATACATAAGGATCCATAACAGTTGGCTTATGAGATGTACATTTGACCCATAATTGGGACGTAACAGAATAGATAACAGATGTCATCTGAAGCTAATGATGCCATGGATACAGTTCAAAAACATAGGACAACCATTCATTCATGCAAAAAATAATATTTCAGAAAACAGATCATCTTATATCATTCAGAAAATATTTATAATTGAACATAACTTTACAAAGTTATTACTCACAGATAACTGGTGGCTCCAAAAGACGAGTAGAGTAGGCAATTCACTTAACTTGAGGCACGCGACCTACATAACATGATAGACACATACATTGAAACACACGTTCGGATTGTACATAACTTATTTCATTTGTTCTTAGTGTATTTCTAGCCTTTATCCTCATCATGGTGTCTTAATCTTGGCCTAGGAATGCCTAGAATGGAATGAGGATGCAAAAATATACTTGAAAATATTTTTCAAAACTTGCTGAAAACAGAGGTTGTTTGATTTTCACGCTCGACAGACACTCGATCCTCGCTTGAGCGTGAGACTCAGACCTTCACTCAAGCGCGATTTTTGTCGCTCGAGCGATTTGCGAAAACACATGAACTTCTGGAAGCATGCATTTCACGCTTGAGTGGACTTCTGGTCGCTCGAGCCGAAGTGCAAGATTACAGGGTCGCCGCTCCAGCGTAGAATCCGACGCTCGAGCGGAAGTGCAAAATTTGGAATTTCCAGATTGCACTCCCCAGCTCCAAGCTCGAATTCTACACCCCAAAACTCATCTTCTTAGGCCAAAATTCTGGAGAACATCTAGGAACTTGTAAAATATCATGGTTTGAAGATCATTTTACAAAATCAAGGCCAAAAGTATGTCAAACATGCAAAAATTCAACTTGAAATGTAAAACACATGGTATGAACATGACATGCATGTGTTCACTTGAGTTCATAGCTTCCAAAACATGATCAAATGAGATATTCTACCAACAACACGGTGAATTCTTAGACTATAACCAAAATATGAACATGTATGTGGGAATTCTTGTAAAACAACTTCAAAACCTCAAGATATGCACATGCATGCATGAGTCAAGTTCAATTCTATCATCAAATCTCAATTCTCTTTGAATAATGCATAACAACTTCATTTCTTGTTGATCTCACATGTAATTGAGCCTAAGGTTACAAAATGTGAGTTGAAGTCTTACCTAAGGCTCAAATTCTTTAAGGTGGAGTTTAATTTCTTTGAATTCACTTCAATCTCCTCCAAATTCTAACAATCACTCTACAATTTGAGCTCAATTTCCTTCTCCCACTCTCACACGTTTTTTATGGTCAAGCAAGAGGAAGTGGAAGTGTAAATGCGTGTAGGAGGTAATGAGATGGCCTCATATAGGCTTGATTAATAAATTCATTAATTTGAGCTTAATTGAGCATTAATTATTCTAATTATTTCGTTCCAAATCAAATTTTAATTAAACCTATTATAAAATTCTAAAAAAATTAATTAACTCATAAATCAAGCCAATTTCTGAATCAGATGCCGTTAAGGCCTTCAATTCGCAAATCGAAACGGAAACATAAACAAATCTTTCTACAACAGATATAAACACAAATAAGAAAATGTATGATGCAAAATTTCACTTTAATTTCTTATTAGGCATAATTAAGCATGAATTAACGTTAATCATGGGTCGGGGTTGTTACAGTATTCTCCCCTTAAAGAGCTTGGTCCTTCAAACTCGAATTACCTTTGTTTCAGAAAAACGTTGGGTTCAACAAAAACAAATCCAGATATCTCTTCATCATATCTTCTTCTGTTTCCCATGTAGCATAAGTTCCTCCGTGGTTTTGCAAATCAACTTTCACCAATGGTATTTCTTTATTTCTTAATCTTTTGATCTGACGATTCACAATCTGAATAGGTCTTTCTTTATACGTATAATCATCCTTCAAAAGCATATGTGTCGGCTCGATAACATGGTGCGGATCTCGTAAGTAATCCCATAACATTGAGATATGAAAGACATTATACATATGCTCCATAACCAGTGGTAAGGCTACCCGATACGTCATTGGGTTGATTTTCTCCAAAACTTCATATGGCCCAGTATATCTCGGTGCTAATTTGCCCTTAACACCAAACCACGTTTGTCCTTTCATAGGAGTTACTTTTATGAACACATGATTCCCGACTTCATATTCTCTATCTCTTCTTCGGACATCAGCATAACTCTTTTGGTGGCTCTGTGCAGTTTTTAGACATTGTTAAATCAGCTTTACTTTTTCAGTTGTTTCTTGCACAAGCTCTGGGCCCAAACAATGGTCTGTCACCTACTTCAGCCCAACAAATAAGAGATCGACATTTTTTTCCATACAGAGCTTCATAAGGAGCTATTCCAATGCTTGAATGATAGCTGTTATTGTATGCAAATTTAGCTAAAGGAAGATAAGTCTCCCAATTCCCTTGGAAGTCTAACACACACATCTGCAGCATATCTTTTAAAGTCTGATTGGTTCTTTCAGATTGTCCGTCTATCTGTGGATGGTAAGCATTACTCAATCGCAATTCGGTTCCCTAAGCTTGTTGCAAACTCTGCCAGAATCTTGATGTAAACTTCGAATCTCTGTCAGAAACAATAGATACTGGTACACCATGTAATCTCACAATTTCATTCACATACATGTTAGCTAGCTTGTCTGCATTATAAATAGTTTTAATAGGCAGAAAATGGGCAGACTTAGTTAAACGATCAACAATGACCCAGACAGAATCCATAACTCGAGAGGAGCGAGGCAATCCAATGATAAAGTCCATCGTGATGTGTTCCCATTTCCACTCCGGTATTAAAAGCGGCTGTAGTAAACCAGCGGGTCATTGATGTTCGGCTTTAACCTGTTGGCAAAGGAAACATCTAGCCATGAAATCTGCAATACACTTTTTCATTCTCGGCCACCAGAAATTCTATTTCAAGTCATGGTACATTTTTGTGTTTCCCGAATGCATAGCAAATTTGGAATTATGAGCTTCAGTTAGAAGGCGTTTTCTTAAGTCACGACAATCTGGTACGCAAAAGGCGATCCTGGAATTTCAACACATTATTCTCCAGTACAAACCTGGGCCTTGGTTTGGAGTCAATTTCTTCCACGATCTTTTTCAAGAAATCATCTTGCAACTGGGTTTCTCTAATTTCTTCAATGATTGCAGGTTGAGCAGAAATGAGATCCCGCATTATTCTTGTAATACCACATCGACATCACTCTGTTCCAAGTCACATAACAATTCTTTCTGACCAGTGAGTAAACATGACAAATTCTCGATAGATTTTCAACTCAATGCATTTGCAACTGTATTTGCCTTCCCTGGATGGTATAAAATTTGCAAGTCATAGTCTTTGATCAACTCTAGCCATCTTCTCTGTCTTATGTTTAGTTCTTTTTTGGTAAAGAAATATTTTAGGCTTTTGTGGTCCGTATATACTTCACAAGTCACACCATACAGATAGTGTCACCAAATTTTCAAAGCAAATACCATGGCTGCCAATTCAAGATCATGAGTCGGATAGTTCTTTTCATGAGAACGGAATTGCCGAGAGGCGTAAGCAATTAGTTTCCCATTTTGCATTAGTACACAACCCAAACCTTTGTAAGATGCATCATTATAAATCTGAAATCCATCAGTATCATTAGGTAGAGCCAAAATTGGTGCAGTTACTAATTTGGTTTTCAATTCTTGGAAGACAGATTCTCTTTGATCATTCCAATCAAATGACACATTTTTCTTGGTTAACTGAGTCAATGGCATAGCAAGTTTTGAAAAGTCTTTTACAAATCTTCTGTAGCAGCCTGCAAGTCCCAGAAAACTCTTAACTTTTGACACAGTTGTCGGTTTAGGCCAGTCCACTATAGCTTCAATTTTCAGTGGGTCCATTGAAATACCATCCATGTTGATCACATGCCCCAAAAATGTCACATTATCAAGCCATAATTCAGATTTAGAAAATTTCGCATACAATTTCTTTTCTCTTAGGATCTGCAAAACGGTTTTCAAATGATTTCCATGCTCTTCCCTATTTTTGGAGTATCAAAATATCATCTATAAACACAACAACAAATTCATCTAGATATGATTTAAACACCCTGTTCATAAGGTCCATAAAGGTTACAAGTGCATTTGTTACCCCAAACGGCATGACCAAAAATTCATAGTGTCCATATCTAGTTCTGAATGCAGTTTTCTCTATGTCTTCTGCCTTAACATTTAACTGGTGGTTCCTGGATCTAAGGTCTATCTTAGAGAACACTTGTGCCCCCTAGAGTTGGTCAAATAGATCATCTATTCGGGGTAATGGGTATTTATTCTTTACAATCACTTTGTTCAATTCTCTGTAATCTATACACAACTGTAAGGACCTATCTTTCTTCTTAACAAATAAAACTGGAGCACCTTAGGGTGAAGTGCTCAGGCGGATAAATTTCTTTTTTAAGAGTTCTTAAAGCTAAGCTTTCAACTCTTTTAGTTCAGAAATTGACATTCTATATGGGGTTTTGGAAATAGGTTGTGTTCCAAGTACTACATCAATTGTAAACTCAATTTCCCTATCAATTAAAATCCCTGATAAATCATTAGGAAACACATCAGGAAAATCACAAACTACAGGAATAGTTTCCATACTGGCAATATCCGGAGACTCAGTCAACATACTACACAAGTAGCATCGACAACCTTTTCTCAACAATTTTCTAGCTTTCATGGATGAAATCAAGTATAGAGGAGGTATTACACCAATTCCGTTAAATATAAACTCGAGCAATCTAGGTGGATGAAACACAACTTGTTTTGTTACATAATCAATAGAGGCATGATATTTTGTTAACTAATCCATTCCCAAAATTACATCAAAATGATCAAGGTTTAGAGGCAATAAGTCAACATATAAAAGCACATCTCCAATAACAATCTCACATGTAGGATACATATAAGCACATGTCATGGACCCTCCAGCAGGTGAAGATGCAGCTAATAAATAATTCATGGGTTCCAGTGGTCTATCTAATTTTTGTGAAAAAGCATGCGAAACAAATAAATGTGTAGACCCCGAATCAATCAGAATATAAGAATTTTGAGCACAAATTGAAAGTATACCTGGCATCACTGTCTCGTTGTTCTGCACATTCCCTGGTACAAGTGCGAACACCTAGCCTTGCTTCAAAGGTTCCTTTCCTGTATTAGTTCTAACATTTGGTCTTGATTCAGAAATAGATCCTGTTGTACTTGCTACAAGATGGTTGGTGTCCTTTGACCCAATTGGACAATCTCTTATCATATGGCCAGCTTTGCCGCACTGGAAATAGGCACCAGAAACTCGATGGCAAACTCCTCTATGTCTCATCCCACATTGAGTACAAACAGATGCAGACCCACTGCTTTGACTTGAGCTGCTAGAGGATCTTGTATTTTGTTTCTTATTTACAGTAAATGAACGACCTTTCTTGAAATTAAATCCAGATCTTTTCCCTTTCCACTCAGTGATTGGGGCTGGAATTTGTTTCTTTACTGCCAAAATGGCTTCTACCATCAATGCCCTATCGAGCACATTCACATAAGTAGGTAGGTTGAGGACTCCTATCCGATCTAATATCTCCAAGTCCAATCCACCCTCAAATTTTCAAGTTTTTTTGTACTTTGTGTCTACCATATGAGGCCCAAACTGGGCTAGTTTAGTAAATTTCGCCTCATACTCGGCTATAAACATTTTGCCTTACTTAAGCTCTTGAAACTCTGAAACCTTTCGATCCTGAAAGTACTGAGAGAAGTACTTGTCATAGAAGATCGCATTAAATTAAGCCCATGTCAAGTTCTCATTACTCTTTCGGATCAACAACCACCATCTCCGGGCTTCATTCTTCAAGGTGTAGGTGGCCAAAAGAACTTTCTAGATCTCAGAATAGGGAAACACTTCGAATAATTTCTCTATTTCCAATAACCATGTTTCAGCTTTTAGTCGTTCAATACCACCAAGAAAAGTCGGCGGCTTCATCTTCATGAATTTTTGTGTCAGGTTGATCATATCATTATTATCTGGCTCATGTCGTGTTGGTGGAGGCGGAGGGGGCAAAGGTTGTTGCCTCTGTTGCTGTGTCAATGTTTCAGTCAAGGCTACGAGCATCTGTCCCATCCGGCTCATGTGAGGCTCTGAGGATTCATTGGTATCATTTCCCCTTGCATTCTCCATGTTGCTATAGAGACACCAAGTAATAATAAACATAGAAATAATCTTGTTCATTTCTTTCATTTTATTTATCCTGATTCAAATTCAATTTCACATTCATAAGATTACCACACACACACACACACATGTAGATGGAATGCCCCTACCTCTTACTAGGACATCCTAAGCTCATATGAACTCGTGTGTGCGGTAGAACACGTACACTGATACCATTATGTCACGACCCGAACCCCCCTTTATGGATTTAGTGTCGTAATCGGCCAGTAATCCTTGGATTACCACAGGCCTCTGAATAGAATATCATATAATAGGGGCTGCGGAAGCAAATATACAAATTTACATAGTCCATAGAGCTGTGCAGACATACATGGGACTGAAATTTTCAAAACAAACTTATATTTATATATACAGATGTGACGTCAAAAGTACATTAGTCTTACGTCACCCAGTACACAAATAGAGTCGAACGGAACTTAGCCCAAGTATAGATATACAGAACCAACTCAACTAAAGCCTTGCCATGATCCTCTCAAAAGGAACCACCTCGGGAGGCATGGTAGTTGGCTAACAAAACAGAATCTTAGGCTATCAACTCTGGGCCTGGTCACGTGCCTGCTCACCTACATATATAATATAAATAGTGAATTGGAGCCCAGTGAATAATAACAAAGTAAAGGGTTTTAATGAATATTGTCTATGCAATTACAGAAAACGAAAATAGGTTCATAATCATGTTCAAAAATCTAAGTTCATAACAGAAACAGATTCAGGATCATATTCATAATTAGAATTTGCAGTTAACCATACGTGGTACATTCATTAGCACTAGCAGAAACAGTTAACCCATAAAGGGACAGCCATAAAGGCATACAGTTGGCTCACATGCGTGGAGATGATACAGTTGACTCATGAGACGTACAGTTGGCCCATAAATGAGATGTATACATAAGGATCTATAATAGTTAGCTCATGAGACGTACATTTGACCCATAATTGGGACGTAACAAAACAGATAACAGATGTCATCTGAAGCTAATGATGTCACAGATACAATTCAGAAACATAGGACAACCATTCATTCATGCAAAAAATAATATTTTAGAAAACAGATCATTTTATATCATTCAGAAAATATTTATAATTGAACATAACTTTACAAAGTTATTACTCACAGATAATTGGTGGCTCCAAAAGACGAATAGAGAGTAGGCAATTCACTTAACTTAAGGTGTGCGACCTACATAACCTGATTGACACATACATTGAAACACATGTTCGGATTGTGCATAACTTATTTCATTTGTTTTTAGTGTGTTTCTAGCTTTTATCCTCATCATGGTGTCTTAATCTTAGCCTAGGAATGCCTAGGATGGAATGAGGATGCAAAATGTACTTGAAAACATTTTTCAAAACTTGCTGAAAACAGGGTCCATGCTTGAGCGTGCAAAATGTGAGGGTCCGTTCGAGCGGTTTGCAAATTTTGAAAAAGTACTGGTTGCTTGATTTTCACACTCGACGGACGCTCGATTCTCGCTCGAGCGTAAAACTCAAACCTTCGCTCGAACGTGAGACTCAAACCTTCGCTCAAGCATGACTTTTGTCGCTCGAGCGATCTGCAAAAACACATGAACTTTTGGAAGCATGCATTTCATGCTCGAGCGGACTTCTGGTCGCTCGAGCCGAAGTGCAAGATTACAGGGTCGCCGCTTGAGTGTAGAATCTCACGCTCGAGCGGAAGTGCAAAATCTAGAATTTCCACATTGCACTCCCTAGCTCCAAGCTCGAATTCTACACCGCAAAACTCATCTTCTTAGGCCAAAATTCTGGAGAATATCTAGGAACTTGTAAAATATCATGGTTTGAACATCTTCAAACTTATTTTTGAGCTTGTTTTTTTCTATTTTTAAATATTCTTTTGGGTCATTTCCCCCAATTTTTTCAAATATTATTTTGGGTCATAAATCACATATTTCTAATCATGAAATCATTATTTTTCAAATGATTTATCCCAAATAAATTATAGCATATCTATCCGATTTACTTCTAGAAGAAAATAGACCATAAGCACAGGTTAAGATCAGTCAATTTACTTACATTCACTTTGCAGAAAAAAGTATAAGCTAAACAAAAACCATACTTGTTTTAATAAAATGGAACAAACATCTCTTTTGAAAAATTGATTTTAGAGTTTGCTGAACTCACTAACTTGTGAAAAACAAGAAGCATAACCATAAATAAACCCTTTCACTCATTTTATTATAAGTTGCCAGTATTTGTTGGGTTTCCACACTTGCAATGCAAAACAAGTTGCAAAACATTTGTTTACTTGCAAGTGGGTGAGAGAAGAGAATACTAGGGTTACACATAGAGATGTAAGAAAAATTGAAAAAATTGACCAAACCGATTGAACTAAACCAAACAAGCTATATTTGGTCAGTTTTTTAATATGAAACGGTCTATGCGATTTTTAAAACTAATTTTTTTGATTTTCGGGTTAAGCACTTTGTGCACTGAATTAAACCAAAACCAACCGAAAGTTTCGCATATGAAACATAATATGTATTAAATATATAATGAAATTGGTTGAGTACAAAATTCAGTGATTCACTTAATTGTTTATTTTTTCTTAAATATTCTAGGTTTGACAATAAATATTAACAAGTATTTAGTTTGCTAGTCATGTGCTTGAGTCAAGTTTTGCTACTACTATGCCTATATAGCTATATTAGATGTTTATATCCTTGTCAATTTTTTGTTTTAACTCTACTTGATAGATTTGTGATTTAGTCTTATGGGATGATGGTTATAAATTTTAGATTATATTTTATTTCTAATTCTACTCTAGTAAAACTTAAACACTTAATATTAATTCTTTTGTTTATATTTTTGTGAATGGTTGGATTGGATATTGAAATAATGTACAAATGGTTAATTCAATATTTTTATTTAAATTATTTACTATTTGGGTGTTTGGGAAGTTGTTATTTTAGTAGGTTTTTTTAGTTTTTGATTATTTTTGGAGGAATTTTTTTTTGTGTTTGGAAAGATGTTGAATTCTTTTGTAGTTGGATGTGATGTTTGTGAGAGAAAAAGTGAAATGATTATGAGTTTGATGTGATATTTTTTCTGAATTTGTTTTTTTTTTTTTGACCTATTTTGTCTTTTAGCAAAAAATTAACAAAAAAAACAAAAACAAAACTCTTCTCAAACACCGCCTATATTACAAATTTAAGAAGTACCTGAAATTTGAAAGGTTGTACGCACTAAGCTGAATTGTTTGAATTGGTGTGATTTGATACGGTTTAGTAAAAATTAGATTTGTATCAGTTCTCAATATAATAAAATCGACATTATCGGTTTGGTGTAAAATTTCACCTAAACACCGATTGTCCTGAATCGATTACATCCCTAACTACACACTTACAAAACTTATAAGAAAATCTGACGGTCTAGATTTTAACAAAAAAAATTTATATATAGATGCAAGCAGATAAATACAGATTTTAATAAAAATCACAACCTGTTCGTGACTTGCAAAATAGAAAAATCTTTGCTCGCATCTGGCCTAACAATTATGAAAAATTGTCCAAATAAATGCAGATGATTTGAGTTAGACAGTTTTCCCAGAACAAATAAGCCTATGCCCAACCTTAACAGTAGGCATACATATGATAGGAAAATGTGGCAAGAGTATAACAATGATGGGGAAGGATGGCCAACGGTGAGGCAGGAAAAGATGAGCAAAAACAAGAGAAGAGTCATTATAAATTATCCCCAATTTAAGACTCGCTAGTCATTATTAAAAAATTATTTTAAATTATCCTATCACCTTCTTAATTTTTTACGTTCTTTTTATAAAAATTAAAAAATATGGTTCGGACTGGTGGCTCGGACCCGGTGGGGGTTCATAGGTGTCCCGAAAGCCCCCTCTAGCTCTCTCTCTCTCTCTCATAAGGGGGAAGAAGAAGAAGAAGAAGAAAGCCCTCCCTTCCCTGCTACTACCAATCTCTCTCCTATTCCCCGGCGAACTATCGAATCCACACCCTTCTCTTCTCTCTCTCTTGTCTGTGCTGCGAATGCGCTTCAAAGACCTCGAATTTTGATAAGCTTTCTTCCAACACCACCATGAACGCCCCAATCATCGGTACCTTTATCTATCTATCTATGTATCTATCTGTGTGTGTGTGTGTGAGTATTTGTTGTAGAAAAGTAGGGTTTTTTTTTTTTTTTCTTGTGAATTTGTTGTTACTTGTTAAAATGGTGATGGTGGTGATTGTTGTTTTGTTTTGTTTTGTATGGGTGTGTGGGGTTGTGAAGACCCATTGCAGGGAGATTTTCCGGAAGTGATAGAGGAGTATTTGGAAAATGGGGTCATGAAATGCATCGCCTTTAATCGCAGAGGAACCCTTCTTGCCGGTAATTCCTTTCACTCCTCTTTTTTCAACTTCTCAATTTTTCTGCCCTTTTTTTGCTCTACTTCCATTCCTAATATATATATATATTTTTTTTAAATTTTTGGTGTTTTCATGTGTATATATCATTCACACTTTTTATTTGATTATTTAATTTACCCAAAAA
This sequence comes from Camellia lanceoleosa, assembly GCA_025200525.1. Classification (NCBI taxonomy): domain Eukaryota; kingdom Viridiplantae; phylum Streptophyta; class Magnoliopsida; order Ericales; family Theaceae; genus Camellia; species Camellia lanceoleosa. The sequence continues at coordinate 86,145,915 of CM045763.1, forward strand.
AAATATACTCACTTTTTTAACAGAACACACCTAAGAGTTAAGTTATCCTATAAAATCTACAGAAGATAATGAAGATTCACAAATCTTCCCTTGAACCCAAATATTGAAACTATGCAATAATGACATCTGCATTCTATTCTATGTATATCAGTCTCCATGTCTTCAAAACTTTGTCGATTCCTCAACCGCCAAATACACCGCATAAGCACATTGGGGCCACCTCCCATGCACTCTCTACCCTTTTCAATTGGCAGCCGCCTGCCATACATTTATGGTTCTTGTCACCATCCACTGTATAAACCAAAAAATAGAAAAAAAAAAAGAGCCAAAAATCCGTCTTTCCTGATTATCAATTATGAGAATAGAATCAGTTGTCATCTGTACAAAGAAAGACACCTTTTATAGGAACCCTAGTTAACAAATACTCTTTTATGAAAATGAAATTCCCCAAAGCACCCAAAAGGTAGGAGTAGAAGGACTTAACTAAGATACTCCCATTTCCATCCGTCCACACCATCAATTATTCTCCATCTTCTTGTATATCAGTCATATGTAATCATTAAACAACATTGTCAAGAAAGAATACCATGATCTCACATCGATTCCAAGCCTCAATCTGGAAAATTTGAGTCTTGCTCCCTGCTATCTCTATTTCTGTTATCTTTTCATTTGGTAAAGGAGTTGTAGAATATAATTAAGTATTGGTAGGTGAGATGCTGCCATAGTCTTTTCCATTACATCGTTGCAACCAGATATATCTTGCTTCCCCCCTTCCTCCTTCTGCATTTCTTCAATAATTCTTGGATTATCAGCTTTTAGTTGTTTCGACTAAAGAACTTTTGGTGTATATCAAACAATGTAAGGTATCTTTGAATCCCAGTTGCTCACTTTGGAAAATTCTTTTTCTCTCTTTCAGCTGGGTGCATGGATGGAAGCTGCGTTATTTGGGATTTTGAGACCAGGGGCATTGCTAAGGAACTCAAGGATGAGGATTATGTTGCTGCCATAACAAGTGTCTGTTGGTCAAAGTATGGTCACCGCATACTTGTGTCCGCCGTGGACAAATCATTAACGCTTTGGGATGTTGTCAAAGGAGAGAAGATAACAAGAACAGTTCTGCCTCAAGCTCCCTTACAAGCTTATCTACACCCTGGTTCCTCTACTCCATCTCTTTGCCTGGCATGCCCATTCTCAACTGCTCCCATGATTGTTGACTTGAACACTGGAAGCATAACTGTCCTTCCAGTCTCATTACCTGAGACGGACACAGGATCTGCTCCTCCATCACGCAATAAATTCTCAGATGGATCAGCTGCTTTTACTCCAACTTCTGCGTGCTTTAACAAGTGCGGTGATCTGGTCTATTTGGGAAACTCTAAAGGAGAAATACTCATAATAGATCACAAAAATGTTCGAGTGCTTGGTGTTGTTCCCATTTCTGCTGGTTATGTGATAAAGGATATTGCATTTAGCAGGAATGGACAATATCTTCTTACAAACTCAAATGACCGGACAATCAGGATCTATGAGAACCTTCTGCCCCTGAAAGATGGACTTAAAGCCCTTGATGAATCAAGCAAAATCCCAGATGAGCTAGATGGGGTTGAGAATTTTAAAGCTGTTGGAGCAAAGTGCTTAGCATTATTCAGAGAGTTTCAAGATGCCATCACCAAAATACATTGGAATGCTCCATGTTTTAGTGGTGATGGTGAGTGGGTTGTTGGTGCTTCTGCTAACAGATATGAGCACAAGATCTACATATGGGATAGAGCTGGACATCTTGTAAAAATCCTTGAAGGTCCAAAGGATGGGTTGTTAGAATTAGCATGGCATCCTGTCCACCCTATTGTTGTCTCTGTTTCCCTAGGTGGCTTGGTTTATATTTGGGCTAAAGATTATACTGAGAACTGGAGTGCATTTGCTCCGGATTTCAAGGAACTTGAGGAAAATGAGGAGTATGTAGAACGAGAAGACGAATTTGATCTGATACCGGAAACTGGAAAGGTAAGAGAAGAAAGCCTACTTGGGTAGCTCTTCCTTTGTTTATTCTTTTGCTTCTATAATGTATATGCGTACTTGCAGGTGAAAGAATCAGATGTTAATGAAGATGATGAAGTTGATATTATCTCAGTGGAGAAGGATGATTTCAGTGATTCAGATATGTCACAGGAAGAAATATGTTTTTTGCCCGCCATTCCCTGCCCTGATGTTCCTGAACAGCTAGACAAGTGTGTAGAAAGTTCTTCAAAGCTGGTGGACAGCAACCATTCTGGTTCGCTTCTTTCAGAGGAGGCAGGGCAGAATGGACAGGCAATGAACCATGAAGCAAGTCCAATTGAAGGTAAGATTATGCCTTGCCTGTTTATATATATATACTATTAAGTTATCCTAAAACTTATTTTCAAAGAGTAGGATTCAGTGGTCATGTTTGTTTGTGATTTAAGACCGTGACTTGGCAACTTCTGTATTGGATTAATTCCTCCCCAACTAAAAGTGAGCTAAATGATAAAGACGTTTCTGAAACCTATATTGAGGATTTCATATGGATATAAAGAAGCATGTAGGATTCATTGTCATAAGGGATCCGAATGGCTTTTTTACATGTTGGCTGTCGGCTACCTAACACACAACAATCCCGGCGGAGTTAAGAGCCAAATAGATTACTTTTTAGTAAGAAAGTGGACCATCTAGAACGCAATGACTGTAAGGTGGTTCCTGGAGAGAGCCTAACGTCTCAACATAGGATTGTAGTACTAGATTTATGCTTTAAAGGGCAATACCAAGCTAGGAAGGATAGTGGGCGTCATAGGATGAGATGGTGGGACTTAAAAAGGGATAAAATAAAAATATTTAAGAATAAAATGAATAAAGAAGGTACTTGAAACTTGAAAAATGATGCTAATACTATGTGGAACTTGATGGTCAATTGTATAAGGAGAATCTCAAGAAAATTTCTTGAAGAGTCAAAAGGAAAGGGACCCAACTCTAGGGAAACTTGGTGGTGGATTGAAGAGGTTCAATCGGTAGTTAAGGCGAAAAAAGAGTGCTTTAAAAAGTGGCAGAAGGATAGAACTAAAAAAAACCTTAAGAGCTATAGATTGGCTAATAAGGAGGTCAAGAAAATAGTGAAAGAGGTTAAGTTGAAAGCTTATGATAACCTATATACTAGACTAGATAGTAAAGAGGGAGAGAACAGGATATACAAACTTGCTAAGATAAGGAGAGCAAAATAAGGGATTTTAATCAAGTTAAGTACATCAAGAGTGAGGATTCTAAGGTATTGGTGGAGGATGAAGAGATTAAGGAGAGGTGGAAGAACTATTTTGAGAAACTGTTAAATGAGGAACATGCGCTAATAGGGGAGGAAATAGTCAGCAATAAGGAAAACCAAGACTATAGGTTCTATTGCAAGATTATGAACTTTAAAGTGGAGATTGCACTTAAGAAGATGAAATCAAATAAGGTTTTAGGACCTGATGATATCTCTATTGAAGTTTGTAACTTGTAAGTGTTTGGGTAAGAAGTGGGTGGCTTGGTTAACTAGGTTGTTTAGTAAGATTTGTTGATTAGGAACATACTAGATGAGTGGAGAAAGAATATTTTAGTGCCAATCTATAAAAATAAAGGAGATATCTAGAATTGTAACAATTATAAAGGAATTAAGCTAATGTGTCATATAATGAAAGTGTAGGAGAGGGTGATGGAACATCGATTGTGAGATATAACAGAGGTGTCAGAGAATTAATTTGGGTTTATGCCTGATAGGTCAACAATGGAAGTGATTTATCTTTTGAGGAGAGTAATAGAAAAGTATTGAGAAAATAAAAGAGACATTCATATGGTGTTTATCGATCCTGAGAAAACATGTGATAAAGTGCCTCGGGATATAATCTAGTGGGTGTTAGAGAAGAAAAGGGGTGACAAAAGGTTACATTGATGTGATTAGGGACATGTATGAAGGGGTAGTGACCACTATTAGGTCGCTTCTTGGAGTGACAAATAAATTTCCAATTACTGTAGGGTTACACTAAGGAATCTACCATAAGTCCTTATTTTTTTCTTTAGTTATGAATGAGTTAATGAGAAATATTCAAGATAATGTGTCATGGTGTATGCATTTTATAGATGATATCGTGTTAGTGGATGAGATTAGAGAACAAGTTAACACTAAGTTGGAGATTTGGATAGAAGCACTTGAATCTAAAAGATTTCGGATAAGCAAAACTAAGACAGAATATATAGAGTGTAAATTTAGTAACAGTAACAATGAAAGCAGGGAAGAAGTGAAGATTGAGAACCAAGAACTACCTAAGAATGAACATTTTCGTTATTTAGGATCGATTATCACAACAGCAAGAGAGATTAATGCAGATGTGGTCCATAGAATTAACGCGGGATGGCTTAAATGGAGAAGTGCGTCTAGAGTACTGTGTGATAAACAAGTACCCACTAGACTAAAAGAAAAGTTTTATAGAACGGCTATTAGACCAGCGATGTTGTATGGGACGGAGTGTTGGTTTGCCAATAAACAATATGTAAATAAGATGAGTATTGCTGAGATGAGAATGCTAAGGTGGATATGTGGCAAGACTAGAAAAGACAGAATTATGAATGAGTATATTCGGAAATGGGTAGGAATAGCACTGATAGATGATAAGTTTATAGATTGGGATGGTTTAGTCATATTCAATGGAGACCAACAGAGGCAGTAATGAAGAGATGCGATGCAGCTATGAAGCACGGACACGGACACGGACACGCATACGGACACGGACACGCACACGGGACACGACAATTTTTAAAAAATAGGGACACGGACACGGCAGGGGACACGGCAATTTTTTTAATATTTTTATAAATATTTTTATTTTAATATACATTAATTATTTTATTTATTTATTATATTTTTTTAAATAATGTATTTTAATTAATTTTTTTATTTTATTTTACCTACGTGTGTTTATTTATTTTTATTTTTATTAATATGTATAAATATGTATTATCTTATAATATGTATTATATATTATCTATGTGTTATATAATAACTATTAATATATATAGTATATTATCTTTTGAATGGTCAAGGGAAGGGTTATATTATATGTTATATAATAACTATTAATATATATATAGTATATTATATTATCTTTTGAGTCAATGAAACATTTCAGTTTGAGAGAGAGAGAGAGAGAAGGGGGGCAGACGAAAGGGGGAAAAAAGAGAGGCAGACGAAAGGATGAAAGAAGACGAAAGAGAGACGAAGCAATGCGAGCCAGACAAGGGAGAAGAGAGAGAGACGAGAGGCGAGCCAGAGAAGAGAGGGAATAGAGACGTACCAGGTCAAGAAGTGATGGAAGATCAACTGGCGATAGAGATCGATGGTGATCGAGATGGAGATCGATCGATCGAGATGGAGTTGGACAGGTTCGCACTTCTCTTCTCTCTTTTTCTTCTTCTAATTTTTGATTTAGCTCTCTTCTTCTCCTCTTTCTTCGAACTAGGGTTTTCTGTTTTGTTCCCCTTGCCATGTCCTCTTGCTTTGTGCTGCCGTGTCGTGCCGTGTCCCCAACATGTCCCATGCCAAAAAAATAAAATAATTAAAGGGACACGCCAGTACGTGTCTCGGGCATGTCCTCGTGTCGCCGGCGTGTCCCCGTATCAGACACCGCCACGGCTTCCATTTTGCCATGTCCATGCTTCATAGCGATGCAGTGACGGTAAATGGAAGTGCTAGGGGACGGGGTAGACCTAGATTGACGTTGACTAGGGTAGTAAATAGAGATATGAATATACTTAATTTGACTAATGAAATGGCCTTTGATAGAGCCACGTCAAGAAAAAGGATTAATGTATCCATTGGGTCTTTGTGCTTTGTTATCAGAAATCAAAATGCTAAAGAAGGAAATATTGTTTTCTTTTTCCATCAGTCAAGAAATCTGTTGAAATTCTTTTGCTTGACATGGTATTGGAAGATACAAATTTGTCCCCTCTTGCTTGACTGTTATACACTACATGATAGCAATGTATGTGATTCCTGCATCACGGATGGTAGGAAGAGGAAAATGGCTTCACTCTCTCTATCTCTCTCTCCACAAGTGAAGTGCAAATGAACACATCTAATATGCTTATATAATCATACTAGAGTTCTGACTCTACTGCAAGTGGACATCTTATTTGGGATAAATAATATTCTAAATGTTTCTTGTTAGTTTCCATGTTTAATTTGACTCGACTTGTATGCAGTGATGGATAATTCTGCTGCTGAAGATACACGACCACACTTGAAAAGAAGACGGAAACCTTCAGAGAAGGTGTTGGAGTTGCAGGCTGAGAAGGTGCGAAAACCCTTAAAGAAGATAAATCCATCCGGTAAATCGTCAAAAATAACAGACAAACCTGTCATTGAACAGGATACTGTATTTGCAGATGATGTTAGTGAATGAGTATCATTAGATAAAAAATGCTTCCAGCATTGAGTTTGTACTTTGAAAAATTTCTTCGTCCCAGCTGGATTATTAAGTATAATTGGTTGTTTTTAAAGATAGTGGTTATGGCATATTTATCTTAATCTTTTTAAATATATATATATATATTTACTTGTCCTATAAAAAATGTGCCTATTTTTCAACTACTACTTCAATCAATTTCATGATTTACGGAATTCTTGAACCTAAGGGGATTGACACTCATTCAGCCATTCTTTCTGTAGCATAACACATGGGGAAAAACTACTCTCCCTCTCCCTCTCCCTCTCTATATATACGTCATCCTGTAGGTCAAAGCTCATTCATACACCATAGTCAAGGTGTTGAGTTTGTTTGGTGTTAAATTTTTGTTTCTAAAACCTTTAATGGTTTGTGAAAGGAATTGATGCACCTTTTTGGTGTTGAATTTCTGTGAATTAGATTGGATGTCGATGTTGCATGGATTCTTATGCTCTTGTACAATCTGAACTGCATTTTGATGAGGAATTAATAGCAGATTCACACTGAAATATTTGTAGTCAACGTGAAAAGTATTTGCATGTCTTGATGTAAAGGCATCAAGTGATGCTATAAATTTCACTTGTTATATATATATATATTCATGGTAGGACCTTAGGAGTAGGATGCCCCTTATTTACTTTACACACATGGATGTACATGTACAAAGAGAATTAATTTTTAGCATCCTAGTGGAACCCTAATTGTAGTAGATGTAAACCCCAAGAGCCATAATGACCAGAAGAGCCGCTCCCACATTCACCACTAGTTGTCTCTCTTCTTCGTTCAGGGATAGGCCTCCCTTGCCAACAACTCTCTGCACTGCCTGCTTATATTTCTCTAATTCAAAACCATCACCACCACCACCACCACTGCCGCCACTGGAACTTGCATCTGTGATTTGCTTCACTTTTGCAAAATACGAGTAGTCCTTTGCCTTTTCTTCTTTCTGTGCATCAACAGTTCCTTCAATAGTACTGTCTTTCTCTTTCTTGCCAGCCTTCTTCATAACGACATTTTCAGGCTTATATTTGAGACTGCTACTGTCTTTTTCCTTTGTTTGCATAATAATAGGCTTTTCCATAACAATCTCAGTCATTTTCGGCCTCCCTTTCGGTTCACTCTCTTTTCTTGCATTAATGCCCTCCTCTTGAACAATATGTTTTGGAGCACTAGTTTTTGACCCAATTGCCCGCTCCTTTCTGTCCTGTTGTTTCTCAACCCCCACTGCCGTCCCACTTGTACTTGAAGTCTCTTTGGGATCAGGAGTTGCAGCAGCAGCAGCAACACCACCTTTCTGAGGGGTCGGTTCTTTTGATCCCCTCTTCCCATATTCATATTCTGACTCTGAGTTGGCAATCATCTTGGGACGAGGGGTGTCAATGTAATCCTTTTGAGCTTGACCTGGTAGTGGTACTCTTGCAGAAGTTTCCTGAGGTCTTGGAGATTGAACAGTAGTAGTGGTGGTGGTGGTGATCTTGTCATCTACTTCTGATCTTCTCTTGGGATCACTCGTGAAACGATCTGTCGTATCCTCCTGAATCTTTCCATACCTTGGCTGCTTGTCCATGGTGTCACGTTGAGGGCGCAAAGGCGATTCCAGGGTGGTGGTTTTGGTGGCTTCTTCGGATTTGGATATGGGTTTGGCTTTGGGATCGACTTGAGATTTCTTGGGCATTGTAATGGTGAGAGTTCCAGTTGCAGGCTCGAATTTGGCACGAATAGCCCTCATGTTACAATCTTCTGGGATATTGAAGTCCTCCTTGAACCGGCTCCATTTGTTGCCCCCTACGAACCGCTCTCCGGTAACCCTGAGGGTGTTCATGCCTTCTGTTGAAATCTTGATTTGGTCCTTCATGAAATCTGCAAATAATTATATTAATCAAGACCATGAAACCTTAAAAGTAGTTAATTAATTATAATTAGTGTAAGAAATGCTAGCTAGGTATTACAAACGGGTGGGTTTTCCTTGTTCCTGCCACGCCTCCCATTTGCATCCCGGGTTTATTTTGTCTTTTTATTTTTTAAAAATAAATTAAAATATATGTCAATAAAATAAAACAAACCTACAAAAATCCAAAGACTTAAAAGATAAAAATAAATAATAATAATAAAAAAGTGTGGCTTCTAGAATATATATAGTGGGTGTTTAGTTTTTAAATTAAATATTTTTTTTTACTAGAACGTTTGTTTGGCAGAGAAGGTATTGCTTGTAAGAATCTATTACCCTCTATGGTTGTTGTTTTGCAGGTAGCCTTTTAAGCCCCAAAAAAACTAGTGTTTAAAATGACTCATAAAACTATTTTCATTACTTTTTGGCCGTTACTAATGCTGTATTTGGTTGGAAGATTTGAGGAGGGATTTGGAAAGAGAAATGAAAAAGGTGGGTGAAATGTGAATAAAACATACTTATATTTTATCTAGTTTCACATATCTTTTCATTTTCCCTTTCCAAATCCCCTAATCAAATACAGTATAAATGTATCAACTTAACTTCTAAAGAAGCCAAAAAAATAAATAAATAATAAAAAATGTCTAAATGGGTAAAGAAAGGAAGGGGTACGCACCGAGAGGAAGATAAGCAAATAAAATTTGAGATTGTTCATCTTCTTTCCATTCGAATTTTGGGCTTAAATCTTCATATACGGGTCGGACTCCTCTTCCACCCGATCCCATTCTCTTTCAAATCTATAATAGTTTGTCTAATTCTCTCTCTCTCTCTCTCTTAGACCACACTCTGATGATTGAATTCAATCTTTTGACGTGAACTGTATGTTTTGTTGTTGGCCTCCTTTCTTTGTTTGGTTTGGTTTGGTTTGGTTTGGTTTATATAAATAGTACACATACATAGTGTTTTCTTTCTAACCACCATTGTTGAGGATTACAAGTTTAGCTTATTCCTGTTTTGTTTCTTTTAACTTAAGCTATTCCAATTTGGTTGCCTTGGGTTTTTATGTTTATTTGTTTGGGTTTGATTTTGGCCTTTCCTCTCTTCTTTGCGTGGTTGGTTCTTTGTTTGCCCTCTACTCTTTGCCAAATCTATCTAATAGCAGCAATCCCATGATGTTAGACTTGGCATACCCACGCCTATTTCCCCACCAAGTTTTTTTTTCACAATAGAAAGTCTACGGTAAAAGAATTGTACCCAATAAAATGTCATGAATTTTATTTATCCAAAAAAAAAAATGTCATGAATTTCAAATTCATGGTGCATAAATTAAGTTGATGTTGTGGAGCCACACTTTAAGTGAATCTTTACCATTCACAATAAATTTTTTTAAAAAAATTTGGTTTTTTTTTTTTTGGTTTTTTGGTTTTTGGAGGGGAGAGGGGATGGTGGTATTGTTATTTTTGGAACTCAGTTGTGTTATATGAATAAAATAATGTTACATCAAAAAAAAAAAAAAAAAGTGATATGACTGCATTACAAGTATATCACTTTAAGGTCAAACCAAAGAACCCTCTAAGGTGACTGTTAATTGCAAAAATGTCACTGTCATATCATTCTAGTGACAAATTCTGAATAAATTTTTTACAAGAACAACTTTTTTTACTTTTACATGGAAAATGTCATTAGTTTTATATAGAATTTTGCACAAAAACTATAGGACAATGTCATTTGTATATTAAAACATCTTAATGAACTCTTTATTTTAAAGAGATAAGCTCAAAATTCAACCCAGTCATTATATATAAATTTTTTTGTATAGATTTATATTTGTATATTATCACTCTTGCTTCTCTTTATTTTATTTTTTTGTGCCACACAATTATTAGAGTTAGATTACTACATCAATGCCTCCCCATTAATTCAAATTTCAGACTTCAGGCATTTAAATGCCCTTTCATAATCACTTGAGCCACCACTCATGCTACATATCTAAAACAATTATCCAACTTATTTTAAACCAAAAACTCATTAAAAATTACTTATTATTTGAAAAATATCACTGTGACATCATCTTAGAAAAATTTCTTGTGTAAAATTTCTATTTATAAAAGGATAGGAGAGGAGGGGAATGGCTATTGTAGATGGTGCAAGGGAGGCCAAGTCATGATCATCTCCTCTCTCTCTCACTAAGGAAAAAAAAAAATTTTATTCAAAAAAGTAAATATAAGTATAATCACTATTCATTCCAACTCCAACCATAAACCTTCATTTTCTTTCACTATTCATCCCAACAACACTTCATTTTTTTTTTTTTTTTTTTTTTTTAATTTTAATTTTTTTTAAAAATTTTATATATAATATATATTTTAATTATATTTATTATTTTTTTTTTTATTTGTTTATTTTTAAAAAAAAAAAAATTTTATTATTTAAAAGTTATTAAAAAAATAAATAAAAATATGGAGGAATAGTAGTGTTTCCTTTTTTTTTTTTTTTCCTCCCCTCAAATTTGAAGGAAGGATCATCCTCCCTCCATCATTTGGGAGGAAATGAAGGATGGGTGGAGTTTATTTTTGAGAGGAGAGTTTAAGGGAGGCAAAGGAGAGTGTCGATGGTTGTTGGGCGGGGACTAGCAATGCTTTTGGTACTTTGAGTATGAAGGCGGAGAGAAGTTTTCACTGGAAAAAAAGAAAAAAAATGCTGTTGGTACTTTGAGTACAAAGAAAAAACGAAAGAGTTCAACGTAAAAATGTAACTTTGAAGGTGTTTGGAAAGAAGTTTTTTTGACTTTTTGAGCTAAAATAATACTAAAAGACAAAATAGACTAAAATAATCAAAAAAAACATAACAAAATGGGTGAAAATAATCAATCAAACAAAATGTCATATTAAACCCATAATCATTGTATTTTTTCTCTCACAAACATCACATTCAACTACAAAAAAATCCAACTCTCTTTCCAAACACAATTATTTTAGCCTACTAAAGTAGCCAAAAACTAAAATAACCAACTTGTCAAACGGGGCCTTTATCACTTTTGTTACCTTCATTTATGCCACCATTAATGGACGGAGGTCAGTGTAATTTTATTTTATTTTTCAAACTAGCAGAGCTTATTGATTCTAATTGACGGAGGAAGTCATTCTAATTTACTCAAACTAAAACATAAAAAAGCAACAGAGATGAAATCAAATCATAATAATCTGTTTGAATTTACAAATTGGCATCAACACCCAACTGATTGAAATGAAGTTTGTTCACAAATACCTGATTTTTCACTTCACACAAGAAACCACTCTCATGCAATACAATCACTCATCTAGTCCCCCTTGCTCTAAAAACAAAAACCACATAGAAAGGAGAAGAGACAACAAATGGAAAATTCCCCATTCTTAGAGGATGAAAAAAAGCCTCACCAACTTTACAAGCAATCTGAGTAAAATCAAGGTTAAATAAATATGCCAAGAAGAAAAACAAATACCCAAAAAAAACACAAAAAAGAAAAGAGGAGGAAAGAGGAGAGAAAATGTCAACTACTATGCAACCCATGTCATGGGAGAAAACAAGCTGATGATACAGTACATTTGCTTCACAGGGTACCAACTAGTAATGATTACCTTCCCACTGTCCATAGCATCAAAAGCATCATTTACCCTAGGCACCTGAAACATAAAAGACACAATTTAACAAACTCGATTTGTTTTGTGTTTTTTTTTCGGTAAATAAAAGAACTTCATTAGATCATAAATAGAGCTAGGACATCGGGACCATCAGGGACTAGACCAGACACATACAAACAGACTTGTATGAAAGTACAGTCCAACATGGCAACATCAAATAAGCACCGCAATAGAAAATGAAAATTATACAAGTATCTTATGTAGGATTAGAATTTGAAGTCATAGTTGAATAGGATTAGACACAAACCCCTATAAATACCTACAAAATTCTTCTATTCAATGAAGTTGAGCCTTAGAAATTTTGGAATTGTGCTTTGGAAAATTTCTTCACCAGCCCAATATATCCTAACCTCAAGACTTAAACCCTAACAACCAAAACTCACACCATACAGTAAGGTCATGTTTGATTCACAAGATTAATTGTGAAGTATTAATAATCCTATTAAATTAGTGTGGTATTCACTATCCAATTGGATTAATAATCCCACCCCTACCCCTTTACTAATAATCCTACAAATTTGTTGGATTAATTATCCATTGGATTAATAATCCTAAACCAAAATGTTAAAACAAACATAAGATAATTGGGCCCACGGATTAATAATCCCAATCTCATACTCTAATCCATCCAATCAAACATACCCTAAAAGTACTATTCTTGAGTACCGTTCATGGCCCCGAAACAGCCTCAAAACTCTTCCATAATAAACCCTAAACTCTTCCCTTCTCTTTGGCCTTATATTTAACCCCAAAATTCAGAGTTCGGTTAGTGTCCAAATCCTCAAAATCTCCAATCAAAACTCTTCCATGTTAAGATCTAATAAACCCTAAACTCTTCCCTTCTCTTTGACCTTATATTTAACCCCAAAATTCAGAGTTCGGTTGGTGTCCAAATCCTCAACATCTCCAAGTTCTCATAAAATCTTGCAAACTGTAAGTTTAAAAAAACTTGCACCCAGATCCCCATTTACCTGGAGGGACTAAACAGAGTGTACTTTTGTTTTACAAAACTTGCACCCTTTCTTGTACCACTTAAACCAATTCATAAGCATGCCAGCATTCCCAAACATAAAATCCACAGAAAGTTGCAGTCCAGACCCTTAAAACCCCAAGTTTTCAGACAATCATTCAAACTACAATTTTGAAAATGAAGCCCGTTCTTCCTTTTCTTTATCTACAAACACTGCACCTTTTCATGTATCACTTAAACCTATTCACAAGCCTGCCATGTTTGAGATACTCAAAGTTGTCCTAGATCAGTTGGCAATTCCAAACCATAATTGACCTAGAGTATAGGAGATTTAAGTAAACAAGAAGTTCAATTTTTGCAACAATTGAGAGTCCAACATGAGGCAGAACCCATGTCAAACCAATAGACATCAAAACAAAGAAACATAAGCGTCAGTATTTAAGTTCTTTATCAAATATCAATCAAAGAACGTCATTCTGCCATAAACTGGTTGAGCAATCAGTTTTATCATTTCAGGTAAAATTAATAAATCAATAATAATGAGGGACTCACATATCAACCTCCTTGCCTCCAGCAAAGAAAACGATGTGTAACAGTAGCAAATATACGTCCAGTTATAAGTTATAGATGTTCAAGTAACTGTAGTATCACGTCAACATTTCAAAACACGAGGAAAAGTTCGCTTTATCAAAAGAAAAACGATGCAGAGAGTAGGAGGCCTACAAAAAGGAAGTTTGGATAATATAGAATTCACAGACTAGTTTAGTTTCAAAGGCCAGAGATGGATCAACTGGGAAGCTCAATCAACAAGTTCAGACCAACACCCAAGGTCCATAATCTATCCCCAAGAATCACAGCACAGTCTAGCACCAAGGCCCATGGCCCACATATAAATTTGCCTAGAAGGAAAAGGTGTTCCTTTACCACTAAGCAAGGTAGTTAATTACGCTAGTTGCTAAATATTTTCTTAAATAATTTATTCGTTCAAGTAGCTTACTAATCTAATGTTCTCCGTAGTAAAAAGTGATTGGTCAATTCCTAGTAAGATGATACTGAATGAAGTATTTGTGTTTGGGTGAGAGACCTAATCCCTACACACTAATTCCTAGGTTTCCCCATTCAAGATCAAAGAGTGCAACCCCTCTTGATTCCAGTGAGATTCAAAAGTCTATCTTTAGAGTTTTGTATGGTGATATTTCATTCGCTCCCTCGTGATGTAATTTAAAATCAAAATTTGTTAAAAATGATTTTTCATAACCATTGATAATGGAATGGAGATCTCTATTTCATCCATGAAATGGAAAGGATATGAATCCTGTTGACATCCGACACTTTGGTAATGGTAGTGGACATGTTCTTGACATATTTATTTTGGACAAGCAGATGCAAGCATGTTTGGTAATTTAATTCCTTAAAATAAGTTACTTTAATGACATGGTTGGTTTCAAAATGACCATCTGCTCAGGTTTAACACACTATTTTACATTAAAACACCATTTACCTAAGAAATAAAACTAGACTACCAAAAAATACAAACACTTGGACATGTCACAGTGTCTTTGGACTACGGAATTAGATGATCCTAAGCCTAGAGACATATGTGCATCCAACATGCATACATGAATCCATGTAACATAGGGTGCACCTATGGGCTATTTCATAGCACTATTAAGTGTTGAAAACTGAAAATTGATTGTTTCGCTTGCAAAGGATCCTGGGTGTACCTAGACTTCCACTTATAAGTTATAGGACATGCAAAGTATTAGTTAATAGTAAAATTCAGATGTACCAAGTTTACCCAGAAATACTATTTTAGCACCTTGAAGTCTTCAGCATTACAAAATCAGCAGGAAAACTTTTGGTGCTAAATTTTATCATAGCATAGGAAAAGTATAAAAAATATGCTATGTGCAGTAAAAAATCCTTTAATTCATACAGTGGGATGTTAAGTATTACAAATTTCATATCTAGTAAAAATCTACCTAAAGCTACATTTAGGTTGGAGAACTATACCAGTCCACATGACATCTTCCTTTCTTGTACTTGATGAAGAATCTTAGAGTTCAATCACATACTTAAAATAAAGAAAATATATACAAAAAAGAGCTACAGTCAAAATTCTGGTCCACAGCAAGGATATGAATTTTGAAGTAGCATGCATCATGTATCTATCACCTCATTGTTTAATTAACCTCATTACTTTTGACAAGCTATTTACACGAGAGCCTAACTGTTGATCGTTTCTGAAGAATTCAGTTCAGATATATAGACATGAAAAATAATTAGTACGAGAAGGAAACTGGTGAAAAATGGTTACCTTGAGATGGTAAGATGTAAAGTTCCAAGCAAAATGTTTCTCTTCCAATCACAATCCTTCATAGTTCTCTCACATGAGACAGAATATCCCCTGAATGAATTTTAATTTCGTCATCTCCCATTCTAAGTGACTTGGAAAAATGATCAAAAGAATTATGGTCTGCCTCAAGTGCTTCCAACCTGCTGATCAGATTGGAAACTGCATCTCCGAGAGCAACTACATCAGTCAGTCTACAACCCCCTGAGTAACATTGAACACCAGAATCAAATTCACTACTCACTGTGCTAACAAATTCAGGGTTTTCAAATGAAGGAACAGAAACAGAGACGTGCTTTTGCATTGATAAATCATTCTCTTCTTTTTCACTGTTTTCTTGTGTACACCCTTTACAGTTAAGCTCTTTCAAGTCACTTACCCTATCCCCTTTTGTTCCTGAATATTCACCATTAGCCTTGTCCAAATAAATCCTATCATTTGAAAACAAATGAAGCTTTTTCTCCAATTTTTTCAAACAATGTAAAATGTACAGCCTTTCATCATCAAACTCTAACAATGAATTGCGTGCATTATTTGTATGCTTTTCCCCAAAAAGCACACCTGTTCCATCAACTTTGTTGCAGACAAGAGGTTTATTATTGGTCTGCTCATTGGCACTATTTTTAAAGTAACTTGTATCTGAATGCTCTGCTCTCACTTCTCCTGGCTTCAAATCACAAGTTGAATCCAGTTCATTCTCCAAGATTGATGTATTCCCAACTTTATTCCTATACAATTCAAGCTCAGCTTCTAGATCTTGAATCTCTTTCTCCCTCTCTGCAAGAAAATCATTTGCTTTTTGCAGTGCTTCCTCATCATATTCAGCTTGCTCTTCCATCATTCTAACGCATTGCAAGGCTTCCATATTGAGTGCTGCCTTCTCCTCCTGTAATCTTGTGATCATGGCCATTGCTTGATTTGCAGAAATTGCAGAAGCATTTCTTTCTTCCTCCAACTCCTTATACAAAGCACTCAATAATTTCTTGTCATGCTCAACCTGTCGTTTTAACCTATCAATCTCACTTTCACCTTCTATTTCACTGATAACACTTCCATCTAAAGACAAACCAGATTCATTTCTCTCAAGTGAGATCCTTCTTTGAAGCATCTGTATTCCAATAGAGCTGGAAGAATCAGTTTTCAGTTCATTACGATTTCCAGATACTCGAGGACTCATATCATTCAGTGGTAACTCAATTCCTCTGGTAACAGATATTTGTGACAGCAAGAGCTTCAAATCTTCACTAAGTCTTCCATCCTTCAGAGACATTTGCTCTGACAGCTTTCCAGACAACTGTCTTCCCTTAACAGCAAACTTGTAAGCATCGCAAAGATCCAAATTATTAGGCATCAGTGAATTAGTACCATTTATAACAGGGTTTATTTCTGAAGTTGTCTCACTTTTTGTAACAGGCCTACTTTCTGCCTCAACGACCTCTCCACTCTCAGTGACACTTTTTTGCTCCACTTCACGTGTTCCCAAGGTATCTACTGCAAGAAACCAATAAATACAAAAGAACAGATACAGAGTCAAATACAACTGCCTAAAACAATGATGCCAAGTGAAAGGAAAGAAGTGGAGTAAAAGCAATATTCCAAAAACTTCAAACTTACAGCACACTGTTGATTCTTCAACAAGGGTATCTGCGACATTGGAGGATTGAGGGACCTCATCAACAGATGCAAATGCATCAACCTTATGTTCAACTTGCGACCAGTTAAGTTCCTCTAACCCGTGCCCAGTTGCTGCAGTAGATGCTACAGATGTGTTACATTGGGAATCAATAACATTAAGCTGCACCTGTGAGTCTACAGTTGAAAGTTCAGGTGCAGAATCTGGATGTATCAATTTCTCTGAGGTCAAATTATCCTTGAGAGAAATAATCTGAGGCTCAATCTGCACAGGTTGAACAGAAGATTGTTCCTTGAGATCAGAAGCTTCGCGAATTAGAGCAACACCGTCATCATCATCAGAAAATGGGACTTCTGATTCAGTATCAGAAGTAATCTTGACTTTCGTGTACTCTATATGTGACAAAGGATCAAAATCATTTTTCCGAGGCTGCATCCCCACATGTTGAACAGCAGATTCTTCCTTGAGATCAGCAGTTTCCCGAATTAGAGTGCTACTGTCATCATCATCGGAAAATGGGACTTCTGATTCAGTATCAGAAGTAATCTTGACTTTCGTGTATTCTATATTAGACAAAGGATCAAAACCATTTTTTCCCATATGGTACGCTCTAAGTGACCCAGATGGTTCCTCTCTGATCTTTTTAAGGTCATCCCAAAGTTCGGTAGCAACCGATAAAGGCACTTCAAGTTCAGCAACCTCTGACCCAATTGACACAGTCTGAAGCAAGTTTTGGGCATTACTTCTCAAAATCCATGGCTCATTGCAACAAGAACAATTTCTTGTTCTCGGGGAACCAAGCTTGTGATCCTCGAGCCCAAGGTGAGAGTCTGCCCCAAGTTTACCAACCAATAATCTGTATGTTTCAGAGTTGGATTTATTTATTGTGGCAAATGAAAAGAGGCAACTTTCACACATTCCATGAACATCTGCAAGTTTGTTGTGCACACGACAGAGAACAAAAGATGAAATCTCAAATTTATGATCTCCACAGATCAAATCCCAATAAAATCCAAGTTTTTCATTGCCCAAAACATGATCAAGTCTCGAGCATAGCAAGCATGGAACTTGCAATTTGCAATAACGAGCAAATTTTGTGACCAAGTACGAGAAAATTGCATCAATAAACAACATAGAGATCAATAACCACTCAAGGACAGCTGATGCCAAAGCCATGGTAAATCTGAGTAAAAAATTGTGTGATTTAACAGATGAAATCCCTCTAGCGGCCATTCCCAAGCAGAAATAAATAAACACCAATGCGGTCATCCAACACAAAGTCAACTCCAATCTTCCTACAATGAAATCAATAATTCAGCACTGTCAGCATCAATAGACAGGCAAATAAGTTACTAAAATAAAAACTGAACAAAAAATGAAAGAAAACATAACAATACATTGAAAATAAAAGCCCACTGGGGACAAGCAAACAATTTAACACAAACCTCAATTCAGAATTTTGATCAAAATATTTTAGCAACTAAAGGATCCCCACATTAGATGAGCTACTGTAGTAAGATTTGATGCAGACATTAGATTGATTAGCTAAGAACACAAATTACACTGCACACACGTGCACAAAGTGCATCCAATTTTGAGCTGAAGATGATAAACAACGTTCGTAAGGCAAAAGCAATTGGAACTAGGGGTGTGTGCAGTGCAGTTCGGACGGTTTGAGAGTAAAATTATAAACCAAATGGCGGATTGGCAAATAACCAAATCGCGGTTTGGGCGGTTTGGCAGACTGAAAAATATTCTTAACCAATTATCAAGTATTTGCATAATATAAAACACTAATTTGCATAATATTTTTCATATATATAACACAAATTAATTTTGCATATTATTTTTCATATATATAACTACTAATTTGTAACAAATTCCGCATCTTAAATCTCTCTTACACTCATTTTTACTTTGATATTTCATTAGAGGTTAAAATACATATATTTATTAACTATAGCGGAGTAGAGCAGTTTCACAGACAGATTATAAATTTTAAAATTCAATTCGCAATTAGCGGATAGAACGGTGCGGATTGGGCTATATTTTGAACAACCTTAATTGGAACTCATGCACAGAGTCAACTCACTTGTCCTACAGGATTATTACTGCATACACTTGCATATACCCTGCATCAGAAGCAAATAGAACCTTACAATTTAAAACACAAACCCATTTCCCATATTTTGATCAAGTCAAATGCTAACAAGTGCCCCATCGCATCGAAAATAGGTAAAAAAAGTTTAAAAAGTATTTTGAAAATAGGTGAAAAGGTGTATTGAATTCAATGAAATGTGTCTCACCTTTTAATCAATGTCCAGAAAAAACTGTAGTAATTTTTTTGTTGAATAGAAAACATGATAACTAAACCAAATAAAAACAATTTCTCATTTAGAATGAATGTCCAACAAACCTAGCATCAACCTTCCAAAAAACAGATCACACAATAAAATTACAAACAAAGAATCATTTTTTTTCCGTCAGATCAATACCTATAACCCTTAACATAAATAAACAATCCAAGCATAGATTCAATACCTATGAAACCCCTCATATGCCCTTAATCAGAAGTTAAAAACACATCATGTATATCATATATATGCATGTAGGCGTTTATATATATCAAAGAAGATCACCACCAATAAAAACCCGACATAATTCTCAATGATAAAAAAATGAAAAATGAAATATAAATCAACCTGATCAGTCGATGAACCCAACAAAACAGTGAAGTTTTGAGAAAATCCGGATCGTCAAATGAAAGAAGTGACTGTTGGATCTTCGTAATTCAGAACAAATAATATTGGGTATTGGGATACAAGAACAAATTCATGAAAGAGGTCACCGAGATTCAGACAAAAATAAAAACGAGAGAAAGACAAAGGAAGTGTTGTTGAATGAATTATAACCGAAACTGGAGTTAAATGTGTGGGGAATTGGAACGCATAGTATTATGTCAACATCGCTGCAAATAAAAGTTGAATTACACGCCGACAAATCAAATAGTCGGCTGCAGCTATAGGAAAACGACGACTACCGAAAGGCCATCACCCCCCAACCCACCTCACCCCACTTCAAAAGTAGAGGATTTGGTGAGAAAACGTATGAAAGTGAGAGAAAATTCTTCCTCATTCTTTGTTTTGTAAAACTGAAAATAGTTTTATTTTACATTATTTTTGTTGAGAGATTTGGGATTTTTTATTTTTTATTTTTTTAAAAAGACGTGTAGAATTATGGGTCATGATTGAGAACCCTTTAAACTCTCACCCTCACCACCCCACACACTTGAAGGTTAGGGATTGTGAGAGAAGGAAAAAAAAAAAAAAAAAAAAATTTTTGATCAATCAAAAGCAAAGGGGTTGGTGACCCCCAAAAGGGGTCTCAATCTTTATTTTTATATAAAATATAAATACATTAACATATGTCCATACCTGAATATACGGTGTAAATAATATTAAGATTAGAATATAATTGTAATTCCAATACTATTTAAATTTATTTTTTAATTTGATAAAATTACAAATTTATTATAAAATTTTGGAATTCTCACAAAACACCTCATGAAAACTTGTTTTTGTTTATATAATATATAGCTAAATAGATAGATGTGCCTGATATACCTATAATTTCTATGGGCATACATACAATATTATTTTTGCTTATATAATTACATGGAAATTGTATATATGCCCATAATGTCCTAATGTATTATTGGCATACATATATTGTATGGAATATGTGTAAAATATATTAAACAAAAATGAGAAAATAAAAAAATAAACAAATGGAGAGAAAAATAAAAACTGGAGAAAATAAAAATAAAAAAAAAAAGAAAAAGAAAGGAATGTAAGATCATAGGATCATGGAATGATGGGTGAGAAAAGGAAAAAGTAAGAGAGAGAGAGAGAGAAGTGGAAAAGCAGAAAATGTATAAGTAGGATATTTTTTGAAAAAATATATCTCAGCCATTATTTTATAATTTGAACAGATCTGAGCCATCCAAATGTATTAATATGACAAAAAATATGTTGAAGATTTAAAAACCATCATACTTTATTAAAATATGTTGAAGATTCATATAAGATCTAAATTTATGAAGTCTATCAGGTATTCAATATATTTAAAAATAATAATTAATTGTTCAAATTCATTTTATTTGTGGACTATAAAATTCATTAGTTTAATCTCCACTACACACAGTAAAATCTGGCTCATAATTCTAGGATCCAAGACTTTTCCATATAATATAAATAAAAATAAGTGAACAAAAATGAGAAAATAAAAAAATTAAACAAATAGAGAGAAAAATAAAAATGGGATAAAATAAAAAAATAAAAAGAAAATGTAGAGGAAGGTGGAATCATGGGATTATGAAAGGATAGGTGAGAAAAGGAAAAAGTAAGAGAGAGAAGCGAGAAAATAGAAAATGTACATATAGAATATTTTTTGAAAAATATATCTCAGCCGTTGTTTTATAATTTGAATAAATTTAAGCCGTCTAAATGTCCTAGTAGGACAAATGTGTGTAGGACAAATTCAAAAATCATCCTGCTTTATTATATAGATGTTGAAGATTCATATAAGGTCTAAATTTATGAAGTCTATCAGGCATTCAATATATTTAAAATAACAATTAATTGTTCCAATTCATTTAATTTGTGAACTATAAAATTCATTAATTTAATCTCCACTACACAAAGTAAAATTTGGCTCCTAATTTTGGGATCTAAGATTTTTCCATATAATATGAATAAAAATAAGTGAACAAAAAAAAAGAAAATAAAAAAAATAAACAAATAGAGAGAAAAATAAAAATGGGATAAAATAAAAAGAATAAAATGAAAAGAGAGATGAATGTGATATGATGGAAGAATGGGTGAAAAAATAAAAAAGTAAGAGAGAGAAGCGAGAAAATAAAAAATGTACATGTAGGATATTTTTTAGAAAATATATCTCAACCGTTGTTTTATAATTTGAATAGATCTAAGCTGTCCAAATGTTTTAGTAGGACAAATGTGTATAAGACAAATTCAAAAACCATCCTGCTTTATTATATAGATTTTATTCATATTTTATTTACTTGTTCATTTTATCTTTCTAAATTACTTTCTAAATCTCTCAATCAAATACGGCGTTAAGGACTCTCTGATCCAAATGGGGGAGGTGTTGTTTGGTCCATTGAATTTACTACTTTGTTTTGATAATTTATATTGTTTATTTTTGTTTTGTTTTAATGATTTAAATTATTTATATTTTAAAGTTCATTGAGTATATTATTTTTATAAAAAAATTGAGTCAATCAAATAACAACAAATATGTGTTCAGATCAATTTTGTATGAAAAAAAAAAAATGAACGATGAGAAAATAAATGGTTCATACAAAATTAATCCGAACACGCAGTGATTATCATTTGATCGACTTGATTTTTTTGCAAAGATAACGTACTCGATGAACTTTAAAATGTAAACGGTTCTAATTATTGAAACAAGACTCAGAAGTGAGCCCAATGGATTGGATTGGATTGTCTAGTTTGATTCGGGACTAGAGACCGTCTAGGCTTTTTATTTTATGGATCTTATTCATGGCCGTGATAATTCAAATAATTTATTTTGTAAATTTCATAATGAAAATCATTTGTATAAAAAATCAACTTCATCAGATATTACTAGACATATAAATAAATTATAATTTATTTTTTAAAATAGGTAGTAGTTATGAATTTAAACTTAAACCTTCATTTTATAAAATAAAATACTATAATTTTTCTTTTATTTATTGATATTCGATGAAACTGATTTTTTATACAAATAATTTTTACTATGAGATTTACAAGATAAACATTTTGGATTATCGTTGTGAGTTCAAAATGAGGCCATAAAATAGAGTATGATAAAGTATATAGCATAGTAGTATAGAGAGGAGCCATTCCCTTCATTTTGTAAGTGTCATCTCAATAATATGATTCAAACCATTCATCTCATAAATTTAACTGTAAAAATGAATTGTGCAAATAATCAATTTTGTCAGACATAATTTGTAGACAAATTACATTAATGGATAATGATGTGGTACACTGTAACAATCTAGATTTTTAATTATTCTGTAGACTTTATATTAATATTATTTAATCACAGTTAGGAAAATATATAATTTATTTTCTATTATTATGTGTAATTTTGTAAAACAATATAATTATTAAAAGTTTAGGGGTCCAAATATAAATAAATAATTAATTAATTGTTGGTATATAAGAAAGAGTAATTTAATTAGGAATTAAATTATTTATATAATTATATTAAAAACTTGGGTCAAAATGTAATTATCTTAAATATTTATTAAAGATAAGAACTAATCTATATAATTTATTATCGAATCTATAGAAAAGATATGCGTAGTAGCCATATGTTGGGCCGCGGACGTGCTCACCTCCTTATAAATAGGAAGGAGGCATTCACCTGGAAAGAAAAGGGGAAAAGAAAGAAGGAAAGTAAGGAAAGAAAAAAATGAAAAAAAAATAATGGAAGCTGAAAAGGTCTTTGATGGTGGAAAGAAAAGTAAGGTATTAAAGTTACTGTGAGTTATATTATACCTTGAGTCACTATAATATATTTTACGTATGTTTTGACTTACCATATTTATTTTATACAAGTTATGTTTTATAAATTATTATAAACTATATTATTATTTCAGTTATGTGGATTATTTTCTGAACCATATTTGTTAAAAGGAAACCCATAGATATGTTTGTTTTATATTTTAAGAATATTTAACTATAACCTTATAAACAATTATGTTTTGTAAGTATCACCACGGGAGTCCCATGTCTTGGGGGACTTAAATAACCATTGACCTCTGTTTGACCACTTTGTGGTCCTCTGTTTATCATGGATCCATTGACCTCTATTCTATGCGAAACAAAGTGTTGTGCGGAGATAAGTGCTACATTATTGTGGGAGCCACCTCTATAGTTCGTACGAGCCATCTCTTGAGTCTGTACCTCTGTTCTGATTGTCACTCATGTGACATCTGTTCTGTTATGTTCTGTACCGTGGTTAGGGTTATTTATTTACATAATTTATGTATTTCAGTTTCTGTCACCAATGATTTATTTACCAAACTGAATTATGTAAATGTTTTGACCTAATTAACTATTCATGGTTATTTCGTGTCTCTTATACTCTTAGTATAATATTTCTTACTTTGCCATGTGCTTATAACTGTTTACCAATTTTCATGAAACAATGCAATTCAGAAATAGTTTTTGGAAAGTCTTAGACGTGGGGTTATAAAATAGACACACACAGCACTTTTATGATATTTTTTTCTATGTAAATATCGGCCTTTTTGGTCAATAAATTTTGTAATAAAAATAGAAATTTCGATGATTATTTTGGTACCCTCACTTAAATATTACTTTTGCTCGCGTTTATTAATTTGTTTATGAATTGGCCAAAGGTAACTTCAGTTACTAGCCATTACGATTCTTAACTTTTGGATACGGAGAGCGGGTCGTGACAAATGGTATCAGAGCAACGGTTTATAAAAAATAAAAAATAAAAAAAAGTCATCATTTGGAGCATAGGACATACGCACATTTAGGAAGTAGGATAGCAGGTAATTAGTATTTAAATATTATATTTTGTTAAGTCGATTTAATTATATTATAATTTTATATGATTTTATATATATTATTATTATTTTTTGTGCATAATTTGTAAAGGATATTAGATATTATTTTTATTTGTTATAGCAAAAGAAAGAAAATATATAGAGGGTGTCGGACTCAAGCACCTACCAAAATTATAATATAATTAAATACATATAATTTTCCGTTCAGTAATCCAAAAAAAAAAATATCGTTTCGACATTTTACAAGTAGGTTCAAATTTTAAAGATACTAATTTTGAAACAATTTCCTATCAATGGAAGATTCACAGATAAAAAGAACGGAAGTTCATCTCAAATTCTTTCAAATCTTGCATATGATTCTGTCATTTCATTTTCAGTCACTTATTTAATTTTGATCTTATTTTATTTTATTTTATCATAAAACTAATGAAAAGTTTTTAAAATCACCGATTGTTTATCATTTTGGCCCAAAATATTTTTTGACAACTAGGCAATGAGTTGTTTTTGGTAATTTTTTTTTTTGAGGTAATATTTTCTATCAGATTAATCATCTAATATATATTTATCAGAGTGTGCAGCAGATAGCTTACACATATGACAAATTTCGAGGACAAAATTTTAAAAGGAGGGAAGATTGTAACAACCCATATTTTTAATTATTCTGTAGAATTTATACTAATATTATTTAATCACAGTTAAGAAAAATATATAATTTATTATATATTATTATGTGTAATTTTGTAAAACAATATAATTATTAAAAGTTTATGAGTCAAAATATAAATAAATAATTAATTTTTTGTTGGTATATAATAAAGTGTAATTTAATTAGGAATTAAATTATTTATATAATTATATTAAAAATTTGAGTCAAAATGTAATTATCTTAAATATTTATTAAAGTTAAGAACGAATCTATATAATTTATTATCGAATATATAGGAAAGATACGCGCAGTCATGTGTTGGGCTGCGGACGTGCTCACCTCCCTATAAATAAGAGAAGACGTTTACCTGGAAAGATAATGGTATCCATGGTTATTTCATGTCTCTTATACTCTTGGTATAATATTTCTCACTCTGTCATGTGCATATAGCTGTTTATCAATTTTCAGGAAACAATGTAATTCAGAAATAGCTTTTGGAAAGTCTTAGACGTGGGTTGCGGAATAGACACATACAATACTTTTATGATATTTTTTTTGTATAAATATTGGCCTTTTTGGTCAATAAATTTTGTAATAAAAATAAAAGTTTCGATGATTATTTTGGTACCCTCACTTAAATATTACTTCCGCTCCCGTTTATTAATTTGTTTATGAATTGGTCGGAGGTAACTTCAGTTACTGGCCATCACGATACTTAACCCTTGGGTACGGTGAATGGGTCGTGACAAATGATATCAGAGCAACGGTTTATAAATAAAAAAAGAAGAAGTTATTATTGGAGCATAGGACACACGCACATTTAGAAAGTAGGATAGCGGATAATTAGTACCTAAATATATATTTTATTAAGTCGATTTAATTATATTATAATTTTATGTATATATTAAATTTTTTTTTTATGCATAATTTGTAAAGGATATTAGATATCATTGTTGTTTGTTATAGCAAAAGAAATAAAATATATAGAGGGTGTCGGGTTCAAGCACCTATAAAAATTATAATATAATTAAATACATATAATTTTTCGTTCAGTATTCAAAAAAAAAAAAAAAATCGTTTCGACATTTTACAAGTAGGTTCAAATTTTGATGATACTAATTTTGAAACAATTTCTTATCAATGGAAGATTCACGGATAAAAAGAATGGAAGTTCATCTTAAATTCTTTCAAATCTTGCATATGATTCTGTCATTTCATTTTCAATCATTTGTTTAATTGTGATCTTATTTTATTTTATTTTATCATAAAACTAATGAAAAGTTTTTAAAATCACCGATTGTTTCTTATTTTGGCCCAAAACAAATTTTGACAACTAGGTAGTGAGTTGTTTTTTATAAAAGTTTTTTTTTTTTGGGTAATATTTTCTATCAGGTTAATCTTCTAATATATATTTATCAGAGTGCGCAGCGGATAGCTTACACATATGACAAATTTCGAGGAGGAAATTTTAAAAGGAGAGAAGATTATAACAAAACCAGATTTTTAATTATTCTGTAGAATTTATATTAATATTATTTAATCACAGTTAGGAAAATATATAATTTATTATATATTATTATGTGTAATTTTGTAAAACAATATAATTATTAAAAGTTTATGGGTCAAAATATAAATAATTAATTAATTCATTGTTGGTATATAATAAAGTGTAATTTAATTAGGAATTAAATTATTTATATAATTATATTAAAAACTTAGGTCAAAATGTAATTATCTTAAATATTTATTAAAGATAAGAACGAATCTATATAATTTATTATCGAATCTGTGAGAAAGATACGCGTAGCCACGTGTTGGGCCGCAGACGTGCTCACCTCCCTATAAATAGGGAGGAGGCGTTCACCGGGAAAGAAAAGGGAAAAAGAAAGAAGGAAAGAAAGAAATGAAGAAAAGGAATGAAAAATAATAGAAGCTGAGAAAGTTTTTGATAGTGGAAAGAAAAAGTAAGGTATTAAAATTAAGGTGAGTTATATTATATCTTGAGTTACCATAATGTATTTTACGTATATTTTGACTTACAATATTTATTTTATACTAGTTATGTTTTATAAATTATTATAAACTATATTATTATTTTAATTACGTGAATTATTTTCTGAACCCTATTTGTTAAAAGGAAACCTATGGATATATTTGTTTCATATTTTAAGAATATTTGACTATAACCTTATAAACAATTATGTTTTGTAAGTACCACCACGGGAGTCCCATGCCTTGAAGGACTTAAATAACTATCGGCTTCTGTTTGACCACTTTGTGGTCCTCTGTTTGTCATGGATCTATTGATCTCTGTTCTGTGCAGAGATAAGTGCTACACTATTGTAGGAGCTACCTCTATAGTCCGCACGAACCACCTCTTGAGTCCGTACATTTATTCTGATTGTCACTTGTGTGACCTCTGTTCTATTATGTTCTGTACCGTGGTTATAGTTTTTTATTTACATAATTTATGTATTTCAGTTTACGCCACCAATGATTTATTTACCAAATTGAGTTATGTAAATATTTTGGCCTAATTTACTATCCATGGTTATTTCGTGTCTCTTATACTCTTCGTATAATATTTCTCACTCTGCCATGTGCTTATAGCTGTTTACCAATTTTCAGAAAACAATGTAATTTAGAAATAGCTTTTGGAAAGTCTTAGACGTGGGGTTGCGGAATAGACACACACAACACTTTTATGATTTTTTTTATATAAATATCGGCCTTTTTGATCAATAAATTTTGTAATAAAAATAGAAACTCCGATGATTATTTTGATACCCTTACTTAAATATTACTTCCGCTCATATTTATTAATTTGTTTATGAATCGTTTATTAATTTGTTTATGAATTGGTCGGAGGTAATTTCAGTTACTGACTATCACGATACTTAACCTTTAAGTACGGGGAGCGGGTCGTGACATACACACCTTTAAAAGAGTGTGGGGTGATTTGGAAAATTGATTAAAAGTTGACTTTTAAACTCTCCTTTTTGTTTTTTTTTTTAACTTTTTGTAGGTAAAAAATATGAGAGGTGATGTGACCTAAATGGATTAAAAACTAAAAGTTTGCTTTTAACTGGTTTGCCAAAAGACCCCTGTATATCATATCCAAATTATAATATTTGTGGGTTTAATTCCCACAAATATTATAATTCAATCCTATATATTATAAAGTAATTTATGTATTAAATACGAAAAATGCTACAGACATACAATTTATTTATTTTTTTAATTTTATTAAACTATACTTTCCCTCATATAAAGAGAGTGATCAACATGAATTGGCAATGGCATGGGGCCTCTTTATTATGTGAGTAACGGATTGGTTTAAGAGGCGTACTCGTAAATGTTGAAATTAATATAGATAATTTGTTTTGTATAAAATGTTTTTAAAATATGTTTTAATAAATATTTTTAAATTTACTTATTTTTAGGAAATATTTTTAAATTGTTTCAAATAATTTATGAACAAAAATAAAAATGATATTGGTGTTTTTTAATTTTTTTTAAATATAAAAAATGATAATTTCAAATGAAAATGATATATCAAAATGAGTAAATTTTTGTTTTCTTATTTGTTATTTTATAAGGAGGGTGATAGAAGTGAACAAAAACAAAAAAATAAAACAAAACAAAACAAAACAAAACAAAACGGAGGAAAAAAAAAATGGAATCGGTATTCACCAACTTAATGATATTTGCTTCTTTTTTTTCTTTTTTTTTTATTATTTTATTTTACAACTTTGTCAAACATATGCTAAATCACTTAAATTCTATTAAGTACTTGCATGGTGATAATTCCTATACAAATCTGATTTCTCTCCAATTCACCTTATGACTAGAGAGTGTTGTCAGTTGTGGTGCGCTTAATTCAGGTCTATATCAATAATTTAAATTATTTAATGTGTAAAACTCGTTAAGTATATTATTTTTATAAAAAATCACGTTAATTTGATATAAAAAATTACATTCATGTCACAATTTTAAAAATCATACTTGTTATTGATAAAAATGTGATTTGCTAAGTGATATATTTAATATCTAATCAATGTATTTTTTTTTACCAAGAATAATATATTATGAATTTTATACATTAAACAATTTAAATCATTGAGATGCCCCGATCAAGGCCGCCATAGCTCAACAACATCCTCCAGTAAGATGGCAAATTAGAGAGCAGTCACACTCCTCCTATACATGGTAGGGTCCACTACAATGTAAGTAAAAAGTTGTATTTCTTTTTGGAGCAAAAGTGAAAATTGATGGCAATAGTGTCTATAAATAAATGTGCAAATACAAGGATGAAAAAATATACCTTCCAAGACTTTTAGTAAAAGCTCTTTCCATCGACAAGGTGCAATAAAGGGTTATCAAATTCACACATACTCTCGTAATGTATGAATCTTGAAGAGATTTGATTAACATGTATAAGTGTGTAGGCACTTCACAAACTATTTCCTATCAAAAAATGCCAAGTATGGAAGATAAAATTTAAACTGTTTATTAACCACATCAGCATGCAGCTGAACACACCGCTTGGTGGTGGTGTGGATCAATTAGCATAAGCTCGTGTCCAAGCTCAATTTTAGGTATGGTGGCAAAGCCTAAGCAAAGGGTGGACCAAGTTAATGGACAATTCACCTTATGTGGAAATAGTTATATCTAGTCATGTTATATCGCAAATGAGGGACATGATCCCATTTTCAACATAACAATATGGGAAAGTGGCACAAATCTCTCAACAATAGTAAAGCCCACTTATAAATTATATACAAATATCACAACAGGGAAACACAATAGCACACTCAATACTACATTACTCATTTTTTTTTGCTATCCATCTTTGATCCCTCACTAACTTAAGTATTGAAAAGTCCTCTCGACTAACCACACTAGCTGGAGAAACTGATTTCTAAGTCCTTTGCATACAAGTTTAAAGAATATTTGTATAATTCAAATTCGGTGTCGGTGTCATTCTTCTAGGATTGTAAGTTTTTTCCCACACACTAAGTAGAGAAGTTTTAGTACTTACAAATCCCCAACTAACAACAATGTTAGAAAAATAATAATAAATAACAAGTAAAAATGAAACTCAATTCAAAAAATTGAAAATTTTCTTAGTTTATGGCCTATTTTAGGAATTGATTTTTTTTAGTAGCTTTTTTGACTTTTTCCAACAACAACAAAAAATAGAGAAAAGAATTGACTTTTTGTAGTGATATTTTTGACTAAAATGAGCACTTCCAAAAATAGGCCTTGTTTAAAAAGTGAGAATTTTCTTAGTTTGTGTTTTAAAAAAACTGTGAAATTTCTCATTGTTTTACAATTCTCAATTATTGAGAAACACATATATATTTTTTTAAGATATTATTTTCTATTTTTACAAAATATATATTTTATTATTTCTACTCTATGTTATTATTTGTTAGCAGGTTTTTTTTTTTTCTTCTTTTTTTAACTTTATCTACCGACAGATCGGGTTCATGTGGGTGTGAGATGATTGATCCACCATCCAAATTGTATCTGCAAATTTTGAAATATTTTATTCGCATCCGTCCATCAAAAAATATGCATCCACCTAAAATCAATGAGATTGAGTCAATTCAATCGTATTAGACAAATTAAACAGATCTATTATCATCCCTAGTTATTACAGTAATTGAATGGTGCATGAAACTTATTGAGATGAAAAATACTTTGTTGTATTTACCGGTTCTCTCACCAAATTCCTCCAACCTCCCTTTAAAAAGAAAAATAAATAAATTATCACGTTCATGGACTTCATAATTTGACCTCCTTTCCATGATAAATTTGCTCCATTATCTAATTATATTTTCTTCTCTCAATTTTTTTTTTTTGGCAAACTTCATTTTACTACTTCTAGTTTGAACCATGTGTCATTTACTCCTCTAATATTTAAAAATAATCACATAATTTCCTTATACTTTGTGAACTGAAGTGCATTGTTAAACTCGTTAATGATTTAATAAAAAAGACTAAAATGCTTCTATATTTTCGTTATTTATTTGAAAGACAAAGTGTATTTTAATTCCTGTGCTTTATTTCATGTGCAATTTACCCCCTTGAATTTTGAAAATAAGCGTATAAGCCTCTTATGTCTGTCACATATTTCACACTTGCTATTAAATTGCACAGAATATCTAACGGTAATCTACAAAATACTTGGGATTTATGTAATTATTTCTAAACGTTAGAGGATATACCACACACAGTCCAAATTTAAAGTAAGGTTTGCCTTTTTTTTTTTTTTTTTTGATCACCTCTATTTTTTTTTCTCATTTTTGTAACATTTTGTTGCTTGCCATTAAATGAAAACCAAGCCCACATATTATAGAACCAAAATAACAAAATAATAAAATAAATAGATAAATAAAAGGGACTTGGGGTTAAAAAAAATAAAAATAAAAATCACCACTTTTACTCCCAAAAAATTTAAATAAAATAAAATAAATTCACTAAGGTTAATATAGTACAATCAAGGACAAAGGAAGGAGTTGTACAATGATTTTGACCTAAATACCCATCTCTCTCTTCATACTCTGCCTGTATTCCCATCTCAACCCACCCAACACCCTCTTCTGCCCCTCTCTATTTCTCTTTCCTCCCCTTTCTTGCCCTTCCCTCTTTCCGATTTTCCCACAAAACAAACACTCTGTCTCTCTCCAACCAACTTACCCGCCAATTCTCACTCTCTTCTTTTCTTTTTTTTTCCTCTTTTCTTTTTCAAATTGTCGGTTTGCTCCCATTGAATCACCCTCCGACAACGCACACACACCAGTACGAGCCCTAATCCTTGTCCTTGGTTCATATCTGCACCTGATCGTCCTTTGTTTTCCCACTTTCTTCACCTTTTGCTCCAAAACCCAACTCTTAATCATCATCCTGGGGTTTTGAAGAACTCGCCTTTTTTTGGGTTTCTCGATTTCAGGTAACCTTTTGATCTGTTGCGATTGATTCTGCGTTTTTTCTGATGGGTTTTGTGTGAATGTTAATGGGTTTGTTTTTTCTTGCATTTTGCTGCTTCACATCTGATGGTGCAGTTCAGAAGAATCCATGTATGGATGGCACATTTGGTGGGGCTTTGGTTTCGATTCTTTGCGGATTTGAGAAGCCGAAAAGTAATCAGAGCAGCTGAAGGTGGTTTTGTTTGGTTTGGTATGGTCTTCTTGATCTTCATTTTGTGTTCAGTGATACTTCTCTGTTTGGTTTCATTTTCAGAATCTATATAGAGTTTGGTGAAAATAAACACTTAAAAAGATTTTTTGAATTTTCAAGAACTGTTTTTGCTTAAAAAGAAGAAAACAATATGAAAATGGTAAGTGTTTTTGAATTTTTCATTATTTTTCTCCAAATTAGTACTTAGTTCTGAAACAAAACCAAACAGAGTTATATGTTTTGGTTTTGGTTTTTTTTTTTTTTTTTGCATGAAACAAAATAGAAATTTTTTTTTTTTCTTTTCTTTTTTTGCTTGTGGTAGTGAAGGCAGGCCTGATTGGGAAGAGGCAGTGTTTCTTGCCAACCATTGATTGATTGTTTATTCGTGGAATTTGATAATTCAAGAAACCAAATAATTGGATTGTCCAATTTGGTACATTTTGACTTCGATTGCTATTACAGTTTTGCTTCTTATGTCAATGAAGGGTAGTTGTAAGCTTTTCAATTAAAGGTACCTGTTATTCGAGAAAGGTGTGTTCAGGTATAGTTAGAAAGGTGGGTTTTTTGAACTGTCAACTGTTGGGGGCTGAGGAGTAATTATTGTTGATTATTGTTTCTGTTTCTTCAATGGCTAACCATGACTTGATACTCGGGAAAAATCACAATTTAGCTCTTGGGCAGAACCAGCAATTAGTGATAGGCCATAACCGCAACCTAGTTCTTGGCCAGAACCATGACTTGGAATTGGGACAGACCCACCAGCATGATGTGAGTCCGGGACAGACCCATGACCATGAATTGGGTTTGGGACATGCTCATGAACATGAGATGGGTTTAGGAAAGACTGATGACCAC
This sequence comes from Camellia lanceoleosa, assembly GCA_025200525.1. Lineage (NCBI taxonomy): Eukaryota > Viridiplantae > Streptophyta > Magnoliopsida > Ericales > Theaceae > Camellia > Camellia lanceoleosa. The sequence continues at coordinate 86,179,243 of CM045763.1, forward strand.
GAAGGGGATGATGATCATGGTTATGAACATGAGAATGGATTAGCTATGGACCAGAAGCCCAAAAATGACCGCCATGAATTGGCTCTTTCTGAACAGAACCAAGAGTTAGCTATAGCTGAGGCTGTTACTGAGAACCAAGAACTTGATGACAATTTGGAATTAGCTGTAGACAAGAACCACGAAATGGGGATTGAACTTGCCGATGAGATGAATGTTCAGGAAACCGAGCTTGTAGTCACTCCTGTTATTCAGCAACGTACGCTTGCTGTAGCGCCTAATTATGAGCTCCATGTTGGACAAGAATTCCCAGATGTCAAGAGCTGTCGAAGAGCTTTGAGGGACACAGCTATTGCCCTTCACTTCGAAATGCAGACCATAAAATCCGATAAGACTCGTTTTACTGCAAAATGTGCCACTGAGGGATGCCCATGGCGCATACATGCAGCAAAACTTCCTGGTGTACCGACTTTTACGATCAGGACCATCCACGAGGCTCATACATGTGGAGGTATTGCTCATCTTGGCCATCAACAAGCCTCAGTTCAGTGGGTTGCAAACTCTGTGGAGCAACGCCTCAAGGAAAACCCTAATTGCAAGCCAAAGGAGATACTGGAAGAGATTCACCGTGTTCATGGTATCACTTTGTCTTACAAGCAAGCGTGGCGGGGAAAGGAGCGGATTATGGCTGCCATGCGTGGATCCTTTGAAGAAGGGTATCGCCTCCTGCCACAGTACTGTGAACAAGTCAAAAGGACAAATCCGGGAAGCATTGCATCTGTTTATGGGAATCCAACAGATAATTGCTTCCAGCGTCTCTTTATTTCATTTCAAGCTTCGATTTATGGGTTTTTGAATGGTTGTAGGCCCCTCCTCGGGCTTGATAGGACATTCTTGAAAAGCAAGTACCTTGGTACTTTACTTTTAGCTACTGGATTTGATGGGGATGGTGCTCTGTTTCCTTTGGCATTTGGTGTTGTTGATGAGGAAAATAATGATAACTGGATGTGGTTTCTCTCCGAACTTCATAACCTGCTTGAGGTCAATACGGAGAACATGCCAAGGCTTACGATTTTGTCGGATAGGCAAAAGGGCATCGTAGATGGAGTGGAAGTGAATTTCCCAACCGCATTTCATGGATTTTGCATGCGTCATTTGAGTGATAGCTTTCGCAAAGAGTTTAATAATACAATGCTTGTTAACCTTTTCTGGGAAGCTGCTCATTCTCTCACAGTAATTGAATTTGAAGCTAAAGTTCTTGAGATTGAGGAGATGTCACCAGATGCTGCATATTGGATTAGGCGAGTTCCGCCCCGCTTATGGGCAACAGCTTATTTTGAGGGAACACGATTTGGGCATCTGACAGCTAACATAGTTGAATCATTAAATACTTGGCTTCTAGAAGCCTCTGGGCTACCGATCATTCAGATGATGGAATGTATTAGAAGGCAGCTTATGACTTGGTTCAATGAACGCAGAGAAACGAGTATGCAATGGACATCCATTCTTGTGCCTGCTGCTGAGAGGTGTGTTGCTGAGGCCGTCGAGCGTGCACGCACTTACCAAGTTCTTCGCGCGAATGAAGCTGAATTCGAAGTTATATCTCATGAAGGAACAAATATTGTTGATATTCGAAATCGTTGCTGTCTCTGTCGGAGTTGGCAGCTGTATGGTTTGCCCTGTGCACATGCTGTAGCGGCATTGATTTCTTGCAGACAGAATGTACATAGATTTACTGAGATCTGTTTCACTATTGCGACGTATCGCAAGACATATTCCCAAACAATACATCCAATTCCCGATAAAACTTTGTGGAATGAGTTATCGGAGGGAGATCCAAATGCAAGCAAAGCCGATGAGGTTGTTATTAATCCACCTAAATCGCTCAGACCGCCTGGACGGCCAAGGAAGAGGCGAGTGCGGGCAGAGGACCGTGGCCGCGTGAAGCGAGTCGTGCATTGTAGCCGTTGCAACCAGACGGGCCATTTTAGAACCACTTGTGCTGCACCCATTTAATGTTACTGGCCGTGCGGATAATTGTTTCTCAGCTATAGTAATTCAGGTAAAACCCTTATCCTGTGCAGAGAATTTTCTTAGTTGTGTTGATTATTTACGGAGTTCCATTAGTTAGATTTTCAACTTTTAGTGCTCTAGGTCAATTGGCATTAGGTTAGTTAAGTTAGTTAAGTTCACTATCAGCTATCCTATGTGTGGCTCACTTCAATAATACATTGTTGTGTAGGTTTGAACTCATTGTTTATCTTGCAGATTCTACATAGTGATTTGCTGGAGTTGTAGACATTTTTGAATCTTTGATTTTCCTTTATAACTGCTCTTCTGCTTCTTCGTCTTCGTCTTTTTCTTTTTATTTTATTTTGTTTTATTTTTTAAATTCAACTTATTTTGGCTTTTCTAAGGCTTGCCTCTAAATTATTAAAGTATTTTAGGGTTGTAAGAAAAAAAGGGTAGAACCGAATCGATCATCCGAGATAAACGACTGAATGGACTAAATTATTATATTTAAATATTTTTTATATTTTGATTCTTTTATTAGAAGATAAGTGGGCAATAAAAATTAGGTATAGACACATTTATGGAGCAACTTCTATGTTATCTCTTCATTTATATTTGATGTGAAACTTTACACGTTTTTATAAAGCCCTTTAAAACCTCCCGGAAATGCTTCATTGACATTAAATTTAAAAATAATAAAATCAAACCTCGTTCCTTAAATTTTCTCTAAACCTCAACCAAATCGAACCAATTAATACCTCTACTTAAATTGAAAAAAAAATATTATTTCGTTAGAGGATGGCTACTTTGTGCTTTGAAATTGCATGAGCAACATGGTTTAGGTCTTGCTCTCTCGATAAATATCTCAAGAAATGGAACGTACTTCCTGTGTTGCCATTGTTAGGATAGTTTCCGAGCCTTCAAATGTTTTTTTGTTTTTATTTTTTATTTTTTTTTATGATGCCTATCAGTGTGTGTTCTTCGGCAGGCTGAAGTTATGATGCACTAATATAAAATGGTCCGATTAAATTTATCCTGAATATGACTCACACCCATGTTTTGAAAATTGGATGGGACCGGCTGGTTCGATCGGTCTCTAACCCGTTCCTCTTGAAAACCGGTGGGAACCGCGGTTAAATCGCTAAACTGATCGACCCAGTCCGGGTTGAAGCGAACCGGACTGGTTTGTTATATTTGGTCCAATATTGAAAAAGTTGATGATGAAGGGATTCTAAACACCTTAAGATCCAAAACATGAATTTTCACCCTGCCGCTATAATTCCTTGTGAATATGTAGGAAATATATAATATTTTGTATTCAAAGCTAATTTCCCTCAAACAAATGTATAATTAATATTTTTACAAATAATATTAATATAAAAATATATATAAACATATATGTTTGATGAATATATATATTGAATTATAAAAATATCCTTAATGAATGTATTTTATTTATTTTTAAATCATAAAAATATTTATAAAATAATTATCACATTACGGTTCGATTCCGATTTAACCCAACGGTTGAATTAGTAACCCGTTCACCTAATTTTTTTTTCGGTTCACTCACCAGTCCGATTTTAAAAACATTTACTCACTACAAATTTGAATCTCTATCTACACTTCATTATGGAAATGCTTTTTCAGAATACATAGCTTTTTCTTTTTTGGCAAAAAACGAAATTAATCATCAAGGCTTTGAAGAATTTACAAACCATGGGTATATGAATTCCCAATAGTTCAAATGTGAGCTGTAAATTTCCATGATATTACATGACCTAAATGAATGAGGATGTCTGTCCATCAGCTTTGATCTGTAAATTTCCCTGACACACGCATAATCAGAGGGAAGAGAGTAAAAGGAGAAAGTAAATTCATAACATGTTTGTACTATTTTTGTTTTTAAATAATCAAACACACATTAAGAAAAAGAAGAGAAGAGGAAGAGGAAGAGGATAAACAGGCATAAGTCCCACAAAACGGGATAAAACTACCTCAGAAACTGATTGTCAATGAAAAATCTAAAATATTAAATTGCTTGATCTTATGGTTAAACCTAATACATGCAATTAGCCTTAATATCGGTCTGAATGAATTTGATACGCTTAGTACAATGTTACAAAAAGTGCTAAATCTTTTTTCATCAAACCAAATTGGAAATTAATGACACATTATAGGGTGGTCTTAATAACTCTGAGATGGAATAGAACTACCCCTTAATAACCATAGTTGGCACCATAGACCGAGCCATACCCTCCAGCTTGCCCTGCATGACCAGCATTGGAAGGTGGAGATGCATACACAGAACCATGAGCGGCATAAGAGTTATAGCCTTGGTCAGTGGGCCCACCCGTCTGGCTCTGCATTGGGGCTGCAGCTTCGGCCATGAAATTCTGCAACAAAAAAATGTAATCTCAACAGATCATCCATTGAAAATAAGAAAAGAAAAGAAAAATGAGGATAATTTAATTTTGCAGCAGCACGTGTGGTCACTTTCCAAGCTCAATCCCACCAAGGGGAGTTTCTTACATAATCATATTTATAAATATATCTTGTACATATATATATATATATATATGACCTCAAGGCATTCAAAATGCAGGGAAGGCTACTTATTCCAACCTTCATGGGGAAAATTGCTATCTTCCTGTATAAACTAAAAAAAATGATCTTAACCAGTCACTTGTAAGGGTAATTAGGTACTTTAGACTAAAAAGAAAAATAATTGAATTTCATTCAACAAGTCATCAATTCCATGCATTTCGGGTTCTTGTACCTTCAAAGATGCCATCTATTTACACGGGTGAATGGAACAAGCAAATAAAAATAAGAGAAACTAAAAAGAAATAATGCAATGCCAAATCTTGAAGTTTAAGGTAAATGATAATACTTTGCTACACCAAGTTCATCCCGACTCCAATGATAATAAGCAATGAAATTAAGCAACAAAACTGCAACTATAATATATAGCCAAGAGAAATGCAAAGATGGATAAATTCATTCACAAGACATGGGTAAGAAAGATTTGCCTGAATCAACTGCTGAGCTGTTTGAACTTGGGAAGCAGTTCCATTAATTTCGACTGTCATTTCGCCAGGAACACCCCTCGTCTCCTGTATGGTCACAGTTGCCCCACTAACACGTCTAATGTAGCTTATACTTGCACCAGCTGTACCAATCACAGCATCAGCATACGCTAGCGGAATTTGCATTTGCTGAGTGACCTGCGAATTTCATGAAACTCCATAGTCTCAGAAATTAAAAATTTTACCCCCACTCTAATTCTTAGGCTTTTTTTTTCCTAATAAAAAAATATTAGTGAGCACACATCATGAGACAGGTATGCCAGCCCAACTGTCCATAAATAAAGCAATAAAATAAAATGAGATTTGTGTTACTGAAAATTGAGAAAGAACGTGGACGTCAAACAAAATATGTGACGCATATTTGCAAAGAATAATTACTTGACAGCTACGCATCAAGACCTGTCAAGTTTTATCAAATTCCAGAGACAAGCAGGGCAATGCCATTTGTGAGTTTGATGACTTTCAGAAAACCGGCCTTCCACGTTTTCAACCCAACTAGTTACACAATTTCAGACAGGCATTCACCAGAGCTACAACTTTGTTGACTATAGCATATTTGATGTGGCCGCGTGCCAAAACTTTGCTTCATTTCTGATATGTAGCTCAGAATGCTATATCAATGGTGGAGTGGTGCGGTGTGGCCATCTACCAGCCTCCATGGGTCTGCACTAGGTTGAAGTGGGCAACTCCAAGGGCACTTGGGGGCATTCTAGGCACCTTCAAGGGGTGTTTAGAGATTCCTTGGGGATTGGTAGCTCCATGGATGGTGCTGAGATGGTGAATGCCAGTGTTGCAGCTTTCCTTGGACACGCACCCGCTATGCCCCACCACATCCCACCATTTTGAGGCATGTTCCTAGGTAGATTGGGCTATTGAGAGGCACCACTGTTTAGCCTTGTGTGCCTACTCATGGGCATTGGTTTGGGTTTGACCATGCTTGTGGGGTCCCATGGCTTGAGGCATGCAGCATGGAAGCAATGTCGTGCTTCTGGGCTATAAGTTGATGCATGAAGCCTTGCTATGTGTTGGGCCCCTTGTGCTTCACATGTGGGATGGCACAGTGCACTTGTAGGATATGGCCTATGACATTGCCTTGCTCAAGCTACATGTCGGTGCAACACTATGGACACACAATAGCCTATGTTGGATGATGGCAATTGTGTGTGCACAAGGTTTACGCTGTGCTCGAGTGAACCTAGGTATCATATGGGTGTGTGCATTACTCGTGAGACATGACTATTCAAGATGCTTGTCAAAGACCCAATATGCAATGTTAGCTTCTAGAGCCTTTGCTAGCTAGGGTTGTATGACATTAGTATATTTATCAATGGTGCAGTGCTGTGACATGCTTGGGGTGTTCAGTCATGGGCAACACTTATGGTAGGCATTCTTATGCACAGTTGTGTAAGGTTTGGTGTATTTGGTGACATAAACCTTAATTGAGCGAGCCCCTAGTTTGTCATGGCCTTGGTGTTGTGGAGTGATTGTTGCCATGTTTTTAGTACCTTGGGACATGGGGTCTTGGGTGGCATTCATTATGCAGGGCTTCTTTTGTGGGGGTGGTTCTCGTTGGAAATCTTGTGGGCTTGCTATTGTCATGACAGGTGATGATCCTCAACACTTGGATGGCAAAAAGTTAAGGTGGACTTGTGATCAAGTGGCTTCATGGGACAAAGTTCCGTGGTACCAAAGAGTCATCCCATGACAACCAGGAAATGGGAGAGTTTTCAAGCATACAGAATTCAGCTAGGGGCTTGGGTTCCACTAGGTCTGTAAGATTCAATATGAAAAACTATAAACTTGACTTGCCTTGGAAAACCCATGCACTCCCTGCAATTCATCCAAGATGGTCCACTGGTTTATGAGTCAAAATGTCAAATAATAATTGGTCAACCCATCCAGGTTCAAATTCATGAAAAAGCACAATGCCAATATTCGAGGTCCAGCTTAAAGCCTCCAGTTTTATTTATCTAGATTACTGAGATTAGAAGATTAAAAATCAAAATAAGAAAAAAGAGAAGAAAAAAAATTCAAAAAAAACCTGTGTAATCACTGATGGCGCTGGCTGAGAATTGGATGAGGCATGCACATTCATTGGAGCTTCTCTTCCATAGGCAGATATACCCTGATGAGGCTGTTTTTCTAGTGGAGGTTGAATGTCAGCCGGTGGATAATAATTGTCAAGTTGCCTAGGAGGTGGCATGTAATGAGGATTAGCTCCATAACCAGGTCCTCCACCTGCATTTGGAGGAAAAGCTTGGGGCGGTGGACCCCAGGATTGGGGAGGAGCCATGTGTTGTTCCATCTGAGGATTTGGCATTTGCATCTGAAGAAAAGTTCTAATGCATTAGAAAAATATAACCTCTCTCTCGGTCAATTAATTGAATTGATGATTGAAAACAACACTCACTTGCATTTCAAACATCGGAATTACACTGCGATCAACCAAAAATTTCCTCAGGTGAGTAGCAATTAATTCAATTGCTTTGTGTACCCCTACAGGCTCCCCCACTACCTCAACAATCCTATCATCTTGAAGAGCAAAAATGGGTAGGTCTTCTGCAGTAATTCATTACAACAATTAGAAAAACTTGATGTCAGATGAATAATGACCAAAAATTACAATGAGTTGACATGATGACAATGCAAAACTAGAGGAAATTAAAATAAACAAATGTAAAAACTTGTCAAAAATCAAATGTACAACTGGTGAAGTCGAGAATGTGTAGAATGAGAAATTCTGTTAAAACACTTCTGAAAGTCAGGTTGTGATAGGATTGATTAATTTGAAAGGACGGAATTTTGATTCAATTTCACTAATACTTAAGGTAATATGGGAGTTGGGCTACAACAGATGAGGACTGCTGCAGCAGGAAGAGAGAGTCAATAATCCTTGTGCAAATACAATCGTTCACATGGGATGGATTTTTAAATATAGTCCCTTTACCTACTATTTCAAATCCATCTAAATAAGGCTCTCAAAAATGTCAATGTTATAGTATTCCAAATCTCAGGTGAAATATTCAAAAGATCAATCCAAACACAACCAATAATCTATCTACTTCCAGCTCAAGCCAATATCTGACAGAATCCTCAGAAACATTAAACTGAAAAAAGAAAGTTTTTCTTTGAGCAAAAACTAGAAATACAGTTTGACAGAGTGGAAAAAATCATAGTAATAGAGATGTAATGAAGAAAACCTGTCCCAAGTACTCTAACAATACAACTAGATGCTTCTTGAATAGACTTGACAGTTGCTCCTTGCTTTCCAATTATGCTTCCTGCTTGAGCAGCTGCCAATAGCAACCTAGTTGAAACCTTGGCTCCCAGACCCGGTGGAGCATGAGAAGAATCACTCTCCAGCCCATCAACGATGCGTTTATGAACCCTCAGTAGGCCATCTACAGCTGGAGGAAGAGAAGCATCAGGCTCCTCCTTGGCAGACACCATAACCTTTCCAAAAGAACAAAAAACAAATCATCAATCCCTGTGCAAATAATTATACTATGTTTGACTCATACTAAAAACAGCAAGGAATAGCACTATAGCAGCATAAATTCTTTATTTTAAAAAAATGGACATATCTTTGGAGTTTGAAGAAAAGATTGGCCAAAATCATCTGCAACACCATGGTGTACAATTTTATGCCTCAGGGAAGAATGACTAACCAAAATTAAAATGAGAGAGAGAGAGAGAGAGAGTGCATACATTCAGAAATTCACAGGCAATAGCTGAGTATCTAATTTTTTATACCAAGAACATAGTTAGAAAAAAGGCAAAAAGTCAATTATCAAGCTGTCGATATAAAAACAAAAAACAAAAAGAAGAAAAAAAGGTGTCTTCCAAACAAATTTAAACTGTATAGATTTAGGTCTTCCATGAGACACGTGAAATACTCTCTACAGACAAGAACACAGTTCAACACAAGACATTGAAAAGACATAAAAACATGAGAATTCAGATTGTAAAGGTGTATGATAACCAAATCGAATCTGAATAGGCATGGCAGCAAAAGAAGGTTTCAAATTATAGGTTCTTTAAAGGCCTGCTCAAGCATGTTATCACCAAATTGCCTAGAAAACTTTCATAAACATCAGGAAGGAGAATAGGAGAGATAAAAAGGAGGAGACAAGACAATCATCATTAAATCACTTATTCTCTTCTTTTTTATGTTATCGCAAATTACTTTTTTTAATAATCTCTACTAGTCTACTAGATTTTGTATATTTTAATTTATTTTTTTTTCCACGTTAGCAAACATATTCCCTAACTAGGCCTTTAAACCTTTTGTATACAAGCTTCTAATATTCATTGACCTCAACATGTTCAATTATTTAATTATTGACAACGTATTAACACTTGATATGTTTTTGATTTTGTTTTCCATTAATTTTTCCTCATTTCCAAAAAGTTTCTGTTTCCAAGCGAACCGAAACGAAATTTTGATCCTTGCTCCAAGGTGAAGTGATGCAGGTAGTGTCACTTTTGCAATGTCTTATACGTTACCTTACCAGCAGTCAGCAAGTCTTATTCTTCCAAAACATTTATGCTAAAAGTATTACAAAATTCTAAATTTAACCCAAGGATTCAGCTTCAAAATCCCAATCTGGTACAAAACTCACCCATCATGATATTATGATGTGAATTCATTTTATGACTCTTAACCCTATTAATCAAACAAAGAATAATCATTCAAGCATTGTCCTAGATCCACACTAGAATATAACTCATGAATTTGAAGCCCTAGATCCCATGAGATCAACAATTGAACAATAATTAAGAAAATTGCCCAATAATAAATTCAATTAAGTCTATCTCAATGGGGGCTTTCTTTTTCTTTTTATGGGATAATAATATTTCTTAACACTACAGAGAGTGTCAAAAAAGAAAAGCACACTCGAGAAATCCAAAAGGCTCAACTCCAAGGACTAAATGAAGCTATAAGGTTAGCCTCAATGTTTCTTGGATTGATATTGACTATAACAAACTTGGTTTAAGTTATTTTATATTAAAACTTCTTATAAATTTCACCATTTGAAGTACCCAAATCCATTTTCAAAAGTTATACCTTAAATTTTAATGAAAGTTTGAATTTATATAACTGAAAAGATGCTGGTTGATGTTCATTTGAATTTATATAACACAAAACATGACAAAAAAACTTTCAAAGCTACAACAAAATTCTCCTCTTTTTTTCAAGAGTAAAGATAATTATGTTAATGAGGAACCAAGCGGGTCCAACCACATACAAAAAAAGAAGTAAAATAACTATATATCAAAAACCTATTCAAAGGCCTCTACAAAATCCAAAAAATGGTTCAAAGATGGAGTGATCACCTCCAAAATCCAACTATACAACAAAGCCAAAGATATACTCTTTAATCTAAAAAAATACTCTTCTCTACCATCCAATGTTCTTCTATTTCTTTTTTCCCCCACACCAACCACATTAAAGCCTAGAGAACCAATGCCTTCCTCCTATTCCCATGCTCATTCGCAATTACTACCACAAGAAAGTCGTACCACGCAACTCCCTAACCATTAACAGGAACACATCTCCCTAGCCATCTCGCAATGATTAATATGGCATTCTCCATAAATAAGTCAATAAATAACATATAGATAAGAAAGTTGAACTTGGTGACCCATAATACTTGGTTGCAAGATCCATGGACCCCTTTTTATCGGCAAGATCCATGGACTCATATTACAACCCATGGATCAAAACTACAACCCACCCGCACATCCGAAATATTACCTAAATAGCAAATACCCTACCTTACTAAACCTAACAAACAAAAATAATATCATACTGGAAGCCTAATAAGCTACAGAAATATAAAATTATAAAATAAAAACCAATTTAACTCTGAACTTCATTAGATGATGCCGTAAATATGCTCCATTTAAAAATCCAGCTTTAACAAATTTCTTGTTAACATGCTCTGCTAAGAAATTTATTATCTTACACAGTTTTTTTCTTTCTTTTATTCTACTTTTTGGGTTTGAAATTCAATTCAACTTTTTGCGTTTGAAATTCAATTCAACTACATGACTAACATGACTTAGTCATGTAGACTTCTGCTTTTTCAACTTTACATGATAAATTTAGGTTCCAAAGATTATTTTCAAAGACCAAAGTATAAAGGCCATCGCATTTGAAATCTCACAAGAAGATTGAGATTGAAAGATTAGTGATTAATTTTTTTAGTGAAATTTATATCAGATGCCTTTCCAGCCTATTCCATTCTCAGCTGGAACTGTTTAGAGAGAGCTTCAGCATTAACAATAATCTCAAGCATTTTCAACGGGGTCAGACAATATGCGGCAAAACATCAATCATCCGGATTCTGAATTTACCAGATAGAACTTGGAGCTTCTTGGTACACAAGTTCATATAAGATATGTCCGTGTTTATTCAGATAAGCTTTTCAGCAGTTGTATACTCAATGCTGATCCCTGCAATCCGGATCTTTGGCCAAGTTTGGCATAACCTAAATAATACAAAAAGCCAAAAAGTCACTATCCTATTTAAGTCACATCATCTTATTTAAATCACATCACCTCTCTAACACATCACATCAAACCCAACCCAAACCCCCAACCCATATAAGTCAATAAGTGTACTTTTTTAGAACATCCCAAACCAACCATTTGATTCTTCATGTTTGAAAACATATTGATGATTGATTTGTTGCCTTAATTTTTTTGCTGACAGAACCTGCACAGATTCATCTTTGTTATTGCAAAAAAGGAGCTGCTTCAAATTATAATTGTTGTTTGTATTATGTATCCTTTTGCTCCTTTTCCATATAAGTTTTTTAGGATGAGCATAATCCTAATATGAAATTTGATATATAATGTTTTAACAACTTTACCATTATTGATTTCTCTCCTAAGTTAGCTATTACAATCAGCTGCACGTATTTTCCTTCATAAAACAGCAGAGTTAGAAAGTGGAAAATTATGGCAATACAAGGACATGTATATGCCACAAAGAAATTTTCTCCCTTTGGCGTTTACATGAAAATGGATCATTGTACAATGCATCTATTCAAATTACAATATTCCTAGAATTTCAGGACAAATGGAATTCTAAATGCGTCAATATATCCATAACCAATTATATTAGTGGCTGGATGACAACCATCTTCTGTTGTTCACCAAACATCCATAAACTGATTAAATAACTTTTATTAATTTTATAAAATTTTATTTATGGTTTGTAACCTGATTAACTAAAATTCATAATTCTCACTGGTACCGAACAAATGTGGGTGACATCACATCTTGCGTGGCATACCAATGTAGAAATTTGGATGTCTACTTTAACGACAACATACTTTTTTAACTTCATAATAAGCTATTTACAATAGTTGCAAGATTACTTTTTTTCAGTACAACAAAATTTCTCATATTTCATGAGAAAGTGCTCAGATAGTTTTCAGAATTATTAAATCACCACATAATAGATTGTTTCTGAACAACAGTTACTAAACATTAAATTCAGCAGAAATTGAGGCAAAAGAGCTCTGACAAAGTGAAGTTGCAGAAACCTTCATAGCTTACCATATTGCTTCAAAATGTAAGTTAAGGGAAACTAACAAAGTGACTTTAATACTAGATAAGATAGCAACTAACATTTACAAAGGGAACATCACTAGAGTTCAAGCCAGAAAATCAGTAAGAATTAATTAGTTCTACCCTATCAGGGTGTACGAAAAATTTCCCTGGAAAAATATACTGAACCAAAAAAAGAAGATACAAGCTTACAGCTCTTTCAGCAGTTCCTGGAGGACCATCAAGAATCTTAATGCGAGCTCTTGTCTCTTCACACATTTTCTTTATGTACTCTCCTTTGCGCCCAATGATACTACCAACCTTTTGCACAGGAACCAACATTCGAAATACACTCTCTCCTGGCCACCCAGGCCACCTTTTTTCACCGCCTCCAATGGCCAAATCATCCTCATGTCCTTGTTTTTGTTCAGGTTGCGAGTTCTCAGGCATTCCATCCATATCATGTTCACCAAAACTTTGATCAAGTTCAGCCATAAGCTTCATGGAAAAAAAGAAGACAATTTGAATATATAAATGATTATATTCAACAGTCAACTAAATTATCAAAAGGCCATATAGAAATTACAAACCTGTCCTAATTAATTTTCTTAACGATAACAACCACAATATAACACCCCCCCCCCCCCCCCCCAAAAAAAAAAAAAAAAACCAACAAAACAAAAAATTAAGAAATAAAATGAGAAAGTCAACAGAACACAAAGGCTTCTCCTTTCTCAATGTTTTGCGCTTAATTTTGAAAGCATCTTCGAAAAAATAAATCAAACATGCATAACACCACCAAAAATTGGTTAGATGGTCCAAAGCCTTTGGCCTTGTTAATAATTTTCTATAGAGTTTAGAAAATTTTAAAATTTGTTTAGTTGTATATTTTGAAAATAGTTTTGGAGTTTTGGATGATTTGATATTTTTTTGTAGTTGAATAAGTGATTGAGAAGGAGAGAGGAGAGAGAAGAGAGAAAAAGTGATTGATTAATGTATAGTGGAGAGAAAAGTGATTTTAGATTTTAGATTTTTTTTTAAAAACAAATTTCAACCAAGCATGTTTTTAAAATTTTTTCTCCAAAAACATGTTTTGAGAGACAAACCAAACACGCCTTTTTTTTTTTGTTGGATATCCACAAAGCCTATGACCTTTCTTCCACATATTACTGCCCTATATCTACATACATCCAAATCTTCAGTGCCCCAGTTCAATCGGTTTGGCAGAAGCCTTTGCCCCCCCCCCCAAAAAAAAAAAAAACTAGAACTCTAATAATGGCAGAGGATTTGAGTCCATGTCTATGACACAACAACCTAGAGATTTTACTAGCTAATCTAGCTAGAACCATCAATGTCGTTTTCTGATTTTGTGTGCAATGAACCTCACACATGATAGATGCCAAATAATTTTCACAATGACACCCTTGCTAACAACGAAGTATCCTTCATTTTATAAATAAGTCAAGAATTTGGTAAGCCTAAGGATGAAAACATTCACAATGAATCCAATGACCCTTAAATTTCTATGGCTGGGATCAATTTGTCAAACTGACTTGATCAAGACACCTCTCTCATGGAAAGGATCTCATCTGTAAGAATACCCCCAGTCAATGTCTCATTCAAGAATAATTTGAATACAAATTTGTAGCAGAAAATCTTTAAATGCAATTTCGACAACCACCCTGTGTGTGAAGTTTCCAAAAGTAACAAAACTTACAATTAAACTTAACTCTTTCCCCACTAATAATACGCACATTGCTACATAAATGTTCACATACACAGCATGTCAAGTTTGGCTCAATAACACAAGGAACAAGATTAGCAAAACGAAGTTCAAGCTTCTATTTCACAAAAACTTTAAATCTAAGAACTCAAGCAAATAGCAATTCATTTCTATCCTATAAGAAAAGAAGAATTGGAAAAAAAAAAAATTGGGTTCAAACAATAATTGAATATAAGACCAAACAATAATTGAATATAAGACCTAACAATCATAAAACCAAAAACCCATCAAAGAAAATAAAAAGTTAAACCGTTCAATCAACACAAAAAGAACATGTTGACAACTAGCTAAACTACGAAGACCCAATCCCACAGCAGCACACAACTAAACTCCACCAAGACTCAATCCCAACATAGTAATTCCTAAAAGCATAGAACACTGTTAATAAAGAACAAGATTAACATTACATCATGTTTGGCTCAATCACATAAGGAACAAGAATAACATTAAGATGTTCAAGCTTCTATTTTCACAATAACTTTGTCATCCCAACAATTTTAACTAAGCCCATTCCAAGAGAACTGACCAGTGAACTTCTTTATTGCAATCACGAGGGAAAGAACTTGAAAGTACTATTCACACATAGATAACCAATAATGGAATTGAAGGCTTTAATTCTCATAAAACTAAAAACCCATCAAAGAAATATAAAAAAAAAAATTAACCATTTGAATCAACTAAAAAAGCACATTTTAAATTGACAGCTAAACAACACAGACACAACCCCAAAGCACACAACACAACTAAACTCCCCAAAACTCAATCCCAACAAAGTAATTTCTAAAAAAACAGAGAACCCTGTTAATAAAAAAAAAAGAAACTATTCGATGGGCCAACTAAAAAGAAGACAGAATGGATAAAGAACAGAGAAGCACAGTAACAAAATAAAACCCTAAAAGGATGTAAAAGCGTAGTATGTATGAGATGCGTGTACTTACATGCGTTGTGAAGTGAACTAGAGAGAGAGAGAGAGAGAGAGAGCTAACAATGGCGAATTGGAGGCAGACAAAAATCTTTGGAGTGGAATTGAAAATACGATTTAGGTTTTTCGGAGGATTGAGAAGTGTTTTAGCGGACGAATGACGAGCTAGCATCTCCAACAAGTGTAAATTGCATTCACGCCCCCAATGAGGTTTATATTTAATTGTATAAAGTTACCCTTACATTTTTGAAAATTACATTTTCTTCCAATCAGTTTGTAATCTTATTAGGCCTCGTTTGGGAAAGGCTAAAAATTGGTTTTTTAGGCTAAAATCTACAAAAAGATAAAATAGACTAAAATAGCCAATAAAACAAAATTTCACATTAAATCCATAATCATTGCACTTTTTCTCTTACAACATCACATCCAATTACAAAAAAATCTCACAATCTTTCCAAATATACAAATTTTAACTTACTAAAATAGTCAAAAATTAAAATAGCCTACTAAAATAGTCAACTTCCCAAACAAGGCCTATATATTATCCATCCGTTTGTCTGTTTTCACTAAGGCTTATTTTGAAAAATAATTATTTTAATTGATATTTTTAAAATAATTAAAATTTTTAACTTTTTAATTATTTTATCTTATTGCCAAAATAAGCCCATGGTTATTTTAAAAATTAAACATTTAATTGATATTTTTTAAATAATTAAATTTTTTAACTCTTTTATTATTTTATTTTACTACTAAAACAAGCCCATGAGTGGACAAATGCCTCATGGCTTGTCTATGACTTATAAGCCCTGTTTGTTTTGGAGTATAAGAGGAGGATTGGGATTAGGATAATTGTGGGTCTCATTTAATGTGTTGTTTGTTTACAGAGTTGAGGAAGGGACTAATGTCAAGAGCTTAAGATAGGCCTTGCAGATGGGATTCACACCGCCTCCAGAACTTGGTATTGAAAATTGGTCCGTTGGTATTAGAAGTGTGATTTACTTTTTTACCCATCGTTGCCCTAGCCCTAACTCATCCAAACAGTAGCAACAAAAAAGAGAGGCAAATAGAAGCTCTTCTTCTTCAGATTTTCAATTTCAGTACAGCAAGCTCTCTCTCAGATTCAGCTGAGCATTTGCTACGTCGGTAATTTTTTATTTTTTGTTAATCCCGCTATCAGATTCTCTACCCCAAATTATACCCTTTTTTTTGTGGTTTATGATTTGTAAATGGGTTTCTTTTTTTATATATTATTTTTAGATTTATCATCTGTGATTTGATTCATTTTTTTGGGATTTGTGAATGGGTTTGATGTGTGGGATTCTTTACCCCAAATTATACCCTATTTTTTTGTGGTTTATTATTTATAACTGGGTTTTTTTTTTTTTTTCATTATTTTTGGGTTTATCATCTATGATTTGATTCATTTTTTTGGGATTTCTGAATGGGTTTTGATGTGTGAGATTCTCTACTCCAAATTATACCTTGTTTTTTTTTGTGATTTATAGTTTATAAATGGGTTTCTATTTTTTTTCCCATTATTTTTCATGCATTCTTCTTTATCCAGTTTGTTGTGATGATATATCTAAATGGCTGAGTTCATAGCAAAGAAAAAATATGAGTAGCTAGCTTATAATTGTTTAAAATTTTTTATAAACAAAGTAGTTGCATGTAGGATATTGATGGAAAATGCATTTCGAGATTGTGTTGCAAAATGTCTGACGTACATGTGTAACAATTTATAAATTTTAATTAGTTCAAGCCTCTGAATTTTATGGCCCTGAAGAAAAGCATGAAATTTCTAGTCTGTTAATTAAATGACAAATTGAACTCTAAATTACCTTACCTGCATCCTTTAGTAATCTTCAGTGTTTGTCAATAACATATATTGATGTTCCATAAGTGGTTGCATGAATATTAAACTCATTTAAATGATTATGTTTTTTAATTTCCTCCACTAAATACTAATTATGGTTACATAAATTTTGATCCTATATAAATGATATTGTTGCTTAAATTCCTTTACTGAATACTGATTAAAAGAGTTTAGCGCAAAATTCATTTTGCTTTCCTATAGTTTGGCCTAGGAATGCTTCACATCCTTCACATTTCAAAGATTGTCATTTCATTTCATTCATTTTACTTTCCTATAGTTTGCCCTTTGTTTTTTTCTTATAAGTCTATCTCCTTTGTTTTCATTCTCTATCAATGTATGACTAATCCTCCGTAATTGTGACCAAAAAGATGATGTAATGGGACTGTCATCAATGTATTACTTGAGCATTGGCCTTCAAAGTAAGATTTTCAGACAAATCACACTTTAGTCTTGCATTTAGCCTCCCATCAATTAATATTCTACCAAAAAGCATCAACTGTGGACAACGTCAAATGTTCCCTTAGTTAGATTGATTATCATAAAAATCAATTAATTGCATGGTGATGGAACTAATTACATACCTTTGGGTCTATAAAGTTAGCACCAAATTCATAGTGAGCAGTGAGAATCTTAATGGTTTCAGAAGACTGAGAAGAAATTTCGATAGGTCCCATGAACACACTGATAAGAGTTGGACAAGGCATAGAAAACAGAATCAACAAGCATTGAGTAGGAAATAAAAAGTACATGGGAAATTTCAAAAAAAAAAGAAAAAGAAAAGAGAATGCATGAAAAAAATATGAAAATGCAAATCCACCTATAACTGAGTGAAAATCTCTAATTAAGTCCTTTGGTAAAATCAAAGCGCATTCCCTCAAACAATTCTGGTTTTAAGGACACTGCAAAACCATTTTTTAAGATAATCAACATCCATGTAATGAAGGAAAAACCACCCCAATAGTTCCAGTGACATGCAATCCTTGTACAAGTTAATTTCACCATAGAACTCTAATATTTAGGAGTATTAAACACCTATTCTGCAGTATTTCAAACCACATTGCAATGACCAAAAGATGCTGTCATGACATCCAAATTATCTTTTTTCTTTAACATGGTCTAATTATCTTATTTTGCATTATTGTTACAAATTACTTGACTAGAAATAATTATTCAGTATTTTCTTCATGTGGATATCTACTATTGCATGGTTTTTTGTGTATGTTTGAATATACCCACTATTTGCCATTGTGAAGTGTCTTTTTGTTATTTAATTTTACTCACAAAATGATTGATATGAACAGATGTTAAATTTATCTAACTCAATTAGACTGTACTTCAAACTCACTCTACTATGGTTTTTTGGTCGTTGCAACCGGTGTTATCATATTAAACACTTTCTATTATCTATTATTTGTTCTACTTTTTGTGCTAACTTTAGTCGCTTATTGTTTATTCATTTTTGTAGATGGATAATAATTATGCCACTAAGAAAAAGAGAAAGGACCTTATAGAGGAATTTGTAGCCCTCCAACATGTTGTTTCATCCATTAATTATGCATGTGCTATATATATAGTGATTTTACATGCTGCATTCAAGAAGAAAGAAATTAGGTTGCAACTACCTAGATCACCTCACCCTTATGGAAAACAAATTGACCATTTGAATAGATTGGTCAACGATAGTGACATAAATTGTCATGACCAACTTCGGATGAATAGGTGTACTTTCATGCTTTTATGTGGGTTGGTGCGAAGTGTTAGATTGTCTGGTTCAAAATATATTGTCTTAGAGGAGCAAGTAGCAATATTTTTAAATGTGCTTGCACATCATACTGTGCAATAGTTAGTTTATCGATTTTTTTATTTCATGATGTCAAAGTTATCACATTCAAGATCTTAAAATTAGTCTAAAGATATCAGATGAATACTATTTTGGTTTTGATGCATTGGACTTGCAAAAACAAATTTGGCAAGATATACATTTTGCACAAGCAGTGACATTTAATAATATGGCTCATGTAATATTAAACATAAATAATTGAGTAAAATTTTATTGATAGTTGGATTCTTTAATATTTACAAAAAAAAAAAGAAAAAAAAGAGAGAATAACAATGAATAAAAATTTATTGGTAGTTGGATTCAATAATATTAAAAAAAAAAGAAAAAAGAATAACATTGACAAAAAAAATTTTGATAGCTAGATTCTTTAATATTTAAAAAAAAATTTAAAAAAAAGTAGAAGAATAACATTGATGAGTAAAAATTTATTTATTCTTTAGTTCGTATAAGTCCAAATTTGATAATAATGCAAAGGGTATTTGTGGAATTTCACATAGTTAATCCCATCCTTATCCCTCAAAACAAACATGAACTATTACTAGTCCATTGGTTATCAAACAAACACAATTTTTCTTAATCCCCTCACTAGCAATCCCCTCACTAACAATCCCCTCCATCCTACCTCTGAAAACAAACGGGGCCATAGGACCCGAGATGACATTTTAAGTCGATAAAATTGGATTTGACAATTTTTATAAGCCAATTATTTGGTGTTTGATTATTATTCATTATGTTTTTCTTAGTTATGATGGATAGTGATTTAATTATAACATTTATAATGCACACCTTTTTTGAGAATGAATATCTAAAATGACCCCTAATTTTCATTATATACATATTTACATACTAATATATATTTATCGTTAAAACAACCTTTATTCTTTAAAATGATAAACAATTTATAAGTAAATTAGTTTTTTTTTTTGTTTTTTTTAAGAAAAAGAACTCTTAACTTGCTGTATATAAAAATAAAAAAAAATAAAAAACACACCAAAATTATTTATTTAACAACATTATTTTATATTTTTGTAATATAAATATATTTAATTTATTCAATTAAGAAAAATTTACCTATAAATTCCATCTTGAGAAATGATGATCCGATTAATCTCAAAAGTTTTCTTGCAGACCAATTAGTCTCATTGATTTTGAAAAGGTAAGTTTAAGGTGTCTCTATTTACACATCATCTTTCATCTCAAAGCACACCATTAATTGGTTTAATTTTTTTACAATATTAACCTTATATAAAATGACCACAAAGACCAAAGGGTTATGATACATACCTTTTGTAAAATTACCATAAAGGACACTAATGAATACAATGCACATCAAATATCTCAAACGTTACTCATGTTTCTTCTCTTTCAAGAATCCAAAAACACTGAGACAAAGACCAAAAACCCTTAAAGAAACAACCAAAAATATACATCACCCTGACCTCTACCCTGACCCTGACCTCGACCTCGAACTTGGCCACGAGCAGGATTTGTTAATGCACGATGTCGTCTCTTTGAGGCAGTGGGTGGAATACGTAAATGGTCATCTATTTTTGAAAATAAAACAGAAAACAATGAATGATAAGCACGTTCAGAAGTACAGAGCCGGACTATTCGATTTTGTTCGACAGTCAAATTTCGAACATATTGAACTTGTTCGACGGACTAAGTCCAAATCATTCACTTAAGTTCGACACTAAAATGTCGAACATATTGAATTTGTTAGACAGGAACACTCCGGACAAAAAGTTAATGTTCGATAGATTAGTGTCGAATGGTTCACAAAATCAAACTTTCATACACAATGCCATTGGCTCGCAAAATCAAACATTCATATATAATGCTCATAGTAATGGAAAAACGTACATAAAACCCTCAAATCTAAGCAAAATGAGAATTCTCACCATCAGATTCCAATGTGGAATTGTTTCCACCGGCGCCTTTGATAAAACAGTAAAAATGGAGGAGAATGGGTTCACTAATCGGCATCTTTGATGAAACAAAGAATGGAGAGGGAGATGGAAGATCGTGTGTGGGGTATGTGAGTGAGTAAGGGTAAAGATGAAAGATGTGGGTAGGGTGTCTAAGGGTAAAGATGGAAAATTGTGGTGTGTATTGAGCAAATTTTGTATTTATCAAATTACTAAAGGTATGTCTTGAGTAGTGGTGTACCTTGAGACAAAATGTGGTGTGTAAATAGAGTCACCCGTAAGTTTAATATATTATATGAAAATTGAATTTACGATTATATCCTAATTTCTATTATGGTTCCTTCTCTTATTTATTTATTTATTTCTTCTTTTGTGCTAAAAATGTAAGATACACAACGTATGAGAATCAAATTTGGGATGAATTTTTATATAAGAATCTTTTTTATTTGGAACGACTTGAAATGTAAGATTTTTCAAACATTTCAAAAGGAGTACAAAAATGACTTAAAATATGAGATTTTCCAAATATTCCAAAAAGATGTGAGATTTTCAAATATTTCAAAATTAGTACAAAAACTTCTTAGTAAGTTTTGAGCAAATGTATAATTTCAATATGTAACACTCTAACGTAACATTCAAACGTAACACTCCAAAAAAATTCCTCAGTATAACACTCCAATGTAACACATAAAAAATGTCATAATGTACTTTTCTCAAACGTAATACTCCAATATAACATTAAAAAAAATATGGAATTTTTCAAACCATTCTAAAAGAATGTGGAATTCTTCAAAACATTCCAAAAGGAGGACGAAAATTTCTTAGTGAGTTTTTGGTAAATGTATAATTTCAAACTATAAGTATTACGTTTAAAAAAAGTACACTAAAGTAGTTTTTAGTGTTTTTATATATGTTACATTATAGTGTTACATTTGAGATTACATTAATTGGAGTGTTACGTTTGGAAAAAATATACTAAAAAGCTTTTTGTATGTTATATTAGAGTGTTACGTTTGAAAAAAAGTTCAAAGTGTTACATTGTTACGTTTGGAAAAAATATACTAAGAAATTTTTTAATGCATTACATTGGAGTGTTATATTATTGAAGTGTTACATTCTTATTCGTAATGTGAGATTTGTTCTAAAATGAGGGAAAATTCAAAATCTCTATAGTGCGGACTGCCCAAATGTATAATTTCACATTTAAAAAAACTCATTTTTATTCTTCAAAAACTAAACCCAAAAGTGTAAGTAACTACCCTATTGTGCAATTTCTATTTTAATGGGACCTTTGGGTTCATAAGAAAAAAATAAGGACTAAACAGTTCACAATATTACATTTTTGGATTTATTGATGTTTCACCCTTTAATTAATGGGTTAAATGGCCAGGTTTAGGATTATGTGATTTTTTCTTAGGAGGATTTAAGATTAAATTTAGGCCCAATGGGCTAGACCGAGCTTGGGTTGGTACATATTTATGTTATTACGTATAAGCCTAGTTTGACAATGGTTTTTTTTGGTTAAAATAATCAATAAAGATAAATATGTTAAAATAATCAATAAGACAAAATGTTACATTTAAACTATAGTCATTTCACTTTTTTTCTTACAACCATCAAATGAATTACAAAAAAAAATTCAACCAACTTTCCAAACAAACTTTTTTAGTCAAGCTAAAAAAATCAAAAAGTCAACTAAAATAACCAACTTCCCAAACAAGTCCACAATAAGCTTAGCCCGACCCAACCCGACATATATCCTCACCTAGGTTGTGACATCGATTAATAGTCTTGATTAATGTTAGATAAAAATTTTAAATTATTAATTTTATTCTTATTTCATTTTCTTTTTGTTTTTTGTTTTTCTCCTTTTATTTCTTCCGACACAAAATCATTTTTGGACCTAAACTTTTCCTATCTATCAATGACCTCTATATATTTTCTTTCTTAGCCTTTGTTTGGGATGTGGATTGGCTTTTTGACACTTTTAGCCCTGGAATAAAAAGTTTCGTTTGGGATAGACTTTTTGACTTTTTTTACTTTAGTGAGAGAAAAAATGAAATGATTATGGTTTGAATCTGACATTTTGTCTTATTGAGTTAAAACCTATTTTGTCTTATGTGGCTAAATTAACCCTAAGTAGGTTTGCCAAACAAAGCCAATCTCTTTATCTAAGTTCACCATAGTGATATACCCTAAACAACAACCCTTCTCACCCTAATCGATCTCCTCTCTTTCCACTACTACCTTTTATTCATCATTACTCTTCTCCACCGATTTCACTATTAAAACATGATCACATTAAAGCCTTGTTTATCTCTTTCCCTCTCCCCATTAAATCTATGTTGTTGTAGGTGCTACTACATAGGGTTGCAAATGAACAGAACTGTTCGTGAACAGGCTCAAGCTTGGCTCGATAAAAGCTCGTTCGAACTCGCCATAAATTTTTTATGCTCGAGCTCGAAAGCTCACAAAATTTTTAATAAACAAGCCCAAACATTCTAAAGCTCGACTCGTGAGCTCGACTCGTTAGCTAGCTCGTTTAATATTTATTATTTATATATTACATAATATAAAAATCTATATAAAAAATAAGATAAATATGTTATTTATATATTTAAAAAATATAAATGTAAATAATAGTTAACTATAGATAGTACATTTATATAATAATGGTACTAGATATTATTATTTTGGTAAAATATTGACTTTTTTTTTTAAGAATGTTTTATATATTATATATATAATTGTATAATCAAAATTTTAATTGTAACTTTACTCTCATATGCAAGTATGAATTTATAAATTTTTGGGCTCGTGAACAAGCTTGAGCTCAAGTTAAGCCTAAGCCAACTTGGCTCGAGCTCGGTTCGTTAAATTTTTATTGAGCTCGAGCTCGAGCTCGAGTTCGTTAAAATCTTAATAAACAAGCCCAAACACACTAAAACTCGGCTTGGCTTGTTTGCAGCCCTACTACTACATCATGTTCACTACCAACATATTGCTTCAATAGCTAAAAGCTAGCTTTTAGCTTTTAATCCATTTTGGGTCACATCAAAAAATTCTATTTCCACACACTTAATTACCTCTCAGGCATAATTTCTCTCAGTACACACACTTATTAATTTGATTATTAATTAATTTTCTCAATCCACACATTGAAACTTACAATTACACCATTCACTTATAATCATTGTACACACACCACTCAACTCTCCTTTCCACACACTTGTTGAGTGACCTTACTTCCAGATTTGTAGGCCCACATGAAGACCATTCAAGACCATATTGTCAAGTGAAGACAAAGTCCTCAATTGAAGACCTTCATTGAAGACCCTATTGAACCTCCATTAAAAACACCATTGAAAACTCTCCAAATATTGTTGAAGATAAGACATCTTTCTATTTTTTTATTTTATTTATCATTTCTAGATCTTTGTGTATTCCATTGCCATAAAACCCTTCTTTTTAAAATTTTTTTTTAATGTTTTTTTGTTTGGGGATTTCAGCACTAGTTTTCCAAAATTATACATTTAATTCGAAACTTAACTTTCAAATAAAAATGATTAGTTCAAAAAATTTGTTCCCAAAAAAATTAAAAAAACTTTTGGCAGTTAATGTCTGAATATAATGAAATAATTCGGCACTGGTTGTCTAACTGAAAACCGCAAAAGGAAAAAAAAGAAAAAAAAAGAAAAGTTATGTACAAAAGACTAACATTTCCATCACTAATAGAGTATACATCTAGAAATTAAAACAATATGAGAGTTGTTATGAGAGTATTGCTTTGCAAGCAATAGAGGAGTATAGAGTGTGTTGCAAGCAAAGTAACAACAATGAAAAAAACTAAGGTTTATTTTTTTTTTTTACTCAAAAGATGTATATTGAGATTTTTTTTTTATTTTTAAAAGATATGTACAGATAATATTTTCATATAATATTATGGGTGCTAGTGGATGTTCATTATGATCATTTTTGTTTAGAGTATAATTGACATTAAAATAATATTTCATTAAGTGTGTGCACTAAGGTAATTAAGTATGTAGAAATAGAATTTTCCAGTCACATCACCTCTCACATTTTTTACACACAAAAGGACAAAAAAACCATTTTTTAAAAAAAATAAACTTTTAACCAACTTCTCAAATCACCTCAATATCACATTTGAATTTGATGCGTTTTTGCTAGTGGTTTTCAAAATATTGCAACCGTATAAAGCAAGGTTTTAGTAGTGGTTAGCGGTGTTGTCATACTTGGTATTTTTGGTGATGACCGTATACGGAAGTGACCGTACTTGGTATTTTTGGTGGTGATGGATGGTTGATAAAGGAAAGAACAAGTGGTGCTTGGTGGTGTTGTCAGATTGCCTACTTGGTGGTGGGTGGTAGGGATGACCATTTTAATTCGATTCGTAGGAGTCTGTCCATATTCATCCGAATGGGATGGATCTACCCGACATGACACTTATGTGGGGGGTGGGGGCGAAGGCAGGTATCACTTCTCCTAATCCAAACCCGATCTAATATAATTAAAAATATATATAAATAAATAATAGGGCAAATTACATAAATAGTCTCTGTCCTTTACTTCGTGTGTCATTTTGGTCCCTGACATTTCAAATTGCTCGATTTAGCCCCTCAATTTAATGAAGTGTGTCAATTTCGTCCAATAATTGATGCCCGTTTGAAATTATGGACGTAGCCAAAGACTGCCTCTCACGTGCTCCCTCTAGCAATTATTGAGGGGCACACTTGTCTTTTCACCTTAAACCTTAGGTTACCTCCCGTCAAAACCATATATGTCGTCTTTATCTCCATTATATACACATATAGACTCTAAAATTGATGGTAGACGAAGGATGGAAGAAGATGATGGATCATGTACTATGCCGATGTAGAATGAAAGCTCAGTTGAAGACTTCGTGGACAGAGAGCAACCTTGGATGAAGGTTTTGGGGATGTCCTCAATATGGTGTAAGTGTAGATGGAAAAAAATCGGGATGTCCTTTTGTTATACTGTTTGTAAAGGTAACTGAGGTGTTTAAGAAAAAATATTGCAGAGCAGACATGCATGTGGATTCTTTCTATGGGTGGATCCTCCATTGTGTCCTCGCGCTCGAGAGATCATACCTGGGTTGCTGAGAAGAACCACCATGCTTGAAGAGCAATTGAAGATGCAGAGAGTATGGCAGAGAAAGTTGATTACTTTGATGGCATTTTCATGGCTCATTTTTTGGTGTTAGAACATGATTGGAGATGGTTCTGCAGCTCCTTCTCTTTCAAGCACTAGAAATGATGGAAATTGAAGATGCTCATTTTTTTTTTTTTTATTTCTTTTGTTTTGAAGCTTTTGGATTGGGAATGAAGTAGGAATGAAGTGGGGTTTTTTTTTTTTTTTTTTTCCTGTAATTAATGCTTATGGACTGGGAATGGATTTTAGGATTTGATTTTGTTATGTCCAGTGTTATGTAATTGGGATTTATTATTTATGAATGTTATGAGTGTCCAAACATGTTTTGAATGACACTATATCAATATTGAATCAAGCTGTAGCAATGTTTTTTAATCAACATTTGTTGATCAACTTTTGAGTCAATGTTGAATTTTTAAATGAATGTTGAATGAAGCTGTTTTTGTTTATCATTTTTTTTCAATCACACTATATCATGGTGTTGTTTCACTTTTGCTGCATTGGCTTGTTTCACTTTTAGCAAACATGATGCAACCTATAACATGGCATATAAATAAACATTGTAAACATGGTTGATATAAACAAAAAAAACATGGTCCAAACATGTTCTAATATAAAAAACAAATACTTCAAATAACACAAAGGCCAATTAGTTTACCATGTGCCAACAAAATACAAATGGCAAATCCAACAAAACATTACCATGTTCCAACAAAACATAAAAAGGCCAAATACAACAAAACATAATGCATACATTTAATTTCTTCCATGTTTTGGTAGTGAAGACAAGGTCACAAACTTCTACCACTTTGACACAAATGTTGTTGAACCCCATTATGGGCCTTCAGATGGGTTTGGCTCAATGAATGTGCTTGTTCTAATGAACCCTGGTAGAGGTCCCCTAATGTTCATCCCTTGCAATGCTAGTCTGAAGTTGAAGCTTGGTTGGCTACCACTTGCTTTAGGCCTTGTTGAAATGCTTACCCTACTGCCTTGTTGACTAGTGGCTTCAGTGATTGCTTGGTCTTTTAGTTAACCACTGGGTTAATAGGTGGCTGACTGCTTCTCTAGGTGCTTGACTGGTTGTTTGTCACCTGCAAATTGTCAATAATTAATTGTATAAAGGACCTCTAATAAATGAATTGAATTTATGAAGATGTAACAAATTGTGTGTAAGGTAACCTTTGGTGCAATAGGCTAGCCTTTGCATCCTCTTTTGTTGTACCCAAGCTTACCACACAAGCTACATATAGTTGTTGTGTTTCCTCTGTGCAACTTATGAGGATTCTTAGGCTCATCTGCTTGCCTTTTTCTCAACTTTCTTGGCCTACCAGGGTGCTTCTTCACTTTTGGAGGCAATAATCCAGGCCACACAAACTTTGGCCACATTTTAGAACCATTTATTAGGTATATCATTGGCTCATAGCTGTAGACGTCCCCGAACGTCCCGGGAGGGAAATCCCATTTTGTTCATTTGGGCTCACTACAGTTCAGGACTCAATGTCACGGTCCTGTATCTAATCTCGTAGAATGCAATGCAAGATCGATGAATCATCAAAGAGTCCAAATCCGGCAAATCGTTTTGAAAAATAGATTTTTGAAAGAAGTGCCAAACATGGATCGCTTGCTAGATACGTAGTCGCCACCTAAATATTTTATTTTGGAAAATTTAGAAACCCCGACTGCTGCCTAAGGCCACGCGGTCCGCCATCACCAAAGTTACCTCGCTCGAATTTGGGTACGATTGGGAAGGTCACTGTGAGCATTCTCCGCCGATCAAAGATCGCCTCTACTAACCATTATATCGAGTTTTGAAAACATTATGTGCTCTTATTCCGGTTATTAGCCTAGAATTACTATGTGATGCACACAACATACAAGTATAGATTGGATCACCTGAATTGTTGGAACAACACATCTCATGTTTGTTTTGAAAACGATTTGCTACTCGCAAGTAGGCTAAAATGCGGATTTGCCACCCTCGGGTGGGCTTAGAAAACATGATAATTTGCCACTCTCAAGTAGGCTTAAAACTCACAGTCAATGAATTGTTCCAATCCAAATAACCCAACCTTCACCCACAGGCATTCAGGCAGTTATATCACATAAGCAGGTAGCCTCATGGTAAGCATGCTATCATGGCAGTCACTCACACACATGCAAGGATGCTAAAGCGTAAATACTTACGGAGTACTCCAAGCCAAAACAGAAGCTATGTTAGAAATTCATGCATGATCCTAACTATACAGAAATGCCTAATGCAACACATGCAAAAATGCAACTAAGATAGGCTTGGCTATTCTAAGATGGTATATGGTAATGCTACAGCTAACACGTATTCAACTAGGAATTGAAATACAATGCAGTTAGTATGATGCGTCGATCCTGGTGCATGCAATACAGATGAATGAATGCAAACATGCAAGCATAAGTATGCTAATTGAAACATGCCCTAATCTAACCATCATAAGCTGGTAAATAAAAGGGAGAAAGACGTGGGGTTGGAAGACATACATCACACACACGCACACTTATTACAATTGTGCCATCGCTCGGAGGGTCCGAATAAATAATACAAACCGCCTAATCAACTAACTCACGAGCTAATTAATTATTACAAAACCGAATTAATAACTAGCTACAACTAATTATTACACAACTACTAACTAACAAGTAAACAGTAAATGAATGCTATTCCAGCTCTGTTTGGAGAAGAGGAAGGTATGCATGCTCGCTTTGCTTCGCCAAAACACTTTCGTTGTTCTTTAGAGGCTCTGCTTGCAGGATGTCTTCCAAAGGTTTGTTGTTGAACTTACCAAAACACTATCGAAATTCACCAAAGGATCGCCAACATGAAAGGAGAGATGCCGGCCAACAACAAGGCATTGCCGGCCAAGGGTGTGACACTGCTGGCCATCAGTGGTGCACTACCAGCCACTGGTGTACTGTGACACCAAGCTGCAACAAAGCACAAAATAGAGAGAAGGGAGGGTCTCCCAAGGGCATGTATGCACTATGCCACCCCATATCGCCTCAAAACATCAAGGGAGAGGCCTAGTCGGATCCACGAATTAATTACGCATCCCGATGCATGATGGCTAAAGATCCAACTTGTGCAAATCAATATGAAAATGAATGCACAAATAAAGCAAGTAAAGCCTAGAAGAATCATCAAGAGCTCAAGGATCGAGAATTGAAACACGCTCCATCACTCGAGTATGAACGCCTCATTCCTTGTGCTCTGGATTAACACTTAACCCAAACAATGCAACACGAAGGATGACAAACATGCAATATGAATAACCTAACAAGGCTAATGACATGCAACAAGCACATAGGCATGATGTGAGGTGATGAGATGAGGTGACAACCTTGGACAACATGACAAATGCAACATGAACATGCAACAACATGTAATGGGGCTAGCATGCGACAACATGCAAAGATCGAGCAAGCATACAACAATATAGATAGGCATGCAACAAAGATGCAAAGGGATGGACTTACACTAATGTGGGCGCTCTCAACTAAGCCCAAATCAAGGCCAAAAGTGATGAATTGATGGCATGAAAAGCATGAAATGGCAAGGCAAACATGTATGCCAAGTGGCTCAAGTATTAAGGCACAAAGAGGACAACTCTAAGCACACTTAAGCAACAAACACGGATGTATGACAATGAGGTAAGCTCAAATCTCATGTAAAGTGATGCCAAATCAAATCAACAATGCAAGCGAAAGCATATTATGATGCTCAAAGCTCAAAGTGAGTAAAGGAACTTAAGCCATGGCCATACAAGGCAAACCCCAAGGGGCCGAGGGGACCTAAAATAGTCCTAGGGTAGGTCCAAACAAGACCAAAACTAAGCTCAAAGCTAGCCAACCTAGGCTAGAATACAAAGCCAAAAACATGATGCATACAAGGCTACTAAAGAGGCAATGCACTACACTTATTGGAACCAATCATGGCATGACTTGGACAACATAAAACAGAGTTACATTATGGTATAACAAGACCAAAAATGCACTGAAGTGATGAGCCAAAGGCTTAGGCTTAATGGCATGTACAAAAGTCAATTCTTGAGGCATAAAGCACAAGCTCTAAAAAGCATTCAAGGCATGTCAAATGCAAGTGTGTGACAACATTTCATGGACTGAAATAGCATAT
Organism: Camellia lanceoleosa; assembly: GCA_025200525.1. NCBI lineage: Eukaryota > Viridiplantae > Streptophyta > Magnoliopsida > Ericales > Theaceae > Camellia > Camellia lanceoleosa. Next base: position 86,209,603 of record CM045763.1, read on the forward strand.
GGAATGAGGGCAAAGCATGCAAACATCACATGTATGGCATGATAGGGGTCTCAAAACCCAAGACTAGCGTAACCATTTACACTATAGCTATACAAAGCGCGAGTGATATGGCCATGGTAGCCTAAAACAGTCCAAGGACAGCCCAAAATAAGCATAAAATCATGTTAGAGCAAAGCCAAAATATGCTAGTATGATGAGTCAAAACATCATGCACAAAGGGCTAGTAGACAAGATTTGTTCTACACCTATATGGAGCATGCAAAGGATGATCAAACCAACTATGGATAGGGTCATGACATACCAAATGGTGACCAAATATATGCTGAAATGTAAACCAAACAAGCTAACCTGACATGGCAAAGCATGGAGCATATGAAGCTAGTTTAGGGGATTTACACTACAAGTGTATCATGCAAGCATGGAGTGACAAAACCAACCCAAAACAGATTTATGGCATGGTAAAACATCACCAAAAACCCACTGAAATGGACTCAACACAAGCTAAGCACACATGCTACTTTGATGAGCTATGAATGGAGTTACACAACACATACTAGATGCATGCAAAATATGACCAAACCAGCCATGGACAGGGCCAAGGCAGGTCCTAAAAGTCACAAAAATAGGCCTAAACCAAGCCTCAAAAATGCATGGAGGGATGGTCCTTGAAGGCCAAAATGCAAGCAAAGAGGAACTAAAAGAGAGGGGCCACCCCTCTGATTAAGGACCTCAAAATTGACACCTTTACCACTGAAAATCCACTAGATTTCAAGGGTAAGAAGGCCAAACCAAGGCTAGCTCAAGACCTCAAGGAATGGCTTAAAACAATCAACAAAGCATGCAAGGGGGTTACACACCCCTAGCAGCAAAAAGACCTTAAACAAACTTCAAAAGCACTTAAATACAAGGCTTTTTTCAGTTATAAGCAAAGCCCAAATCAATATGCAAGGAGGGCTAAAGTGAGGTACAAGAAGGTGCAAAAATGGGAAAAATACTCATCCTTGAAGACCTCTTCAAACCAAAGAACTTCAGGGGGTGGAAACTAGTTTTCAGACCTCAAGAACACCTCCCAAGAAGCTTGGTCCAATGGTGGTGGTGTATCTCTATGTGTTGTAGTGTAAAAGTGCAAGGAAATCCAACTTCTAAGTACAAAACACAAACAATATAGAGAGAAAGAGAGCTTTCTCTTCAAAATAGTCAACCCCTTTTAATGAGAGAGCGCCTCTCCTTATATAGAGGAATGCAAAGCTAAAGCTTCTTCAAGAAGCTTTTACAATTCCATCCTCCATACACGCAGTATGGAGGGAGCAAACAAAAACCAAATTGCCAAGAGATTGGAGGAAAACCAAATGAGACAGGGGGCGCCATCATCAATGGCCGGCAGTGGCTCACCAAAGGCCGGCAGGCACAAAGACATGGGCGGCAGAGGCATAGGGTCATTCGACCAAGACAACCCGCCTACTCCGACCTTACTCAAGACGCTGTATGGGCGGTTTCAAGAATACAATAAGGTAGGGTGCGGTTTGAAATATTTCTAATTTTCGTCATGGGTTTGAACCGCACCCAACCAACTCCGCCTCAGATAACCTTTTTTTTTTTTTTCAAAAGAAGATCTGACCATTCACTTCACTTCATCTATACCTAAACAAAACAAACAAAGGAAAAAAACCCTAAACTCAAAAACACATTACGCAGCTCTCATTTCACACACTCTCTCGTTTTTCAGTCTCTCACTCTCATCTCACTCTCATCTGAGCAGTTTCTCACACTCACTCTCTCACTCTCATCTCACCACTCATCTTGGCCGATCAACCTCGCAAGAAATCGACTCTCACTCATCGTACCGATCGACCTCATACTCTTATCGCACCGATCGACCTCGCAGGTATGGATCTCTATGTCGCTGTCTTTGTCTCTCTTTCCTCTCCGATCTTTGATTTTTTTGTGTTATTCAGACTGGTCACCAGGTGACTAAGATTGTTTGTCAATGTTGATTTTTTGTTCATTTCTATGTCAATGGTGATTTTTTTTTTTTTAGATCTATGACTCTTAGTTTATTTGTTCATTTCTGATTGTGTGTTATGTGTCAATGGTGAGGACTTTGATAGTGGAGTCGATGATATTCATTCTCCAAGACAGTACATAGTATGGAATATGAATAAGAATACTCATATTTACCCAAAATATGTTGTTAGCTTCAAGGTCTCTTCTGATTTGAATCTGTTAGTAATTTTGGAATCTGAATCTATATAAATTAAATCTGAATCTGTAATTTTGTTTGACCTGAATCTATTAGTAATTAAATCTGAATCTATTGGAATTATTTTTTGATTTAATTTGATTCAGAGATAGATGCAGAGATTGTGAGAGAGGCACTGTAGTGGGGATGGAGAGTAAATCTCAGCATTGTAATAGAGGTGGTGAGTACTCGGTCTTCTTCGGAGCTCCATTCAATCAAGCAGGCCTATAGCTTTCGTTATAATTCTGAGATTGAGGAAGACATTGCCCACAAGACCAATGGCAATTTTAAAGAGGTATGTATGATATTATGCATTGTATTGTTCACATCAAATTTTTTTTGTCCCATTGACATTGAATCTCTCTGCATTGTATTCAGAGTTTTTTTTTTATTTTAGTGAGATTTCTTATTAGCAAAAGAAAATACCATATTTATAGTCCAAATCATTTCAAGAAATCTAAATATTTCATCGACAGTGTACAAAAAGAGACAAATAAACAAAGATCCTATTCCAAGTGATGGCCTTTCACATATTTTTTTTCTATGCACTATTTATTTGTTTATTATTATTATTATTTTTTCTTTTTCTTTTTTTTTTGAATGTGTAGAAAGTTTGAACTGCCTTAGTGGTCTCTGCACTTTCTATGTTCAGAAGAACACAAAAATGGTCAGGCCCACATTGGCTTCACAGCCTCCCATATTGTTTTGTTGAACAACAATAGTAAAATATGAGAAAATAAAATATGTCAACCACACTTATTTTGGAATGACTCACATATTGAGTCCATATCTTATATTTAATTGAGTCTATATTATATACTTCTTTTTTTATTTTTGTGATAAAATTTTTGATACTTTTTTAAGATATATATTTTTTCCGTTGTTTAAAGAATGGACTTACTCACATAGTGCTCCAAATCAATCACATAATAATTTTTTTTTTACCAATAGACTTCTTGAGTCACTTTTATTAAATAGTATTGCAATTTCACGTTTATTGAGATACCACATAAACAACTACCATAATCCTCTGATAGATCTAATAATTTTTCCACTTAGAAGTGTCCCTTTCAAGACTATCTAATACAATATTGGTTGGTGGGTCTTCACAGATTCTTCTCACAGTTGTGAAATCAAGTGGCAAGTATGGAGGCAGAGTTGACATGAGCATGGCCATGTACTATTCAGAACTGATGCAAAGGTATGACAATGCTAAACACAAGATTACTTCATTTATTCAAGCCCCAAATTTACTTTTGATTCTAATAGTTTCTTTCCTCTCATTCTCTTTAATAATTAACATCCTTAATGGCAAAAACAATCTTTTGAGGAGGAACCAAACTTTGTTGCTTGTCAGAGTGCTCAAAATAAAGATTGACAAATGGGAAAGAAAAAAAGGTTTAAAAATAAATTTTGATAAAAGTTTAATCCAAGAACCGCCAGAATCAAGACATCCGCGAACCCTATCCGCGACAAACCAAGAACCGCAAGACGGTTATGGGTTGACTTTTTCCCCAAACCGCATAGATGCGGGTGTCCAAACCGAACCGCAAAACCGCCCTAAATCGAATCATGGACACCCTTTAGCGGCAAGCATGCCATATGGCAAGGGCACCAAAAGGTTCACTATGAAAGGACCTAGCCAAGGTCCAAAAAAGGGACAGAAAGGATACAAGGTTTAGGAAGCTCGAACCGGTGACGTTCTGCCGCGACAATCGAGTACTCAGCGAGCAATCGAACTAGTTGTTGGGTGTACCTATAAGCACAACCAAGTCTTGAGGGCGGTCAAAAATGGGGTGTCTACAGTTGCCCCTCTTTGACAGAACTCAACAGTCACAAAGTGACGAGAGTGAGTGTCAAAGCCCAGAGACGACCCATTTTTGACAAGGCCGAAGACTCAGACAATCAATCAATATAGGCATGCAGAGATGCGCCCGGAGGTTGGGGCAAAATGCAAACGGTATGCAAGATACAAGAGCATGACTAATAATCATGCCAAGAATGCTGTAATAAAGCAAATCATGCAACAGTTTTAAGCAGGTGAACAATACCCTACATATTCTCGACAGAAGGATGTAAGAAAATTATGCAATTTACCGCTGCTTCATGCGAGTGCATACAATACCGCGGCTCGTTCGCCATGCCACTTCAAATGAACTCAGACATACAATATCGCGCTCAAAAAGAAATGAACTTAACAGTACAATATCGTAGAAACATGCATAACAATGCAGTGAAAATGCGCGATAACGCAAGTGAGGGTGTGCAAGACAATGCAACCTAAGTGTGACGATAACAATGCGATGCACTAACGAAAGTGTAAGGTACGAAACAACAGAATGCAATGCACTTAACAGTATCCGATGTGCTCAGATAGCGCGATGCGCAAAACAAATACGATATGAAATGTATGTAAAATGCAATGCAATGCAATCGTCAGTATATGATGTGCGCAAGATAGCGCAATACGCAAAATAGCGCGATATAAAATGCATGTAAATTGCAATGCAATATGCAATTGAATCAATCAAACCACAAGCAGTACAAAACCATACAAATATTGTAAAGGGATGGAGATGTGAAATCAAACTACGTCTACCACAGAAAAGGTGCCGACACCCTTAGACCATAATTCCCTCAGTGGAATATGCGCGTACACATGCAGAACTATGTGTTTTGTAGACAGAACACAAAATACAAGTAATTGGGCAGCATGATATAAGTGACGAATGATCTGCTGAGGAAAGATCGTGATCCTAAATGCTGGATGCAATATGATGCGGTGGATGCAATAGGGAATAGAATAAAGCACGCAACCAAATCACATTTTGCTTAGGAAAGGCATGGACACAAACAAACCACGTCTAACACAGAAATGGTGCCGTCACCCTCAACCACAATTCCCTCAGTGGAATTGGCGCGTACACATAATCAAATTACCATGTTTTAACGCGAAAAGTATGGGCACATGCCAGACCAAGCTTAACATGGAAAGGATGTAGGCAATGCAATGGACATGTAGTACAGGCATGCAACATATTCTATGTGCAATGTAATAGACATACTAGATGATGTAGTAGTTAGGAAGCGGAGGTACCTTACAGGGGCAATTGGCAATGACCTACCTCATGCTGCCGGGGACCTTCCCCTTCTTTTCGGTTGAAACGCAAGTACTACTTTTCTCCCTGAATATGGTCTCAGCTTTCCCTATTCTCCAATAGGGTGACAAACTAGGTTGGTTCAGTATCTAGAATTGAGGCGCATACACATGCTATCTCAATCTATGGGGCTGCCATACAGATTTTAAGCCGAGGATATTTCCCTGGGTATTTAAACCAGACTTTAGTCTCGAAAACTAACCTTATGCTTCTAGGCATGAGCCATTCGAACTCTAGTTTCCACCGCCTCGCTTGGTCTCTTAGAACTCACCGAAAACACAGTGATGGCTATACTGCATCACCGGAAGTCGTTTCGCACGACAAACACCAAAGGAATTGCACTTTAGAGGATTTAAGGTCTCCTAGACCGTAGAGAGTGCACCGCATAAAGGTGAATGAAGATGCAGATTTAAGGTCTCCTAGACCAGGAGTGCACAAGACAATGCGAATGATTCAAAAAAACAAAGTGCACAAGACAGTGCAAGTGAAAGTGAATGCAAAAGACAGTGCGACGCAGAGGGAATGCACAAAACAGGGCGATGCGCAAGAAAGCGTGAGTGATAAACTGCACAACACAGTGTGATGCGCAAGAAAGCGCGAGTGATAAACTGCACAAAATAATGCAATGCGCAAAAAGACGATAAAATGCACCATGCGAGACTTGGCATATAGCTTACGACATAGCATTCCATTCATTTGGCACACAGCTCACAACACAACACTTTGTTTGTTTGGCACGCGGCTCACAACACAATATTCTGTTTATTTGGCACGCAACTCGAAACACAGAACTCTGTTTATCTGGGCACACAACTCATTCTTCGTTTTTGAACACGCAGCTCATTTTTGATTGTGAACACGCAACACACACTTGTTGAAAGTTGAACACGCAGCCCAAACTTTTGAATTTCTGAACACGCAGCCTATTTTCGAATGTGAACACACAGCACACATTTGTTGAAAATCGAACACGTAGCCTAAACTTTTGAATTTCTGAACACGTAGCCCATTTTTGAATGTGAACACGTAGCACACATTTGTTGAAAGTTGAACACGCAGCCCAAACTTTTGAACTTCTGAACACGCAACCCATTTTTTAATGTGAACACCGCAGCACACATTTGTTTGAAAGTTGAACACGCAGCCCAAACTTTTGAACTTCTGAACACGCAGCCCATTTTTTAATGTGAACAGGCAGCACACATTTGTTGAAAGTCGAACACGCAGCCCAAACTTTTGAACTTCTGAATATGTAGCCCATTTTTGAATGTGAACACGCAGTACACATTTGCTTGAAAGTTGAACACGCAGCCTAAACTTTTGAACTTCTGAACACGCAGCCCATTTTTGAATGTGAACACGTAGCACACATTTGTTTGAAAGTTGAACACGCAGCCCAAACTTTTGAACTTCTGAACATGCAGCCCATTTTTGAATGTGAACACGTAGCACACATTTGTTTGAAAGTTGAACACGCAATTTCAAACTTTTGAGGTGAACTTCAACACGCAGTTTCATTTTGAATGTGAACACGCAGCACACATTTGTTTGAAAGTTGAACACGCAGCCCAAACTTTTGAGGTGAACACACAGCCCACTTTTGAATGTGAACACGCAGCACACATTTGTTTGAAAGTTGAACATGCAGCCCAAACTCTTGAGGTGAACACACAGCCCACAGTTTTTGAAAGTTGAACACGCAATTTCAAACTCTTGAGGTGAACACACGTATTACAATTTTTGAAATCTGAACACGCGGCCCACACTTTTCACTTCTGAACACGTAGCTTATACTGAACACACAGTCCATTTACTTCATTTGCCCGCAGCTCATACTGAACACATAGTTCATTTACTTCATTTGCCCGCAGTTCATACTGAACACACAATTCATTTACTTCATTTCTGAACACGCAGCTCACATATTTCGATTCTGAACACGCAGCTCATAAATTTTCATTTCTGAACACACAGCTCATTGACTTCATTTTGAACACGCAGCTCACACACTTCAATCCTAAACACGTAGCTCATAAATTTTCATTTCTGAACACGCAGCTCATTAACTTCATTTTGAACACGTAGCTCACACATTTCAATCCTGAACACGTAGCTCATATATTTTTATTTGCACGTAGCTCATTCTTAATTCTGAACACGCAGCTCATAAATTTTCATTTCTGAACACACAGCTCATTCTTTTCATTTTGAACACGCAGCTCACATATTTCAATCAACACGCACTCATAAATTTTCATTTCAACACACAAATTTCATTGACTTCATTTTGAACACGAGCTCACACATTTCAACTCAACACGCAACTCATATATTTTTATTTGCACGTAGCTCATTCTAATTCTCAACATGCACTATAAATTTTCATTTCAACACACAACTCATTCTTTTCATTTTGAACACGCAATTCATAAATTTTCATTTCAACACACACCACACACTTCAATCTCAACACGAGCTCATAAATTTTCATTTCTGAACACACAGCTCATTGACTTCATTTTGAACACGCAGCTCACACATTTTAATCCTGAACACGCAGGTCATATATTTTCATTTGCACGCAGCTCATTCTTAATTCTGAACATGCAGCTCATAAATTTTCATTTCAACACACACCATTCTTTTCATTTTGAACACGACCTCACATATTTCAATTTCAACACGCAATCATAAATTTTCATTTCAACACACTTTCATTCTAATTTTTGAACACGCATCATAAATTTTCATTTCAACACACACCACACTTCAACTCGAACGAAGCTCATAAATTTTCTTTTTGAACACACACTTCATTGACTTCATTTTGAACACTCACCAAGACATTTCAATCTCGAACACGCAATTTCATATATTTTCATTTGCACGCAATTTCATTCTAATTTCAACACGCAATTTCATAAATTTTCATTTCAACACGCAATTTCATAAATTTTCATTTATGAACACACACCATTCTAATTTTTAACACGCAATTTCACATATTTCAATTTCAACACGCAATTTATAAATTTTCATTTCAACACACACCACACACTTCAATCTCAACATGCAACTCATAACACGACATCGCCGATCCAACACACTACCATAACACAGTATTCTTTTAATTTTGAACATACAAGATGCGATAATAGAACTTGCAGAAGTTGAAACAAACTCAAATGCCCGACATTTTTCCTTTTTTCTTTTACTTCGAAGTTTGGAACCTATATAGCTTCAGATAGGTCTTGGTTTTACTGTTCCCACATGACCCGGGTTAAACCCTGCGGTTTTTGAAAGAACAAAATCTTGTTTTGCACAAATGTGGAGAATGACACGGCACTCTGAGCACAAAACGATTTTTTGAAATTGAGAGTGAGAATAAGTTCTCAACTAGGTATTGAGCCTACGACTGAACATAGCACACCACGACTCAACAACAAAGAGAAAGACAAGGTAAGACAACCTAAACACATCTACAGACACTCGAAACGACTCAAAACAAGAATCAAAACAAACAAAACGACTAACACAACACACAGACGTGTTCCAATGACAAGAGACCCCTTAGTGCACGAGGAGCTAGTTTCTCTGGGTATTATTCTCCACCCTTTCTTATTTGTGATTCTCACATCACTTGGCCCTTAAGCTCGGTTTTTCTCTCAAAACCCTTTTCTTGCTTTTCCTCTCAACGTACATCTCTCTTATTCTTTAATCTCTCATTTTTCATCCCTCCCCTGGGTGGTTGATGGATAAACAAGAAGTTGCGGGCTCTTGCCCCTAGCATGCTATTAGATTCTCTTTCTTCCGCTCACAGCCGATGAGTTCCTCCCACAGAGGGGTTGCGCTAACACTGGGTGTGTAGCAAATCAGAATGACATCGTTGACGATGCTCGCACGGAGTTTAGACGTGATCGATCTCATTCAGATGAGGGAGTGGAATATCTTGATCCATTCCAATTCGTGCTTCACACTTGGCTTGATACCTCACTGCTCGGAGGATAAGAGAGCTTTCGGCCCTTTGTTTATTAGCTTCAGTTGTGCCCTTTTCTGGCAATTAGAGTGCCCTTTCTGGCAAGTACGCTGACAACGGGGGAACAGACAGGAAGCTTGACTCAACTGTGCCCCTAGTTCATCATTTTGACCATTTTTTATTTTTTTGCGTTATGCTAAAACAATTTTGACCAATATGAGGGTTAGATTAACGTGCTTGTTCAATTTTCTGATTTAAAATCATGCAAGTCAAGCTATGAGTACTGAAAATTTTCCCTTTTTGGGTCCAAGAAAAGGTCCAGTTTTGAAAAAAAAAAATGGAATACTTTTCGAGAAAATCAGTCAACCTCAGTAAAAATTCTCAAAAACTATTTTTGCAAATGACCATTGCTTAACGAGCATGGAACCTACTCTTGAGATGCACGACCTCAGATTCGAAGAAAAATTGCCCCTTGCTTGAAGGACACTGCATGGCAACGGAAAGTTGCCCTTTGTTTGAATAGCAATCACAGACACTATATGGCAAATGTAAAAGTTGCCCCTAGTCTCAATAGCGCAAGAAGACATGGCAACCACCCTCACAAAGGACAATTACAACCAAATTCTTGATACGAGAAGACAAAGATGACCAAAACCATCACATGGACATAGTCGGATTTGAAGTGTTTTACGGCTGGACTTCAGAGTGAAGTTGCCTACGTATCCCAAAAATGGGAATCAAGCCTTACGTAGTTCGGGTTTAAGGCATACTCGGGTATTAACCTCTCATTTTGCGCTCTAACTTTTGCCAAGGCCGCCCTTTCTGGGTTTTCAACCTTGTGAGCTTTATTCTTCTTTTCTTTTCAATTCTTTTCATTTCTTTTTTCATCTTTTCTTTGCATTGTTCTTTTTGTTCTTTTTCTTATTCTAACTTTTGCCTGGGTCACCTTTCCAGGTTTTCGGCCCAGCGAGCCTCTCAAGGGTAAAAGTATAGCTTTGTCCATGTCAAATAGTTTCGAGATCCTGAAGTCGTCTGAATCCAGGAGAATGGCTGCTATTCGTTGACGATGCAGGAGTTCATCTAATGGGGGGCTGAATTTGCCCCTAGTGTTGTGGATAGGAACTCGGTTGCTCTTCAACAAAACTTTCTTCTTTCTTCCCTTCTGGGATTTGGCATTCTTGCTAACCTTCATCTTTGACTCTTCGAGTGCATTATCTGACGTCTTCTGCTCCTAGTTCGAGGGGTGCTTCTGATCTGGCCATACAAGCTTTACATTGCGGTTGGCCGTTGAACATTCTGAATTCATGTTCAAGGTTTTGAGAGCAAGGGGTTGAATCTTGAGGCTGAGAGCAATCCTAGGCTGCACAATCTCAAGAACAATTCCACACAAGTCTTCGCAGGACTGCGCAAAACATTTTTTGAAAACTTTTAAGAAAGCGACAAATCACTTGTGCGGAAGCCAATGTGGTACCAATCTGGATAAAGCCAGATCCTTCTCAAGACTGCTAACAAACATGATCTCAATAATAAAGGGCTTAGCATGCCTCTCCTTCTCTCAATTGGTCAATTTACAAAACCCGAGGAATTCCTTCCTTCGCTTTTATCACCACAAGTAAAAAAAAGTTTTGAAAACTTAGGTCAATACAATGACTTATAGGCACAAAAGAGCAGGTGAAATGCGCTGCCGTTTCATTCTAAACTTGCTAGCACCACAGGCTCAAAGTAGCAATAGGCATAAAAGCATGACAGCCACAGATGTTTCATTCAGATTGGGTCATGATCGCTCCACAGCAGAAACAGACTCAAGAGAAAGCAAAAAGATAAACACAAAATAAAATAGTGATATCCGAGGTAACACCCCCGAAATCACCAAACTTCTATACAACAAGACTGACTCGACACAACAAGACAGACCTAACCGACATAGTACAAAAATATTGCTTATATACAAGAAAACAAAACTGACTGAATACCCAAGTCAGAAAGTGCAAAACTAGCATTTGCAAATGCTCCAAAGTGCGTGCCATACGCCACATCCGAAGTAAACTGAGCGCCACCCGCAAGTGGACCAACTCCTGATCACACACTTATAGAACCCTCAAAATCTAACAACTCAAGAAGGATAGACTTCGCTGAGGTAGGCGGGAGGATGACCTCATTGTCAATCAAATCCTGTACTTCATGACGAAGATTTTAAACAGCTTGTTTGCAATGACCGATTTCGGTGGTACGCAAGAAGACAAGATAGCATCATGTGAGGGAGGGAGATTCTTCGAGAGAGGCCAAGGCTCAAGGGGTCTAAGATGGCCCATTTCAGCAAGGATCTGGAGCGCCTTAGACAAAGGCATATAAAGGGCATGGAATACCCTGCGACCTCGAGGTAGATTCTTTGAGGTTTGCTGACTCTTGCCGGACGCACTAGCAAAAAGATCGGCAGGTGCCGCCTTGACTTTCTGATCCTTTCCCGGTGCAGAGTTGGGATTGGAGGGAACTGTTCTGGCATGATTGGGCCTATCCCGATCTTTTGCTCGGCCGAATTCCTTCTTTGAGTGGAAAGCATCATCCACGCTTTAGCCACCATCGTGAATATTTGTCGCTTACTCAATCCTCCCGCTTTCAAAGCCTCGACTACCCACAACAGCTTGTTCAATCCAGATCAAGATTGTTCCCACTTTGTTCTTAGCTCTAGCCTCACCTTGATCGAGGGTTTGGGTTATATCAGCGAAACCCGCTGTTGTTGACACGCCATGGCTATAGCTTGAGATGCCTCAAGTTGGCCGAAGCTCGATCACACCGCCCCAATAGTGGGGCTCGGGTACGAAATTCTACAGAGGATGTGGTTGATGGCGAGGCTGACATTCCGTAGGCGAGATCAGCCACAGATCGCTGAAGATCACCAATCATTCCCATCAATTTAAACGTGGTGGTCTCACGAGCTTGACACAACTGTATGCCTGCATCGGGCCATGCAGTGACCAAGGTACGCAGACTTGAACATTGGTCTCATCTCGCAAGATGTTTCCTTGGTCCAATGCGGCTGCCATAACCACAATTTCCTCCAAACTTTGCGTTATCATAAGTCCACTGAACTGAATGGAGGGGATATGACTGGTGGCTAACGGATCTGACGAACTGGTGAGCCTGGACTAGCCCCTTTCTAATTTGAAACGACTCTCTGAACCCCCGAAGAGAAAAACATAGTATCTTAGCCAATGGACATAGTCAAGAGTCAGATTCAACCATCGATCATCGTTTCCTCAAATTATCGCCTCAAAAACCTAATCGATACCCGCAGATAATCGATTCTTTAAATATCGAAATTGGTGCCCGCAGTTCGAGCACTCCAAAATACTAAACTGGTGCTCGTAGGCTTGATGCCCAAACTTGTAAACTGATACACGCATTCCTATAGAGACGCACTATAAAAGCACATAACAAACAAGTGAGAGCCAAAAACACCCCTATGTTAGGGTAAGGTTTCCCTGTCCAATTTTGTCAGGAACTAGGGTTTCACTATGCACGCAGCGGTTTCAAACAACCTATAAACGGGTAAGCAACCTGTCCTAACTTGGAATGGTCACTATGGATTCCGAATATGCACTAGGTCGAATGGTCAAAAAGGGTGCCTCGGTAAAAATTGGGGTTTGTGTTCCCGTCGTGGCAGAGCTTGCAACCTCGCCTTTTATGACACGCTTCGGGAAGCCTCCCAAGAAACCGTTCAGGAATAGAATACGGCAAACACGGTGTCCTAGGCACGCCAATGTAAATGCAATGCAAAGAAACACATAAGTGTAGTCAAGACCAGATATCATGAGTTCGAGTCAAGTTTTCTAATTCCCCAGCAGAGTCGCCAGAAACTGTAGATGTCCCCGAACGTACCGGGAGGGAAATCCCGTTTTGTTCATTTGGGCTCACTACAGTTCAGGACTCAATGTCACGGTCCTGTATCTAATCTCGCAGAGTGCAATGCAAGATCGATGAATCATCAAAGAGTCCAAATCCAGCAAATCGTTTTGAAAAACAAATTTTTGAAAGAAGTGCCAAACATGGACTGCTTTGCCAGATATAGAGTCACCACCTAAATATTTTATTTTGGGAAATTTAGGAAACCCTGACTGCTGCTCAAGGCCACGGTTCGCCATCACCAAAGTTGTCTCGCTCGAGAACTTGGGTACGATTGGAAGGTCACTGTGAGTTATTCGCCTCGATCAAAGATCGCCTCTACTAACCATGATATCGAAGTTTTAAAAACATTATGTGCTCTTATTCCTAAGTATTAGCTTAGAATTACTATGTGATGCACACAACATACAAATATAGATTGGATTGCCTGAATTGGAACAACACATCTCATGTTTGTTTTGAAAACGGTTTGCTACTCGTAAGTAGGCTAAAATGCGGATTTGCCACCCTCGGGTGGGCTTAGAAAACATGATGATTTGCCCCTCTCAAGTGGGCTTAAAACTCACAGTCAATGAATTGTTCCAATCCAAATAACCCAACCTTCACCCATAGGCATTCATGCAGTTATATCACATAAGCAGGTAGCCTCATGATAAGCATGTTATCATGGCAGTCACTCACACACATGCAACTCACACACATGCAAGGATGCTAGAGCGTAAATACTTACAGAGTACTCCAAGCCAAAACAGAAGCTATGTTAGAAATCCATGCATGATCCTAACTATACAGAAATGCCTAATGCAACACACGCAAAAATGCAACTAAGATAGACTCGGCCATTCTAAGATGGCATATGGTAATGCTACAGTGTAGACGTCCCCGAACGACCCGGGAGGGAAATCCCGTTATGTTCATTTGGGCTCACTACAGTTCAGGACTCAATGTCATGGTCCTGTATCTAATCTCGCAGAGTGCAATGCAAGACCGATGAATCATCAAAGAGTCCAAATCCGGCAAATCGTTTTTAAAAACAGATTTTTTTGAAAGAAGTGTCAAACATGGACTACTTTGCCAGATACAGAGTCGCCACCTAAATATTTTATTTTCGGGGAATTTAGGAAACCCTGACTCGTGCCTAAGGCCACGCGGTCCGGCTATCACCAAAGTTGCCTCTTAGGGAACATGGGTACGATTGGGAAGGTCACTTCATGAGATTCGCCGCCCATCAAAGATCGCCTCGACTAACCATGATATCAAATTTTGAAAACATTATGCGTTCTTATTAAGTATTAGCCTAGATTTACTATGTGATGCGACAAAGATACAAGTATAGATCGATCGCTCAATTGGAACAACACATTTCATGTTTGTTTTTGAAAGACAGCTTGCTACTTGCAAGTAGGCTAAAATGTGGATTTGCCACCCTCAGGTGGGCTTAAGAAAACATGATTTTGCCACTATCTAGTGGGCTTAAAACTCACAGTCGATGAATTGTTCCAATCCAAATAACCCAACCTTCACTAACAGGCATTCAGGTAGTTATATCACATAAGCACTTAGCCTCATGGTAAGCATGCTATCATGGCAGTCATTCACACACATGCAAGGATGCTAAAGCATAAACACTTACCGAGTACTCCAAACCAAAACAGAAACTATGTTAGAAATCCATGCATGATCCTAACTATGCTGAAATGCCTAATGCAACACATGCAGGGAATGCAACTATAATAGGCTTGGCTATTCTAAAGATGGCATGTGAGATGCTACAGCTGACACGTATCCAACTCGGAATTGAAATACAATGCAGTTAGTATGATGCGCCGAGCCCGATGCATGCAAGACAGATGAGTGGATGCAAACATGCGAGCATAAGTATGCTAATTGAAACATGCCCTAATCTAACCATCATAAGCTGGTAAATAAAAGGGAGAAAGACGTGGGGTTGGAAGACATACATCACACACATGCACACTTATTACAACATTGCCCTCACTCGGAGGGTTCGAATGAATAATACAGTCCGAATGAATAATTAAATATTACAAAACCCTAATTAATTAACAAATTAACTAGGAAAGCAAATAAACTAGTATGCAAATTCATGAACCACCTCAGCTTTGTTCCGAATGATGAAAGATGCATGCCTGTTGTTTGGCGAGAAATCCATCGCGATGCCCCGATTCGCCTGCTTGCAATTAATGCCGAATGTCAGGTAAAGCTCTAGAAGGTCCGATTTAATCACGCAATGAGAGCAAGAAAGGGGCACGGCAAAGTATTTTCACATATGTATGCACGCTTTGATCCTCGGGCACCAATCACGATCTCAATGCATGATGGCCGAGGAGTCTGATTGTACGACTCAATGAAATGAATACACATAAAAACACAAAGAAGACCTAAACTCCATCATGGATAATCCAAGTGTTTTGGATCGAATTGAGACACATTCCGTCACTCAGAGTACGAAACGTCCTTCGTTTCCTGTGCTTGGGTTAACTCCTATCCCAAACACGATGCAAATGAGATGGCATACATAATGCACGACGTAACATACAACCTAACATATGCAATTCTATGAAATAGCATACACAATGCTCGATGTAACATGGCATACACAATGCTCTAACATGCAACCTAGCATACGCAATGCTATGGACCAAAATGGCATACACAATGCAAGATGGACTTACACTAACATTAGTGGACCTCAGTCACACTCACATCAGTGGCCATATGATGGAAATGAGACAACCTAAACACATGTAAACATGCACGATGCAAGGGACCGATCCTAAGGCATCAAATGCCACTCTACCAAAGCATGGCAAGGGATGAAAGGTAGCATACAAACATACAATTTCCAGCTCTAAAATAATATGCTCAATGGTCCCGAATCATGGAAATATGGCACACAATGCAAGCAAGGGGGCCCGGGTACCGAAACTAGTGAAATGCGTTACACTAGAGGTACCCAAAGCAATGCACCAAAGGCAAAACCAACACCAAACAGACCCTAGGCAAGGTTGAAACAGTGGGAAATTGGCCTAAAGTGATGGCTCAACATGCATGAAAATGAAGCTCATTCATTGGTCGGTAAACAAAGCATTCACGCACAACTCTCAAGCGCACTTAAAGAGATGAAAACAGGGCAATAGGGCATTCAAATCAGCTCTGAAATATGATGAAAAATGACCTCAAAACATGAACACACCTCAGCACATGCATGCAATGGACCTCAAAACTCAAAGTTAGGCAAGTGCATCAAACCACAAGTATGCAAAATAGATATCATTCGACCACAAGACCCAAAAAAAGAGCTAGGACAGTCCAAAATAAGCACATTGTCAATTTTAAGCATGGCCAAAAAGTGCCAACATGAAGGGCCAAAACAACATGCAACAAAAGCTAGTGAACCATGAGTTGTTCTATAACTATATGAAGCATACGAGGGCTCACCAAACCAGCCAAAAAAATAAGTATTTCATGCCAAATAAACCCCAAATAACCACTGAAATGCATCCAATGCATGCAAAAATGATGAGCTCCTTTGGAGGGCCATGCAAGGGATTACTCAACACATACAACAAGAACACTTAACATGGTAAAACCAACTCTGGAAATCAATTATGAAAGCCCTAAAACTCACCAAATTGGCCCTAAAATGGGTCAAGGAAGCGTGCAATGAAAGGCCCCTTTGAAAGGCCTTGGATGAGATTGCTCTACACATGCATCATAGACATAAAATATGACCAAAAGGGCCTCAAAAAGAGCCAAGGAAGACCTTGAAACTTACCAAATTGGGCCCAAAAAGTGACTTCACAACATGCAAAATGGGGGTCCTTTGGAAGGCCAACAATGCTAGTAAAGAGAATAAGGGGTGAAAGGGTCATCCCTCCATGCTTTTGAAGCTCAAAGATACATCTAAGCCACTGAAAATCTATTGGATTGCAGTGGCTAAAAGGCCAAATCAAGGCCAATGCAAATGCTCACATGCATAGCTCAAAACATGAAGAAATAAAGCATGAAAGGGGGCAGATGACCCCAAACAGAGAAGTGACCTTAAGTAAACATGTTTATAAGCTCAAAAGGAAACTTTTTCTAGTTTATGATAAATCTCAAAAATGCTCAAAAGTAGGACTAAGATATGATGCAAAATAGGCCTACAAAGAGGGATAAAGCATACAAGGATGTAGGAGACCTCAAACAGAAAAGTGTCCTTATACAATCTTCAAGAGGAGCTTAAAATATGACATTTTTTAGTTTATGAAAAAGTCTAAAAATTCTTTCAAATATGGCTAACCAATGGAGCAAAAAAAATGCAAGTTTAAGGGAAATAGGTACTTACCCTTGAAGAGTAGCAAAACAGGAGCTTTTGGACCAAGCTGGTGAACCTTCAACCCTTGAATATCAGTCCCAAAGTGCTGGAATGGATGATGGAGGTGGTAGGCTAAGGGTTGGTGTGCAAATGGTCCAAGAAAACTAGGGTTTGGAGCTTGGAATAGTGAGTTATGGAAGGGAGAGTGTATGAGCCTTAAGCAAAATTGTTGAACCCTTGCAAATGAAGCCAAGCCTCTCCTTTATAGAGGAGAGGCTCTAAAATATCTCAAAGGGATTCACATATCCTCCATACACGCCTATGGAGGATGGTTCATCTCACACTGGCATACTGTGATGCATTCAAAGAGAGCAAAAAGCAAGAAGGCCGGCCGTTCAAGTGGTCAGGCCCACCCCTAGTTGGCCGACTAGGGGTCAAAAGGTTCAAGAAGACTGTTGGTCGGCCACTCCAAAAGGTGGCCTCCTGGATGAGTGCAACAGTACAGTGTGAAAAACCAGAAAAAGTGACCCAGGAGAGAGAAAAATTAGCTTTTTAGCAAGGTTCAAAAGGGTCAAGACGAATTACTGGTCGGTCTGCCCATATTGGTGGCCTCCTAGATGAGCACAACACAATGGTGGTATGAAAAGCCAAAAATTGTGGCTCAAAACTGAGAAAAACCAAACTGTCCGTAAAAAATCGGCTTTAGGAGAGAGAAAATGAGAAAACTAGTTTTTCAGGGGAAAAGGTGGCCTCCCACCATCCTACCATCTTCCTAGAAATGAAAATAGGGTCCATACCAAAAATGTACCCTAACCGATGCAAAACTAGGGTTCAGGGGCCAACGCCGTCCGGCCCCAAAACAGTTAAGCAGGAGGTGGCGATGACCACAAAGGTGGTCTCCGGCCTGTTGTCCTCTAAAGGGAGGAAACAAGGTGTGTGCCAAAAATTGGAGCAAACAGAGTAGTTAAGCGGTCCCAGGAAAGGCGCACGCCGACAAGGCTCAAAATCAACGGCCTCAACGGAAAAATGGCTTACGATCTTAAACGTAGCCTATGGCCACTGAGAGATGGTCTACGAGACCTCTCCCTCCCTTCGGAAAGAGAAAACAGAGAAAACAAGACCTGGTTTGCAAACCAAGGCAGAGCACAAAAGAGCCCAGAAGTCTGGAGGCAAGGCTCGCAGCCGAGACTCTGAAACTCCAAAATGAACACAATATGCAACATCACTGAGCGCTCAATTGGTGACATCTGAGTCTTAAGGTCGGTCAAAAATGGGGTGTCTACAGTTGCCCCTCTTTGACAGAACTCGAAAGTCATACGTGACAGGAGTGAATGTCAAAGCCCAGAGACGACCCATTTTTTACAAGGCTGAAGACTTAGACAAACATACAAGATAACAAAGAAATGTGCCCGCGGGCATGCCCGCAGGCCGGGGGGGGCAAAATGCAAAATGATATGCACAAAGTTGGATGTAACTCATGATCATGCAAAGCAGCGAGCTGTAATGAAGCGCACACGCAATAGTTTTAAGCAAGAATGCAAAGCAACAACTACATTTCATGCAGTTTTAAGAATGCGGAGAATTATTCAATTCTCGCTACGTCTCACACGGAGAAGATACAATACCTGTGCAATTCGTCTAGTTGCACCAGCTTTAAATGAACCGTACATACAATATCGTGCTTGTAAAAGAGAGAAACTTAACAAGTACAACATAGTTAGCAACACATGTTCAACGCTACATCGAATGCCGACAAACAGGGCGCCAATGGGAAAGTGCATCGCAATGCGAAAGACACGCGCGTGACAACGCAAGTTAAGCGTGAGGGTATGACAATACCCATGAAACGTGCACAACAATGCAAGTGGTATGCATGAGAATGCAAGTGACGTGCATAACAATGCAAGATAAGTGCAAATTCAGATGCATGTTTGATACGAAACGACGAGCAAAAAAATGCAAGTTTCGACAAATGTGACTCAATCGTGACCTCTGGTTTACCTCCCAGAAGGGTCACAACGTATTCAAAAAGGATACATCTTGCTCTCGGTGAGTGACGATGAAACATGCATTGAAAGTTGGAGTTGAAGTTCCCGCGGAGAGATTTCGCGACGAAAAGTGCACTTTTCTTGTACTTTCTCGGGTGTCGGGGACTCCGATCACTACCAAAATTTACAGAGACCTTGGAGGCCACCTTGGGAACACCACCGACCAGGTTTTAAGTCCATTGGAGGCCACCGTCCAGGGGTGAGGCAAGGGGGTGGTCGGCTTACCAGAAAAGGTGGCCGGCCGACCACCTAGTCCAAATCCGGGGCATTTTGGTACTTTCATGCTCATTTCTTTAAATATACAAAGCCAAACACTTTTTGCTCATAGCTCCAAGGCTGAAATCAGTCCCTCTACCTTCCTAGAGCATTTTCTCTCTTAGATCTCAGACTCCATACGCATTTTCTAACTACCACGCCAAGTTGTTTCGCGAAAACTTTCAATTCTTTTCACTTTGAACCGATTAAATTTTGATTTCGGTGTTCCTTTTCTCATTTTCACCACTTGAGGTAAGTTTGTCTTAACATTTGGAAGATTTTCTTGGGAGTTGACTTTTTCATTTCCCGAGGATTGACTTTTGTTGACTTTTTTCAATTTTGGCTCATTTCGCTCATTTTTGCTTCTTTTTGCAGATTTCTTGAGATGGCGGGTCATTTTCCCCACGGTGGAGGTTCTCTAGGCGCCAGAGGTGAGCCAGACATCATGTCTTTACCTCCGAGGGTTCGGCCATTCATTCCCAAGAGGTACGACCCTCCGACACACGTCTTTCCTCGGGCAGTTTTCTATCATTTCACCGACTTTGATGCTCGAGCACCCGTGGATTTGCTATTGCGGGAGCCGGAGTTCCACCTCTCTCATCAGGCACGAGAGGTATATACCTCACTTTTTACATTTTCTGCGTTATATTCTGCATTTTCCATGCATTTCATGCTATGTACGCTTATCTGCTCATTCTAGCACACAGCTTGTTCTGAACACTTAGTTTATAATGCAATATTCTGTTCGCATTTTGAACACATAGCTCAAACACTTGAATTTCTGAACCCGCAGTCCATGTATTGATTGTGAACACACAGCACACACTAGTTGAAAGTTGAACACGCAGCCTAAACTTTGATGAACATGCAGCCCATATCTGATTGTGAACACATAGCACACACTTGTTGAAAGTTGAACATGCAGCCCAAACTTTGATGATGAACACGCAGCCCATATCTGATTGTGAACACGCAACACACACTTGTTGAAAGTTGAACACGTAGCCCAAACTTTGATGAACACGCAGCCCATATCTGATTGTGAACACGCAGCACACACTTGTTAAAAATTGAACACGCAGCCCAAACCTTGATGATGAACACGCAGCCCATATCTGATTGTGAACACGCAACACACACTTGTTGAAAGTTGAACACGCAGCCCAAACTTTGATGATGAACACGCAGCCCATATCTGATTGTGAACACGCAGTACACACTTGTTGAAAGTTGAACACACAGCCCAAACTTTGATGATGAACACGCAGCCCATATCTGATTGTGAACACGCAGCACACACTTGTTGAAAGTTGAACACACAACCCAAACTTTGATGATGAACACGCAGCCTATATCTGATTGTGAACACGCAGCACACACTTGTTGAAAGTTGAACACACAGCCCAAACTTTGATGATGAACACGCAGCCCATATCGATTGTGAACACCCAAAGACACACTTGTTGAAAGTTGAACACACAGCCCAAACTTTGATGATGAACACGCAACCCATATTTGATTGTGAACACGCAGCACACACTTGTTTCATTTGCATGTAGCTTATTCATTTCATTTGCATGCTAAACACATGTGTTCATTATGAATGCAGGTGTCTTCCCGCGTTACACGAGTATATGGCTCCATTGCTGCGAGGGAGTGGTACACAGAGCTCTCGGAGGCTGTTCGGGATTAGGTTAACCAGGCAGGGTTTGGACCTTTCTACACTGGGATTTCTCACTATCCTGCTAGCAGGACGTTGATGAGTGCCCTTGTGGAGAGATGGTGGGACACCACCAACTCCTTCCATTTCTCCGCTGCCGGGGACATGACTATGACCCCGTTCAACTTTGCTATACTGACTGGCCTTGACGTGGGAGGCTGGGCAATCCCTTATGACGAGGACATGGGCGAGTGGGAGGTCACCGATTTATCTGGGGAGCTCGCCACCAGTTGACAGATCCTCAGGCAGGGTCCGGTATGCCTGGTTTTCCTCATATTTCAGACAGAGGGAGCCCGAGACGCTCGAGGAGCTAGCACAATACACCCGAGGATTTTTGATGTTCCTCCTTGGAACCACTCTGTTCGCCGACAGGGGGAACACCGTCGAGCTATATTTGCTGAGTGCCCTGGTAGACCTTTTGCAGATCAGTCAGTATGACTGGGGTGGCGCCGGCTTGGCTACCCTTTATTGTTACATGAGCGCGACCTCCCGCGGACGGGGGAACATAGTCGGCGGCTACTGGAGAGCCTGGGAGGTACTTTCTGCCCTCTTGATTTACATTTCTATTTTTTCATTATCTGTACATTGCACACACGGCACACTTTACATTCTCAGATTCCCATTCAGACTCAGATTCTCAGACTCAAGATTCTCAGATTCGATGGTTTTTGCCTGCTTCCACAGTTATGGATTTTTGCATACTTCCCAGCGCTAGCCCCAGAGCTCAAGGTGGAGGCCTCCTTCATGACCCGTCTTCGCATTGCTGAGGGCCAAGATCACGAGGGCTCGAGAGACCCCGCCGCACTGCGACAAAGATTTTGACACGGGGCGTAACGAGGTACTTCAGAACTCTTAACCTTCCATGTTTTCATCTTTAATTTATTTTGCACATTTACGATTTTTGATGGACTTATGCATTGGTTATCCGCAGATCATATGGCAGCCCTAGGCGCCTTTGGGTGGCGATCTCTGATTCCAGTTTGCCGGATGATGGGCCGCCTCTCGGTACAGGATCTTGTTCGAGGGGCCAGTCGATAGGGCCTGGTTCTTGGGGGATCGCTTCCTTCGCCAGACTATGGGCTTTCCTAAGCCGAGTGTCCCTTCAGCACCCCCGGACGATATGCGGCTCGCTGATAGGCTCACTTCCTAGGGTGTCATTGACACCAGGTTGGGCACTGATGCATTACTGCATTTGGAGGACGGGGATAACGCGACCTACCGTCACACATACTTGATGCCCCCATTGGCGGGTGTCCGTACTCCCACGAGGAGGTCTACTGGCATGCCATCTTCGAGTCGCACCCGAGCCAGAAACATTCCTTCGACCAGTAGGGCTGGTACATCTAGAGGTGGGGCTGGACTGGTCCCCCCGATTCCTCCGACTTATCATCATGTCGGATGGCCAAATATCCCGACTGAGTTGACGGGATGGCGTCTGAGACTTCCTACCCGATTCTGATAGAGCCTCTTATGCCAGATCACCCATACACCAGAGACCCGGATTCACCACTGGTATGCTTTACAGCTTTGATTTATCACTCAGATACTTGGACAGTCATTCATTCATTGATGATTTGCACTTACATCTGCAGCCTACCACGGAGTATACTGAGGGGTTGCTCGGGTTAGTGGCCTCGCTCGAGGGCACGGTCTTGCGGAGAGAAGTGCAACTGTCCATCATGGGTGTCTCGATATTCTTTAGTTTTCTTGTATTTATCATACTTCTGATGACATGCTGAACTTGAACATTTCACTGCATTGATTGACTGTATGTGTAGAGCACATCTGACACACGCACCACATTCATGTACTATATCTGCATACACCCACTCTATGTAGCTTTTTATCTGTGCATCTGATATACATATTTTAGGCTGATGCGTTCAAATTGCACTCTTTCTTTTCAGATGCCTCCGATATATACTGCAAGCCACTGGCCTTCCCGGGGAGCTAGACCATCTGGGCCTTCTTGAGGAGCTGGAAGAGGGGAGTCGTCTCGCAGACGAGGCGGGCGCAGGGCACACGTCATAGAGGAGGAGTCCAGCGAGGAGGAGGAGTCTGCGCATCCTTAGTCAGAGACATCTGCAGACAGGGAGGAGGACTCTGAGTCTGGTTCTGAGGGTAGAGGTGATGCCGAAGAGGGTTCCGAGAACGGCAGCTCTGATTCTGATGATGGTGCTGGCAGAGATGATGCAGGGACTTCTCAGCCAAAGAGGACGAAGAGGGCCTCTTATTCTTGCACTTGAGAGCACAGATGCTCCTGCTTTATTTGCCTTTTTTACTAGTAGTTGTAGCACATTGTACATTATTAGGCAGTTTTATTTTCTGTAAAACTCGTACCCTTGTTGTAAAATGTTGTAACCAAGGAATCATGATGAAATGAAACAGCTTTTGTTCAAAAAGTGTTGTATTTTTATGTTCTTAGCATCGCATCGCAGTATTTTGCACAAAAATGAGATTGAACGGAAATCGTGCATTGAAAATTGCCAAGTCAGGTAGTGAATCGACGCAACAAACAACACAACTTAACTTACTAAGAAAAAAACGAACCTTAGCAATTTTACAAATCAATAAGCAAGACATAACAATGTTTATTAAACTTACAACTTGATAAGCAAGACAACTCGATACACAAAACTCGTGAACTTGACAAAACTTAACGACTCGATAAGCAAAACAACTCAGTAAGCAAAACAACAACTCGATAAACAAATGCATTTCAGACGATCTGGGTGACGGAACACATCCGAAACAGAGGAAAACACGCACCTTTAACACTCCCAATGCATGGAAATGCTAGGAACTTTCTTCTAGAAGCTAGAACAAGACCAAAGCCACATTCCTCCCCATGGCTGACCACCTTAGAGAGCTGGCCGACCAACTTTTTTCATTGGAGGGGAGAGGGGTGGTCGGCCTACCAGAAAAGGTGGCCGGCCGACCACCTAGCTTGGCAGCCACCAAATTTTCGACACGTGTCGCCCGAACAGTGTCTTATCCTCTTTAAAAGCTCCAGCCTTGTGGTTCATTAATTTCATCTCAGTTTTGCATCAAAATGGAGGCGTTCTTCACCCAAAATCTTGCCTTGATCGCTTCTCTAGATGGCGCGGAAAAGTTGAACTTCCAGGGCTTCGGCTTGAATGCACTATTCACGCTGGGCCGCACTCCGCTGCATCTTCCTTTTCTCCATGTCGCGGCAAGGTTTTAGAATCCGGTAACACATGTCTTTAGCTTTAGCGGGCAAGAGATGTGTCCTACTTTCGAGGATTTCCAAGCTTTTATGGAGTCCGAGCGTAACGAAGAAATCTTGCCTCAACTCCGATTTGGCCATGTCCAACCTCTAGGACGAATGTGTGGCCTCTCTTTGCATGATGCTCGATCATTGATTCATGACAGGGAGCTAGACATCCCAAGCTTGGTTTACCGGTTTGCTAATGCTGGTGACTACGGCGACTATCATTGGCAGGGTTACCGATGACACGCGCTTTGCTTATGCTTGCTAGCTCATTTCTTGCTTGTTCAGGACTCCGGTGGATTCAGTGTTCGGTTGATTGAGGTTGCCCAAGGTTTGAAGGAGGGCAAGAGCTGCATTGCTATGACATTGGCTGAAACATT
This sequence comes from Camellia lanceoleosa, assembly GCA_025200525.1. Taxonomy (NCBI): domain Eukaryota; kingdom Viridiplantae; phylum Streptophyta; class Magnoliopsida; order Ericales; family Theaceae; genus Camellia; species Camellia lanceoleosa. The sequence continues at coordinate 86,234,835 of CM045763.1, forward strand.
GATGGGCTTAGACGCTTTTCATCGTCGGGAGACGGTTAGGCTTGCAGGGAGCCCACTACTATTGCAGGTAATGTTTCCCACTCAATCTCACATATGTATTGCTCACATCACTGGCCTCAGTTCTGCTTTTTCTCACAAAACCCTTTTCTTACTTTTCTCTCATCGTACATCTTTCTATTCTTTATTCTCTCATTTTTCATCCCTTCCCAGGTGTGGTTAATAGACAAGTTACAGACTGTGGAGTCTTGCCTCGCATACTCGGCTCGCGGCTACTTTTTTCGACAACGCTTGGTCGATGCCCTAGATGAGGGGTGGTGGTACAACTGGATGTGCAGTTTGTCTGCAGACCGCATCGCTTGGCGTTGCCCTTGGCTCAATCTGCCGGCAATGAGTTACAACATGACCCGTCAGCCTGGGATTCAATTGATTGGCATGACACACTGTGTCTTCTATTTTTCATTCCTGCCTCTGCGCGGCCGGACATGATCAGACTTACCTGCCAGAGGGGATAGAGTACCCTACTGCATTCCCGGTTCGAGGCGCACAGCTTGCCCGGTATGCCACAGCGTGGAGGACTAGAGAGCTCCTGGCCCCCGCTCCCACTTTCAGTTGCACTTTGTTTGATGAGTGCTTGGATTGGCTCAATGAAGAGGCACAGGAAGGGCCCACTTTGGCATCAGAGGCTTCGATCAGCTCTGGGAGGAGGCGCAGGAACACCTGACTTATCTATGCCCCGGATTTATTGCTTTATTAGTACTTTCAAGTTTTCTTTATGATTGTAATAAAAAAGCAACTTCAAATATATGCAAGAGCAGGAGAACTCTGTATTGAAATCAATGAAATTGAAGGTTGTGGGTACTGAAAATTTTCCGCTTTGGTCCAAAAATGGTCTAAGTTGTAAAAAGATTAATTTTGAACAAAGTCAACTTTTATTAAAACTTTTCAAAACCATTTTCAATATGGATCAGAACTGGACACTCCTGAAATCTGTCACTGAGATGCACAACCCCGGATCCTCAGCAACTGGAAAGTTGCCCCTAGTCTGAATAATCAAGAAGATCAAGCAAAGAACGAAAAGTTGCCCCTAGTCTAATAAGCACTGCACCGGAGATCATAACCGAACTCTTGAATGCTGAATAGACAAAGATGGCTGAGATGATCAAATGGACAAAGTTGATCGGGGAAAATTTTATGGCTGAACTTTAGGATGAAGTTGCCTACGTATCCCAAAGATGGGAATCAAGCCTTACGTAGTTCAGGCTCGGGTTCACTCAAGTATTTTCACTTTCATTTTACACTCTAACTTTTGCCAAGGCCGCCCTTTGCGGGTTTTCAACCTTGCGAGCTCAATTTTTATCATTTCAAATTTTTTGTGCTCTAACTTTTGCCTAGGTCGTCCTTTCGGGTTTTCGGCCTAGCGAGCCTCTCAGGGGTAATATTTCTTCAACTTGTCCATATTGATCGGTTGGGAGAACTCTAGGCCATCTAGGTCCATCAGGATCACTGCTCCCCCTGACCAGATAGACTTAATGATGTAGAGACCAGTCCAATTGGGTCTGAACTTGCCCCTAGGGTCATGGATGGGAGCTCGGTTGTCTTTGAGCACCAAATCTCCTTCTTTTAAATTCCTGGACTTAACTTTCTTGTTGAAAGCCCTGGCAATTCTGCGCTGATAACCTTGAACATGGTACAGTGCTTAATCAAGGCTATCCAAAGAGCATGAGTTCTTCAAATCTGCTCACGCTAACTGCTTCATTATCGACACTTAGCCAGCACTCTCGAAGACGGAACTTCAATTTCAATAGGTAGAACGGCCTCTATCCCATAAGCTAATGAATACGGAGTCGCCCCAGTAAACGTTCTAATTGAAGTCCAATAACCCCACAGAGCAAACGACAGCTTATCTGGCCAATCCCGGTAGGTTTCCACCATCTTCTGTAGTATGTGTTTGATATTCTTGTTGGCGGCCTCGACCGCTCCATTGGTCTGCAGCCGATAGGTGGATGACTTATGAAAAGCCATGTTGTATTTCTCCAACAAATCAATCACTTCCTTCTTGAAATGGGAACCGTTATCTGAAATGACCTCGTTTGGGACCCCATAACGGCAGATGATGTTGTTTCTGATAAACTTTGCGACATGTGAAGCCTTCAACACCGCATAAGATTGGGCCTCAACCCACTTTGTGAAATAATCTATCGCGACTAAGATAAACTCATGCCCATTTGACCCTTTCGGAGTTATAGCCCCGATCACATCGATTCCCCAAACTGAAAATGGCCATTGCGAAGTCATATTGTATAGCTTCGACGGCGGGATGGTCATGCGATTTGCATGGATCTGACATTTGTGGCATCGCCGAACAAAGCCGATACAATCCTCCTCCATGGTGGACCAGTAGTAACTCTGTCTGAGAATCTTCCGAGCTAACATTACCCCGTTCATATGCACACCGCATTCCCCTCCATGGATGGCCTCCATCAGGCGTTTTGATTCTTCAGCTTTAACGCACAGCTTATGCATTCCCAGATGACCTCTTTTGTACAATTTACCTCCGCAGATGATGAACTGAATGGTCATTCTCCTGATTGCCCTTTTATCTTTGGCATTAGCCCCTGGTGGATATGTCTCTTTCTCCAAGAAGTTTCAAATGTCGTAATACTAGGGGTTCTCGTCCTGAACCTCATCTATTGCGGCAATCGACTCATAAGCCGGCACAAATTTTTGGTTGATAATGACTGGACGCATTCGGACTCCAAACGGGATGTTTATCATGGAAGATAGAGTTGCTAGTGAAGCTACAAACCTGTTGTTTTCTCTTAACAGATGAGTAAAATTTAATTTCTCAAACCGAGGAATTAACAAATCCAAGGTCTGGTGGTACATAATCATCTTTTCTTCTTTGACTTTCCAATCTCCTTTCGCTTGAGATACAACAAGGTTCGAGTCCCCGATGACGTCCAACCGTTTTGCCCCTAGTTCCAGGGCTACTTCTAGACCGGCAATACATGCCTCATATTCTGCTTCGTTGTTTGAGACTTTGAACTAGAGTTTGAAGGCTAGAGGGATACGGGAATTGTCAGGTGCTATCAGCAACACTCCTATCCCATACCCGTACTGGTTTGACGCTCCGTCAAAGTACATCGTCTAAAACTCGTCGTCGACATGCAAAATGGCCTCATTTGGAAATAAGTACTCAACTGCTTCACCCCCTTCCACTAGATGATCAGCTAAGAACTCTGCTACCGCTCTTCCCTTGACTGACTTGCGCGTCACATATTTCAGATCGAATTCTGATAGCAACAGCAACCAACGAGCTAGCTTCTAAAAGTAAGTGCCTTTGGTTTTCTTGAAGAGATATTTGATGGGATCTAATCTCGAAACCAACATTACAGAGTGAGCTAACAGGTAGTGCCGCAGCTTCCTAGTAGCCCATACCAAGGCTAAGCAAGCCTTTTCTAACGGTGTGTAGCGAGTCTCATACTCCAGCATCTTCTTGCTCAGGTAGTAGATGGCTCTCTCCACTTTGTCCTTTGATTCTTGTGCGAGCATACAGCCCATTGTAGTCTCAGTTACTGAAAGATACAAAATCAACGGTCTCCCTGGCTCTGGCGGTGACAACACGGGCGGGTTCTGTAAGTATTCCTTGATCTGTTCAAAAGCAGCTTGGCATCGGCCGTCCCATTGGAATTTCTTTCCTTTCTTCAGGAGACCAAAGAGTGGTTCACAAGTTAAGGTTAATTTTGAGATGAACCATCTTATGAATTGCACTTGACTCAGAAAGCCTCGCACCTCCTTTTCAGTCCTTAGTGGTGGCATTTCTAAGATGGCCTTGATTTTGGAAGGGTCGACTTCGATACCTCTCTGTGTAATCAGAAACCCCAGCATTTTCCCTGCTGTAACGCCAAACGTACATTTCTGCGAATTTAGCCGCAACCGAAATTCTCTGATCCTTTGAAAGAACTTTTGCAAGGCGGTGTAGCAGCCCTCTCTTTCTTTGGACTTGATAATCATGTCGTCCACGTACACCTCAACCTCTTTGTGGATCATGTTGTGCAATATTGCGGTCGCGGCTCGTTGATATGTAGCTCCAGCGTTCTTTAACCCAAACGGCATCACTCTGTAGCAGTAGGTCCCCCACAGGTTGGTGAAAGCAGTCTTCTCCCGGTCCTCGGGTGCCATCACTATCTGATTGTAGCTTGAGAAGCCATCCATAAATGAAAGCAAAGCATGCCCCGCTGTGAAGTCCACTAACTCATCAATATGCGGCAAGGGAAAGTTGTCCTTCGGACTGGCTCTGTTCAAATCCCTGAAATCCACGCATACCCGGATCCTGCCATCCTTCTTTGGCACCGGAACAATGTTGGCCAACCAAGTTGGGTATTCAGATACCAGCAGGAACCCTACATCAATTTGCTTGGTGACCTCTTCTTTAATCTTGAGGGCCCAGTTTGGGCGGATCCTTCTGAGTTTTTGTTTAATGGGTCGGGCCTCGAGGTCAAGAGGGATCCGGTGCTGTACAATCTCAGGATCGATTCCAGGCATGTCTTCGTAGGACCACGCGAAAACATCTTTGAAATCTTTTAATAAAGCGACTAAGCGCTCGCGTTCCTCCGAAGACAACGTGGACCCGATCTGGACCAGCCACGAGTCCTCCTTAGTACCAATATTCACAGTAGTGATTTCATTCATTAAGGGTTTAACAAATCTCTGCTGCTCTTGTTCAATTAAGCGTTGCAAAACCGGAGGAATTTTTTCCTCGTCGTTTTCATCAAAATTTTGAAAGTCTGAGTTAATGCAATAAATCAAAGGCACAGAAAAGTACTCAGAAACCACAGCCACATCATTCTCATTAAGCACATCCAAATCGTCCGATTCTTCGATTACAACAGACTCAAAAAAGAAAGAAAAAGACGACCTAGACAGGACTATGGTATCCGGGTTATCACCCCCAGGAATACCGGACTCAGACTCAGTCAAACTGGAACCTGATTCCGACTCAACAGATTCGGAGGAATCAGATTCCGACTCACTACCTGACCCGGTGCTGCTTGACAAAAATCCCTCTTCATACTGCCAGATGAGAGAGGGTGCGATAGATGTATCCAAAATGTTTGCTGGTAGGCCAGCAGGAGTTTCATTCTCGATCACGCATACCAAGAAGTTATCCCCCAAGCACTTCTGTTCGATCGGAGGATTTGAAAGCAGACACGCCTATGCTACCCCCATTTCAATTTCGGCGTCCTCAGATTCCACTTTCTTGCTCTGCTTAGCCTCAGCCAATGGGTCTGTCTGCTCTTCGGCAACATCCTCCCCGGATAACTGTAGCTCAAAGAAAATCTCAAAACCTAGTGCGCGCTTCCTCTCCGCGTTTATCCATGGCTCTAGAAAGCCACAAAATGGAAAGTCCTCCCCCTCCTGGACGAAGCGTCCATTTAGGGTACCCTGAATGGGCTGGTGCATTAAGTCAAAAGGCTTCCCCGCCTTCTTTGCTCTAGCTCTCCCAGCCATCTCCCTACCCTTCCTTATCCAATCTTCTTTGGTGGGCAGATAACCCAAGCCAAAGGTATGTGGGTTGTGTGGCACTTCGGCCAATGCTGCGACACCCTTCCGGCCGCTCTTTCCTAATCCCATTCCGGGGATGTGTTGAAGCTTGTTCATGAGGTATACTGATTGGGCACTGACATACAATCCCTCATTAACAGCCATGATGTCTTGCACAACCCGGGTCTCAGCCAGGGTAAAACCGAATAAGAACACATCCTCCACACCGTGCTTAATTTCCAACACTGGCGTAGATACTTCCGGCGGTGGATGGATCGATGAATTCCCAAAAACAATGGCTACTCCCTTCCCATGGAGGTATTTCACCATCTGATGCAAGGTGGACGAAACTGCCTTTACTAGGTGCAACCATGGCTGCCCTAAAAGCATGTTGAAAGTTGCAGGAACTTCTAAGACGTGGAAGTCTATTTCATGCTGCCCCGGCCCAACCTTGGTCTGAATTTTTACTGTCCCCATGACGTCTCTACTTGTGTTGTCATATGCCCGAATCACCTGGGCTGTCGGTGTGAAGTCCGCAGTCTTTAAACCGATTGCATATGCTGTCCTTGCCGGGCAGACATTGATAGCGGATTCGGTATCGACAAGAACCACCGGAATCCATTTGTTTCTACACTCCACAGAGATGTAGAGTGGCTTATTATGATTCGTACCCTCAGGTGGCAATTCCTTATCGGAGAAAGTCAACATCGGGGTAGCCCCTCCCGAAAAAACTAAGCCCACCAGCTGTTCAGGCGTAGTGTCTATTGAGAGCTTGGCCTTGTCCATGGCCGATAAGACAGCTTGTCGATGCACTCGCGATGCCATAAGCAGTCCCCAGATGGAGATGTCTATCTGTATCTTTTTCAACTACTTCAGTACAGTTTCTTCTTCGAGTTGCTTCTCTTTCTGTTTCTCTGCTTCCTTATCTTTCCCAGATACCTCTGGCTGATCTAGATATGGGGGTTTGAAATACCGCCCGCTTCTAGTCATATGATCGACTTCGCCGATGTACCAGGTATCGTCTGGCTGGTTGCTCCCCCAATCCTCATCGGTGTGGGTAAGACATAGATTATCGTCCTCCCACTACATTCCGTCGGCAGCCCACAGACACCTGTCTAGTTCCGGTACCATTGTACTCGCAGTACTTCCCATCCACATGCTCACAACATTCTCTATCTTCGCGCACACAGCATTCTCAGTCCCCTCAGGGCCCTTAGCTTTCTGATTCTCTCAGAATCCTCAAACCCTTCTTGCTTCAACTGTGTCAGTACAGCTGGCTGTTCAACATTTCCTGCATCCACAATGCCCAAGTCCTGAGCGAAATTCTTAGCACTAGCGCTCTCCAGCGGTTCATTCTGATTCGGCCCTTCGGCCTGGCGATATTCTGCCCCTGGGGCCTCGTTCAACCGAGCTTAAATCGGCAACATCTGGTAAGTCATCAAGCCACCCGGTTACCTCTGCTGACTCCTCAAAATCTGACCAATTGACTACCATGTCCTCTGGGTCTTGTTCATTGAAAAATTGGAGGTTAGCAAAGTCCTCCTCCACGGTTACCAAGTCATCTATCCTCTGACCCGATTCACTCCCCTGTATCATGCAAAGCTCTACCCCTGCCGGCAATTCAAAGTTTGGCCCAACCTGACCCACTGATAGAATGTAGTCGCTTGGACTGTATATCCCTTCAGCAAAACTCCCGGATTCTTCAGACTCTGGCTCAATAATCCCATTCTCTCCTGAAATCTCCCCTATTCTGTCTTCGACAACCACCACCATAGGCTCGGGTTGGGTTCCGGAGATGTCCAACATGCACAAGTCAGTGCAGTCAGGAAGGAGCACCTCTGGCTTGGGTAGGTGGAAAGGAGTGATATAGATGCTGGGATCGTAAGACACGACCCCAGTCTGGATAAAGTTGATTCTTTTGGGAGGGGGAGCTTGGTTGTGCAGTGGGAGAGGGTTTGTTGTGACATTGGGTTTTTCTAGAGGCACAATCACCTGCTTGTCAACGAGATCCTGAATCATGTGACGCAATCGGTAGTATTGGTCGGTGTCATGACCATGTTGTTGGTGGAATGCGCAATATTTGGCTCGGTTATGAGAGGGAGGGAGTGGATTTGGCAACGGCCTCAACTCCAGGGGCTTTAAGTGCCCTTTCCTAATCAATACCCCTAGAGCCTTGGATAGGGGCATATATAAAGGCGTGAAGGTTCTTTGGCCTCTGGGTTGGAATTTGGTGGTTTGTATGTTGCTTCCGGACGCGCCGGAGAAAGATGTAGCTGCCATGGGTTTTGGAGGGGGAATAGTGGTGACCATGCTTACCTCCGAAGCTCTAGCATTTGCGGCATTGCTGGTACCTGTGTTGTTGTTGCGGTTGAAGGTTCTCCGGGGTTGCTCTCTGTCTTGGTCAATCAGACCTTGTTTCATAGCATCCTCAATTTGTACCCCCATCTCGTGCAGATCTGAAAAGGTAGGGAAGGGGAGCACAATCATCTTCTGCATCAGTTTTGGCTGGAGATTGTGCACAATCATCCGAATTTGATCCTTATCGGTGGGCCTTAGGGTCATCATTGAGGCCTTCGCCCTTTACCGAGCTACAAAATCTGAGCAGCCCTCCTTAGGCTCCTGCCTTGTTGTTTCAAGATCACAGGTTGTAATCTCGATTTGAGTGTTATAGGAGTACTGCGCAATGAAGGCCTCGGCCATCTCGTCCCAGTTCCGCTTAACATCATCCTCTAATTTCGCATACTAGATGGCGGTCACACCTGACAAGGTCCGACTGAATAGTGAAAGCTTCTGCGGTCTGGTGAGGCCCATTGGTCGCAGTATATCTGAGAACAACCGAAGATGGACCATAGGATCGTCGGATCCGTTGAAGCGGTCGATTTGTGGCATTTTGAACCTATCTGGCAACGTCACAGCCACATCTGTATATCCGTCCTCAATGTCTGGGATGGACTTCACCCCTTGGGATTTCTTAAACAGCTTTTCAAGCTTGCTCAATTTTAATGCTGTATGGTCCACCTTGAACTCAAAGGGAGAGTCCGGGTGATTGACAGGCGTAGGTGCCTTGGATAATTGAGGTAGAATCGGGGGCAGAGCCGGCCCCGTTGGGATGTCCGTATCTGCCTAGACATTTGGTGCCTCTCCGGGCGCTGGGATTCCTGGTGGGGGAGGGACTTGTTGTGAAGCAGATGCCTCGGTTTGTTGTTACAGCCTAGCGATTAACTCTGCCTGCTGGGCCATTATCTCGGCCTGTTGTTTGGCAAACTCATCCCGGCGAACAGCGTCCTGCTGCATGGCTCACATAGTCTCTTGCATCTGACGCATCATTTCCTCAACTCCTGGTATTCCCGACATACTGCCTTGATCTGTCTGAACTATCGATAGATCTATCTCTATAGCAATAATTGGGATCGCAACCCGACTGTCCGCTGATGGGGTAATCCACTGCTCTGGCAACCTCTACTCGGATACACTGCGTCTTCTCGACCTCCGTCTGATAACCGGGGGTAGGGAATGATACACTGGTTGTTCGTCGACTAGATCCTCAGATCGATGGAGTCGGCGACCTCTTGTCCAGAGTGCTTGGGGAATATCTGCTTGGTCTGAAGCAATTGTGCTAAACTATCCCTAGCAAAAAGATAAATAAAGCAATAATAAGGAAATAAACGAGCAGATAAACGGACAGCATAACGGCTTAAAATAAACACACAACACACAGTTGGGCATCACAATACACAGTTGACAAGTTGAAATACACTGTTCTCAAACACTGGTCATTATTCCCAAATTGCTATCCCCAAAACTGAATCGGATACCCGCAGATAACTGATTCTGAAAATGCTGAACTAGTGCCCGCAGACCTGATACCCAAAAGACTGAACTGGTGCCCGCAGGCCTAATGCCCAAACTTGTAAACTGATACATGCATTCTTATAGAGACGCACTCTAAAAGCACATAACAAACAAGTGAGAGCCAAAACACCCCTATGTTGGGGTAGGGTTTCCTTGTCCTATTTTGTCAGGAGCTAAAGTTTCATTACACACGCAACGGCTTCAAACAACCTATAAACGGGTAAGCAACCTGTCTTAGCTTGAAATGGTCACTATGGATTCCGAATATGCACTAGGTCAAATGGTCAAAAGGGTGCCCCGGTAAAACCGGGGTTTGTGTTCCCGTCGTGGCAGAGCCCGCAACTGGTCAGCCTTATGGCATGCTTCTTGAAGCCAGCCTCCGGCAAACCGTTCAGGAATAACATACGGCAAACATGATGTCCTAGGTGCACCAATGCACATGCAATGCAAAGAAACACATAAGTGTAGTAAAAACCAAATATCATGAGTTTGAGTCAAGTTCTCTAACTCCCCAACAGAGTCGCTAGAAACTGTAGACATACCCGAACGTCCCGGGAGGGAAATCCCGTTTTGTTCATTTGGGCTCACTACAGTTCAGGACTCAATGTTACGGTCATGTATCTAATCTCGCAGAGTGCAATGCAAGACCGATGAATCATCAAAGAGTCCAAATCCGGTAAATCGTTTTTGAAAATAGATTTTTTTGAAAGAAGTGCCAAACATGGACTGCTTTGCCAGATACAGAGTCGCCACCTAAATTTTTTATTTTGGGGGCATTTAGGAAACCCTGACTCGTGCCTAAGGCCACGTGTCCGTCATCACCAAAGTTGCCTCAGCTCGGGAACTTAGGTACGATTGGGGAAGGTCACTTCGTGAACACCCCCGCTCGCCCGATCAAAGATCGGCCTCTACTAACCATGATATCGAATTTTGAAAACATTATGCGTTCTTATTCCGGTTATTAGCCTAGATTTACTATGTGATGCGCACAGCATACAAGTATAGACTGGATCGCCTGAATTGGAACAACACATTTCATGTTTGTTTTTGAAAGACAGTTTGCTACTCGCAAGTAGGCTAAAATGTGGATTTGCCACCCTCAGGTGGGCTTAAGAAAGCATGATTTTGCCACTATCTAGTGGGCTTAAAACTCACAGTCGATGAATTGTTCCAATCTAAATAACCCAACCTTCACTCACAGGCATTTAGGCAGTTAGATCACATAAGCACTTAGCCTCATGGTAAGCATGCTATCATGGCAGTCACTCACACACATGCAAGGATGCTAAAGCATAAACACTTACCAAGTACTCCAAGCCAAAACATAAACTATGTTAGAAATCCATCCATGATCCTAACTATGCTGAAATGCCTAATGTAATACATGCAGGGAATGCAACTATAATAGGCTCGGCTATTCTAAAGATGGCATGTGAGATGCTACAGCTGACACGTATCCAACTCGGAATTGAAATACAATGCAGTTAGTATGATGAGCCGAGCCCGGTGCATGCAAGACAGATGAGTGGATGCAAACATGCGAGCATAAGTATGCTAATTGAAACATGCCCTAATCTAACCATCATAAGCTGGTAAATAAAAGGGAGAAAGACGTAGGGTTGGAAGACATACATCACACACACGCACACTTATTACAACATTGCCCTCACTCGGAGGGTTCGAATGAATAATACAGTCCGAATGAATAATTAAATATTACAAAACCCTAATTAATTAACAAATTAACTAGGAAAGCAAATAGACTAATATGCAAATTCATGGACCACCTCAGCTCTGTTCCGAATGATGAAAGATGCATGCTCAAGTTGCTTGGCACGGAAATCCATCGCGATGCCTCGATTCGCCTCTGTTTGCAATTAATGCCGGAATGTTGTGCAAAGCTCTAGAAGGCTGCTGATTTCTAATCTACTGCAACAGAGAGCAAGAAAGGGGCACGGCAAAGTATTTTCACATATGTATGCACGCCTTGATCCTCGTGCCACCAATCACGCATCTCAATGCATGATGGCCGAGGAGTCGGATTGCACGACTCAATGTGAAATGAATGCACATAAAAACACAACAAGACCTAAACTCCATCATGGGTAATCCGGCGTGTCGGCGACCGGGAATTGAGACACGTTCCGTCACTCGGAGTACGAAACGTCCCTTGTTTCCCGTGCTTGGGCTAACTCCTATCCCAAACACGATGCAAATGAGATGGCATACACAATGCACGATGTAACATACAACCTAGGATATGCAATGCTATGAAATAGCATACACAATGCTCGATGTAACATGGTATACACAATGCTCTAACATGCAACCTAGCATACGCAATGCTATGGACCAAAATGGCATACACAATGCACGATGGACTTACACCAACATGAGTGGACCTCAGCCACACTCACATCAGTGGCCATATGATGGAAATGAGACAACCTAAACACATGCAAACATGCACGATGAAAGGGACCGATCCTAAGGCATCAAATGCCATTCTACCAAAGCATGGCAAGGGATGAAAGGTGGCCTACAAACATGCAATTTTCAGCTCTGAAATAATATGCTCAATGGTCTCGAATCATGGAAATATAGCACACAATGCAAGCTAGGGGGCCCGGGTACCGAAACTAGTGAAATGCATTACACTAGAGGTACCCAAAGCAATGCACCAAAGGCAAAACCAACACCAAACAGACCCTAGGTAGGGTTGAAACAGTGGGAAATTGGCCTAAAGTGATGGCTCAACATGCATGAAAATGAAACTCATTCATTGGTCGGTAAACAAGGCATTCACGCACAACTCTCAAGCGCACTTAAAGAGATGAAAACATGGCAATAGGGCATTCAAATCAGCTCTGAAATATGATGAAAAATGACCACAAAACATGAACACACCTCAGCACATGCATGCAATGGACCTCAAAACTCAAAGTTAGGCAAGTGCATCAAACCACAAGTATGAAAAATAAATATCATTCGACTACAAGACCCAAAAACAGAGCTAGGACAGTCCAAAATAAGCACATTATCAGTTTTAAGCATGGCCAAAAAGTGCCAACATGAAGGGCCAAAACAACATGCAACAAAAGTTGGTGAACCATGAGTTGTTCTACAACTATATGGAGCATAAGAGGGCTCACCCAACCAGCCAAAAAAAAGAAGTATTTCATGCCAAATAAACCCCAAATAACCACTGAAATGCATCCAATGCATGCAAAAATGATGAGCTCCTTTGGAGGGCCATGTAAGGGATTACTTAACACATACAACAAGAACACTTAACATGGTAAAACCAACTCTGGAAATCAATTATGACAGCCCTAAAACTCACCAAATTGGCCCTAAAATGGATCAAGGAAGCGTGCAATGAAAGGCCCCTTTGAAAGGCCTTGGATGAGATTGCTCTACACATGCATCATAGACATAAAATATGACCAAAAGGGCCTCAAACAGAGCTAAGGCAGACCTTGAAACTCACCAAATTGGGCCCAAAAAGTGACTTCACAACATGCAAAATGGGGGTCCTTTGGAAGGCCGACAATGCTAGTAAAGAGAATGAGGGGTGAGAGGGTCACCCCTAAAAGTCCAAATCAAGGCCAATGCAAATGCTCACATGCATAGCTCAAAACATGAAGAAATAAAGCATGAAAGGGGGCAGATGACCCCAAACAGAGAAGTGACCTTAAGTAAACATGTTTATAAGCTCAAAAGGAAACTTTTTCTAGTTTATGAAAAATCTCAAAAATGCTCACAAGTAGGACAAAGATATGATGCAAAATAGGCCTACAAAGAGGGATAAAGCATACAAGGATGTAGGAGACCTCAAACAGAAAAGTGTCCTTATACAACCTTCAAGAAGAGCTCAAAATATGACACTTTTCAGTTTATGACAAAGTCCAAAAATGCTTGTAAATAAGGCTAACCAATGGAGCAAAAAAAATACAAGTTTAAGGGAAATAGGTACTTACCCTTGAAGAGCAGCAAAGCAGGAGCTTTTGGACCAAGTTGGTAAACCTTCAACCCTTGCAAATCAGTCCCAAAGTGCTGGAATGGATGATGGAGGTGGTAGGCTAAGGGTTGGTGTGCAAATGGTCCAAGAAAACTAGGGTTTGGAGCTTGGAATAGTGAGTTATGGAAGGGAGAGTGTATATAGAGGAGAGGCTCTAAAATATCTCAAAGGGACCTCACATATCCTCCATACACATGTATGGAGGATGGTCTAATTGCCTCACAGTTGGCACAGTTGTGATGCATTCAGAGAGGGCAAAAAGCAAGAAGCAGGCCGGCCAGTTCAAGTGGCCGGCCAGCCACTCCTCCTGGTCGGCCGACCAGGAGTCAAAAGGTTCAAGAAGAATTGTTGGTCGGCCACCCCAAAAGGTGGCCTCCCAGATGAGTGCAACGCAGCTGTATGGTGAAAAACCAGAAAAAATGACCCAAGAGAGAGAAAAACCAGCTTTTTAGCAAGGTTCAAAAGGGTCAAGATGAATTACTGGTCGGCTTACCCATTTTAGTGGCCTCCCAGATGAGCACAATACAATGGTGGTATGAAAAGCCAGAAATTGTGGCTCAAAAGTGAGAAAAACCAGTTTTCTGTCAAAAAAACCAGCTTTAGGAGAGAAAAAATGATTAAACTGGTTTTTCAGGGGAAAAGGTGGCCTCCCACCATCCTACCATCTTCCTAGCAATGAAAATAGGGTCCATACCAAAAATGTACCCTAACCGATGCAAAACGAGGGTTCGGGGGCCAAAACGCTCGGTCCGGGGCCCCGAAAACAGGCTGTTAAGCACCGAAGGTGGCATATGACCACAAAGGTGGTCTCCCGGGCCACAGTGTCCCTCTAAAGGGAGGAAACAAGGTGTGTGCCAAAAACTGGAGCAAACAGAGGTAGTTAGGCGGTCCCAAACCGAGGCGCACGGCCGACTCCAAAACCAAATCGGCTTCTCAACGGAAAAATGGCCTACGACCACGAAACGTAGCCTACGGCCACTGAGAGATGGTCTACGAGACCTCTCCCTCCCTTCAGAAATAGAAAATGGAGAAAACAGGACCTGGTTCGCAAACCAAGGCAGAGCAAAAAAGAGCCTGGAAGTCCGGAGGCAAGGCTCGCAGCCGAGACTTTGAAACTCCAGAACAAACATAATATGCAATATCACCAAGCGCTCAATTAGTGACGTCTAAGTCTTAAGGTTGGTCAAAAATAGGGTGTCTACATACAACTAACACGTATTCAACTAGGAATTGAAATACAATGCAGTTAGTATGATGCGCCAATCCCGATGCATACAATACAGATGAATGAATACAAACATGCAAGCATAAGTATGCTAATTGAAACATGCCCTAATCTAACCATCATAAGCTGGTAAATAAAATGGAGAAAGACGTGGGGTTGGAAGACATACATTACACACACGCACACTTATTACAATTGTGCCCCCGCTCGGAGGGTCCGAATAAATATTACAAACCGCCTAATCAACTAACTCACGAGCTGATTAATTATTACAAAACCGAATTAATAACTAGCTACAACTAATTATTACACAACTACTAACTAACAAGTAAGCAGTAAATGAATGCTATTCCAGCTCTGTTTGGAGAAGAGGAAGGTATGCATGCTCGCTTCGGTTCTTCGCCTCGAAACATCTTCCAGTTGCTCTTTAGAGGCTCTGTTTGCAGGGTGTCTTCCAGTGTTTGTTGTTGGAACTTACCAAAACACTGCTAGGGAATTCACCAGTGGCCTGCCGGTCATGAAAGGAGAGATGCCGGCCAACAACAGGGCACTGCCGGCCAAGGGTGTGACACTGTCGGCCATCAGTGGTGCACTGCCGGCCACTGGTGTGCTATGACACCAAGCTGCAACAAAGCACAAAATAGAGAGAAGGGAGGGTCTCCCAAGGGCATGTATGCGCTATACCACCCCATATCGCCTCAAAACATCAAGGGAGAGGCCTAGTCGGATCCACGACCATCAATCACGCATCCCGATGCATGATGGCCAAACATCCAACTTGTGCAAATCAATATGAAAATGAATGCACAAATAAAGCAAGTAAAGCCTAGAACTCTATCATGAATCATCAAGAGCTTCGGCGACCGAGAATTGAGACACGTTCCATCACTCAGAGTATGAAACACCCCTCATTCCTCGTGCTCGGATTAACACTTAACCCAAACAATGCAACACGTAAGGATAGCAAACATGCAATATGAATAACCTAACAAGGCTAATGACATGCAACAAGCACATAGGCATGATGTGAGGTGATGTGAGGTGACAACCTTGGACAACATGAGAAAATGCAACATGAACATGCAACAACATGCAAAGATCGAGCAAGCATACAACAATATGCGAGACAGGCATGCGACAACATGCAAAGGGATGGACTTAAACTAATGTGGGCAGCTCTCAACTAAGCCCAAATCAGTGGCCAAAAGTGATGAATTGATGGCATGAAAAGCATGAAATGGCAAGGCAAACATGTATGCCAAGTGGCTCAAGTATTAAGGCACAAAGAGGACAACTCTTAAATACACTTAAGGAGCAACAAACACGGATGTATGACAATGAGGTAAGCTCTGAAATCTCGTGTAAAGTGATGCCAAATCAAATCAACAATGCAAGCGTAGCATATTATGATGCTCAAAGCTCAAAGTAAGTAAAGGGACTTAAGCCATGGCCATACAAGGCAAACCCCACGGGGCCGAGGGGACCTAAAACAGTCCTAGGGTAGGTCCAAACAAGACCAAAACTAAGCTCAAAGCTAGCCAACCTAGGCTAGAATACAAAGCCAAAAACATGAAGCATGCAAGGCTACTGTAATAACCTCGACCCGTAATTAGCTACTAATCGGTATTTAAGGATGCTAATGAGTGGATTAAAATAAATTATGGGATTAATATGTAAATTGCATGATAATTGGCTTCTATCTGCTACTTATAGTAATATCTGTTGAAATTCTACTTTAAAATGAAAATTGAAAGCCTTATCGGCATCCGAAAACGAAACTGAATATACCACCATGTTATTTGGAATTTTTAGGACATTATGGTAAGGTTAATCAAAAATTGATTGAAAACGATTCTTTAAGTCGCATTTGGAAAGCCTAATGTTTCAATTAATGTATTATAGCATTATATGTGTTATTGAACCACTTTAGCCCATTTTGAGCTCATCTCTTCACTTCCTTAGTGGAAAATTCTGAGATAACATTTTAGAGAGAGAGGGAGAGTAATTCTAGAGAGAGGGAGGGAGAAATTGAAGAAGAAATTCAAGGATTTGCATGCACTCTTCAAGATGAAGCAAGGTTTTAGGAAGAACAAGATCTAAGGTAGAACATTCATCCATTTACTTATGAATTTCAGTGCTATCTTGCATGGTTCATGAAGATTATGAGTTTAATCATGTAATTTGAGCTTAGAATGAGGAGTTGAGTTTCAAATCATGCATGCATGCATAAATTCTTGCATCTTGAAATTAATTGTCATAAAAACTTACATGCATGTGTTAATTTCACTCATATGTTAGCCAATCATCTTGTTTTCCATCAAATTACCAAGATTACCTATGTTTTGGAGGGTTTGAATTCAAAGAAGTCCATGCATGTGGTGTTCTTGAGCATTCACCATGTTTCAAGTTGAAATTGCAAGTTTTCGACAAACCTTGGGCCATGATTTTATAAATTGATCTTTAAACTTTCATATTCTACAAGTTTTCTGGGTTATATCAAAGTCTGGGGCCCAAGAGAGGTATTTTGGAGGTTTAAACTTGAGTTTTGAACTCAGGGATGCAATCTGGAAATTCCAGATTCTGCAACCTCGCTCAAGCGAAGGTGTTCTCGCTCGAGCGACCACTCTGAAATCGTGCACCTCGCTCGAGCGACCAAAAGTCCGCTCGAGCGTAAATTTCAAGCTCCCAGAAATTTGCATCATTTACAGATCACTTGAGCGAAGTCATGTGCGCTCGAGCGACCAGTCACATTTTTGCATGCTCGCTCGAGCGAGGAAAGCTTCGCTCGAGCGAGGACTTAAAATTCTGAAATTTTGCCTAAGTGCTCCAAGGCATGTTTTGACATCCTCATTGCATCTTAGGCATTCCTAAGCCTTAATTAAGCTATAGTAATGAGGTTATGGGCTAAAAACACACACTAAGAAAAGAATGTAATAAGTTATTGAATGGCAAGTGTATGTGTGTGAGTTGAGCATTGTGATAACTATGAACCACATTAAGAGAATGCAAGGGTGTGTGTGTTCTAACATTGTGATAAGAATAAACATGAACCAACGTGATGTAAGCTAAGCCTTAATGGCCACATGAATAAGTAATGATAAGATTCGTTGGTGCTATGTATTTTGTGATTGTAGGTCAACGTCTGAGGAAGTGATTGACCATCTACGGAACCACTGTGAGTAACGTTATCGTAAAGATACGTTGATATGAAATTATGTTCCAAATGTGATATATTAAGCTATGATTTCTGAAATGATATATGTTTCTGTGAACAAAGATCCATGTTTGAAATCTATTATGGCATCCATAGATAGTCCCAAGTCATGGGGGACGGCATGAAAATGTGGGTCCATGACATTTACGAGATCTCGTTAGCCACTTCATTGTGATGATATGTGTTTAATCGGTGTCCGGGACCGGTTACTCTAGTCGGAAGACGTTATGTGTTATGTGATATGTTCTATGGGATATGCCATTACTATGTTTTGATATGAGATGACTATGATTATGCTATGATCTGTTTTGTACGTATAAAATGTTCGGATTTCGTTCACTAACCCCTTTATCTTAATGTTATTCACTGGGCTTTAGCTCACTGTTTGTATATATATGTATATAGGTGAGCATTCTGGAGTTCGAGCCCAAAGGTTTTGTAGGGGACTGTGTTTCCGTTGTCAGCCAGCCCTTGTGCCTCTCGTGGAGGTTCCCGGTGTAACTTGTGTTGAGGCCATGTTGTTTCTGTACATGTATATATATATTATGAAACTTGTTGGCTGTACTAAAGAATTTGGTAATGTGTGTGGTATAATATATGGTTGACTACTGGTTATGTAATTAAAGTTTTAAAATATACTGTTTCATGTAAGTCAACACAGCTCATTGGACATTTATATTTATGTATCTGCTTCCGCTAGCCCCTTGTTTTATATTAACGTCATCAGAGGCCGTAGGTAATCCAAGGATTACCGGCCGGTTACGACGCTAAACCTATAGGGGCGGGTTTGGGTCGTGACAGCTACAAAAGAGGCAATGCACTACACCTATTGGAACTAATCATGGCATGACTTGGACAACATAAAACAAAGTTACATTATGGTATAACAAGACCAAAAATGCACTGAAGTGATGAGCCAAAGGCTTAGGCTTAATGGCATGTACAAAAGTCAATTCTTGAGGCATAAAGCACAAGCTCTATAAAGCATTCAAGGCATGTCAAATGCAAGTGTGTAACAACATTTCATGGACTGAAATAGCATATGGAATGAGGGCAAAGCATGCAAACATCACATGTATGACATGATAGGGGCCTCAAAACCCAAGACTAGCCTAAGCATTTACATTATAGCTATACAAAGCGTGAGTGATATGGCCATGGCAGCCTAAAACAGTCCAAGGACAGCCCAAAATAAGCATAAAAACATGTTAGAGCAAAGCCAAAATATGCTAGTATGATGAGTCAAAACATCATGCACAAAGGGCTAGTAGACAAGATTTGTTCTACACCTATATGGAGCATGCAAAGGATGATCAAACCAACTATGGATAGGGTCATGACATGCCAAATGGTGACCAAATATATGCTGAAATGTAAACCAAACAAGCTAACATGATATGACAAAGCATGGAGCATATGAAGCTAGTTTAGGGGATTTACACTACAAGTGTATCATGCAAGCATGGAGTGACAAAACCAACCCAAAATAGATTTATGGCATGGTAAAACATCACCAAAAACCCACTGAAATGGACTCAACATAAGCTAAGCACACATGCTACTTTGATGAGCTATGAATGGAGTTACACAACACATACTAGATGCATGCAAAATATAACCAAACCAGCCATGGAAAGGGCCAAGGTAAGCCCTCAAAGTCACAAAAATAGGCCTGAACCAAGCCTCAAAAATGCATGGAGGGATGGTCCTTTGGAAGGCCAAAAATGCAAGCAAAGAGGAACCAAAAGAGAGGGGGCCACCCCCTCTGATTAAGGACTTCAAAACTACACCTTTACTACTGAAAATCCATTAGATTTCAGTGGTAAGAAGGCCAAACCAAGGCTAGCTTGGAGACCTCAAGGAATGGCTTAAAACAAAGCCAAACAAAGCATTCAAGGAGGTTACACACCCCTAACAGCAAAAAGACCTTAAACAAACTTCAAAAGCACTTAAATACAAGACTTTTTTCAGTTATAAGAAAAGCCCAAATCAATATGCAAGGAGGGCTAAAGTGAGGTACAAGAAGGTGCAAAAATGGGAAAAATACTCACCCTTGAAGACCCTCTTTGAAACCAGCAACTCCAGGGGGTGGAAACCAGTTTTCAGACCTCAAGAAGACCTCCCAAGAAGCTTGGTCCAATGGTGGTGGTATATCTCTATGTGTTGTAGTGTAAAAGTATAAGGAAATCCAACTTCTAACCACAAAACACAAACAATATAGAGAGAAAGAGAGCTTTTTCTCTTCAAAATAGCTGAACCCCTTTTAAGGAGAGAGGCCCTCTCCTTATATAGAGGAATGCAAAGCTAAAGCTTCTTCAAGAAGCTTTACAAAGGTTCCATCCCTCTATACACGTGTATGGAGGGGAGCAAACAAAAAACCAGCTAGCTCAAAAGATCTGGAGGAAAACCAGCTGAGACAGGGGGGGTGTCGGCCATCATCAATGGCCGGCAGTGGCTCACCAATGGTCGGCACGCACAAAGACATGGCCGGCAGTGCCATGCCATGGCCGGCAGTGCACCAAAAGGTCCACTATGAAAAGACCTAGCCAAGGTCCCAAAAAGGGGCAGAAATGATACAAGGTCCGGGAAGCTTGAACCGGTGACGTTCCGCCGCGACAGTCAAGTACTCAGCGAGCAATCGAACTAGTTGTTGGGTGTACCTACAAGCACAACCAAGTCTTGAGGACAGTCAAAAATGGGGTGTCTCCAATAGCTAGCCAAGTATGTCTCTTTTTTATAACAATGAGCCACATAATCTTCAGGTTGCTCATGTTTGTCATATATGGCTGAAATAGCATAACAACATAGTATGCTAGTTAGATCCCACTTTTTGCATGAATAGGTTGAATCACCCATATCAACTATAAATTGTTGCCCATTGAAGCAATTGATTTGGTACCTTAGATCTCCTGCCCACATAGCAATACAATTGCTTGCATCTTCTTTCCTTTTCTCCAATGCTTATTGTATATTAGGACAAATATGTCCTGGGTAAGCCCTCATTACTTCCCTTCTCACCTACAACCTCTTCATCAAGATACACCTAATGTCCTCTAACAAAGGAATTATGGTTTTTCCTCTAGCTTCTAGGATCAAGCTATTAAAGCTCTTATACATGTTGTTGTCTAAGATTTCAGACTTAACTGTACGTGTGAAATGAGATCTAGACCAGCTGCTTAGGGGTTTTTCAACTAACCAATTGAATGCATCTTCATCAGTTTCCTTCAACTCTTCCATATGAGCCTCAAATGCTTTGTACATAAGAAGCCTTTGTAGCTTTGTACACAATGTCCTTCAAGTGCACCCCCTTGAAGCTATCTCTAAAATTGGTGTAAAGATGTCTGATACAAAACCTATGCTCTGCCATGGGTGCAACTTCTACAAGTATTAGACACAATCCCTACATTTGCAGGAGGAAACAAAAAAGAAGAAGAAGTTACATGCATTAAATGAACTAAACAGTAAAAATAAATGCATGAAACTTCCAATAAGCATTTACCTTTTGTTTGTCTGACATGAGGGTCACTCCTTGCTTGTTGAACCGCCCAAGAGTGTCAGACAATATTTCAAAAAATCATTTTCATGAACTCTTTGTTTCTCTTTCAACAACTACAAAGGCCAATGGATAGTTGTTGTTATTCTCATCCAAACCAACAGCTTGCAATAATTGTCCCTTGTATGGCCCTTTCAAATGGCAGGCATCAACCCCAATGAATGACCTACATCCTGCTAGAAAACCTTGCTTGCAACCTCAAAAGCATACAAAAATCCTTTGAAACCTAGGCTTGGCTTCATCTATTTCATGTTCTTTATTTTTTGATTCTTCATCATCTTTCTTGACTATGATAGGTGTCCCTGGATTAGTTCTTTTTATTTCTTCATAGTAATCCCATAACTTGGCATATTGTTCAATGAGGCTTCCTTCTATCAATTTTTGTGCTTTTCTCTTTGTCTTATACACTTGGCTCCTGGATATACCAACCTTGTGATCCTTTTGCATAACTTGCTTAAATGACTGCACTATAATAGATGGATTGGACTTTAATGTCTCCAAGTACTTCTTAGACAACCAGGTAGAATTCACTTGTCTATTATAAAAAATTCTGCCACAATTGTGAGTGGGGACATATGTCTTTATCTAGAATGATGGTTGTCCTTATATCTTGGATGCATGAAGCATCCACTCACATGGTGGCTTATTGGTGGCTCTAACTCTCATGCTATCATTTTTGACTAACTATTAATAGCCTTCCCAGTCTTAATACCATGTTCCTTAACAACAGCTTTGAATATTTTAGCAGTGCCAAAAACCATGCCAACCTTGAATTATGGGTCTGCTATATCTATGTTTGGATTAAACTCTGGAAATCTAACCCTGTTGTTTCCAGCCTATTCATTAAAAGATCCATTAATGCTCTTCAGGTCATCAGATGTAGCATCAAGTTTTAGGTAGTTAATATGAGGTACTCTAACCCTTTCATCATTATGCTTCTGCCTCCCTAACCCACCCCATTTAACATTCCCATCAACATTAGCATCAAATAGTATGCCATCCTTATTGAAATCATGGTCACTATCCTCAAACTCCTCTAGATCTGTAGAATAGTTAGATGAATCATGACTTTGTCTTTCAACTTCAACTTCAACCTCATCTTCACCCTCCACATTACTTGTGCCACTTCTAATTTCCTCAATAACAACTGATGCATGGTGAAGGGGATTAAACTTTTCAAGCTTAAGCAACTGATCATCAGGGATGTGCTCTAAATACACTTCAATAGTCCTACTTACATGCACCTATTTCACCATATCCATTACATCACTATCATTCCTAAGTGGCCTTAATCCATAATTTAAGTCCCTACTAGGCACTCAATAATGGTATGAAATGAATTCAGTATAACCTAACCTTTGAGCCATATCCCCTATCTCTGTCAACCTTATTTTGTCAGCATCACAGTTGTCCTAAAATGATAATTTCCCCCCTAAGTAAGCCCTACTTACTAAAGACTTAAAAACCCTACCATGATGCATTTTGATAGTGAAATAATCACCATCTGGATTTGAAATAGAGATAACATATTTATTGTATGATCCACAATATAGGACAAGGAGGACCACAACACATTATATATACATCAATTATAGATATTGATTAGTTTTTTTATTAGTGTACAGTTGTGTAGATGTGTCGACATGCGTGAATATATAAACATATATTCACCTCGTCACTTTCAAACAAAGCAAAGCAAAAGTAGATTCTTTGGCCTACCCAATGATTCAACTTGCAGACAGATAAAATAAAGCAAAGTACAAAACCAAAAAAAAAAAGGTAAAGAATACTTTTTTGTTTACCATAATTTGGTATTTTATCACCAATCCTCACAATCGCCATGTTCGTCTTTTTATCTCGTCAATCGTTTTCTTCTCTATCCTCACCAATTTCAGTAGATTTACAGTCAAACAATTTTTTGGTAACTCAAAACCCTAGAACGATTCGATTGTGTAGAGAGAGAATGGACTTGCTGATTTGGGAAAGATACAAGTATAGGGACGATGGAGGTAACCTAGGGTTTGAGATGAAAAGGTGAGTGTGCCCCTCAGTAATTGCTAGAGGGAGCACATGAGAGGCAGGTGCTGGCTTTTCGTCCATAATTTCAAATGGACGTCAATTATTGGACGAAATTAACACACTTCGTTAAATTGAGGGGCTAAGTCGAGCAATTTGAAATGTCAGATGCCAAAATGACACACAAAGTAAAGTACATGGACTATTCGTGTAATTTGCCCTAAATAATATATATGTATACATATGTAATATAATTAGATATAAAAAGAAACACTAAAAGTAAGTGGTTCTGTTTTAAGCGTCAGGATCCTCTAGAGTAAACTTTCTAGAGTGATCTCCCAAAGTGAGAAGATCCAACGGTTGAAAATAATACTAGCCAAAACGATGTCGTTTTGGTTAGTAAATTGAAAAAAAAAAAATTTGATTTCAAAATATACAGAGTGCGAGAGAGAGAGAGGGGCTACTCCTCCTTGTGGCCCGTTGCCCTGCCGCCGCTAATGCCCTTGATCTCCCCAATCCCAGAAGAATACAGCATGAAAACTACCTAATCAACAATACCCACAACAAGGATCAATACAAATGTTGAAAGGATTCAATAAGAAGACACCCAGTAAAATAAAATAAAACAAAAACCAAATTCAAACTACTTTCTAGTCCAACTTACATCAAATCAAGAAAACAAAAGCTTAAATTTTTATAATATTGGATGTCAACAAAGACTTAGAAAGATGAACTTCCCAGAAATAATGAAATCTGAAAATGGGGTTTTCATCATCATCATCAGCAGCTGTGATTGCAGACCCAAGCTTAAAATTTTCTAATAATGGATGTCAACAAAGACTGAGAAAGATCAATAACTTACTAGAAATAATGAAATCTGAACGTGCGGTTCTTATCATCATCATCAACTGTGATTGCAAACCCCTCATCCGCCATTCTTCAACCCATTTTCTCTCTCAAACCCAAACACTCTCTCTCTTCCTCTTTCTCGCACTGTTTATTTTGAAATTAATTTTTTTTTTTCAACTTATTAACCAAAACGACGTCATTTTGGTTTGTTTTATTTTCAGCCATTGGATCTCCTCACTCTAGGAGATCACTCTAGGGTCTTACTTTAGAGAATCTTGACGCCTGTTTTAATATAAATAAATAATAATTCTAAAAGTCTTACTGTTTATATATATGGAAACAAGACAAATTATTTAATGTGTTAAGAATTTAAATAATTCTCAATTTTTTTAGCTATTTGAAATGTAGTCGGGTATCCGCTGGGATGGGAATGAGGTTAAAAAAATTTACCCGTAACGGGGTTGGGACTGGGGTGAGAGCATGGATAGGGGATGACAAACCCATCCGTAACCATCCCTAATGGGTGGTGATGGGTTGGCATTGCTGGTGATAATCCTTGGCGTGATTGTGGGGTGGTCAATGACATTGGCCTGTGGTGGCCATGGGGTGAGTTCTACATTGTGAATATTTTTAAAAGCTCACATTTTTAGATTTACAAATTCACTTAAATGATATGATAAGGAAGTTGGATCTTATATAATCAAATGTGTAATAAATTAAAAATTGATATATATGATATCATATCATTGTAAAATACAATTGTAAGGCTCAAACATTTTCCAAACTGTAATTTATCAAAATTTTGAAGCATTTTAGCTCACATCCAACTTGAAGGACAAGCATGTTAAGTTTGATAGACAATTAAATGTTGGTTTATTATGTGAAATATTTTTAAAACTCATTTGCCATTTGTTTGTCTTCTTTTTTTTGTTTCTTTTTGGGGAAATTACTAGGGAGTTTTTAAAAAAATATTACACATTAGCGAATTTTTTTTTTATAAATTTAATAATTAATATTTATCATTTTTTTTTATAATTTTTTTCTGACATAAACTATGATGTAATTCTCCGTTTCTTTTTTCTATTCGAATTTTAAAATTTTTTGAATTTTAAATGTCTGATTTTTTATTAAATGTCTGTTTTGTGAAATTTGTTTTGAAAATATTTCAAACAAGATTTATATTAAATATAAATTTTAATAATTAAAATTTTCTTTTCTTTTGAAAAAAATCAAAACTTCCAAAATACTCACTTAATTTAACCATACATGTTAATTTTTAATATTTGTCACAAATCCAATAAATTGAATGGTGGATTATGTGAATCCCTAGCATTTTCTCTTCTGTCAATTTTTATTATTTTTTTTACTGTTGTTCAATTACACAATATAAAATTTATTATACAAGAGTTAAATCCGAACAGGGCACAATTTATTTTATGTAAAATTCTTGCTATGAGACAAAATAACAATTTAAAATAGCAAGAAAAAAAAAAAACTGATGAATCCCAAAAAAACATAAGAACTGCGAAATTAAACACTGTGATTTTTTTTTAAAAAAAGAAAAGAAGCTAAAACCATAATTTCAAATACTAAAACAATTTCTTCAAAGTTTGAGATTCAAATCGAGATCAGGATCATCATCCGGAGGATTACTTTCCGAAAATCCGAGTTGGGTCCAAAGATTCTTCTCACCATGATCAGTAGTTGTGATTGCAGTACTTGCTGCTGAAGAACCATCACCACCTCCAAAGTTGTGAAACCTAGAAGCGGATGACCCACCAGCAGCAGCACCACCACCACCAAACCCGCCAATATTATTATGTGCCTGAAACCCTTCCATCATTCTTAGCCGATCAAAGGTCGACGATTGTGATTGTGGGTTCACCACAAACGAGGTTGATGGCCTAGGTGGCCACCCATCGTGTCCTAAATACCGGTACCCTGGGGGCGACGACGAGGTCCATGGAAAAGGGGGAGAGGAGGGTTTGTGTATCATGGAGTCCATTCTAATCCCGAGTGGAGATCTGTTAAAGGAAGACGGGATTTGAAAAGGATAAGATGAATAAGGAGAATAATATGGATACAGTGGTGGATGCCCAAATCCATAAGGTCCTACATCCATACTATTGGTTCGCCTTTTTGCAAGTGCACGCTCTTGTTTATGGGCATTTTGGTGCCCTCCCAAAGCCTGAGAAGTCGAAAACTCTCTCTTGCAGTAGTTGCACGAGAAAATCCTAATTTTTGACGACTCACATACTTGGGAAGAACCCCATTCGAGCTGTTGAAAATATTGACTTCTGGCTTCGACCCATGATCTCTCATACCGTCCTCATCATCGTCACCATTGTTGTTTGAGAGCTTGAGAGCAAGCAAAAGGTCCGATTTTGATTTATCAGACCCTTCAACATGGTTTTTCCCTTTCATCTTCATCTTCTCATCTCTGCCTTCGTGCGAAGCAGCGGAGATACTGGAGGCCTCGGAGGGACATGGCTGGTCGGAACCGGGAGCTTCCATGGCAGTATCACACAACACAACAATGCCTTTTGGAATATGATGAATGAAAAGAGCAATGTGATGGTGCTTAAATAAGAAGAGAGAGTTTAATGCTGAATCCCTAAATGTATGGAAAGATATCTCTGTAGCACAATCATTGCATAACTGTTATGTAAGCAAATTAGCCAGTAGATGACAGTGCTTGCGGTGATCTTTGTTTATTCACAAAGCTTCTAATACATGCAATATTTCCAAAAAATATTACTTTAACTACTATTTTTGTATCTCACATTAAAGTCATATTAACTCTCCCTATTACATCGTTGTTGCCAAAAAAAAATGTAGTGTGAATAGATGCTTTGACCCATTACCCTAAAAAAAATAAAAATTCCCATGTTTTTAAATACCGGGAAAAAGTGAAAAAAAGACGGTACATATAAAAGATGGGTTGTGGTATATTCCCTAATTTTTGGCCTCTTAATCTCCCTAAATTTCAAACCAAGGCAAAAAAAAAAAAAAAATGCCTAAAATGACGTCGTTTTGAGCATTAGAGGAATTAGAGGGGGCTTTTTTAAGGGAACAAATCATTTTCCATAAAAGAATATCTTGCCATGTCAACGTAAAAGAAAAATAATTATAAAGACACATCAAATCATAAACAATA
This sequence comes from Camellia lanceoleosa, assembly GCA_025200525.1. Lineage (NCBI taxonomy): Eukaryota > Viridiplantae > Streptophyta > Magnoliopsida > Ericales > Theaceae > Camellia > Camellia lanceoleosa. Next base: position 86,262,266 of record CM045763.1, read on the forward strand.
TAGAGGCTTGAAGTTATTTTAATTGGTTTTTTTTTTTTTTTTTTTTTTTTTGTTTGTTATTTTAGCCTGACTAAAAAAAGTGTTTTTTGAAAAGTTTGTTGACTTTTTTTTTTGGTAATTGATTTGATAGTTGTAAGAAAAAAAAAATGATTTGGATATGATATTTTGTCTTATTAACTATTTTAACCTATTATATCTTTATTATCTATTTTAACATCTAACATACTTTCCAAACACCCCTAGAGTTTATTATAACAATATTAAACACCTTTTTTTTCCCTCAGTGATTTGAGTAATTGGATTTTGTTACCTAAGTATCTTCATGATGAGAGCAAGTTTTTAATGATATACCAAATTAATTCAAAAAAATATGATGGTTATAACTCAAATTTCATATATAACATTGTTGTAATGAATGCCATATTTTTAGTTCTAGAGACTATGGAAGTACATACAAGGACCTAATGGTTTAGTTTTGTTACCAAAATTAAGAATACTAGTAACAATTAATAAGTACCGAAAGTTTATAGACTTTTTAAAACCGGGGGTTCCCATGTTAGTAAGGCTTATGGCAACATAACAAAAACAATGATAAACCAACCTACGATAGTTTGATCAACGTCTCAATAACATTTGGTGAATAAATAAGTTACAAGCTGAATTGTTCTCTCTAATGATCGGCGCATAACTATTAAAAGTGAGTGATCAGTATTCAACGAAATTGTTAAAGTCCATTAATACAAAAGAGTCTCAAAAGTTATTTATTCCTATGTTTATGCAATTAACAAAAAAATATATATTGAAAAGAATGCATCTTATTTGGATAAGATTCATTTTTCAAAAGCTGGATTTTCCCAAAGAAAATCAGTGACATGGTGTTCCTTATGTATGGTTAAGTAATGAGCATCTTAAATGTTATTTATAATCATTAGTTTCAAAGTTTGAAATTTAAAACCAATGTCAACATGCAAATACAAACAACTAGTTAACTTTTTTAAAACATGGTAAGTATATATCACAACTTGTGCAATGTCAGACATTGCTTTAGTTTATAAAGATAGAAAAGGAAATAAGACAATGCAATAAGAACATGGTCAAGATTTTAGATTTATTGCATTAATTCCACATAATCACAAATCACATCCAGCTGTAATGCTAGTTAGGCACAAAGTTACATACTATATCTATGATGTAATTATATGATTATCTCTTTCAAATTTGAATGCTTGTCACAAACATACAAAATTACTTTTCTATCCTTACCATAATTTAAGACTTCCCAACACTTTTTTATGTGGTTTGGTCATTCAAAAAACAATGGGCTTGTTTAGCTTGTAACTCAAGATATAATTTTTGAGAAAAATTTTTAAAATTTTATTTGGTTCAAATTTTTTTTTTTCAAAATCACTTTCTCTCTCCTACACATCAATCAACCATTTTTTCTCTCTTCTCTGTCACTTTTAGCCTCCGTTTGGGAAGTGGGTTGACTTTTTGACTTTTTAATTTTTTTGGCTATTTTAGCCTGAGATAAAAAGCTTGATTTGTGAAGGGCTTTTTGATTTTTTTTTTTTTTTTTTGTGAGAGAAGAGTATAATAATTATGGGTTGGATGTGATATTCTGTTTGTTGTAGCTAAAATAGCCTATTTTATCTTTTGTGGCTAAAATAGCCACAAACCAACTTGCCATATACATATACTCAACTACAATAAAATATCAAATTATCCCAAATTTCAAAGCTATTTTCAAAATATACAACCAAACAAACTAAAAAAATTTCTAAACTCTCTCCCAAAATATGTTTTGAAAATTTATCCGAAAACACAAACCAAACACACCCAATAATTCTATATATATTAAAAATCTTACTAAAAATACAAGAGGCCAAATATAATTGCTTGTCAAAAAAATAATCAGTGTTTTTGGTTTCAGTTTTTTGAAATTTGAGTTTTTTGTTTTTCGTATTTTTTTATTTTTGTTTTTAGTGAATATTTTTAAAATTTTAAGTAATTTTTTTATTTTTTTAGTTATATCTTACTTAGATGTATCTAAATAGTAAATTATTTGTGAAAAAATATTTAAAAAATTAATAAATACACAAAAATATGAAAAATGTATTGAATTTTCATTTTTTTTTATATTTTTGGTATTTAGTGAATTTTTTAAAGATTTTTTTCACAAATATTATATTTTCTAAGTGTATTTATGTTAGGTGTGTTTAAAAAATTAAAAAAATTGCTTAAAATATTAAACAAATTCAGTGAAAATAAAAATATACGAAAAACAAAAAAGTAAAATTTTTTAAAAAGTGAATTTTGAAAACTGGAAATAGACAGAGTGAATAACATTTAACTATCCAATGATATTTGGACATGTATGTTTTAAGTAAGATTGTTAGTAAAAATTTAAGTAGATATAGCATTACTCCTCAAAAAATTAAGATAAAGACCAACCATATTAGGATGTAGTAATAAATGTGAAACCTTTGTACCCAAAAATAATAATAAGCGAAATAAATATTTTCAGTTTAAGTGTTATGTATCATATTTCAGAAAATTGAGGCACGGCAAAATGGCAACAATTCTATCCAATAAGTAGATGAAATATTATTTAGGGAAAAATATTTTCGATTAAAATGCAACTAAGCTTCAACCTTCATTTTTTCTACATAATAATCACAAGTCGCCATCCTGTAATAGGGAGAGAATTTAGAAGTTTTGGCCAAAATAAAAACTACTTTAAAAATAATTACTATCAAATACTATCCTAAAAATAATTCTCATTATAATAATTTTCATTTTTTGGGATATGGTGCCATGCTGTATTTTTTTGTTTTTTCTTGTTTTTTAACTCATCAAAAATCATATTAGAAATGATATCATTTTCTACTAACAATGAAGAAAGATAGGAATTTTTTTTTATTAAAGTCAGATTACTAATTAAAGCGTCTAGTTTTAAATTAACCCCAATTAAGAACACCACAATACGGTGTTTGGGAAAGATCTTCCCCCCGTCAAATTAAAAGAAAAATAGTGGTAGAGAGGCATGTAAGGTTGATTAACTGTATCAAAATACTCTTTAGTTCGACGATTGGAGTAATTCTCTTATTGCATAATCTTCATGGTGATGGCAAGTTTTCAATGATATCAAATTAATTTAAGAAATTTATGATTCTTGTAATTCATATTTTATATATAGCATTGTAGTAATGAAAGGCATTTTTAGGTGTAGAGATGATGGGATTACATTTATAGCAAACTTTCAAAATTTTGAAAAATAAAATCAACATGAACATACAAATACAATGAACTAATTATGCTTAGATACGAACATAGAAAGTCCTTCAATATCAAAAATTGTACAATGTCTAATGTTGATTTAGTTTAAGATAGAAAAGAAAATAAGATAATTTAGGCCCCGTTTGGGGAGTTACCTTTTTAGTCAATTAGTCAAAAAATTACTAAATTAGTCAAAAAGCCAACAACTCATACCAAAAAGTCAAAGATTATCTTTTCTCTCTACTTTTTGCACATCTTTTCGTAATTATCCAAAAAGTCATCCCAAACATACAAGTTTTTTTTACCTACCTTTTTAGCCAAATAGCCAAAAAAAATACTAAATTAGCCTGTTCCCAAACGAGGCCTTAGTTTAAGATAGAAAAGAAAATAAGAGAATCCAAACATGGTCAAGATTTTATATTTATTGCATTAATTTGACCACATAATCACAAATCCAAGCCATATATAGCTAGTTGGGCACAAAGTCACACATTATCAAAGATGAAGTTGTATGATTTTCTCTTTCAAAATTTGAATGTGATGATTTGAATGCTTCTCACAAATATACAAAATATTTTCTCAATCCTTAAAGTAATTTATGGCTTCTCAACACTCTTTGGCTATTAAAAACACCAAGATCAAGGCCAACCATACTATGATTCGGTAATAAATGTGAAACCTTTGTACCCAAAATAACAATAAGCAAAATAAATAATTTCAACATTTTTTCAGACTATTTTTTAGTAGTTCTTTACTATTTTAAACCTTATTTGTGCTCAATTATTTTGGCTATGTTTGGTTTGCTTTTTAGAAATAATTTTCTTTTTCTTTTCAAAAAATATAAACTAATTTGATAAAAATAAACATAATAAAAATAATTTTAAACTTTCAAAAAATATTTCTGCCTACCAAAAAGAAATAAACTATATATATAATCAATACTTTTCATTTGGATTATTTCCACTTTTCACCCTTATAGTTTGACTCAAATTTCATTTAAGTAGTCTTTATAGTTTCAATTTGAATAAAATTAGTTCATATATTGGCCTTTTGTCTTTTTGACTATTTTATAACATGAAAAACAGTTGTGTTTGTGATGATTCATGAATTTTTTTTTAGTTGATGAATAGATGGTTGTGAGAGAAAAATGAATTAATTGATGGGTAAGATGTGACATTTTCTCTTTTTTTTTTGTTGTCTTTATTGGCTATTTTAGACAAAAAAAAAGTTCTTCGCAAATAGGGCCTAAAAGTCTAGTTTTAATTTGGTTATTCCGTCTAAATTGGATGTTAAAATTAATAATTTTGCAACACTTGTCAAATTTTTAAGGTTTTAAGTTGGTTATTTTGTATAAATTAAAGTTTAAAATTAGCAGTTTTAAGACATTTGTCAATTTTCAAATGCATACATGTAGACAAAATTAACAAAAATTTAAACAAAATGGACCAAATTGAAAGTAGACTTAAAGTGTAGGGTCTAAATTGTTAAAATTGAAATTATAAAGATTAAAGTAAAATTTGAGTTAAATTATAAGAGTGAAAAGTGTAATTAAACCATTTTATTTTTTTCATTTTTTTCACTCAACTATGTTTTAGACTTTTAAAAAAAAAAAAAAAAATCTAAAAAAAGTTTTATAAAGCCGAACCCAACAGTGCCTTTATTCTTCATTTTAAGCCCAACTTTCACATTTCATAAATAGCTATGCTTGGTTTTGGTTTTCAAAATTCACTTTTCAAAAAATTTTATTTTTTTTATTTTTTGTATTTTTTGTTTCACTGAATTTTTTTAATATTTTAAGTAATTTTTTAATTTTTAAACACAACTAACATAAATACAAGTAAAAACTATAATTTTTGTGAAAAAAGCTTTAAAAATTTCACTAAGGATTGGTTTGGGATATTTTAAAAAAGTGCACTTTTTGACTTATTGGTGGGTTTGAGTTGGGTTTGGGTTAAGTTTGATGTGATGTGTTAGAGAGGTGATGTGATTTAAATAAGATGATGTGACTTAAATAAAATAGTGACTTTTTGACTTTTTGAATTATTTAGTACATGCCAAACTACAAAAAATACAAAATATATATACACAAATTCAATAGATTTTTTTTTTTGTGTATTTATTAATTTTTAAAAATATTTTTGTACATATATTTTACTTTTTAGATACATCTAAGTAAGGTGTATCTAAAAAAATTTAAAAAAATGTTTAAAATTTTAAAAATACACTAAAAATTAAAAAAAAAACATAAAAAAAACTCAATTTCCATAAAAGTAAATTCAAAAAATTGTAACCAAATACACTATATATAATTCTTAGACTTGGTTTGGAAAGATAGTTTGGGCTAATTTATAACCCACTAAAAGACAAAAAACTGCTTTGAGAAGTGCAAATTTTAAAAGAACGTGTAAAAAGTAGAGATGGTGTTTGAAAGTCTTGAACTTGTGTTTTTTTTTTATTTTTTTCACAAAAAGATAAATTTTTTGCAGAATAAAAAAAAGAAAATGATTTGTCTCCTTAAAAAGTCTTTCCTAATCTCTCTAATGCCTAAAACGACATCGTTTTGAGCATTTATTTATTTATTTATTTATTTTTGCCTTGGTTTAAAATTTAGGAGGATTAGGGGGCCAAAAATTAAGGGATGTAGCACAGCCCATAAAAAAAATACATCCAAATAAAATATCACATCCAACTCCATAATCATTTCACTTTTTCTCTCACAAATATTACATCCAATCAGAAAAAAATCAACTATCTTTCCAAACACAAAATTTTTTTTTTCCAATAATATCTTACAACTAAAAATACCTACATAAAAATTCACTTCCCAAACACCCACATAATCTGACCTAAATAAATTAAAAAGTCAACCATCTTCCCAAAATAGGTCAAAATAGGTTAAAAAATTAATAAAATAAAATGTTACATCCAAATCATAATTATTTTACTTTTTTTTCCTCACAAAACTATAGAAAACTAAAAATTTATCCCAAACAAAACTTTTTAATCAAAGTAAAATAGTTAAAAAAATTAGACTAAAAAATTCATCCCAAATAACTCCTTGGCTAATAAAATGTCTTTTTTTTTAACGCACAAAACATAAAATATATCATTATTTTTTAGAATGTTAAAAATAAATTGCCACGTTTTAAAATAAATAAAAAGGCTCGATTATTAATCTATTGCCATTCACATGCTGCACCACTATGCAGTTATGTCCCCATCATTTTATTGAGTAAAAATTTATCACAACATCTCATTCAAATTTGTCTCTCTCAAGCCATCTCTAATCCTCCGTGAAATCAGATACTAATTTTAAATTTGATGAAAAAATTGGAGAGAACTCAGCTCGTATCATTTTATCAAGTATATATCAAATGAAAGGAGGGTTACTTTTGTCATCAAATTAAGGAAGTTTTGTCATTTTATCAAATTTGTAAGTGACCGTTGGCCCAGACGTCCTCTCTGACAACCGAATTTTGGAATGAATTATGTACTTTTTACTCTTCATTGGACAACAAAAGAACTAGCTGAATTGATAAAAATTGTTAGAGTGCATGATCTCAAATCAAATTTTTACTCAAATTTAATAAAAAAAATTAATGAAGCGTTGGAGATGCTCTCAATGACACAAAGCAAGTGTGATAATGGGTCTACCATTTTCGGAAAAAACAATGAACAAATCTATTTTCCCAAAAAAAAAAAAATGACATAAAGAAAATCTAACTCATTTTTCAAAAAATTGAGTTTTTTCATTTTCCTTTTTTTTTTCTTTCTTTTTGCTTTTAGTGTATTTTTTAAAAATATTTTAGGCAATTCTATTTTCTTTCTTTTTTTAACATACACCTAATCTAAATACACTTAAAAAATAAGAAAAATTAGTAAAATATTTCTCTCTAACTTTGTATAGTAGAAGAGGTCAATTTGAAAACTTTAAAATTTTATGTATTCATGCAATCAAAGCACTTGATAGAATGAATGTTATGAAAATTCCTTAAATGTATTTACTAGGCCGATGGAGATTGGATGTAAAAGATTGCAAAGTTGAGGAGGAAAATGTTATAGTGGATAAGGATGATCCGAAATTGTTAATATTAGTACATTATAGAGATCTTTGTCAAAAAATGGTGAAACTAACAACTCAATCATCTGTGCACAAACCTGCCTTAATTAGTTGATGAAGGAATTAAGGAACTGTGTGTAAAAGTGAACAATATGACAAAGGGAGTTGAAAATTTTAATACCAAAGAATTAGATGTGGATGACCCCAACTTTGTACAAGTTAAAAGCATGAAGAAGAAAGATGTTGGATACAAGGGGAGAGGTAGATTAAAACCTTGGCATGAGATGATGAATAAGAAGACAAAAGTTATTTCACAACCTACTCGCCTTAGTAAAGTCAGGGGTGGTCCTGAATTTTTAGAGAATCAAAAGCGGACCATTAAAACTGAGGCCCTTTAAAAAAAGATAGGAAATGAAAAGTACTTACATTACTATAATTACTTACATACAAAAAAAAAAAAAAAAAATCATTATAAGAACTAAAAAAGATAAAAATATAACACTGTTGTTTTATATTTTAGCAAATTCAGTTTACAAAAAAACTAAACAAATTAATCAACTATTGCTCTTCTTAGATGCAAAAGTACTAATTAAGAGAACACCCACATAACATAATTCACTAACAATTGAAGAGAATATCTAATCCAACCCAAACAAAAGCATGACAAAGTTTAAATTAAATAGAAATTTACAAAATTATCTCACAAAAATTAGATTTAAGAAATAGGGCAAATTAGATTTAGGGCACAAATCAAAATTAAGCAAGTCCTCGAATAAATAATTAAATGAGATATTTACGTATAGACCTTAATAAGTGAACTTATTGTCTAATAGGTCTTATGAAAAAAAAAATTCATAAAAAAATACTAATTGTAGGTTTTAGTGACTATTTATAAAAATCATAATAAAAAAAAGTTACTAATTGTTAATTTTTAGCGACATATATAAAAAATTGTCATAAAAAAATTATTTTTAACGACAATTTTATCAAGACTTATTTTCAATAGGACTTGATAGAAATTAAGTCAAACTATTATGATTTATTAATAGTTTACCCTAAATACATAAATAACAAAATCAATAATTAAAGAAAACAAATACTAAATTAATAAGACAGAAGTCCTCAAATAATGTTTTTTTTTTTTAAATGGTGAATTTACAAAAATAATTAGGATACATAAATAAGATTTAGGGCCAAAAGAAAGAGAGAGAGAGTTGTATTCGATGATTGATGCCTTGCCAATTGCTTCGTCAAATCGTCGCCAGTAAACTTGTCTGAATTTGTTTCTAATTTGTGTGAACTTGTTTCTTCGTTGCCGTTAGCTTCCGGGAGAGACGTGAGGAAGTGCTGAAGTGATAGAATTTCATTATCTACAACATTTGCCCAATATTTTTTATATTCTAATTTAGAACCCTGAATTTTTTTGGGACCTTTTGTCTGAACTGTTTCTGGACTTGAAGAATCTTGGGCTGGGCCTCCATTTTGACTATTATTATTATTAGGGTTTTTTACGGGCCAGTCCCATTTGGAAGGGTTATTACCCAACAGGTCCTGAATAGATACTTTTTTACCTCTAAGTCCTGAACATTTTTATTTATCCCGTTTTTGCCCTCAAGTTTTCATTCTCAGATTCAGATCTGGAGATGAAGAAGAAAAAAAGCTCTCTCAAGACATCTCTCTCAATCACACCATGAGTGGTCCGATCGAAGAAGAAGCTCTCTACACATCTCTCTCACCACACCATGAGTGGTGCGATTGAAGAAGAAGATCTGCCATCATCATGGTGCATTCAAGGAGAATAAAAGTTTTCATTCTCGATTCTGGAGATGAAGAAGAAAAAAAGCTCTCTGCACATCTCTCTCAATCACACCATGAGTGGTGCGATCGAAGAAGAAAAGCTCTCTACACATCTCTCTCACCACACCATGAGTGGTGCGATTGAAGAAGAAGATCTGCCATCATCATTTGGTGCATTCAAGGAGAATGAAAACTACGAAGTCTAGATTCAAGGTCGCCGATTGCCCTAGCAAGCGAACCAGTTCCTAATCCATTTCATTTTCCCTTTCCTTTCATCTCTCTCTCTCTCTCTAAATCGATCTATCTCTATAGATTCACATATATATATATATGTGTGTGTGTGTGTGTGTTTTTAAATCGTTGTTTGTTTGTTGCTAATGGAGATTGTTAATTTTGATCATCAAAGTGTTTTTCAAAGGATAAATTTGTTTAAATCGTGATAAATTTGTTTAAACTAGTGATAAATCATGATAAATTTGTTTAAACCATTGATTAATTTGTTTAAACGAGCGATAAATTTATTTAAATCATTGATAAATTTGTTTAAACGTTGATAAATTTGTTCAAACTAGTGATAAGTTTGTTTTTGTGAATTTATCCTTTTTTAAACCAATAATTAGTTTGTTTTTGTGAATTTATCATCGAAATTTGTCATTGTTTAAATCGGTGATAAGTTTGTTTTTGTGAATTTTTCACTTTTTATTCCAATAATAAGTTTATTTTTGTGAATTTTTGAGTTATAGTGTTGAGTATAGGGGTAAAAGTAGAAAACGTTTTTTGAACCAGTGATAAATTTATCATTGTTGAATATTTTGTAAATTTGTTTTTGTGAATTAGTAAGTGTGAGGATGTGATTTTATGAATTAGTGAGTGAATGTGTATGTTTGTAAGTATGAGAGAATAAAAGGAACAATATATAAGGAATAAATGGAAGACAACATATAGGGAAGGGCTTGATAAGAATATATCAACTTTAGCTCAAGGAAGTATACTCAAAGGCAAAACAGAGGATAACAGAGGATAATAACTTTCTTATCTCTAACAGAATTAGTTACAGAGATATATATATATATATATATAGATTGTAGAGTCAGACTCATTCAGATTGTAAATAACATTGTAGATTGTAAGAATATATATATGTGATTTTCAGATTGTTTCAGTTTCAGTTTCACGCATGTGGTGTGACATTTAGGGGTAAACTTGGAAACTGAAAAAGAGAGGACTGCTGGGTATTAAGTTGGTTGCATGGGACCGGCTGGTAAGTGCCCCTTATTATTATAAGAACTAATAATATTTTGGGGCCCTTAAATTTTGATGAATTTTGGTGGCCAAGGCGACTACCTTACTTGCCTTGGATCAGGGCTGGGCCTAAGTAAGGTATTACTTAGATGCTTTTATTTTTATAAATTGTGTAAAGTATTTATAATTTTTACAATTTCTTTAGATTGCTACTCAATCAAGGAACACTATAAATATTCAAAATTCATCTTCAAGTCAACTACGAGTTAACTATTATTCTAAGTTATTTATTTATTATTATTATTTTAAATTGTGTAATATATTGATAAATTCTACAACCTCTTTAGACTATTGGTTAATTAAGTAACACTACAAATGTTCAAAATTCATCTTCAAGACAATCATAGGTTAGCTATTGTTTGATTTTATTTATTTATTTATGTATTTTTATAAATTGTGTAATGTACTAATAAATTTTACAACTTATTTAGACTATTGGTCAATCAAACAATATCATAAATGTTCAAAATTCATCTTTAAGCCAAACGCATGTTAGCTCTTATTTTATATTATTTGTTTATTTTTTAGACTATATTATACTAGTGTATTTACTTTTCACGGTTTTTTATGAAGTAGGATGTTGGGAGTCGCTATTGGCCACAATTGATAGATTATGGGTATATTATACGTGATACTGGTCCCGTTTGGTGTAGCTGTTAAAACAGATTATAGATTATAGTTTAACAGATTATAAATTATGACTTTAATCAGAAACTATTAATCTGTTTGGTGTAACTGTTAGATTATATATTTAAGTTGCTGAGTAGTATTTGTTAAATAAATTGTGAAGTAACTTTTTTCTATATAAATATCCTTTTCACCCTTGTCTTTTTCTCCTTATTTTCTTTTCTCTTTCTTTTTGTTTGTTTGTTTGTTAATTTTGTTTAATTTCTTTTCATTAATGGAAGTAAATTGTATTTTTTTTAATTAATTTTTTTGATTACACAATACCAATTAATAATGTAAAAATTGTTAATGGAAGTTTGCCATTATATAAAAATTATTCATTAAATACCAATTATTCAGTAATTTATTAATTTTTTTAATTTACCAATTTTTTTAATTTATTAATTCTTCTTTTCTTTTTTAATTTATTATTATTTTTAATTAAAAACCCTAATTCCACCGCTGGCAGCTCCCTCCTCTTCTTTATACTCTCACTGTTGGCAGCCTCCTTTTCTCTTCCTCCTCATCCCAATTGCCGCAATCACGATTACTATGAGATCACAGAAGAGAGAGAGAGGAGATCACGAAGAGAGAGGTTACAAAAAGATCGCGATGGTTAGGGTCTTTGGTTCAGATCGCTTACTATGAGCAATCGGAGAACACGAAAGAGAGAGAGAGAGAGAGAGAGAGAGAGAGAGAGAGAGAGCTCTGGTCGCCGAAAATCGTCCTGCTTTGTCGAAAATTGCCTCTCCTGTTTGTGTATGAGAGAAAGAATGAGTGTTCTTGGTTTATATACATGGCACACTTGTAATAACTAGAAATTGTGAAGGGCATTTAAGTCATTTAATGCCCCCATTTCAGATGCGCACATAAGCTCAAATCAAGAAGTACCCCTGGAGCTGTTTACAAATTTAAGTTGAAAATGGCTTAATCAAAGCTATAATCTATCCCTATAAATTCTACCAAACACACTAAAATAACTCAATTTTAGTTAAACATTGATTTAAGCTGATTTTAAGTGCTACCAAACAGGCACACTAAGGCCTCGTTTGGGAAGGCTCTGTTTTAGCCAAAAAGTCAAAAAGTTACTAAATTAGCCAAAAAGCCAACAACCCATACCAAAAAGTCAAAGATTCTCTTTTCTCTCTACTTTTTGCACATCTTTTTGTAATTAGCCAAAAAGTCATCACAAACATGCAAGTTTTTTTTAGCTACCTTTTTAGCCAAATAGCCAAAAAGTTACTAAATTAGCCTGTTCCCAAACGAGGCCTAATTCATACTCACCATGGTATCCACAATCACAACATTTGTCTTCCCAAGGATCACATAGTCCACAAAATTCTCAAGTAATATATATAAGTTCATAATGTAATTTAGTCCAAAAAATTTATTCTAATGCATTTTTTTTCCCTTCAAGGAATATCACTTAATTTAGAGGGAGACAATCTAATGGAGACTGAATTTTTCTTTCGAAATGAGAGTTTTTTTGATTTTTCTATTTATTCCCAGCCGTCTCGACAAAATTGACATAGAGATCCACTTTTTAGTTTTTGATTTGAGAATTGAAATTAAAGTTTTTAGAATTTTGTTTGGATGATTTAGAATGATTGAGACATGTTTTGGGATATTTGGAAGGAGATTTTTAAAGTTTGAATGCCTCAGAATTTTGTTTTGTTTTGTTTTTTGTACAGACGTTGGATGTGAATTGAATATATTTTGGCTTTAAGTTGTTTTTTATTTTTATTTTTATACAACTGCATTTTTTTTTTCCTGAAGTTACATTTTTTTTTTTGCTTTTGGTTTGATAAATTGATTTGTTCAATTGCATTTTTCCCCCTTTCAATTTCACTTTGATGCATTTAAGTGAGTTTTGAAGTAGTAAAAACATGTATGGTTTGTTTGATTTTAATTTCAAAATTAATCTTTTAAAAAAAAATACAATTTAGTTTGAAAAAAATAAATACCAAAACGATATTTTTAAATTTTAAAAATTATTCACTTTTGAAAAATATAAAATTATATAAAAATAATAAGTGTTATTACTTTATTATTATTTTTTATTAATTAAGTTCATTTGAAAATTATTTGAATGGTTTACTTCAAAAATAATCAAAATAATGTAATTTAGCTATTCATTCTTCTCTCAATGTGAATCATTCAGTAAAAAGAAAAATGGGTTACAAAGTCTACGTCAACCCCTTGTCTTTAGCATACCACCTAATGGCCCTGGTAGAGCTGTGAGAAAGTGCTTATAACTTATGCCTAAACAGTTTATAGCTTATAACTATGAACATAAGCTGATTTCTGACTTATAAATTAAGCATCTCCTGCCTCACTCAAAGAATAAGCTGATTTCTGACTTCCAAAAAGCTATAAGCTATAAGCTATAAGCTAAACCAAACACATCAAAATAACTTAAATTAAGCTGAAAGCTGAAATAAGCTGCTTTTAAGTTCTGCCAAACAGGCACAATATCTAGTTGGTATCCCTTTCACTCTATAGGAATTAATGTAACCCTAAAAATAAAATAATAAAAAATTTTAAAATAGAAAAATAGTGCCATTTTAATAGCACGACGGATACAGTAATGAGGGCATCACCGCCGTGACCCAACTATTCGGAGGGTTCATCAAAATGACTAAATCAAAAAAGGCTGTGCTCGCCTCTAGTCTAGATGGTGAATTGGAGGGTCCAATTCGGCTTATTGGGTTTATTTTTTGATTTCTTTTTGATAATTCGAACCGTTCATATTTTAGGGTTTGTTGAATATATTATTTTTGTAAAAAATATGTCGATTGGATAATGAATACTATGTATTCGGATCACTTTTTTATGAATCGTTAATTTTCAGACCGTCTATTTTTTTCAGAAAAAAGTGATCTGAATACATAGTACCTGTTATCCGATTGACGTGATTTTTTACAAGAATAATGTATTCAACAAATCTTAAAATGTGAACGGTTCTGATTATTGAAAAGGGATTCAAAAGTGGACCCAATTAATCAAACTGTCCCAAATCTAAATTGAAGACGTTCTGAACCCATCAAGATACTTATTTCACAAGGCAAATCACCCGCTAGTAATTTATTGAAGTGCGATAGGCAAATCATACTTTGGAAATTTAACAACAATGTAATCTATCTCTGAAATGACTAATTAAAAAAAAAAAAAAAAAAAAACTTAACAACAGGAAAATTACACTCGTTATCTATTGAAGTGCGAAGGCAAAACCCAATGCAATGGGCTACATTGTAAATTAAAGATCGACGACAAAGGAATTAAAGCATGCATGCAAGCATTGAATTACGGGCGGCCGACTTTATTGAGTTTGCTGTAAGAATAAAGTTTGGTAGCTCGAAAAACAATTGGTCCGAATGACTTAAATGTCCAAAACGACGTCGCTTTGGGCATTTTTTTCCCCCCTTGTTTCTATCTGAAATAAAGGGAGAGAGGAAGAGAGAGAGAGAGAGAGAGAAGAGAGGGCCACAATATCTGTTGTGTCTTCGTCTTCTTTTATACTTTCCAATTTCCCTCTCTTCTCTGCTCTCATCGCCCTCACCGTAGCCCAATCCATCAAGTTCTTCACCTCCTGGTATGTCCCCCTCCGTCATGTGTTATATGTATATATATAAACGTGATTGATTCGATTGCAATTTTACATCTTAATTTATTTGCCGATTTGATGAACCAATGAAGAAGAAGATAGGTTGAATTTGAAAATTTGTACAAAAAAAGTGATAAAACTTCAAAACTGTAATTGGGTTGTGTGCTTTATAAATGTTTGTTAGTAAAGTTGTTTAATTTGAAGAAACCTTACATGAATGTGATTGAAGATGGTGATCTGCTGTATTTGGTTGGTTCTGATGTTTGTTAGTAAAGTTCTAAATTTTTTTGATTTTTCCTTTTACCTATCTCTCTATCTATTCTCCGATCTGTATGGATCTGTGTATTGATTTTGATTTTGGGTGTTGTGCTGGTGGAGCAGAAAATACAAAGAAGAAGAGAAGAAACATAGGAGTGGTGGAGCAGATTTGTGTATAGAAGAAGACGAAGACAGATCTACACAGAGGAGGACAAAGGAAGAAGAAGAATAAAAAAAAAAAAAAAAAGGTACCAAAACGATGTCGTTTTGGCACCTCGAGCCATTTGAGCCTCGTTGGATTCGAGCTACCTGATGGGACGCTTGTTGTAATGGATTTGAGAGACTGTGGCTGATTTTGGCCCCAAAAAACAAAAAAAAAAAAACCACCTTATTTTTGAAATTTTCTTCTTTAGTGAATTTTTTTTTTTACAAAAATTATGTCAAAAATGTTTTATTTTTTCTATCTATCTTGTCGAGACGAATCTAAAACACATATTTTTTCGAAACATTTAAAAAAACATTTGAAAAAAGACTGAATGGCCATTTGAATATAGTAGCTAAGAGCTCTTACTACAACAAAACTAACTTTTTTCGGCATTAAGTCAACGATATACAATCAATGCACGCTGTAATTTCTCACTTTTACGATTTGCATTTTTTGCACATTGTAAATACTTTTCTAACCATGGCGTATCTATTGCGTTGGCCGTGAATGATAGTAATGGTGATTTTTTTACGACTTGCAATGCTTATCGTAAATAATAAAACTTTCTATGACATGCATATGACATGTCGTTAATATATCAAATATACATGACACACGTATGTCAACTGTTAAACATATTTTATTTTTCACGACACACAATTTATGTCGTGAATGGTATGACCCAAAAAAAATTAAGAGCCAAAATAAAATAGTATCCGGCGCCAATGACCAAAAAATTAAGCGGGAGAAATTTTTTTATATCAAAATACAACTGTTTGGCTTCTGATTGGGTTCTAAAGGAACATAGAAAGCTGTAAATCGACTAATAGAGGAGAGGGAGAAGAGAGAGGGTTCAAAAGGGGGACTAGTTGATGGCAAGATTTTGATCTAAAGCGATTGCACTACCTCCCGTGATGAGGCCGGTTCGTGATGACAACGATCGACGGTTTGGAGGGGAAGGGTTTTGTTCTTGAGGTATGTTTGGATTCTCCCTTCTCTCTCTCTCTCTCTCCATTTTATTCGGTTAGTTCCTGTTGGCTTTTTGGCTTTTCGAAGGGTATTTTTGTAAATGCGAGCGTGCCAGCAAGGATCAATCAGTCCTTACAGAAATTATAATTGCCAACCAATTATCATACGATTGTGTTTTAGTTCTTTCAGCCTCAATGAAGAGGACTTTTACTGGTGGTTTGACTTAGGAGAAATTAAGAGAAATAACAATTAATATGAAGAACAATTGAAGTATTTCATTAAAATGAACACTTACAATAATCCAAACTCAGCCTCGAAGAGGTTTACAGCGACAGTCTACTTGAATTTACTTGAATCTACTTTTATGAATCGAAGTGCAGTGCTGATATTTAAAGTGCAGGTATTTAAAGTACAAGAAATGCAAAACTGGAAAGGAAAATATGAAGTAAAAACTAGTTTGTATGATCTGAGTTTGGGGGTCTTTTCTGGGGACTTCCTTGCTATTTATACTTGTCAAGGATGACCTTCGAACTGTACTTCGAACCGTCGAACTGCTCATCCACGATCGCTGATCATGCTGGCTTAGAAATAGTTCCACTACGTCATCACTTGCAATTGAGGTTCCCTCATGTATTTGAATTTGAATATAGGTAACCGTTGAGGCCACGTCACCTTGTATCTCATTATTGATCTAGTGCTACTCAGATCACTTGAGAACCAATATTTATTGCCACGTGTACAATTGGGATCGAAGATTAAAATCATCTTCACATAATACCCTTATTCTGCCACGTGTCGAATTGTAATTGGCTTTTACAAAATATGTAGCCAACATTACCCCCCGCACTAATATACCCAATACTTGGAGATATTAGTGGATCAAAAGCTTTTCCGCTTTTGGGCGTGCATAGAATCCATCTTCAGGAAACACAACCGTCACCTATTTGGTGATCATTTGCATTAACTCTCAACTTTGTTGAACATTCCAATACCTTTAGCATTCGAACGGACTATGACTCAATCAACTTCTCACTCCATTGATCAAGCATACGAACAGCCATTGAGTAATGCTGTTTCCCCTCGAAAGAATCTCCACGCATTCATTAGCCACCTTTACCCGCCCTTCTATATTCAGGTCATGGAGGCTTTCGCAGATTATCAACCTTTGGACTACGAATACATTGCCCTTAATCCTTTGGTTTACAAATTTACAGATATAAGAAGTTCTTCCTCTAAATTCCCCTTGTACTTTGAACGAACTACTCTCAAGCCTTTGCTTCAACAAGTTGCAAATATGGACTTGAGAAGTTCTTCTTCACAAACTTCTGCTTGGGATGAAGCTACAACTTCCTTATCTTCTGGGGGTTCCGGATGGACGAACTGGTTAGCACCTGAGTCCTGGGACTTAAGGGAACGAATTAATCACCATTTTGTTGAGTTCACTGACCCTTTAGATTTTCCTTCTTACGCTCGAAGCTCGGTGGTCTATCCTTATGTGCCCATTGACCTTCGACGCAGTTTGGAGGAGAATTTGCTTGTGGCCTGGTACACATCCTCTATGCCCACAAGGATAATGCACACTGCCCGATGTCTGGAAGAATCATAAGGGTATACCCCTTCATTTTTAGTCAAGAAGGCGAAGATTTGCTCTTCTGACTGGCTTGATTATATTAATGCCTTTGTTCCTTCTGCTCCCGTGTCATCTCCCCTAACAGAAGCATCCACTTCTTCTTCTCCATCTTCTGGAATAGAAGCATCCACACCTTCTTTATCTTCTGAAGCAGAACCATCTACTCCTTCTTCTCCTCCCACTCTTTCCTGGACAGAGAAATTAAGGCTTGTCCTTCCCATGGACAAAATCTTTCCACCTTACAAACCTCCATCATCCCCAACTTCAGCTGAGCGGAAACAAGCTCAACTTTTACTTGCAGCTTTCTCTCACTTGCCCTTTAATGTTCTTGAGGATGACATCCCTCTCAAGAACTTTCGATGGGCTTGTGATATTTTGACTAGGGGTCATGTCCTTAATCCCATTGCCCAAGCAGAGCTTCACATGTTCTTAGACCAATTTCCAGTGCTGCTCCACTGGCATCGGAATTCCAAGATCACCATCCAATCTTTGGATCAACTTTTATCTCTCCGAATACATGCCCAGTATGAAACAGAAAACTTCATCGATGATTTCGATGACTTCAAAAATAAAGATCCTGCGTATTGGGATGATTTAGTTATAGATGAGTTGGAACAAAAATTGAGGGAAGAGGCTTTCGAAACAAAGGCTGAAGAGCTCTACTATGAAGTGAGAGCACACCAACTTATGCAGCCAACATTAGAGGAGATAGAAGATATAATAAAGAAAGAACAAATATTCATTGATCATTGTTGGACAAAATTCCATGATCTTGTTATTTATTCTATTCCTTATTTTTATGAGCTTGAATTTGTACCCAAATAGGATTACTTAATGTAATTGTCTTGGCTTTAATATAAACAAAGTCTTTCTGTATTTGACATTGTTTGACTCTGTTTCCTTTTGTCTTCAAAAGCCAACTTATAGCTTCGAATTGAACAATCTCATCCTTCGAATCTGACTCAATTGTTTAATAAAACGCTAAAAGAACCAACATGTCTTTTCCCAATTTATGGAATATAATTGACAATTCTGGCTGATATCATCTGGAATTAATGCTTTGAATTTCAACAACATTACTCCTCAAAACTAACTATAACCAATATATGGTCATGGTTAATATAACCAGTCAATTTTCAAATTGATTATTTTGCTTCGATGAATAATCCACACTGTTTTTGGTTCAAAAAGCAATTCCTTCTTATATATATAAAAACCAACGATTGGTTTTAATGCTTCGAACAGTGCTCACCCTTAGAGGATACAAGGAATTGCTCCAAAGGTCGTTACTTAATGATCCTCAAACAGGTCTTTAAACCTTTTTGAAGTAGACCAATATTCGAGTATTCTAGCAATTTTAAGCATGTAATACGCTTCGAAGCCGATTTATGTATTTCGAAGCCGTTGTTATTTGATTTTTTGGCGCCAAAATCTCATTTCGAAGCCAAATATCTTGCTTCGAAGTTGGCGTCAATATCCGGAATGTGCTTTTTCCCTCCAAAACTATCAACATTAGAAGAGACTCCTCGTATTCGTACTTTTAGTACTTAACGACTTATGCAATATATTTCCAGACATAAAAAGCTTTTCTTTTAAAACCCTCTTACTTCGTGTTTCTGAAATCACTTGCTCTTTTAACGTTCAAACCCTCATATCTTTCATTTCTCTCTACTTCTCCCTTTCCTTTCCGAAAAGCGTATCATCAATGGCCTCTTCTTCATCAGAAGTGCCAATCGTAGAACGTGTGAGCTCATCCTTAGCCTTGAAAAGGCTCATTGATGTGGAGTGTGAGAAGTACAAGGCTGGGGGGAAAAGCGCCATTGATGGGCGTGTCTTTGTTCCTCGTCGTCATGAGCGACAAGACTACGTGCTTGGGCCAATCTTCAAGGAGATCCCTATTAAGCTCCCAGCTCAGTACCCTTGTCTGGAAAACCAATGTCTCCTTTATGAAGGTGGTCTTGATTGGAGGAATTGGAGAATCAATCGCCCCCACTGATGTTGGCCCACGATGAGACCGGAGTGGCAAGAGTGGTATGATCGGGTCATCCCATGAGGACCTTTGGACCTTCAAGAGCTCTGCCTTCTCGATGCTCTTCGACTATCTAGGGTAACTATCCCGGAAGACCCTTTCTTAGTCCCTGCTGCTTTATGCTTTTGGAACCCTATCTTCAATTTCTTTCAATTTAGATGTGGGATGATGGCTCCTACTGTTTTTGATATTTGCCATCAACTAGGAGTATCCCCCATTGGTACCATTATTACACCAGACTTCCCTGATTCGACAGTCTCTTTCTCCCTCCCATCTCTTAACTTATCTTACAGCGATTTTGTTAAAGCTGAAAAAAAAAAAGGGCCCAGTAACTGAAAGGGAATTCTTTTCCTTCTTGTTATACTGGCTTTGCAAATTCCTCTTCTGCACCTCTTCACAAAGAATTATGCCTGAATTTGCTCCACTTGCCAAAGCCTTTGTTTTGCAAAAAAGGGTAACCTTAGCCCCATACATTCTAGGTCATGTATACAGAGTTTGTTCCCTTTTTTGTGAGAAGCCTTTAGATGCTAACCAAGGGGGCCGTGCGGATCCTTCAGCTTTGGCTTTTTGCCTATTTCACTGAACTACAATCCAAATGCCTTAAATTTTCTGGGTTACACTCTCTCACCCATGGCATAAGACTAGCCAATGCTTCCCTTTATCCTTCCTCTTTTGCTTTTTATTTCTCTTTCTTCCATCAACTATCAGCCGTCCTTCCTATTCACCGCTTTCGTCCTTTCGAGACCAACATAGGTCCAACTTGGTTGAGTCACTTTTTAAGTGACAAGCTCTGTACTTCAGCTATTCACAAAGATATATGGGCCTCCCTTCTACTTCCTAGGGAGCTGTTTATTGGGACCACAAACCCCAGGGCTTATAAATGTATAGCTGAACCTTATTGTCCTGCTCAATTTGCTAGACAATTTGGTTTCACACAAGGGGTCCCAATACCTCTCTGCAGCAACACCAATCTGAGCCTTACCAAAAGAGATCTGAAGGTTAGGAAATCAAGACTGGAGGAGGCAACCTTCAAATTCATGGATGACTTGGCTAGTTTTGAGTATACTCTTTTCATTCCTGAAGGTACTGTATTGAAGAGATACCAAAACTGGTGGGAAAATAATATGGAACTTTATTTAGCCATTTCACCTCAAAACCTATTGGAGGTATTAGATGTGTCCAAGCCCAAAGGAGTTGAAACTGTCCCTTCCTCTATTGTGCCTCCTACAACTCAGTCCATTCCTGCTACCTCAACTCCTTCGAAAGCCACTCGGGCTGCTTCAAAGAAAGGTATATACTTTCAACTTCTCTTTTTTTTTTTTTTTTTTTTCTTCTGAATCTTTTGTTTGTTTCCTTTATACTTATGTTCTTTAGTACAGGGTCTCCACAAGAAGAATCTCCTAAGAGAGCTGAAACTTCAGCTATTCTAAAAAAGAAACAGCAACAGAAACAAAAAAGGAAGCTGATCCTCCCCACTGAGGAATCTGAAACTTTGGGAGAAGAAGCAGTTGAACAAGAGCAGGAAGTGCCCTTACAAAGAACAAAGAGACAAAAGGTGGCTGCCTCCCCTTCTGATCTTGGGGCAAACATTATAGTAATGGAGAAGGAACTAACCTCTGAAAAATCTGGAACCCAAATTGAAGAGAGGGAGATTGAAAAGGAACCAGTAGTATCCCCACCGAAGAGGAAGAGGAGAAGAAAGATAAGCATCTCTCTCGACTTTCTTGAGGACTCGATTCGAAACAATCGCCCAAGCAATAGAGAAAAAGGAAGATATGAGTTTCAACTCTTGTCTTGGTTGAGGATCCCATTCACGAAGCGACTACCAAGACGAGAAACGAGGAATATCCCAAGGCAATAATTGTCTTTGAGAGGTAGAAGAGGCGGCATCAACAATTTACGAGGGATGAAGGCTGCATCTTGATGCATTACAAAGAGAAGCTGCGAAGACACCAAAATATCGAGCACTATACCCTTCGCAGTTCTCCCATCAATACCAATACGAAACAAGTAATTTCTTTCACATTTCTTTGTTTTCCTTACGGTTTTAATCTTGAATTTTGACAATCCTTTGTATTTCTTCCTCTTGCAGCAACAGCAACTACATTTATCTTTCCAGCGAGGCCTTCCTCGATTTCAGCTGAAGTTGACCAGATGCAACATGTGAAAACCATCCAAATCATGCTTCCACTTTCCAAGCCTATATTTGATATGCCTTCTTTGAGTCCAAGCATCCCCGCATCTCTTCTCCTTGGCTTAGAGCCATATCTTCCTTTTTTGGCCTTTGACCGACCTCAGCTTATTTCTTCTTCGAGCCTTGTTCTTCCTCATTCCTTCTCAGAAATTCCAACTGCTACTCTATTCCCAATGGCAGTTGATTCTTTGACAGAGGGTGCTGTTAGTTCTCCAATTCATGGTTCATCACCTGTGCCTACTTCCAGCCCCTCTTCACTTGATTCATTGGTGGCTAAGACCATAGAGGCTACCAAAGATGCTCCATCTATTTCTCCTATCCACATGCAGCCCTCTGTGTCTTCCACCACAAAACTTTCCATGCCCTTCATGTCTAGGGATGAGGTAGACATCTTCGAAGGAAGACTTGCTAGTCTTTTCGACATACCTTCTACCTCTCCAACATTTAAAGCTGAAGCTGAGCCATTAGTCTTGGTTGACTCCTTGCTGGAAATTTTTGAGAGTCCTCCTTCTTCTAGCAGCAAGCCTCCTGCACCTTCAGTGGATTTGGACACATGTCTGGAACTGCTGACTTCCTTTTCGAGGATCCCCTTCGAGGCTCTACAAAGGCCTATTATCAGGAATGGGTTTCTTGGTCTTTGTAATTTTCTTTGGCGATCGATATGAATGTCTCAAGTTATCTATCATTGCTGACTACTATTGCCTTCTATCACAACATTTGCCATGCTGCCAGTACTGCCAATGAGAAATTGGCTAGGGATTAGCATTTTGTTTCACAAGTGCACACCGAAATATCAGATCTCAAGGAACAACACACTTATGCCTCCCAGTTCCGAATTCAGCTGCTGGAGAAGAAAGCTCAACTTGAGGAGGAGTTAGGCTGCGATAAACCGTGCCTTGGTTGATGACACCAAATTACAAATCGACAACCAGAAGCTGGTGAGCGAAAAGAAGACATGGGCTGACTATTCACTGTTTCCATCACTTAGTAGTAGAAATCAAGCTGTACAAAAACAATTGAAACATTGTAATGATTTTTGGGCCAATTTATGGCATCATGTACTTGATTCTTTATAAAAAATCAAATTCTTATCTATTATCTGAGTATCTTGTGTTTTTGTACATAATGTTTATTTTATTCCTTGTGTTTCCCAAATGGTTGGAAAATAAGGCTTCAAATATCCGCCATTAATCTTTTTGGGATGTACGTAGCCATTCAAATTTCTTAAATGGTATGCTCCAAAAGGCAGAACTCTATGAATTTGATATGGTCCTTCCCAGTTAGGTGACTATTTGCCAAACTTATGGCTTTTAATTCCTATTGGGAGTATTGTTTTCCATACCAAGTCACCTTCATCAAAGCCAATATGCTTGACTCTCTTATTATAATTCTTGGCTGCTTTCTTCTTCTGAAAAAGAATGCTATTTAATGCCAAAATCCTGGCTTCATCTATGCCTTCTAATTCCAAGCACATGCTTTGATGATATTGCTCAGGATCTAATTGATCTTGGCATCTTACCCTCAGAGATTTAACATTAATCTCCACAGGTAACACTGCATCATGCCTGTATACTAAAGCATAAGGGGTGACTCCTGTGTTTGACCTTGGGGAAGTTCTGTAAGCCCATAAAACATCCAACAATAGGTTATGCCAATCCCTAGGATTATCTTCTACCACCTTTTGTATTCCCTTTTTTAAGGACTTATTGGATGATTCAGCTTGACCATTGGCTTGTGCATAATAGGGTGTGGAATTAATAAGGCTAATTCCAAATTCTGCCACAAAGGACTTTACCATTTTTCCATCGAACACAGTTCCATTATCAACTGTTATGGTTTGTGAGATACCAAATCTATGGATCAGATCTTTAATGAACCCAATGACCTCTGTCTGGTCTACAGCCTTGTATGGCTTAGCTTCGACCCATTTAGTGAAGTAGTCAGTGGCCACTAAAATGAAACAATGATGCTTCGAAGAAGGTGGATGTATTTTTCCCATCATATCCATGGCCCATTCTCTGAATGGCCAAGGCTTCACTATTGCATGAAGGTCAGTTATGGGCACATGCCTTATTGTACCATGCTTTTGACATGCCTGGCAACCCTTTGCATATTCTATGCAGTCTTTAAGGATAGTTGGCCAATAGTAGGAATGCCTTCGAAGCAACCATCTCATCTTCACACCAGGTTGATGAGCGCCACAAATGCCTTCATGAACCTCAGCCATAGCTGTTAATGCTTTTTTTGGGCCTAAACATTCCAGCAATAAGCCATCTCCCCCTCTTTTATAGAGAGCATTACCATATACTATATATTGCATGGATTGCAATTTGACCCTTCTGCTGGCCTTCGAAGATGGACCAGCCAAATACTGCATTATTGGATGTCTCCAATCCTGTTCTTGTAAGTCATTATGATTGACTTCCAAGATCACATTCCTTTTATTTAAAGGTTGTATTAATCTCTGATATGTTGTTTGGCTTACGTCCCTTTGGGTATTATCCCTTCTCTTGAAGTTCGAAGCTTTTTGAGCCACATCGTTAGCTCTATTGTTCAAGAATCTTGGAACATGGGTTACATTTGCTATTTAGGCGAAAGCCGATGTAATGCAACAACACAATATGGTAGGTTACTTATGCTTTGACATTTGAAAATGCCTTTTACTTGGTTAACCACCAATTGAGAATCCCTAAATATGTCAACTGCATGTACTTGTAATCCAATGAGCATTTCTAGTCCCACTATTAAGTCTTAATATTCGGCACGGTTATTGGAACAAATGGCCGTCACTCTAAAACCATGTGTGGTTTCTACTCCTTGTGGAGATTTAATCACAACACCAATTCCAATTAAACCATTGGCTTTCGATCCATCGAACCACATTTGTCATGGCTCAATATTGACTATACCAAGGTCCATTATTTCTTGGCTTTCTGTTTGACATGGATGATCTGCGGAAAATTGGCTAAAACTTGCCCTTTCACTTTGCTCTTTGAGGACATATTCTAAATGAAATTCGATAAGGCTAGTATCCACTTGCCAATTCTTCCCTCAACATAGGTCTAGATAACATGTATTTAACCAAATCTGTGGTTGCAATTACCAAGGCAGGTTGTAAGTAAAAGATAATATCTTAATTTCATTGCGACAAAATACAAAGCAAGACCTGACTTTTCAACGGTGAATATTTACATTCACAAGGATTTAAAAACCTACTAAGGTAATAAATAGCTTGCTCTTTGCCTTCTTCGTTGTCTTGGGCTAAGAAAGCTCCCAATGAATCTTCTGCTGCAGCTATGTACAACTTCAAAGGCTTGTTCCCCTTTGGTGGCATCAGCACTGGAGGTTTGGCCAAGTAGGCTTTGATACCTTCGAAAGCACTTTGATGCTCTGCTGTCCACACAAATTCCTCTTCATCTTTCAGCCTTAACAAGGAAGAAAATACTTTAGTTTTTCCTGCAGTATTAGAAATAAACCTTCGAAGAAAGTTAACCTGACCCAGGAACCTTTGTAATTCTTTTTTACTTGATGGAGGCCTAGCTTCGATGATGGCTTTGGCTTTATTCTGATCAATCTGTATTCCTTTCTTGTGCACTACATAACCCAAGAAATTTCCAGATGATACACCAAAAGCACATTTAAGAGGGTTGAGTTTCAACGTGAACTTCCTCATTCTTTCGAAAGCTGCTTCTAAATGAAACAAATGCTCCTCCATGGACTGGGATTTCACCACAATGTCATCAATATAACATTCTAGATACCCTCCAATAAGGTCATGAAAGATAGTGTTCATAACCCTCTGATATGTAGCCCCAGCATTCTTCAGACCAAATGGCATTTTAACCCATTCGAAGGTGCCAATATTCCCAGGACATCTGAATGCTGTCTTGTGGATATCCTCCTCTACAATGCATATTTGGTTATAACTAGAATGGCCATCCATCATTGATAAAACTTGATGCCCTGCTGAACTGTCTACCAGCAGATCCACTATAGGTATAGGGTACTCATCTTTAGGAGTTGCTAGATTTAAGTTTCTGAAATCGATGCATACCCTCATTTTGCCATTCTTCTTAACTACAGGCATAATATTAGATAGCTATTCAACATACCTGGCTGTCCTAATAAAGTCTGCCTTGAGTAGTCTAAGAATTTCTTCCTTAACTTTCTGAATTATTTCTGTACTCATCCTTCTTGGTTTCTGCTTGTATGGCTTGAAATTAGGCTTCATAGGGAGCCTATGTTCCACTAATGATCTATCAAATCCTGGTAGTTCATTATAAGACCATGCAAAGCAATCTTTGTATTTCTTTAGAACAACCAATAACTGGTCTCTGTTCAGAACATTCAAGCAAGTACTTATATAGGTGGGCTGCTGCACAGAACCTTCCCCTAAATTCACTTCTTCTAAGGGGTCTTGCGTCTGAGAATTCATCGAAGCTTCTTCTTTGGTTTCTTCAACCTTCGAAGCAACCTTTTCGCCTTGTTCTGCTCCTAGGTTCTTTAATTCAACATCTCTGCCCTCTTCCTCATAGACAAAATCATCCATAAGGTGTCTTCTTCAGTATCTCCGGACTTTTGTTTCAATGTCCAATGCACAAGATTTCGCAAGGGTCAAACTTCGACTGTTCTTTGCTCTTGTTCTGACCAATTATCATGGCCTCTCTCTCTTGCTTCTGTATTTTCTGGACTATTGCTTTTACGTCCAATGATGAGAATTTAATCAAAGCCAAAGACTTGGCTTCTCGTTCTTCACTTCTTTGCCTATAACCAGGCATCATTGTCATCTTTCACGACAACCTCTTCATCAGCACTTTCTTGGACTAAGTGTTTCAGGTGTGTTACTTCCTCATCAGCCGTCACTTCGGCTGAGCCATCAGCTTTCCTCAGTATACTGAGTGGTGTCACTCCCTCAATATACAACTTGGCCTTTGCAAAGTCTGCACAGGCTATGAAGGGTTGAGGATCTGCATCAATCTCCTCTATCTCTCCATTGCCTAGGGCCATCATGATCTTCTGATGCAAAGAGGAAGGCACACATTTGTTAGTGTGAATCCAATCTCTCCCAAGTAAGGCATTATATTTAGCATTGTTGTCGATTACGAAGAATGCTGTCATACAATCCCTAGTCCCCATACTCAAATTAATAAGCAGAATCCCCTGGGCCATCTGCTTATCTCCAGCGAAGCCAGCAATGGTTGTACTGGTTGGGATCAACCTGGGATTCTTCTTCCCTAATTTCTTCAAAGAAGATTTCAGTAATAAATTTACCGCTGCCCCATTGTCTACTAGGACTCGGTTTAGCTGTATCCCATCAAAGAAAGCCTTAATGTACAAAGGCTTGACATGTTGGGTCATGGAATTCGAGGGGTATTCAAAAGGATATGAGAGGTTGATGCTCACCTCTTCCTCGCTTTCACACTCAGTTTCCATTGGAATAGCCATTTCAGGAGCATCTTGTACCATACTCACTTGTGACTCATCGCTAGAGATAGGAATTGGATCCATGTCTTGGTCACTCTAATCCTCATTTTTAGCCTGGAATTCATGAGGTAGTATGTGTACCATGTTGATCGTCTGAGGAAATGAGCCAAAGCCCGAATGGTTGGTCAGACCTTCTTCCCTCTTGGTTACCTTGCTTAGTGTCTTCAAAGACATCCTCCATCTCGCATTGCGGTATTTCATTGATAAGCGATCCTTTGAAGGATCCTTCTCAATCGATTCTTGATCGAAATGTTTGTTGACCATGAAGGCTTCGAACATTTCTTCTTCTGCCATTTCCTTCTTTTGGCTCATGCCAATCTCTTCTTCCGTTTCGCTATCACTTTCCATCAGAGCCTTCTCCAGCCCTGCCAAACTAGCCTTCTCCCTGGCCTTTAATTCAGAATGAACTTGGGCCAATTGTTCTCTACTACAAACCACTTTACTTTGTAGAGTCGATTTTGGAGCATAGTCTGACTTCGAAGTTTTCTTTTCCTCTGTCTTGACCTGTGAAAAACTCTCTCTACTTTCTTTCAGATCTTACTGGTATTGGGTGTACCTGCGCTGAATCTTCCTCCTTTGTGATCTGGAAATAACTTGAACCATATTTGGTTCTTTTGTCTTTGGGTGTTTCAGCAGTACCCAATTGTTCGGAGCCACCAAAGGAGGCTTGATCATTCTGCCTGTGATTCCAACATCTCTCCTGGCAGGTAATTCCCTAGGTTTGTTTTGCATTACAAACCAACTGAACTCAGTACCCAAGAGCTTCTTGATTCAGATGTTGAATCACCTTTTTCCACCTTGAAGCCATCTTGGCCGGCGTGGAGGTAAGTGCTTGGTTACGGACTCATGCTTGAACTTGATTACGGCCTTTGATGGAGGTGGCCATTTTACATTACGTGTGAGGTTGGTTTGAGGGCCAATCTCGGCTTTACTCCCATAACACGAACTCCTCTCCAATCTTCTTCGAATGTTTGCTCTCCATTCTGTAGTTAAGTGGCCTAGACTCATACAAGGGCCTTTTGCCTTTAGCATTTATTACATCAGCTATGAGCTCAACCACCATGGTCATCGCCTATCACTAGCCGCACGCTTTTGTTATAGCGTTGGTTGATTTAGGACGCCTCTGAACATCCTTATAGTATTGCTTCCCATCAATTGGAAGCCCCTTCAACCATTTGTAGCTTAGTCTACATCTAGGACACATCCTCTGCATTACAGCTGCTTCCAAGGAATCATCATCTAGTATTTCTTCATCAGAGTATTCCTTCTGATGTGAGAAACCCTATCCAATAACTGGCGGATTTCTAGTCTCCTTCTTGGCAGCTGTCTGGTTGGCAATATGCATTTGCACATTGACCTCTTCCAATTCCTGCAGAGATAGATTCTGAAAGTTTGGTACAACCACATTAGCCGCGCTTTCTCCAACTTCTGGAAACGAGTTACTGTCAATTCCCATGGCTTTCTCTGTTTTGGCTGGGAACTTCAGACTTCCTTTCCGGATTTGCTCTTGGATCCTGTCTCGAAAAACAATGCAGTTTTTAGTTGAGTGAGACCAAGAATTATGCCATTCTGATATACTTTTCCTTTAAGTTCATCAGAGAGCGGCGGTTTTACCCTTTTGGTAACTTAAGGAAATTGGCGCAAGCAAATGATCAAAAATGTCATCTGCTTTTGTTAAATCAAAAGAGTACTTTACGTGAAAGTCTTTCTTTTTAAATTATGGTCGATGATTGTATCCTTATGAATTAATGCTTCACAGATTCTGTGTTCTTTACCCACAATCTCTGCTGCATCGATCTCATAATTGGGATCTCTATAATATGTCTTATATGAAGCATTATTTCGATCTTGTTCTTCCTCTAGTAATGCTTCATATCGAGACACCTTATAGGTTAATTCGACCAAATCCCTGAATTCAGTTGAATCAAACTTCTTTCGAAGCCTGAACTCTAAACCGTTTTGAGCCAATCTTACAAATTCTGGCTCTGGGAGGATGACTCTACATTTATTTCGAGCCCTTTTAAATCTGGCAATAAACTGAGTAGCCTTTTCTTCAGGCCTTTGACTCAATCTTGCCAAGTCTGCCATGGACACCTCTGGCTCCGATTGGAAGAATTGGGCATGAAATGCCTCTTCCATTTGTTGCCAAGTTTGAATGGAGCCAGGTGTAAGGTTGATATACCATACAAATGCTCCCCCAGTTAAAGAGTTTGGAAATAATCTCAGTTTTATGTAGTCATGATTAGTGAATTCACCACATTGAGCAGCGAATCTGGCAATATGCTCTACTGTTGATTGATTTCCAGTTCCATAGAATAGGGTAAAATCTGGTATTCTGAATCCTCTTGGGTATTCATGTACCCTATCTACCCACTCTGGGTATGGTTTTCTGTATACAGGAGTCTGGACCCCCCGAGCCATCGGTCCACACATCTCCCTAACAATATCAGCAATTTGGTCCCTAGGGACCATATTTTGGGCTTGCTGAACCACTACTGGAGGGACAAACATAGGGTTTGGTGGACAAACTTGTGCCTGCGGTCCTCTTGGTCCAAAAGGTGGTATATTTGGGACTGGTTGCCCCTGTGGTGCGAGTTCTTTGTTGGGGTATGGGTAACCCTTTGAGCTTTGTCTGCGAAAGGACCTGTGAAAGGTGTTGGAACAGGTATTGTGTCCCTTCCATTTGTGGGAAAACCTTCCAACCCCCCGGGTATAAATTCGAATAAGGGATTATTATACCCCCTAGTGCCAGGTATGACTTCGAATATGGGATTTGCCACCATTCTTATGCCAGTTTCTTGTACTTGGCCAGATCCACCAACCTGTGTGGCTTCATTGTTGAGTATTGAGGCATTTTGGCCTACTACAGGCCTTGAAATAGGTTCATACCAAGACTGAGGCGATGGTCTTTCATAGTTTTGAGTACTAGTCTGACCATTAATTTGTCCATTAACTTGCATAGGCTATTTTTCTCTAGCCAATCTTTGCTGAGGGACATTTAAAATTTCTTCTGTATGTCTTGTATTTGTTGGTTGGTGGTTATTCATTCGATCCAAAAAGGATGTTGCCCACCTTTCCATTGTGTTCATTAATTGTTGTCCCATAGCATCTACCAAGCCATCCCATGGATTTGTTGGCTGAGTAGATGGAACAGTGGATGGTCCAATTCCTTGGTTTCGTCTAATATTATGAACATATGGTCCTTGTCCAGAAGTACTGGTCTGTTCGACCAAAGGTTCTGATAACATAGGAGTCTCCACAGGATGTATTACCACATTCTCCTCTGGATTAGGTATTTCTACCTCTCCTTCTACGCCTTCTTCCAAGCGTTCATTTTCTCCTTGTCGTCTTCGTCTAGCCATTTTAACAGAGTCCCACCGGGCGTGCCAAAAATATATGTTGGCTTTTTGGCTTTTCGAAGGGTATTTTTGTAAATGCGAGCGTGCCAGCAAGGATCAATCAGTCCTTACAGAAATTATAATTGCCAACCAATTATCAGACGATTGTGTTTTAGTTCTTTCAGCCTCAATGAAGAGGACTTTTACTGGTGGCTTGACTTAGGAGAAATTAAGAGAAATAACAATTAATATGAAGAACAATTGAAGTATTTCATTAAAATGAACACTTACAATAATCCAAACTCAGCCTCGAAGTGGTTTACAGCGACAGTCTACTTGAATCTACTCCTATGAATCGAAGTGCAGTGCTGATATTTAAAGTGCAGGTATTTAAAGTACAAGAAATGCAAAACTGGAAAGGAAAATATGAAGTAAAAACTGGTTTATATGATCTGAGTCTGGGGGTCTTTTCTGGGGACTTCCTTGCTATTTATACTTGTCAAGGATGACCTTCGAACTGTACTTCGAACCGTCGAACTGCTCATCTATGATCGCTGATCATGCTGCCTTAGAAATAGTTCCACTACGCCATCACTTGCAATTGAGCTTCCCTCTTGTATTTGAATTTGAATATAGGTAACCGTTGAGGCCACGTCACCTTGTATCTCATTATTGATCTAGTGCTACTCAGATCACTTGAGAACCAATATTTATTGCCACGTGTACAATTGGGATCGAAGATTAAAATCATCTTTCCATAATACCCTTATTCTGTCACGTGTCGAATTGTAATTGGTTTTTACAAAATATGTAGCCAACAATTCCTCTGCTTACATAACGAGAATAGTTACAAGAGGAAGTAAAGAATTTGTAGGTCGAATCCAATATCAATCCATGAGACCAGAAATACTCAGCCCTTAAGGAATTTTTTTTAATCATAAATTAGTAGAAAATCTGTGATTAAAAATTTAGTTTAGTTTAGTTTAGTTTTTTTTTTAAAACCGAAATTACCAAAGTGTAGATTTTACACATTCTCATCATTTGTCTTACAAAATTGCTCCTCACTGTACCAACCATGGCCTGCTTCAATTGAAAAAAAAGAAGATGCTGTTGTAGGAGTGGGAGCAGAACCGTTGGTCATTACTTTCTTACATTTTTATTTTTCAATGTCAACCTATGTTTCTAACCACCATTAGTGTTTTTAGTGCTGCTACGTAATGTGTTGGCTTTTGGGTTCATAGGAACTCAATTGTTTTGTGAGGTTTTTTTATTTTTGGTTTTTAGGTTCCTTGAGTCATACAAGATATAGTGTGAATGTCAAACTTTTGAGTTATGAAAAACATCTGTTATACATGATGCATAACAGTGGGATTATTTACCTTTATCTTTCTTTTTTTTGTTTTTTGCTTTGTGCATTGTCAATGGAAGCAATCCTGTCGTTTTGGTTGTCCAATGTGATTATATTATATGTTAGTACATCGTCCACTGTTTAAATTTTAGTATTATTATCAATTTTTTCCACTTTTACCTTTCTGATTATCATCTCATGAACCACAAAACACACAAATGATGGCTGCTAGTTTTTTTTTTTTTTTTTTTTTTTTTTTTTTTTTTTTTTTGGGGGGGGGGGGGGCACTGGACTGATGTATGAAGTGGGAAATGGATTGAAAATTTTCTGAGATACAGGGATGTTGTCTCTACTTTTATTATGGTGTTGTTTGCTGTTAATTTAAATGAGCCATTTATGATGATTTCTATTTTGGGATTTTGTACAGTTTATGTGATAACTATAAATTTTAAAATTTTATTTTTTTAAAAAAATAAGTTATTAACTTTTAACCTAGAGGAAAATATAGCAAACTTGCTTTCAAAATGATGAGTGAGATCGGAGGATAGAATGGTGCTATTTTAGTTTAAGGGCGGCATCCTTGTCCATCCTCCACAATGAGGGGACAATTATTAAGTCTATGGTATGATTAAACTACTAAATAATTCTTTGTTCAATAAATTGACTGAAAAACAATGATCACCATATCTTTCCTTGTAGGTTTCATAGAGCCAAAACCAGCTGGAGCCTCTGAATCGTATGCTATTATTGGGATATATACACACGTTCTGTTGCTTAAATCAATATAGATAAGTTGGTTAATCTTTGGAGATTGAAGATGAATAGTATAGAGAAAAAGCATGCTAACATGTTTTGAAAATAAAAGGCTAATAGGTAGCCATAACCAACGAAAACAACCAACACCAAACACCTATTCAACCTCCATATACATAACAAAATAGGGAACCCGAACAAGAATAGATTAAACTGTCTCAGGATTACAGGATAGCAAAAAACTCCCAGACCACACTAACAACTGCTACACAATAGCACAGAGCACAACTGCAAAGCCTATAGCAGCACAGCAGTACAGCGGGCAGCATAGCAGATCAGCAAATAGAGTATAGCAGTGCAGCATTTGCTTAGCAGAGTAGAAGAGCAGCAGCCTAGCAGCAAACTCATAGCAGCAGCACACAGCAGAAGATAAAACAATATATCCCAGATTCAGCCCATAAGGAAAACAGTCTTGTACTGAATACAACATTCAAAATAGATAACCAAAAAGCCAACTATGTACAATATCAGAATTAAAAAGAACACCAACAATCCTATCTGAGAACTACTTCAAAGATTGGCGCATCAAACAACATAGAACAACCTCTATCAAACCTTTAATGAGCACCCCCAACACTACCTGTGAGCAGTAACAGAGAAGAAAAACACAACCTACAGGAAGCTATGCTAGACCTATAGCAGAATTTACTAAGTGAACCTCACAAACTCAAACCACATAAAGACACAAAGACACTCAAGCTCAACAAGCTGAGCAGAGAAAGGGTGAGAGAAATGGATAAGAGAAAACACTTCGAAAATATAGATCTCTCATTCACTCAGCCCACAACAAACATCTCTTTTACACAAGGTACCAGCTCATAGACCTGCAGATAAAACAGTTAAGTGTAACAAATCACAGCAAATGTGATGTCAGACCTGTTAACAAGGGTCACACTATATATGGTCTCATAAGCTCAACCCTCATACTCTCCCAGCTTAGAATTGAAGGACAGGTGAATGAGAGAAACAAAAAAGAAAAGGTAGCAGTAAGCCAAAATACAACAAACTCTGAAAATATAGTACTCCTATCACTCAACCCACGACAAAAATTTCCTATGCAATGTATACAACAAGAACAGTCAATCAGCTTCTCTAATCAGTCACTAAGACCTCACCAAAACCTTCCATAACAAAGTTCCAGCCCAAACAAACCTGCATAAATGAGGTTAGAAAAGTTTAGGAACTTTCTTCACTCAACCCTCAATCTCACATACCTCTACTACCTAATTTTGGATTCACAGTCACTCAACCCTCTATCCCTAACATAAGGCCAGCTTGGCAACCTACAATGTTCCTCTGTTTTGTTTTGTCCAGCTAGTGTTGGCTCCTCACCAACATTGTGCTTTTTTTTTTTCTTCTTCCTCTCTCTCTTTCTTCTTTCCTCTTTATTGATGTAATCTCATATGAAATGTACGTTTCTTCATCAATAAAGATTTTGTTTGCTGATTAAAAAATTTGGGTTTGCTTTGTGGGTTTAAAAGTTAGAGAGAAAAGTGGGTTTGCTTTGCTTTATATTGCTTTATATCAGCCTAAATTCTAGACTTCATCAAATTTTTGGCAAAGTTGAAATTGAGTTCTAGGATGGCACCAATGACTGAGTTGCTTTCTATTCAGAATCAGATTTTAGGGTACCGATGAAGTTTGGGTTGTTTTCATTTATGGATTTGGGATAGCTGGTGGATGATGCTACTGATGCTGTCAAGTGCTGCTATTGTTAATGCCTTAGGGATTGTGTTGTTGCGGATGAGATTTTGTCAAGTGCTGCTATTGTTAATGCCTCAGGGATTGTGTTGTTGCGGATGAGATTTTGATTAGGGGGGAGTTTGAGTAGACAAGGGAGTTTGAGTAGCGTCTAGGAGTTTGAGAACTGTTTACTGGTGCATTACAGAGTGTGTGTTGTTGGTTGATTAATTTTCCCTCTTCTAATTTAATTTGGCTTTGGTTGCACTGATGCAAAGGGTGGCTGTTGGTTTTGCTCATGATTGGATGGTTTTATGTTTTTGGGTCTGAATTGGTTTTGGTGCTTTGTTGTTTGTTTTGTTGTAATTCGTTTTGGTGTTTGTTTTGTTTTGTTCTGTTCTAGTTTGTTTTTATTTTCGGTTGGTTTCTTACTGCTTTTGATGGTGTGCTAATAAGTGATTAGGTGTGTGCATACTCGACTTTCTTCGCGCGCCCCCCTTTCGGAGAGGCGCAAATTGGTCTTACTACAGTTCGGACTCCTGTTACGGTTTTGAATCTAATCTCACAAAGTGCAATGTGAGACTGATAAACACTAAAGAGACCAAATCTGGCTATTGGTTTTAGAAAATCGATTTTGAATCAAAAAGTGCCAAACATGGACTACTTTGCCAAATTATAGAGTCGCCACTTAAATATTTTATTTTTGAAAAATTTAGAAAACCCTGACTCGTGCTAAAGGCCACGTGTCCGTTATCACCAAAGTTGCCTCGACTCAGGAACTTGGGTACGAGAGGGGAAGGTTCTAAAATGAGCATCTCCGCTTGCCCGATCAAAGATCGGCCTCTACTAACATGATATGTTGTTTTATAAACCTCATGTGTTCTTATTCTGATTATTAGCTAATTTTACTATGTGGCGTACACATATAAGTATAGACTCAATCACGAGAATTGGAACAAATCAACTCATGTTTGTTTTCGAAAATGGTTTGAAAGTGCTACTCGCAAGTAGGCCAAAGCGCAGATTTGCCACTCTCAAGTGGGCTTAAAACATGATGATTTGCCACTTCGCAAAGTGGGCTTAAAACATTCATTCGTTGAATTGTCTTAATTCAAGCAACAAAGCCTTCACCCACAAGCATTCATGCAGTTAATCACTTAAGCAAGTAGCCTCATGGCAAGAATGTTATCATGGCAACACTCACACTCATGCAAGTATGCTAAAGCGTAACACTTATAGTGTACTCTGAGCTAAAACAAAAGCTAGTTAGAAATATACATGATCCTAACTATATAGAATGCCTAATGCAACAGATACAATAATGCAATTAAATAGGCTCGGCTATCTAAGATGACATATGAATGCAACAATTTGATACACGTATTCAAATAGGTATTGAAATACAATGCAGTTTGAATGATGCGCCGAGCCCGGTGCATGCAATACAAATGAATGATGCAAACATGCAAAACATAAGGTATGCTAATCAAAATATGCCCTAAAACTAACCATCGAAAACGGTTAAGTAAAAGGGAGAAAGAAGTGAGGTTGGAAGACATGCACACACATACGCATCCTTATTACAACATTGCGTCCTTGCGAAGGAGGGTCTGAATAATTAAGCTAAGCTACATAAAGTTAAGCTAATTATTACAAACTAACTAATTAACTATTCTAAGCTAATTAATTACAACACAATTGAATAACTAATTAGCAAACTAGTTAATTAAAACAACTAACTAAACATGCAAGATATTTAAATTAGGCTGCCTCAGCTCTGCCTTGGGTAATGATAGATGCATGCACTCGGTTTCTCGCCCCAAAAAGCCCA
Source organism: Camellia lanceoleosa (assembly GCA_025200525.1). Classification (NCBI taxonomy): domain Eukaryota; kingdom Viridiplantae; phylum Streptophyta; class Magnoliopsida; order Ericales; family Theaceae; genus Camellia; species Camellia lanceoleosa. The sequence continues at coordinate 86,298,750 of CM045763.1, forward strand.
CCGGTTTGCTCTTGAGAGGCTCTATTTGCAGGGTGTCTCCAAGAACTTTCTGCTCTGCCTTATTATTTCACTTCTTGAGAATGCACCTGGCTGCCGTCATGAGGACTTCTTTGTCGGTCATTTGCAGGTCAAAAAGATCTTTGCGGCCAATGATGAAGCACTCATCAGCTCTTGGTGTCTTTGAACCACCAAATCAGAATAAGAGTACAGATAGAGGAAAATGTGGGGTTTTTCTAGGACATGTTTGTACTTCACTCTCTCCTTATCATCTCAAAACATCAAAGGAGGGGCACTCTTGGATCCAAAACCACCAATCAAGCATTTTCAATGCATAATGGCCAAAGATCTAAGTTGTACACTTTCAATAAATGCACAAAACAAGACTCAAGGGAACCACCACCCTATCATGCATGATCAAGGGTGATGGAGATAAAGGAGATTGGCTCATTTCATAACTTCAAGTATGAAATGGACCAATCTACCTTGTGTTCAATATGATGTCCTATTAAACACAATGCAATGCAAACAACATATTTATCTTGGCCATGTTTTACTTGTCAAATTCTTGTTTACTCATTTTACATTACCAATCCATTCTTTAATTGATTTGTTCAATGTGAAAGTCCTCTAATGAGAGAGGGGTTAATCAAAGAATGGTTTAAGACATGAGAGAAATCGTGCTTTTGACTAGTAGAAACCCTCAAAAGAGAGTTAAAGCCATTGAACACAAGCTCTATCTCATGCTTAAACACAACCTTAAGACTAACCAACCTTCAAAACAAATGAAAAGTGAAGAAATGGGGGAGGTTGTAGAATTTTCAGTGCTGAAATGGCATGAAACACAAGACTATAACATGCAAACAACTTATGTACAACATGCTCAAAAGCCAAAAGCGATAAACTAGTGAAGATCACTACACTAAAGGCATGCAATATCAAGCTCAAATGACCAAACTAGCTCTGGACAGAGCTTAAATATGCCAAAACAGTGGCTAAAATGGGGACATTTCCCTAAATAAGTCAAAATAGTAAGGGAATTCCCAAACTAAGCCTAGTTTTGAAAGAATTCCCAAAAAAGGCTAAATCGCGGTTCACAATCGCGAGTTCAACACTTTTCCAATAATCTCGCGTGAAGTCTGGGTGAAGTTAAACTTCATTTATTCTGAAGCGAGTTTGATTAAGAACTCGCGGTTACAAAACGCGATTTATCAAAAAAAAAATTTCTTCTGAACTCGCTGTTGTAAACCACGATTTTATAAAAAAAAAAAATTTCCTGAACTCGCTATTTTGAACCATGCTTTTTGACCAATTTTTTTTTTTTTTTTTTTTTGAACTCGTGGTTGTAAACCACGAGTTTAATTAAAACCCAATTGCACTCACGCACACTCCTCACACACAGCCACACCACACCACACCACACACTCTCTCTCCCTCTCTCTGACACATCACTCACACACACATCACACTTACATTAAAGTAAAAATAAATAAATTTTAAGAATTAAATAAATATAAATAAATAAATAATGTTTAAAAATAAATAAATTTTAATAATTAAACCCTAAACTTTAAAATACAAAAAAAAATAAATTTTATCTCTAAACACTAAAGTAGCGTTTGATAACGTTTACGTTTCGATTTATGTTTACAAAAATTTTATAAATTGATTTTTGTTTATTTTTACAAAAACATAAATTACAAATGCGTTTGGTTTGAACAAAATATTTAAAAAAATTTAAAAATATAAACTAAAAAATATATTTGTTCAAACTTAAAATATTTATATTTATATTTATTATTTATGACAATGGAATCACACATATTATAATTGAAAAAAAATTAATTAAAAAAACAATTGAAAAAAATCAAATTGGAAAAAAATTATAATTGGAAAAATAATATAATTGAAAAAAATTAATTAAAAAAACAATTGAAAAAAATTTAATTGGAAAAAAATTTAATTGGAAAATTATATTACTTTTTTTCCAATTAAATTTTTTTAATATATTTTTCCAATTATAATATATTTAATATATTTTTCCAATTATAATATATTTTTCCAATTAATATATTTAATATATTTTTCCAATTATAATATATTTAAATTTTTTTCCAATTAAATTTAATATATTTTTCCAATTAATATATTTAATATATTTTTCCAATTATAACATATTTAAATTTTTTTCCAATTAATATATTTAATATATTTTTCCAATTTTAATATATTTAATTTTTTTTTTCCAATTAAATTTAATATATTTTTCCAATTAATATATTTAATATATTTTTCCAATTATAATATATTTAAATTTTTTTCCAATTAATATATTTAATATATTTTTCCAATTTTAATATATTTAAATTTTTTTCCAATTAAATTTAATATATTTTTCCAATTAATATATTTAATATATTTTTCCAATTATAATTTTTTTCCAATTGGATTTTTTTCAATTTTTTTTTGATTAATTTTTTTTTCAATTATAATATGTGTGATGTCATTGTCATAAATAATAAATATAAATATAAATATTTTAAGCTTGAACAAATATATTTTTTAGTTTATGTTTTTAAATTTTTTAAAATATTTTGTTCAAACCAAACGCATTTGTAATTTATGTTTTTGTAAAAATAAACAAAAATCAGTTTATAAAATTTTTGTAAACATAAATCGAAAACGTAAACGTTATCAAACACTACTTTAGTGTTTAGAGATAATTTTTTTTTTTTTTTTTTTGTATTTTAGAGTTTAGGGTTTAATTTTTAAAATTTATTTATTTTTAAATATTATTTATTTATTTATATTTATTTAATTCTTAAAATTTATTTATTTTTACTTTGATGTAGTGTGATGTGTGTGTGAGTGATGTGTCAGAGAGAGAGAGGGGGGGAGAGAGAGTGTGTGGTGTGGTGTGGTTGTGGAGTGTGCGTGAGTGCAATTGGGTGTCAATTAAACTCGTGGTTTACAACCACGAGTTCAAAAAAAAAAAAAAAAATTTGGTCAAAAAGCGTGGTTCGAAATAGCGAATTCAAGAAATTATTATTTTTTTTATAAAATCGTGATTTACAACAGCGAATTCAGAAGAAATTTTTTTTTTGATAAAATCGCGTTTTGTAAATGAGTTTTATCAAACTCGCTTTAGAATAAATGAGTTTAACTTCACCTAGACTTCACGCGAGATTATTGGAAAAGTGTTTGAACTCGCGATTGTGAACCGCGATTTAGCCTATTTTGGAAATTCTTTCAAAACTAGGCTTAGTTTGGGAATTTCCTTACTATTTTGGCTTATTTAGGGAAATGCCCCGCTAAAATGAGCTGAGTTGGTAGCATGAAAAACAAAAAAAACATGCTCATGTATTGGCTCATAAACAAGGCTCAAAGCACGACTTTCAAAAGCAATGAAAGAGTGAAATATGTGAGAGTATGACAAAAACATATGCACTGAAATCACATGCTAAATGATGCCAAAATATGCAATCATCACATTCACAACATGTTAGAGGCCCTAGAACTTAAAGCTAGTAAGGGCCTTTGCACTACAACCATGCATAACAAGTCTCATATGACCAAGACCACTCAAAACAGAGTTAAAGCATGCTAAATCAGTGGCAAAAACATGTTGGAGTTGAGCTAACACAAGTTAGAATGATAGGCTAAATCATCAAGCATATTAAGTTACTAAGCATGATTATACTTCAAGTGTAAGAAGCAAGTAACAAGTGACCCAACTAGCCAAAAACAGAGTTAAAGCAAGTCAAAAAAGTCACAAAAACATGCTGAGATCAAGCCATGAGATGGTAGAAAAACATGCTCAACTATTAGGCCATCTATACATACAAACAAGATACAAGGAGGGAAGGTTATCCCTTTCTATTTTGGGCCTCAAAACAAAATTTCTACCACTGAAATTCCTTTGAGTTTCAGTGGTTAAAAGGCCAAGCAAAGGATGTTCCAAAAGCTTAGAATGATGGCTCAAAAGGCTTTACAAGCCAAAGAGCCAGGGGTGGAAACCACTCCCTAACCACGCAAGGCTTACACCACCATTTTAAGACCTTAAAAAATAGAACTTTTTAGAGGCTAAAACTAGCTTCAAAGTAGCATACAAAGGTAGCCAAGCAATGAACTAAAACAAGGCTTTAAAAAGGTAAATCCTTACCCTTGAAGCACAGTAACAAAACAGCAAGAAAACAACCAAACTTCTGAGCCAAAACCACTCCAAGGATCTCAAACAAGGCCTTCAAGAACCTTAACTCTAAGGTGAAGGTGTTTGGCTAGGGATGCTAGTGAAAATATGTGGAGAAAGCTCACTTTCAAGCACAAAATATAGAGAGAGATGATTCTAGAGAGAGAATTCTTGCTCAACTCAAACTTTGTAACCCTTTGCATGCATATAGATGAGCTTTATATATAGAAGATACAAAGGCTTCTTGAAGAGATCCAACCATCCATGTGCAAGCAGATGGGCTCATCTGTGCAAACAGCTGTCGAAATATCTGCAAAAATATCTATTGATGCATTGGTGGCTAGAAGGGCTTCATTAATGGCCGGCATGGCGCATCAATGGCCGGCAGGGCAAAGCCCATGGTTGGCAGCTCTCAATGATGGCCGGTAGGCCATCAAGAACATCACTTTGAAAATACCAACACATGGTCCAAATATGAAACAGAATGGAAACAGGGTTTGGAAAGATCAAACCTGGAGCATTCTGCCGCAAAGTTCGAGCGCTCGTTGAGCAATCAGACTCATCACTGGATGTATCTGCGAGAACATCCAAGTCTTGAGGACGGTCAAAAATGGAGTGTCTACAGTGTGCTCTCAGTATATTGCTCGATTTAGTGCTGACACTTTGGAGACCTTTCTTTATTCACTCAACAACGGGGAGATACCAAAGAAGATATTCAATTGTAAGTTAAAACCTACTAAATAATCATCAAATGTCTTAAAATTTCAAACTAGAAGTCTTACTATTCAAATTACTAATGGAATGGTACATGCTAATCTCTTTAGAGATTTTATAGCTGTTATACAAAACTGGACTAAATTTGCCAATTTTACAAGTGTGCAAATTGGGTTGGGTAAAGTTAGGCCGAATTCAAGTCGAGCTCAACCTAAAATATACATGTCTGCCAAGATCAAACTAGCATGATTTTAATTCACTATGTTTTCCCTGAGATCTAAATTATTAAGTATATGGCCTTTTCTATTAATGTCAACTAAATTAGGTCATACTCAGAGTTCAAATGCAATTCTTTAGTTAAGTCACTTTCAATTTCATTATCTGTTATTGTTATTTTACATTTTTTTCCCCCCTTTTCATTTTGGTATATTTATTGGATTTGCTTTTCTGTCCCTCTTTCTGGTTTGTGTGGATTCTTTTCTTTTAGGTATATACCCCATCCTATGAGGCAACCATTTATAGGTGCCAATATTATGCTGAACTCACACCATTATTAGTTAGATGAAAATACCTAACCATAAATATGAACATGTAGATTTGGTTTATATTTGAGCATAAGGTTTTATTAACAGCTTGATACTTTTAATTCCTTAGTTGCATTTTTTGTTGTTGTGATAAACAGGACATTTTGACACATTTAATTTTGCCAACATTCTTATATAGAAATGTGGTTAGAATGTCAGGGATGAAAAGCAAATATAATTACCCTTTAGACAATAAAAATTTAGAAAAGTACATCCAACATGGCAAACATATAGCAAAATAGTGAAGGACCTTACACAATAAATTACTTCAAGGGCTTTTGTTTATTTCTACATCCAACATGTGAAGGGTGATTTTGATTCTTTGAACTAGAAATTTATTTATATTTTCCTTTGAATTATCTATTTTTTGTTATCCTTGTTTCTTAAGCTTAATATCTGAAGTCAGTAAAAACAGCCTTGCAAAATAAAGCAAAGAGAAAGCTAAGACTAGCCCAATCAAAAAAGGTTTTATTTTGATTTAACTAAATGCTTAGAAATCTATGGTATCAACAGATTAATGGTTTGTAATTTGGTGAGAGTTAGAAGTGTTGCTGGCTGCCTATTAATGTTTTAGATGTATGCTGATGTTTCATGTACTCTTCCCCCTCTTCCTTTCTTCCTTTTGAAGTTTTGGTGTGGAAGTCACTCTGTTGAAGTTGTGTATTATATTTTGGTCGTGATTGCATCAACCAATTAAGTCAATTACTAAAATCATCTAGATTTGTGATCAATTTACTATTTTTCTCGTCTCATTAGCCTACTACAGTTTTCAAGGGTGCTTATGAGAGTTTGGGCCTTGATGCTTCTAATGGGAAATTAGTTAGCATGCAGAAGATATGACATCTAATTCAGGTGCACTGCTTTCTTTATGTTTTACTTATAGTTTGCTAATTGCTATTTTGGAAACTTATAATTGCTTTAGTCATGGTTCTCTTTGTAATGCTTGTAACGCAATTGTTTGTGGGTGAATTGAATTAAATGATAGACACTGATGGGTGAGGGCTCAACTATTCCAAGGGATGTTTCGAAGAAAATGTCTTTAGTAATTGGTGCAAGGCGTCACCTTGAATGGGGGCATGAGAAATGTGTCATTGGTACAATACAAAGTCATCCTGCACTGATAATAAATTATTTTTAATGTTTGCTTCTTATCCTAGTATCTAATAATTCATTAGTGTACTTTCAGCTTTGAAACTTGTACTCTTGTACTCCTAATGTATAATTCTGGTGCTTCAAATTATCTGTTTGGATAATATATAAGGTAAAAAAAGCTAAAGTGTTTGAGAATGGCTTCTTGGATTTTTACGAAAAAATAAGCAAAAAAGTAGAGATAATGGGAAGGTATTTTTGACTTTTTAAAAATTTCTTGATCATTTCTTAATACCTCAAGAAATATTTTTGTTCCTGAGTCGTTGATTTTTGTACTTATGTGAAGTTTCATTTGTCATGCAGACAATAAATGCAACAGGGTTAGTTGTTTCAGCTATTGTTGCAGGTTTAGGTGCCTTAACACATATATTGGGCACCCTCATCCCTGTGATATGAGCAAGTGGATTTGTTACAGCTGCGGCTACAACTGCTATAGGAACTGTTGTTGGTAGTTTTAGATAATCTCTTAATAGTTCATGGTGATTTTGTATATTCCGACGTGAGGGGTCTTGCTGTATTTAATGCTACAGTAGCCTCATTAAATGGTTGATGTGTGGATGCAATAACTTTGCAGGATCTTTGTCTGCTTACGTGGTTGATTCCCTACCTGACAAGTGTTTGAATGCTATTGGTCCTGGGCCAGTATTGGCTTCTCAGAGTTATTGGGCTGACTAGGCTTTAATTCTTGCGCTGTGAGCTGGGCCTTGAGCCGTGGGTTGAGCCCCCTTGGGTGCCCATCAGTATCAATATATATTAATTGACCATTGGGATAGAGTATTACTCCAAAAATACCTACTAGTTTTTTTTTTTCTTGACCTAATGAAGTTACTGCCATAATTACAACACTACAAAAAAAAAAAAAAAAAAACTTCCTCCATCTCAATATTGTACTTAGGCATTCGTGCTTTAGGCCTGTAAAAATGGAAGTATCTATTGCTTTTCGTTATTCATGTTTATATATCTGTATGCACATAGATGTGTTGTGTTATATTGTTGGAGGTGTTCTTTTGCCCTTATGCCTAAGGCGAGGGAAGGTGGTGGACATGCTGATGGGTTTATACGTGTAATGAGTTGTGGTGTAAGACTGGATTATGACTAGAACGTGTGATTATCATTTTAGATGAAGATTAGAATGAGTGAATGATTGATTGTTTTAAAACTTTTCTCTTGAGTAAAGATAATTCGAAGAATTTCTTTTGAATCATAATTGGTGAGGTGAAAAATGAATTTTTGATAAGAAACTGTATATATATATGTTTTATTTTGATATACAATTGTCACACTATGTATATAGTATGATATAGTGCATTCATGATCATAGCTATCTGTATATTATTATTGTTTAGGATCATTTTGGATCTTTATTGGATTTTATGTACATCACATGTTGCTAATCATTTTTCAGGTATTCGTTGAGAAGTGGTTCAAGGTCGAAGGATCTTTTTTCTAATTGTTAGCCAATGGGCCTTATACTTATTGGTAAAACACTATTGTTGTAAAAGGGTTAATCCATTTTTTTTATTGAATTAATGTAAGCTTGCGGGCATTTATTTTAATTGTAATCATTTTGCATTCAATGTATATACTAGGGGTGCTCAGCGGATATACCGATCCACCTAAACCGACCGAATCAATCTGATCCGATCCGCTGCATTTTGGATGGATATGCGATGACAAGCGGACGGATACAGATTGATTTTCTCCAATTCACCTAGTTTTGGCTGGATGGCAGATTAGAGGTTTCTAGGATGGAACTGAACCGCGAGCACCCCTAGTTTGCAGTCATTGTTAAGATAGAGGTTTATTGGATTATTATCCATTTTTGTAGTCATTATTAATGGACAAATTTGATTGTTATCCCAAAAAAAAAAAAAAAAAAAAATTTATGGGTTTTACTATGTTGAAAGTTTGTAAGATATAAACCGGTAAACCAATTCGCATCCATTTGTCAATCCGCCAATCCTCTCAATCTGCATCCGCCAATCCGACAGACGATTGCGGATTGATTTTTTCTAATTTGCCTAATTTTTGATGAATAACAGATTGAATGTTCCTGGGCCGCAACCGAACCACAAGCACCCTTAGTATATATGAATGAGAGAATTTCCATTTATCTATTGATGTTAATGTATATAATCTCTGTTTGTTATTAATGAAATTGGATTATTGTTGCACCTGAATTTTGTCTATTCTATTCAAAATGAATTAGGACTTTATGCAGCGAAAGAAATACGACCAATAGCTAAGGAATGCAATCAATAGCTAAAACTCAAACGGTAGGATTTTAAAGAAAAATTTGAGTCACCATCTAACATAAAATTCAAGTGCGCTAGGTCACCTAAAATTGTCAAAATTTCTCAATCTTATTTTGGAAAACATATTTTTATACAAATTTGAATTTGATAGTGACTTCCATTTTGGTCTTAAAAAAATTAGAGATGAGCTCGGGGGTTTATTGTTATGGGTAGGGAAGGTGTTGGGGGTTTATTGTTATGGGTAGGGAAGGTGTTAGGTACCATAAACTACCCTTACGGTATCGTGTTTCCAAATCTATTGATTTCTTTGCTGAGGGATCTACCTTTGAAAAATATTTATAACGGTAAAAGTAAAATTTAAGAATTTAATACGATAAATGATTAGTGGAATTAGTGGTAAAGTGTTTACATGTAAATAAAAATATATTTATATATATGTATACATACTCATGTACATATATATATACATTGGGGTTAATTCCATCAAATATATATATTCATATATTATTTTTACACATGTGTGCATATAAGTATATATATATGTATATGTAAGGGTCAATTTCACCAAAACATATATATACATATTATGATAAATAATATTTATTCTATACATACATGTATATATATATATAGAGAGAGAGAGGTCAATTCCACCAAAATAAATATACATGTATGTTATGACAAGTATCATTTATTCATTTTTTATTTATATATATGTATATATATAGGGGTCAATTCCACCCAAAATATACACACATATATATTATGATAAACATATACATAAGTATAAATAATACAGTAATGACGTAAATATAACAACCCCGACCTGTGATTAACCTATAATCCTTAATTAAGAATGCTTAAAAAGGAATTAAGATGAAATTACGAATTACTCTTGCATTCTATCTGTTCATGGTAGAAATATATGTTCGTGTTTCTGTTTCGATATGCGAATTCTCTATCTTTTCTTTCGGGTTTTTTTTATCGAGGGTCTTTTGTTGGATGAAGATGCTTCTTCATTCTTGGCGTAGGGATCTATAAGGCGTCCTATCTTTATTTCATCTTCAATTAACTCACCTTGAATCATGACGTTCGCAAAGCTTTTGCCAATACTGGCACAAAGTTTATCAGAATAGATCCTTTTGCATGTTTGGATAAAAAGTGAGACAGATTCTGAATCTGATAATGGTGGGTTCACTTGTGTAGCTGCTTCTCTCCATCTGAGGGCGTGATCTTTGAAAGATTCTTTCAGTTTCTTAGTCATTCTCATTAATAAGCTTTGATTAATGCACAAATCGCAATTGTGCTTATATTGCTTAATAAAGGCATGAGCCAATTCTATCCAAGACCAAATTCAGTGCATTTCCAGCCTTGCGAACCATTGAAGTGCAGGCCCCGTTAAGTTGTGTTGGAACGATTGCATGAGAAGTTTATCATTACTTGTATAGCCACAAAGTGACCCGGCATAGAGCTGCAAATGAGCTATTGGATTTCCCGTGCCGTTGTACTTGTAAAACTCTGGCATCTTGAATTTAGATGAGAGCTGGAAATTTGAAGAGAAGCATAATTCGCTGAAGTCAGTGTTTCCATATACGTCGGTGCCTTGGAGGGTTTTCAATGCTTCCTTTATATTTTGGATTTTTTAGGTAATAGTTCAGTCGATGACCAGGGTAAGAGTTGGTACATTATGAGGATGAGGTGGCTCGGGATCGTTGCTTTCATATCGCCATGAAGAGGATGGCCTTGTGCCGATGGAACTGTATGGAAAACTTGATGAGGTATTGTTGGAATGTTAAATTGTGCAGTAGAAATGACTTAAGTTGTAGTGATAGGCGGAACAACAGGTGGTTGTCTAGTTGGGAGCACTATGGATCTGGCTTGAGCAAGGTTGTTGGAATGAGTAATTGCTGGAGGAACATGGAGAGCTAATGAAGCTTGCGAGGATATGAAAAGTTGTATCATCGAATGGAGATCCTTAATCTGGTGCTTCAGTTCATTGAACTCGGATTGTGAGACCATGTCTGGATCTGCTTGAAAATGTGATTCGACTAGATCATGGTCCATCTCTTGCAAGGGGGATATGGATTGGGTTATGATCATCCTCTGTGGTGGAGGATTGACTGGTTACTTCTTCTTGCATTCGGGACCAATATTGCCTGTGGGTGGCTGGGTAGCTCAAAGGAATGAATCCTGCGTAAAAGAATTTATCATCCATTAAAAAAAAAAGAAAAGATATGCTATCTAGAAATCAAGGTAGATCCACTTCAGAAATCAATAGAGGAAATTGGTTACAGCCAAAACCCTTTATAGTCCCTAGTGGAGTCGCCAACTGTCGCACTCGGATTTTGTCCATCCTATTCAAAATGAATTAGGACTTTATGCAGTGAAAGGAATACGACCAATAGCTGAAACTCAAACTGTAGGATTTTAAAGAAAAATTTGGAGTTACCACCTAACATAAAATTTAGGTGTGCTAGGTCTCCTAAAACTGTCAAAATTTCTCAATCTTATTTTGGAAAACATGTTTTATAAAAAAATGAATTGATAGTGACTTCCATTTTGGTCTTAGAAAAATTAGTGATGCGCTCGGGGGTTTATTGTTATGGGTAGGATAGGTGTTAGGCACCTTACACCGCCTTTATGGTACTGTGTTTCAAAATCTATTGATTTCTTTGCTGATTGATCTACTTTTGAAAAATATTTATTACAGTAAAAGTAAAATTTAAGCATTTAATATGACAAATGATTAGTGGAATTAGTGGTAAAGTGTTTATATGTAAATAAATAAACACATATATATATATATATAGGGTTAATTCCATCAAATATATATATTCAGATATTATTTTTACATATGTATGTGTATAAGTATATGTATATATATGTAAGGGTCAATTTCACCAAAACATATATATACATATTATTATAAATAATATTTATTCTACACATACATGTATATATAGATATAGAGGTCAATTCTATCAAAATATATATACATGTATAAATATCATTTATTCATTTTTTATTTATATATATGTGTATATATAGGGGTCAATTTCACCGAAAATGTATACAGATATGTATAAATAATATAGTAATGACGTAAACATAAAAAAAATGAAATAAAATAGATTAACTTGAATGGAATAAAGAAAATAAATGGATAATATAAATATTGTTCAATTTGTTTATGTAAATATCCACCAGCAGGTTAAAAAAATGAAAATATCTTTTTTTTTTTGAATTGAAAAAAAAATCAAAATATCTAACACATTCTTTTTCTCACTCTAATTTTTTTTTTATTTTATTTTAAAATTTCCTTCACTATCCTCTCTTCCTACTCTTTCTTTACTTCTCCAATTTTTCTCTCTTCTGATCTCCCCTCTCTCTTGAGCTCTGCCTCATTTGGCATAGAGAGAAGTTATGGTAGTGATGATGATGTTGGGTATAAAAAAAATTAAAAATGAAATGATGATGATGATAATGATGTTGGGTACAAAAAAATAAAATAAAAGAGCAATGATATATTTCTCTAATTTTGGAACTTTAATTGAGCTCTAATGATGTGGTAGGGAATAAAAAAAAATAAAAAAATAAAACCAAAGCCAAAACATCACATCACAGTGGGGTCCACTTCCATCATAGCTTATTATAGCTCTTTTATTAGAGCTCCCAATCATTTTTCAAAATAAAAATGAAATAATGATGATGATGTCAGGTGGAAATTATCTCCAGTAATAATTTAGACCCCACAAAACATCACCCTCACAAACCCCACTCACTTGTGATTGGTCCAAGTAAGAAGGAGAAGAAAAAAAAAAAATACAAATACATCATCTGTCCACATCACTGTAGAGGTGGTGGGGGTCTCCCCAAAATGGGGTCCCAAACATTATTCAATTATCTCCATTGTTTTCATTATTTTTTTTTATTATTTATATATATATATATATATATTATAAAGCTTTTTAGAATTTATTCAGTGTAGCTGAGGCACACGAATTCCTTCATTTGGGCAGTTGAAATATGATGTTGATTTGATGGACGCCATGTGGCAATTCTCCATTGGTTGGACATGAATGGGAGGAATCTTCAAACACATGGAATAAAATCCCATTTAGCTCTAGTGACAAGTTGTTGATGAAGAATAATCATGTGTGATGTAGACATATGACAACTCAAATTAGTAGTTAAGATATGCATGATGAAATACACCATAAATTCATGTCCAAAGATTTTTGGGCATTTTGGATCCAACGGTGACTTCAATTTCTGCAAATTCCTTTGACTTGGAGGAAAATGGAATATCAACAGTTGTCCCTCTTTGTATAATTCTGTTTGATCAAGATTATACAAAGATTGGAAGTAAGACACATTTTGCTCCAAGAATAAACACCGAACATATCTTTTTCTTTTTTCCTTTCTTTTTTTTTTTTTCCGTATTTTCTTTATTTTCTTTTCTTCCCTGTTCCACTGCTGAGGCATCAAGTGCCTTTCTTTTCTCTTTCTTCATCTTCTTATTCTTCTTTCTCTATCGAGTGTTGTGTCTAGCTCTCGCAATTTCAACAACTGCAGCATCTAATGATGACATAGTTGGCCTTGATTTTGCTTCCATTGACTGTCTCGAAATGAAAAATGGGAAAATTATTTATAGCAAATAGAGGCCTCGATTTCTTTTTGCTATAAATTAACATCTCCCTTTCACTTTTTCTCTTACAAAAATAAAAAAAACAAAAAAAATCAACTCAAATGAACTTTTTATTCCTTGGTTAAAATAACCAAAAAAATCAAGCCACTATATTAATAGGTTGTGGAAAACAAAAATAAATTAAAAAGATAAGATGTCTGATATTAAAAAATATATAATTTATTGTAAATTATTTAGGTACAAGAGAAATGTTAATATATTAGTTGGACGTGGGAAATATATAATCTATAGCAAATCATTTAGGTGCAAGGGAAATGTTAATTTATATTAACATATACTAATATAATTTTCAATGCATCATTTTTTAAATAAAAAATGATATACAAGTTCATTTTATAAATTTATTTTTTAAATTTAGTAATGTGTAAGTAATATGATTGATTGATGATTGAGAAGATATGAAAAAAAAATATTACTTTAAATATCATAATTGATTATCACATCTTTACATTTAAAATTAAATTAAATTTTTAAATTTATACAGCAATGGCCTATCCAAAAATAAATTAGTAGGTTGTGGGGTTTGAAAATGTAAAAAGTGAGTAGATGGGGGAGTAGAGGATAGACCACCCAACATCTCTTACATCTCCAGGCCCTCAATAAATATCTCGATTTGCTAGAGTTTTTGCTGATTGATTTACTCTTATTGCGAAAAAAAAAAAAAAAACATATAGAAATCGTAGAAGAAGATGGCAAAGAAGAGATGTAGCATTGCCTTCTCCGCAACCTAACAACCACCGGTGTTGCTGGACTATTTGAATATACAAATTAAATAAATAATTAAGTAATAATTATTTTACAATTTCAAATATTTTGTTTGTGAATCTTTAAGTGCAAACTAAATATTATTTTAGGATCTTTTAATTAATTTTAAAACCTAAAATAAATTTATGGTGAAAGTCTTTAATTCAGAGGCAATATTTATTATTTAAAAAAAAAATAAAATAGAGAAGAGGGTGTGACTTGAACTCTAGACCACAATTTGATAAATAATGGTCTTACCATTTGAGTTGCTTACAACATATTTAAACATTTTGTATATTATTTATTTATTTGACCTACACATGCTTTGGGTGTGCCCAACTACTAGTATTAAATAAAATATGGAAAATGACTCGTAGCTCGAATTCGGTGGCCCGAATTCGGCTCGAAACCCAAAACGACGTCGTTTTGGGTTTCGATTTTTTTTTTTCCTTTTCTTTCTTTCTTTTCTTCTTCTTCGTTGAACACAGGAGAAGAGCAGAGAAAGAAGAGAGGAGAAGAGAAAGAGGAGGAGAGAGGGAGAAAGAGAGAGGAGGAGAGGAGATCGTCGCAGCACCACCGCCGTCGCCTCGCCGCCGCCGATCGTCACAGCACCACCGCCGTCATCTCCTGCCCCGCCTCCGCCTCCTCCTTCCCCTGTGATTATGCCCCCTCCAGTCCTCCTCCTTCCTCCTCCTCCTCCTCCTTCTCCTTCTTCTCTTCTTCTTCTTCTTCTTCTCTTTTTCTTCTTCTCCGAATTCGAGCCTCCAAATTCGAGCTACCTATTGGAACCGATAAAATATACACAAAATCCTACCTTCTTATTTGTTCATCACAAGTTAGCAATATCCGTGAGAGGGAGGAGCCGCGGGGGGGGGGGGGGGAGGGGGGAGAAGAGAGAGAGAGAAAAAAAAGAGATTTGAGAGAAACTTTTAGCAACATTGGTGGTCAACAACTCTAAGGTATTGTCCTATTTTATTATATTTATATGTTGTGATGATTCATGTGTGTAATCTGCTTGTTGTTGGGAAGGAATGGGAGAAACGGGTGTGTTGTTTGGGTGCCAAGTCAATGGTTGGTGATGAGAAATAATGGGTATAATTCTTAGTTCAAAAACAATTCTGTACAGAACCACAAAATTTAAAAATCGAGGAATTATATCAAATAGATGAATTTTGAACTGAAATTTTTAAATTAGATTAATTACATGTTGATATGCATATCAAAATTTTCTCATAATTTTTGGGTGTCAAAATCTATATTAACTGGTGTGTTCAAATCTGTCCAGAAAATTGGTGTAAAAAAGTACCTTCGAAAGTGTCGTTCTCTTTGGGTATAACTCCAAAAATTATCAAATTAGCATCATTAGAACCGGTTATGAGTCTAGTTTCTTACATTTTTGGCCTTGAATTGATTTCTCTTGTATACTAAGAGAACCATTATTTTCTTTAAAGTGCTGCAGAAAGTGACCTATATGGATATAATTAATTGTAAATAATTATTTTGTTAAGCAAATCAAGTAAAACCAATTGGGTTTGAAGCTTAGGATGTATTAGTTGATATCTAGAGGGTTTTGGAATTTTTTGAACAGTGTGGAGTGGGTTTTGTAATTTTCAAAGTTAGCGAATAGATTGGAAAAGCTTGTTTAAAATTCTATTTTATCTTAAAATTACTTTTAATTAAGTTTTGATTTGAACCCATGTCTTGGGGGTGATTTTAGACCTTGAACCTTGAAGAACATGAACTTAGGTATTATTTAAGAGTAACGGTGAGTGGGGTTTGAGCTGTGTTAGTGCGCTTTAGTGTGGGGTACTCAGTTATTATTCTTTGTAGTATTTTTAAATTATTAGTGACGTGTAGTTTTCATACTTGGTTCAGGGCACTAGTTAGACTTTCATACTCTATTCGATGATTATATTATTTCATTTTCAGGTGTGTAGTTGCATGCTACATATTTTTATAAATGTTCCCCTACCATGAACTATTGGAAAAATTAAATTGTTGTTTCGGGACTAAATTGTTTTGATAAATTATTATATTATCAATGGAATTAAATTATTTTTGAAATATGTGTGAACTTAGCATACTGTAAACTATTTGTTATGGTCTCATGTTTATAATGGTGAACTACCATGTTTTGCGAAACTGAATTGTATTGATTATTGGGACCATCTATATATAAAAGTCCAGGAAAATTATTCCACTGTGTGTGGTGACTATAACAACCCCATCGCGTAACACTTTAAATTTAATTAATGACAGAGATTTGAATTTAATGACCTACTATTTTGATTTAATTTGGGAATTATGGAAATTATGGAGACTGATTTGCATGATTTTATGGAAGATTTATTTTGGAATTAGAATTTGAAAGCCTAAGTGGTTCAAGAAAGAATAATTAATGTGTTGCCTTCTTTTAATTTCGAGTATCAGACCATATGGGGGTTTAATTAAATATTTGATTCAAATTTGTAAAATTGAGATTTGATTAATTGGGTTCAAATTGGAGTTACTTACGTTATGAGGAGCGAAAATTAAGGTTATTGTGGATGAAATTTATTTATGAGGTATTTAATTTGAGTATATAATTTATTACTGGAGACCTAGAGCTGACCTGAAATTGAGGGCCTTACTTATGTGAGAAATCACAATTAATGATGAGAATAAGCTTGATTTGATATTTAGAGCCGTTTGGGAGTTTGATTAAAAATCTCATTCGGATGGATAAATTTAAATATAATTAATTGGGCTCTAATGGAAGTCAAATTAGGTTAATTAAATTATGTGGGTTTTATGATTAGTCATGATTTTATGTTGTTGATGTGGAATTGCATGTTTAAGGATGTGCATATTAAGGATTTGAAGTTGTATCTGTTAGTTATAAGAAAATATGTTGAAATTGTAACCTTTGGACTGAAAATTGAAAGCCTTAGAGGCGTGATAAATCGAAACCGACCACATATTTGTGATCAGCATGATTTTTAGAGCCATTTGGGAAATTTAATTAAAAATTGATTTCGTTTGATTCGTAAGAATGCGTTTGGCTTTTCTTAATTGTGACAAACTTATATATAGATATATTTATATATATATGATATATGATATATGAGTTGAACTCATCACTTTTGAGCCCAAAAATATCTGAGAAAGAGGGAGAGACACGAGAGAGCGAGAGAGAGAGAGAGAGAACTTAAAGAGAAGAAGGGAGAAAGTGTAGGAATAAAAGAGGAAATCCAAGATTTAGCTTGAATTTGCCATGATTATGCAAGAACAAGTGGTGTTAAAGGCTTAAGGTAAGATTTCTCCTCTTAATGCTTGAAGATCATAAG
Organism: Camellia lanceoleosa; assembly: GCA_025200525.1. Taxonomy (NCBI): domain Eukaryota; kingdom Viridiplantae; phylum Streptophyta; class Magnoliopsida; order Ericales; family Theaceae; genus Camellia; species Camellia lanceoleosa. Next base: position 86,316,416 of record CM045763.1, read on the forward strand.
CTAATGAGTGAGTTTCATGGATTATATATGATTATATGTATGTGCTTTGTTTCATCAAGCAAGAAAAAGTTGAATCTTTGTACATAGCTTGAATTTAAGTTCACAACTTGATTTCTTGTAGGAGTTTTATGGTTCTTAAAGAGGTTACAGAGGATTTCACCATGTAAGTGAGCTTAGAACTCCCAACCATGTATACTTTATGATTTTGTGTTTTGATCTTCAACCTTGTTCTTGTAAATGGGAAATTGAGTATTGTTTTGGAGTTATGATTTTTGATGGAAGCTAAGGATGTGAAATTTTGGTTTGGGATGTTTTAAAAAAGTGCACTTTTTGACTTATTGGCTTATATGGGTTGGGTTTGGGTTGGGTTTGATGTGATGTGTTAGAGAAGTGATGTGATTTAAATAAGATGATGTGACTTAAATAGGATAGTGACTTTTTGAATTTTTGTATTATTTAGGTTATGCCACATGTGTTAAAGAGTTTTGGGCTTTGATTTACATGAAATTGAAGTTTAATTTTGAAAATGAGGGGTTCCAAGTCAAGAAGCCATTTTCGGACTGATTTTTACCCAGTCCTGCATGCGAGGCCAATAGTGTCCCCCACAAAGTTACATTTTGAAATAAAAGCACGTGCCCTGCACATGCCCTGGATTTCCCGCACGTGCGGATTTGGTCCTGCATGTGCGGTACTCCCCTGTTTCAGCTCAACTTCAAATAAGCATATCTCTCTCATCCGGACTCCATTTTAAGTGATTCTTGAGCCTAAATTCAAGCTCCGGAAGTCTAGTTTCCAATGGTGGTGGTCTCATATCCAAATTCCAAGTATACAAATAGATATGCTCAAATTAGTGAAGGCTGTTCACTATCTATCTACCGATTTCATACTATTTCTTCTTCTAACCCAGTTTCCTTTCGTTTCCTCCTATTTTCCTAGACACGGATTATGACCTATTGAGGACTAATGAGTTTAGAACCAACATAACTAATTCATTAAAGAGTAAAGAAAGGGATCGGTTATATTCATATGTTGTGTTAGGTAATTGTGGTTGTAGGTCAAGATAAGGACATCGTCCAACTGCTACCAGAAGCCCATCACTGTGAGTAATAGTATAGTAAAGATATATTTTTTATTATCTATTTTGATTTATGATTTATGTACGACATGATTCTCTAAATATTTCATTTTATCAAAATGCACAAGTTTTCAAGAAATGCGAATTATTTGTAATATGATATGGTGGGCCCAAGGTCGTTCCGTTTATCCGTTTCGTTTATGCTATGACATGATATGAATTGTTCAGTCTTTAAGACCTTTTGACTTTTGGTATGGAATAAAGTGCTGTACGGAACTAAGTTCTATAGTGGGAGTCACCTCTAGAGTCCGTACGAGTCACCTCTTAGGTCTATACATACATGAATTGGGCCCAAGGAGAGGTGGAGACATGTCGATGTTCCATCTACTTCATGATCAAATACAATGATACGATATGATATATTTCGACCTAAGGTCGTTTTGATATATGATTGGCCCCAAGGCCGTTTTGATATACATGGACCTGAGGTCGTTCAAAACATATGATATGAATTCAAATGTTTTTACATCGCTATATGACTCATGTTACAATGTGTTATTTTATATGCATGAATGGATGTCTAATTTTGAAATGTGCTTTTAACCTTTTGTATAAGTGGGTGTACCACATACCACGTAAAATGTTTTGTAATAGTTTCAAATATGTATTCCATTTGAAAAGGCCTGGATTATGATACGATAAATGTTTGTTTTAAAATGATTTAAGATACGTTTAAGAATTGTGAAATATGTTTTCCTAATGTTAAGGACATCATTCATTAACCTATTTACTTTAATATTACTCACTAGGCGTTAGCTCACCCTTTTATTTTATATATATGTAGGTGAGCCATCGGGGATCAACACTAGAGTTGTATCGAGGTCCACCTCTCTGTCAAGCCACCCAGGAGGTGTCTCTGTAGAGACGCAGATAACTGCCAAGCTTAGTTTTGTTCAGGCTATGATGGCTTTTGTTGTGCATTAGGTTCATATGTAAATTTTGGGTTATGAACTTTTGCCTATACCTATATGTCTTGGATTGTATATACATGAACTGCGTATGTGACATTTGTATATATCATATAATGTTAAGATCCTGGCATTTAAGCACTTCTCAATGGACGTTCTGTTATTATTTTTGGTATCTGCTTCTGCTTCTTAAGGCCCAGTATTTGAATAAATATTATTTTGAAATTTTTTTTTGAGGCCTAAGTACAGGCCGGTCATGGACCAAACTTTTAGGGGCGGGTTTGGGTCGTGACAGTGACTCTGGCCACTAGGGAACAAATCCGGGTTGGGTCGTGATGACTCTAGTACTCAACAATTGTAAGAAAAAGACGTAGGCTAGGCTAGGTGACCTTTAATCAAATCGTCTTAGAGAAAAGGCCTGGGTTGCCGCCCCGAGGATGACTCTTGGTTCGATATTAGATCCAATGGGCTTATTGCCTTGAGAACAGTGTGGCATGTTACTTGTTATTCTTGGTACCTAGAAAATTATTGGTAATCATGTTGTAATCTATTTTAAGTGGAAAATGTCATTTATCATGTTCTTGAGAGACCCAAGTATTTTAATTGTTGAACTGTGGAACCTTATTTTTGAAACAGATTATCTTTATCAAAACTGTATGCCAATCTAGTTTCTGTGATATATATCTTATTTTGGAATTGAATCCGGTTTTCAAAATTGTATTTACTATCTATGTTGCTCACTGAGCTATCAGCTGACTTAGTTGTTTATCACTTCCAGGTGTTAGAAGGACTTAGAGTGGACTCATGGTGTAGGCGGGACTCAATTGCATGGACCTTTAAGACATTCATTTATTTTGTTTTAGATTGTTATGTTAAGTTTGTGCATATTTATTTTTATTTTTATTGAGATTCATTTAGGATTATTTTGATATGTGGGTTGTTTATATCCCATAAGTTTGGATGGTATGGTTTTGCCATTTATACTTGTGGCATGTCACTGGATTGTAGACCTTGTGTGGTAAACTTGGATGGTAGGATTTTTCCAGTGGTTTTGATTTCCTTAGAGATGAAGGATTTTGACGTGATATTGGGGATGGATTTGTTGATGAAGCATCATGCCTCTATTAATTGTTTTAGAAAAAAATGTAGTTTTTGCTATGCCAAGACAACATGTGTTTTTCTTTTAGGGAGATAGGAAAGGGTCTTCTATCTGTTTTATTTGTTCCCTTTAGGCTAACCGAATGTTGAGAAAATGGTGTCATGGTTACTTAGCTTGTGTGGTGAGTACCGAACAGCCAGAGTAGAAGTTAGAGGAGTTGCCTGGAGTGAGGGAATTTGTTGATATTTTTCCAGAGGATCTACTTGGTCTTCCTCCAAATTGTGCGGTAGAATTTTCCATTGACTTGCTCCCAAATACAGCACCTATCTCTAAAACGCCCTATAGAATGGCACCGTTGGAGTTGAGGGTGTTAGAAACTTAGTTACAGGAGTTGCTAGACAAAGGTTTTATTTGGCCTAGCATCTCACCTTGGGGAGCACCAGTGTTGTTTGTGAAAAAGAATGATGGGTCTATGAGATTATGTATTGATTATAGGGAACAAAACAAAGTTACAGTGAAGAATAGGCATCCTTTACCACGCATTGATGATCTATTTGACCAGTTGTAGGGAGCTTAAGTATTCTATAAGATTGACTTGAGGTCAGGCTATCACCAGTTGAAGGTAGGGGATGAGGATGTTCCTAAGACTGCCTTTAGAATCGGTTATGGGCATTATGAGTTCTTAGTGATGCCTTTTGGTCTCACAAATGCACCTGCTATATTCATAGATTTGATGAACAGAGTATTTAAACCTCAGCTAGATAAATTTGTGGTAGTGTTTATTGATGACATTCTAATTTATTTGAGGAGTAAGGAGGAGCATGAGCAGCATTTGAGAGTAGTACTGTAAATCCTTAGGGAGAAGAGACTGTATGCAAAATTTAAGAAACGTAAATTCTGGTTGAGCAGTGTATCCTTTTTGGGTCATGTAGTGAGTAAAGATGGGGTATCTGTGGATAGCACGAAGGTGGCAGCAATCGTTGATTGGCCATGATCTGCTTCTGTGATAGAGGTACGCAACTTTCTAGGGCTTATTGGATATTACAGATGGTTTGTGGAAAGATTCTTCCGTATTGCTTTGCCACTTACCAATCTCACTAGGAAAGGGGTAAAGTTCGAGTGGAATGATGATTGTGAGCATAGCTTCCAAGAGTTTAAAAACAGAGGTTGACATCAGCTCCAATCCGTACCTTACCTACAGATCGGGGTGGTTTTGTGATTTATAGTGATGCTTCATGATAGGGTTTAGGATGTGTGCTCACATAGCATGGGAAAGTGATTGGTTATGCATCCCGACAGTTGAAAGTACATGAGAGAAAGTGATTTTTGCTCTTAAGATCTGACAACATTATTTGTATGGAGAGTCATGTGAGATTTACATTGATCATAAGAGTTTGAAGTATATTTTCACATAGAAGGAACTAAATTTGAGGCAAAGAGGATGGCTTGTGTTGCTAAAAGATTACGATGTGAATATTTTGTATCATCCGGGGAAGGCAAATGTGGTAGCAGATGCCTTGAGTAGGAAGGTCGCAGTTGGAGATAAAGCTGTTTTGTCTATTGAGAGTTGTTTGGTAGAAGACATGAGACGTTTGAGGCTTGAGGTTGTTATGCCTGGTGATAGGGCTTATTGTAGTCAATTGACAGTTCAGTCGACCTTGAGAGAACGGATTCGTTTAGCTTAGGAGATTGACCCTTAGTGTGAGCGTATTAAAGGAGAGATAGCAGAGGGTAAGCATGTAGGCTTGGTTGTTAGTGATGATGGGTTGCTTAGATTCCGTAGCCAAGTTTGTGTTCTGTTGGTGGTGATTTTAGGGAGGAGGTTATAATGGAGGCATATAGTTCTAGTTACAACATTCATCCTGGAAGCACTAAGATGTATTAGGATCTTCATGAACATTTTTGGTGGAATGGTGTTGTAGCTTGCTTTTCGTGCTCTTTTCAAATACGATTAGCTCTACAGTTCGGACTCTCATGGTTCTAAATCTGATTCCACAAGTGCAATGTGAAATAGAAAAACATAAAAGAGTCAAAATCTGGTAATTCTTTTGGAAAATCGATTTTGAATAAAAAATGCCAAAAAATAGACTACTTTGCCAGATACAGAGTCGCCACCTAAATATATTTGAGAAATTTAGGAAACCCGAAAGGCCACTTATCCGTCATCACCAAAGTGTCTCGGCTCGAGAACTTAGGTACGAGAGGGGAAGGTCATAAATTGAGCACCCCACTTGCCCGATCAAAGATCGACCTCTACTAATCATGATGTGATTCTTATTTACATTATATGTTTTTGTTCCGATTATTAGATTAGCATTACTATGTGATGCACACAAGTATAGACTAATTTGCAAAAATTGAAACACTTTGATTTCATGTTTGTTTTGAAAAGTGTTTGAATATGTGCCACTTGAAAAAGTGACCTCATTTATACATTACTCAAATTATTCCAATTCAAGCAATTAGCCTTCATCCACATGCATTCAAACATGTATATCAATTAAGCACTTAGCCTTATGGTAAATATGCAATATGGCAACAATCACACGCATGTGGTATGCTAAAGCAATAAGTGTTGATCTCGTACCCCAAGGCAAACCGAAAGAAAAAAGAGTTAGAAAACATGCATGCCCCTAACTATGCAAATGACTAGTGCAGCACATGCAATATGCAACTTAAATAGGCTCGACTATTAACATGGTATGTGAATCAATTTGATAGCAAGCAGTTTTAAACACGTTTTCAAAGAAGTATTTAAATGACAATGCTTGTTAGAATAAGGAGCCGAACCTTATGCATGGAAGATGAATGGATGCAAATCATGGAAGATGCTAAAAGAAACATGATGCTCTATGCTATCCATCATAAGCGGATAAATAAAAAGGCAAAATATGTGGGGTTGGAAGACATACACATTATTATAAGTTTGCCCTCGCGCAAGAGGGTCCGAATAAATGAATAAGCTAAGCTACTTAACCAATTTTACAACACCGAACTTTACTAACTATTCTAGCTAATTAAATAGTTATAACACACTCTAACTAATTAAACTAACTAATTAGTTACATTACAGAATTAATTAACTAAGTAATTACTTACAAGTTCACTCACAACATACTACTAATAACGAAACAAGTCTAATAGGTCCCAAGGAGCAAGGAAATGGCTTATGCATACACATGAATCTCTCTTGAGAATGCCTCTGCACTGTTTTTACACCTCAGCCTCTGCTCTGCTCTGTGAAGAAAGTCGTACTGCCTAGCTGAAAAAGGTGGTCGGCAGGCCAGAAGAGGTGGCCGCCCGGCCGCCCACTAATAGTGGCTTGCTGCCTAGTAAAGGCGGCCTGCCAGCCACTAATGTTGGGTTTCTCCTACTACAACAGAAAACAAACAGAGCACAAACAGAGCATTCTCAAGGGATATCTGTCCACCCTACCTCTCCTTATCATCAGACAACTCAAAAGAGGGGTAGGCTTGATTTGCAAGCCATCAATCGGTGCAATTTCATTGCGTGATGACATATGAACTAAGGGATACAATTTCACTAAATGCATAATGAAAGAATCACGAACCTCCTCCCTATCATGATATTGATCAAGGGAAGCTGTTGACGTTGACTCTTGAACCATTTTCATCACTAGTTAGTATAAAATGCTTCAAGACTCAATAGGTTCAATTAACGTCCGATTGAACCCCAAACTATTTTATTATCTTGCTTCATTTTATTCCAATTTTAACACCCTTTTAATTACCTTTCCATTCATTAGTCATTTTAGTCCAAAATTGAGCATTAAGTCCACTAATGGAAAGAAGTATCAAACAAAGGGTTGTTTTGGGCATGAGAGAGATGTCATACTATTGGTAATGAACCTCCGAAGAGATTAAACCATTAAGCACAACGATCTCTATCTCAAGCTTAAATAAACAATCGGTTTGAAACGACTCTCAAAGCAAGGAAGAAGCTAAGAAATGAGAGAAGTACAGAGATGATTAGAGATGAATAAAAGTATGGAAAGCTTGGAATAAATGCTATAAGCTCAAATAGGTTGGTGTCTAATGCCTAAAACACCAAACCTATGAGGACCGTTACACTACAAGCATGCAATACAAAGCATAAATGACATGAACAACTTAAAACAATCCTAAAATAGATAAAACAGTGCTGGAATTAAAGTCAAAAGAGCTAAAAGAGTAAGCTACAATAATGGAGAAATTAAGCTACTAAACAAGCCAAAGGACGGGTGGCTAGCCCCTCCATTTTTGGGACTTAAAAACCACCTTTTTTAGCCTCTGAAAACCTCTGAAAATCAGTGGTAAAAAGGTCAACAAAAGTTAATGAAAAGGTGGGAAACACAAGGGCAAGAGCCTAGAAGACAAGGTTCAAAGAAGGGTGATCCACCCCTCTACCTTTAATGGTTTTAAACCACAAGTTTTAGCCCACAAATATAGGTGAAAAACAACCCAAAAAAAAGTAATAAATGATAGAAATAAATAGGGGAAAGAAACTTGAAGTTGTACCTCTTGTAGAGGAATGATCATTTTGAATTATAAACCACTAATTCCACAACCTCAAGAGCTAAAATACAAGCTCAAACACCTCAGCAAAGAACCCTCAAGGTTTGGTTTAGAGTGTCTAGGCAAAGGGTATAGAAGTTGCAAAGGAGAGAGAGAAATGTGAGAGAGAAATATTTTTCAAAACTTTTGCTCCCCTAATTTTTCTAACCCTAGTTTTTGAGAGAGAGTCGTCTATATATAGAAATATATCGGACTATCTCGGAAATATCCATACAGATATAGTTAAGGCAGTGCATGCATTTGTGGAGACAGTTGGCACAGTTGGCAAAAAGATCTAAATTTCTACACAAGTGGGCGGTCGGCCACTAATAGTGAGCGGCAGGCCACTAGTGGGTCTGCTAGTCTCTTGGATGGTCAGGCTTGAAAAACTACTGTTTTGGTCAAAAAACAAGACATAAGGTTTGTAGGTTCAAAGCTGAGGTTTCCCGTTGAGGAAATCGAGCATTTGGACAAGCGTACAAATCATCATTGGGTGATCAAATTGGTGGTACCCAAGTCGAAAGGGTCAAAAATGGGGTGTATACATGTATGAAGGGAGATATTGCAGAATTTGTGGCTTAGTATTTGGTGTGTCAATGGTTAAAGTAGAACATCAGAAACCCGCGGGAAAACTACAACCCTTACCTATACTAGAGTGGAAGTGGGATCATGTTACCATGGACTTCATATGTGGATTACCTCGTACTAGTAGTAATCACGATGCGATTTGGGTAGTTGTTGATAGATTAACTAAGTCAGCACATTTTATTGTAGTTTGGATGAACTATTCTCTAGCTCGATTTGCACAGTTGTATATGAAGGAGATTGTTAGATTACATGGTGCACCTGTGTCAATAGTGTCAGATCGGGACCCTTTTTTTATGTCTAAGTTTTGGGGTGCATTACAGCCAGCTATGGGTATTCGGTTATATTTTAGTTTAGTTTATCACCCTCAGACAGATAGGCAATTGGAAAGGACTATTCAAACCTTTGAGGATATGTTGAAGGCTTGTGCTTTAGAGTGGAAAGGTAATTGGGATGATTGTTTGCCACTCATGGAGTTTGCATATAATAATAGTTATCATTCTAGTTTGGGAGTAGCTCCTTATGAGGCTTTGTATGGGAGGAAGTGTAAGTCTTCTTTGTGTTGGTATGAGGTTGGTGACAAGCAAATGTTTGGTGGAGGATGCTACACAGAAAATTATCACCATCAGAGAGAAATTATTGACTGCTCAAAGTAGACAAAAAAGTTATGCTGATCATCATAGGAGAGATTTAGAGTTTCATGTCGGGGATATGGTATTCTTGAAAGTATCACCATGGAAAAGAGTTATCAAGTTTGGAAAGAAAGAAAAGTTGAGTCCTAGATACATTGGACCATTTGAGGTATTGGAGAAGGTTAGTGAGGTTGCGTACCATGTTGCTTTAGCCCCTAGGTTGGTAGGAGTGCATAATGTGTTTCACGTGTCTATGTTGATGAAATATGTGCACAGTCCGTCGCATATGATAGATTATGAGCCGCTTCAGATTAGAGAGGATTTTTTGTATGAGGAGATGCATGTTCAGATTTTGGATTCGAAAGAGAAAATGTTGCGTACAAGGCCATTAAATTGGTTAAGGTAATGTGGCGTGATCATGTAGTTGAAGAGGCGACTTGGGAACGCGAGGATGAGATGCGTAAGAAGTACCCACATCTATTCTTATGATTTACTCAAGTTAGTTTCGAAGACGAAACTTTTCTTTTAGGGGGGGAGAATATGAGAACCCGAATATACAAATCAAATAAATAATTAAGTAATAATATTTTACAATCTCAAATATTTTTCTTGTGAATCTTTAAGTGCAAACTAAATATCATTGGAGGGTCTTTTAATTAATTTTAAAACTAAAATAAATTTATGGTGAAAGTCTTTAATTTAGAGGCAATATTTATTATTTAAAAAAAAAAACTAAAGAGAGAAGGGAGTGTGATGTGAACTCTAGACCACAATTTGATAAATAATGGTCTTACCATTTGAGTTGCTTACAACATATTTAAACATTTTGTATATTATTTATTTATTTGACCTACACATGCTTTGGGTGTGCCCAACCACTAGTATTAAATAAAATACACACAAAACCCTGCTTTCTTATTTGGTCATCACAAGTTAGTAGCAGTCGTGAGAGAGAGAGAGAGAGAGAGAGAGAGATTTGAGAGAAACTTTTAGCAACATTGGTGGTCAACAACTCTAAGGTATTGTCCTATTTTATTATATCTATATATTGTGATGGTTCAAGTGTGTAATCTTCTTGTTGTTGGGAAGGAATAGGATAAACTGGTGTGTTGTTTGGGTGCAAAGTCAATGGTTGGTGATGAGAAATAATGGGTGTAATTCATAGTTCAAAAAGAATTCTATACAGAACCACAAACTTTAAAATCAAGGAATCATATCAAACGGATGAATTTTTAATTGAAAATTTTACAGTAGATTAATTACATATTGAATTGCATATTAGAATTTTATCATAATTTTTGGGAGTCAAAATCTATATTAACTGGTGCGTTCAAATCTGTCTAGAAAGTTGGTGTAAAACAATACCTTCGAAAGTGTCATTCTCTTTGGGTATAAATCCGAAAATTATCGAATTAGCATCATTAGAACCGATTTTACAAGTCTAGTTTCTTAAATTTTTGGCCTTGTATTGATTGCTCTTATATACTAAGAGAACCATTAATTTCTTTAAAGTGTTGCAGAAAGCGACCTGTTTAGATATAATTAATTGTAAATAATTATTTTGATAAGAAAATCAAGTAAAAACAATTGGGTTTGAAACTTAGGATATATTAGTTGATATCTGGAGGGTTTTGGAATTTTTCGAACAGCGTGGAGTGGGTTTTGTAATTTTCAAAGTTAGCGAATAGATTGGAAAAACTTGTTTAAAATTCTATTTTATCTTAAAGCTACTTTTAATTAATTTTCGATTTGAACCTATGTCTTGGGTGATTTTAGACCTTGAAGAATATGAACGTAGGTATTATTTAACAGTAACGGTGAGTAGGGTTTGAGTGGGGTTTGAGTTGTGTTAGTGCGCTTTAGTATGAGGTACTTAGTTATTATTCTTTTTAGTATTTTTAAATTAGTAGTGACATGTAGTTTTTATACTTAGTTCAGGGCACTAGTTAGAATTTCATACTCTATTCGATGATTATATTATTTCATTTTCAGGTGTGTAGTTGCATGCTACATATTTTATAAATGTTCTCCTACCTTGAATTATTGGAAAAATTAAATTGTTGTTTTGAGACTAAACTGTTTTGATAAATTATCATATTATCAATGGAATTAAATTATTTCTGAAATATGTGTGAGCTTAGCATACTGTAAACTATTTGTTATGGTCTCATGTTTATAATGGTGAACTACCATGTTTTGCGAAACTGAATTGTATTGATTATTGGGACCATTTGTATATAAAAGTCTAGGGAAATTATTCCACTGTGTGTGGTGACTCTAGCCACTAGGGAACAAATCCGGGTTGGGCTGTGATGACTCTAGTGTTCAACGATTGTAAGGAAAAGACCTAGGCTAGGCCAGGTGACCTTTAGTTGGATCGTCTTAGAGAAAAGGCTCGGGTTGCCACCTCGAGGATGACTCTTGGTTCGATATTGGATCCAATGGGCTTATTGCCTTGAGAACAGTATGGCATGTTACTTGTTATTCTTGGTACCTAGAAAATAATTGGAAATCATGTTGTAATCTGTTTTAAGTGAAAAATGTCATTTATCATGTTCTTGAGAGACATGAGTATTTTAACTGTTGAACTGTGGAACCTTTTTTTTGAAACAGATTATCTTTATCAAAACTATATGTCAATCTAGTTTCCGTGATATATATCTTATTTTGGAATTGAACCTTGTTTTCAAAATTTTATTTACTATCTATGTTGCTACTCACTGAGCTATCAGTTGACTTAGTTGTTTATCATTTCCGGGTGTTAGAAGTACTTAGAGTAGACTCATGGCGTAGCGGGGACTCAATTGCATGGACCTCTAGGACATTCATTTATTTTGTTTTAGATTGTTATGTCAATTTTGTGCATATTTATTTTTATTTTTATTGAGGTTCATTTATAATTATTTTGATATGTGGGCTGTTTATATCCCATAAGTTTGGATGGTATTGATTATTTATACTTGTGGCATGTCACTAGATTGTAGATCTTGTGTGGTAAACTTGGATGGTAGGATTTTTCCAGTGGATTTGATTTCTTCAGAGATGAAGGATTTTGACGTGATATTGGGAATGGATTTGTTGATGAAGCATCATGCCTCTATTAATTGTTTTAGAAAAAGTGTAGCTTTTGCTATGCTAAGACAACATGTGTATTCTTTTCAGGGAGATAGAAAAAGGTCTTCTATCTTTTTTATTTCTTTCCTTCAGGATAACGAATGTTGAGGAAAAGGTGTCACGGTTACTTAGCTTGTGTGGTGAATACCTATAGACATTCTATTTTTGATTGCCCTTATGACTTGGGTGCTACTGAGTGATCACCCGATGATGAATTTGTATACATTTGTCAAATGCTCGAATTCCTTAGCAGGAAGCCTCAGCTTTGAGCCTAAAAAACCTACAAACTTTGCACCTTTTTTTGGACCAAAACAGTAGCTTTTCAAGCTAGACCATCTGAGACCTGCAGGCCCACTAGTGGCCGGCTAGCCACTTATGCAACAACCAAGTATTTTTAGCCAGTTGTCTCCACAAGTGCATATATCATTCCAGTTGTATTTGGTTGGATATTTCTGAGGGTACCTTTCATATATTTCTATATATAGATGACCTTCTCTTATGATATAGGGTTAGAAAATTTTGATTAGAAAAATTTGTGGAGCAAAGTTTTAAAAAATATTTCTCTATCTACATTTCTCTCTCTCCCTTGCAACTTATATACTCTTTACCTACACTCCCTAAACCAAACTTGGAGGGTTCTTTGCTGATGTGTTTGAGCTTGCATCTTAGCTCTTGAGGGTGTTGGATTGGTGGTTTACAACTCAAAAGGGTCATTTCTCTTCAGGAGGTATACATCCTAGCTCTCTTGCATTATTTCTTTCCTATCTTTTTTTGCTGTTTTTGGGCTGTTTCGCACCTATGTTTATGGGTTGAAACTTGTGGCTAAAAGCTACCCAAGGTAGAGGGGTGAACCACCCTTCTTTGTACCTTGCATCCTAAGCTTTTGCCCTTGTGTTTCCTATCCTTTCATTTGCTTTTTTTTTTTTTTTTAAAATGCTTTTTACCATTGATTTTGAGAGTTTTTTAGAGGCTAAAAATCATGTTTTGAGGTCTCAAAAGTGGAGGAGTTAGCCACCCCTCCCTTGGCTTGTTTACTAGCTTAAATTCTTTATTATTGTAGCTTACTCCTTTAGCTCTTTTGACTTCAATTCCAACACTGTTTTAGCCTATTTTAGGACTATTTTAAGTTGTTCATGTCATTCATGCTTTGTTTGATAGGCTTGTAATGTAATGGTCCTCATAGGTTTGGTGTTTTAGGCCTTAGACACCAACCTATTTGAGTTGATAGCATTTATTTAGTTCTTTCCATACTTGTGATCATCTTTAATCACCTTTGCATCTCTCTCATTTCTTGGCTTTTCATTGCCTTGAGAGTTGTTTCAACCGATTCGTTGTTTAAAGCTTGAGATAGAGATCATTGTGCTTAATGGTTTAATCTCCTTGGAGTTTTATTACCAATGGCATGACATCTCTCTCATGCCCAAGACAACCCTTTGTTTGATACTTTTCTCCACTAGTGGACTCAATCTTCATTATTGGACTTAATTGACTAATGAATGGAAAGGTAATTAAAATGGAGTAATGAAAATTGGGGCTAAAATGGAATATGCTAACAATATGGTTTGGGGTTCAACCGGACGTTAGTTCAACCGGACGTTTGGGCTAAAATGGAATAAGATAACAAAATGGAATAAGACAAAATGGGTTCAATCGGATGTTAGTTGAACCCATTGAGTCTTAGGCCATTTCATATTTACTAGTGATGATAATGGTTTGAGAGTCAATGTCAACCACTTTCCTTGATCAATCGCATGATAGGGAGGAAGTTTTGTTGGTCATTTATTCTCCCTCATTGAACTTTTATCTAATCGAGCCATAGATCATCATGCAATAACTTTGCATTGTTGATGATTTGCGACTCGATTCTACCCCTCTTTTGAGCAATTTCATGATAAGGAGAGGCAGAGAGAATGAATATCCCTTGGAAACACTCTATTTCTGCTCTGTTCATTTTCTATTGCAACAGGGCCATATTTACATTAGTGGCCGGCCGGCCACCATTACTAGCTGGCTGTCCACTACTTCTGGCCAACCGGCCACTTTTTGTGTCAGCAGGCAGGGTTGTTTTCTTGCAAAGTAGAGCAAAAGCAGAGGCAAAACAGGAGCTTTTTCTGCAGGCAGAATAGTCTTGGCGGAAAAACAAAAGTGTTTTCAAGAGGATGTTCCCATTGGCTTGCACGGTTCACTACCCTGCTCGAGTTCAATTGATTGTTAATTTGTTAATTCAATTAGTCGATCCTACGTGTAATAATTAGTGAATTCCCATTTGTAACTAATCAGTTAGTGTAATCTATTAGTTAATTTCAATTTGTAATAATTAGCTAGAGTAGTTAATTTATTTCATTTGGTTTGTAATAGTTAGTTAATTCGTAGTAATTAACTAGGACATCCATTCGGACCCTCTTGCGCGAGGGCAAATATGTAATAATGTGTATGTCTTCCAACCCCCATTTCTTTCTCCCTTTTAATTACTTGCTTATGATGGATAGCATAGAGCATTATGTTTTAATTAGCATTTTCCATGACTTGCATCAATTTGTCTTGCATGCATAAGGTTCGGTTCATCATTCTAACGGCATTATCATTTATTACTTCCTTGAATACATGCTTCACCGCATACTATCAAAGTGATTCAAATGACCTATTAGACAATCGAACTTATTAGTTGCATTTTTGTATGTGTTATATTAGCCATCTTGTATCGTTAGGATCATGCATTTTTCTAACTCTTTTATTGCTTTTGGTTTGCCTTAGAGTACTAGGTGAGCACTTATTGATTTAGCATATTGCATGCGTGTGATTGTTGCTATGTCAAGCATGATTACCATGAGGCTAAGGGCTTAAGTGCTATACCTATTTGAATGCTTGTGGATGGAGCCCAATTTCTTAAGTTGGGCTAATTTGATTAAATGTACATATGTGATCGTTTTTTCAATTGGTACATATTCAAACCTTTTTTCAAAAACATGCATAGAATCAAAGTGTTCCAATTTTTGCAAATTAGTCTATACTTGTGTGACACATAGTAATGTTAGCCTAATAATCGGAACAAGAGCATATAATGTAAATAAGAATCACATCATGATTAGTAGAGGCTGATCTTTGATCGGGCGAGTAAGGTGCTCAATTTACGACCTTCCCCTGCCGAGACACTCTGGTGATGACGGATAAGTGGCCTTTGGCACAAGTCTCGAGTTTTCTAAATTTACTAAAAATATTTAAGTGGCGACTCTGTATTTGGAAAAACAGTCCATTTTTTGGCATTTTGATTTAAAATCGATTTTCCAAAAGAATTGTCAGATTTGGACTTATTTGTGTTTATCTATTTCACATTGCACTTGTGGAATCAGATTTAGAACCACAGGAGTTCGAACTGTAGGGCTAATCGTATCCGAAAGGAGCACGAAAAGTAAGCTATAGTTTCTGGCGACTCTGGTGGGGAATTTAGAGAACTTGACTTAAAATTCATGATGTGAAATTTTATCTACACTTATATGTTCTTTGCATTGCATTTGCATTGGTGCGCTTAAGTCACTCTGTTTGCCATCTATTATTCCCGGACAGTTTGCTGGAGGTTTGCCCAAAAGCTTGCCAAAAGGCTGACCGGTCGTGGGTTCTGCTATGTTGGGAACATAACCCTTGGATCTAAACTATCGTTGTACCGTTTGATCCTCCTTTCACTTCTCGGTGTTAGGTGTGAGAGGTATATTAGGTAGTCTTGCTGAGGTATCCTGCTTGACCATTTGGCCTAGTTGTATATAGAAAAGCTGTAGAGACTATTCCAAACTAGGACAGGATGCTCACCCGAATGTAGGATTTCATGAAATTGCTTGATTTAAATAGTGAACCCTAGTTCATGACAAAAACTAGGACAGGGAAACCCTATCCCCTCATAGGGGTGTTTTGGCTCTTTTTTAACTGGTATGTGCTTTATAATGAAACTATGCAGAAGTGTGCATATTAGTGGTATAGTTGGTATTTGTTTTGGGGAAAGAATTCAAGACTGGTCTGATCCTCTGACTTTGATCGTATACGTGTTGTTGATAACATCTTAGCTGAGGTGTTGCACAGTTTCTGATTACTGCTCTTTTGCTTTATTTCTTTTTGCTAGGTAGTTTAAAACCATAGCTTCAGAAAGTTCGGATATCTCACAAGTACTCTGGACCCGAGTTGGAAAACTTTGTAAAGCTGGGGATCTTGTACGGGGGTAACCCGTGTTTACCTCACTCTCACCAGTTACAAGACGGAAGAGAATCAGGCAGAGTTCGCGGTCCAATTCTTACAACAATCACCTCTTAGCTCACCTGTGTTCAATTCGGTCCAAGAGCAGTCAACTACTTCCAGTTCAGCGCAAGAAAGGTCGCCTATTACAATGACACAATATCCCCTGGCCAATATGAAGGAACTGATACTCCAGTTGCAGCAAACAATGGAAGCACTACAGCATAATGCGGCCTGTCAAGTTGAGGTTATAGTCCGTCAGGCCGAGGTCATAACAAGGTTACAACAACAGCAACCACAGCCAGCTATGGCCTCTGTATCCCATGCACCCACCACGGCTATTCCTGTGCCCAATCCCACTGTTAATGTTGCCAATTCTCAAGATCCACAAAACTAGGGTAATCTGATTTTTCCAATCCAAATAGAACTAATCCCAGCTCAAGCTTCCAAAGCCTCGGTTTATCAGACCGAGGCTCCATTCGAGTTCGAGGTTGACCTAACTGCACTCAAGGTCAACAAACTGGAGAAATTGTTCAAGAAAGCGCAAGGGGTCAATTCCATTCTAGACATAGAGGATGGATACATTGATTCCATGGTTACATTACTAGATCGGTTTAAAATGCCGCATATTGATCATTTTAACAGTTTTGGGGATCTGATGGTTCACTTGCTACTGTTTTCAGATATCTTGCGGCTGATGGGCTTGACTAGACTACAGAAGCTGTCTCTCTTTGGTCGCACCATGTCGGGTATAACAGCCATTTGGTATGCTAAGTTGGAAGATTCTGTCAAACAGAATTGGGAGGAGATGGCCGAGGCCTTAATTGCTCAATACTCTTATAATACATAGATTGAGGTCACAACTCATGATCTCAAGGCAACTCGCCAAGATCCGAAGGAGGGTTTTTCTGAGTTTGTGTCAAGATGGAGAGCTAAAGCCTCAATGATGACCACGAGGCCTTTCGAAAAGGACCGGATCAGAATAGTCGTCTGGAATCTGCATGGCAAGTTGTTGTAGAAAATGATTATGCTTCTGTTTTTTACGTTTATAAAACTTCATGAAATAGGAGTGCAAATTGAAGATGCCATGAAGTAGGGGCTTATTACAAATGAGAAGAAGTCGGCAAAAAGGCCGTTTGTTCGTAGTTCCAATGTTGCCAGCGGTAGCACAGCTGTGAGGCCATCGGATGTAAGTGTTGTCACCACGACAAAAAATTGCTAACCCTTTTGCCAATACAAGATCACAAATGTCATCTAACCCTACCCGACCCCAGAGGACTTTTAACCAGTTATACATGACCCTTTCCAAAGCCATGCAAGTGTTGATAAAAAAAAAAGGACATCTCAAACCCTTAGAACCTTGTCCACTTCCCGACCCTCTTCCATCCAAACACAACCCCATAAAATACTATGCATTTCACCAATAGCATGGTCATGACACCGACTAGTGCTTCCGATTGCGTCATGAGATTCAGGATCTCATTGACAACAAGGTGATCACTCCAACTCAGAACCCAAATGTAACTACCAACCCGCTTCCATCCCATAATCAAGTCCCTCCACCTAGAAATCTAAACTTGATCCATACATTGGCCGGCTCTTATGACCCCAGCGTATATATTACCCCCTCCCATCTACTGAAACCAATGTTGTTCATTCCTGAGGGCACAGATCTGTGCATGATGGACGCATTTAAGCCACAACCCGAGCCTCATAATATAGTGACAATACCCGTGGTAAAGGAAGGTTTAGTTTTAGAGGGAGATATTAGTCTGTTGTCAGAGTGTCTTAGGGACTTATCTAAGAGGGTGTATGATCCGAGTTGCTATATTATGCCAACTAGTCAAACCAAGCTTGAATTAGTGCTACTAAGCTCGATAGACGTCAATGTGGTCAGGGTGGATGGCCCAAACCAAGGGTTGGATGATTTGGCAGACCTCGAAGAGGGTTTGGAGAACCTATAGTTCTTTAATGAGTATGATCAGGGAGATGTACAGATTGGGTGGTTCGACCTGAACATATCAACTAATAACACCAGATGGTTGAGTGATGAGCTAGACAAAGAAGAAGAAACTGGGGTAAAACCAGAGAGGAAGAAAGCAGAAGTAGCTACAGTGCCCGAGAAGGCGGATAAGAAAGGAAAACTGCTGGAGAACACATGTGTGGGAAACCCAAGTCAAAAAGTGAGGGTTGTGAACACCACAGACACTTAATAGGAAACTGCATTGAGACAGTTCGAGAGAGAAAGAGTTGAGGACAGTTAGAAAATTGCAACCACTTGTACCCTTGAGAAGAGCCCTTGTACTGTGAAGTTGATTTAGGTGGAGCCGGACAACTGTTTGTTGGCAGCTGACGGCGAGTGGTGAGATGACAACGATTTGTGTCTGGTTCATACTGATGAAGATTGGGGAGGCTGCCTCCCTGATAATACATGGTATGTTGAGGAAATAGACCATCTTACCCACAATGGACGGTATTTTAAGCTGCCACACCTGGATCAAGCAAAGGCGTTTGGAAAAGACAAAGAGGCCGAGAAACAGAAGAAGAAGCAACTAGAACAAGAATCAATGCTGATACAGCTTAAGAAAATCCAAGCTGACATCTTTATTTGGGGGCTCCGTATGGCTTCATGGGTGCACTGACAGGCAGTATTATCGGCAATGGACAAGGCCAAATTATCTATTGATACTACGCCCGAGCAACTTGTGGGCCTAGTTTTTCCAAGTGGTGCCAAGCCAACACTCACTTTCTCTAACAAAGAACTGCCCCCGGAAGGCTCGGCCCACAACAAGCCATTATACATTTCTGTGAAATGCAAAGAGAAGTGGGTGCCGGTGGTGTTGGTAGATACCGGTTCTACCATTAATGTCTGTCCATCCTGTACTGCCTATGTGATTGACCTTAAACTGACAGACTTTATCCCTATAGCCCAAGTGATACAGGCGTATGACAACACAATCCAAGAGGTCATGGGTACGGTGAACGTCCGAGTCCAGGTGGGCCCAACTAAGCAAGAGATCGAGTTTCACATCCTGGATATACTGGCTACCTTTAACTTGTTACTAGGGAGGCCTTGGTTAAGTTACGTGAAGGCTGTGTCCTCTATCCTCCATCAAATGTTGAAGTATCCTCATGAGGGAGGAATAACAGTTGTTTTTGGGAACTCAGCCATCCATCCACCTCCGGAGGTGACTACACCAGTCCTAGAAATCAACCATGGCGCCGAAAATGTATTCCTCTCGGGATTCATTCTAGTTGAAGCCCGAGTAGTGCAGACCATTCTGGTCGCGGATGAAGCCATGTACGTCAGTGCCCAGTCCATCTACTTTATGAACAAGCTGCGGTATGTTCTGGGAATGGGACTAAAAAAGAGTGGGCGGAAAGATGTTGCAGCATTAACGAAGGTGCCACACAACTCGCATACCTTGGGATTGGGATATGTACCTACCAAAGAGGACTAGGTAAGGAAGGGAGAAGAAATGAAGGGCAGAGCCAAAGCCAAGAGAGTTGGAAAGCATTATGAGCTCATCCACAGGCCAATTTGGGGAATGCTGAATGGTCGTGTTGTTTGAGAGTGAGAGAATTTCCCTTTTTGCGGCTTTCCTGAGCCTTGGGTAACTTCCTCGAATGAGCGTGTCCCCAGGTTTGAGATCTTCTTTGATCTGCAGCTGCAGGACAGTGATAAGGAAAGGGTTGAACCAAGCATCAAAGTTAGCCAGAGCACGGAAGATGACTCAGACAATAACGAAGCTGAAGTAGGGACAACACTGACCAATCTCTTAACAGATCCTGCAACTGACATAGAGAACTTGGGGGATAACTTTACTGTCTCCATGATTGGGGAAGGATCAGGTGTGGATCCAACCAGTGGTATTTTGGATGCATCAAAAGTGTTGCGTCTTACTTGGCAGCTGGAAGAGGGTTATCTTTCTAGTTTTGAATCAGGTGATGAGCCAAAATTTGATTCCATTGAATTTGTGGAGTCGGAATCAGATTCAAGTCAGTTCAGGAGGCCTGAGTTTGGTATTTCTGGGGGTGGCAACCCGGATACCAAAGTCCTGTCTAGGTCTTTATTCAGCTTTTCTTTTGAGTCTGTAATTGAATATCTGGACTTTTGAATGAGAACTCTGTAGATTCTGTGTACTTTTCTATACCGCTAGTTTTTATGTGTTGACCAAGATTTTTAAAATTTTAATGAAAACAAAGAGGAAGAAATTCCTCTGGCTTTAAAAAATTTGATTAATCTAGAGGAGGAAGGGTCTGTTAAGCCTTGTTTTGATAAAATCATTGCCATTAATGTGGGCATAGAGAAGGATCCGTGTTTGGTCCAGATCGAGTCCACATTGTCTTCACGGGAACGTGAGGGTTTAATCTCTTTGTTAAAAGATTTCAAAGATGTTCTCGCACGGTCCTACGAAGACATGCCTGGTATCGATCCTAAGATTGTACAGCATCAGATCTCTCTCGACCCCGAGGCTCGACCAGTCAAGCAGAAGCTGCGCAGAGTTCATCCGGATTGGGCACTAAAAATCAAGGAAGAAGTCACCAAGCAAATTGATACAGGATTCTTGTTAGTATCCAAGTATCCAACCTGGTTGGCCAATAGCGTTCCAATGCTGAAGAAGGATGGCAAAATTCAGGTTTGTGTCGACTTTTGGGACTTGAACAAAGCCAGCCCGAAAGATAACTTTCCACTGTCACATATTGATGAGTTAGTAGACTCCACAGCGAGGCATGCCTTACTCTCCTTCATGGATAGGTTTTCTAGATATAACCAGATTCTGATGGCACCCAAGGACAGAGAAAAGACAGCATTCACCACTCCGTAGGGCACCTACTGCTACCGGGTCATGCCTTTTGGGTTAAAAAATGCTGGGGCTACCTATCAGAGGGCTGTGACCACCATTCTGCATGATATGATCCACAAAGAGGTTGAGGTGTATGTAGATGACATGATTGTCAAATTCAAAGAGTGAGAAGGCCATTACACCACACTGGAGAAATTCTTTCAACGGATCAGAGAATATAGATTGAGGTTGAACCTATAGAAATGCACCTTCGACGTAACGGCAGGGAAAATGCTGGGCTTTTTGATCACAAAAAAGGGGAATCGAAGTTGATTCTTCCAAAATCAAGGTCATCTTAGAAATGCCACCACCAAGGACTGAAAAAAAGGGGCGTGGCTTTCTGGGTAAAATGCAATTCATTAGACGGTTTATCTCCAAAATAACCTTGACTTGTGAACCGCTATTTGGTTTCCTTAAGAAAGGGAAGAAATTCCAAAGGAGAGAAATTCCAATAGGATGATCGATGTCAGTTTTCCTTTGAGTAGGTCAAGCAGTACCTCCAAAACCCACCTGTGTTGTTGCCACTAGAGCCGAGGAAGCCTCTGATTCTATACTTGTCAGTGACTGATTCGACTATAGGATGCATGCTCGCCCAGGAATCTGAAGATAGGGTGGAGAAGGCCATCTACTACTTGAGCAAGAAGATGCTAGACTACGAGACCCGCTACACTCCCTTGGAGAAAGCTTGCTTAGCCTTGGTATGGGCTACCAGGAAGTTGAGGCACTACTTGTTGGCTTACTCTGTAATCCTGGTTTTGAGATTAAATCCCATTAAATATCTCTTTGAGAAATCAGCACTTACGGATAAGTTGGCTCGTTGGCTGCTTCTTCTCTCCGAATTTGATCTCAAATATGTTACAAGCAAATCAGTTAAGGGGAGAATGGTAGTGGAATTCCTGGCGGATCACCCAGTAGAAGGGGATGAGGCAATGGAATACTTGTTTCCAGATGAAGATGTTCTACCAGTGGAAAAGGAAACGTGGACGATGTATTTTAACGGAGCGTCCAATCAGTACAGCTATGGGATAGGTGTGTTGCTGATAGCACCCGATGATTCCCACATACCTTTAGCCTTCAAACTCAGGTTTAAGGTGTCTAACAACGAAGTAGAATATGAAGCGTGCATTGCTGGTTTAGAAGTTGCCTTAGGACTAGAGGCAATAAGGTTGGACGTAATCGGAGACTCGAACTTGGTTATTTCTCAAGCAAACGGAGACCGGAAAGTCAAAGAAGAGAAGATGAAGGTTTATCATCAGGCCCTGGATATTCTGATTCTGAGGTTAAACTAACAATTATGCATCTGCTTAGAGAGAACAACAAGTTCGCTGATGCTTTGGCAACTTTATCTTCTATGGTAGACATCCCATTGGAAGTGAAGATGCATCCAATCATTATCGAATAGAAATACACGCCGGCTTATGAGACTATTGCCGCAATAGATGAAGTGCAAGACAAAAACCCCTGGTATTACGATATTTGAAACTTTTTGGAAAAAGAGACGTATCCACCAGGGGCAAGTGCCAAGGAAAAACGGGGAATACGACATTTGGCTGTCTAATTTATCATTTGTGGGGGTAAGCTGTATAAAAGAGGTCATCTGAGAATGCATAAGCTGTGTGTGGAGGAAGAGGAATCAAAGCATCTTATGGAGGCTATCCATGGTGGGGAGTGTAGGGCACACATGAAAGGTGTGATGCTAGCCCAAAAAATTCTCAGACAAGATTATTACTGGTCAACCATGGAGAAGGATTGCATTGGTTTTGTGCAGCAATGCCATAAATGTCATGAACATACCGCCGTCTAAGCTTTACAATATGACTTCATCATGGCCTTTCTCAGTTTGGGGAATTGATGTTATCGGTGTAGTCACCCCAAAAAATTCAAATGGGCATGAGTTCATTCTGGTGGCGATTGACTATTTCACAAAGTGGGTGGAAGCTCAGTCCTATGCGGTGTTGAAAGCGTCGCATGTGGCCAAATTCATTAAAAATAACCTTATCTGCCGGTACGGAGTTTCAAATGAGATCATATCAAATAACGGCTCACACTTCAAGAAATAAGTGGTGGATCTGCTTGAGAAATACAACATGGCTTTTCATAAGTCATCGACATACAGACCACAGACTAATGGAGCTGTTGAAGCCGCCAACAAGAATATCAAAAACATCTTGTAGAAGATGGTGAAAACTTACAGGGACTGGTCGGATAAACTGCCGTTCGCGCTCTAGGGCTACAGAATCTCAATTCGAACATCTATAGGGACAATCCCCTATTCTCTCGTCTATGGGATAGAGGCTGTTTTGCCAATTCAAATTGAAGTGCCATCGCTGCGAGTTATGGCCAAGTGTGAGATAGCGAAGGTGGACTAGCAACAGAGTAGATTTGAGAAGTTAATGTTGTTTGATGAGAGAAGATTAAGGGCATTATATCATGTCCAGGGCTACCAATGCCAAATTGCTAGGGTTTTTAACAAGAAAGTTAAGTCCAAAAACCTCAAGGAATGAGACATGGTACTGAAAGACAACCGGACTCCCATCCACGACCCTAGGGGCAAGTTCAGACCTAATTGGATTAGTCCTTATATCATCAAGTCTATCTGGTTAGGAGGGGCGATCATTCTCATAGACCTAGATGGCATGGAGTTTTCATAGTCGATCAACATGGACAGGTTGAAGAAATACTACCCCTGAGAGGCTCACTAGTCCGAAAACCCAAAAGAGCAACCTAGACAAAAGTTAGATCATGAAAAATTAGAAATAAAGAAAAACTGAGCTCGCAAGGTCGAAAACCTAAAAGGGTGACTTTGACAAAAATTAGAGCACAAAATAAGAGAGTTAATACTCGAGTGAACCTGAACCGAACTACATAAGGCTTGATTCCCATTTTTGGTATATGTAAGCAACTTCATCCTGAAGTTTGACTGTAACCATCTCCAACTCAACTGTCTTATTCATTCATATTTGATTAGGTCATCTTTCTTTATTATCAGTTAGCTTGATTGTGATCTGTTGATCTTTCTTTATTATGGGAAGTTGCAATCTGTTGATTCGGGGTTGTACATCTTGAGGGGTGATTTCGTGTGTGTTAGGCAGTGATCATTCTAGAAAATCGTTTTGAAAAGTTTTAATAAAAGTTGATTTTGTTCAAAATTTTACCTTTTTACAACTTGGACCATTTTGGGAACAAAAGGAAATTTTTAGTGCTCACAACTTTAATTTCATTGATTTCAACACAAGTACATTCTCCAACTTTCTGATTGAAAATCAAAGTTGCTTTTACATCATAAAACTTGAAAATGAAGGGTAAAGCAATAAATAAGGGGCATAGATGAGTCAGGTGTTCCTGCATCCTCTGCTCATGCTCGCGGGAATCTCTTCAGCCAAAGTTGGCCCAAACTATGCCTCATCCTTGAGCCAAGCCAAGCACTCCCCAAAAAGGGCATAACTGAAGCTAGGGGCAGGGGCCAGAAGCTCTCTTATCCTCCAAGCAATGAGGTATCGAGGCAAGTGTGAACCACGATGTAAGAATGAAGTTAGGTATTCTACCTCCTCATCGGGACGTGTTTGATCATGCCCAAACTGGTGTTTGAATTAGAAAGGGAAGTAGAGCGTGCAATGCATAAGGCTAATCAATTGTATGCTCGATTGTCAGGTCATACTGTAGCTCATTTTAGCCAAGTCAAGCCAGGGACAGCGCCAAGCTATGTCAGCTACCGTTTTGTTGCACATCTAGTTGCACCACTATCGCTTATTAGGAAAATCCACTAGTCGCTGGCGGAAGAAGCAAGCTCGGGCTGAATATTCGGGGCAAAGATCCACCACTTTTAGCTTATCCATGAGCCATACTTGGGAAAGGATGAAAAAGAAGAGAGATTAAAGAATAGAGAGGTGTACGTTAAGAGAAAAGTAAGAAAAAAGCTTTGAGAGGAAAATAGAGCGTGAGTGTCGAGTGATGTAAGAATCACATATATAAGAAATGGTGGAAAATGATACCTGGAGCAATATTGGACTCCCCGCAAACCTGGTGGTCTCTCGCCGATGAAAAAGATTTAAACCCATTAGGGTTTCGACCAGGGCCAAGCCAATGCAACTCTTACCCTATTTCAGGCATTGGGCTACTTCGACTAGCTTGACGCTGGCTCCGTCGTAACTAAGGGCAAGAAGAAAATGTGTGAGCATACATAAACAACGGGCATGTTACTGAAAACCTCGCCACAGAAGGTCGCCTCTGTTTCCGATATCGAAAAACCGATGAATCAAGTCGGGTATATCTAGCTTCCCGTCATGAGCCAAAGATCAAGCTTCGTGCAAATTAGGCCCACACATCCATCCCAAAGTTTGGGCATGGCCAAAACGGGGTTGAGGCATGATTTCTTCGTCACGTCGGGATTTTGGCAACGCCTAAAACTCTTCAAAAGTTAGGCATAGTTCTTGCGTTTTGAACTGAAATACATGTGTAATTGGGTCCCAACATCGGACCGCAATATGAAGGAACGAAAAACAAAGTAGAGTACGGCTTAACAAAAAAAATGCGTTTATGCCAAAACCTTAGAAATTCACCTTTTCTGTGACATCTAAAGTGGCTATCCAATCCGTGAGCTTCTTGACAAGGAATATCTGCATTTGTAGAAAAAACAGCAGCTAAAATGAGGTTCTGGAGAAGAAATCATGAAGGAAGACCTTTTTGTAGAAGATAGGGCTGTGAGTGGAAGCCACCTGTCAGCCAGCTGGTGGCTCACCACAAGTGGCTGGCCATCCACTTTTAGTGGCCAACCGTACACTATTTGTGGCCAATTGTCCACTTTTATTGGTCAGTCGTCCACTTGTGGGTCTGGCAATTTTGGCAATTTGGTTTTGCTTTGGTCTTCATGTTCTAAGGTCTTGTTTTGAGTCTTTTGGTTTTAGTAAATGTAAATAGCTATGTTTTGCTGTTTTTACTTTGTTTATCGAGTTGTATTTTGTTTTTGGTCGTTGGTCGACTCATTATCTAATTGAGAGTATTGTTCTAATACAAGTATTCTCGGTTTCAAAGCCAACTCCATTTTCATGTTATGCAAGTGTGGCGCTCATGATGCAAAATGAATCTATTTTCATAAAAAAAAAATGCGAGGTTTTATTCCGATCATGGTTTTTTACAAAAGGTACAAGTCATTTCAAAAGGAAAGTAAAACTAACTGAAGCTATACATGTGCTAAGCTACAAAATAAAAGAAGCTAAGCAAAAGAGTACAAAAATCTATGCCAGTCGCCTCAGGCTTAAGATGCCCTTTTTGTCCTCTTCCTCAGAGGGGACTCAAGGACACTGTCTTCGTCAGTGCCGCTATCAGAATCAGACTCTGAGCTAAAGCCAGTATCGTCATCTCTGCTCCCTGACTCAGAGCTGGTCTCAGCGCCCTCCTCACTCTCAGACCCTGAACCAGCATCATCATCCCCACTCTTAGTCGACTCATAAGGTCGGCTTACAACCTCCTCAGTATCGCTGGTCTCAGCATCGTCGCCACTCAAAATCGGCTCTGCGGGAGAAGAAGTCTCCTTTGTCTGGGATTGACCCCAAGCACCCCTGTCTCTGCCTCGACCTCGGTGCTTATCTCGGCCGTATGCTGGGGCCTATCTACTTTTAATCCCTGCAGCTGGAAGAGGTGCCACCGGTGCTGCCGCTGGTGCCCTTGGTGTATGTGGAATCTGAAAAACAAGCATCAACATATTAGATACAATGTATTGTTGCAGAATGGAGTATGCAGTATGAGTATGATACAAAAAGTAGATACAGTATGAGTATAGTGTGTCAGTGCAGTGTAGAATGGTGTGAATACATGTTAGTCTACCAGTGAGAGTATGGAATGTCAATGTAGTGGGGAAAGCAATGCAATACACGAGGGAGGGAAATATACCTGAATATCATGGAGACCACGTAGTGTCTCTCTCCTCTGCACCATGCCGACCAAAGAATCGACCAGCTGGAGAGGAGGCCCTCTATGTACTCCATGGATGCCTGCAAGTGAATTAGAATAATTAGTATCTGAAAGGGAGAAAAGTACAAGATGCAAGTTGTAAAGCATGGTTCATACCTGAGGTGCGCTTGGGGCTCTGACATATCTCTACCCTGCCTCAAGTGGCTCTATTGGAATCTGATAGGCTGTCCCGGTCGACAACTAGCATGTAAGCACAATAGGAATTGATGGCCAACTGGCAGTTTGCACAACAGGATGGGCTCTTCCAATGCCGAGAATAGCCTTACCAGCCAAAGGAGCATCTACTGCATCGCCCTCGCGAACTCTGGTCAGGGGCGACATAAGATGAGTCTGGATGAAGGTCATGTAATCCCCGTCCCCTCTGAAGTAGTTGGCGTCCAGCAATATCATATACTGAATAATGGCCTTAGCTGAGAGGCTATTAGCTGTCCTTATGGATTTTGGGGGCAGCATAGGCACAACTGGGGCAGGCAGGCCCATTGTTTGGAGTACAAACCACTCACCCAAGAACAAGGCCTAGTAGAATGGGCCCTCTAGCAAAATCCAAAAATCGGGAAGTGGCCCAGGTCCTAACATACTGGTCTCTAACTCCGGCTGGCATCATCGCCCAGGGCTGCCAGATAATCTGCAAATAGAGGATGCATAAGTTGTTAGTTGCTGTCAGTTGTTAGAATATGAATCAGAACGATAACAATGGGAATCAAGTAGAAATGGTTGTAAGTTTCGGATTACCTCGCAGGCAACCACTGTATCAAAGTATCGGCGGTAGAAGGCAAATGTCTTGTCCTCGCAGTTCTGGTGTTAGTACCGACGCTGGTACCGGTACCGATCATCATATCGTCGCGAGTAAGGCACGGTTGAAGGAATCTCGTCCATCGGCTCTGGGGTAACCCTGGGAAATAGGCGTAAACCTATAGCTGCAAGAAAAGATTAGTAATGTGAAGCAACAGTGTGTGAACAGATATCAAACATAAAAGTACGAAGCAGAAAGCATAATACATGAACTAGAAAATACAAAAAAGAAAGCATAAGAAGTAAACAGAATTGAAAGTGAAGTGCATACCTCCTAGGCTCTCCAATAGCCTCTGACCCCGTCTTCCTTCATGTGGGAACTCGAGTTCATGTAGCCATATAGTGTAGCAATGTATAGACGTCCCTGAACGCCCCGGGAGGGATGAAGTCCCGTGTTCCGTTCGCTTGTGGGTCTACTACAGTTCAGGACTCAAATGTCACAGTTCTTAATATGAACCAAAGAGTCCAAATCCGGCAAATCGTTTTTGAAAATAGATTTTGTTTTTGAAAGAAGTGCCAAACATGGACTGCTTTGCCAGATACAAAGTCGCCACCTAAATATTTTATTTTTGGGGAAATTTAGGAAACCCTGGCTCGTTTGCCTAAGGCCACGTGTCCGTTATCACCAAAGTTGCCTCGGCTCGGGAACTTGGGTACGATTAGGGAAGGTCACTTCGTGAGCACCCCCGCTTGCCCGATCAAAGATCGGCCTCTACTAACCATGATATCTAGTTTTGAAAACATTATGCGTTCTTATTCCGGTTATTAGCCTAGATTTACTATGTGATGCAAAGATACAAGTATAGAGGGTTGTTCGAATTGGAACAAAACATTTCATGTTTGTTTTTGAAAGATGGTTTGCTACCCGCAGGTAGGCTTAAAATGCAGATTTTGCCACTCTCAGGTGGGCTTAAAAAGATGGTTTTGCCACTATCTAGTGGGCTTAAAACTCACAGTTGATGATTTGTCCCAATCCAAATAACCCAACCTTCACCCATAGGCATTCAAGCAGTTATATCACATAAGCAGTTAGCCTCATGGTAAGCATGCTATTCATGGCAGTCACTCACACGCATGCAAGGATGCTAAAGCATAAAACTCACCAAGTACTCCAAGCCAAAACAGAAGCTAATTAGAAATCCATGCATGATCCTAACTATACAGAAATGCCTAATGCAACACATGCAAAAATGCAACTATAGCAGGCTCGGCTATTCTAAACATGGCATATGAGATGCAACAGCTATCAAGTATTCAACTTGGAATCGAAATACAAATGCAGTTAGTATGATGCGCCGAGCCCGGTGCATGCAAAACAGATGAATGAATGCAAACATGCTATCATACTGTATGCTAATTGAAACATGCCCTAATCTAACCATCATAAGCAAATAAATAAAAAGGAGAAAGACGTGGGGTTGGAAAACATACATCACATGCACGCACACTTATTACAATATTGCCCTCGCGCAGAGGGTCCGAAAGAATAATATACAGTCCCAAATAAATACAATTCGAATAAGTACAAAACCCTAATTAATTAACAAATTAATCTAGGAAAGCTATAAATTAGCATGCAAGCCAAGGACTGCCTCGACTCTGCTCCGGATGATGGATGATGCATGTTCGGGTTGCCTTGTGCGGAAATCCATGGCGATGCCCCAATTAGCCTCTGTTTGTAATTATTCTTGGAATGCATGCCAAGCTTCGAAAGGCTGCTGATTCTTGATTTGCTGTAACAGAGAGCAACAGAGGGGCATGGCAAAGTATTTTCACACATGTATGCATGCCTCGATCCTCGTGCCACCAATCACGCATCTCAATGCATGATGGCCGAGGAGTCGAATTGCACAACTCAATATGGAATGAATGCACATGAAAATACAACTAAGACCTAACTCCATCATGGACAATCCGGAGTGTCAGTGACTGGGGAATTGAGACACGTTCCGTCACTCGGAGTACGAAACGTATCTCGTTTCCCGTGCTCGGGCTAACTCCTATCCCGAACACAATGCAATATGCATGACATGCATGGATGCAACTAAGATGCAACCTAACATGCACAATGCTATGAAATGGCATACACGATGCACGAGGTAACATGGCATATACAATGCGCTAACATACAACCTAGCATACACAATGCTGTGAAATGAAATAGCATACATAATGCATAATGAGCTTACACCAACACAAGTGGACCTCGGCCACACTCACATAGGAGGCCATTAGGATGGAAATGAGACACTCGAGATGCGTGCACACATGCACGCAAATCGAGGACCGAACCTAAGGCACGAATGCCACTCTAACAAAACATGGCAAGGCATGGAATACGGCATACAAGCATGCAAATTTCAGTACCAAAATATGATGCAAAACAGCCCCGAAACATGGAAACATGGCACCCAATGCATGAAATGAGACCTGAAACTCGAAACTAGGCGCATGGAATGACTTATAGCTATACAAAACATGCATTATTTGAACATGAAGAATGAATATAGAATCAAGAAAGTCCCAAAACAAGCATATTTTCAGTTTTAAGCAAGGCCAAAAGGTGAACACAAGTAGGGCTAAGCTAACATGCAAAAATGGCCTCGAAAGAGAGATAAAGAAGCAAGTAACAAATTATGGCCCTAAATGGCAAATAACCCTTAAAAAAAGTTGAAGAGGGGCTCAAAATGAAGCACTTTACAGTTTACATCAAGCCACGAAAATAAACACATGCAGGTCTAAAACATTATGCAAGAAAAAGGCCAAAAGAAGGACAAAGAAGCAAGTGATGGCTGCTGGCCTCAAACAGAGGAGGACCCTTCAACAATGTTGAAGAGAGGCCCAAAAAATGATATTTTACAGTTTATGACCAAGCCCAAAACAGTGCACAAGCAAGCTTAAAATACTATACAAAATAAGGCATAAAAGAGAGCTTTAACACAAAGAGCAAAAAGGAAGCCTCAAACAGTGAAAGACCCTTGATCAAACATGAAGAGTGGGTCAAAATATGACTATTTACAGTTCAGACCAGAGCCCAAAAATACAATCACAAGAAGCTTAAAAAGCATGCAAAAATAAGGCCAAAAGAGAGATAAAGAAGCAAGTGACAGATGGAAGCCTCAAACAGTGAAGAGCCCTTTAACAATATTGAAGAAGGGCTCAAAAAAAACCTCTTTACAATTTATGAACAAGCTCAAAACAGTTTAAAAATAGGCCTAAAATACTATGCAAGAAAGAGACATAAATGAGAGCTAAAGAGGCAAGTGGTAGTATGAAGCCTCAAACAGGGAAGAACCCTTAATAGAACATGAAAAAGATGTTAAAACAAGACTATTTTCAGTTAGGGTCGGAGCCCAAAAATGCAAGCACAAAGAGCTAAAATATAGATCAAAATAGGGCAAGAAAAGAGGAGAAGAAGACTTACCCTTGAAGAAGCAAACTTCAACAACTTTTGGTCCAAGAAATGTTGCTCCTAAGCCTGGAAATGGCCCTCAAGCTGCTGGAATGGAGTAAGGAGGAGTGGTGCTATGGGTTGTAGAGTAAAGGGTGTAGGGAACTTAAGGGTTTGAAGGTTGGAAGAGAGGGAGAGGAGGGAGTGTAATGCAAGAGCCTTCAACAATTTTTTCAACCCCTAAAACAAAGGCTGAGGGGCTGGTTATATAGGCAAAGGAGTGGGGGAAAAAGGGGAGAAATGAAATTCAAATTTTCTCCCAAAAAGTTAGCCCCCCGGATACAAAATCTGGGGGGAAACAGAGGGTATATTTGTAAAGTACCTGGAGAGAGGATTTTGGCCGGCTAGCTTTCTAGGGTTTAGGTGGCCGGCCGGCCTCCCCCATGGCCGGCCGGCCAAGGGTCAAAAGGGTCAAGAATGATTAGTGGCCCGCCATGCCAAAAAGATGGCTTCCCATGTGTGCACAACACAACCATGTGGTCAAAAACTGAAGAAAGTGAACCAGGAGAGAGAAAAACCCATTTTTTAGAGAGGTTCAAAAAGGGTCAGAGACAATTATTGGCCGGCCATCTTATATTGGTGGCCTCCCAGGTGTCTACAACACAAATATGTGGTTTAGGGCAAGAAAAAGTGGCCTTAGGGTGGTCAACATTGGCTTTCTAGTGAGAAAAACGGGCGACGGAGGGCGATGAAGAAATAAAACTGGTCCTCAGAACAATTGCTGGCCTCCCACTCTTCGACGACCTTTCTAACAATGAAACAGAGGTCCCTGCCAAAAATGAACTCAAACCGATGCAAAACGAAGGTTCGGGGGCCGAAACATGC
Organism: Camellia lanceoleosa; assembly: GCA_025200525.1. NCBI lineage: Eukaryota > Viridiplantae > Streptophyta > Magnoliopsida > Ericales > Theaceae > Camellia > Camellia lanceoleosa. The sequence goes on from CM045763.1 coordinate 86,348,548, forward strand.
AACTCGGGGCCCCGAAAACTGACTGTTAAGCACCAGAGGTGGCGTTCAACCACGAAGTTGGTCTCTTGAGACACAGTGTCCCTCAAAAGGGAGCAAATAAGGTATGTGCCAAAAATCGGAGCAAACGGAGGTGGTTAAGCGGTCTCGAACCGAGGCACACGGCCAACGGCTCTAAAAAACCGGAAATCGGGCTCCAAACGGGCAAAATGGCCTACGACCACGAAACGTAGCCTACGGCCACTGAGAGATGATCTACGAGACCTCTCCCTCCCTTCGGGAAGAGAAAATAGAGAAAACAGAGCCTGGTTCGCAAACCGAGGCAAAGCATGAAAGAGTCCGGAAGTCCAGAGGCAAGGCTTGCAGCCGAGACTCTGAAACCTTTGAACGAGCACGATATGCAACATCACCAAGTGCTCAATCGGTGACGTCTGAGTCTTAAGGTCGGTCAAAAATGGGGTGTCTACACAATGCCGGCTCCACCCTAGTCGTAAAACCAAACTCGGGGCAAGGTCACAAGGGTGCTCAGTAAGTATAAACCCATGGTGTTCCACCTGTTTGCGAACAATGTGGTACCGAGAAGATACATTAGGAAGTCTCGAGCATACTGCTCCATCTCCTCTTGTGTCTCTGGTTGGCTGTGATGACCCCGACCTCCAAACTAGTCTATAATGATATTTTACTAAGTCTAATTGCATGATTGTGTGTTTATTTATGCGATTACATGCTTAATTTTGTGATTATCTGTCATTACATGGAATATCTGTTCGAATTGACAACTTAGATACAGAGATTGAGAGCTTAGTTGACTTTAGAAATTGAAATTGATTAGCCCAATAGGCTAAATAGAATATTTAGAATTTTATGGTAACTTTAATTGAAAATTGATTTGGATCAATTAGAATAAACTGATTGAATTAACTAGAATTAAGCCTAACTAGTTAACCTTAATCATATATGATTAGGCTAACTTAATCACACCATATAAATATCTCTAGAAAAGCATATGAGCTCACATATACACACACTTGGCTGAGAATTGAGAGAGAAGGGAGGAGAGTTCAACATTTAGAGAGAGAAAGAGGAGATTGAAGTGAATTGCTAGAGTTTTGGTGAATTGACCTAGTCCAACACTTGAATTCACACATTAGATATGAAACTCAAGCCAAATTCTTGGAATCAAGTCATATAGAAACTAAGTTCATGGAGTTAGGGGATCATTTGTTTGAATTTGAGTAGATTGAGCATGAATTACCATGGATATGATGAATTTGAGTTGAATTATGCACATGTATGCTTAATCTTTCATTTTTGAGCTAAGATTTCTTGAAATTCATACATGCATGAAGCTTAGGAGGTGTACAAGCAAGAAATAATCTTCTCGTATAATCCTGTTGATCAAGTTTGCGCTCCTCCAAACGTCGTCGCTTTACTCCCTGAAAACACAAACGTGAGCTAGCCGGCGGGTGTGTGCCGGATACCTCTCCAATGCTTAAGTCAGCAAAATAGACAAATAGAAAAAAGCTCTGTGTATTCGAGAATCGAAGTTGTGTTACCTGTACATAGGTTAGGTTGTGAGCTTTTATAGGTTCCGCGTGGCATAATCCTAGTAGGACTATTACTCCTCCATGTAGAGTGCTCTTAGGAATCACACTCCTGAAAGATAATACTTATCCTTCAACACCCCCCTCACTACTTAAACCAAGTGAGATGATTTTACCTCGGTAGTATGAAAAAATGACTGAGCTAACATGGCTATGCTAAAGCGGCAAAAATGACCGAGCTCCAACTAGCTCGGTTCTTCCATTCATAGCTTGTACCTCCGTTTGGTGTACTCCAACTGGGTTAACAACTAAAGATCGAGCTAACTATGCAGAGCGGTGTCGTTACCTCAGCGCGCCTATGTGTGATGCTTAGCTCGTTCCGAACCTCAACTAGACCCCACTAAGCACTTAGACTGAGCTATATCAACTCTTACCTCGGCCCAATGTGTGGCCTAACTTACAAAGAAAGTAATTCCTTAGCTCACCCCAATTTATTTATAAATTACCCTCTCAGGAGGCATGAGCTTAAAGATCATCCATGAATTCATGCATTTCATATCACTTAGTGGTGTTTCAACATGAAGGAGGCTCAATCCATAACATGCATGGTTTCAACTTGAAAATTTAAGCTTGAACTTAGACAATTGAAGCATGATTTCGAGAACTGTACGTGACTCAATCCCTTTTCCTCTTTGTTTATATAGTCTCTGAAGTATGTAGCATAGCATTCGTACGCTTTTCAAAAACACATACACCATTTTTGCTTCCATTTTTCTAGGAAAAATCCATGTAGTAAAACCATTGTATTCATGAATAATCTGTAGAACGACATGTTTGATCCAAAATAGAATTCCAACCGAGCTAGGAACCTGTTTGTACTTAAAGTGTGCACCCAGCCGAACTAGATTAAGTTCCAATAGTTCTTACCTTCTGTTTCACTTAGCCGAACTAAGGAACCGTACTAGGTGTGCGCATTACCGAACTAGAAGGCCTTAACCAATGACCGGGCTATCACTTGGGACCAAACCAGCTCTTCAACTTAGTCAAAACCGAACCAAGAATGTCGTATGCTAGGCTTCAACCGGGCTACGAACCCCTCGTTCCAATTAGCCGAGCTAGGACTCCATTTATTTCGCCTTTGTTTCTCTTAGCACGGTCTAATGATCTGTGCTTAACTCTTTGCCTTTTCACTTTGCAGACTACGACTAGGTTGGCCAGGCACTCCCTTGCACGTCCAACCGAGATACCCAACATCTTCTCAGCACCGAGCTAACACAGGCTAATTTATACATAATTTAAATCCATATGGGGAAGTATAGATTTTTAGTAAATTTCCCAGGGGCTATCGCCGAATTCCACAAAGACTATAACATCCCGGATGATGTCCACCTTAGTTTAGCCAAACTAGACACCATTCCCTGGGGAAAATCGGGCTTCGTCCCATTCAACGTCATATCCATTGTAGAAGCCGGACTCCGATTCCCAGTTCAGCCTCTTCTCTATGAATTCCTCAGACAAACAAATCTCTGCCCTACCCAGCTTTCCACAAATTCGTATAGGATAATAAATGGACTCGCCGAGCTAAACCGCCGGCTTAGCCTCAACCTCGATCTGGCTGAATTATTCCACCAATATTCATTAGGCCAAAATGAAGACGGTTGGGTATATTATCTAAGAATAAGATGCCGCCGAGAGAAAATAATAAAAAATATCCCGAACAAAGGTGTAAACGATGACGATTTTTTCTGGGTTTCTGGTGACTTTGAGGACCAGGAAGCCCAAATACCAGGAGACCGTATCAACTGGAATAAAGGAGTAGCCGGTATAATTACCTCGGCTTAGTTTTGTGCTTTCTTTACTTTGTTTGTAAGTTTTGAACCGCACTAACCCTTGTCTTTTTTCCTTTCTTTATGTAGATTTGAACCTTCTAAAGTCGCAGTACAGTTACCCCAACCTTGACGCCCTCCGCGCCGCACTAAGATATCCTAATCGAAGTTGGGCCGAGCTACTCAACTTCGAGCCGACCTACACATACAGCAGCAGGGGGAAGACCAGGGTGACAGACTTCCTCTTGGAGCCCTCTCCTGAACCTGATCCAACCCTCCCACAAATCAATCTTATCCCATTGACTATAGAACAAGAGATGACCAAAAAGAGAGCAGTAAGAGCTCTTATCACCGAAACAAACCAGGCCAAGTTACCACAAGCCGGCCAAACAAACGAGGCCGTGGTAGCACTTCCTACCTCTCAGCCGTCATCATCTCGGTCGAGCAAGCATGCTCGGACTATCACAACCGAGCAACGCCTTGTCGACAAAGATGAAAACATCCTTCCCCAGACCACACCACTGAGCCCACAACTGGAGCGCTCTGACCGAGGTTCCTCCTCTAAATGGGTGCCAAAGATCACCTACAAGAACCGCACTATCACTGATTCCGACTCAGTGGTCGCAGAAAAAGACCATTTGTTGGCCTTTAATCTTGCCAAGAGCGTCTGCCTTCCAACTGATATGGAGCACCACGATCACCTTACCGAGCTGAAGGCTATTCACTCGGTAACAAAATCAATGGTGCTGGTAAGTTTCTCCTTTTTCTAGTTTCTCCTTTTTCATCTGTTTGCTCGGTTTAGCTAAAAAATTGTTCCTTTGTTTGCAGGCCATACAAAAGAACCGTGTTGCTCACAAGCGCATGTTGGAGCTTTGAAAAACCACAAGGCAGGCCATGGCAGAGGCCAATGCTAAATTGGTCGAGCTAGACGAGGCTAAGAAGAAAATGGCCGAGCTACAGACCGAGGTGGCCCGTCTGACCGGTCTTGTCAACTCAGCCGAAGCTGATAAGCAGAAGGCTGCGGCCGTGCTGAAAGATAAATATCTGTGCGAGCTAGTCAAGCTTGAGGGAAAGAAGAACACCGACATAACTGAGTTGGAGAAGAAGGTCGAAAACGCGGAAGACAGCGGTTAAAAGGAGGGCGAAGCCACCTATATCCAGCAGTGTGAGGCTGCTAAGGATATATTCTTTAAATGTGGGTGGAAAGCGGCCATGTCACAGCGCGGTCATGGTCCAGAAACCGAGGTTTTCCTGAACCCTTCTCCGCACTTTATCCCGAGCTACATGGCGGAGTATGCCCACGCCATTCAACAGAAATTTTTTCAAGTTGAGAAAGAAGAAGAAGCAACCCCTGCCACCACTACTGATCCCGGTCTTCAAGCTATCCAGTCAGCTCGGGTGGAACCATCGGTGCCCATTGCGGTTGACGACGTGGTGGAGATCGACCTACCCGTCGATACCGGGCTACCTATTGGTGATGCCCGGGTTGACTTGGATGCTGATTTAGATGATTTCTTTGCTTGACCATGTTCTTTCTTTTTTACTTCTTGGAGAGAACCTGTAACTGGGCTAAGGCCCCATCTTTTGTACCCTTGATTTGAACTTTGAATGAAAGCTTCTTTTGTTTCAACTATTTGTTCGGTTTACTCTATGCATTTATTTTCCAACTGTAATCTGAATGAAGTATAACATTTTCTGGCTGAGATACCTATCTCGGTCTTAACCTTGAAATCTATCTGGTCATACCTGCCAACCTCTTCAGCCTAGGTTTTTACCTTGGCTGAAGATCACTAAAAGTTGTTATTCCAACCAACCACTCGTCATCCTAGATCCTTATTTTGGTTGAGGAGTACTAAGTGTTAGTTTTTCCAGCCAACCACTCTTCAGCCTAGATCCTTATCTCGGCTGAAGAACAATAAATGTTTGTTTTTTTAGCCAACCTCTTCAGCCTAGATCCTGATCTTAGCTGAAGAAGGCTCAAAGTTGGTTATTCCTGCCAAACTTCCTACAACCTCGATCCTTATCTCGGCTTTAGGAGAAGTAAGTGTTGGTTTTTCTAGCCAACCTCTTCAGCCCAGATCCTGATCTTAGCTGAAGAGGGCTCAAAGTTGGTTATTCCTGCCAACCCAGAGCCAAGTGTTTGGTTATTCCTGCCAAACTTCTTGCAGCCTTGATCCTTAGCTTGGCTTAGAAGAAGTAAGTGTTGGTTTTTCCAACCAACCTTTTTAGCCTAGATCTTGATCTTAGCTGAAGAGGGCTCAAAGTTGGTTATTTCTGCCAACCCAGAGCCAAGTGTTTGGTTATTCCTGCCAAACTTCCTGCAGCCTCGATCCTTATCTCGGCTTAGGAGAAGTAAGTGTTGGTTTTTCCAGCCAACCTCTTTAGCCCAAATCCTAATCTTAGCTGAAAAGAGCTCAAAGTTGGTTATTCAAGCCAACTCTGATTTCATTGCCGGTTCACTACAACTATTTTTACAGAGGAAAACAATTTTTGCTGAAAAAGAAACTACTTGTTTTATTGAAAAAAAAGAAAAACTACAAGTACGTTTAAAGAAAAAGCTAAAAATAAAATAGTTTGAGAATGGCAGTGTTCCATGGCCTGGGAATGGCTTTGCTGTCTTCATCTTCCAAGTGGTATGCCCTTTTTCCTGCTAATCTAACCACTTTGTAAGGTCTTTCCTAATTGGGCCCTAACTTGCCATCTCCGGGTACTAGGGTGTTTCCCATTACTTTGCACAGCACCCAATCTCCGATCTTGAATTGCCTTGAATGTACTGTCTTATTATATTTTCTGGATAGCTCTTGCTGGTATGAGGCAATGTGAACCAGTACTCTTTCTCTTCTTTTTTCTGCAAGGTTGAGCTCCAATGCTATGGCTTCTCCCTTTAACTCTGGGTCAAAATTTTCACTTATGATGGTTGGGAGGCCAATTTCCAGTGGGATTACTGCTTCCATGTCGTGGGCTAAGGAGAATGATGTTTTTCCAGTTGATCGCCGAGGTGTGGTACGGTAAGCCCATAAAACATGAGGAAGCTCCTTAGCCCACTTTCCTTTTGCTTTCTCTAACCTTTTCTTCAATCCATCCAAGACGACTTTGTTTGATGCTTCCGCCTGGCTGTTTTCTTGGGGGTATGCCGGAGCAGAGTTGTAGAATTCTATCTTGTATTCTTCACAAAAGCCTCTAAAAATTTTGCAATCGAACTGAGTGCCGTTGTCAAATATTAGAGCCTTGGGTATGCTGAACCGAGTGATGATATTCTACCAGACAAACTTCTTCACATCTTTCTCTTTTATTGATGCGAGTGCTTCTGCCTCCACCCACTTTGTGAAGTAGTCTGTTGCTGCAAGAAAGAACTTTCTGTTGCCGGGTGCCGTTGGAAGTGGTCCTACTATGTCCAAGCCCCACATTGGAAAGGGCCATGGGCTAGTTAATGGTAGAAGCTCTCTGGCTGGTTAATGTATTTGGTGTGTGAACTTCTGACATTTCTCGCACTTCTTGACATACTTCTCTGAATCTGCTTGCATGTATGGCCACCAATATCCCTGCGAAATTGCTCTGTAAGCCAATGATCTTCCCCCTTAGTGGCTTCCGCATACGCCTTCGTATATCTCGAACAAGAATGCCTCGACCTTGCTGGGATAGACGCATTTCAAGTAAGGTCCTGTGAAGGATTTTTTGTACAAGGCCATTGATGGAGAGAGCCAAAATCGCTGCGACTTTGCTCTAATCTTGTTGGCTTCTTTATTTTCTTCGGGTAAGATGCCATCTTTTAAGAACATTATAATGGGATCCATCCAAGAAGGGCCTAATTCAGCATAACATACCTCAGCTGCCTCGGGTTCTTCAATGCTTGGTCTTGATAAGTAGTCAATCAGTAACGGATGTGGGATGGATGTATCTGCCATTGAAGCAAAGCCTGCTAGTTCGTCTGCTCTACTGTTTTATTCCTTGCCGATCTGCTCTATCCGCACTACTTCAAATTTCATGATCTCTTTTCTGACTAACTCTTGGTATTTAGCCATCCTTTCATCCTTTGCCTCGTAGTCACCTGAAATTTGGTTTACCACCAGCTGTGAGTCACTGTAAACCATTAGCTCGGTGGCCTTCATGTAGAGTGTTGATTTTAGGCCTGCCAGAAGCGCCTCATACTCCGCTTCGTTGTTTGATTCTGGGAAGCCAAGGTTGACTGCTTGTTCTACTATTAGGCCATCTAGTGAGATAAGGACTATGTCAAGTCTTGCACCGTGCCTATTGGACGCTCCATCTACAAAAAGCTTCCACATCTCTCCAACGAACAGCTTCTAGCAAGTGGAGGGATCGGATGATGCCTTGGGGTCATGAGTGTGCTGGTGTTTTCTTCAAAGTCCACACTTATTGTTTGCCCCTCACTATCTGATTGTACCAAGTTTTTACTTGTTGATGAGTCTTTGCTTGATGTAGCATGGTTTACTTCTTCCTCCCTTTCTTTACTCTGGTCTGTTTTGGGATGTGGCTGGGCATCTTGTATTAGGGGTTGCGCATTTCCTGCGGCGCTTTCCATCCCTATTTCGGTTATACCAGTCAAGTCAACTGGGCAGATGTGATGACTTCCTGGTGTGAACTCTGCCACAAAGTCTGCCAAAGCTTGGGCTTTTATTGCGGTTTTGGGTTGAAACTTGATGTCAAACTGTCCCAACTCCACTGCCCACTTCAAGATTCGCCCAGAAAAGCTCACCCTCTCAAACAAAGTTTTAATGGAAAAGCTGTGAGGACGATTATGGTGTGGGCATGGAAGTAATGCGACAGTTTCCTAGAGGCCATCATCAAGGCTAAGGCCAGTTTTTCCAATGGTAAGTACCTGGTTTCTGTGCCCAGCAAGGTTTTGCTAACATAAAAGATGGGCAGGTGTTGGATTCCTTCTACTCTGACCAACACCGCGCTGACTGCGTGCTGTGAAACTGCCAGGTACAAAAAGAGCTCTTCACCAGGTATTGGGGTTACCAGCAATGGTGGGGAAGACATGTATTCTTTCAGGCTTTCTAGGGCGTGATCGCATTCTTCATCCCACTCAAACTTGGCCTTTAACGCTTGAAAAAATGGTTGACATTTGTTTGACGACCGACTTATGAACCAGTTGAGCGTAGCTGCCATACCAGTGAGATGCTGCACTTCTTTTACTGAGTTGGGCCTCTCTAGATCCTGAATTGCTTTGATCTGAGAGGGGTCTGTCTTTATACCTCGGTTGGTCACCAGGAAGCCTAGGAATTTGCCAGATCCTATGCCGAACACACACTTGGATGCATTAAGGCGCAACTTGTTCTTTTTCAAGATCTGGAACATTTCATCTAGGTCCCTGAGATGGTCCTTCTCATCCTTGCTCTTGACCACCATATCGTCTATGTAAGCCTCCATTGTTCTGCCTAACAATGGTTCAAACATCTTGGTGACCATCCGTTTGAATGTTGCGCCTGCATTCTTTAGGCCAAAGGGCATGACCTTGTAACAATACAATCCTCTAGGAGTTGTAAAAGATGTGACCTCCTGGTCTGGCTCATACATAGCGATCTGATGGTAACCTCTATACGCATCAAGAAAGCTAAGCCGGTTGTGTCCTGTCGTTAGATCTACTAGTTGGTCTATTCGTGGGAGGGGAAAGCTATCTTTTGGGTATGCCTTGTTGACTGTTTTGTAATCCACGTAGACACGCTATTTTCCATTCTTCTTTGGCACTACTACGGTATTGGGGATCCGCCTGGGGTAGTGCACTTCTCTGATAGCTCCTGCCTTCAGCAAGTTTCCCACTTCTTCCGCCACTATCTCGGTGTGGTGGAGTCGATCATGAAAGTCCATTTGATAATTGGTCTGGCAGTTGGGTGGACATTTAATTGGTGATAGATGAAGTTTGGGTCAATGCCAGGCATGTCATAAGGCGTCCAGGCGAACACTTCGATGTTAGAGGTTAAGAATTTCATGATCTCTATTCTCTCAGTGCTGGACAATGACGAGCCGAGCAAAAAGAACTTTTCTGGGTCTTTTTCATCTATCCTTACCTGTACCAAGTCTTCTACCACCTTCTGTTCAGCTGCTTTGCTAACATTTGTGAACAGCTTATTGCTCTCAGGTTCTTCCACCATCTGTACATATCCCTTGGCAGCGCGGCTGCCATTTATTGTGACGAAGCATTGTTTGGACATAATTTGGTCTCCAAAGACCTCTTCAATTACTCCGGCTTTGTTGGGGAACCGCAATACTTGATGGTAGGTTGACGCTACCGATCGCATGGCATGCAGCCATGTCTTTCCCAAGATTACGTTGTAAGTGGAAAGGGACTTTCAATACCCAGAATTCCACTTGTTTGGTCATGCTTCCTGCTCTGACTGGGAGGATTATCTTGCCCACTGGCCACTCTGGCATTGAGTTGAATCCGATTAGGGGAGATGTTGTGGGCGCCAAGTCTTTGTCCTCCAGTTTCAATTGTTTGAAGGTTTCGAAATACATTATCTCACACGAGCTTCCTTGGTCGATCAAAATCCGTTTGATGTCGCAATCCTTGACGCGGAGTGTAACGACCAGTGCATCATTGTGAGGGCAATATATCCTTGCCAAGTCTTTGTCTGAAAAAGATATGACATTCGTGGCTTCTGTTCTCCCATTTTTGATGGCAGGCTGTGCACTTAATACCTCCCTTAAGTGCTCGGCCTTCTTGATCATTCCCCTGAGATTACATACTCGCTCAGGTTCGAATACCCCATGTATTACGTTAATCACGCCTTGAGATGGGGTGTCAATCGGCATTTCGTTTGGGTTGTCGTGGTTCTGGGGGCTGGCTGGGTCCCTCCTTCTATGTACTGGTCCAGGTGCCCAGCTGCCACTAACTCTTCCAAGTGCTATCTCAACGACGTGCAATTCTCTGTGCGGTGCCCCTTTTCATTATGGAAGGTACATCGGGATCCTTCGTCATAGTCTTTTTGTGCTTCTCCCAACTTAGCTGGCCATCGGACGAAAGGTTCATCGCGTATCTCACTAAGAATTCGGTAGATTGGTTTTTTGAACACCGTGGTAATGGCAGTGCGAACTCTTAGCCACCTTTTGTCTGGATCCTCTTTGTTGGCTCGTCTGCCTCACCCATTCCTGCTTGGTCGCTCTATCGTGTTGACTTTTGCCGAAGTCTTTTTATCTGGTATTACTGTTGTTCTAGATTTCGTCTTCGCACGGGCGCCATCCTCTTCCACACGAATATGTTAGTGCACTCTCTCCATTAAGGTCTCCATCGTGAGGGAAGGCGCCATAGTGATTGAATCCCTCAATTTGTTGCCGACTGGTAGACCCCATTTGTATTGTGCAATGGCGAGGTTTGTAGGGCAATCCCCAATCTGGTTGAAGGTTTCCCAATAACGGCTATTGTAGGATCTCAACATCTCCTTGTCGCCCATGTCAATGGAGATTAGCTGATCGATCTCCACTGGCGTTTTGGTATTCGTTCTGAACCTAGTCACGAACGCCTCCGCCAATTGCGCCAGAAGCGTCTTGTCGCTAGCCTTTCAACTGTGTTAAACCTAGGTCACCAAGGCTTGATGGGAAAAGGGTGCACATTAAAGCCTCGTTCCGCTGGTATACTGCCATAACCTGGCAAAAGTGGCTTAAGTGCATATAAGGGTCTGTCTTGCCTTCATAAGTAGTGAATTTGGGCTGAAGAAAGCCCGAAGGTAGTGGTGCGTTCTCAATTGTCGGAACGAACGACGAGGTCTGCAGCGTTGCTAATGCTTTGTCTGTTGGTTCGTAAGCAAGGTGCGGTATTAGCATTCCTACCTCGACGCTCCCATGCATCCAAGGAGCTAACCGCTAAAGGGCTGAAACTCTGCGCGGGTCACGCGCCCTGGTATCTTCCTTCCATCGTGCCCTTTCGCTCAGCACGCTTTTAAATCGATGATCTAGGCAACTCCGTCTTCTTAGATGACGCCGGTGCATGCGCGAGGGCCGATAGGTGCTTCCTTCAAGATATGACCTCTCGCTTCATTCTCTCGCACTTGGAGTAATAAGTCTTGGGAGTTCTTGATCGAGTGTCGCTTCTCGTGCTCCTACTGCTTGCGATGGTGTGGTATGCCTCCCACGATCTTCCGAGTGGCGAGAGGGCGTACTGCTTTTGCGCCCCTCTCCTATCGCCACCCCTTTTTCTTTGATCTGGCGCTTCATAGACTCCATGTCTGCCGCCATCTTCCTTATTAACTCGTCTTGTTCTTTTACGCGATCCTCCAGAACTTGAGGATCCATCCTCTGCCTCTGTCTTTCAGGACTTTGAGAACGACGGGGGCTGTTAGCTCACCTTCCCTTGGCATCCCGCTGGGGGTTCTGTTGTTGGGCTCTAAATTCGCCATGGGAGGGATAGAAGGCAAACCTTCGCGCCTCCTATCCCCCTCTGGGGTTTGTCCATCGATAGTGGACTGCGGTAAATCTTCATTGTGCACCATTACTTCCAATTAGCAAGGAAAAACTTGATCAAGAGGTTTTGTTCTTTCTGGTTTTCCCACAGACGGCGCCAATTGTACAAGCAAGAAATAATCTTCTCGTATAATCCTGTTGTTCAAGTCTGCGCTCCTCCAAACGTTGTCGCTTTACTCCCTGAAAACACAAACGTGAGCTAGCCGGCGGGTGTGTGCCGGATACCTCTCCGATGCCTAAGTCAGCAAAATAGACAAATAGAAAAAAGCTCTGTGTATTCGAGAATCAAAGTTGTGTTACCTGTACATAGGTTAGGTTGTGAGCTTTTATAGGTTCTGCGTGGCACAATCCTAGTAAGACTATTATTCCTCCATGTAGAGTCCTCTTAGGAATCACACTCCTGAAAGATAATGCTTATCCTTCAACACCCCCCTCACTACTTAAACCAAGTAAGATGGTTTTACCTCGGTAGTATGACAAAACGACCGAGCTAACATGGCTATGTTAAAGCGGCAAAAATGACCGAGCTCCAACTAGCTTGGTTCTTCCATTCATAGCTTGTACCTCCATTTGGTGTACTCTAACTGGGTTAACAACTAAAGACCAAGCTAACTATGCAGAGCGGCGTCGTTACCTCGGCGCGCCTACGTGTGATGCTTAGCTCGGTCCGAACCTCAACTAGACCCCACTAAGCACTTAGACTGAGCTATATCAACTATTAGCTCGGCCCAATGTGTGGCCCAACTTACAAAGAAAGCAATTCCTTAGCTCGGCCTAATTTATTTATAAATTACCCTCTCAGGAGGCATGAGCTTGAAGATCATCCATGAATTCATGCATTTCATATCACTTAGTGGTGTTTCAATATGAAGGAGGCTCAATCCATAACATGCATGGTTTCAACTTGAAAATTTAAGCTTGAACTTAGACAATTGAAGCATGATTTCGAACAAATGGTTTCAAATTGGAAGTATTTTCATGTTATATAATGATTTTCCAAGTTTTTGTACCAAAAACACAAGTTTTGAGGCTTTGAATATCAACCTTGAAGCTCTAACACAATTCTGAAAATTCTAGAATTTGTGTTATCCACTCGAGCAAGAAAAGCCTCGCTCGAGCGTGAAAATTGAGCTCCCAGAAGTTTTATAAAATTTTACAGGCCGCTCGAGCAACCAAAATGGCGCTTGAGCGAGGACCCTTTTTCTCAGTCTTCCGCTCGAGCGACCATCGATTGGGAATTTCATGTAACCAGCACTTTTGCAGACCGCTCGAGCGATAGATGTTACACTCGAGCGACCACCTTTGTTTGTGAAACCATGCTCGAGCGAAGGAAGTTGCGCTTGAGCAGAGACTCTGTTCTCAACAAAATTTTACCAACTCTTTTAAGTGCATATTTGCATCCTCATGCCACTTCAAGTATTCTTGGGCACCATTTAGACTCACATAATCATAGAATGAGTTAGAAACACATGAGAATAATTGAATTAAATTGAAGTGAGTGTTTCAATTGTGCCTTTGTTATGTGTTTTGTCTAGGTGGGCGTCCAAGGCTTAGTGACACCACAAACCACTGTGAGTAGTAACTTTATAAAGATATGTTCACGTCATATCTATTTTGAATTCATTATTGTTATATGTAATCAAATGAATGGTTTGTCAAAATGATATTTTTCTATGGATGAATGAAGTTCACTTGTTTTGTGACACCTATTGAACATTGAACCTTGCCTAGAGGAGATTAATACCAAGGCCATTAACTTGATGGAAGCACATAGAGATCTGTAGTGTTGGACCCATCGTGGTCCATGGAATTGACCCATTATGGTCCATTGTTATTGAAATATTATTACTCTAATAGATACGCCACATGTATAAATGAAATGATTATTGATACTAAGACTGGTATTGTATTTGTAATGATAACGAACTTCATTCATATAACCTCTTTATCCTGTTGTTACTCATTAGGCATCAACTCACTATTTATGTTTATATATATGTAGGTGAGCATGATGAACATCAAAGATAGAAACCGCCTCGGAGTCACCCCGTGGTCAGCCTTTTGTGGAGCTCCCAAGATGGAGCCACTTGGACTCGTGACGAGCCAAGCAAAGCCTAAACCCCTCTTTTGTTTTTGTTGAGAACTATTGGTCGAATCTTGGTATAGGGGTTTTGTTCTTCTTTTTTTTTTCCCCCTTTTTGTGTATGTCATATTATCAAGTTGAATTGTGGCTGAACCTTTGTTTGTTTTATTTTCTTTCTTCCTTTTGGAAACTTTTGTAATGTATATATATATACTTACCTTGGAATGGTTGTACAGTGCTACTATGAACTCTTTTCATCTATGCACAGCTCGATGGATTTCTTTTATATTTAATTTGCTTCTGCTAAGCCCTGTACTTTATATTAATTGAATATTCGTATAGAGGTTGTAGGTAATCTATGATTATTGGCCGGTCATGACGCTAAACCTATGGGGGTGGGTTTGGGTTGTGACACTGGCTCCCGTGGAAGCGCTTGTAAAACTAGCTGTATCGCACCATCGCCGATCTGTCCAACACAGGGCATGCTCCGAGCAAATACATCCATGCTGCCTCCCATCAACCCATGTCTATGTCAAAAGGGATCAGATCACCCCCTACTCTTAAGCCGTGATCATCGAAAAGTCATAAGGGGTCATCATCATCTCCTTGGTGGAAGAGTAGTGGAGGAAGTTGGTAATATCCCACTATCTCTCCACTAATGCTCCGAGTAGGGTCGGCTAGCCATATGGCATGTGAGCCCGGTATAGAATAAGTTGAAGCCTACCTTATCAACAGGGTCGCGGACCTAAAATGGGAGCTCCTGATACCAATCCCTGGCTGTCATTGCCCCTAACCCCTACAGGAGCAAGAATCCCTCTGTGGCAAATAAAGAATGAATCAGAAGAGAAACGATGATAAAAGAAGAACTAGGTGAAAGGCAATGCAAGACGGTCAGATGAAAGGCAATAAAGCATGAAGATAAAGGTTGTACCTCAGTATCACCGTGGGAAAGGTGGGAGTCTGGCTCTCTCAGCAAAATATCCTCTGGCACATCATCAATGAAGTCATCAAACCACATCATGCCACCAGGCACCATCGTGTGTGTACGGGGGTGATAAGTGGCTGGATCAAAGGGCCTCACCCTCAACGGTAGTAACTCAAGCTCGGGCCTTAGGGTGAAGACCTTTGCCTTTACCTCAAAGTCAGTAGCAATGTCTGCCGCTGCCGTATCAACCTCATCGGCTATGGGCTCTTCAACCTCCGCCGGAGGTGGAAGTAAAGGCAAAACCTCAAGAGAGGTATCACCACGCGGAATGTCATCTGCCATCTGGAAAGTGGGTGAAAAATGAAGAAAAATGGAGAAAAGAGAGAAAACTTGAAAAAAGTCAACCTTAGGAGAGAGAGAAAATGGGAGAAAAAATCAAAATCCGGGAAAGTTCACAAAACCCAAAAAAAAACTCAAGGGAAACAAGCCCAAAGTGTTGAAAACTCGAAAAAAAATAATGAAAACAAAATCTGAACGGTTCAAAGTGGAGAGGACCAAAGACGTTTTACGAATAAAGTTTGCGTGGGGCGTTAGAAAACGCGTACAAAGCACAAATCTAGAGAGATGAAGCACCTAAAGAGAGAGGGAGAGTGATTTCGGTCATGTGTGTGTGAGGAAATGAGGTGTGGTTGTGTATTTCAAGAGACCCAAGCTGAAAGGACAAAATTGCCCCGAAAATTTCATTAGTGGCCTGATGTCCACCATTAATGGCCGACCGTACACTATTAGTGGCCGGCCCGCTACTTCTTTGGCCCAGTGTTGGTTTTGTTCTCCCCTTGTCCATGCAGTGTATGGGAGGTCTTGTTTTAGTCTTGGGAAGGATAATTGAGGTATGGAAAGTTGGCGCAGATTCTGAGGATCCCGGGATTATGTTCCAGCTGCACCATTCCTATTCTCGCTGTAACTCTGGCGCGGGAAGATGCCCTAATTTCAAGCCAAAGCAAGTTGTATCCTTTTTGAACATTTTCAGGAGTCTCTGAGTGGTAAGTCGGAGGTCTCAGTAAGGTGTCTTCGAGCACTACACTCTATTTATGTTTTTCAAGATTTGTATGGTTATGATCTTGCATGCCAGGCGTGGCATTTTCTCGTGGAACATGCATTGTCATTCATCATATCGTACTATTTTGCACATTCGCTTTTATCGCACTGTTTTATGCATTCGCCTTGTATTACATTGTTTTGTGCATTCGCTTTGTACCCCACTATCTTGTGCATTCATCATATCGCGCTATTTTGTGCATTCATCTTGTATCATGCTATCCTGTGCACTTTGTATTGCACTGTTTTGTGCATTCGCTTTGTTAGTACTGTTTTGTGCACCTTGCTTTGCACTGTTTTGTGCATTCATTCACACTTGTTCACTTTATGCATTCATTCGCACTTGTTCACTTTGTGCATCTATCGCACTTGTTCACTTTGTGTATCTATCGTACTTGTTCATTTTATGCATCTATCGCACTTGTTTAGTTTGTGAATTTATTGCACTTGTTAACTTTGTGCATCTATCGTACTTGTTCACTTATGCGTCTATCTTACACGTTCATGTTGTGTATCTATACACACTTTCACCGCGATCTTTTGCATTGTCTTGCATGGTCATGGCGTTTTTCAAAAAATCGGCTTCACAAAGTATGTAAGTCCAGCTTCCAACTAAATTTACTATGCTTGTGCATATCATTTGCATTTTGCCCCTGAACTACGCTGGTTTGATTCCTTAGAAAGGGATATGTAGGCAGCTTTTGGGCTCAACCAATTTAATTTATGTCTTGATTGTTTGCCCATGTCTTACGGCCTTGTCAAAATGGGTCGTCTTTAGGCTTTGACATTCACTTGCATCATTTGATGATTTTGAGCTCTATTAAAGAGGGGCAACTATAGACATCCCATTTTTGACTGCCCTTACGACTTGGGCGCCACCAAGTGATCACCTGATGATGAATTTGTATACGCTTGTCAAATGCTCGAATTTCTCAGCAGGAAGCCTCAGCTTTGAGCCTCAGAAACCTACAAACTTTGCACCATTTTTTGGACCAAAATAGTAGCTTTTCAAGCCTGACCATCTGAGACCTGCAAGCCCGCTAGTGGCCGGCCGACCACTAATGGTGTATGGCCGGCCCCTATTAGTGGCTCAGGTGCATGCATCATTCCAGCTGTATTTGTTTGGATATTTCTGAGGGTCTTTCATATATTTCTATATGTAAATGACCCTTTCTTATGATATAGGGTTAGAAAAATTTGTGGAGCAAAGTTTTAAAAAATATTTCTCTCTCCTTTGCAACTTACATACTCTTTACCTACACTCCCTAAACCAGACTTGGAGGGTTCTTTGCTGATGTGTTTGAGCTTGCATCTTAGCTCTTGAGGGTGTTGGATTGGTGGTTTATAACTTAAAAGGGTCATTCCTTTTCAAGAGGTATACATCCTAGCTTCCTTGCACTATTTATTTCCTATATTTTTTTGCTGTTTTTGGGTTATTTTGCACCTGTGTTTATGGGCTGAAACTTGTGGCTAAAAGCTACCCAAGGTAGAGGGGTGAACCACTCTTCTTTGTACCTTGTATCCCAAACTTTTGCCCTTGTGTTTCTCATCCTTTCATCAGTTTTTTTTTTTTTATAATGCTTTTTACCACTGATTTTGAGAGTTTTTTTAGAGGCTAAAAATCATGTTTTGAGGTCCCAAAAATGGAGGGGTTAGCCACCCCTCCATTGGCTTGTTTACTAGCTTAAATTCTTCATTATTGTAGCTTACTCCTTTAGCTCTTTTGACTTCAATTCCAGCACTGTTTTAGTCTATTTTAGGATTTTTTTTAAGTTGTTCATGTCGTTCATGCTTTGTTTGATAGGCTTGTAGTGTAATAGTCCTCATAGGTTTTGTGTTTTAGGCCTTAGACACCAACCTATTTGAGTTGATAGCATTTATTTAGTACTTTCCATACTTGTGATCATCTTTAATCACCTTTGCATCTCTCTGATTTCTTGGTTTTTCATTGCCGTGAGAGTTGTTTCAACCGATTCATTGTTTAAAGCTTGAGATAGAGTTCATTGTGCTTAATAGTTTAATCTCCTCGGAGGTTCATTACCAAAGTCAAAACAACCCTTTGTTTGATACTTTTCTCCACTAGTGGACTCAATCTTCATTATTGGACTTGATTGACTAATGAATGGAAAGGTAATTAAAATGGAGTAATAAAAATTGGGGCTAAAATGGAATAAGATAATAATATGGTTTCGGGTTCAACTGGACATTAGTTGAACCCATTGAGTCTTAGGCCATTTCATACTTACTAGTGATGATAATGGTTTGAGAGTCAATGTCAACAACTTCCCTTGATCAATCTCATGATAGGGAGGAGGTTTTGTTGGTCATTTATTTTCCTTCATTGAGCTTTTGTCCAATCGAGCCATAGATCATCATGCAATAACTTTGCATTGTTGATGATTTGCGACTCGATTCTAACCCCTCTTTTGAGCAATTTCATGATAAGGAGAGGCAGAGAGGATGAATATCCCCTAGAAACACTCTGTTTCTGTTCTGTTCATTTTCTATTGCAGCAGGGCCATATTTACATTAGTGGCTGGCCGACCACCATTACTAGCCGACTGTTCACTACTTCTAGCTGGCTGGCCACTTTTGTGTTAGCAAGCAGTGTTGTTTTCTTGCAAGGCAGAGAAAAAATAGAGGCAAAACAAGAGCTTTTTCTACAAACAGAACAGTCCTAGCAGCAAAACAAAAGTGTTTCCGGGAGGACGTTTGCATTGGCATGCATGGTTCACTACCCTGCTCGAGTTCAATTGATTGTTAATTTGTTAATTTAATTAGTTGATCCTACGTGTAATAATTAGTGAATTCCCATTTGTAACTAATCAGTTAGTGTAATCTATTAGTTAATTTCAATTTGTAATAATTAGTTAGCGTAGCTAATTTATTTAATTAGCTAGGACATCCATTCGAACCCTCTTGCACGAGGGTAAATATGTAATAATGTGTATGTCTTCAAACCCCCATTTCTTTCTCCTTTTTATGTACCTACTTATGATGGATAGCGTAGAGCATCATGGTTTAATTAGCATTTTCCATGACTTGCATCCATTTGTCTTGCATGCATAAGGTTCGGTTCATCATTCTAACGGCATTGTCATTTATTACTTTCATGAATATGTGCTTCACCACATGCTATCGAAGTGATTCACATGACATATTAGACAATTGGACCTATTAGTTGCATTTTTGTATGTGTTACATTAGTCATCTTGTATAGTTAGGATCATGCATTTTTTCTAACTCTTTTATCTTTTTTGGCTTGCCTTCGAGTACTAGGTGAGCATTTATTGCTTTAACATATTGCATGCGTGTGATTGTTACCATGTCAAGCATGATTACCATGAGGCTAAGTGCTTAAGTGCTATACCTGTTTGAATGCCTGTGGATGGAGGCTAATTGTTTAAGTTGGGCTAATTTGATTAAATGTATATATGCGATCACTTTTTCAAGTGGTACATATTCAAACCTCTTTTCAAAAACAAGCATAAAATCCAAGTTTTTCAATTTTTGCAGATTAGTTTATACTTTGTGTGACACATAGTAATGTTAGCCTAATAACTGGAACAAGAGCATATAATGTAAATAAGAATCACATCATCATTAGTAGAGGCCGATCTTTGATCGGGCGAGTGGGGTGCTCAATTCATGACCTTCCCCTCTCGTACCTAAGTTCCTGAGCCAAGACACTTTGGTGATGACGGATAAGTGGCCTTTGGCACGAGTCTCGGGTTTCCTAAATTTTTTAAAAATATTTAGGTGGCGACTCTGTATCTGGCAAAGTAGGCCATTTTTTGGCATTTTGATTCAAAATTGATTTTTCAAAAGAATTGTCGAATTTGGACTCATTTGTGTTTATCTATTTCACATTGCACTTGTGGAATCAGATTCAGAACCACGGGAGTCTGAATTGTAGGGCTAATCATATCCGAAAGGAGCACGAAAAGCAAGCTATAGTACCGAACAACCAAAGCAGAAGTTAGAGAAGATGCTTGTAGTGAAGGACAACATTGAAACAAGATGAGCGTCGCATAACTGACAGAGTGTACTACAGTTACAATGGCCAAGAAATTTCATCAGTGGCTCTCAAGACAATTCTCAAGTGTGAAAAATTGGCATTGGGTTCTGAAGGCGACAAAGAGGCCGATGTAAATTCAGGTCGTCTCTCGGGTATGGTTTTCATCTCTGAACGACAAGAAGGCCTTGAATTCCTTTACATAGCTCTCTGCTTCAATGACAACCCATAACTACCCAAAGTCAAAGTCTTCTATTTGGTAGATGTTTTCGACAAAGACAATTTCAGTGGTGTTCCCATGGAAGACAGTGGTTACATTGCCGGTGTTATGAGAATATATATATATATATAGAGAGAGAGAGAGAGAGAGAGAGAATATAACTCTGTATAGATTTCAATGAGTGAATTTATACAATAGAAGGCCTATATATATAGACAAAGAAACAGTATCCTACAAGAAGTCTAACTATGGCAATACAAGTATATCTAGGAAAATAATACCTAATAAATCTAGGAATATATACCATATATACATTAACACCCCCTTCAAGCTCAAGGTGGTAATGCAAATATCAACTTGAGCTTGGAAAGTAAGTTAGAAAAGAGTCCTGGAGGATGAGCCTTGGTGAAGATGTTGGATGTCTAATCAGCAAAGGTAACAAAGATAAAACGAAGAGTGCCACTAGTAATATG
This sequence comes from Camellia lanceoleosa, assembly GCA_025200525.1. Classification (NCBI taxonomy): domain Eukaryota; kingdom Viridiplantae; phylum Streptophyta; class Magnoliopsida; order Ericales; family Theaceae; genus Camellia; species Camellia lanceoleosa. The sequence continues at coordinate 86,369,147 of CM045763.1, forward strand.
TTGTCGTATGAAGTAACAATTAATCTGAATATACTTGGTGCGATCATGGAAGACATCATTATGTGCTATCTAAATAACACTCTGATTGTCACAATAGAGGTTGGTGGCAATAGGATCAGAAACTCCCATATAAGAAAGAAGCCAACGAAGCCACACAAGCTCTTGAGTAGTGTCAACAAGAACATGATACTTAGCCTCAGTACTAGAACGAGCAACAAAAGTTTGCTTCTTGCTATGCTAGGCAATGAGAGAGTTATCCAAGAAGAAGCAAAACCCTATAGTAGAACGGTAATCAGTAGAATCCCCTATCCAATTTGCATCAGAAAAGACGTGTAGCTGTAGAGAAGAGTGTGTTGAGTAGTGAAGACCATGAAGCATAGTGCCTTTGAGATAGCGCAAAATGCAAACCAGAGCATCATAGTATGGAGAGCGAGGAACAACCATGAACTAACTGACAATGTGAACAGCATAGGCAATGTCTGGACAAGTAACCGTGAGATAGACAAGACTGCCAACTAGTTGATGATATAAAGTAGTATCAGATAATAGGTGGCCATCAAGAGGTGTGAGACAAGTCTAAGGATCAACTAGGGTAGGCGCAGTCTTGCAATTAGTAAGAGCAGCACGAGCTGAGAGATCAGATGTATACTTAGCCTGGGTGAGAAAGTAACCAATAGGATCTTGAGAAATTTCCAAGCCGAGAAAATAGTTAAGTAGACCCAAATCTTTCATCTCAAATTGGCGACTGATGAACTGTTTGAGACTAGAAATACCCACTGTGTCATCACCAGTGATGATCATATCATCCACATAGAGAAGAAGAAGAAGAATACCACACTCTGTGTTGTGTATAAATAGAGCAGAATCATGGGCACTAGAGGAGAAACCAAAGTTATGAGTGGTAGAACTGAACTTGGCAAACCAAGCATGAGAAGCTTGTTTCAAACCATACAAAGCATGACGAAGTTTGCAAACATTGGTGGACAAAATTGAAGAACTAGGAGTAGGTTGCATATAAACTTCCTCAATAAGATCACCATTAAGAAAAGCATTCTTGACATCTATCTGACAAAGACTCCAATGGCGAGTAATAGCCATGGCAAGGAGGCTGCGAACTAAAGTAAGACAAGCAACGAGGGAAAATGTTTCCTCATAATCAATCCCATATTTTTGAGTAAACCCTTGGGCAATGCTCAATGGAACCATCAAAATGGGTTTTGATCTTGTAAACCCATTTGCAACTAACAGCAATCTTTCCAAGTAGAGGGTCAACTATATCCCAGGTATGAGTTTTATCAAAAGCTTGCAATTCATTAGTCATAGCTTGCTGCCAAAGAGGGTTAGAGCAAGTCTCTCGATAGGAAGTAGGTTCATGAGAAGAAAAAGTAGTAGAACTAACAATTAAATCACAAAGAAGTATAGAAGGTTGTGTTCCCTAAGTATAATGACGAATAGGTACCTCTGGTGTAGAAAATGATGGAGTATAATCAATGGATGCATGAGGCTCACTGTGAGAGGGAATGAAGACAAGAGCAGGAGTAGAAGCAGGAGCAGAAATAGGCTCAGGATTAGAGAGTGGAACAGCAGGACTAGGAGGCAGAGTAGAATCCTTAGGATGGGCCAAAGTCATCATGTTAGAAGTAGGGTTTGTATCAAGCTCATCAAACAGAAAAAAAGGATCTGTAAAGAATAGTGTAGTTGGAGGAGTGGACAAATGAAACTTAGATAGAGAAGAGAACATTTTGTGTTCCCAAAATACAAGACAATACAAGAAAAAGGATCCCAACAATAATAACCTTTATGTTCAATCCTATACCCCAAGAAATAACACAAACGGGTGTGAGATTCTAATTTGGTATGCTCATGAGGTTGAAGAATAACAAAACAAGCGCATCCAAACACACGAAGACTAGTATAGGTAGGAGGTGTGCCATACAAACGCTTATATGAGGTTTGATTGTTAATGGTAAGGGAAGGGACATGGTTGATAGTATAGATAGCTGTGAGAGCAGCTTCCCCCCCAAAAATGTTCAGGACAAGAAGAAGATATTAAAGAGCATGGACAATGTCTAAGATATGACGATGTTTGTGCTCAGCACGACCATTTTGTTGGGAGGTAACAAGACAAGAATAGTGAGAAAGTGTACCATTTTGACAAAAGAATCTAAAAAAATGAGTTTCTTTATTTTCTTAGGCATTATCAGCATGAGAAATTTTGATGGTGGAAGAAAACTGAGTTTTGACCATTTCTGAAAAACCATAGTATATTTGGTGTAACTCAGAATAAGATTTCATAAGAAATAATTTGGTAAACAAGTGAAATCATCAACAAATATGAAAAAGTATTTAGATCCCCCTAGAGTGGTATTAGGTGAAAGCCCCCAAACATCAGAGCGTATGAGATCAAAATGTGCATGAGAGGTACTAGCATGAAATGGTAAAGCAGGTTGTTTGGCAAGTTGACAAGATAGACAGTCTACTTTATCATTTGGAACATGAACTAATTGACTGCTTGAAACTAGAGATCGTAAACGACCAAAAGACATACATAAAGCAAGAGAGGAACTAGTAGTAGCAGGAGCAACAGTCTGGGTAGGAGAAGTACTGGATAATGAAATGTGCAGATGGATGAGCTCGTATAGACGACCATGTCTATGACCTATCCCAAGAGTCTGTCCCGTCTTCAGATCCTACACAACATAACTAGTTGAAGAAAATAAAACAGTGAGGCCAAAATTACATAGATGACCAATAGAGATAAGATTAAGTGTAAGGTTGGGGATCAGATAAGTGTGTTAGAGAGATGTTAGAAGTGGAGATATGACCTACATGACTAAAAGGCATTTGAGAGCCATCAGCAGTGTGAATAACTATCAAATTAGAAAAAAGATGTAATGAAAGAAAAAAAGTGTAGGGTCAGAGGTCATATGATTGCAACAAGTTGAATCAAAATACCAAGAAAAGATACTTGAAGTGACTGAGAGAGCAATAGAGAGTGTACCAAAAGTAAATGTAGAGGTAGAAGTAAAAAGAACCTTTTTCACAATGGCTTCAATATCGTGAAGAGTGTAGGTTGGTGAAGCTGCAGAAGAGCCACTTGGAGAATGTTAAGTATGTGTCTGGCGATGAGTAGCAATTAAGGCAAAGTAAGTCGAAGAGTGATATCGACTATGAGTCATAGGTGGTATAAGAGAACCAGCATGCTAAGAAGAGTTGTCTGAACGATCCATGAGGTTTTTTTTTAAAAAAAAAAAAAAAAAAAAAAAAAAAACTAGATGAGAAGTTGGTTGAAGTCGTTGGTCAATGACGTTAGCAGAGCAACAAGGCTGATGTCAGCAATAGGACACGATTGATACGGAAGTTGAGTTGGTGAAACGTGGCTAATTCAAGCCGTGAGGAAGTCGACAAGAAAATTGGTGGAGAAAGAAGTTGATGGCCTGATAGCGGCTAACACGGAAGCCATGTAAGCCATGACAACTAGGTTGCGACTAGGACTAGCATTATGGATGACGTTAGCAAATGCGGTGCAGAGACACGCGTGATTGAAGTGCGTAGTAACACATGAAGAAATTAGTGGTGACAAACTTGACGTGCCAATTTCTGGCTTCGCATGAGGGAGCATGTGATATCAGACGGAGATGATTCTGATGGCGTTGAACTCGTATTGAAGGGACGAAGGTACTGATGTACATTAATTGATGAATCAAGAAATCACAAGATAAGCCAGGATCTCAAAAACAGTGAACCCTAGAAACAACGCGATTATATTGATGATAGGAACTGAAAGGGAGATTTATAATCTGGCTTTGGACCGTGGAAGAGGTCAAACAGGTCAGAGCCGAGCATGTTTGGGCCGAGATCACTTGGGCTTGATTTGGAGTGGGATTTGCTCGGTCAAGGCCCAGCCCCTGTCTAGGCCGAGCTAACTGGGGCTTCCCTGGAGGTGATCTTGCTCGGTTGAGGCCCAGGCCTGAGGTCCGCGACCATGTGATTGACTGAGCTCCCCCGAATTTGGACTTGCTGGGCCGAGATGAGTATCTGCTACACAGGTTTTGGGGGAGAATGGTTAGCTCGGTGGTAAAGTCTTCTGTTCATCGGCTCGGCTTATCTTAAACTCGATTATGCCAGAACGCTACCGAGCTCGGCTGTTATTAAGCTTGGCAAGTGGAGCACTCGGGCACGTTACGCAGCACGGACGTGGAAGGCCGAGGTGATTCTGCCGATCTGCTGAGATCCCGTTAATGTTGTCTGGTGGTTTGGTTAGGTGGTGATTGCGAGATTTGTGCTAACAGATCAAAGAGCAGTTTCACGTGTCAAGAGACTAATGGGAGCAGATATAAGCGCAGAAAGTATATAAGATTGACTGCGCCCCCTATGCGGAGGATGGAACATCATTTGGTGAGAAACACTCATTATGATATATCTCTCTCTTCCTTTCTCTCTCCCTGAGTGTGTGTGCTAACTTGACCGTCGGAGGGATTTGCCGGCCACACACCGCCAGGTAGCTCACCGCCGTTGTGCTCGCAGGTCAATTGGATAAACAAGGAGCTTGGACGAAAGGAGTACGGGCTCTGCGGAATATTTGCTCCCCGTACAATTGGCGTTGTCTGTGGAAAATTTGATAGACAAAACCTTGTTTTCCAAGCTCATCTGATCGCCTTCCATGGTGAATAACGACGAGATACCGTTGTCCGCCATCGACAGTGTTACCCCGGAGTCAGCCAGACCGAAAAACGGACTCCCCGTCATTCCAAACATGGCGGGCCTGGAGACTTCCCCAAGAGGACATTCAAGAGACGCGCGGGATAAGCGCGGTAGAAGTTTTGGTAACTCTCAGAGCCCAGACGAGCACCGGCGGCGAAGAGAATCGCACACTAGGCGTCTGGAGCACAAGTTAAGGGACCAAGATGCCGTCATCCGGAGAATGGTAGCGGAGATAGAAGATCTCAAACGGCATGTCAAAGGGAAGGGTGTTGTTGGAGTGGGAGACCATAGTGAGCGCGCCCAACCATGCCGTTCAGGTAGTCAGAGCCAACGGCACACTCCCTCATTTTCTATCACCAGAAGTTATAGGGTTGGAGAATCCGACGCGCCAGTAGAGAAGTCTAGCGCCCAAGATAGTACCTATCAACCCTCGCGTCCAGCGACGACGTCAAGGTATTCCTATTCCGCTCGCTCCGAGGACTGACGGGCAGTCTTGATGGAGCGAGCTTGCCGGCGGGAGACTCAAAGGGTGCTGGCGCTCCAGCGGCTATCTTACGGGGGCCGAGCCAATGAAAAGGTCATAATGCCACCACCCCGCCCAGCCGTGCCTCTCCCTCTAAACACAGATTTGGCAAGGCTGAACGCCACCCCCTTCTCCCTTGAGATAGAAACCACACCACTCCCCGTGGGCTTTCACCAGCCCAAGTTTACTCTCTACAACGGAAAGACCGATCCATACATGCATGTAAGCCACTTCCGGCAGGTCATGGCCGGACATAGGCGCAATGACGCTCTTATGTGCCTTATCTTCCCGTCGGGTCCGGTGTTGCATCGCCCAGAGGGGGTGGACTGGAACCAAACAGTAACGGCGCAGAAATCGAATAGCCGCGCAACCGTGATCCCATCAACCTTGAAGCCTCCCAGGACCCCTTAGAGTGTTGGAAGCTTTTTGTCGGTGAAATGTGAAAACTTTTTGTAGATGGAGCCTCAAATCGTCACGGTGCTGGGCTGGGCATAGTTTTGATTTCCCCAAATGGTCTGACCATCAAACACTCTATCACACTCGAATTCCTTGCGTCAAACAATAAAGTCGAGTATAAGGTGCTGCTAGCTGAACTTCAGAGCGTACTTCAGGTGCACGCATCCGAGCCGATGGTTTACAGCGATTCCCAACTCATTGTCAACCAGGTGTCTGGGATTTACGAAGCTAAAGATGACAGAATGGCAAAATACCAAGCTCTAATGAGAGAACACATCAAGTGATTCCAGGCAATCAGGGTCCAACAAATTGGCCGGCAAGATAATGGTCGTGCAGATGAGTTAGCCGGTATGGCTTCCATGGTCGACTGAACATCTCCCAGTCCTCTCCTGATTGAGTACTTTCCAAGGCCAAGTATCGAGGAAACCGAGTTGACAGAGGTACTTTGCACCGAGCTAGGTCCTTCTTGGATGGACCCTATTATCCTCTTCCTCAAGGAGTGGACCCTTCCGGCCGATAAAAAGGAAGTGCATAAAGTCCGGGTGAAGTCAAAGCAGTTTTGGCTCTCTCCATCTGGCGCTTTATACAAGAAGTCTTTCACCGGCCCCTATCTCAAGTGTGTACACCCAAACAGCGTGGAAGCTTTCTGTATGAAATTCATGAAGGCATATGCGGCAGTCACATCAGGGGCAGATCTTTGGCCTACCGGGCTATTTCGCAAGGGTATTGGTGGCCGTGCATGCAAGCGGACACTCAGAAATATGTTCGCAAATGTAAGAAGTGCCAGAAGTTCACCCACCAAATTCACCAGCCGGCCAGAGAACTTCTTCCCATCACAAGCCCTTGGCCTTTTGCAATGTGAGGGATGGACATAGTGGGACCACTCCCAACAGCACCAGGCAACCGGAAGTTCTTCATCGTGGCTATGGACTACTTCACCAAATGGGTTGAAGCATAGCCCTTAGCAACTATCAAGGAGAAAGACATCAAACGGTTTGTCTGGCAGAATGTGGTAACGCAGTTTGGTGTCCCTAAAATTTTGATATCTGACAATGGCACCCAATTTGACGGGCGCCTATTCAGAGGATTTTGTGAAGAATTGAAGATCGCATTCTATAACTCCACCCCGGCTTACCTGCAGTCCAACGGCCAAGCCGAAGCATCAAACAAGACCATTTTTGATGGGTTGAAGAAAAGACTTGAGAAAGCCAAAGGAAAATGGGTTGAGGAACTCCCAAATGTCCTTTGGGCATACCGGACGACCCCGCGACGATCTACCGGGGAAACTCCTTTTGCCTTGGCATACGGCATGAAGGCAGTCATCTCATTGGAAATCGGCATGCCCACCATCCGCAGTGAAAATTTTGAGCCGGAGCTAAACTCTGAAGCAGTAGCCCTGGAGTTGGACCTTGCTGAAGAGTGCCGAGAAAAAGCTTTGATTCACGTGGCTGCATACCAACAAAAATTGTCTAGAAAATACAACAAAACCGTGCACCCCAGACCGTTTAAAATAGGCGACTGAGTTTTAAGGAAGGTCATGGGCAACACCCTGGTGCCAGGCGAAGGCAAGCTAGGGGCAAATTGGGAAGGACCCTACAGGATAACCGGTCTGGCGGGCAAGAGGGCATACCACTTGGAAGATTTGGATGGTAAAGGCATACCCTGGCCATGGAATGCAACCAACCTCAAAATATACTATTTTTAAGTTTTTCATAGTTTTTATGTTATTCTTTTGAGCAAGGATTTGTTTGCCTTACGCTTCAAAATGTAACTCTTTTTGTCAATATAATATAAGTGACTTGACTTTGCTAGAGCATTTTGTTGTTTTCGATGCTTATTTTGAGATTTCAACCGAGATGTTTTACTCTGGTTGAATGAGTTGATAATTTACTCAACTCTGAGATTTCAACCGAGATGTTTTATTCCGGTTGAATGAGTTGATGATTTACTCAACTCTTTGGAATTGTAACCGAGATGTTTTACTCCGATTGAATAAGTCGATGATTTACTCAACTCTGAGATTTCAACTGAGATGTTTTACTCTGGTTGAATGAGTTGATGATTTACTCCGGTTGAATGAGTTGATAATTTACTCAACTCTAAGATTTCGACCGAAATGTTTTACTCCGGTTGAATGAGTTGATGATTTACTCAACTCTTTGGAATTGTAACCGAGATGTTTTATTCCAGTTAAATGGGTTGATGATTTACTCAACTCTTTGGTTTCAGCTGAGATGGTTTATCCCGGCTAGATGAGTTGGTGATTTGCTTAGCCGCAGTGGTTTATCCCGACTGAAGTTGTTTAGCTTAAACACAACTCAAACACTAAGCGAAATCAAAACATTTCATTGATGTGAAATAGAATTACATATGGTGGGACTGGCAGTCCAGTTACATTCTTAAAAACAAAAGGAAGACAAAAAACTACACTAAGGGAGAAAGGTCTGCGAACTCATCCCCGGTAGTAGTTGCCTCCAGGTTGACCGTAGCAGTGGTTTCTTGGACGCCGGCCTCGCCCTCGCCGATCTGCTTTGGGCGGTTATTTGCCTCCGCATTTTTCTTGTCATCCTCCACGTCTTCCTCCTCGGTCTCAGCCTGTAATGCGCTAAAGACATCGTTGGCGTATGGCACCAAGTACGTCGGCAGGAAGGCAGCTAGGGGAGAGGCAAACACGTCGGTTCCAAATCCTTGGCCGAGCTGCTCGCAAGCAGCCTTCCAGCCAGCCTTGAAGAAAATGTCTTGGGTGGCATGGACTTGCTTCGTGTAGTTTTCCTCGGCCTCCTTGAAACCGGCGTTGTTGGTGTCCTCCAGCTCCTTCTTCCTTGACTGGTTCAACGCCTCCAGCTCGGCTCCGAGAGTGTCCCTTTCTTGTTCGGCGGCTCCAAGCTGGCCGAGCAATCCGAAGTTGTCGGAGTTTGCGATCTCCAAAGAAGCCTTTGATCACCCCAGCTCGGTCTAAAGATGCTCAACCTGGATGGCAGCGTCGGTTGCCTTCTGTCGGAGTCTGTGAATGCACCTCACGACCAAGTGTTGTTTCTGGATGGCCTGAAAGAAGAAAGTTTGATTAAAAAGGAAACCGAGCAAACACTTAGGAAAATTTGAGTAAAAAGTTGGAGATTCTTACTCGGGTCATAGACTTGACCGAGGATTTCACTAACTGGGTGTTCGGCACGTAGTCGCTGCTGACCACGTCGCTCGGCAGAAGCAAGGCTTTGGTTAGGTCAAAGGCAAGTAGATGCTCCTTGTCACCTTTGACCGAGGCTGTTGTCAGGATCTCCTTACCCCGGTGCTTGAGTTGTGGCTTCCATGGAGGTGTTGGGTCAGTTGTCACCGCTGGTTGCTCGGTGTTCAACTCCGTAACTAGCTGGACAGAGGGGTCGGCGGTACGTGGTCTTTTCCTAGCCCGGCAGCTTTCTTTGCTTGTCTGCCTGGCGACAGGAGACACCAGTGCAACCACAGTCCCGCTTGATTGACCGGCAGCGGCTGTGCAGGATAGGATGCTCGGTAGCTCGATGGAGGTAGCAATGATGAGGTTCTTAATGCGGCTTATTTTGGCCATCTCTTCTGCCTTGGTCAACCGAATAAATGGCACGTCCGGCAATGTGGGATCGGGAGGTAGAGATGGTGCATGGAGGAAGTCTGTAACCTTACTCCGACGTGGAGCTGAGTACTTGTAGGTCGGCACATAACCGAGGAGTTCGTGGCAATCCCGGTTGCGGTAGCGAAGCACGGTTCTGATGGTTGCTTCGTTGGGATAATGGCAATTAGCTTGCAAAGTTTCAATTGCTGCAAAGAGAAGAAAAAATATCAAGTACAGAATATAGAAGGAAAGTAATTTGACAGAGCAGTTAGCACGGCTTACATGTTGAACCGAAATCCTTGCTGATATACCAGCTCGGCACGTCGGCTGTTTCATAATTGCCGGACACCCAGAAAAAGTCGTCGTCATGTAAGTCCTTGTCTGGGGTACTGGTCACTATTTTCTCCTTGCCCGGTCTGATCTTTAAGTAATAGGCAAGGCCATCGCCTGTATGCCCGAGGGTATACTGGCAAAGTATCTCGGCCAGTCCTAAGTTGATGCCTAGCCAGTTGTTTAGCTCGGTAATTCCGTTTATTATGCGGTAGGTGTTTGTTGAGACCTAGGTTGGAGCTAGCCCAGTGCGCCGCAAGAATTCCCACATCAGCAGGTTAACCGGGAAGCGGAGGCCACCTTCTATGATAGAAAGCACGGAGAAGGGGCACTGGTCTAATCTGCCCCAAGGGGTCGTGTCCTCGGCACCGAGCTCTAGGTGAACATCGTCCGGGATACCATATTCTTCCCGGAACGCGGCTAAAGCAACCGGCGTGTCGACCAGGAAGCGGTAGTGCCCCATGTGTAGCCGACTGGTTTTAACGCAGCTGAGATGGTTTGGCACAAACTCTGGTTTGGTGGCTGCTCGGTCTTTGAGAGCCTCGGTGTTGGTGCGTTGTCCCCTTGGACTCTACAGGAAAAGGAGGGTAAGTATAAGTGGGAGCGCGGTCGCACAAAACGAGCTTGACTTTAGCTCGGTCAGATGGAGTGCCAGACCACCTCGGTCACGAAGGTAAATCCAGAAGCTCGACCATTCAAGCGGACTAGATGTTAACCCGGTCGAGCGGTCAAGCCCTCTGCCTACCTCGGTTCCTACAGAAGTTTTGCAAACTCGCAATTTGCTCGGTTTGGATGTTTTTTGGGATCAAAAGAAGACTTGGAGCCCTGTCCGCTCCAGATCTTCATGTGTTCATCATTAAGGCTGAAGAACAGTAAAGGGAACAGGGGTAGAGGTGGGTTTTGGGGAGCTATACCCTAAAATCTATGGTTTTGGTGCCTTAAAACGTGAAATACCAAAGGGAAAAGCTATAAAGAGATTCGAAGAGCTTACCAGTATAGAGGCAAGAGCTACTTCCTCGAACACGAACGCAGAGGAGGGCAAGAATGGAGCTTGATGAGGGCACTGCAGCTTCAGGTCGTCAGGAACGGAAGAGAGTCAGTAAGGAGGAAATGAAAGGGGGGAAAGGCGTATATGTAAGAGAAAAAGGCCGCCAAAATTCGAATATGAAAGGACGTCTGGGTTGGTTGCTCGAGGCCAATAAATGCACGACATGTGCTTATAATGGCGGTGGCGGCATCAGTATTAAAGAGACAAGATGGCAAGTTGAGACGTCAACCGAGCAAGCCCAGAAGCCGGGCATGGAGATTAGCGCGGTTACTGTCTTGCAAACTGAGGACCGAGGAAGAGTCTACCCCCGGACGGATCATGTAATCCCAGTCATGCTTGCGCGGACGGAATTAAGGGGCAATTGAGAGGGAGATTTATAATCTGGCTTTGGACCGTGGAAGAGGTCGAACAGGTCAGAGTCGGGCATGTTTAGGCCGAGATCACTTGGGCTTGATTTGGAGTGGGATTTGCTCGGTTGAGGCCCAGCCCCTGTCTAGGCCGAGCTAACTGGGGCTTCCCTAGAAGTGATCTTGTTCGGTCGAGGCCCAGGCCTGAGGTCCGCGGTTATGTGATTGACCGAGCTCCTCCAGATTTGGACTTGCTGGGTCGAGATGAGCATCTGCTGCACAGGTTTTGGGGGAGCATGGTTAGCTTAGTGGTAAAGTCTTCTGTTCACTAGCTCGACTTATCTTAAACTCGGTTATGCCGGAATGCTACCGAGCTCGGCTATTATTGAGCTCGGCGAGTGGAGCACTCAGGCACGTTACGCAGCACAAACGTGAAAGGCCAAGGTGATTCCGTTGATCTGCCGAGATCCCGTTAATGTTGTTTGGCGATTTGGTTAGGTGGTGATTGCGGGATTTGTGTTGACAGATCAAAGAGCAGCTCCACGTGTCAAGAGACTAATGGGAGCAGATATAAGCGCAGAAAGTATATAAGCTTGACTACACCCCCCATGCGGAGGATGGAACATCATTTGGTGAGAAACACTCATTGTGATATATCTCTCTCTTCCTTTCTCTCTCCCTGAGTGTGTGTGCTAACTTGACCATCGGAGGGGTTTTCCGACCACACACCGCTGGGTAGCTCACTGCCGTTGTATTCGCAGGTCAATCAAATAGACAAGGAGCTTGGACGAAAGGAGTACAGGCTCTGCGAAATATTTGCTCCCCGTACAAGAACAATGTGATTATGCTGATGATGAATAAAAGATGAATAAACTAGGATAAAAACTACACTCTAATAACATGTTATGAGAATAAAGAGAAACTGAGAGAGAGAGAGAGAGAGAGAGAGAGAGAGAGAGAGAGAATATAGCTTTGTATATATTTCGATGAGTGAATTTATACAATAGAAGGCCTATATATATAGGCAAAGAAAGAGTGTCTTATAAGAAGTCTAACTATGACAATACAAGTATATCTAGGAAAATAATACCTATCCTACAAGAAGTCTAACTATGACAATACAAGTATATTTAGAAATATATACCATATATACATTAACAGCCAGTGATAATCTCGTCTATGTCACCACCAAAAAGGATCTCGCTAATTGTCGTCAGCCCTAGACCACAGTCTATAAAACCAATCTTAAGACTAGAAAAACCGACCGCCTCACCCCATCTGGTAGGTTCCTTTCGTCATTCTTTTACTACTACCCACTCGCAATTTATTCCTTCTTTCCTTAGTTGCAAGTAGTTTTTTGTTTTTGCTTTTCGGGGTTCGTTGTTTTCTATTTTTTTGGTTGAAGTTATTAGTGTTTAGTTCTAGCTGTTACAGTCGGCTCCTTGCCAACTGCTTCGGAGCTCCTTTTTTCTTGATTCTATTGAGCATTGTGTGAGCGAGGTAGCCTTGATGCTTCTTTAGTTTTCTAGTTGTGTCATCGAATTTTATACTTTGTACATTTCCTGTTTCATCAATATGACTTTTGACCGATAAAAACAAAACAGGGGAAGCTAATTTAAGCTCTCCGGTTACACCATCCGGAACAAAGATAGCAGTGGCATCGTTTTAGGAAAAGCGTGGTGGTTGGGATGGTGAGATCGAAGGTCCACAGACTGAAATTTTTATGATGAACGTAGAGAAGCCCTTTAACCACAAGGTGGTTGTAAGGAATGGTGGGTGGCCAATGTAGAGAAGTGACAACGTCAAATTTTTCCACCGCAATGATTGGGGATTTTGGGGTGTGTTCCGTGTTGACCTCAGGAAAAGAATGGAATCTCGTGTGACCTCGGACGAAATTTAGGAGATGACTCTAACAACCATCAACGCCACCACAGTGGCAATGGTAACTATTCATCAGACATTAGAGTTCTTGGAAGTTGTCTGTGTAGAAGCATAGTATCGGCATATTGAGCTTTTTGATTCAGCTAGATAGCAACAAATCACTCAAAAAACCATGCCAAAGGCTGACTATTTCAACCCCTTCGTGATAAATGGTGGGAAGCGCATTGGTTACCATCATTGCAAGAGTGACCTTCTTAAGGTACATACCAATTAACCACTTTTCAAACTACTCCACCTTCAAATTCTTTTTCTAGCCAGCCATGTTTAATTAACTTAAGAGCTAGCTTACTACGTACGTACAATTGTTACTTTGTGACAGAGTGGAGACGATATCCAAAGAAACTCCCACAAGCTCGAATCTCCGCATTCGGATGTAGGACTACTTAGGGTGCTGAGAATATTTCCAACATTTTCCAAAGACAACTCCAAGCCTGCATTCGTGGACAATGAGTTCAAGGCTGTGTGTGTAGCCGATAGTAAAGGGTTGCATATTGTTTACGAGGTACATAAGAAAAAGAAAAATATTACTATAATTGTATTAATGCTTAATTGTGTTTATCTTTGATCGATAGCTGATAATCAGCTTTGTTTATGTAGACGAAAGGCCCAGACAACATCTTCTTGCTAGTTTGGAAGCAAAATCCAGAAAATGATATATTGTATGTTAACATGGGACCTTTTTTCAACTTTGACAAAACACTAAACATTTGCGTTATCCCTGACATGTCTAGTGGTGCCTGTTGTCGCAGCATAACTCACAAAAGCTTCCAATAATGCCTTCACATCCACCAATCCAGATGGTAACTTTCTACTTGTTCCTTCTGATTCCTATCCAAATACCCAATTATAATAGAACAGTATATACTGGCATGGCTCCTTGCCGAGATATTATGTTTGCTCAAGAATTAATTGGTGGAGGACTCAGTTTATCCATTGAAAGTAATTTAACTATTTTGATAACTTAATGATGAGTCTCATTTCAAGTTCAATTCATAAAAAAGAAATCCTACATTGTTTCACCAATGCTTGGGCAACTCATTAGCAAGTCAGAAACTAATTATAATATTATAGCTTTTTCCAATGTTAATATATATGCTTTTGAATAACAAAAGACCCTTTATTATAATATTATAGTTTCCAGTTTTAATTTGTGCTGATGGATGGGTTGAAAATTGTAACAATGATGAAATTAGTTTTTCGATCTACAAGAGGAGGGGATGGAAAACACAAGAATCTGTACATAATGAAGAATGCACAACTAGGGGAATATAGAGGAGGTGAAATAACAAGGCTAACAAATGGGCCTTGGACTTACACACATTGCCAATGGTCCCCAATGGGAGATTGGATAGTATTCTCGTCAACCCGCGACAAGCCTAAAGGTGCACCAGAAAAAGACACTGGTCTTGACCTAGGATACTTTGCAGTGTTTCCAGTGAAGGTGAATGATCCGTTAGTGGTAGTAAGAGTGATGGCAAGTAAAAGTGACATTGCAGGGCATGTGAACCATCCATTCTTCAACCCGAATGAAAAGAGCATTATTGTGACTACGAATCTTGCTGCAATGTCTGCTGATCCCATATCTTGGCCTCTCTTCCTGTGCTCTGTGAGGCCTTACGAAGATATCTTCACTTTCGACATGGACCCAGATAACATAAATAAGAACAAGAATGTAAAGAAGTTCAATCGCATGCAACATGGAACATGCTTTTGAAAGCCTTAACTCCATCTTGCCCTTATGCACATTGCGATGGAGGTGAAAATTGGCACATGATTGGCCACCTTTGCATTCTAAAAAGATGTTGTTATTGCCTTTATGTTCCTAACTCTTATTTGGCACTTTTAGTGGTCTTTGTGGATGTTATGGTATTTTGCTATTGAACTGTTCTAGGTGTTGCTCGTTTGGTGTTGCTGTTTCGAGGACGGGTATATTGACAATTCTATCTCAGTGGTTTTCTTCTGCTTTTGTTGTGATTGATTCTTCTTAGTGGTCCTCTTTTGCTTTTGAGAAAGGTTATGCGAGATCTGGTTTCCTAGAGGTTGGTTTGAAAGTGCACTTCCGGAGTTCCAATAGATGATTACTCAGTGTTAACTTTCATACGCATTGTCGTTAGTTGTTTTTCATTGATGTTTTTGTTGATTGTTGCAGACTCCTTGTCTGCTTTCCGTTTCTTTTTTTTTTTCTTTTTGTTTCCTCTCTAGTTGCTATGCTTATCTAGTAGGCTTGTTTTGGGGAAGTTGTCTTCCTGCTCTCTATTTTCTATTATTGTTGTATCTCATGGATGTTCCCATGTTTTCATAAAAATTATTTTCTTTACTGATAAAAAAAATGGATTAAGTTGTGTTGTTTGTGGGATTCAAGCTATTTGGTGCGAACTAAAATCTTATTCAGTTGTAGTTGCTTTATTTTTATGTTTTTGTTGTTTAAAAATGAAAGATAGTCAGTAGGAGAGTTTGCACACTCTTCGAATCTCTCAACGCATTTCTTTACATTGTACCTTTTATTTCATGTTTTTAATGAAATGTTCATTTTTGGATAAATAAAAAAAATGTTCCTGTTATTCATTTTTTTCTTCAATTGTAGTTGCTTTGTTTTTATATTTTTGTTGCTCAAAAATGAAAAATAGTAATAAGAGAGTTTACACACTCTCCGAATCTCTCTCAATGCATTTATTTTCCTTGTACATTCTATTTCATGTTTTTAATGAAATGTTCTTTTTGGATTAAAAAAATGTTCCTATCTACCAGGCTTCTTTGTTAGAATCTAATTCAACCGTGATCTAGATAGATCATGTAGTTTATTCAATGTCTAGAGTTAATATTTTATTAATTGTTTTGAAGAAAGCTAAACAAAACAAGTTGGCCCAAATCTCTAAAGAACAACTCAAAAAAGCTAACATTGCGGGGTGGAAAGTTTACTTCCGTCTTTGTGAAAAAGTCCCCCTAATAGGAACCGCCTTCAAACCTTATAGAAAGAAACTTCCCCCATAACCAAATACCTCATTACTCTCTCCAGTGAAAAGAGTTAGCCACGTTAAAGTTGTTACCTTCTCCTGGGAAATAGAAGATCCCATTGAAAGAGTAGTAGTAACCATGGTCACTACTCTAGACCCTAATGGCCTAAATTCATTCCCAAATTACTCATTTATTAACACTAATCCTACTACATTTCTTCTACAGCTACACAATCTCTTCTCGAAAAACCCCCAAGGGTAGGGAAAGAAGAAAACCCACATCAGACTAAAAGGTCAACGCAAGCAAAGATAAAGAAAGATGATGCATCATCTCTAGCCGAGGTATATCTCAAATCAAATCAGCTCTATTTACAAGATCTTGGCCAAGCTTCTATCTAGTAGGTTAAAGCAGGTGCTTCCAGGTGTGATCAGCGAGGTGCAGTCAGCTTTTCTAAGTGGTAGACATATTTTAGATAGTGTATTGATAGCCAATGAAGTTGTAGATGGGTGGAGAAGAGCTAAAAAGAAAGGCATTATACTGAAGTTGGATTTTGAGAAAGCCTATGACTCCTTAAATTGGGAGTTCTTATTGTCAATGTTGGGTAACTTTGGCTTTGGTGCAAGATGGATTAGGTGGTTGACAACTTGTATTTCAACAACTAAGGTGTCTTTATTGGTCAATGGCTCACCTACTGAGGAATTCCAACCCCAGAGGGGTCTAAGGCAAGGGGATCCTCTAGCCCCTTTTTTGTTCATCGTGGCAGCTGAAGGTCTCAATCTGTTATTGAAAAGGGCAGCAGAGAAGGGCTTGTTTAAAGGTGCTGTAGTAGGCTCTGACCAGTTGGGTATTTCACACCTACAATTTGCAGACAACACTATCATTTTTTGTGAAGGTGGTAAGGATGAAATTTTGAATATAAAGAGGGTGTTGAGGTGCTTTGAGGTGATATCTGGTTTAAAGATCAATTATCATAAGAGTGTTGTGTGTGGGGTGGGCTACTAGGATGATCAATCCAAGGAGTTTGCTAAGATCCTGAATTATTTTTCTAAGAAGCTGCCGTTTAATTTCCTAGGCTTGCCTTTAGGGTCCAATCCCAGCAAGAAGATCACTTGGGCCCCAGTTGTGGCTAGAATTCAAAAGAAACTTTCATCTTGGAAGAGAAAGTTATTATCCTTTGCTGGTAGACTAACTCTGATTAAATCAGCCCTATCCAATTTGCCGATCTATTTCCTGTCTCTTTTCAAAATGCCTAGAGGGGTAGTAAAGATTATCTCTAAACTGTAGGCCAATTTTCTGTGGGGGGGATCTACAACCAGTAGGAAAGTGCACCTAGTGAAATGGAAAGAGGTTACAAAGAGCAAGAGTCAAGGAGGCTTGGGAGTGAGGGATCTAGGAGAGGTAAATGAGTGTCTGCTCTTAAAGTGGTGGTGAAGGTTCGGTAGGGATTATAAGGCTCTGTGGAAATCTGTGGTGTGCTCTAGGTATGGTAGGATCGGCGGGGGTTAGAGTCCCCTGGTAAATCAATCAGGTGGAACTTCAATTGTGTGGAAGGACATCTCACAGCTTTCTGTGGTCAATCAGCAGCTGGGTGCTTTTTTTTCTAATCAGGTCAAAATCATCATTGGTAATGGGAGGAGAATCAACTTCTAGCATGACGCCTGGTTGGGTAGTAGAGCCTTGAAATCTGAATTCCCTAGATTATTTAGTTTATCAACAGAGAATGAGGAGTCTCTACAGCAAATCAGTGCAAAGAAGAGCACCCCAGGGGGGTGGCAACTTCAGTTTAGAAGGAATTTACTAGCTTGGGAAGAGGAGGAGGTTCAGAGGCTGCTAGGGATGTTGGTTCTATCCCCTCCTCTAAGATCTGATATTGAGGACTCCTGCTCTCTGGCGTGAGAAATCGGGGCAATTCTGATTGCATCTATGTGGAGGTGGAGGGTCGTAGCTAGGGGCCTTGGTCTGGGTGTTCCTCCAAGGGTGTGGGTAAGCTTTGCTCCTCCAAAAATGCAGTTCCTTTGTTGGTTGGCTTGGCGTGGCAGGGTAAAAACTACTTCCTTCCTTCAAAGAATAGGGGCTATTGATACGAATGCTAACATTCTCTGTGTTCTCTGTAAAGCTGAGGTGGAAACTGTTGATCATGTTCTTTTGTTTTGCCCTCTAGTGTGGAAGTGTTGGTCTACCATGGTTGACTGGTGGGATCAGGTTTGGGCCACACTAGGACCAGTAGCAGATCTGCTACATTGGTGGGCTGGAGGTAGGTTCAAAGGCTGGTTACTCAAAGCGTGGCAGATTGTCCCTGCTGTTGTGTTATGGTCTGTCTGGAAGCTGAGGAATGATTGCGTGTTCAAGGGTGCTCATCTCAACATTCAAGATTTGTGCGAGAAAATTAAGGTGCAGATAGCCTTGTGGATCAAATGCCATGTGGCGGTGAATTATTCAGTCCATGACATCGTGTCCAATCTTCATCAGATCAGGTCGGCCCCTTGAGGCTTCAAAATTGCAGACATGTGCAGAGTGTGTTTTGGTTTGCAGCAGCATCTGTAGTATTGCATTGGGAGTTACTGGTGTTCTGGGGCTTTTGGTTCTGTTGGTGGGGCTTTGATTTGTTGCAGCAGCACTCCAATTGCTGGGTTTGGTATTTGGTTACTACTGCATTGGTTTAAAACTGCTGGGATTGTTTTTGGTTGCTATTGCATTGGTTTTGTTGGTGGGGCTTTTGATTTGTTGCAGCAGCACTCCAATTGCTGCATTGCAACTTCAGCCTTGGTGAATTGCTCAGGTTTGTGGTGAATTGCTGGGTTGATTTCTGGGGTTGGGTTGTTCTAGTTCTTTTTGGCTGCTATGCATTGGTTGTTATTTGGCTGTAGTATAGGTCAGGTTTGGTCAGGTCTGGTTGCTATTGACTGATCATATTGCCAAGGTCACTAGCAAGGCTTGTTCTGGTTTTGTGCCAAGAGTATTGGTTAATCCCTAGGTCAATTGCAGTGGGCTGGTTATTGTTCTGTTCTGCTATTGGTTTGATGTTGGTTTGCTTTTGGTCTGTTGGTTTTCTCTTGCTGTTCTCGTCTTTGTTTCTTCTTCTTCTTGGGCTTGGTTCCTCACCAAACTCCTCTTCCTCCTCCTTTGTTGATGTAATCTCTCTTCTTGTTTGGTTTTTGCATCTATAAAGGTTCCTTTTTGCTAATAAAAAAAAATATCTCTAATCAAATCAAGAACCAACTCCTTAAATTTCCTTTATTTCTCACTCGTGTTCCTCTACAAGAACCATTTGTACTGGAGGAATCAGAAGACAAAGGTGAAGATCCCGAGAAAACCACCTCTAGATCTTAGCCCAAAGATTCAAACCTAGCATCTCCTAATCCTATCCCCATAAGCTGACAAAGTCCTGGTAGTAAAAGATGCAAATTTTCTTTCTGTAAAGCAAGTATTTGTCCAAAGAGTGACTTCCTAAACTTGAAGAAGAAGAAGAAGAAGAAGAAGAAGAAGAAGAAGCTAACAACAAGAAATGTTCTTCAGCATCCTCTAGTCCTGACAAATCAACTGACTTGAAACCTGAAAGTCACTGGGACCAAAGTTGATGCAACTGTGGAAGAAACACGAGAAACTAATGGACATTATAGTGCAAGATCTCCTGTTGCCCTCTTTGAAGAACAAGGTAAAACTCAAAGTACTTTATCTTCTCCTCATGTATAAAGAACCAAGAACCTTTCAGCAACCCCTACTTCTGCAGAAACTAATCAATTTGAGCTGCCCCCAAGTGAAGCTTAATCTGACTCATCCTTCGCAAGAACCAACTACATCATCAGACGGGTAAGCAAAGGCTAAATTGGCAACTTTCTTTGAAAACTAGATTTAAACACCCCGATTTGGTTCGACCAATAAAACCTAGACCCATAGATGTTTCATGTATCCCTAATGATGGACTAGCGCTACATGTGGTGTTCCTTTGCTCACAAGATCACGAGAATGTCTAAATTGCTTCCATTTCTTCTGTTAATCGTCCATTTACCAAATCCTATGGCCTCGTGCCTTAACTTTCAATGAAGTCAGGGTAGTGCCATAATTTCCAAAAGCTCGGGAATATGTTTGGGAGTTTTGTTTCAGACCCTAAGAGTTTTAAAATCATACCTCTATCCTAAGAAAACCATTTTTGTAAAGTTGGCATGCTCATGGTACACTTTGGCACACTTTGGCGTGCCTTTGGCACGCTTTAACACACTCTACCACGCTAGTGGCATGCCCGAGCACACGTTGAGCGTGTCAACCACTTTGAGTATTATGGAAAGCTTTAGAAATTTCATTTTTGGCAACTCCCACATATTAGGTAACCAATGGCATGCATCAGGTACACACCGGCACACCCGCAACAAAGTGGTAAACTTCTCTTCACAAATAATATTTAAAAAAAAAAACCAAAATAAAAAATTTGTCATTATTTACTAGTGAATTGTTTGGAGGCTTGTGATACTATCCATTTATGAATGCTGCAAAAATACCTAGTGCTACCATCACACTAGCATTGCGTTCATTCTTATTCATTCTAGGAATAAGAATGGAGTCCTCGATCCCTAAACATCAATTTATTCATATTTATCGAACAGGATTAGGTTATTCCTTGTTTGTTTTGTCTAATACTAGAGGTGGATAGGAAGATTCAATCTAATTACCGGCATGTACAATATAGAGAATACAATTCTGCTACACTAGGCGTGAAACACACATATTTGAAGTTGTACAATTGATCTTGCTTCATGTAAATGATGGTTAAGGTTTGTTATACTAAGTTATTAAGATAAATTAGTTTAGAGTTATTATACATAAAATATACATATATATATACTGAGTATTGTACAAAATGATATGGCAGATTGTGGTATCTTTTTTGAAAACATAATGCCTTCTATTTTGATCATAATTTTCAAGTATATTCTTGCCACATAAATCTTATAGTAAATTATGATTGTTTAGCATTTCCCATTAGTTTACGTCTGAGAAAACTTTACAAAGTTAGAAAAGTAGTTCGAAAAATGGCCAGAAAATAAAGTGTATGGTGTAGATTCAAATTTAGTGTAACGTGGACTATATCTAGAATCAATCTGGTCTACACACTTAATTTTTAACAACTTGTCTAGTTACTTTTTCAAGCACCGTAACATTGTTGTTGTATAAACCATTTCTAGATGAGTTTTATGAGACTCACCATTTGTAAAATGAAGAATGATGCCTACAAAAAGTAAACCAAGCCCCATTGAGACCCCTTGCTTGAGCCACTCAGAGTGACCCTAAAAAACATTCCCACTTACATCAACCTTCGTGAATTTTATGTTTGGCTCTCACTAATGATTGATACTTGCAACTAAAAGATTGTAACTAATCTTAAAATGTATTAAAATGTGCCCGTAATGGATGCCAATGATACCTGACATGATAGCTGAGATCAAACTAAGTAAAAGTAGAAGGAAAAAAAAAAAAAAAAAGTTTAGCTCATAATCATCATTTTCAAAAAAAAAAAAAAAAAAAAAAAACTATGTTGTTGTTCTCATTTGTGTTTATAGATCAACAAACCTCAACAAGCCTTCCGGTTCAAATGGAGTGCGACACCAATTTGGAACATTTGCGCGAAGTGGGCCAGTATTGGGAGAACTAAATGTGCATGCCTACAAGATCATCGAAAAACACCAAAATATTGATGACTTAATCATTAGCATATTAGGAAAAATTGATATTGGACCTAACCTTTAAGGAATCCAGAGGGTTGCATGTAGAGATATTGATGCCCGAAACTTTTTGATACACATAACCAACAACATTGCAAGCAAGGCCTAAGTGTCCTCCCATCCCACATTTTACCTGGAAAAGAGAACAATATATCAGCTTCATTGCACTGCACTTGTGACTTTTGTGTAATCTTTATAATTGATTTGCTGCATACCATCTATCTCACTGTTCCTTGATCTTGAGGCACCACGAATCTCCAATTTGCCACGTATAGCACATATGTTGTGATCATGTAAATGAGGAACACGATAACGGCTCCTAACCTAAAACAATAAAAGCAAAGTTTAGACTTTGACAAAGTTTAGAACTTTGAATGTGACATGGTTGTGTTTTAATATAGTTTGTGTTTCACTCACCATTGCCATTTATAAGCATTGAAAATGAAGAAATGACTGGGTCTCAGGTAGTCGGCCTAAGCTTGGTGGTGAAGGTCTCTATTAGAGCTACAACCAAGTATACCGATATTCTCTATTTACACACACAAGAAATCGGTACTGACATTAGGATTTACTTTATTTTAGAATTCATCTATTTGCAAATACTCTGAACAAATTTCAATTTCGTATCGATTTCAATTGAAATGAAAGTAAAATTAAGGGGGTTTATTTTTTATTTTTATATTTTCCTTCTAATTTGTGAAGGCCGGTTGACAATTCAGAATGAGAAAGCTCACTTTGACTATTAATTTCTTCCATAATCCATAGAACATCCATAAAATCATTTCTTGAGCTTGAATTTATCAATAAATTGTGATATCAAAATACAAAGATTAGATGTCACATAATTAAAATCTTCACTAATTGGCTACTTGAAATTAATTTCAAGTTGTAACTATTTGTAACCTTTGTGAAAAGAATGACAGGGAAGAATATGTGTTACCTAGAGGATGCCACACCATGGGATTTGCTTCTTGTCAACTCCATAAGACAAATCATCTAGTGCATGAGAGTATCCTCCTGCATAGTAATTAGTCCTTACTCAATAAATTTGGCCCCAATATAAACTGATGGTTGACATGTTTCGCCTTTTAGTTTATAGTCTACTTGTCCCTTAAACTCATTCAATTCCATGCCCTAAAACTTTTAATCAACACAGTCCCAAAAATAGATTCTTGTAGAGACCTTGTTGTTTTACTTGAAATCCTAGAGATTGCTAGTACAAGTTTTTTTTTATCAGCAAAAAAGATACTTCATTGATGTAAAAACTAGTACAAGGTACGAAAGAAATTACACCAATAAAGAAAAGAGGAGTGCAGGAGCATCAAAATGAGCTAAATGATCCCAACTAGGTTGGCACCAAAAAACCCATCCTATCATTTTCTAGCACCCCAAAGTTGGTAGGGAACCAACGAGAGAGACAGACCAAAAACCAAACCAATGCTGCTATGCTGCTAGACATCATCTGCTAGAAAACTAGCAGAGCAAACAGATCAGAATACACCACCCAAGTTGTATACATTGTTCATGTTCAAGGATCACCTTGGCATAAATGAGATAGGGGCAAATTAAACTAGTGAAACAATTATTTTCAATACCTTGCCAGACAATTCCCCAAAAAAGAAGCTTCAATGTCCTTATGATTATCTTCTTGACTGCATCCTTCACCACTAGTATTTTCTGCAACATCAAGATCAAACTTCATTGCATATTTGGGTTAGTCTATAAGCCAAATTTGTGAGATCATAAGATAGATGAATGATGACTTGTTTTGCAATTTTTTATTTATTTATTTATTTTATTTTATTGTTTTATGTCTAGGGTATTGGAGTAGCAACCCCAAGATATGGTTACTTTTCACTGCACTAGACAATGTGCTCACCTGTTCTTCTTGATTAGTATCTATGTATTGGTTCTCTATGCCAATCAAGCCATAAGAATTGGCATTGACTATTGATTGTAGTGGCATCATGGTTCGAAGTTGACGTGGACCGTAAAGTTGACTTGGTTACATAGTTGTGTCACAACATTGAGTAATACATGTATAGATATGTTATAAAATGCTCAATAAGTTTTCAAAATATCATGAAATTTTACTACAAAAATGAAATAATTTAATGAAGTCATAAGATAAACAAAACGCTATATATTAATCATTTTAGGCGCTACCAAGTTTACTCTATTACAAACTCATACTTATTTAGTTCAATTGACAATTACATTTGACACACAAAATAAGTCAAGTATTTGTAGTCTACTTAGATTATTATCTTCAACATTGTCATCAGATTAGTATTTCTCCATCTTCACAATATTTGGCACTTTATCTAAATTTTTTAATTTGGTATGTACAATTTTGATTGTGAGTTAAAATCCCCTAGTTTAATTTCTGTCGAGATTATATAAGTGAATTAAAAATTAAACTATCAAATCAAATTCAGCAACTAAAAAAATATATTTAAACAACCTTGGATGACTAAAATAATACAATTGTATTATATGACAGTCACAAATTTTATTTTCATTAAATTTAGCGACAATCACTTATAGATACATTGCAACTTTGATAAATAAATAAATAAATAAAATGTTTTTTAATGCCACAATTGAAAATGTAACATCAAAATAAAATTTGAGATAAATATATTAAAGTGATAAGTGTAATTTATGTTTAAAAAACTATGAACGATACTTACCTTGAGGAAAAATGTGATTGTGACACCTACTATGATGAGAAGAAAAGTCAACAAAACATCGGCCAATGTGCAACCATTCCATGGTGAGTGATCAATATGAGGATATGCAGGGACGGATTTAGGATTATGGCTTTGGGGGCTACTCTATAGTTTAAAAAATTAGGAGGGCTACTCTATGTAATTTTGAAATTATCTAAAAAAAAATTTAGGGGTGCGAACTCCTATATTTTTAAATTATTTTAAAATTTCTAGTATAATATATGATATTTTTCAAATTTTTTGGGATACGGCCGGCCCTCCCTAGATCCATCATTGAGGATATGCTTCTCCAGCATCGTCTACTAGTATCATCACCTTCCTAACACATTTTGACAATGGTTAGAATGACAATAAACATTAAAAACACTTTGTGATTTTTTATTTTTAATTTAGATGAACCTACATGTTTTAACATCAATCATAAAATCATTTTCAAAAATGGTAATGCCATGCAAATGTAATTTATGTA
This sequence comes from Camellia lanceoleosa, assembly GCA_025200525.1. Lineage (NCBI taxonomy): Eukaryota > Viridiplantae > Streptophyta > Magnoliopsida > Ericales > Theaceae > Camellia > Camellia lanceoleosa. Next base: position 86,393,949 of record CM045763.1, read on the forward strand.
TAAAAAAATTGATACAACCTTTTGTTGTGGGAATTGAAAAATATTTATCTTAAATCAATTTTATAGAATAATATTGAAAGCAAAATAGATTCTTTTTAAAAAGGTTTTTCACAAATCAATATAAACTATACATACAAACATAAAACGGTATAAGTAAAAGATGAAAGGATTCAGAAAGTAGCCTGTATGATTGTGAGAGGCACGTCAAAGACGCTGTCCTAAAGTCGTTATCGCTCCCTCCGTGCAGGTTCTAACGATCACAAACGACTCCAAGATACAACCCAAGAATCACGAGAATCGATACAATGCAGTTGTACCGAGAAGAGTTTGCCAAGAATGTATCAATTGCCCAGAATATATGAAATATAGAATTGTAAAGAGAAGAAGGAGAGAGAGATCAGAGTACGTTGTATATCTTTTCTCAATTAGAGTCCTATTTAAATAGGCTCTTTGGTATCTGTTTAGAACAGACACACCTCTTGGTTTAAAACTAAAACCAAATTTAAAAATCAAATAAATAAGACTATAAAAGGAAATAAATAAATAATAATAAATAAAAATAATTAAAGTTTTGAAGCTTTTAGGAAATCTCCAACAATCCCCCACAAGATTCAAAACTTTGTAAAACCAGTCAAATAAATAAAAATAATATGAGCAACTTTAAAACCATACAATGGGTGTAGGTGTTTTTCAAACTTGAACCTCACTTAGTGTTAACAGTTTCATTCTGAAAGAATCTTAGTGAACTAGGTCTTGAACTAAATCCTTTTACCAGAATTCAACATGTCACACATATGGTATGATACATAACTGTGGCATGGGTTAGCACTATTAGCAGCCATGTGCTCAATCTTGATTCTCATGAGAGTTTTAGGAAATAGCCCTATTTCCACGGTTGCGGCTTCACGACGCTCTCACTTAGGTGAATCCTCCAAAGATAGAAGTGACGGATGTCTATCTTGCGAGAGTTTGCTCGCCTTGGATTCATTTAGAGTAAATACTTTTCCTTAACCATCACATTTACATCAGCACTAATATCTTAGGGATGAGCAGGAGAATATAAATTTAATAAAGTCTCCTTATTTAAAGTGCTGGAATACGAGTCATACTATAAGGATTGTTCCTACCCATTGAACTTCCTTCATGGGATCTCCAATCACAGAAGTTGGGTTACTTCCTTAGTTGACTCCTTGTGGGCTTAGACCCATCCCCCTCGATAAATCTAAGACTACACTCTTAGATAAACCTTTTGTTAGCGATCGACAATATTCTTTTGATTTCACAAAATTCAAAGATACAACATTTTTATTCACCAAACTTTTTATAGATTTATACCTCACTTGCATATGCCTATTCATCTTTTTATTAGTATGTGTTTGTTTCACAAGTTCTATTCTGACTCTATTATCACAATGTATAGAAATAGCGGTATAGGATTTTTCACAAGTGAAATATCAAGGAGTAAATTTTAATCCACTCGGCTTCAATACACGTAGTGTCTAAGGCTATAAGTTACGATTACATTGTACTTCTAGAGATAACGGTTTGTTTTTAGAACCCCGTGATATTCTTTGCTCCACCTAACATAAATATATACCCAATAGTAGACTTAACATCTAAGTTATCATTATCCAATTAGCATCGCTATAACCTTCTATCACATTAGGAAAACCACTAAAGCAAAGTGAATAATCTAGAGTTCCTTAAATATTTAAAAACTCTTTCCTGACAATCCAATGATCTTTACTAGGATTATGAGTATGTCTACTTAATCTCCCAACAAAGATAGGCAATATCGTCTAGTCTTATTAGCAATATAGAGAAGTGATCCAATAATTTGAGAATATCTAAGTTGAGATACAGGTACACCATTATTTTTCTTCAAATTCATGCTAGGATCAAAAGGAGTTGAAACAGGTTTGAGATTATAATAATCAAACTTTTTTAACATTTTCTCTAAGATTTTAGATTGATTCAATGTAATACCTTTGGTTCTTTTCTCTAATTTCATACCCAAAATTATATAAGCTTCTCCTAAATCTTTCATATCAAATTTTGAAGATAAATAAGATTTCACATTTTTAATTACCTCTAAATTTGTTCCAAATAATAAGATATCATCAACATATAAACACAAAATAATACATTCTCCATTATCTTCTTTATAGTATACACATTTATCATGTTCATTGATTTTAAAACCAAATTCTAGAATTATCTTATCAAACTTTTCATGCCCTTTGTTTAGGAGCTTGCTTAAGTCCATACAAAGATTTAACCAACTTGCAAACTTTATGTTTAGTCCTTTAACCACAAAACCTTGAGTTGCTCCATATAAATTTCTTCATCTAAATCTCCATTCAAAAAGCGTTTTAACGTCCATTTGATGAATTTTAAATTATAAATGGATGCTAGAGCAATTAAGATTCTAATGGTTGTAATCCTAGAAACGGTGAATAGGTATCGAAATAATCTATTCCTTTCTTTTGTGTAAATCCCTTAGCTACTAATCTTGCCTTATATTTTCTATACTTCCATCGGGGTTTTAATTTCTTTCTAAATACCCATTTGCAACCGATAGCTTTACTCCCAGGAGGTAGGTTAGTCAACTCCCAAGTATTATTTTGAAGAATAGATTCAAACTCACTATTAATGGCTTCCTTCCAAAATGGTGCATCTAAAGATGATATTGCTTCTATAAAAGTATTTGGTTCTCCCTCAGTTAAAAAAGTATAAAAATCTTCTCTAAATGTTTTCTCTATTCTAGTTCTCTTACTTCTTCTAGGTTCTATATTTAGATGTTCAGAATCATCTCTCAAAGGAATAACACTAGTACTAGCAGTAGAAATTCTATTTACAATCTGATTTGAGATCCGAGTTTTATATGGAAAAATATCTTCAAAAAATGTAGCTTCACGAGATTCAATTATTGTATTATTAGTAATTTCACTAATTTCAGAATTTATTACTAGAAATCTATTAGCACTACTATTTTGAGCATATCCTAAGAAAACAGTATCCACAGTTTTAGGTCCTATTTTCTTACGTTTAGGTTCTGGAATTGCTACTTTTGCTAAACACCCCCACACTCTTAACATTTTAAGATTAGGTACTCGTTTTTTCCAGATTTCATAAGGTGTTTTATCATTGTCATTTACAATTACTCTATTTAATATAACACAAGCAGTGAGTATTGCTTCCCCCCACAAGCTCTCCGGTAAACCAGAACTAATTAGCATTGCATTTATCATATCCATAAGAGTTCTATTTTTCCTTTCAGCTATCCCATTAGATTGTGGAGAATAAGGTGGGGTTACTTCATGAATAATTCCATGTTCTTCACAAAAAGTACTAAGGGTACCTACATTATATTCACCTCCTCTATCAGATCTAAGTTTCTTAATCTTTCTTTCTAATTGATTTTCTACTTCAGCTTTATAAATTTTAAATTTACTAAACACATCTTTGGTTTTAATTAAATATAAGTAACAAAACTTAGAACAATCATCTATAAAAGTTACAAAATACTTATTTCCTGCTCTAGTTAGTGGTCTATTAGAATCACAAACGTCACTATGTATAAGATCTAAGAGTTGTGAATTTCTTTGTACAGATTTATAAGGTTTCTTAGGTTGTTTTGCTTGCACACATATTTCACATTTGCGTTAAACATCAATAGATGATTTAGGTACTAATTCTAAATCCATCATTTTTCTAATTTTCCTTAAATTCACATGTCCAAGTCTTTTATGCCATAAATCACAAACTTCAATATTAAAAATATTATGAGAGATATAATTAACTTCAAAAGATACATTCAATATAAATAAACCATCACATATAAAACCTTTACCAATAAAAATATCATTTTTACTTATTACAATTTTATTCAATTCCATTACAATTTTGTAACCTAACTGTACTAAACACGATCCACTAATAAGATTTCTTCTAACTTCAAGAACATATCGCACATCTCTCAAAGTTAAGATTTTTCCAGAAGTCATCTTCAACTCTATATCTCCAACGCCAAGTATTGGTGCAATTGATCCATTTCCCAAAGTTACACTTCCTCCACTTGATTTCTGGAAAGTTTTAAAATAACCACAATTAAAACACACATGTATATTAGCCCCAGAATCTAACCACCAATCTTGATATTCAAAAGTGGAATTAATTTCAAGATTATACCTAAAAGATGGTCCGACAATTTCTTCTTTCTCCAAAATCATATTCACTTGAGCATTATGACCTTGACTTCTTTGCTTATTGTTGAACCTTGGTTTATACTCATCAGTCTTCTTAAAAAAACAATCTTTAGCATAATGATTGGCTCTTCCACATACATAGCACAACCTCTTGCCACTCCCTTGTCCCTTAAAATTATTAGCATTGGCTTGGTAGTTGTTATTATGATGTTTGCCATTTTGACCTCTAGATTTAAACTTAAGGTTGTTCTTGAAAATTTTGCCTTTAGGTCGAAAGTTATTGCTATTGTTGGAACTATTCTTATTCCCATTCTCCACCACATTTACCTTAAGCGTTTTCTCTTTTCCAGTTTCTAGATTTGATCTATGTTTCTCTTCCACCCTAAGTGTATTGATTAATTGAGTTAATGACAGATCTCCTTGTTTGTGCCTAAGACGCTTAGCAAAGTCATTCCAAGATTGAGGTAATTTATCGATAAGGCAAGACACTTTAAACTCCTCACTAAAAGTTGTCCCTTTCTTTTCTACTTTTCTAAGTAGTTCTTGAAACTCATGAATTTGGTCTCCTACAAGTATGTCATCTTTCATTTTATAATCATTAAAATTAGAGACAAGGAACCTATCAATACCAAAGATCTCTGAGTTCCATATTGCCTCTAAGGTTTTCCATAGTTCTTTTGCGATTGAGGTGGTCGATCGATATACATCATATAAATGGTCGAGATAACACACTAAGGATCTGTTATAACAATGAAATTCGATTTGTTAGGGTGACAACCAAGATCCAACAAAATCGATCTTCTATGGCGTATATAAGACCCAACACGGTCAACCAATATTTTGTTTGTTTTTGCCATCTTTCAAAATTGTTACCGATAAATTTTTGGTTTCACACTAATGCTTTCTTCTAAATTAGCCATTTTAAATATTTAAAGAACAAGAGAGCCAAGGAGTATTTTAATCTGTGTGATACAATAATGAAACAAACACAAATGTTATTAAATTTGAAATTGAAAAATAATTGCCAATAATTTAAATATCATGAATCTAAATAACATAATCTATCATGTGAAAATTTTGTTTTACTCAACAGCGTTTCTAAGAATAATTAAAATAAATAAATAAATAAATACCTACACATTAACCAGATTGAGTCCAAAAAAAAAAACAAAGTTACTGTTTGAAAATAGTAACTTTGAAAAAGCAAACTACACTATGTAAGAGTAATTCAATGTTTGAATTTGAAAAAACAGTAACTTTGAAAAACGCAATCTACACAATATAATCAATATTTGAATTTGAAAACCAGTAACTGTGCAAACCTACACAATATGATCAATGTTTAAAAACAAAGTTACCGTTTCCGGGGAGAAAAACAAACGCATTAAAAAAAACGACAAATACAAATATGAAACACAAATAAATTTGAAACACAATTAATAAACAGTTTATTTATAAACACAAATAATTAAACAGATTTTTTAAAACAAAAAACAGATTTGTTCAAGACCAACAATTACAATTATGAAACACAAATAAACAAAAGATTAAATATGTTACAGATATAACGACTTTAGATTGTTATGGGAATTGAAAAATATTTATCTTAAATCAATTTTATAGAATAATATTGAAAGCAAAATAGATTCTTTTTAAAAAGGTTTTTCACAAATCAATATAAACTATACATACAAACATAAAACGGTATAAGTAAAAGATGAAAGGATTCAGAAAGTAGCCTGTATGATTGTGAGAGGCACGTCAAAGACGCTGTCCTAAAGTCGTTATGCGCTCCCTCCGTGCAGGTTCTAACGATCACAAACGACTCCAAGATACAACCCAAGAATCCACAGGAATCTGATACAATGCACAGTTGTACCAGAAGAGTTTGCCAAGAATGTATCAATTGCCCAGAATATATGAAATATAGAATTGTAAAGAGAAGAAGGAGAGAGAGATCAGAGTACGTTGTATATCTTTTCTCAATTAGAGTCCTATTTAAATAGGCTCTTTGGTATCTGTTTAGAACAGACACACCTCTTGGTTTAAAACTAAAACCAAATTTAAAAATCAAATAAATAAGACTATAAAAGGAAATAAATAAATAATAATAAATAAAAATAATTAAAGTTTTGAAGCTTTTAGGAAATCTCCAACACCTTTTATGATATTTGATTTTAAGTTAAATGACCTATCATTATGACTCATAATTATAAAAATATCACCGTTACATCATTTTTTATATGTTTCATGAACAAAAAATGTCTTTATAAACCATTTTCCTTTAACAAACATCAAAAAGTCTTCTTTAAACTATTGAAAACAATTTTCACAAAAAAATAAAAATGATGAGTATAACACTACAACAAATTTGGGATTTAAAGACGAAACAAATTTGTCCCAAAATGTATATATTTCGTCACCCAAATTAATTATGACGAAAATTTTTCATCACCCGTTTTGTCGCCAAAGCCTTGTCGCTAAAGGGTCTTAGAGACAAAAAAACAATTTCGTCATTGAAAATGATAAATTCGTGGCGAATTTTTTTGTCTCCAATACGCTCTGTTGGGAACATACTTGTAAGTAATTAGTGACAAAATATTTCGTCATTAAAGGAAGAAATTAGAGACAAAAGTATTTTGTCATAAATATAAGAAATAGAGACAAAATAATTTTGTCACATTTAATATAAACGAAGACGAAATTTTTTAATCAAAGAAGCTATCAATAGAGACAAAAACAAATTCATCATTAAAAATGATAAATTTGTGACAAATTTTTTTGTCTTCAATACATTCTGTTGGGAACATACTTGTAAGTAATTAGCGACAAAATATTTTGTCATTAAAAGAAGAAATTAGAGACAAAAGTATTTTGTCATAAATATAAGAAATAGAGGCAAAATAATTTTGTTACATTTAATATAAATGAAGACGAAAATTTTTTGTCAAAGAAGCTACCAATAAAGACAAAAACAAATTCATCATTAAAAATGATAAATTTGTGACAAATTTTTTTGTCTCCAATACACTTTGTTGGGAACATACTTGTAAGTAATTAGCGACAAAATATTTTGTCATTAAAGGAAGAAATTAGAGACAAAAGTATTTTGTCATAAATATAAGAAATAGAGACGAAATAATTTTGTCACGTTTAATATAAACGAAGACGAAATTTTTTTGTCAAAGAAGCTACCAATAGAGACAAAAACAAATTTATTATTAAAAATGATGAAATAATGTCAAAAAAAATTCGTCACACATTGAGGGTAATAATGACAAAATGTGACAATATTTTTTGTCATGAAAAATTCATTTAGCGATGAAATAAAGAATTCATGACAAAATTAATCATCCACCTAAGCCAAATAAGAGACAAAAAAACCTTCTTTAGGGATGGAAAATTTTGTCAATAATTTCATAATATTTTTTTCCACATTATATACCTATTTTGTCAAAATCTAAATTCTATATATAACAATTCCATCACAACTTAACCTAACCTGTTATCAACACATTTACGAATTAACAAAATGAAAATATCCATTCATCATTACAAATAATTTCATCCTAATACAATAAAATAGTGAAATATCCACAAAAAAAAAAAAAAAAGTTATAACTTGTTCAATTCCACCAAACATCCAACAATAACTAGTGCAACTCCACAAAGTATGTATATCCTCAAACAAAAATGAACATTCAAGCAAATTATATCATTGTTGCACATCAAAAATGCCACCCCAATCCAATCTACAAAAAAATAAATTAAAAGCTTTAGTAATTAATCAATTATACAAAAGATTAAAAACATTAGTAACTCATCAATTTTTATACAATTTATCCCTCTAACAGACTTTTTTCGAGATTATGAGAACAAAAAATTAATTTTAAGGCTAATTCACAAATGATGCATCCCATTAATATGCCGTAAGTTCATACAACTTATATTGGTCCCTCCTAAGGTGTTTCTATTGGTTCCTGTACAAATCTGTAGTTGTGTGATAATTTAGCATTTCGACGGCCTTTTTTGAAGCTTTTAAGTATAGAGAAAAAAAAATATTTTTTAGACTAATTCACAATTTATACATCTCGTGCACCTGTACAAATTGGATGTCATATGCATGTTTCCATTACTTCCTAATTCTTCAAACATATATTCTTTTATAAAATTTGTTATATTAAAGTTAATATACTTTACCAAGAAGTATGTCCACTTGTGGATGAGTCCCCTCCACTTCCAAAGTGTCCAGTGAATCCTTTGGTTCTCAAAAAGTTGACAACATCAACCATTATCTCCCTTTGCTTCTTCTTACCCTCTTCAAGATCTTCTATTTTATTGTTCTGCATTTGTATTTGTTCCTTCTGTGCCTCTATTTGCATCTCAAGGCGCTTCACATAATTATTTGTTTCAGCATATACGGTAGTGGTCCTCCTAATAGAGGATGAAGGTATCATGCCAAGTCCCTTCACATAGCCAGACCTTGGCTTTAGGACTTTAATTGACAGCTCTTTTGCAGTCAAAGGGATTGATCCCGGCTGTGAGAGGTGATCAGCCTGTGTCTGTATCATATTTTCCTATCAAATATAAAAAAATTAAATAATTTTTAGAAAATTAAATAAGATCATAGCAAATAGTATTATAAAATTTTGTTAATAAAAATTGCAATATATACTCACATAATTACACTGAGCTTGAGATGAGATCCACTCATGTGTTTTCTCATTATAGTGAGTTTCCTTGTACGACTCTGCTAGATTAGGTAGCATCTTCTTTTCTCGTGCCTAATAGTTCACACAGTTCAAACATGGGCACGGAATTTTACCTTCTTGGTCAGCAACTGCCATTGCAAATTTAATAAATGCTGTCACCCCATCAATAAATAGCTGACTCATCCTTCCATCAGGTGTCTTACCCAATGCAATCCAACTCTTGTCCATGTCTGATCACAAATGAAAGATCAAGTTTTTTTAATTTGTTTATGTCATAAAACACATCATGTGTACTATTAACCTATTCCATTTAGGAATGCACAATACCATATTAAATTTTCTTCTTATCTTTTTTTATTCAAATACTTTTATTTTTTAAGAAATTTGTTTTTATTCTATTTAATATTTTATTGTGATTTTTAAACTAAAAAGAATTTCTAAAAAATCATATCTAAACTATTTATGCCATTATAAAAAGTAAATTTTTTTAATATCAACTTAGTGATAGTTTGTTCCTCTCAAGTAATCAAGTTGAAAGTAATCTGAGAGAGAGAGTTTGATGTTTGTATAGAAAATACTAGAGAGTCCAACGTTTTTATTTATATAAATATAAAACATATATATTTTAAATATTTTATTAAAAGTTTATATGAGTATGAGATTTATAAATCTTATATTTATATAATTTGTTTAATAAAATATCTAAATACTAAGTTGCTTAACCAATGCACCTACCTACTTTGTACCATACTCCCTAAAGCCCTGTTTGGAAGAAGATATTCATGCACCTAAAAACCCTCTAAAATTTAAATAAATAATAATGTTAGGGATCGTAAAAACAATATCATGAAATATTTTATGAAAATTCTCTATCTTTAAATTACACATATAATAAAACACTATATAATAATCAAATTTTTTGTAATTAATCCTTACATTTTTCGTTTATTTGATATTTTCTTTTAAATTTTTTTGAAACAAACTAGTAACTTCATAATTCAATTATAAATTTTTTGTTCATCTAGAATATCCTGATATATAATTCATCAAAGACGATCAAAACAGGTGGTCAGAAACTAGTTGGAATTAAATAATGATAAAAAAAACCTCATCACAAAATAATAATAAAGAACACCCAAGCATAAATCTTGCACAAGAAACCAGAAACCAACAGCATTGCATAAAATAGCCTAGAAATTTTTTCATCATCAAAGAAAACAATAGAGAAAGTGAGAGAAAATGAAAGCAGCAGCAATACCTGATTTGTTCAATCAGGTGGAGATGTCAGACTCGGAAGAAAGGAAAATTGAATTTATCTACCTCTACAAAAACAAAAGATAGAACATAGATGTTTCGATGGGAGAATCAAAGTCATAAAGCATAATCAGACAATAGAATGAAAATTTTCAAGTACCCATTTGGAAAAAGAAGATGTCATCATTGTAGTAGACAGTTTAGCTTAAAATATTATGGGCATGACCACTAGATCAACGATGGAATAGTTGGAGATAAAAGGCATAACTATTCAATGATAATTATATTTTTAATCTTTATAGTTTGATTGAAAATATAAATAAAATTACTTTTTATCTAACTCATAAAAGGAAATCTAAGTTTAAATGATGGATTTTTTTAAAAAAATAATGAGAATATAACGTCAAGTCTCCATATCTCTAGTGTATGGAATAGATTGAGATAGCCAAAAAAAAAACTTGTTTCAACACACATACCAAACAAAAATTTATTTATAATTACCTGTTTTAACCAAAATTTAGTTGAAATTGTAAGCTTGGGTAGAAATTGTCAAAAAATTAATAAATAACCATTAAAAAAACTCCATTCAAAACAAGTATATTTGTGTCAAACATATATATATTAAAATTTCATTTGATTATATTTAAAAAGTTAACTTTTTGATTTAAAAAAAAAATTGAATTTAGAATAGAATGAAAAAAATTTGAATTTGAAAATTTAAAGTCAAATCTATAAATCATTACAATTTTGACGATTTCTGTCTCATTTAAATATATTTTTAACTTATATTTTTTAATCATTAAGCTCTCAATTGTTTAACAATAAAATGAAAATTTTCAAGTACCGATTTGGAAAAAGAAGATGTCATCATTGTAGTAGACAGTTTAGCTTAAAATATTATGGGCATGACCACTAGATCAACGATGGAATAGCTGGAGATAAAAGGCATAACTATTCAATGATAATTATATTTTTAATCTTTATAGTTTGATTAAAAATTTATTTTATTTTAAGAGAAAAAAAAAATGAGTGAAATATAAATAAAACATATTATGCTTTATCTATGTTTTTTTTAAAAAAATTATCAAAATTTATAATTCTCTACAAATAATCTAAGCTTGAGTAAATAGTCGAATGAAACATCTCTTCCAATAATAGGCAATTGAGAGGGTAATTGGAGAAATTATTGATAACCAATCTAAGCTTGCCTTAACCTCAAGGGATAAACTGTAATTTACCCATTAAAGACGATTGAGCTATATCCAAAGGTGCATAAAGACGATTGATGAGTGTCCCCAACCCCCCCACCCAATGGAAGTAAAATATATTGACCTACCTCCTTTCTTGGAAAGTGTTCTTAAAAAGCCAAAAAAAAATTTAGAACCAAAAAAAAAAAAAAAAACAGCCAAACTTTGTTTCATCAATTTTTACTCTTTAAAATAGTTGCTCATTTGACTACTCTCTCTATATATTTTTAACTTATTTTGAATAGTAGGTTAAAAGTTAATTTTTTTAGTTTTTTTGAAAAAATTGTATAAAGAAGTAGATAGGTGATATAACTCAAAAAAAAAATCAAAAAACGAATAAGTTGGCTTTTAACTTAATTACCAAAAGAGGCCGATGCAATTGTATATTTGCCTAAAAGGATCATAGCTGGTGTTTAGTTTATGAATTTAAAAATAATAGTTATTTAAATTAGTATTTAAATGTGAAAGGCCTTCGTTTGAGATTTTGCTTGGGTCTCAAAAATAATTCATTGAATTGTGTCTTTAAAGGGAGGGTGTTCTCATTGGTTAAGAGTCTTGAGATAATCACTTTGAATGGATATTAAATAAATTATTGCACTAGATTATAAAAAATAAAAAAGAGAAAACTGATTTTATTAAAGTCAGGGATGACATCCCAATTACATAGGCAAAAAAAAAGAAAAAAAAGAAAAGGAGGTTCTTGTTTTTATACTTGATCACATGCCGATCAGTAATAACGCCTCATGAGGCTCTGCATACTCGGACTCGATTTTTGTTGCGGTTCTCAATCTTGAACCAAAGAGTCCAAATCCGGCAAATCGTTTTGAAGGAAAACAGATTTTTTGAAAAGAAGTGCCAAACATGGACTACTTTGCCAGATAACAGAGTCGCCACCTAAATATTTTGAAATGGGAAATTTAGGAAACCACGACTCGGTCTTAGGAAGGCCACGTGTCCGTCATCACCAAAGTTGGCTCGGGAACTTGGGTACGATTGGGAAGGTCACATCGTGAGCACCCTTCGCTTGATCAAAGACCGCCTCTACTAACCATGATATCTGTTTTTGAAAACTTTGTGAGTTCTTATTAGGTTATTAGCCTAGGTTACTATGTGATGCTCATGACAAACAAGTATAAATCCGGGCGTCTGAATTGGAACAAAACATTTCATGTTTGTTTGTTTGAAAATGGTGTGATGGTGCTACCCCTAGGTAGGCTAAAATGCGGATTTGCCACCCTCGGGTGGGCTTAGAAAACACGATGATGGCACCGTCTAGTGGGCTTAATACAAAGATCAATGTATTGTCCCAATTCAGATAACTCAACCTCCACCCACAGGCATTCAAGGCAGTTATATCACATAAGCAGTTAGCCTCATGGCAAGCATGCTTTCATGGCAGTCACTCACACGCATGCAAGGATGCTAAAGCATAAAACTTACCGAGTACTCGGCCAAAAGCGAACCGATTAGAAATCATGCATGATCCTAAATATCTTTGAAATGCCTAATGCAACACATGCGAAATGCAACTATAGCGAGTTCGGCTATTCTAAGTATGGCATATGAGATGCATGACTATCAAGTACTCAACTTGGAATTGAAATCTGAATCACGGTTGTATGATCGCGAGGCAGTGCGTGCAAAGCAGATGAATGATGCAAACATCTTTGTCATCTGTGTGCTAATTGAAATATGCCCTATATCTAACCATCCAAAGCGGGTAAATAAAAGGGAGAAAGAAATGGGGGTTGGCAGACATACATCACACTCACACACCCTTATTACATTTATGCCCTCGCGCAGAGGGTCCGAATGAATAATATCTGGACGAATAAAAGAATATACAGTCCGAAATAATACAAATTCTAATTAATTAACAAATTAATTACAAAAGAACTAGAACTGGCGTGCAAGTCAGGGACTGCCTCGCTTCTGATAGATGTTGTATGTTAGGCTGCTTGGCGTGGAAATCCACTAGAATGCCCCAATTAGCCCCTGTTTGCAGTATTTCTCGAAATGCGCGCTGGACTCCGAAAAGTTGTTGGTCCTTGGTTTTGCTGTAACAGAGAGCAGGAAAAGGGCACAGCAGTGTATTTTCACAAATATATGCATGCCTCGATCCTCGTGCCACCAATCACGCATACCGATGCATGATGGCCGGGGAGTCGAATTGCACAACTCAATATAGGGATGAATGCTACAACAAAACTTAACTCCATCATGGGTAATCCGGAGTGTCGGTGACTTGGGAATTGAGACCCGTTCCGTCACTGGCGTGCCTCGTTTCCCGTGCCCGGGCTAACACCTATCCCGAACACGATGCAATATGCATGATATGCATGAAATGCAGCAAACATGTGATATAGCATGCACAATGTCATGAAAATGAGTAACCTCGAAATGCGTGCCCGCAGGCACGCAAACCGAGAAAATGCATGAATGCAATCTAAGATACAATCTAGTATGCACAATTCGGATGAAAATGAGATGAAAATAAGATGCCTCGAAAAGCGTGCGCGTGGGCACGCAAACCGAGGCGATGACATGAAATGCAAAGCGGATAAAACAGAGTGCCTCGAAATGCGTGCACACGGGCACGCAAACTGAGGCGATGATATGAAGTGTAAATCGGATAAAACAGAGTGCCTCGAAATGCGTGCACACGCACGCAAAACCGGCGATGATATGAAGTGTAAATCGGATAACGGAGGTGCCTCGAAATCGTGCCACGGGCACGCATAAGCCCGAGGCGATGATAAAATGAAATCGGATACAACCGAAGTGCCTCAAAGCAGCGACATGGACACGCATAACCGAGGCGATGGCGTGATGCAAAATCGGATAAAACCGAAGTGCCTCGAAATGCGTGCACACGGACACGCAAACCGAGGCGATGATGAAATGAGATGAAATGGCATACGGAATGCAACGATGGGCTTACACCAACATGGGAGAGCCTCAGCTCACTCACATAGAGCCGTCGGATAAAAAAGTGCCTCGAAATCGCGCTGCAGACACGCAAACCGAGGCAATGGCATACAAGCATGAAAATGAAAATTGGGCTTACGCCAACATGAGAGGGCCTCAACCACACTCACATAGGCTGCCGTAATGATGAGAATGAGGTGCCTCGGAGTGACTGCCCATTGGCACGCGAACCGCGGCAATGCGAAAATGATACAAATGGCATGGGGAAACACATGCAAGCATGGCAATGGAATTTCAGCACCTAAATAAAAGGGAAAACAGCCCCGAAACAATTCGAAATGACACTCGAAGCATGCATTCATCCCGAAAGTGTGAAATTAAGCCCCGAAATGGCCTATAGCCATGCCATACATGCAAAATATGATCATGGAAGCAAGAACAGTAGCAAGGCAGTCCCAAATATGGCATTTTTCAGTAACAAACATGGCCAAAATGCAAGCATAGATAGATCAACAATAGCATGCGAAGTTAGTGGCCAAAAGAGGAGTATTGAGACAAGTGACATATGAAAACCCCAAATGGACAAACTTTCTTCTACAACATTGAAGATGAGCTAAAAATAAGCACAATTTCAGAAGATGACATCCTCAAAATCAGAATAAAATCATGCTAACAATTCCATGCAAAAATAGAGCTCAAAAGAGGCTATAACAAGAGTCATGCAAAGAAAGCACCAAATGACAAAATTTTCTTCATGAAATGTGTAAAGGGGGTCAAAATAAAACCAAAGTCAGTAGGGGTCGAAGTCCCAAAAACAAATAGAAATAGGTCAAAAGTTGCATACAAAAATGGGCACACTTGATGGAATTTGAAGGAAGTGGTGGATACAATGGCCAACTGAAGTTTAGCCCTTCTACAATGTTGTAGAGGGGCTCAAAATGAGCACAACACCAGTAGGGGTCGGACCCCTAAAAACAAAAGGAAATAGGCCTAAACTAGCATGCAAGATAATGGCATAAAAGCTAGGTATTGAAACAAGTATATCATAGAAGCCTCAAATGAAGTTGAGCCCTTCTACAAAGTTGTAGAGGGGCTCAATATGAGCACAAAACCAGTAGGGGTCGGAGCCCCAATTCTCAACCAAATAGAGTATAGAAATGAATCAAGAAAAAGCCCTAAAAGTTGGTTTTGAAGACTTACCCTTAAAGACTTGTCTTTCTTTGATTCTTGGCTTTGATTTGTAGCTTCTCAACCTCTGAAATTCACTTCCTAGCTACTGGAATGGTAGTAGGGATGGTGAGGCTAGGTGTTGATGAAGAGAAGACCTAGGGACTTAGAAGCTTTTTGAGGTTTTGAGCTATGAAAATGGAGGAATTTGAAGATGATCTCTTGAGACAATTTTTTCCAACCTTGAAGAAGGAGAGGGAGGGCCCTTTAAATAGACAAGAAATAGGATGTAAAAGGGGAGGGAAAGCACCCAATCTTTTCCTCCCGAAATATCCCCCGGATGCCCCGGGATATGTTGGAAAATATCCGGACAGCTGGGACAGTGGAAGCAGTGGCCCGGCCAGTAGTTTTGCAAGGTGGCGGCCACCACCATGGCCGACGGTGAAAAAAATGAAGTTTTGAATTAGTGGCCGACCACCAACTTTTAGGGTCCTCAAGGTGTGTAGAACAAGGATCCAAGGTTGGAATTTGGCAACAGAAGCGAGCCACAACATAGAGCTTGAAGGAGAGGCTCAAAAATGAAACTCAAATTTTGGCCGACCACCAACTTTTAGGGTCCTCAAGATGTGTAGAACAAGGTTCTAGGGTTGGAAATTGGCAACAGGCGAGCCACAACATAGAGCTTGAAGGAGAGGCTCAAAATGAAACTCAAATTTTCTGGCCGACCACCAACTTTTAGGGTCCTCCCATGTCCCCGATCACAGATATGTAGCTTTGGTTGGAAGAAAATACCCTAGGGTGTTCAACATTGGCGGAAGTGAGAAAAGCGGGCTCGGAGGAAGCCAGCTATCTGGGATAATTGCGCTTCTCCCCGGTGATCTTCGATGTTGAAGCAGAGGTACTGCCAAGTTTGAACAAAACTAATGAGAAATGAACGCCGGAGCCAAAAGCGAGCAATTCGGGATCGAAAATGAGCTGGGTCTGGAAGTGGTATTCAGCAGTGAAGTGTGTATCTGCCCAGTGTCCCTCGGAATGACAAAAGCGAGGTCCTGCCAAAAATCAAAAAACCGATGCAAAATGAATGCTCGGGACCAAAACCGGTTGGGGTCCAGTCCCGATTCTGAGCACGAAAGTGGCATCTGACCACGAAGTGGGCATCGGGCCCAGGGTTCCTCGAAATGATAAAAGCGAGTTCTGCGAACCGGAGAAAGCGGATCTGAAATGAATGCTCGGGGCCCAAATCACGCGGTTGGGGTCCGAAATGGGTCGCCGAACACCGAAGTGGTGTTAATTGCGAAGTGGGCATCAGGCCCGGTGTTCCTCGGAACTATAAAACAGGTGCATGCCAAAACCGGAATCGGAGATAGTTAGGTGGTCCCAAGGCACACGGCAGACGGCCAGCCGGGTCTGGAAATGGGCAAAATGGCCTCTGACCATAAAAAGTAGCTCACGACCCTTTGGGAGATAGTCTGGGACCACTCCTTCCCTCGGGAAAGAAAATAGAAAAACCGAGTCCGGTTCGCAAATCGAGACAAGGCCTGAAGAGAGTTCGGAAGTCGGGAGGCGGGCGCCTGGCGCGTGACTCGAGACTTGAACGAGCCTGATATGCAACATCACCGAAGCTCAATCGGTGACGTCTGAGTCTTAAGGTCGGTCAAAAATGGGGTGTCTCTGATTGCCCCTCTTTGTGAACTTCGGAAGTCATAAGAATGACGGAGTGAATGTCAAAGCCTAGAGGCGACCCATTTTGACAAGGTCAAGACTTAGACAATCATACAAGATAAATAGAGATATGTATGCATGACGAGGGCAAAATGCAAATGGTATGCAAGAAGCCAGATGTAACAGATGTTCGTGCAAATGCAGCAGGCTGTAATGAAGCAAGTATTCGCAAATAGATGCAACAGTTATAAGCAAGAATGCAAAGCAACAACTATATTTCATGCAGTTAGGAATGCGGAGAATTATTCAATTCTCGTCGCGTCTCACACGGAGAAGATACGATACCTGCGCGATTCGTCCGGTCGAATGATACAGTGCACAAAATAGTGCGATACGCTAAACAGCGCGATTGATTTGAAATGCACAAGATAAAGGCGGTCACGTCAAAAGCAGCGATTGATTATCTGCACAAAAGCGGTCGCGATCATAAAACAGTGATCGATTTGAAATGCACAAGACAAGGCGATCGATCATAAGCAATGATCGATTTGAAATGCACAAAGGCGGTCGCGATCGCAAAAGCAATAGCGATCGATTTGAAATGCACAAGACCGGTCACGATTGAGGTCGCATAAAATAAGCGCGATTGATAAACCGCACAAAAAGGCGATCGCTAAGCAATGGCGATTGATTTGAAATGCACAAGATAGTGCGATTGAGGTCGCAAAAATAAGCGCGATTGATAAACCGCACAAAAGCGGTCGCGATCGCAAAATAGCGAATGATTTGAAATGCACAAGACAGGCGATTGAGGTCGCATAAAATAAGCGATTGATAAACCGCACAAAAGCGGTCGCGATCGCTAAACAAGCGATTGATTTGAAATGCACAAGATAGTGCGATTGAGGTGCGCAAAATAAGCGCGATTGATTAAGCGCACAAAAGCGATGCGATCATAAAATAGCGCGAATGATTTGAAATGCACAAGACAGTGCAGGTGAAGTGTGCATGACAATGCGAGTAATGAGCATGGTGTGATTGATACACAAAATGAGCAGAGTATGATAGACATACTAAAGGTGAACACAAAATGTGATAGATGCACTAAGTGAACGAGTATGATGGATATACTAAAGGTGCGTGATGGATACACAAAATGTGATATAGAAAATGAAAATGTGTGTGATAGATACACAAAAGTGAAAATGTGTGTGATAGATACACAGAATGAATGAAGTGTGATTGATACAGAATGAATGATCTCAAATGGAACTTCTTTGAATGAACCGTACATACAATATCGTGCATGACTAAGAAAGAAACTTGATAGGGACAATGCATTACAAGGCATGATGCTTAAGGAAAGCAAATAAATGGACAAAGCGGCGCTTTAGAAAGCACCTCATAAGGTGAGTGGCGGTGAACCGCTCTATTCTGACGGGGATCTCCCCTTGTGCTCTTCGAACACTTACCTTCAACTCACAGTACAAAGGCTCTGGAATGCTGACAAGGGACATCATCTGTATGTAAGAGCTACGGCTGCTACTTGTCTTCCTGATCATATTCACAACTTTCCCTATTCTCCAACGGGGTGACAGACTAGGTTGGTTCAGTATCGAGGTGAGGTGCATAAATGCTATCTCAACCTATGGGGCTTCCATCTGATTTCAAGCCGAGGGCGCCTCTGGTATTTAAACCAGACTTTAGTCTCGGGAATCCCGAACCTTTGCGTTCTAGGCCACGACCATTCGAACTCTAATTTCCACCGTCGCAGGTGGTCTCCTAGGAACTCATAGCTAACACGGCCAAGATGCCTCGATAGGGAATGGTACTCGGGAGAGCACTCGATCGCCATTACGGCTGAAGTAGACTTGATTTTGAGCTTGAGGTAGAGGCACACTCATACTTCGGAACATTGGCAAGACCTGAAGAGGTACACACGGAGTATAGTCTCGGAACTTACTGAAGTTGGAACAAACTCAGATGCTCGACATTTTCCTCTTTTGCTTTTGCTTTGCAGCCCGGAACCTAAATAGCCCGAGATAGGTCTGGTTCTCTTGTTGTATGACTGGGTTGAACCCTGCGGTTTTATGAAAGAACAAATTCTGTTTTGCACAAATGTGGAGAACGGCACGGCACTCGGAGCACAAAACAATTTTATTTTTTGAAATTAATGAGTTTTTCGACCAGGTATTGAGCCTATGACTGGACACAGCAAAACGACTCAACAAGGAAATAAAAGGCACACAACCTAGACACATCGAGTAACACTCGAGACGACTCAAAACAAGGATCGAGATAAAACAAAAAGACACGACACTCGGGCGTGCGGGGAACTGTTTCAGGGTAGTGTTTCCCATCCTTTCTCATTTGTGATTCTCACATCACTCGGCCCTCAAGCTCTATTTTTCTGAAAATGCCCTTTTCTCACTTTTTCTCTCATCGCACCTCTCTCTATTCTTCAATCTCTCATTTTTCATCCCTCCCCGGGTGGTTGATGGATAAACAACAAGTTGTGGGCTCGGGCCCTAGCATTACTAGATCCTTCTTCTTACGCATGCGACTAATGAGTTTCTCCCACAGAGGGTTGTCTTTGCAGATGAGATCGTAAATTTGCGGTGACATCGATTGATGATGCTTTCTTTGGGGAGTTTGGGCGTGATCGGATCTGTCGAGATGAGGAGTGCAATGTCTGGCCCCATTCGATTCGTGCTTCGCGACTTGGCTTGATACCTCATTTGCTTGGAGGTGTGAGAGCTTTTAGCCCATTGCGGTTTGCTTGCTTGTGCCCTTTTCTGGCGGGTAGAGTGCCCTTTCCGCAAGTATGTTGACAAAGGGAAAAACCAGAACACGACTCAAGCGTGCCCCTAGTTCATCATTTTGACCATTTTTTGTTTTTGGCTTTCTAAAAAAAATTTGACCAAAATGAGAGTTAGATTAACATGTTTGTTCAATTTTTGATTTGAAATCATGCAAGTCAAGCTACGAGCACTGAAAATTTTCCTTTTTCGGGTCCAAGAAATGGTCCAATTTTGGAAAAGATGGAACAATTTTTGAGAAAATTAGTCAACCTCAGTAAAAGATCTCAAAAACTATTTTTGCAAACGGCCACTTGCTCAACGGCGTAGAACCCACTCTTGAGATGCACAAACTCGAATCGGAGGAAAACTACCCTTGCTTGGAGAGATTGCATAGCAACGAAAGTTGCCTTGTTTGAGCAACACATGGCGCATTGAATGGCGGAAAGTTGCCCCTTGTTTGAAGCAATCATGGCGCATTGAATGGCAACGGAAAGTTGCCCTTGTTTGAAACGGCACCTTGGCGCATTGAATGGCAACGGAAAGTTGCCCTTGTTTGGATGATGCCGCGCATTGTAATCGATCCTCGAGCTACGAACACAAGCAGACTCTCGGATCTGAGAAGGCGAGATGATTAAAACCATTACATGGGCAGAATCAAATTGAAGTGTTTACTGGTGGACTTGGGATGAAGTTGCCTCGTATCCCAAACATGGGAATCAAGCCTTCGTAGTTCGGTTAAGGTACACTCGGGTATTTAACCTCTCCTTTCATGCTCTAACTTTTGCCAGGCGCTGTTGTGCGGGTTTTCGACCTTCGAGCTTTGTTTTTCTTTCTTTTCTTTTTTCTATTCTTTTCATTTCTTCTTTTCATCTTTTCTTTTTTCTTTTCTCTTTTTGAATTTTTTGTATCTTTTCCTTTTTATTTTCTTGTTCTTTTTGCATTTTTCTTTTGCATTTTTCTTGCTCTAACTTTTGCTGGGTCGCCCTTCGGGTTTTCGGCCAATGAGCCTCTCAAAGGGTAAAAGTGTAATGAGTCCATGCCAAATGGTTTTGAGATCTGAAGTCATCTGAATCCGGAAAATAGCTTGTATTGATTCGCGAAGGGTCCATCTTGGCTCTTTGAGCATATCGGACATTTTTGCCCCTAGTTCGAGGGGTGCTTCTGATCTAGCTCCGCAAGCTTCTTTTGACGATTTCTGATCTTCTTGATCTGACTTTGGCGCCTCTTGTTCGAGGGCTGCTTCAAATCTGGCCACACAGGCCTCACATCATAGTTGACCTTTGAACATTCTGAATGCAAGTCCAAGGTTTGAAAATGAGGGGTCGAGTCTTGAGGCTGAGAGCGATCCTAAGCTGCACAATCTCAAGAGTGATTCCACACAGGTCTTCGCAGGACTGCGCAAAACATTTTGTTTTTGAAAGTTTTTAAGAAAGCGACGAATCGCTTCATGGCGAAGACGATGTAGAACGATCTGGATCAAGCTAGGGTCCTTCCCAGTACTCACGCTAACAAGCATGATTTCATTCATTAAGGGCTTAGCACGCCTCTCTTTCTCTCATTTGATCAAAGTTTTGCAAATCCCGAGGAATTCCTTCCTCTTTGTTTTCACTACAGTGTTCAAAAAGGTTTTGAAAAACTTAGGTCATTATGATGACTTCAAGGCATAAGAGAGCAGGTGGAATGCACTGCCATTTCATTCAAATCCCGGCATAACTAGCACACGGCAGAAACAAATGCGAGAGTATGGAAGTCACTGCTGTTTCATTCAAGATCTGTTGGCATAACTGGCTCCCTGGCAGAAACAGACTCAAAACAAAGCAAAAGGACAAACAGAAAACAAAAGCGATGATGTCAGGTAACACCCCACGGAATCATCGACTCTATACAACAGGATGACTCGACACAACAAGACAGACCCAAAATAAAAAGACCGACTCAAAACAAAAGACGGACTCAAAACAAAGTAGCAAAAGACCCAATACCCAAGTCGAAGCACAAAAGCTGGTATTTACATTGCTCGGAAGCGGTCGTGCCATTCCCACGTCTGGAGTTGATCGAGCACGCCCGCGGTGGTTCATCCCGTTCATATAACATTATCCCCCAAGTTCGACCCGGTCTTAGATAGACTTTCTTTGAGCTCGGCGGGAGGATGACCCGTTGTCAAATAGATCACATACTTCATGGCGAAGACAGGCGATTGTTGGTAGCATGGCGGTTCTTGATGGTACGTGCAGCGATCTTGGGTAGCATCATGTGTGGCCGGAAGAGGGTTCGGAGAGACCGAGGCTCAAGGGTTTGAGATGGCCTTGTCAACAAGGATTTGGAAAGCTTTGGATAAAGGCATGTGGAGGGCATGGAAGACCCTCGACCTCGGGGTTGGTATACGGGTTTGTAGATTTTTTTGGGCGACCAAAGGATTGGCAGTCTTGGCTTTGGTTCTTGATCTCTTCTAAGTGCAGGATTAGAGCAAATAGGATCATTTCTGGTATATCGGCCCTTCTCCCGGCTTGCCCCTTGATTCAAACTACCCCCAACTTGAGTAGCGAAAGTGTCATTCACAGCTTTTGCGACAATCGCGAGCACTTGTTCTTTGTTCAGTCCCTCGGATTTCAAAGTCTTAACAGCCAACAGAAGATGTTCATGGGGATCCATGTCTACCCTTACCTTGTCCTTTCCACTCGCTTCCACTTTGTCACGGGATTGGCCTTCCTCAGATGTAGCCCGCCCCAAGCTTGGGGAGCCTTTTGACATGAACTCCCTGGTAGGCGATGTGGTTGATGATGGAGCCAAAACTCCAAAGGCTAAATCCGCCACTGTTCTCTGAAGATCTTCAATCATCCTCATCAGCTCGGAAGTAGTGGGTTCATGGGTTTGAGATGATTGGGGTTCAGTGCACCCATCATGCATAGGTCCATGCTTTGGAATAAACACCTCGTGCTTGGGTAAATGGGCGGGGTGATGTATATCTTTGGGGTCATAAGCGGATGGCGGTGTATGGATGAGATTGAGGTAGGTGGGAAATATTTGGTCATTGGGGCTGAAGGTGGAGCTATCGTCCGGTTGTCGATGAGATTTTGGACCTCATGACGAAAGCGGTAGCAGATCGGTGCCATGACCGCTATTGATGGTACTACATCTGATGTTGGAGGGTTATGTCTGGGAGTGGGTTAGGAAGAGGTTGAGGATCGAGAGGTTTGAGATGCCCTCTTTCCATTAGGACTTTTAGTGCGCTAGTCGCTCATATGGAGGGTGAAAGTTACGCCTGAGCTTTTGGAGTCGGCTATTCTTGGCTTGGATTGGCAAAAGGGTTGGGCTGCGATGGTATATTGATTTCATGCGTCGAATAGTGCTACTTCCGACATTGGTACTCCTTGAAATCACCCTCCTTGTCGGTTCACTTGTTAGGAATGATCCTTGTTGAACGCATTCTCGACTGAACTCCCAGTTCATGCAAACTTTTGAAAGTGAATACCGGAGCGACTATCAATTTCTGCAACATATCATGCTCGAGGTTCCGCACCATCATCTGCACTTGATCCCTCTCAGAAGGGCGGCGATCTGTCATCTGTGCTGCCTTTGCTCTCCATCTCGCAACAAATTTCACAAAAGACTCTGTTGGGTTCTGGCGGGTTGCTTCAAGCTCTTGGATGGTCATTTCAACCTGGGTATTGTAGGAATATTGATCGACAAAGGCCTCAGCTAATTCTTCCCAGTTTTGCTTCACTCTGTCCTCCAACCTAGTGTACCAAGTGGCTGCTACACCCGACAGGGTTCTTCCATACAGGGAGAGTTTTTGTGGCTTAGTCAGACCCATCGGCTTTAGGACATCCAAGAAAAGTCGGATATGTATCATTGGATCCCCAGGACCGTCGGAACGGTCAATAAATGGCATCTTGCATCCGTGGGAGTCAGACAATGAGACTCGGTGTGCCCATCCTCAATGACGGAATTGGAGT
This sequence comes from Camellia lanceoleosa, assembly GCA_025200525.1. Classification (NCBI taxonomy): domain Eukaryota; kingdom Viridiplantae; phylum Streptophyta; class Magnoliopsida; order Ericales; family Theaceae; genus Camellia; species Camellia lanceoleosa. The sequence goes on from CM045763.1 coordinate 86,417,884, forward strand.
TAAGGCCATGTGCCCTTTTGAATTGCTTCTCAAGGTTCGCAATTTTCACTGCGGTCAGATCGAGGTCATTAGCATCAAGGGGATAACGCCTCTTATTAGTTGCAGAGGAGTCGAAAACTTGGGCTTGAGTCAACCCTTCTCGAGGACTTGGACACCAAATTTTCGGTTGGCGGAATTGGGTCAAAGTTCGGTTGGGGTCCCAAAATTTGGATGTGATGAGCGCCCAGGATGGGCTGCGTTTCAATCTTGGTCTCAACTGCATGGCAGTTCCTGATTCAACAGCATTACCACGGCCACAAATTCTTCGAACCTTGCGCCATCACGATGCATTGAGTCCGAACAAAGGTGATGTATTTGGTGGTATCGACGGATCAGATGAACCGGAGAGCCCTGACTGGCCTTTCTTTGCCTTGCCTCAGCGAAAGAACACTGGTTTCCCCTGAATTGAATTTCTGACCTAATCCAGTCTATCAGCACTAGTCCAATGTACCTGGGGAATAGTGGAGCCTTCTGAAGCTATGGTTCCAGGACTACCTAGCAAAAGAAAACATGTAGCATCTCGGCTGATTTCACCGAGCAGAATCTGAACAAAGCCGAATGAGTGTGCTCTCTCTTGAATTACGCCCCAAAATTACACATGGTGATACCCTCGAGCAAGCGATTCCACCAAATCTTGATGCATGCAGTTCGATACCCAAAATCTTGAATTGGTGCCATGGTCCGATGCTCAAACTTGTAAACCGATACATGCATTCCTGTGAGACGACTCTAACAAGCACATAAGATAAGTGAGAGCCAAAACACCCCTATGTTGGGGTAGGGTTTCCTGTCCTATTTTGTCAAGAACTAGGGTTTCACTACGCACGCATGACTTCAAACAACCTATAAGCGGGTAAGCAACTTTGTCCTAGTTTGGAATGGTCACTATGGATCGAATATGCACTAGGTCGAATGGTCAAAAGGGTGCCGGTAAAACCGGGGTTTGTGTTCCCATCTTGGCGAGCAGTAACCGATCAGCCTTATGGACATGCCTTGACAAGACAAGCCTCCGGCAAACCGCTCAGGAATAGCAGATGGCAAACACGGTGTCCTAGGCGCACCGATGCAAATGCAATGCAAAGAAACACACAAGTGTAGTCAAAAACAGATATCACGAGTTCGAGTTAAGTTCTATAAATCCCCAGCAGAGTCGCCAGAAACTGTAACAACGCCCGCGGGGGGGCTTGCTACAGCTCGGACTCGATTTTTGTTGCGGTTCTCAATCTTGAACCAAAGAGTCCAAATCCGGCAAATCGTTTTGAAGGAAAACAGATTTTTTGAAAAGAAGTGCCAAACATGGACTACTTTGCGGATATGAGTCGCCACCTAAATATTTTGAAATGGGAAATTTAGGAAACCACTCGGTGCAGAAAGGCCACGTGTAAAATCATCACCAAAGTTGGCTCGGGAACTTGGGTACGATTGGGGAAGGTCACATCGTGAGCACCCCCGCTCGCCCGGTCAAAGACCGGCCTCTACTAACCATGATATCTGTTTTTGAAAACTTTGTGAGTTCTTATTCCGGTTATTAGCCTAGGTTACTATGTGATGCTCGCAGCAAACAAGTATAGACTGGGCCGTCTGAATTGGAACAAAACATTTCATGTTTGTTTGTTTGAAAATGGTGTGATGGTGCTACCCGCAGGTAGGCTAAAATGCGGATTTGCCACCCTCGGGTGGGCTTAGAAAACACGATGTTGCCACTGTCTAGTGGGCTTAAAACAAACAGTCAATGTATTGTCCCAATTCAAATAACTCAACCTCCACCCACAGGCATTCAAGGCAGTTATATCACATAAGCAGTTAGCCTCATGGCAAGCATGCTTTCATGGCAGTCACTCACACGCATGCAAGGATGCTAAAGCATAAAACTTACCGAGTACTCCCAGCCAAAACAGAAAACTGATTAGAAATCATGCATGATCCTAAATATGCTGAAATGCCTAATGCAACACATGCGAAATGCAACTATAGCAGGCTCGGCTATTCTAAGTATGGCATATGAGATGCAACAGCTATCAAGTACTCAACTTGGAATTGAAATCTGAGATCACGGTTTGTATGATCTACGAGCAGTGCGTGCAAAGCAGATGAATGATGCAAACATCTTTGTCATCTTGTATGCTAATTGAAATATGCCCTATATCTAACCATCCAAAGCGGGTAAATAAAGGGAGAAAGAAATGGGGGTTGGCGGACATACATCACACTCACACACCCTTATTACATTTATGCCCTCGCAGAGTCGAATGAATAATATCTGAGAGAATAAAAGAATATCTGATCGAAATAATACAAATTCTAATTAATTAACAAATTAATTACAAAAGAACTAGAACTGGCGTGCAAGCCAGGGACTGCCTCGCTTCTGATAGATGTTGTATGTTAGGCTGCTTGGCGTGGAAATCCACTGGAATGCCCCAATTAGCCCCTGTTTGCAGTATTTCTCGAAATGCGCGCTGGACTCCGAAAAGTTGTTGGTCCTTGGTTTCTTGTGAGAGAGCAGGAAAAGGGCACAGCAGTGTATTTTCACAAATATATGCATGCCTCGATCCTCGTGCCACCAATCACGCATACCGATGCATGATGGCCGGGGAGTCGAATTGCACAACTCAATATAGGGATGAATGCTACAACAAAACTTAACTCCATCATGGGTAATCCGGAGTGTCGGTGACTTGGGAATTGAGACCCGTTCACACTCAGTCTGAAGCGTGCCTCGTTTCCGTGCTCGCTAACACCTATCCCGAACACGATGCAATATGCATGATATGCATGAAATGCAGCAAACATGTGATATAGCATGCACAATGTCATGAAAATGAGTAACCTCGAAATGCGTGCCCGCAGGCACGCAAACCGAGAAAATGCATGAATGCAATCTAAGATACAATCTAGTATGCACAATTCGGATGAAAATGAGATGAAAATAAGATGCCTCGAAAAGCGTGCGCGTGGGCACGCAAACCGAGGCGATGACATGAAATGCAAAGCGGATAAAACAGAGTGCCTCGAAATGCGTGCACACGGGCACGCAAACCGAGGCGATGATATGAAGTGTAAATCGGATAAAACAGAGTGCCTCGAAATGCGTGCACACGGGCACGCAAACCGAGGCGATGATATGAAGTGTAAATCAGATAAAACGGAGGTGCCTCGAAATGCGTGCCCACGGGCACGCAAACCGAGGCGATGATAAAATGAGGAAATCGGATACAACCGAAGTGCCTCGAAACGCGCGCACACGGACACGCAAACCGAGGCGATGACGTGCGATGCAAAATCGGATAAAACCGAAGTGCCTCGAAATGCGTGCACACGGACACGCAAACTGAGGCGATAATGAAATGAGATGAAATGGCATACGGAATGCAACGATGGGCTTACACCAACATGGGAGAGCCTCAGCTCACTCACATAGGAGGCCGTCGGATAAAAAAGAAGTGCCTCGAAATGCGTGCACACGGGCACGCAAACCGAGGCAATGGCATACAAGCATGAAAATGAAAATTGGGCTTACGCCAACATGAGAGGGCCTCAACCACACTCACATAGGCTGCCGTAATGATGAGAATGAGGTGCCTCGAAGTGCGTGCCCATTGGCACGCAAACCGAGGCAATGCAAAAATGATACAAATGGCATGGGAAATAACATGCAAGCATGGCAATGGAATTTCAGCACCTAAATAAAGGGGAAAACAGCCCCGAAACAAAACGAAATGACACTCGAAGCATGCATTCATCCCGAAAGTGTGAAATTAAGCCCCGAAATGGCCTATAGCCATGCCATACATGCAAAATATGATCATGGAAGCAAGAACAGTAGCAAGGCAGTCCCAAATATGGCATTTTTCAGTAACAAACATGGCCAAAATGCAAGCATAGATAGATCAACAATAGCATGCGAAGTTAGTGGCCAAAAGAGGAGTATTGAGACAAGTGACATATGCAAACCCCAAATGGACAAACTTTCTTCTACAACATTGAAGATGAGCTAAAAATAAGCACAATTTCAGAAGATGACATCCTCAAAATCAGAATAAAATCATGCTAACAATTCCATGCAAAAATGGAGCTCAAAAGAGGCTATAACAAGAGTCATGCAAAGAAAGCACCAAATGACAAAATTTTCTTCATGAAATGTGTAAAGGGGGTCAAAATAAAACCAAAGTCAGTAGGGGTCGAAGTCCCAAAAACAAATAGAAATAGGTCAAAAGTTGCATACAAAAATGGGCACACTTGATGGAATTTGAAGGAAGTGGTGGATACAATGGCCAAATGAAGTTGAGCCCTTCTACAATGTTGTAGAGGGGCTCAAAATGAGCACAAAACCAGTAGGGGTCGGACCCCTAAAAACAAAAGGAAATAGGCCTAAACTAGCATGCAAGATAATGGCATAAAAGCTAGGTATTGAAACAAGTATATCATAGAAGCCTCAAATGAAGTTGAGCCCTTCTACAAAGTTGTAGAGGGCTCAATATGAGCACAAAACCAGTATGGGTCGGAGCCCCAATTCTCAACCAAATAGAGTATAGAAATGAATCAAGAAAAAGCCCTAAAAGTTGGTTTTGAAGACTTACCCTTGAAGACTTGTCTTTCTTTGATTCTTGGCTTTGATTTGTAGCTTCTCAACCTCTGAAATTCACTTCCTAGCTGCTGGAATGGTAGTAGGGATGGTGAGGCTAGGTGTTGATGAAGAGAAGACCTAGGGACTTAGAAGCTTTTTGAGGTTTTGAGCTATGAAAATGGAGGAATTTGAAGATGATCTCTTGAGACAATTTTTTCCAACCTTGAAGAAGGAGAGGGAGGGCCCTTTAAATAGACAAGAAATAGGGTGTAAAAGGGGAGGGAAAGCACCCAATCTTTCCCTCCCGAAATATCCCGCGGATGCCCCCGGATATGTTGGAAAATATCCGGACACCGACAGCCGAAAGGTGAAGTCGGGCCATGTAGTTTTTTTGCAAGGTGGCCGGCCAGCCACCCCCCATGGCCGGCCAGCCACCCTACATGGCCGGCCAGCCAGGTGAAAAAAATGAAGTTTTGAATTAGTGGCCGACCACCAACTTTTAGGGTCCTCCAAGGTGTGTAGAACAAGGATCCAAGGTTGGAATTTGGCAACACTGAAGCAGAAGCCACAACATAGAGCTTGAAGGAGAGGCTCAAAAATGAAACTCAAATTTTCTGGCCGACCACCAACTTTTAGGGTCCTCCAAGGTGTGTAGAACAAGGATCCAAGGTTGGAATTTAGCAACACTGAAGCAGAAGCCACAACATAGAGCTTGAAGGAGAGGCTCAAAAATGAAACTCAAATTTTCTGGCCGACCACCAACTTTTAGGGTCCTCCAAGATGTGTAGAACAAGGTTCTAGGGTTGGAAATTGGCAACACTGAAGTAGGAGCCACAACATAGAGCTTGAAGGAGAGGCTCAAAAATGAAACTCAAATTTTCTGGCCGACCACCAACTTTTAGGGTCCTCCCATGTCCCCTGATCACAGATATGTAGCTTTGGTTGGAAGAAAATACCCCTAGGGTGTTCAACATTGGCCCGGAAGTGAGAAAAACGGGCTCCGGAGGAGCGAAACTGGCTATCTGGGATAATTGCTGGCTTCTCTCCCCCCAGTGATCTTCCTGATGTTGAAACAGAGGTACCTGCCAAGTGTGAACAAAAACTAATGAGAAATGAACGCTCGGAGCCAAAACTGAGCAATTCGGGATCCCGAAAATGAGTCGCGGGAAGTGGTATTCAGCAAGAAGTGGGTATCTCATGACCCAGTGTCCTCGGAATGACAAAACAGAGGTCCTCCAAAAATCGAGAAAACCGATGCAAAATGAATGCTCGGGACCAAAACCGGGCAGTTTGGGGTCCCGAAAACCGGTTACAGGCACCGAAAGTGGCATACGGCCACGAAGTGGGCATCGGGGGCCCCAGGGTTCCTCGAAATGATAAAACAGGGGGTCCTGCCAGGAACCAGAGAAGGCGGGTGCGGAAAGAATGGTCGGGGCCCAAAACACGCGAGCCGGTCCCGAAAATGGGTCGCCGGCACCTAAGTGGTGTTCGCCGCTGGCGGGCATCAGGGCCCTGTTCCTTGGAACTATAAAACAGGTGCATGCCAAAACCGGAGAAATCGGAGATAGTTGGGTGGTCCCAACCGAGGCACACGGCCAGCGTCTGAAACCGGGCTCCGAAATGGGCAAAATGGCCTACGGCCACAAAAAGTAGCTCACAGCCACTGGGAGATAGTCTACGGGACCACTCCCTTCCCTCAGGAAAGAAAACAGAGAAAACCGAGTCTGGTTCGCAAATCGAGACAAGGCACAGAAGAGAGTTCGGAAGTCCGGAGGCAGGGCGCACGGCCGCGACTCTGAGACTTCTGAATGAGCACAGTATGCAACATCACCGAGCGCTCAATCGGTGACGTCTGAGTCTTAAGGTCGGTCAAAAATGGGGTGTCTACACCGACTTCACTATTTCGACTTTCTTGCCGAGCTCTTCCTTTTTTTGTCACCTTGGGAGACCCTTGAAGGCTCCGCCTCAGTGTGTACAAGACCGCCTAGAGAGTTGACTCCCTGCTGGTTGTAAAAGGCAATTCGAGTCAAGACAGTAGTCTTTCGTTTCAACTCCTTATTCTCCACCTTCAGGGCACAAATCTTTGCCCGTGCATCTTTGTACATGCGCTGGAGCAGAGAAAATTGGGAATTTAACTGTTGTACTTCACTGGTCCTATTCTGCAACCGGTGAGATAATTTGGTAACCGCAGTCACTGTTTCCATGCAAGAGCTTAGTGTGAAGCGGTTGGCCTCAATGTCAGATTGAGCAACCATGATTTGCTCAACTGAGATAATGGAAAAGTTAAGAAGAGCAGGAGCAGGGACACTCAGTCCAGGAACGTTAGGAAGAGTAGGAGCAGAAGCACTCGATCCAGGAAGGTTAGGAAAAGTAGGAGCAAAGGCACTCGGTCCAGGAAGGTTAGGAAGAGTAGGAGCAAAGGCACTCGGTCCAGGAAGGTTAGGAAGAGTAGGAGCAGAGGCACTTGGTCTTGGAAGGTTAGGAAGAATAGGAGTAGGGACACTCGGTCTAGGAGAGCTTGGATCATTGAGGTCCGGAACGAGAGTGAGAGGACGAGATGAGGCCATGTGTAGTGAGAGATGTAAAGAGAAAGAAAGGAGAGTCAAAGAAATAGCAGAGAATAGACTGAGTTTGGGGACAACTTTTCTCCTCTGTTCAGTCTCTCTTTTTCTCTCGATGAGGAAGAAGAAACAGAAGCAAAGTGATGAAGAAGAAGGAGATGGAAGAGAATGATGAAGAAAAAGGAAAAATGAGTGAATAAGTAGAAGATGGAAGATACTGATTCAGAAGAATGCAGAAGAGAAGAAGACAAGAAGGAGAGAGAGCCAAGGCGAGCTTACAAATCGAGGAGGTCTGCTTTTGTCGGCCAACTGACGTAAAAGAGAGAGAAAGCGGGAAAGTTGTATACATATATGTATCTATATTGTATATTTACGCATTATATACATTTATTCAACTATATCTGGTCACAAGAGTGACTTGGGTTTTGTGGTTTGGCTCAGTGGTTGAGGGACCAAGGGACAAAGCCTGAGGTCAGGGGTTCGAAACCCCGTATCCCTGCATTCATGTTTTATTTCCTTTTTGCGTGTTTTGCTTACGCGCGATGACGTCAGCTAACAGAATATTTCGTCGTAGTAACGGCATATGCTCACTGACGTCCGTAGACAGAATATTCCTTGTCAGTAACGGCATATTCTCCAAATGTGTCTGTGTAGCTTTTGTTCGTACTTGTCCCTTGGTGAAAATGTTTGGAAATTGTGATAGAAATGTTATTTTGATATTAGGATGTACATTGTATATGTTACGGAGTAACGGTAGTTATTTTGGCGTTGGGGTGTGTTGTGCATTAAGTGATGGAGATAGTTCATTGAAGTTGGGTTATCACCAATAAGGTATGGTGTCTTAGTATTTTGAGGAGACGTTTTGTCAAAATTTGTGTTACGCTTAAGGGATTAGATCTTATTTTTGTTACTTTAGGGTATTGATGTGGATAGAAGAATCACTTGATGGTTTATACTAGTGTAGACACTCCATTTTTAACCGCCTTTAAGGTTTGGGCACCTTCTTTTGAACACCCCATGATGCAAATTGAAACATACCATTTTATGAATTCTCAGCAGAAAAAAATCAAAAAGAGGATGGTATGGTTGGGGGGATTTTTGGGGGGAAGAAAAAGAAAAAAAAGAGTCGGATAAGGACAATGAGTTTTGGGGTGGAATATTATTAGGGGTTTTGGGGTGGATGATTAAATATATTTTATTGGGTTGATGATGGTTTTGGGGGGTGTAAAAATGGCAGGGTGTAAAGGCACATGAGGGTGATCATTTTTTGTTAAAAAAAAGATATGAGAAGGGGTTAGTATGAATGATGATGTTTTGGTGGGTAGTAAAAAAGCTTCTTAGAGAATGATTATTTGGGGAGAGAGTGGACAGAATGAAGGAGAAGAGGAAGAAAAAAACAACACACACATGCATGTGCTCTCTCTTGCCAGGATGGGTTCGGTCTTTAGTTGAAGGAGGAGATCAATCAAAAATAATCAAGAGGAGGAGAAGGCACTGATCAGGGGCTAAAAAGGGATACACACACAAGGGACCAACGCTCTCATTCCCAAGAACACACCCAGTTCTCTCCCTCTCGGAGAACACACAGAGATCCACACACCAACACAAAGGGAGGAGCTGCTCCCTCTCTCAATCTCTCTCTCTCTCGGGTTGCATTTTGAAAAAAGAAGGTGGGCACACACACATAGACACAGAGCTTCATACACAACACACACTGCCACGAACACACACACAGCCCATACACAGCACACACACTAAGCTTCACCATTCAGACACTCACACAGAAGACACCACAGCACAGACCTCTCTCTCTCTCTCTCTCTCTCTCTCTCTCAGGTTTGAGTGTGGAAGAACAAAAAATACAAAAATAGACAGCACCTCATTACTCTCTCTCTCTCTCTCTCTCTCTCTCTCTCTCTCGCTCTCGATTGAGAGAACAACACACACACACATTAACACGCAGCACACACACACCATTTTACACACAAAGGCCAACCCCTCTCTCGATCTCTCCCAAGCTGTAAAACACACACAGAACATACACAGAGGAAAGGGTACACACTAGACACCCAGTGCACAACACACACACAGAGCACAGGCAGGCCATACACACAGACAGATGCACACATACATCTCTCTCTCTCTCTCTCTTGTGGGAATCAGCTGCCTCTGTTTTCGTTCTGAATTTTATTTGAAGGTACCTGTTGCTGTCTTAAAGCCAAATGAGACTGCTTTTGAAAAAGAAATAGGTGGGCTGCCTTCCACTCGTTCTGTTGATGATCTTCCACCTGAATTTCACTGCCCTTTGTGCAAACAAGTTATGAAAGATGCACTGCTAACAAGCTATCACCGAAATGAGGTCAAATTTGTAGGACTTACTTTGGACACTGTCAGAATGATGCAATGTTTGGAATGTGAACCAAGTGGATTGCCTTGTCGAAAACATCCAGTTGAATCACGTGAGAATGGTGCTCCAATTGATCATTCTGCTATTTCTGGGCTAATTGTTGGTTATTAATTAGTTTAGTTAATTCATTTAGTTAATTAGAATTTTATAATTAATTAATTAGTTTAGTTAATTAGTTAATTTAATTAGTGGTAATTAAATAATTAGTTCATTAGAATTGTATAAAGTAATTAATTAGTTAATTAGATAGATATAGATATAGATAGATAGATATAGATATGGCACATACCATTTATATGACACAAGGACCGAAGTACCAGGACAACTGCTGCAATTTGCCCTCATCTAAATTAAAGGGATTTCAAAAGTAAAAAAAAGAAAAAAGAAAAAAAATATAATATTAAAAAATGTTCACTAAAAAAATATAGATTAAAAATTAAAAATTAATTATTGAAAACTCCATACTAAACAAGGTAATGTTTTCTATTAATTTTGAAAATTAAAAAATTATTATTAATTTTTCCTCTATTTTTTTTCTTACCAAAAAAAAAAAAGCTACATTAATGATCTTCTTTTTTTTTTTTTTTGTGGAGAGGGGTTTTGACCTGCGATTTTTCTAAAATGGGTGTTCTAGACGGAAATGGTAGAGTTGGTTCAGACAATAAGAAAAAATGCTTATGCAAGAGGCGCTTTCACTATAAGCAAGAATAGTCGGTTTTGCATAGGGTGCCTTCTTAGATAATAGATTCAATACTAGCATGCATGAAGGGCTTAAGTGTGAGACATATGAGAGGGGCTTTAGTGTGAAAATAGAAGAAATGGTTTACAGAGTATCTTCTTGCTTCACAACTTCAATACTTGTGAGAAAGGAGTAGGCTCAAGTGTGAGAGAGAAATGAGGGTTTGCAGGAAGTGTCTTCTTGGGTCACGACTTGAGTGTCCGTGCACATGAAAATGAGTGATAAGGGTCAGAGTGTGTTTCTTGGGGTCACGGTTTCAGTGCTCCGAAACACAAAACCATAGCATATTAATAAAGAAAAATAATTAGTGATAAAATATTTTTGTCTCCTTAAATACAAGAACAGAGAATTTATTATTAGTGACGAAATATTTTTGTCTTCCACAACATAACCTTATGAGACGAAAAATATATTCGTCACGCAATCAATCAGAATTTATTGGTGACGAAATGTTTTTGTCTCCCACAACTTATTCTTCCGAGACAAAAATATATTTGTCGCCCATTTAATAGAAAGATAGAATGGCATCGTTTACATGATGGAGTGTTTATTGGTGACGAAATATTTTCATCTTCCATAACTTATCATTTCTAGAAAAAAATATATTTGTCGCCTAATAAATGGAAATATGCAACGACATCGTTTAATAGGTAGGGAATTTATTTGTGACAAATTACGTTCGTCGCAAAAAATATATATTTTTTGTGACAAAAAATGTTCGTCTTCAATGAGCTAAAATAATTCGCGCCAATGCAAATGAAATTGGCACCTGAATTTTGGAGACGAAATTTTTTTCGTCTCCTATACGTTTGAGAAGAATTAAAACAAACGACAAAATTAATATTTTGTCATCTTCGGGTTAAATTTTACTACAAAAAAAAAAAATTTCGTCACCAAATTTTGTCATAATAGCCTAGATTTCTTATATTTTGTTTCCTTGTTTAATTATTATTATTATTATTTTCTTTTTGTGGAGAGAGGTTTGCTGTGAGAAAGAATAGTAGCTTTCCACAAAATGTCTTCTTGGATAATAATGTTTGCATGCACAAACGGCTTAAATGTGAGAGAGAATAGAGGAGCTTCAGTGCGAAATAGAAGAGATGGTTTATACAGATTGTTTTCTTGAGTCACAGCTTCAATACTTGTGAGAGAGGAGACTCAAGTGCGAGAGAAAAAATGAGAGTTTGTAGAGAGTGTCTTTTCGGGTCACGATTTTAGTATTTGTGTGTGTGTGAAAGTAAGTGATTAAGGTGAGAGTGCCTCTTAGTTTCTGACGACATTTTAATAAAGAGAAATAATTAGTGATAAAATATTTTTGTCTCAAACTCATATGTTCATTGCCTAATCAACAAAAATACAAAAACAACGTTGTGTGAGGATGGAGAATTTATTAGTGATGAAATATTTTCATCTCCTTCAACTTAACCTTATGAGACAAAAATATATTTGTCGCACAATCAATCAAAATGCAACACGACACATGGAGAATTTATTAGTAACGAAATAGTTTCGTCTCCCAAAACATATCCTTCCAAGACAAAAATATATTTGTCGCCTAATTAACAGAAAGATAAAACGAGCATGAAGAGTTTATTGGTGGCAAAATATTTTCGTCTCCCATAACTTATCCTTCCCAGACAAAAAATATATTTGTCACAAAATAAATAAGAAAATGAAACGACATCGTCTTATAAGTTTGGAATTTATTAGTGACAAATTCCTTTTGTCGCAAAGATCTTTAAATTTTGTGACAAAAATCTTTATCTCCAATGAGCTAAAATAATTGGCGCCAACAAGAAAAAAAATTGACATCTCTTTTTTTCTAATGAATTTATTTTTTTGTCTCCTATAGTTTTGAGAAGAATTAAAAGAAACGACAAAAGTAATATTTGGTCATGTTTGGGATATGTTCTAAAACGAAAATAAATTTTATCACCAAATTTTAAAAATTAATTATTGAAAACTCCAAACTAAACAAGATAATGTTTTCTATTAATTTTGAAAATTACAAATTTTTTATTATTTGTTTCTCTGTATTTTTTCTCACAAAAAAAAAAAAAAAAAAGCTACATTAATTATCTTTTTTTTTAAATTTATTTATTTTTTTGTGGAGAGAGGTTTTGACCTTCGGTTTTTCTGAAATGGGTGTTCTAGACGAAAAGGGTAGAGTTGGTTCAAACAATGAGAAAAAGTGCTTGCGTGTAAGAGGGGCCTTCACTGTGAGAAAGAATAGTGGGTTTGCATAGGGTGCCTTCTTGGATAATAGCTTCAATGCTGGCATGCACGAAGGGTGAGACAGAAGAGAGGGGCTTTAGCGCGAAATAGAAGAAATGGTTTACAGAGTGTCTTCTTAAGTCACGACTTCAATACTTGTGAGAGAGGAGTAGACTCAAGTGCGAGAGAGAAATGAGGGTTTGTAGAAAGTTTCTTCTTGGGTCACGACTTCAAGGTCCGTGTACATGAAAATGAGTGATAAGTGTTAGAGTGTATCTCTTGGGGTCACAGTTTCAATGCTTCGAAACACAAAACCACGACATTTTGATAAAGAAAAATAATTAGTGATAAAATATTTTTGTATCCTTAAATACCAGAACAAAGAATTTATTATTGGTGATGAAATCTTTTTTTCTTCCACAACTTAACCTTATGAGACGAAAAATATATTCGTCACGCAATCAATTAGAATTTATTCGATTTTGTGTGAAATATTTTCGTCTCTCACAACTTATTCTTCCGAGACAAAAATATATTTGTCGCCTATTTAATAGAAAGATGAAATGACATTGTCTGCATGATGGAGTGTTTATAGGTGACGAAATATTTTCGTCTTCCATAACTTATCCTTCCCAGACAAAAATATATTTGTCGCCTAATAAATGGAAATATGCAACGACATCGTTTAATAGGTATGGAATTTATTGGCAATGAATTACATTCGCCACAAAAAAAATTATATTTTGTGATAAAAATGTTCGTCTCCAATGAGCTAAAATAATTCGCGCCAATGCAAATGAAATTGGCGCCTCATTTTTGCAGACGAAATTTTGTTTTCGTCTCTTATACTTTCGAGAAAAATTAAAACAAATGACAAAATTAATATTTTGTCATCTTTGGGTTAAATTTAAAGACAAAAAAAAAAAATTTCGTCACCAAATTTTGTCACAATAGCCTAGATTTCTTGTAGTGTAACTTTTATTTTATTTTTTCTCTTGAAAATAGCAATGTAGATCATAATCAACCGAAAACACACAGACACACACACAAGCAAACAAGCTTACCACTATGGTGAGGCCTCTAAATGCATCTAAGATAGCAACCCTCTTGCTCTTGGGCTTTATGATCATCACTAGTGGTGGTTGCTAATCCTTCTTCTCCTCCTCCACCGTCTGATCATCTTGAGTTATGATCCTCTTCTCTTTCTCATAGTCCATCTACATCATCAATCCTAGCTTATTCATTCTAGTAATGATGACTATCATGATCGTGATACATTTCTATATCAAGTGGTGTGCGTCCAAATCCTTCTTCCACCCTCCTAGGATGCACCATTGCATTGCAAGAGAAGAGGATGCACCATTGTAAGTACTCTCTCTCTCTCTAGCTTGCTAGTGCAATCACCATATCAACTAACTTCTTGTACATTTTTTACACAGATGAAATCAATAACGGGCCATGGCTGGCTTTAGCTGACTTGCACTTAATGTTCAATTTTTGGGCACCTCTGGTATTTATCTCTTTTCGACTGAATTTTGGTCCAGAACCAAATGGGTTAGCAACATTTGGGGAATCTATTTGAATCCAAAATATATTTTAGTATGTCTAATTTAAATTCATAAATTTAAATTCTTATTATATCTTAATATGAATTTACTAATAAGAACAACATATATTAAATCCTAAAATAAATTTTTTTTTTCTCATGGTGCACCCTAATTAGTTATTCTTATTCAAATCTCTGTATTTTCTTCCCCAAGAGATCGAAGTTTTTTTTTTTTTTTTTTCTTCTTCTTCTTCTTTATCCTCCCTCTAAAACTGCAATCCACCCTACCAAAACTCACCATCATCATCAACGTTATTGTTTTTTATTATTTTGAAACCTTAAACCTTAGAAGATAGTTTGAACAAAGTCAAATAATGAATGAAAGTCATAATCAAAATAATTTTTTGAAGCAACCCATCAAAAAGGAGGTAAGTATTCATATAAAAGGGTTTCACAATTTTTTTAAAGCACCATTATTAATTTCTACATCATTTTTTTTTGGGACAAAAATTAAAGGGCCTAATAGTTAGATTAACAATAACATATTATTAGAGTTGTTCTTATTTTGTCACTTAAATAGTACATTATTTGAGAACTATTCTTTCTTGTTAGTGCCTGATACTTATGTGCTTATAAGTTTGGTGTTTTACTTTTCCACAAACATTCTTGTGGATAATTTATAATGTAAAAGTTTTATTTTCTTGTATTGAAAAGTTTTATAATACTTATGTAAAAGTTTAGTTTTTTCTGTATTTATAATGCTTATGTGCATATAAGTTTGGTTTTTTTTTTTAATTTATTTTTTTTCTTTTTCTTGTATTTGAGAATTATTTTCTGTATTGAAAAGTTTTTGAAATAATTTCATTTTTTTAGTTTGTTTATCATTTATTATTTGGGTTTACCTTGAGGGTAATTTGGAAAAAATAATATAGTGTAATGAGAGCAAAATAAAATTTTAAATAATTAAATAAGGTGTACTTAGAAATTAGGAGTATGTAATAATTTTTTGGGTGTAAATAGAATCCCCTAATATTTACTCTGACAATGATGGGCCCATTTTATTATAATCCAATTACAATACAACATCTCAATCGATTTTTGACAAGAAAGAATTCAGACTTTCAATGGTTTGCTATTGATTAATAACAAACCAGTAGAATTAGTTACCGAGATTAGCTCAATGGTTATAACCTTGTACAAGTTTGACTCTCCCTACCTTCTAATGTACCTAAAAAATAGAAAAAAAGAAAAAGAAAAAGACAGAACTAGTTGAAATATCAATCCTAGTTTACCTCCAATTTGTAGTTTAAAACTTCGACACATGGAACAATATTAGGATGTTAATTAAGTAAACCATTATTAAGTTTGAGAGGTCTTTTTGGGCAATGTTTGAGAGGCAAATTTCCAAGACTTTTTATGTTGGCTTCGAAGACGGAGGAATCTCTGAGAATGGTATTCGATAGAAGATGCAGTGTAGAAGAGTAGGAGCTCATATTCAGAAGGCCTTTATGGGCATGGGAGAAGGTCGAGGTGTCACAGCTAATGACAATCCTGGATGCAGCTCCACAACCAATGGCAAGCTTTGGGGATTGGCTATGCTGGACATCATCCTCTTCAGGTTAGTTTTCTATTGCATCCATGTACAAGCCCACGATGGCGAGGCTACTTCTGCAGTCTCTTCTCTTATTTGAGATAATCATTCTTCTCCTAAAACTCAATTGTTCACTTGGTTGGCATGGAAGGGTAATGTGATGACCCTAACATGCATATCATAATTATATTTATTTAATTGTGTGTTAATTTTGAATTGTGATATGTTCCATGTGATTAATTTGTGTATATTTGTTTGATTTGAAAATTATCTGTTACAATTTCTATTCAGAATTTGAAATTGATGGCTTAAATGATTTCAGAAACCGAAATTGACAACATAAATAGATTAATTGGAATTTTTAAAACCATTTAAAAAGTTTGATTAAAAATTGATTCAATTTGGAAAATTTAGCTGTGTTTAATTAGTCTAATGTTCTAATTAATGTATTAATCTATCCTAGCTATATAGCTATTGTTAGGTTTTTATTCTTGGCAACCCCGTTTGACAAAACTCCTTTCAGATGTATTTATTTTCGCACTTTTATTTCAGTGAGGCTATGAGTTTATTAGATGCGAATCCAAATCCGAATCGAGCCATGCAGAGAAGTTTGTAATGTTAATGCTTTCAAGATTGCCACTTCGCTGATTATTACGGGGGTCGAGCTGCTCGGTCAGCTCGCGGCCGAAGTAAAATTCAAATTTGCATTCAAAAGTGCATGTCAGCCGTTGCTCGCTCGAGCCAAGGAGTGCTCGCTCGAGCGAAGGATTGCGTCTATACAAAAACCTGAAAGAAGTGATTAAGGCACTAGTAGAAATCATGAAAATTACTCTCCTCGCTCGAGCCAGGAAAGCTTCGCTCGAGCGAGCCTCAGAATCCGGATTTCTCAAGGAGTTTGTTTTCTTCCCAATCTTGGATTACTTTTGGTTCTCTATAAATACTTGGTTTTCTCCCAAAACTAAGGGAATGGATTGAAGTCCTCCAGATCTTCTTGTTGGTTCTTAAAGGTTTATATCTGGGGATATTTTGTTATTTTCTTTGATGTTTTATTGAGTATTTAACTCATGGTTTAAAGAGAGTACATCAAAGGTTTGTTTGTTATACACAAAAGAGAGAGTTGTTCTTCAGTTGTGAATTCTGAAGAATTCGAGCCTGAAGCTTTGGAGGGAATCCGGAGTGGCTCATCAGAAAGACAATTTCGTGCTGAAGATGGGATTGGAAGAGGCACATAGAGGTTGGTTCAATTAGGCGTTGTGAATTCGCTAGATAATTGAGAGTGATACCTGTGTAATTCCTTTATATCTTCTTAGTAGATTGTTCTTGTGGCTGTTGCCCGTGGTTTTTTTAATCACAATTGGAAGGTGTCCAATTGTGGTTTTTCCACGTAAAATCTTTGTGTCTCTTCCTCTTGATTGTTTGATTGGGATTGTTATATTCTGCTTAAAATTGATACATAATTACAAATCAACATCTAGGAGGTTTCTAGATTTTTCAGCTATATATATGCGCCTTAAGCTCATTTTTTAGCTCATCTTCTTCATTTGAGTGCAAAATTCTAAGATAACATTTTAGAGAGAGAGAACTCTCATTCTAGAGAGAGTAAGTGAGAGATTGAAGAAGAACTTGAAGATCTTTACTAGAAAAACCAAGATAGCGCAAGAATTAGTATATTTGAAGGCTCTACGTGAGTTTTGTAACCTTAATTCTTGGTGATAATCCATTTTAGAGTTGAATTCATAGAGTAGACATAACCATTTGCATGTATTTTGTTAAAGGATGTCAAGAAGATGATGTAGATTTACATGCATGCATGAATATGTGGAGTTTTGTCATTTTGAGTTTGGTTTTGATCATCTTTGTTGAATTTGAGAGTTCTTTTGTACATGCATCTTTGATTCATCCTGTTTTAACTCTTAAATTCATGTTTTGAGAAGTTATGGAAAAGAGTTTTGTACATGCATGGAGCTTTTGAGCTCAAATTTGTTGAATCCATCAGTTTTGAGAAAAGAGCTTCGAAAATCTTACATGCAAAAGTTTTTGAGTTCAATTTTGATAGAAACAAAGAGATTTTGAGCAAATAGTTTTTGAAGGGTCATGTTGTGACAATCCTACTCTGTGTTATGCTAATAAATCTTAATTATGCTTATAATTATGAGTTTGATATGATTTTGAATGCTAATTATCTGATTATATGTGTTTTTGAATTTCTATCTGTTCACCGTAGGAAAATCTGTTGGATTCTCTGTTATAAAATTTAAATTGAAGACCATAGAGGCGTCAGAAATCGAAATTGACTGTGTTATTACGATTAGCCTAATTTTTAGAGCCTACGGTGAAATTTAATTAAAAATTGATTCGGATCGAATTAAATTGATTAAATTAAGCATAATTAATTAGTTCTAATTAAGGTTGATTAGGGAAATGTATATATAGAAACTAAATGTGCTTGAGCTCATTACAGAGCTCAAAATCTGAAAATCAACACTCTAGAGAGAGAGTGAGCCGATTCTAGAGAGAGAAAGAGAGCATCCTTGAAGATTTTGCTAGAGAATTCAAGAATTTGGACAATTAGCTCAAAAACTAGCTAGAGTTTGGAAGGTTGAAGCCTCTAGGTGAGTAATTGGACTCACATTCATGAGTTTAAATTCATAGCCAAGTGAATTCAAAGAGGATATGAAGTTAAGAACAAGATTTGACTTGGAAATGACGAAATTTTGATCAATATGTACATGCATGTAACAAATTACTATGAATCCTCATGTTTGTATATAAGACATGCTAAATAAGTTGAATTGGTAGTCATTCGAGACATGCATCCATGAATAATGAGGTTATGAGGCTTAATTAATTGTTGTGAAGATGATGAATTCATGTAAGATCATACATGCATGAGTCTCAAAGTTATGAACATGAAATTGAATGATTTGAGCTTGTACCAAGAACCTTATGGCGAATTGAACTTCAATTTTTGTAAAATTAACTTTTATTTTCACGTTAGAAGTTATTTGCCTAAGATGTGGAACTTAACATGCAAGAAAAACATGATGAAATCAAGTTTTTAACTTCAAACACAGTTCTGGAAATTCCAGAATTCGTCATATCCGCTCAAGCGAGGGAAGTGTCGCTCGAGCGTAAAAATCAAGCTCTTAGAAGTTTTGCAGACATTGATGTCTGCTCGAGCGAGAAGAATTGTGCTTGAGCGCCCACTCACATGTTTTGACTTTTGGCTTGAGCGGCCAAAGTCACGCTCGAGCGCAAAAATGAGACAACCAGTACTTTTGTAGACCAAAGGGGTCCGCTCGAGCAAGAAATGCTACGCTCGATCGGAGAGCCCTGTTTCAGAAATTTTAAAAAGTTGTTTTATGATTCGTTTTTCGTTCTCTTTCATTTATAAGCACTCTTAGGCATGCATTGAACATTGTAAATGAATTAAAGGACACAAAAGAAGCCTAAGACCATTAAGCAAATTAAAGAACGGATTGAATTGTATTATGACCCCAAGTATTATGAATTATGTAGGGTCAAGTACGAGAACAAATCAAGCACCATAACACTATGAGTAATATCTTAGCAAAGATATTTTGTATATGCATTATTTTCTAAATGATGCCTATGTGGTAAGGTTTTAAACCTTTGAAGTGATATTAAGAATGAATATTCTAGTCACTTAATTCGAAATGAAATATGTGAAGTGATCAACGTGTGGGTATGAAATGGGCCCAAGGCCGTTTAGAATATTCGGTAAGGATGTGGATTGGGCCTAAGGCCATTCTGTATAAGTGTTAAATAGGCCGAAGGTCGTTCGAGATAAGGAAAGGAATTGGACCTAAGGTCGTTCTGTGTGCAACGGACCCAAGATCGTTCTATGTGTAATGGACCCAAGGTCATTCTATGTGTAAGCTGGACCTAAGGTCGTTTTGCTTTATCATTGATTTCCAATCGTGATAGTGAATTGTGATCGTAAGGATTTTGTTCATGAATTCCTTTGCTTTGATATTATTCATTGGGTGTTAGCTCACTCCTTATTTATACGTATGTAGGTGAGCAGCAGGATGTCCAGCCTCAACTCCAGTGAGCAAAGAGAAACCAAGTTTTGAGGAGTCAACCAAGGTCGCCTCACGCAAGAGGCCTTGCTTTTGTTTTGCTTTTCCTTTTGTTCTTTTGAGGTCATGTATGACCAACCCTATGTATAACCTTGGTTTTTGTTAATGCTTGCTTTGAATGATCCTAGACTTATGTAATACATGCGTAATATGGATGTTTGTATAGTGTGAGTTATTTCATAAATGAGAATATTTTGGTTGAACCATGTATGCACAGTTCTTTGGACAATCTTTATAAATTTTGCTTCTACAATTTGGCCCCCTATTATTAAATATGATTTGATTTCTGACTGAGACCGCAGGTAATCTCACAATTACTGACCAATTATGACTCTAATCCATAAGGGCAAGTTTGGGTCATGAGAGAGTGGTATCAAAGCACTAGTAATAACTCACACACTTGTCCAAATGAGCAATAGAGTGTCTAGAAAAGATCCTAAGTTGCATTCATATGAAAAGTGTATGTGTAAAATGCATTGAGAACTTGCTAAGTGGATTGAAGTATGCAATTATATCATTTAATTGTTGCCGAGTTATGTGAATGTACTCTTCTGTACATGAATATTGTGTATATCTTTTGTATGAATTATAATGCAAATCTCATTAGATGATGGTGAGAACAAGAGTCGATGAGCTAGAAGAATCCTTTATTACTCTGCTAAACCAAATAGAAAGAATGATGCAAGATATGGCAGAAACACTAAGGCAACAACAGCAGTGGCAACAACAATGGTAACACCCGCAACCTCCACCTCCGGTACAACCTATACCGGATTTTCCAAATGATAACTGAACAATAGCCCTCACTAAAGAATTCAGGAAAATGAAGCCACTATCATTCCACGGGGGCATGGACCCATTGAAGGCCAAAGCTTGGGTCCTTGGCATTGAGAAGTTGTATTCCCATGTTTGAAGACACAGAAAGTACAATTGGCCGCCTTTACGCTGGAAGATGAAGCGAGAAGATGGTAGATGCTAATCCGTAACGATAACAAGGGCATTGACTGGGTACAGTTTCTTGCACACTTTTATGAGAAATACTTTCCACAGTGTGTCTGTGATAGAGAAGTGTCGGAATTTGAAGGACTGAAGCAAGGCAACCTGACCGTAACTGAATATGAAGCCAAATTTACTGAATTGGCAAGATTCGCCCCACATATGGTTGACACCAACTATAAAAAGGCAAGGAAGTTTGAAAATGGTCTTCGCAATGATATTCTGGAAAGGGTTAATGTACTGAAATTGCCACTTATGTTGATGTGTTAGACCGAGCTTTAATGTCAGAAGCTAGCAAGGCCAACCGAGGTAAACCACCAGTCGACTGGAAGGTTAAGAGACAAGGCTTTCTCTCAGGGAAGAAATCACCAAAGAAACAAAACACGGGGTCCTCCAGCACTTCGGGCTCCACTAGAAATACGGCACAAACATGTACTCAATATAGTAAGAAGCATCGCAGGGTTCGTTATCGTATTTTTTGTGCATGCTACAGATGTGGTGAAATGGGGCATATGGCAAGGGATTACTCCCAAACTGAATAGCAAACAGGTGGGAAACCAGCCATTAGTTTAACCAAATCCATCCCAAAATCGAGTAATACTACGAGGCCTGCTACTACCAGAGACACAATAAGACAGGGGAAAGTCTTTGCACTTGTCCCAGGTGATACACGGAATACTGAAGCTGTTGTCTCAGGTACTATCTCTATATGTAATCAAGATGCTTTTGTGTTTATTGACTCCGGATCAACACACTCCTTTGTAACTTATGCATTTGTATCTAAAATGAGTAGACCTCTAGAATCATTGCCATATTTGTTGTGTGTATCTGCTCCATCTGGGGAATCTGTGTTGTGTACATTTGTATGTTGATTTTGTGATATGCGTGTTAGGAATGCTACCGTGTACGTAGATTTGTTACCCTTGAACTTTAGACATTTTGATGTAATTCTAGGTATGGACTAGTTATCTAAATACTGTGCCACCATTGATTGTGTAATGAAATAAGTTGTATTTAGACCACCAGAGCAGGAAGAAATTGTGTTTGTAGGTAATGGGGTAGTGCCTCCACCTTATTTGATATCTGCAATGAAAGCATGTAAATTGATCAGGAAAGTGTGCCAGGGTTACTCGTGTAGTGTATTATCTGAACAATCTACGAATGTTAAATTGAATAATATTTCTGTTGTCCCACAATGAGAGATAGAGTTTACTATTGATGTTGTCCCAAGCACCCAGCCTATCTCAAAAACTCTCTATAGAATGTCCACTGCTGAAATGAAAGAACTGAAAGAACAGTTGCAAGACTTACTAGACAAAGGGTTTATTCGACCAAGCACTTTGCCATGGGGCACTCCCGTGTTGTTTGTAAAGCAGAAAGACGAAACTTTACGTTTGTGCATTTACTACCGGGAACTAAACAAGGTAACTGTCAAAAATAAATATCCATTACCCCAAATTGATGATTTATTTGATCAGTTACAGGGTTCACAAGTCTTTTTGAAAATTGATTTGAGGTCCAACTACCACCAGTTGAAGGTAAAGGCAAAAAATGTTGAAAAAACTACATTTTGAACGAGGTATAGTCACTACGAATTTCTTGTTATGCCGTTTGGAGTGACTAACGCTCCTGCAGCATTTATGGACCTTATGAATTGGATTTTCAAAGCTTATCTTGATGAATTTGTTGTGATTTTTATTGATGATATTCTGATATATTCAAAGAATAGATTTGAACATGAACAACATCTGAGAACTGTCTTGCAAACATTTAGAGAAAATAAATTATTTGCTAAACTTACGAAATGTGAATTTTGGTTGGATGAGGTTGTTTTCTTAGGACATGTCATCAACAGAGATGGAATTTCGGTAGACCCACAAAAGATTGAGGCAATTGTAAATTGGCCTACACCAACAAATGTAACAGAAGTTCACAGTTTCATGGGCTTAACTAGGTACTATAGAAGGTTTGTGAAGAATTTTTCAAAAATAGCTGTACCTCTTACCCAATTGACATGCAAAGGACAACCATTTGAATGGAATGATGAAAAAGAAGCTGCCTTTCAAGAACTGAAAATGAGATTGACTATTGCACCAGTGTTAACATTGCCCACAGGTACGGAAAACTTTGTGATTTATAGTGATGCATCTTATAAAGGTGTGGGTTGTGTATTAATGCAGGAAGGACGGGTAATTGCTTATGTCTTCCAACAATTAAGACCACATGAAAAGAATTACCCAACACATGACCTAGAATTGGCCATAGTTGTATTTGCTTTAAAATTTTGGCAGCATTACCTGTATGGGGCAAAATGCGAAGTTTACACAAATCACAAGAGTTTGAAGTATTTCTTTACTCAAAAGGAGTTGAATATGCACCAGAGGAGATGGCTCACAGTGGCTGACGCCTTGAGTAGGAAATCAGCGGGGAGTTTAGCTTGCTTACTGACTGAACAGAAGGAAATCTTGCAAGATTTTGGGAACTCCAAAATTGAGGTAGTATTACATGAGCAAAGCAGGTTGATAGCTGCCATCTCAGCCGAACCAACAATCATCGATGAAATCAAACGGAGGCAAAAGGAGGATGAATTCATCAAGAAAATAGTTGATGAATTTGAGGAAAATCCGAAATTGGGATATGGTGTTGTAAATGAAGTGTTGAAGTTCCAAGATAGATTGTGTATTCTAAACATCCCTGAGTTGAAGAGGAAAATTCTTAATAAAGCTCACAAATCAATGTTTGTTATGCATCCGAGTAATAACAAAATGTATTAGGACTTAAAGCAGAATTATTGGTGGCCTAATATAAAACCTGAGATTGCAGAATATGTATCTAAATGTCTTCAGTGCCAGCAAGTTAAGGCTAAACACCAGAAACCGGCAAGTCTACTTCAACTTCTCCTTATTTCGGAATGGAAATGGTAGCACATAGCCATGGATTTTGTTTTTGGCCTACCTCAGACACCTAGAGGTATGGATTCTTTTGGGTTATAGTTGATAAACTGACTAAATCTGCACACTTTCTGCCTGTATAAACTACATACGATGCATACCAATTAGCCACTATTTTATGTTGATGAAATTGTTTGTTTACATGGAGTTTCGGTGTCTATTGTGTCGGATAGAGATCCGAAATTTGTGTCTAGATTTTGGAAGAGTCTTCAAGCGGCAATGGGATCAGAGTTGAGGCTTAGTACAGCATTCCATCCATAAACTGATGGACAATCAGAAAGGACTATACAGACTCTAGAAGATATGCTTCGAATGTGTGCTTTGGATTTTCAAGAGAGTTGGAAGACTTACTTACCATTGGCTGAATTTGCATATAATAACAGTTTCCACTCCAGTATTGGCATGGCACCATATGAAGCTTTGTATGGCCGAAAATGTAGATCTCCAATATGCTGGACTAAAGTTGGAGATAGAGTATTGCTTGGACCTGAGCTTGTGCAGACAACTACCAATAAAATCAGAGTTATTCAACAAAGGCTTAAGATAGCTCAGAGCCGAAAAAAGAGTTATGCAGATGTTAGAAGAAGGCCCCTAGAGTATGAGGTTGGTGATCATGTGTTCATCCGTGTGAATTCGATGAAAGGCCTATTAAGATTCGATAAAAAGGGTAAACTATCACCCCGTTACATTGGGCCGTTTCAAATTCTAGAAAGGCTTGGTCCAGTTGCTCATAGAGTTGTTTTACCATCGGTAATGGAACAAATGCACAATGTATTTCACGTATCAATGTTAAGGGGCTATCTCGGAGATCCATTCCACATAATTGACTATCACTGAATAGCACTTAACGAAAATATGAAGTACAGGGAATGGCCAAAACGAATCATTGACCGACAAGTAAAGCAACTGAGAAACAAAACCATTCCAATAGTGAAAGTGGAATGGAAGGAACATAATGGTAAGGATGCCACATAGGAGAAGGAAGGAGAAATGCAACAACAATACCCACATTTGTTTCTAACGAAAGGTAACATAAGTTTAAAGGACCAAACTTCCTAAAGGGAGGAAGAATGTAACAACCCTACTCTGTGTTATGCTAATTAATCTTAATTATGCTTATAATTATGAGCTTGATATAATTTTGAATGCTAATTATATGATTATATATGTTTTTGAATTTCTATCTATTCACCATAGGAAAATCTGTTGGATTCTCTATTATAAAATTTAAATCAAAGACTGTAGAGGCGTCAAAAACCAAAATTGACTATGTTATTGCGATTAGCCTAATTTTTAGAGCCTACGGTGAAATTTAATTGAAAATTGATTCGAATTGAATTAATTAGATTAAATTGATTAAATTAAGCATAATTAATTAGTTCTAATTAAGGTTGATTAGAGAAGTGTATATATAGAAACTAAATGTGCTTAACATCATTACATGAGCTCAAAATCTGAAAATCAACACTCTAGAGAGAGGGTGAGCCGATTCTAGAGAGAGGAAGAGAGCATCCTTGAAGATTTTGCTAGAGAATTCAAGAATTGAGAGAATTAGCTCAAAAACTTGCTAGAGTTTGGAAGGTTGAAGCCTCTAGGTGAGTAATTGGACTCACATTCATGAGTTTAAATTCATAGCCAAGTGAATTCAAAGAGGATATGAAGTTAAGAGCAAGATTTGAGTTAGAAATGATGAAATTGAGATCAATATGTACATGCATGTAACAAATTGCTATGAATCCTCATATTTGTATATAAGACATGTTAAATAAGTTGAATTGGTAATCATTTGAGACATGCATCCATGAATAATGAGGTTAGGAGGCTTAATTACATGTTTTGAAGATGATAAATTCATGTAAAGTCGTACATGCATGAGTCTCAAAGTTATGAACATGAAATTGAATGATTTGAGCTTGTACCAAGAACCTTATGGCGAATTGAACTTCAATTCTTGTAAAATTAACCTTTATTTGCATGTTAGAAGTTATTTGCCAAAGATATGAAACTGCACATGCAAGAAAAACAAGATGGAATCAAGTTTTGAACTTCAAACACAATTCTGGATATTCCAGAATTCGTCATGTCCGCTTGAGCGAGAAAAGTGTCGCTCGAGCGTAAAAATCAAGCTCCCAAAAGTTTTGCAAACATTGATGTTCGCTCAAGCGAGAAGAATTGCGCTTGCGCACCCACTCACATGTTTTAACTCTTGGCTTGAGCGACTAAAGTCACGCTCGAGCGTAAAAATGAGGCAACCAGTACTTTTGCAGATCAAAGGGGTCCACTTAAGCAAGAAATGCTACGCTCGAGCGGAGAGCTCTGTTTCAGAAATTTTGAAAAGTTGTTTTATGATTCGTTTTTCGTTCTCTTTCATTTCTAAGCACTCTTAGGCATGCATTAAACATTGTAAATGAATTAAAGGACACGAAAGAAGCCTAAGACCATTAAGCAAATTAAAGAACAGATTGAATTGTATTATAACCCCAAGTGTTATGAATTATGTAGGGTCAAGTACGAGGACAAATCAAGCACCATAACACTGTGAGTAATATCTTAGCAAAGATATTTTGTATATGCATTATTTTCTAAATGATGCCTATGTAGTAAGGTTCTAAACTTTTGAAGTGATATTAAGAATGAATATTCTAATCGCTTAATTCGAAATGAAATATGTGAAGTGATCAACATATGGGTACGAAATGGGCCTAAGGCCGTTCATTATATTCAGTAAGGATGTTGATTGGGCCTAAGGCTGTTCTGTATAACTGTTAAATGGGCTGAAGGTCGTTCGAGATAAGGAAAAAAAATTGAACCTAAGGTCGTTTTGTGTGAATTGGACCAAAGATCGTTCTGTGTGAATTGGACCTAAGGTCGTTCTGTATGCAACAGATCCAAGGTCGTTTTGTATGTAATGGACCCAAGGTCGTTCTATGTGTAAACTGGACCTAAGGTCATTTTGCTTTATCATTGATTTCCAATCGTAATAGTGAATTATGATCGTAAGGATTTTGTTCATGAATTCTTTTGCTTTGGTATTATTCACTGGGCATTAGCACACTCCTTATTTATACGTATGTAGGTGAGCAGTGGGATGTCCAGCCTCAACCCCAGTGAGCAATGAGAAACCAAGTTTTGAGGAGTCAACCAAGGTCGCCTCACGCAAGAGGCCTTGCTTTTGTTTTGCTTTTCCTTTTGTTCTTTTGAGGTCATGTATGACCAACCCTGTGTATGACCTTGGTTTTTGTTAATACTGGCTTTGAATGATCCTAGACTTATATAATACGTACATAATATGGATGTTTGTATAATATAAGTCATTTCATACATGACAATGTTTTGGTTGAACCATGTATGCACAGCTCTTTGGACAATCTTTGTAAATTTTGCTTCCGCAATTTGGCCCCCTATTATTAAATATGATTTGATTTTTGACTGAGGCCGCAGGTAATCTCATGATTACTGGCCAGTTATGACTCTAATCCATAGGGGCGGGTTTGGGTCATGACACATGTATACATGTTTTCTAAAGCAAATCTATGTTTTTAACCAAGCCATGCATGATCCTGAACTTTGAATTGTTGTTTGGGAGCTCAAACTTTCAGTTTTGAGATCCAGAATTTTACCAAACCACTTAAGCGATCAAGTGATGGCTTGAACGAACATTGTGAGCTCCTAGTACTTTTGCAATCTTTTCAGACCGCTCGAGCAACCAACAGGTGGCTCGAGTGAACTCAGTGTATGCTGTGCATCCGCTCGAGCGACAAATTGTTGGCTTGAGTGCACATTAGACCCATCCAGTACTTTTGTAGACCTCTGTGACCGCTCGAGTGACCACAAGTTGGCTCGAGCGAAGACCCTATTTCAGCATTGTAATAACCCCGATCCATAGTTAGCTACTAATCCGTAATTAATGATGCTAATGAGAGAATTAAAATAAATTATGGTTTATTATGTAAATTGCATGACATTTGGTCTTCTATCTGTTACTTATAGAAATATATGCTTGGAATTCCACTTTAATATGTAAATTGAAAGCCTTATCGGCATCCGAAACCGAAATTGACTACACCAATGTGTTATTTGAAATTTTTAGAATCATCTGGCAAATTTTATTAAAAATTAATTCAGTTTGATTCGTTAAGTTGCATTTGGCTAGCTTAATAATCCAATTAATGCATTTTGACATCATAGCTTTATATATGGGCCTTAAACTCACTTTGAGCTCATTTCTTTTACCCCTTAGTGCAAAAATCTGAGAACACATTCTAGAGTGAGAGTGAGACTCCATTTTAGAGAGAGTGTGTGGATTCAAGGAAGAAGTGAAGAATTTTGCTAGAGTAGCTCAAGTTTGGCAAGGATCTTGTGTAATTGAGGGCTTTTGGTGAGCATCTAACCCATAATTCATGAAGAAGTTGTGTTATAAAGATGCATTCATGGAGTTGTTAGGATCATTTGCATGTAATTTACATATGGTTGTGAAGAGGATGGAGGATTTGGTTATAATTTCACATGCATGTATATATATATAGGGGTTTGTCATTTGAGTTTGATTTTGGGCATCTATGTTATTATCATGAGTTATTTGGCACATGCATGTATAATTCATCATGTTTTAAAACTTAAATTCATGTTTTGAAAAGGATTTCCCTCATGCATGGGGCCTTTGAGCTCGATTTTGTTAAAACCATGGTGTTTGAGAAAAAGAGTTTTTGAAACATACATACATGGAAGTTTGAACTCAATTTTGGCTAAATCCATGAGTTTGGAGCTAAGGGTTTGTAAATGATCATATATTTGTGATTTAGAAAAGTTTTCCAAGTGTTTTGAACAAGCCATGCACGTTTTTGCCATTGAAATTGCATTTGGAAGCTCAAGAACCCTGTTCTGGAAAACCCAGATTTTTGAAGGTCGCTCAAGCGAGGGATTTGCCGCTCGAGCGGACATTTCATGTATCCAGTAGTTTTGCAGGCCATTACATCCCGCTCGAACGACCACTTGGACGCTCGAGCGAACCCTTTTGTATATTGTTGATCTGCTCGAGCATGGAAGTTGTAGCTCGAGCGTAGATTGAGACCAACTAGTACTTTTTCTGAGTTTACAGTCCGCTCAAGCGAGGTAAGTCACGCTCGAGCGAGACCTCACATTTGCATGTCCGCTCGAGCGAGGAAATCTACGCTCGAGCGGGGACCTTATTTTCAGAAAATTTTGCCCAAGTGTTCCAAGGCGTGTTTTGGCATCCTCATTGCATCTTAGGCATTCTTAAGCCTTAATTAAGCCATAGTAATGCGATTATGGATTAAAAACACACTAAGAAAAGAATGTACTAAGTTCCGAGGCTGCAAGGGTGTGTGTGTTAAATAATGTGTTAAGAATGATCATGAATCAACGTAATGAAAGCTAAGCCGTATTGGTCACATGAATGTGTAATGATAAGATAAGTTTGTGTTATGTGCCTTTGTGTTTGTAGGTCAACGTTCAAGAGTTGATTTACTGCTTACTGGAACCACTGTGGGTAACATTATCGTAAAGATACGTTTATATGAAATTATGTTCCAAATGAAATGTGATAAGCTATGATTTCTGAAATGATATCTGTTTTCGTGAACAAACATCCCAAATTTGAAATCTATTACGGCATCCATAGATAGTCCCAAGTCATAGGGGACGGCATGAAAATGCGGGTCCATGACATACAAGTTTACGAGATCTCGTTAGCCACTTCATTGTGGTGATATGTGTTTAATCGATATCCGGAACCGATTACTCTAGTCGGAAGACGTTCTGTGATGTGTTCTATGGAATGTACCATTATTATGTTCTAATATGAGAATGATTATGCTCTGATCTGTTTTTCGCTTATGATATGTTTGGATTTCGTTCACTAACCCCTTTTCCTTAATGTTATTCACTGGGTTTTAGCTCACTGTTTGTATATATATGTATATAGGTGAACATTCTGGAGTTCAAGCCCGAAGGCTTTTGCCTGGTGTTGTGTTTCTGTTGTCAGCCAACCATTGCGCCTCATGTGGAGCTTCTCGAAGTGTCCTATGTTCAGTCCTTTGGGTTCTGTATATGTATAAGACTTGATTTGATGTTGTTGGCTGTACTTAAAATACTGTAATGTGTGTGGGTATAACGTATGGTTGACTATCGAATACGTATATAAAGTTTTAATTATTCTGTTTCATGTAAGTCAACACAGCTCATTGGACAATTATATTTATGTATTTGCTTCCACTAGCCCCTTAATCTTGTTAATCTGTTCAGAAGCCTTCGGTAATCCAAGTATTACTGGCCGGTTACGGTGCTAAACCTATAGGGGCGGGTTTGGGTCGTGACAAGCATGTGTTGAAAAGATGTTTTGTGTTTGGATCTTTGTCCTTATGTCTTTCTGAGCATTCTTAGGCATGAAATATGACTCATTGACGATTAGGAAGTAAGAAACCAACATGAGTAATTGAATTAGAAAAAAGAAGAAGAATTATTCCATTTGAATAAGTGTTACAATGTATATAGTTATGTTTAATGTGTAGGTTGGAACATTGAAGAGGAACATCAAACTAATCAAGGTGAGTAATGTCTTTGTAAAGATATTTTTGTATGAACTACTTTGAAATTAGTTTTTCAATGCAATGACCTATGAAATCTGTACTTCATTACAAGTTATGAGATATGACAAGTTTTTCCGAATAAGTACTTTTGAGACACTAAGTTATGAACTTTGACTTGTGTACGACATGATATGCTTTCCGAAAATGAGATTTGCTAAGAATAAATGAGTTTCCTTTTGAATAACTATTATGACAAATTGGAATTGGAAAATGTATTTGATCTTCAATAACTTTCGTTTTGCCTTTGACCTGTCATGTGTATGCCTCATAAGTTATCTACTCGTTATGGCGTTAGTGTGATATTGATCTTTGATGATCATTTTGTATGATCTCGATAGCAATTGTTTTGTATGATATCTACACGTAAAAGACATTTTGAATGAGCTCATCAAGTATAAGTCATCAATGTGATGTTCTGTATAAGTCATCAAAGTGATGTTCTGCATAAGTCATCAAGTGCGATGTTTTGCATGTGTCACCAATATGGGTGTTCCGAATAAAGTCATTCTATATGAATGTTCTATATGATATTTTGACAAGTTAAATAAGTTTTTGGGTACTACGCAATATGTTAGGTTATGAAAGGTTTGATGGATTGTATTTGTTATTATACGTTTCTGAAACATGCTTTTATTATATCAAGAACTTTGTATCTTTGATAAGTTATGGAACTCATTCATTTAACCCCTTTACATTGAGATTACTGTAGACACCCCATTTCAACTGCCCTTAAGACTTGGGTGACTCACTCTGAACACTCAATGATGAATTGTTACGTTGTACAATCGTTCGATTTCTTCAGCAAAATGCCTCAATTTCAAGCTTTAAAACCTAAACCTTATACCTCATTTGAACCAAAACCTTATTTTTTTCTATCCTAAGCACTCAGAGAACTACTAGCCAACAAATGGCCGACAAGCCATTTTTTATTGGGTTGGTCGTACCTCCTTATGGCCGGCTAGCCGGCCATGTTCAGCGACAATAGATATTTTGAGATAGCCAACTGTCCCCATGTGCATGCCTTGCACCATTTGTTTTTTTCTTGATATTTTCAACGTAAGAACCTATTTTTCTATAAATACAAGGCCTCCCCTAAGGATTTGGGGTTAGAAATATTCTCTAAAAGCCAAAAGTTTGACCAACCATCTTCTCTACCCTCTTGCAATATACATACATTATACATACACTTTCTAAGCTAACACTTGAGGATTTTTGCTGAGGTTCTTAAAGATAATTTCAGCCTCTTGAGAGTGCTCAACTTGTGGTTTGTGAACTAGGAAGCATCCTCTTTTTAAAAGGGATAATCTTTGAGCTTTTATACCAACTTTTCTCTATCTTTTCTTTGCTTTTTCATACTATTTTCAGAGTGTTTTCAGGCTTGAAATATGTGATTTTAGGTCACAAAATAAAAGGGAGTTAGTCACCCTTCCTTAGGCTTGTTGGTTGGTTAAAACCCTTTGGCTTTATCCCATTTTCGTTCTCTTTTTCCACCTCAAAAACTAGATTTTCAGCACTATTTTTGTGCTATTTCAGCTTTTTAGTGTGTCAAATTATGCTTTGAATATTGTAGATGTGTTGTTTTAAGTCCTCATAGATTGGTGTATAGGCTTTGGCTTCCAATCCATTTGAGTTGATAGTCTTTTTTTGCTATTTTTATATAGCTTTCATTTATGTTCACGCCATTGTAATCACCCACTTTTCAATAGCACTCTGCAATCTCCCTTATTTCTTTGTTCTTTGCTTTGTTTCTTTGATTAAGAGTTGTATCAAACAAATGATTGTTTCTTAAGGCACAAAAAAGAGACCTCCTATGCTAAATGATTTAATCTCTTCAGAGGTTCATTACCAGGGCATTACATCTCTCTTATGCTAAGCATAATCTCTTGTTTGATACCTCTCTTTTATCGCCGGTGCATTTACTTCTAAGGGACTAATTTTCTAATTAAACCCTTGGAAATCACAAAGGAAATGTTCATTATAACTTGTTACTGAATTTAGATTTGGAGTCACTATTGCTCATTTTGGGTTTGACTAGTCATTATTGTTAGGTTTTTGTTATTGGCAATCATGTTTGACAAAACTCATTTTAGTTGTAATTTTATTTGATCTTTTATTTCAGTGAGGCTATGAGTTTTTAGATGCGAATCCATCCCGAATTATGCCTTGCAGAGAAGTTTATGATGTTAATTCTTTCATGTTTGCCACTTCAGTGACTATGTCGGGGATCGAGCTGCTCGGTTAGCTCGTGGAGGTCCAAGAGGCCGTGTCCCTTGGCGAGTCCGGGCAGCGCCCAGGCGGGGTTGAGGGGTAGCCCCCCCGAAGCAAAAGGCAAAATTACAGTCGAAGTTGTTTGACCACTCGAGCAGCCATTCCTACGCTCAAGCGTAGATCGCGACCTTTTAGAAGTTTCACTCGCCTACAAAAGTACTGGGAGTTATATTTTTCCACTTGAGCGGCCTTTCCTGCGCTCAAGTGTAGACCCTTGTTGTGAAACACGCGTTTTAGTCAGTCCGCTTGAGTGGCCATTGTTGCGCTTGAGCGAAGATCAAGGATCTATTTGCTATAAAAGCTGTGGTTTATCAGGTTTTGGGGTACAACTTCCAGATCTTCTTTTTGGATATTAAGGTTTTTATCTAAAGCTTTTTTGCTTGTTTCCTTTGATATCTGTGAGAGGTTATATCATGATTTAAGTGGATTATATCAAAGGGTTTGTTTGTTTTATTTATTGAATACAAAAGAGTGAGTTGTTCTTCGGTGGATTCCGGGGAATTTGAGCCTGAAAACTTTGATGGATTCTAGAGTGGCTCATCGTCGTGATTCATCATCGATGTTATGGATTCAATGTTGGACAAGACAATTCCGAGGTGAAGACGGTGTTGGAAGAGACTATAAGGTCCTGGTATCCCACATCGGGAATGGAAAGGGAGTTCCTGGGCTATAAAAGTAAAAACCTAGACCTTTATATAGCATCGAGGCCTTTTCTAGGGTGATGAAATCACTATAAGAACTCCCCAGTTAAGCGTACTTAGGCTGGAGTAGTTCTGGAATTGGTGACCCACTAGAAAGAAAAAATCCGTGTGGGCGTGGATCAAAGCGGACAATATCAATGACATGTGAAGGGTTGAAGCGTTACAAATGGTATTAGAGCCAACTCTCCAGAGTACCGAGTGTGGGCCCCTGGCGTCTCTCGATGCATGTTAGCAGGCTTGTGAGATGGCAGTCTATTGCACGGGGACATGCAGCCTTAAGGAGAGTGGATTGTAAGGTCCCGATGTCCCACATCGGGAATGGAGTGGGAGTTCTTGGGCTATAAAAGTAAAAACCTAGACCCTTATATAGCATCGAGGCCTTTTACCGAGTAGTGAAATCCCTATAAGAACTCCTTAGTTAAGCGTGCTTAGGCTAGAAATCCGTGCGGCGCATGGACCAAAGCAGACAATATCGATGACATGTGAAGGATTGGGGCGTTACAGAGACACATTGGGGTCGGTTCAATTCAGGCATGGATTCGCTAGGTAATTGAGAGTATACTTGTATAATTTCTTTTTGTCTTTTTAGTGGATTATTTTGTAGCTTTGGCCCGTGGTTTTTTGTCATAATTGGAGGCATTCCAATTATGGTTTTTCTACGTTAAATCATTGTGTTGATTTGTCTTTGATTGTTTGATTGGGATTGCTATTTACTGGTTAAAATTGATACATAATCACAAATCAATATTTCGGGGATTTTAGATTTTTCAATTATCACTCTTTTCAAGTTTGACTAGCCATTATCGCTCATTTTGGGTTTGACTTCGAGTTCATTATCGCTTGTAAATGAATTTGATTCTTCTTTTGTAATTTTTTCCATAGAAAATGGCTTGAAAAGCTCATTTCTCGGGTTAAGTCATGCTTGCCATTCTTTATTGCTTTTGGACTTAGTGGACGTAATCATCACCTTTGGACAAGAATTAAGAAAAGATAAAAAAAAATAGAAAGGTAAAGTAACAAAAGGTTAATAAAATTAGAGTAAAATAAGTAAAAAGATAATAAAATTTGGTTAGGTTCAATCGGATGTTATACCAAACCTAATGCATCTTAAATCATCACATACTATTGTTGTGATATTTGGTGATTCATGAGGTAAGTCTCCCTTTTCCCTTGAGGTAACTCCATGATAAGGAGGAGGTATTGTCTATCTTTTATTTCATTTATTGAGCTCTTGTTCCATCTTTTTTAAAGTCATCATGCAACAAATTTTCAATGACTGATGATTTGAGAATTGAATTCACTCATCCCTTGATCATTTTCATGATAGGGAAGGGTAGAAAGGATAAACATCTCTTGAAAACACTCTATTTTAGGTTTGTTGTAGCAGGGTATTTCCCAAAAGCAGTGGTCGGCCATATTATGTATGGCCGACAACTATTTCAGGCTAGTCGGGCACCTATTTTGTATAGGCAACGGCATTTTTACAACAGAATAGAGCAGAATCTGAGGCCAAAATAGAATAATTTTTTGTCTGCAAACAAAGCTGATCCTGGTAGCAAACAGAGAGGTTTCTGGAGGGTGTTTTCTGTTGTGCGCATACAGTTCCTCAATTCTTGTCTAAGTCAATTAGATTAAATATTCATACTTTGTAATAATTTGTAATTAATTACTTAGTTGCTTAGCTTTCATTTGAACTTGTAATAATCTAGTTTATTCAATTATGTTGTAATAATTACTTTAATTAGAACATTTATTCGGACCCTCTTTTGTAAGGGCAAACTTATAACAATTTTTTTTTTATTAGCTAAGATCTCTCAACATTTTTACAGAAAAAATTCGACTCAGAGAAATTTCAGCCCACAATTAGAGAAATTTTGAAATTTCTCTGGTATGATCACAGAGAAATTTCTTCTCTGTAAAAATTGAAATTTCTCTGAGTTAAATTTTCTTTGTATAAATGTTAGTGACGTTAACTAGTATGAAAACATTGTATATCTTTTATCTTATAAAATCTTAATATCATGGATCTTTAATAAAATTCTCTTAAAAAATATAATATTTGAGACATTTTTTGGAGGGTGTTTTCTGTTGTGCGCATACAGTTCCTCGATTCTTGTCTAAGTCAATTAGATTAAATATTCATACTTTGTAATAATTTGTAATTAATTACTTAGTTGCTTAGCTTTCATTTGAACTTGTAATAATCTAGTTTATTCAATTATGTTGTAATAATTACTTTAATTAGGACATTTATTCGGACCCTCTTTTGTAAGGGCAAACTTATAACAATTTTTTTTTATTAGCTAAGATCCCTCAATATTTTTACAGAAAAAATTCGACTCAGAGAAATTTCAGCCCACAATTAGAGAAATTTTGAAATTTCTCTGGTATGATCACAGAGAAATTTCTTCTCTGTAAAAATTGAAATTTCTCTGAATTAAATTTTCTTTGTATAAATGTTAGTGACGTTAACTAGTATGAAAATATTGTATATCTTTTATCTTATAAAATCTTAATATCATGGATCTTTAATAAAATTCTCTTAAAAAATATAATATTTGAGACTTTTTTTTTTAAATTACCAAATATAGAAAATACAAAAAAAGGAAAAAAAAGAAAAGAAAAATCAATACATTTGTATCTTTTGTTGTATTCAATAAATTTTTTAAAGATTTTTGTATTTTTTTTATCTTTTGAAATATATTAAGATTATCCAAAATGTAATTCTTAGTTTACAAAGATAGTTTGGGCTAATTTATAAACCACTAAAAGACAAAGGGTTGTTTTATGAAGTGCAATTTTTAAAAAGACGTGTAAAAAGTAGAAAAATAATCTAACCTAAATAAGTTAAAAATTCAATAAGATGTCTTATAACCGACTTCTCAAAAGTTAAAATAGACTAAAAAGCTAATAAGACAAAATATCACATCTGAACTATAATCATTTTTATTTTCTCACAAAACTATAGAAAATCCAAAAGTTTATCCGAAACAAAACTTTTTAATCAAATTAAAATAGCTAAAAATTCAAAAATCACACAAAAAAATTCATCCCAAATGACCCATTAGCTAATAAAATGTCATTTTTTTAACACCCAAGGCATAAATTAAGCATTATTTTCTAGAATGCTAAAAATAAATTACCATGTTTTAAAATAAATAAAAAGGCACAATTCTTAATCTATTGTCATTTATTTTAGTAGAAATAACTGCATATGCTACACCATTGTTCAATTATTTCCCCTTCATTCTATTGAGTAAAAATTTATCACAAGATCTTATATAAATTTATCTTTCTCAAGTTATCTCCAATCCTCTATCAAATCAGATATCAATTT
The DNA here is from genome assembly GCA_025200525.1 of Camellia lanceoleosa. NCBI lineage: Eukaryota > Viridiplantae > Streptophyta > Magnoliopsida > Ericales > Theaceae > Camellia > Camellia lanceoleosa. Next base: position 86,454,512 of record CM045763.1, read on the forward strand.
CAAATTTGATGAAAACAATGGTGAGAATTCAACTTCAATCGTTTCATCAAATATCTATCAAATGAAGGGAGAGTTACTTTTTTTTCATCAAAATAAGGGAATTTTGTCATTTTATCAAATTTGTAGGTGGCCGTTGGCCCGAACGTCCTCTCAGACAATCGGATTTTGGAATGAATTAAGTATTTTTTTACTCTTCATCGGATGACAGGACAATCGGTCGAATTGATGAAAATCGTTGAAGAGTATGATATCAAATTAAATTTTTACTCAAATTTAATACAGCGTTGGAGATGCTCTAAATGACACAAAACAAGTGCGATAGTGGGTCTACATTTTGAAAAAACAATGAACAAATTTATTTTCCCAAAAAAAGAAAATCGGCATAAAGAAAATCTAACTCATTTTTCAAAAAATTGAGTATTTTCATTTTCCTTTGCTTTTTTTTTTTTCCTATTTGTAGTGTATTTTTAAAAATATTTTAGATAATTTTTTAAATATTTTTTAGATATACCTAATCTAGATACACTTAAAAAATAGAAAAAATTAGTGAAACATCTCTTTCAAACTTTGTGTAGTAAGAGAAGTCCAAGATTTTTTTTTATTCGTTAAGGTCCCTTAACATTTTCACAGAGAAAATTTGACTAAAAGAAATTTTGCCCGACTCAGAGGAATTTCACTCGACTCAGAGAAAATTTGGTCCAAATTCAAAGAAATTTTGAAATTTCTCTAGTCTGATCACAGAGAAATTTCAAAATTCTCTGTAAAAATTGAAATTTCTCCAAGTCAAGGCTAAATTTCTCTGAGTCGAATTTTCTCTGAAGAAATGTTGAGTGACTTTAACTAGTATGAAAATATTATATGTCTTTTATCTTATAAAATCTTAATATCAAATACCTTAAAAAAAATATCCTAAAAAATATAATATTTGTGATTTTTTTAAAAAAAATTACCAAATACAGAAAATACATAAAAAAGAAAAGAAAAATCACTTTGTTTGGTTCTGGTTTTCTAAAAACAATTTTCAAAAAATTCTACTTTTTTATTTTTCGTATTTTAATGTTTTCAATGAATTTTTTTAATATTTTAAGCAATTTTTTTAATTGTTAGACACACCTAACATAAATACACTTAAAAAGTATAATGTTTATAAAAAAATCTTTAAAAAATACACTAAATACCAAAAAATAGAAAAAAAAAATTCAATACATTTTTCATATTTTTGTGTATTTGTTAATTTTTTAAAATATTTTTTCACAAATATTTTACTATTTAGATACATCTAAGTAAAATGCATCTAAAAAAGTAAAAAAATTGCTTAAAATTTAAAAAATATTTACTAAAAACAAAAAAATACGAAAAAAAAACTCAGTTATCAAAAAATTGAAACCAAACACACTGATTACATTTTTATCTTTTGTTGTATTCAATAAATTTTTTAAAGATTTTTGTACAAATTTTTTCTTCTTTTAAAATATATCAAGTAGATCTAAAATGTACATAAAATTAAGTAAAATATTTTTTAAAAGTTATAAAAAATGAATTAGACCAAATAGGGAATAAATTTTTTTAGTTTAATTTATATTTTAACTAGTAAAAAATGAAGGGTATGATTAGAATTGCTCAAAGGGGAAAAAATTAAAAAAAGATTTTAATAAAAATATTGATAAAATGATTGGAATTAATAAAAATATTGATAAAATGATTGGAATTAAGAGAGTATTATTTATTTATTTATTTATTACTAGGAATAAACAAAACAAAACTTACGGAATAATTTATAGTCTGTGTGAAAGTCGCGCAGATAGGTATTCGGAGCCAGGTATCGCATCAGATCTGAAAATACCTTGAGATTGCACGCAGGACATCATGCCTGCAAATGATTGTCGAAATGCTTCTTCTACTTCTTCTTATGTTTGATTCGCTTCGATTTCGCTTAGATTTTCTTTGCCCTTTCTTCCTATTTTAATCTATTTTTATGTTTTTGTTTTTTTCCCGTAAAATTTGTATATTTATATAATATCAAATGGCCCAAAACTGACACCATGAAGAAGAAGCTCGATACCCGTTTTCCCGCTGTAAGTTTCTCTCTCTTTCTTTCCTATGTTTTTCATTTTTGCGTCTGCAATCGATGCAGATGCGTATATGATTTTGAATTTTTGTTTTTTTGGGGGTTTGTTTTGTGTGTGTACCAAATAAAGTAGATGGGTGTTCATTATTGGATTTTTTGGAATCTGGGTTATGCTTTGTATAGAGTTTATGATTGCTGATTGTTAGCATGACTGTGACATTACGGCTTTAATTTCTAAAATTTGAAGTTATTTATGTATGTGTTTGTATTTGATTTGGGTGTTCTATGCAACTATGAAAATGTTTGAGACCCCTAAAAAGCTGCCTCAATTTGACCCAGGGGCATGATAAGTGTAAACTTTTGATTTGTCACACACTCAACCATATAGGTCCCAACTCCCTCTCTACATCATTGTGAGTCTCAATTTTGGGTCTTTAGCATTTCATGGAAGTATATGATTGTGTTATGTTTTGCTTTGAATTTCGGATGGATTGTCTTGGGCATTGTTGTTATTAGGATTTTCATTGCTTTGGGTAGGTAGGTAGTAATTTTGATTGTGTATTTGGTGTTTTATAAAAATTTCGTATTTTTTTTGTAGGAGACTCAAATACTTTTTTTTTTTTTTTTTTTGGAATGAGTAAGAATTTATTACAGAAGGCACATGCACAATCCGTATGCAAAGATAAAAAGCTGTACCCTCAATACAAAAACAACCTATTCTGAAACCTCTGTAAAATTCAAAAATTGGTCTAAATGATAGTTGAGGAATTTGGTTTCTAGGATTAATTATGATGGTTGAGCAAAAGAGGTCATAGGTAGGATAAGTTATAAATGGAGATAACAAGTTGGAATTTTCATGGCCTTGGGTCTAGGAGTAGGAGAAGTGCGGTGAAGGATACTTTGATCAAGAATAATCCAGATATTGTGATCTTTCTAGAAAGTAAAATTGAAAATTTTTTAGGAGCATTTGGGGGGCTAGGAATAGGAGTTAGGAGGCCTTATCTTTCAGTAGTAGATCCTTGGGGATTTTCCTTGGAGGATTTTGATTGTTGGGGATGATAGGGTGGTCAGTAAGCTACAAGTAGTAGTTATTAGGGTTTTTTTGTCTATAAGGTTTAGAGATTTTGATGAAAATGATGAGTGGCTTAGTTTATGGGGGTCTATGGTCCTAAGTCCTAGGTTTAGATGGTCATTTGTTGGAGTTAATTGGTTTGTTTGGGTTGTGTTTGCCAAATTGTTGTGGGAGGTGATTTTAACATTAATGGATTTGCTTCAAAAAAGTTGAATGGGGATAGAGTCTCAAGGAGTATTAGAGATTTTGATGCTTTTATTACGAATTGTGAGTTGGTTGAGCCACATTTGTTGAATGCTTGTTTTACTTGGTCTAATTCTCTAGAAAATTTAGATTATGATAGATTGGATAGATTTCTATTTTCTTTAGATTGGAAGGAGAGGTTTCCTAATGTGAGTCTAGAGATTCTTCCTAGTAGTTTATGATCATAAACCAGTGGTATTGGAGAATTGTCCTTTTAAATGGAGTCCTACTGCTTAGGTTTGAGAACATGGAGTTAGAGAATCAATTGCTTAAGAAATGATTTAGGGAGTGCTTGGGATCTTGTAGGATTCGCCGCCGGGGGGGGGGGGTTTGTTTATGTTCGTGAAGAAGTCAGATTTTGTTTAAGAAAGGTTGAAAACTTGCAATCAAGAGGTTTTTGACTTTGGTAGTTTGAACAAAGAGAAAAAAGGGATTGTTGAGTTGGATAGTATTGAGGAGAGAGATGGTTTTGATGAGGCACTTAGATTAGAAAGTAGGGATTTAAAGTCTTAGTTTGAAGTTGTTTTATCGAAGAAATTTCTTTGACTCAAAAAATCTAAATTTAAATGGTTGAAATAAGAGTATAATAATTCTAAATTGTTTCAGAAAGTTGCAACTGGTAAGTTTATTAGATTGGAAGCAGGGTCGGTTTTGCCTATGGAGAGGGGGAATTATCGCAAATGAAATTTTTTCTTCTTTTTTTTTTTAATTATTACCAAAGTTTTTAAAAGCGAATGCGTACTTTAAGGCGTTTTACCTCTCATGAGGCGAGGTGTAAGCCTCAGGGCGTTGAGGCGTAAGCATTTCAAATTTCAAATTTTAATATTTACTGAATAAATTAAATATTTTTAAATAGTTAAAAAAATAAAATCAAAATTAAATATAAATATGTAAATACTTTTCGCTTTAATGCGTTGAACATTTTACTGCATAGAAGGAAGTTTTTCTTCACTGAAAGAGAAATCGATATTCTTAACTTCAGTGATTGAGCTTCTCACTTGACCATTAACTGTGTTTTTCTTGATCATTTACTTAATTTTTCCTATAGAATATAGTTGTAAAAATGGATTTTTTTTAATTTTTTATGTTTAAACAATCTAATAGACTAAGTTTAACAAATGCCCAAGGCAACTTCTGCATGTGCATACTCCTCATATACTTATGCGCAAAAAGCATAAAAAGCACACTTAAGACGCATGTTTCAAACTATGATGCGCAAGCCTTTGGGGAGTAATGCCTAAAAATCAAAGCCTTGATGTGTTTTACCTTAGCCTCAAGGCGAGGCGAGCATCGAGGCGAGCCTCAAGAAAGCCTTTTAAAACTCTGATTATTACAACTTGTATGGGGTGGGGTAGTTTGGGAATCGATGGAATGGTTTGATCTCCCATTGGTGCAGATAAGTTTAGATGGTTAGAAAGGCCATTCGAAGAGAAGGAAGTTAGGAATGTTGTTTTTGAGTGTTAGGGGGATGTGCCCCTAGGGCTTGATGGATTCACCTTAGCTGTTTTTTAGGTTTGTTTGGATGTTATAAATAAAGATTTGTTGAAGGTTTTTAGTGAGTTTTTTAAAGGTGGAATTGTTAACTCTTGTACCAATGCTACTTTGATTTGCTTGATTCCTAAGAAGGATAATTCATTAAAAAGTTTTGACTGAAGTTTTATCTTTAAGATTGAGATTGGTTTTGCGGATATTGTTTCTATGTCTCAAGGGCATTTGTTGAGGGGTGTCAAATGTTGGATGTAGTTTTAATAGCAAATGAGGTCGTGGAGGATTATAGAAGTCTAACAGGGAAGGTTTTGCTTTTAAGGTTGATTTTTAACAAAAGCATATAATCAAGTGGATTAGGGTTTTTTGGATTTTGTCATGCTAAAAGAGGGTTTTGGAGAGAGAGAGAGAGAGAGAGAGGAAATTTGTGCCCTCTTCTTGGAGGAAATGGGTAGAGTGTGCCATTCATCCTCTTTTGGGCTTCAGTTTCTAAACCTTTTAAGGGGATCCTACTTTTTTTGATTTATAGGGATTGAAAGGCAGTGTGTAATTTATTGTTTGTGATCTCGATCAATTTATGCCAAGATTCTAAAAAGCGGATGCGGTTGCCGTAACAGTAGCGGTGGCACAGTTGCGGTTGTGGGGTGTAAAGGTCGTAGCCTAACGGTTGCGGTAACCTGAACCATGAATTTTTTTATTTTTCGCACAATTTGAAAAAAACTTACCAATACACATATTTTTTTTCCATGATCATATTTATTGGGTTTAAAATAAATATTGATCATTTTTTTGTAAATTTTTAAGTATGATCCAATATATTTCATATTTTTAAATCATTATAAACTGAGTTTTTTACATTTTATTTTAATAATTAATGACTTTATATTATACAGAAAATCAATCACTAACTATTATATATAAGATAAATAATGACAAAAGTAAGAGAATAAATGAGAGCTTAAATATATATATATACATGTTTTAAACAAGCCAAATAGATAATGACCACACTTATTATTATTATTATTTTCAAACAATATATAGATAGACATACACAAACAAAATGGTTGAGTGATAGTAACTGAATAGAATAGCATAAGTCTTACAACTTTAACAAATCAATAACATATTTTCCATCTTTCTTCTTCTATCTCTCTATCTCTTGCTCCTCCATCTTCTCTCTTTATCTTTCATCTTCTCTCTTTATCTTTCTTCTTCTCTCTATCTCTCTTCCTCCATTTTCAGCTTTTTTTTTTTGTGTGTTTTTTCGAAAGAAGCAGTTCAGAACCGTTACGTAACGGTGTGTAACAGGCCGTTACGACTGTTATGGCACCATTACGACCGCTATGGTAGCCGCTACGGCTGATACACCTGTGAATGTCAATAACACTGCAAAAGCATGTCACGTAACGGTAGAATTCGCGCTATGATGCTTTTTAAAACCTTGATTTATGCTCTCTTCTTTTCTTTCTTTATTTTGATGGAGTCCACCACTATTGTTGTGGATTAAAAAAAGAGATGGAGGAAATGGATTAATGGATGCTTGTCTTTGTGAAAATTTTAAGGCATCTAGGGGGCTTTGACAGGGTTACCTATTGTCTCTCTTTGTGTTTACTTTAATGGTTGATGTTTTGGGAAGGTCAGTAGATAGAGCAAAGGAGATCAATTTGGTGGAAGGTTTTAAGGAGAGGATTTATGTTTCTCGTTTACAATTTGCTAGCAGTGGGCATTGATTACAATTCTGGTAGGGGCAACAAACTATAAAGCACGGACACCTCTCCGAGAGCTACGTATCAGTGTCAAACACGCAGTGGACACATGTCTGACATGCAGTAGAAGGTGTCTTTTTTTTTTTTTTTTTTTTTTTTTTTGGTGTAGCCGAGCAAGTAATGGACACATTTGGGACATGTTCGGGACGCCACGGGGTGAAAATCATAATTTATGAAATTTCAAGTGAGGGTCAATTTGTAAGAAAGAAAAATTAAAGCAAACAGATCAATTTATAACCTAGATATCAAACAGAGAGAACAAAAAAGACTGAGAGAAAGGCTCGTCGGGCACACCTGGTCGCTCGTCACTATTCAGTAGTCGCTCGTCGGTGGTCAGCCGTCGTTGGTCGCTGCTCTTGCTGTTATCCAAGGTACAACTTCGATCTTCTTTGTTCGAATCTTCTTTGATCTTCTTCTTCGATCTTCTCTCTCTCTCAGTCGCTCTCTCTCTTCTGCTCTGCTCTTGTACTTTTCTTTTCTTTTTTCTTTTTTTTTTATTTTCGTTTATATGCTGATTGTAACACCTCTCTCTCTCTCTCTCCCCTATTTTTTTTTTCGATTTTATTTTATTTTTTCTTCTCTCTCTGCCTCTATTATTTAATTATATTCTTTTTTTTTTTTGTTGTTGATTACTTTTGTTAATTTTAATGATATGTGTTTATTAATTTTATTATAGGAACAAATTTTAATAGTGTTATTTTGTATTTTTTTTTTATTACCTTTCAATTATTATTATTACTTTTTTATAATTTTATGACATATAATAAATAAATTTAATTATATATATTGAACGTGTCCCCAGCGTGTCATGCCTCTCATTTTTTGAAAATTTGCGCGTCCGCGTGTCCATGTTGTGTCACGTGGCCGTATCCGTGTCCGTGCTTCATAGGTGGCGAATAAAGTTAAAAATATGATGAGGGACTTTTTGTGGGAGGGAAGTGCTGAAGGGAGGAATGGAATGATCATTGGTTAATAAAGGGAGTCTTGGGTTAGGGAATATTGTTGCTCCTCTGCTTCAAAATTAATTTTCAATAGTATTTCTGTCATTTATTTATACCTTCTAAATTTAGGAATGAAAGGGAGGTACAGATTCACATTGTTGGTTTCTTATTAGATAGATACAATACATCATGACTTGCACCTTTAGAAATTATTAGAAACTTCTTTGCATGGTGTAGGACTTTAGAAATTTACTTGTTCCATTCAGTAAGGTTAGATCTCAAATTGGCTTTTGCTTAAAAGATTAGATAGGTGTATTCACAAGGTGGGGACGATCAGAATGTTGAGTACTACTATTGCATAAACAGCATGGTGTGGTAAATCAATGATCTAATGTCTAAAGCTATAATGGTGCTTAACTGTCGCTTGCAATTTAGGGCCTATTTTCAGGAGAACACATAAAACCTGTTTGGCAAATTGTTTCTAAAAACAATTTTTGTACGAAAATAGAAACAATATGAAAATGATGGCTGTTTTCAAACTTTTTATATTTTTGTTTCTGAAAAAAGGAAAAAGCAAATATGTAGAAAACTACACAACCAAATAGGCCCTTAGAGGCTTGTGTAAGTCATTACCTTCTTTAATGGTTCCTTGTGAAACCTTAAAATCCTGGCAAACTGAGAATAAACTCACCTGTTTTGGAATTTTGTGTTCATTAAGGTTCTGAATGACATACTTCAATTCAGTTGCATTGCAAGCCACATACCTCAATGCAACAAGACTTCTAATTCAACCAACTATAAGTTGGTTTCAATTGCAAGTGTATAATTAATTGCATGTGGGTTAAATTTGGTCCGCTTCATGAGTTAGAAACAGCCATGCATTAGCTAATGTAATTTCCGCTAATGTGATGTAGAGCATAAGAAAATCAAGAAACGGTAAAATTAAAAACGTGATAAAATTTAAAAATTGCTTGGTGCCAAGCCAAACTATTGGGATAATGTGTAATCAAGATTTTATTTATGTTAGTCCTATTTTATAATTATTTAGACCAGGTATTAAACATTATTCACCCCTCAATCCGTTAACCCTGGTGTCATGTAAAACAAAATCTGAAGGTATTACAGTGTCCAGAACAACCTCCAAACAGCCCATAAAACCTTACGTTGTTATTCTAGAACCCTTACCTTTTTCGTTACACTTTTTGAAGCCTAAAATCTCTCATATTTGTACCCGTCTTCCAGCCTTTTTCATTGCTGTGTCATATTATGTTTGGGCTCCCTATTAGTAGGAGAGTATTCCTTGCACTCATCCTATGATATAATGTTTCATGAGATCGTTGTTGTATCATGACATGGGGCATCTTGGTGTTTTGATACATGGAACAATGTGATAACATGAAATAATCTGAATTCTAATTTCTTTATGTAGTTTGTCTCTTTAATGAATGAGAGTTTTGTAAGTTTATCCTTGTTATCTAATAGAAATTGTTAATTTGTCAGGCCCGGATTAAAAAAATAATGCAGGCTGACGAGGATGTTGGCAAGATTGCTATGGCGGTGCCTGTTTTAGTTTGTAAGTAGTTTTAACTTTTTAGCCGTTTAGCCTTAACAACTTATTTGTCTTGACTCTTCCATCACTTACCCTTCTGGAATACTGATGCAGCTAAAGCTTTGGAATTATTTTTGCAAGACCTTTGCGATCGGACATATGATATAACCCTTCAAAGAGGAGCAAAGACAATGAGTGCATTGCATTTGTAAGTCAAGTTTTTAGATCGTCGTCATTAATAGTCATTGCCATATGGGGAATCGAAATTGGCTAAATATTGTAATCAAATATATCTCAATATTAGTGGGATAGTTTTAACCATTTATTAACATTTTCGTTTTTTCTATTCAAAATGGGAAATGTTTTTATTCAAAATGACTATTGTTATCTCCAACATGGGTGCACCTGTTGGCTAGTATCTGTCAAAAGTGAAAAATATTGTGTCATTTTTTAGGTTCATGCTTTATGTTATGGTAATTTGGTTGCATTCTTCTCCCGTATATGTTCTACAGAAAATTTTCTTTCTTTCTTTCTCTTTCTCTTCTTTTCTTTTCTTTTCTTTTCTTTTCTTTTTCTGTTTTTGTTTTCCTTTTTCCTCTTATGTTTTAGCCCTCCAAAGTTGAATTTCATCTGATGAAATTCTGTGCCTGAACTGCAGAAAACATTGTGTACGAAGTTACAATGTGTTTGATTTTCTGAGGGAAATAGTTAGCAAGGTTCCTGATTATGGTCATTCTGATGCTGCTGCTGAGGATCGAACCATGTCAAAGAGAAGGTTAGAGATATATGGCTTCCGTTTTTTCCTTTGTATGTCTTTTATTACTCTGTTATATTATCCAGACTAACTAATTAGTTGAAAATTTTGTTCTGTCCTATCAGGAAAGCTGTAGGTGAGGAATTCAATGATAGTGATGAAGAGTCAAAGAGGAGTAGGATGGTAAGATATCCTTTCTTTGGGTGCATCCAACATAAACGGGTGACTTTAAGTACTTTTACTACAGTAAACCGCAATCTAGTGAAATGAAATCCTTTCTTCTTCTTGTTTTATTTTATTTTATTTTTAAATTTTGAAAAGCTTCTAATGAAGACTTGTTTTTCTTAGTAGTTTTCCAAGATTAAGTCAATATTTTTTTAGAATTAGGTCAACATTAAAAAACATACTTGCATGGCATCTGGAGACAAGAATGGGGATCAGGGTTATCTCCGGGATGGAAAAAAAGAATTGGTCTTTAAGTATATTAATTTTTTTTTTTTTTTTTGTTTTTTTTTGGGTCTCCATTATCATTGACCAACTTGTGTGTTATGGCACGCTTCTCCATTAGTTGGGGGCTGTTGTGGTATGCTTCCCTGTGTGTTAATGTGGTCTGTTGGTTTGAATCCCAATCTGAATTATCAGATCCAATAAAACAAGATGGTCAATGTGCATGTATTTTTTATCCTACCTCGTAAAAAAGAGGGTGGCTCAATACACGAGGCTCCCGCTAAAACGGGTGTGGAGAGGGCAAGATGTACACAACCTTACTTCCATATTTGGAGGCTGCTGCCATGGCTCATACTTGTGCCGTTAGAGACGCTAACAGCCTTAACCGTTCGGTGAAGGCTCACTTTTTATTCTAATAGAACACATTATATAAAGTAGTTTTATATGTGGATATGAAATCTACTATTGAATTCAAACTTGATTATTTGGGATTCTTCATGTTTTGATTCAAGCTGAGTTAATAATTTAATTTGATTCTTGAATTTGGTAGATGAACCCTACCGTTTGTAGTCCCGACTGTTAGTGTATTCATCCCTGAATTCCAATAGATCTTCATAAGCAAAGATCTCATGTTCTTCGGACATTTCCCTATTCAACCCCCCTGAAAAAATTAACAATGAAATAGGATGACACGAGTAAATAGACGTGCATTTTTTGGTTCGCTTGACACGATTTTCCTTAAGATGTGGCAAATTAAATATAATGTACTTTTGATCTTAAAGTGCCTTAAGACAATAATCTTGTAGATTCATTTGTTTAATAAGAGCATTATAGTAGCCCGTGTACCAAACATGCATGCGTTGTATTTAATATTTAATGATATGTACAATGCAGTCACTTGTACCCAAAATAAATATTAAAAACAATGAAGAAAAAGTGTAATTGCGTCAAGGTCATTACATGTGAAGGATAAAATATTTTTCACGAGGAACGTGTCTTGTTTTATATATTTGTAAAAAATACAAAAAGTGTAAACCGTGCATGGATTAAGAAAACGAAAGTGCAAAAGTGTTTTTATGATTAGAGGATCGATGACTTCCTCTCAATCTTCCATGGATGATCAACTCTCTTCCTGTTAGATTTGTCCAGTTATCTATCATGTCGCCTCTAATCCGATCACAATTCTCCAGTAATATCTTCTTCTTGATTCTTGTTTTTATTTGAGTATGAAACCAACCAATAATTATCGAGCAATTGTCACTTGTTTACTGCAGCATGACATAATAAGCCACGCAAGCAGCGGTGGCAGGGGACGAGGAAGGGGTCGAGGAAGAGGCCGTGGCCGTGGAGCTCGAGTTTCGCATAGAGAGCATGACGTCGACATCGACTCTTGCACTCCCGCTCAGCACAGCAGCAAGCAAACTTTGATTCCCGGGAAGCCAACAACAGATCATGATGGTCTGGAGTCGAAGGAAATAGCAAAGGAGAATTCTGAAGTTTCTAATGGTGTGAATCCAGCAGGTAGAAATTTTGATCTGAACACTGAATTGAATGATAATACCGATAAAGCATCGTCTGGAGCAGCAACAGCAGCAGCAGCACCACCACCACCAGCGGCGTGTGCTTCGTCAACAGGGCCCACTGAAGTTAGAAGCGAAGAATATCCCGGTTGGTCGATTTCCGAGATGGACGGAATGACGATTGACCCTCTTCGATTTGCGCAACTCAATTCGAGGTTGGATGAGGATGAAGATTATGATGAAGAGGGCTAGAGGGGGTTAGCTAAGCATTAAAATATAGGCCGAAGCTAAAGCTATGAAGGAAACAAAAGTAAAGATGGAGATATAAGAATAGTTTTCTTCAACCTCTCCTTATAAGGTCCTGTTTGGCATATCTTGTAGCTGTTTTATGGTATGTTTTGTTATTTTGCTATTTTGCTAACAACAGTAGTGTAGTTTAGCTTTTCTTACTTGGAGAAATTTTAATTTGTGCATGGGACTTGTAATTGACATAAGAAGAATATGGCTGTGACACAACAGAATTAGTCATGCAACTTTATTACTCTCTCTCTAGAAATATGTTTGTGATTGCTGTTAATAACTTTTACAAGCCTAGTATCCATACTTGGATTGTAATAGGTTTTATTAGGTTCTCCTAGTAAAAATGTCAATCTAAAATTGGTAAAAGTTTTAGGTGAAGAAGATAGAGAAAATCCATTTGAGATGATGAAAGTTGAATACTATCCACAAAGTAAGTTGAAAGTGAGAATGAAAGCACATGGGGTGTGGGTGTGCTTAACCATTAATAAATCCTTGTGTTTGTTTCCTTTACATTCCATGCATGCACCTCACATTTATATATGTTATTGGGAATGTTAATTATGCATGTTAGATTCAATTACTATAATTATTATTATTATTTTATTTTTTTTTCGAGCAAAGTGATTGCATTGTTGTAATTGTTTAAATCAACTTTTTATGTGAGAATTAATATTTAAATAATGATAGTAATATACTAAAAAAAACATTTTATAATTTGGATGGCGCTTCATATTGATGCAAAAATGTAACAATAACACCTGGCTATGATCCTGAGCATACAGATAACCTCAATACTCAATCAATTTCTAAAAAACATATCCTCAAGTCAAGGGGATCCTCCTGGGTGGGGCTTGGCCTCTGAACTGTAACGCTGGATTTGAGGAGGGATTTGAAAAGGGAAAGGAAAAAGTTAGGTGAAATGGAAATAAAATATATTTACATTTCACCTAGTTTCACATACCTTTTCTTTTTTCCTTTCTAAATCTCTTCTTAAATCCCCCAACCAAACACAGCATAAGGGAGACGAGTTTCTGTCTCAACCGCCTGAGCCGAAAATTGGGAGAAGTTTAGGAGAGATGAGGAGACTCAATAGAGATCCCCTCAATAGAGATCCTCAGAATCAAATTATCTCCAATCTTGATAGACCTTGATAGACATCTAATCATAAGTATCTCAGCCTCTTTGACTTCACCATTTGTTACCATTCGTATAATCTAACTTTCTTATGGCGTTTCTCTTCATGGCCCATGGGTATGTGAATTTCTCTATTTTAAAAATAAAAAATAAATAAAAAAAAGACTCGAAATCAAAAGCTTTTGGTCAAAGAAATTTTCTTTTCTTTTCTTTTTAGCACTTAAGCAACAAAACTAATGTAATATTGATTTTTTATCATTTATTTTTAATTTTATTTATTTGAACAATCCGCTATATCTAATTAAACACATGTAATTCCATCTTCAATGATGTGGATGAAAAATAAAATTTGAGAGAGAAGAGTGTAGATGTATTTTCATGAGGATCTTAATCACACCATTTGAGGTGAAATTAAGCAGTCTCAATTGAAGGGATGAATCATTTAACGTGGCGTGTGTGAATCGCATATCTTATGTAATGCATACGCAATTATTAACGAGATAAGGTGGCCAACCAGAACAGCCCAGTCGATACGTCAACTAAATCTTGAATTGGTCAAGCAGAAGAAATAAGGTCGCAGAATACTTTAACGGATGGACATATACATCACCATTACAACCTTTGACAATTTTCATACACTGACAATTTTTAGTAACTTAGATTGCAGAATTGTCTCTATCACAGATAAAAAAATACAAGCTTTGTTTGTTTTGAAAAGAAAAAAAATATATATCAGCAAATTTATAGAATAGAATAGAATAGAATAGAACAGAACAGAACAGAACAGAGAAGAGAAGAGAGGTTGCAGAAACTTGAAAATGGAGGTGAAGAGACGAACAGCAAAGACTCTGGTGGCGAAGCTGAGCTCAGTGTCCGAACAGTCTCGCAAGGAAGCTCTCTCTGAGCTCCGACTCATCACCAAGCACGACCCCCTAAGCCGACCCCTCATCGCCGACGCCGGAGCAATCCCTTTACTCGCCAACACCCTCTATTCTCCCTCCTCCACCTCCCAAGACAACGCCACCGCCACCCTCCTCAACCTCTCCATCTCCTCCCCGGAAACCCTCATCTCCACCCGCGGCCTCCTCGACGCCCTCTCCCACTCCCTCCGCCACCACTCCTCCTCCTCCTCCGCCGCCGCCGCCACCCTCTACAGCCTCCTCACCGTCGACGATTACCGCCCCATCATCGGCTCCAAGCGCGACATCGTCTACGCCCTAATCGACATCGTCAGAAACCCTAATTCGCCCTCGAGATCGATCAAGGACTCTCTCAAGGCCCTGTTTGGGATCTCTCTCTACCCGCTTAATAGATCCACGGTGATTGAATTGGGGGGAGTGAATGCTCTGTTCTCGCTGGTGATGAAGGAGGGGAGAGTTGGGTTGGTGGAGGACGCTACGGCGGTGATTGCGCAGATTGCTGGGTGTGAAGAGGCCATTGATGGGTTTCGAAAGGTTTCAGGGATTGGAGTTTTGGTGGATTTGTTGGATCCGTTGACGGGGTCGAGTGGGAGGACGAGAGAGAATGCAGTGTCGGCGTTGTTGAATTTGGTGAGATGTGGAGGGGAAAAGGTTGCGAAGAATGTTGGAGAAATGGGGTTTGGGGTTTTTGATGCAATTGGGGAAGTTGCAGAGAATGGGAGTGAGAAAGGGAAGAGCAAAGCCATTGAACTGTTGAAGATTCTCTTGAAGGTTGTTGATGATCATCATCATCATCATTCTTCTCATGAATTAGTATATACGTGAGATTGTTGTATTCATTTGTGTGGCTTTAGTGTACATATGAGGTTATGTTGAACATAACCTATTACAAAGATCAGAGAAAGGCCAAACCTTTCTATAAAATGCAAATAAAGACTCTACTTTACAGAGTTTGTGTATGTGTCAAGAAAAAAATGTTATTCGACATCTTTCACCAAACCAAACATTGAGCAAAATGATCAATTTTGCAGTTTTGTAAGAACGCTACAGGAGTTTTAAATATTTTCTTAACTTACAATAACATAACATAAATCATAGGTGGAAGCCCAAGGTTGTTGTCTTCGTGAGTTCGGCTTGATGGATGCACACCAAGAGGCTGGTAAACCTGTTATGTGTGAGTGGCGGAGATGATGAGTTCATCTTCAACATGGAGAATTTTATTATGCTCATCTCATATCATTTGTACTTGGCATTTTTATTGATAAATCTCATTTAGAAGTGTTTTAACTCAAAAAGTTTATGAAGAAATTTATTAACTCATTTAGCTCCATGTTTGTGTAGTTTTATTACATAAAGTCTTTTTTCTTGATTTACACTCTTTTTTTAGACTCTTGTGCCTTTATATTTAATTTTGGTACCCTTACAAATATTTTTTGAATGATTAGTAATTTTATGATGTAAATATTCATATTTAACATTCACATTGGTAAGAATGTAAAATTGGCTCGTGGCCCGTAGGCGGTTTAAAAATCGCCCCCGGGTCAGGGTGGGCTCGATCCGTTAACAATGTGAATATTCACATTGACATGTTAACATTCACATTGATAGAAATGTAAAATTGACCATGGGTATGCCCAAAACCCGCCAGGATCGCTGCCCAAATACCGTTGACAATGTGAATATTCACATTAACATATTAACATTCACGTTGATAGGAATGTAAAATTGACCCGCGCTCAAACTGAGCCAAGTTTAGAATGTGAATATTCACATTGACATGTTAACATTCACATTGATAGGAATGTAAAATTGGTCCGCGGTCCATGGGCGGCCCGAAGCCTGCCCGTTGCCCGGGGCGAGGTAGGCTGTAAATATTCATATTTTAACATTCACATTGGTAAGAATGTAAAATTGGCTCGTGGGTGGTTCGAAGCTCGCCCCCGAGCCGGGGCGGGCCCGATCTGTTGACAATGTGAATATTCACATTGACATGTTAACATTCACATTGATAGAAGTGTAAAATTGGCCGTGTCCATGCCCGCCTACTACCATAACAATGTGAATATTTACATTAACATATTAACATTCACGTTGATAGGAGTATAAAATTGACCCGCGGCCCGTAGGCAGTCCGAAACCTGCCCACGGGCCCGACCCGTTTATAATGTGAATATTTACATTGACATGTTAACATTCACATTGATAGGAGTGTAAATGGCCCAGCATGGCGAAATCCACCTGCCCGGCCCATTTACAATGTGAATATTCACATTAACATGTTTAATATTCACATTAATAGAAGTGTAAAATTGGCCCACGTCCGGTCGCTGTCTCGACGAGACGGTGTCAGAATATTCATATTTTAACATTCATATTGGTAAGAATGTAAAATTGGCTTGTGGCCCGTGGGCGGTCCGAAGCTCCCTCTTAGGCTGGGGCGGGCTCGGTCCGTTGACAATGTGAATATTCACATTGACATGTTAACATTCACATTGATAGAAGTGTAAAATTGGCCCGTGGCTCGTGGGCGACCCGAAACCTGCCCACGGCCGGTGGACTGCCCGAGGCGGGCCCAGCCCGGCCCGTTAACATGTGAATAGTCACATTAACATATTAACATTCATGTTGATAGGAGTGTAAAATTGATCCGCGACCCATAGGCAACCCGAAACTCGCCCGCGGGCCCGGTCCGTTTACAATGTGAATATTTACATTGGCATGTTAACATTAACATTGATAAGAGTGTAAAATTAGCCCGCAGCCAGGAGTAGGTTCGACATGTTGACAATGTGAATATTCACATTGACATGTTAATGTTCACATTGATAGGAGTGTAAAATTGGCCACATGCTGGCCTCGAAGCCCTCCAATGCCCTGGCAAGCTCGTTTGTTCGCCCGAGCCCAACCCGAGAACTTGGGCTAGGACCTGGGCCATCACTTTGAAGCTCGGCCCGCATAAGATCCATTTAAGACTCAGCCCGAGGCCCAGCCCGCTAGAGGCCCGGTGTCTTTTTTGTGGAAAATAATAAAAATTTGGGAGAAAAAATTAAAAACAACTAAAAAAATGGTGAGGCTCACCCAAGCCCGACCCAAGCCCAAGTCTAGGCCCAAGCCCCTTGGCTCGACCCACCGGGGCACCCAAAGCCTGAATACCTTTGTGCCAGAGCTAGGACCTAGGCCTAATTTTTTGGCCAGTGGACCGGTCCGGCCCAGCCCGAATTTTGGCAAGCACCCACGAGGCTTTACATGGGTTGGCCCTGGCCCGAGCTGGGCCGAGCCCCTACACATTGATGATATGAACATTCACATTGACAGTGTGAACATTTACATTGACGATGTGAACATTTACATTAGGGGTATTTTGGTAATTATGTTACCCATAGGATGTGAACATTTACATTAGGGGTATTTTGGTAATTATGTTACCCATAGGATGTGAACATTTACATTAGGAGTATTTTGGTAATTATGTCACTCATAAGACTTATTGAAACATAAGAAAATAATATGGACTAAATGGAACATAAGTAGATAAAAAGGGTATTTTGGTCTTCTTACCTCAAATAGGAATATTCACATTGACGGTGTGAACATTCACATTGACGATGTGAACATTCACATTAGGAGTATTTTGGTAATTATGTCACCCATAGGATGTGAACATTCACATTAAGAGTATTTTGATAATTATGTCACCCATAGGACTTATTGAAACATAAAAAAATAATGTGGACTAAATGGAACATAAGTAGATGAAAATGATATTTTGGTCTTTTTACTTCAAATAAGAACATTCACATTGACGGTGTGAACATTCATATTGACGATGTGAATATTCACATTAGGGATATTTTGGTAATTATGTCACCCATAGGATATAAACATTCACATTAGGGGTATTTTGGTAATTATGTCACCCATAGGACTTATTGAAACATAAGAAAATAATGTGGACTAAATGGAATATAAGTAGATGAAAAGGATATTTTGGTCTTCTTACCTCAAATAGGACCTAATGGAATAGTCAAAAAAAATATGGGTTTGATGGAATAAAACTCTTAGAAAAAGGATTTATCAAGAAAGCTCCATTTGTACTTTTAACTATGTTATTTTTTTCTTTAGTTATGACTAATTTTTTTTGTTTAATTATAACATTATTTTAAGATTTTAGTTATGACTTTTTTGTGTTTAATTATGACTTTATTTTTTTAATTATAACTTAAAAAATATGAAATTATTTCATTTTCTTCTATAGTTATAAGGTGCATATAGTCTGTCTCCATGATTATTGATGATTTCACTTGTCCAATATAACATAGTATTATTGGATCTAAAAAAATAAAATAAAATTAAAATGAAAGTTTGTATATCATTTTCAAAACGTATTCACCACCAAAAGGCTTCATGGACTCTCTTGAGAATGAGGCTTAGTTTGGCATAATCAAAAAAAGTCAAAAAGTTACTATCCTATGTAAGTCACATCATCTTATTTAAGTCACATCACCTCTCTACCACATTACTTCAAACCCAACTCATATTTCATTGTGGGAGCCGTATAATTAATGGGAGCCGTATAATTAAAGACACGAAGTCTGATACGCACAGGGAGCCGGGTGTTAAACGGCTCCATTCTGTTCTGCTAAGATGCCGAGTATGACTCTCGGGCCGAGTATACTGGAAAGAGCATGTCAGGATAAAATAAAAGAATGAATAAACAATTTAAAAGTAGACTCTGGCCCCGAGGTCAAGTAATGGCTATAAATACAAGAGCTTCAGATTTATAAAGGTATGTAAGAATTACTTCTAAAGACTTAGCAAGCAAGCTTTCTTGAGAGGAATCGACTTGTCCGCTTGAGTGCTAATTCCGCACCCCGACCGAGTTTGTATTTTTGCAGTGACTAGCAGAGGCTCATTGGCCTTTCGATCTCAAGAGTATTTCCAAACCACATTCACCACAATTGGCGCCGCCTCATGGGAATACTCAAATATATCCATGGAAGGCGTGACCGACGATCCTCCGATAGCCACCGACGCGATCGCATGTGGAGACGACCTCACCCCAAATAATATGCTCGAAAAGAAACCATTGCGACGACGCACTTTGGCGCCGACTCGCCAACGATTCTAGCACAGAGGCGATGCAAGCAACCATGGAACAGCCGCATGCATCAAACAGAGTCCGACAAAGATCATCGCCGAGAGAACGCCGGCCGCGACTGCCTCAGAGCAAGCAAAGTCTCACCAGTAAGACTCAAGGTTCTCGAGCGATCCCCAAGGGCGGGTCTCGACGACCTCGCGAACAACAAGAACACCGCCGCCGACCTCAAAGGATTACGTTGAGGAAGTGACAGAGGACGATGTCGCCCAAGAGGCGCCCGCTGACACCGCCCATATGATATACAACCCGATAGCCCCGATCAGACATACCCAACCACTTCCAAACCTTCAAAGCGACCACCACCAAAGAAACGACCCGGCCCGAGAAGCGGTAAGCATCACCTTCGACGACTCGACGGCGCAAGGCCACACTCCTCACGTGATCCTTCCGTTGTCACGCCACGCTGCATATAGGTTTACCGTGAGAACGCGCCCTTATCGATCAGGAAGTACTTCAGAGATCATGTACCATCGAACCTTCATTAAACTCGGGTTCAACGACTGGATCTAACTCCGCCCCTATCCACTATTCGCTTCAACGCCACCCCGAGTATCCATTGGGAAAAATCACCTACCCGTCCGCTACCGCTCGAGAACGGTGGTCGCGAGTTTTTGGTCGCCGCTACCATCGCCATACAATCTCATCATGGGACGATCGTGGTTACATACCCGCAGCCGCCCCCAAAGACTCTACCACCAATCGCCACGCTTCCCAACAGAGCATGGCGTTGAGCAGATCCGTGGCTCCGGCGGTCACCCAAGCATGTTACCTTCTTCGCCGCCAGACGCCAAGGAACCGCAAGTAAAATCCGCCGAGGTGCCTGGCCGAGAAATCCGAAGACGTTGACGCCAACCAAACGAAAAGGCCATGGAAGGTTTAGACCGAGTAGACATCGATGGAAGCCCTAAAAGTTTTTTATGATCGGCCTCTTCGAGCCAGTCGACAAGCAAGAATCGATCACTTTCTTACTCGCAACCTCGACGCCTTCGCGTGGACCCCATATGAAATGCCGAATAGACCCAGTGGTCTCGCAAAGATCACCTCAATGTCGACCCTCGCAAGCCGATCATTCGAAAGGTCGGCGATCCTCCGCAGAACACACCGCCGCTGTCGAGGAAGTTGACAAATTGCTTGACGCCGGCAATCGAGAGGTCACCTATCCCACGTGGCTCTCCAACACAAGGTGGTAAAAAGAAGAATGGCACTTGGCGCTGTGTCGATTTCACGGATCCGAACAAAGCTTGCCCCAAAGATCGCTTTCCTTGCCTAGCATTGATCAACTCGCCGATGCGGCGGCACGCCACCGCCGCATGAGTTTCCTCGACGCCTATAGAGGCTACCATCAGATCGCCATGAATCCAGATGATCAGGACAAAACTGCATTCCTCACTCCAAGAGGAACCTACTGCTACAGGGTCATGCCTTTTGGATTAAAGAATGCAGGGGCGACTTACCAACGGCTGGTCACTACGATGTTCAAAGAACAACTCGGGCACACTATGGAAGTATACATCGACGACATGGTGGTCAAATCTAAAGAAGAGCAAAACCATATAGCCGATCCGAAAAGACATTCGACACCCTACGCAAGTACAGAATGAAGCTGAATGCTTCCAAATGCGCATTCGGGATCGGCTCTGGCAAATTCCTAGGCTACATCGTCAACCATCGAGGAATCGAGGCCAACCCGAGGCAAGTTACAGCAATTTTAGAACTCGCCTCTGCTCACCAAAGAAGTCCAAAAGTCGATGGGAATGGTCACGACTCAACAGATTTATCACCGATCTACGATCGCCGCAGCATAATTCTTTCAAACATTACGCCAGGCGTAGCTTTGAATGGTCCGTGGAATGCGAGGCGCCTTTTAATCTGCTCAAGACCTACCTCCCGACAAGACTCTTCTAACAACACCCGCCACCGGTGATCCCCTCATTTTATATCCGCGCCCGATGGCCGCAACAGTATTGTTAAAAGAGGAGGAGGGCAAAGACCAAGATACTACGTGAGCAAGGCGATGGTGGACGCCAAACACGCTACTTATCACTGAAAACTCGCCCTAGCCTCGGGTCATGGCAAAGAAGAAACCGATGCACTACTTCCAAGCACAAAGATCAAGGTGCCGACAGCATTTCCCTTCGATCAAGATTCTAATGCGTACATCGTATGTGTTTCAAATGGGCTCTCGAACTCGACAATATGACATTCGGCCACCCAAAATCGCAATCAAGCGTGTGCTTGCCGACTTTTGTGGCCGAATTCAGGAGGGCTCGCCGACCAAGCTCGGGGATCTCACCAAAAGCCGGTTACGCCAAAGCCGATTAGAGAGTCTACGTTAGGGACATCTCGCTTATATCGATGGATCGTCTAACCAACGCGGAAGCGGCGCGGGCGTCGTAATTATGTCCCCAGTCGGCGCAGTCATTGAACAGGGCGTCAAACTCGGCTTCGAAGCATCAAATAACGAGGCCCAATATGGAGCCCTTTTAGCCGGACTTTTAACGCACATGTTCTTGCACGGCGGCTGTTGGTGTTTTGTGACTCAAAGTTGGTAATCAACCAGCTGAAGGGGGAGTATGCAGCGAGAGATGAGCGCATGGCGGCCTATATGAAAACGGCTAGCTCGTTGCTGGCGAAGTTCGACCATCACGAACTAAACCAAATAACGCGCGACCAAAATACACACGCGGATGCCCTGGCTTGCTTGGCCTCCGCCATCAACTCCGAGCTCAAACGTACCATCGGCGGGCCGTCCGGAACTCAAAGATCGGCCCTCGGGAGACCCACATCAATATCATAGAATCCGCCCAAGTTGGAAGGACCCCATTCTGCGTTCCTTTCTTCCGAACAACTCCCGGAGGATAAAAAAGCACACAAAGTCTGCAAACAAGGCTCTGCGATACTACCTTGATCCACAAGAGGGACTTTATAAAAAATCCCTCTCTGGCCCATACCTGGAATGCGTGCACCCGGACAGAGTAGAGGAGCTGCTCACTGAGATACATGAAGGCAGCTGTGGTGCACATTCAGAGGGCGCCTTGCCCATCTAAGCGATAACGCTAGGATATTCTTGGCCGACTATGAGGGCGACGCACAAAATTATGTGAAGAAATGTGAACAATGCCAAAAGTTTTCCCCACTAACCCATCAACCGCGAAGCTTTGAATTAATCAAGAGCCTCGCCGCTTGCTCAATGGGGACTTGATATCGAGGACCATCGCCCAGGGCCCTCAGGAACAAGCGATTTCTAATCGTAACCAGACTATTTCACGAAGTGGGTCAAGCAGAGCTCTAACCCATATACGAGATTCGACATTAAGCGTTTTGTGTGGAGGAACATCATTACAAGATTCGCATTCCAAGAGCATTGATCTCGGATAATGGCACTCGGCCGATGGCGTGTACCGAGAGTCAGGCGGCAAATCTGGAATTGTACCTTACTTTTTTCACGCCACTTACCCCCAAAGTAATCGGGCGGAAGCTTGAACAAATCCATCTTGGACGGTATCAAAAAGGTTTGAAAACGCCAAGGGCGGTGGGTCAAGAGTTGCCAAGCGCATTATGGGCCCATCGAACGACGCCGAGACGATCCACCGGAGAAACACCGCTTGCCTTGTGCTTGAACCCAGCAATCTTACCCCAGAGATCGCCTACCAACCCTCGGACGCAAGCCTTCGACACGGACTTTAACGACATGATGCTTGCTTTGGACTGGTTCGATTGAAGAACGAAGAGATCGTGCCTTGGCATCCATGGCTCGCTATCAACAAAGGCTTCGCTAAGTCATACAATCGGAAAGTCCAATCGCGCCGCTACAATCCAGAGAGCCGGTCCTCAAGAAGGTGCACTACCGATCGGAGGCCGACCGATGGAAAGCTTGGTCCAAACTGGGACGGCCCCTATCAAATAGATTCCGTTGCAGGAACAGGGGCATATCGGTTGTCAGACATGTCAGGAAGAAGCCTGCCACGACCGTGGAATTCGACACATCTACGAAAATTTTATCAATGACCCGACCTGTGGGCTTGATATTTGTACACAATATCCTCGAAAATCCAACATCTCGCATTTTCGCATGATTAAGCTCAACACTTCAAAATCTAACAAGTCTCCGGATTCGGAGCCCCTTCGGTGCATGACATCTAAGGGCCGAACAAGTCTCCGGATTCGGAGCGCCCTTCGTGGATGTCACGACACAAAATAAGTCTCCGGATTCGAGCCCCTTTGGTGAATGACATCTTAGGGCGAACAAGTCTCGGATTCGAGCCCTTTGGTGAATGACATCTTAGGGCGAACAAGTCTCCTGATTCGAGCCTTTGATGAATGACATCTTAGGGTCGAACAAGTCTCCGGATTCGAGCGCCTTCGTGGATGTCACGATTGGTAATAAGTCTCCTGATTCGAGCCTTTGATGAATGACATCTTAGGGCGAACAAGTCTCGGATTCGAGCCCCTTTGGTGAATGACATCTTAGGGCGAACAAGTCTCCTGATTCGAGCCCCTTTGGTGAATGACATCTTAGGGCGAACAAGTCTCCGGATTCGAGCGCCTTCGATGTCACGATTGGCGAATAAGTCTCCTGATTCGAGCCTTTGGTGAATGACATCTTAGGGCGAACAAGTCTCCGGATTCGAGCGCCTTCGTGGATGTCACGATTGGCGTAAATAAGTCTCCTGATTCGAGCCTTTCTGAATGACATCTTAGGGCGAACAAGTCTCGGATTCGAGCCCTTTGGTGAATGACATCTTAGGGCGAACAAGTCTCCTGATTCGAGCCCTTTGGTGAATGACATCTTAGGGCGAACAAGTCTCCGGATTCGAGCGCCTTCGTGGATGTCACGATTGGCGTAATAAGTCTCGGATTCGAGCCTTTGGTGAATGACATCTTAGGGCGAACAAGTCTCGGATTCGAGCCCCTTTGATGAATGACATCTTAGGGCGAACAAGTCTCCGGATTCGAGCGCCTTCGTGGATGTCACGATTGGCGTAATAAGTCTCCTGATTCGAGCCTTTGGTGAATGACATCTTAGGGCGAACAAGTCTCCGGATTCGAGCCCTTTGATGAATGACATCTTAGGGCGAACAAGTCTCCGGATTCGAGCGCCGCTCGTGGATGTCACGATTGGCGAATAAGTCTCCGGATTCGGAGCCCTTCGTGAATGACATCTTAGGGCGAACAAATCTCGGATTCGGAGCCCCTTTGGTGAATGACATCTTAGGGCGAACAAGTCTCGGATTCGAGCCCCTTTGGTGAATGACATCTTAGGGCGAACAAGTCTCGGATTCGAGCCTTTGGTGAATGACATCTTAGGGCGAACAAGTCTCCGGATTCGAGCGCCTTCGTGGATGTCACGATTGGCCGAATAGGTCTCCTGATTCGAGCCCCTTTGGTGAATGACATCTTAGGGCGAACAAGTCTCGGATTCGGAGCCCTTTGGTGAATGACATCTTAGGGCGAACAAGTCCCGGATTCGAGCCCCTTTGGTGAATGACATCTTAGGGCGAACAAGTCTCCGGATTCGAGCGCCTTCGTGGATGTCACGATTGGTAATAAGTCTCCTGATTCGAGCCCCTTTGGTGAATGACATCTCAGGCGAACAAGTCTCCGGATTCGAACCCCTTTGGTGAATGACATCTTAGGGCGAACAAGTCTCCGGATTCGAGCGCCCTTCGTGAATGTCACGATTGGCCAGAATAAGTCTCCGGATTCGGAGCCCCTTTGGTGAATGACATCTCAGGGCCGAACAAGTCTCCGGATTCGGAACCCCTTTGGTGAATGACATCTTAGGGCCGAACAAGTCTCCGGATTCGGAGCGCCCTTCGTGAATGTCACGATTGGCCAGAATAAGTCTCCGGATTCGGAGCCCCTTTGGTGAATGACATCTCAGGGCCGAACAAGTCTCCGGATTCGGAACCCCTTTGGTGAATGACATCTTCGGGCCGAACAAATCTCCGGATTCGGAGCGCCCTTCGTGGATGTCACGATTGGCCAGAATAAGTCTCCGGGTTCGGAGCCCCTTTGGTGAATGACATCTCAGGGCCGAACAAGTCTCCGGATTCGGAGCGCCCTTCGTGGATGTCACGATTGGCGTAACAGTCTCCGCCGAGCCCCTTTGGTGCATGACACCTTAGAGCCGAATAAGTCTCCAAATTCGGAGCACCTTCGTGGATGTCACGACCGTTCAGAGCGCCCTCCTTTGGGGCATGACACCTTAGGGCGAACAAGTCTCCGGATTCGAGCGCCTTCGTGGATGTCACGATTGGCGTAACAGTCTCCGCCGAGCCCCTTTGGTGCATGACACCTTAAAGCGAATAAGTCTCCAAATTCGAGCACCTTCGTGGATGTCACGACCGTTCGAAGCGCCCTTTGGGGCGTGACACCTTGGGGCGAATAAGTCTCCGAACGATTATACCACGTGAGTACATTATTTTAATGAGCGCCTAAATATTACAATAAAGTGTATCGAACGCCGAGCCTCGCCAACGCAAGGGCAGATTCATTAATCTATTCGGCTACATAATAAACGATGCCTCGGCCAGATCTCTGGTTTAACATATTCGGCTTAAACGCTCGAGCCCTGGCCAACGCAAGGGCAGATTTATTAATCTATTCGGCTACATAATAAACGATGCCTCGGCCAGATCTCTGGTTTAACATATTCGGCTTAAACGCTCGAGCCCTGGCCAACGCAAGGGCAGATTTATTAATCTATTCGGCTAAGCACTCAACGATGCCTCGGCCAGCCCTCTGGTTTAAAATATTCGGCTTAAGCGCTCGAGCCCTGGCCAACGCAAGGGGAGATCTAGCCCGTGTGAACTATTTGGCCAACCATTTGGCCTTTCACGCTCGAGCCGAGCCATCCCAGGGAACCGGCATATTTGGTTAATTGTTTTAACATTGTATAATTACAAAAAACAAAACATCACCATAAAACTGCGGAGACATCAGCACATTGCGCATAAATTGCTAACATTTTATAAATACAAAAAGTATCAACGTCCATTGCTGTATCATAAACACAAAATAACAAAATAAACGAAAGAAATATCAGGCCTCAATCGGTCTCCAATGGATCGATGTCTACTTGCTCATACGGTATTGAAACATTCAGTGGCAATGCTACCGCAGCAAAGGGCCTTGTGCCAACCATGTTTGAATCTCGATTCTCAACCCGGGCGACCTGGTCCCCTTACTCGGCAAGCCCAGCCTCTTTCCCGGCTACGAAACCTTTTGACTCGGCACTCTCTTTCGCCACTTTCACCTCTGCCATCTCGGCCTCCGTGCAAGAACGGCTTTTCTGGATAAGCAAAGTGCAGCTTCCAAGTCGTCGGCCTTCTTCTCGGCCTCCGCTCTCAACTTATCCGCATCACGAGCTTTCTCCACCGCAGCATCTGCCCGAGAAGCTTCCCAGTTCGCTCTTAAAAACTCGTCCTCGGCCCTTTTTCTCCGGCCCTCCGCTTGCTCTCGCAAGCGGCTGATCTCCTTGATGGCGTCGAGATGGCGGCGGCCCACATCGGCTATCCTACCAACGGCCTGCAAAAGAACAATTCAAAACAAGCGCAACGCGAACA
Source organism: Camellia lanceoleosa (assembly GCA_025200525.1). Taxonomy (NCBI): domain Eukaryota; kingdom Viridiplantae; phylum Streptophyta; class Magnoliopsida; order Ericales; family Theaceae; genus Camellia; species Camellia lanceoleosa. The sequence continues at coordinate 86,481,440 of CM045763.1, forward strand.
GCGTTCGAATGAAAGAAAAAATCAGAATACACACCAAAAGGGCCGACTGCGCGGCTAACATTGTCGCATCCGAATCCGGCCCAAATGAAAGCCTCCGTATCGAGCGGTAATGACAAAGACGTTGCCACCGAACGCGACCTCCGGGTCATTAAGCCGAGGCATCCGATAGAACCGCATATTTCTCACCTTGGCCGAATCACAAAGGGCACGACCTCACCTGAACCCACCGTTCGAGGACGTTTGCCGCACTGATCTTCTAACCCGACCTCAGGCTCTCTAGGGCGTTTCTCCGACGTTCCCTCAACATCCTGAACGGCTTCCCCAACCAGCCCCGATTCGGCATCCTTATTCGTTGCCGCCTCCTCGGCAATTTGCAAGGATTTCGATTCAACAACTGGGAGGGAATGCTGAGATTCAACAGTGGGCGGTTCGGTCGAAAGGCCCTCCGCTCTTCTCCTTATGCTAACCTCTCGCATTCGCCTTCTTAGCAAGCTTTGTCGCTTAACCTTGACCATGCGGCCAGGCTCGAGACGGAAGGTCGTCAGACGCTGAAGAGCGTCGCCAACAAGATCGCTCTCGAACCAAAGCAGTGGGGACGATCGTCGAACCCAATACCTCCTCGATTCGGCCTCCGAGCGATCTCGACGCTTCGCTGCATTCGACTAATCGGACCCTTCAAATCCTATCTGCCTAAAATTTTTGAAGTTGGACAAAATACGGCGACGAAAATCTTCCTTCCGGAATCGGTATATTGTCCGCAATTAAAAGGTCGTGGTACGAGGCTCGTAGCAAAGCGTAACGTGAGCCGCTTCTTCCTCGCTTATAAAGACCGCGACGTCTAAATAATTAAGAGCAATCGATGTCGGAAAGAAGCGCCGTTAGTTGAAGTTAGGACTTTTTTCAACTCGTTCCCTGCATAAGATAAGCCGTGAGATTCAAGAAAACAGGGTATGGCAGATACAAATGTACAATATGAGCAAAAGGGCATTCCGCGACCTGGTTCGCCCCTACGTCTAGGAATAGGATCGACGCGATCCTCCCTCGCCAATTCCCGCTACCACGGACAACGACCATGACATCATCAACTCGTTTTCCAGAGCTGGAAAGCATAGTGATCAACTGATGATCTGTGTCCTTAGCTCTGAGAAAGTAACGTCCGTGCCGGGCAGAGGATCTGGCCAGAGCATAACAGTGCCGAATGGCAGGAATGCCAAGATTAATACCATGGCGACGGTTCAGCGCCACGACCCCCATTATGATTCTAAAGAAATTTACATTGGGCTGGGAAGGGATCAAATCCCAATGGCGAAGAACAGCCTTCAGAAGCGGGTGAAGAGGAAAGCGAACTCCGCCTCTGCGATCGACAAAAGGGGTATGACAATCGAAGTTTTCTTCCTCTCTCTCCATGTCGAGAGTGCGTCACCACTAACGATAGGTGCACATCGTCAGAATGGAGAAATGGCGTCTAAAATCAACGACTCGACGAGAAAGAAGGTCTCTTAAATACTTCGCCATAATCTATTGATTATAAGAATACGTGATTTGAGTAAACAAATTACGAAAAGCTTCAGAGTCGAGAAGAGGAAAACTTACAAAAAATGAAGAATATCGCAGATGGAAGGATTGCAAGGATGAATCGAAGAGCAGTCTAGCGGCCCGCGTCATAGAACCTGAATCCGAAGGGATACCAGGCTTCAAGTCATAATGAATAGGCGTGCACGGAGGGACGGGAATCTGAAGCGACGATTCAAGGGGGAGTAATTAAACAACCGCGAAATAAGTCTAAAGCCCCAAGAACTTCGGTTTGTAGTATTTGAAAATCAGAGCCAAGCACCTCGTCCAAATGCCGTTGACAAGATGCTTGGGGGGCAATTGTGGGAGCCGTATAATTAAAGACACGAAGTCTGATACGCACAGGGAGCCGGGTGTTAAACGGCTCCATTCTGCTCTGCTAAGATGCCGAGTATGACTCTCGGGCCGAGTATACTGGAAAGAGCATGTCAGGATAAAATAAAAGAATGAATAAACAATTTAAAAGTAGACTCGCCCCGAGGTCGTAATGGCTATAAATACAAGAGCTTCAGATTTATAAAGGTATGTAAGAATTACTTCTAGAGACTTAGCAAGCAAGCTTTCTTGAGAGGAACTGACTTGTCCGTCGGAGTGCTAATTCCGGCACCCCCGACCGGAGTTTGTATTTTTGCAGGTGACTAGCAGAGGCTCATTGGCGTCTTCTGGGATCTGAAGAGTATTTCCAAACCACATTCACCACATTCATAAAAAGTCAAAAAATGCACTTATTTAGTTTATCCCAAACAACCCCTGAATGTAGTGTGTATGGATGGCATTCTTAGAGCATTAACAATGAACTAGCTAAATGTTGTGTTAGTGTCAGTTGTTAATTTTTGGCTAACTTAAAACACTATTTTGTAGTGCAATGGAGTTGCTAAGGGGTGTGTTAGTGTCAATCATTAGTGTCAGTTATTAACTTGTGTGTTAACTATGGTGATGTTTCCAACCAGCCGAGAAAGAGAGAGAGAGAGAGAGAGAGAGAGAGAGAGAGAGAAAACCTGCGAACTTGTGTGTTAACAGTGTCGTAGGTCGTCTAGTAGGATGTTTGGCTAGACGTCCGGACCCTTGCTAGTCGTTTTGAGAGAGAGACGGAGCTGGGAAACATGGTCATTTAAGAAAGAGACATTGGGAAACATGGTCATTTGAGAGAGAGACGGAGCAGGAAAGTTGAGAGATAGAGTCGGTTTAAGAGAGAGACACTGGGAAGCATGGTCGTAAATACCTCTGAATGCATTTGAGGGAGAGACACTAGGAAGCATGGTCAACTGAGAAGAAGAGCTGTAGGATTTATACATATGTTTATTTATTTTATTTATTATTTATATATATACACACACTTAACATACACCTTAACATATCCATTCCACCATCACTTACTCTGTAAAATTAACAAACTCTTAACACACCTTAACACACATTTTTTGGCCCGACTTTTATCACTTTTTGTCATATAACACGCTCTTTAATAAAAAATTTTAACCATCTCATTGTGGATGCTCTCATTAGTCAATGAAAACTTACAACCGAATGATAAAAGTAAGAAAAAATATCTTTCCAAGTTTCTTAATTTTATGTGTATTATAGTCTTTTCCTAGATATTATCACTCTTATTAAAAAATACTAAAAATATAAGTGGCTGGGTGTCACGACCCAAACCTGCCTCTAAAGGTTTGGCATCATAATCGGCCAGTAATCCATGATTACCACAGGCTTTCCTGTGCAAAACATAATAATCGGGGCTCGCGGAAGCGAAGACAGAATACAATAAGTCCAAAGAGCTGTACATTTATATGAATAACTAGTTACATGCCAAAAATGTTAATTTACCCACTAGCTTTACATAACATATAACAAAAGATCATACATAAAACATAGGCACATGCCACAGGTGTACAACAAAACAAAACTCACTAACGGCCTTCCAGGCCTAGCCCCAACTCGGAGGCACACAAAACACCAGGTAAGCTTCAAAACGGCGGCTCGGTCAAGACTTCGCCTAGGCTTGACTCCCAGAACGCTCACCTATAAATACATATATACAAACAGTGAGCTAAAACCCAGTGAATAACGTTAAAGTAAAAGGGTAGTGAACGAATTCCATATAACATATATCCGTAAATCAAATTATTCATAATCATTCATATCAGAACATATCATAATGGTACATCTCACGGAATATAACACTTAACATCTTCCGACTAGAGTAATCGGTTCTGGATACCGATTAAACACATATCACCACAATGAAGTGGCTAACAAGATCTCGTATCATATATTTGTCATGGACCCGCATTTTCATACCGTCCCCCATGACTTGGGACTATCCATAGATGCCATACTAGATTCGCAAACAGGATATTCGTTCACAGAATCAAAATCACATTTCAAAAACATAACTTAACGTATCACGTTTGAAATATAGTTCATATTAACATAACTTTATAGAAATGTTACTCATAGTGGGTTTCCAAAACCGGTTGCACAGTCTTCAAGGTTTGACCTACAAATACAAACATTATAGTATGATTCTTAACACATAGAGTAAACACATACTTGTAATCTCTTAATGGTGCTTCCATCTCATAACCTTGTTATCATAACTTAATTAAGACTTAAGGATGCTTGAAATGTAATGAGGATGCCAAAACATGCATTGGAACACTTTGTGAAATTTCAGAAAAATAGGTCCCCGCTCGAGCGTGTGTTCCCCCGCTCAAACGGACTGTAAACTGTGACAAAGATATTGGATGCACGAAATCCCCGCTCGAATGGCAAAACCCCCGCTCAAGCGGCCTTCAAAAAAATCTGGATGGAAACCAGTCTCATTTTCTGTTAAACCGTGGGTCTCCATTTTTGCAAAAATCAACTTCCAAATCAGAAAACTTAAGACCCAAACACTTGAAAACACTTTAAATTAAGCTTCAAAACTTCCAAACAAAACCCAAATGCATCATAAAACCTTGAATTGAGGTGGAAAACCATAAACATGCACATACAAGCTTCATTCTCAAAACCATGGAGTTTTTCCTTTCAAAATGGAAATCATGCAAGGAAAATATGATTCTAAACATAAGTTACATAGTATGATGCCATGTATGCTCAAAAATGCAACCTAGATTAAAAACACAACACAATACCTTCAATTATCCATAATTTCCCTTCATTCCCTTTACATACCATGAGCATATGAAGAAATCAACCTTAATCAAGAACTTAGAAGAGAAATTCTTACCTTGAGTTCTTAATTGGAGAAGTTTAGCTTATTTTCCCCTTTCTAACTTCTTCTTCCTCCTTTGTTCACCCTTCTCACGAATTCTCTCTCTTCCCTCTCCCAGATATTTTCTTTCCTTTTGTTTTGAGTCAACAATGGTCAACATCCTTATCTATATATCATATATAATAATTGTGTCAAATATATGAGCCAAACGGGGTTTAGCGAATCAGACGAAATTCAGTTCTCAATTAAACGTCCCAAATGGTTCCAAAAATTTCCGGTATCACATGGGCGTGTTCAATTTCATTTTCTGAACCCATTATGGTTGTCAATTTCAGTCCCGAAATTGTAATTCCAACAGATATTTTTCCAATTCAAACAGATGTTCTTCAATTAATTCATATAAACACATAATAAATTACGGAGAAGTATGACATACGTTTTGGGGTCATTACACTAGGATTACTGCTAAAATTGCAAATAAACAAAACCATTCGTGAATAGGCTTAAAATGCACTTAATAAAGGTTCATTCGAACTCAATTCATTAAAATTTCATTGCGTTCGAGCTCAAATTTGAACTCGTTAAAATCTTTATAAATAAGTCCAAACATATTAAAACTCGCCTCATTAGTTCAACTCATTAACTGGCTTGTTTAACAGTTATTTAAATAATAAAATAAATATATTATTTATATATTAAATAATATAAAAATATGTATAAAAAATAAGATAAATATGTTATTTATATATTTAAATAATTAAATGTAAATAATAGTGAAATTTATTTATATGTAAATAATAGCTAACTATAGATAATACATTTATATAATAGTAGTGATAAATATATTATTATTTTGGTAAGATATTGACTTTTTTTTAATATTTATATATATATATATATATTATATAATTGAATAATCAAAGTTTCAATTGTAACTTTAATCTCATATGCAAATAAGAATTTATAATTTATTTGGCTCAACAAGGCTCGTGAATAGGCTCAAACTCGAGTCAAGCCTAAGCCAACTCAGCTTGAGTTCGAGCTCGATTCTTTAATTTTTTATTGGGCTCGGGTTCGAGTTCGCGTTTGAGTTCAAGTTTGTTAAAATCTTAATAAAGAAGCCCAAACATACTAAAACTCCACTCAACTCAACTCGTTTCCAACATAGTTACTGATGTGCACTTGACACAACAATAACTGTTGTGCCTCGATGTGAGGCTCATTAGGAGTCTATTTTTATGATTTGAACCGTTGATTTTGTAAAGTTTGTTGAATATTTCATGCATACCAAAAATTATATTAATCAGATATCGATAGTCAAGTGATTTGATTGCATATTTTTTATATTATTTCTCAAAAGAAAAATAAATTGTTTTTTTTTTTTATGACAAATGTAAATCGATCACTTGGTTACCGATATCTGATCTGTTAGGAGTCACTATTGACTCTTCTAAAAATATCTAGGCCATTAACTACATGTGTTGAATAATCTAAAAGATTTTAGAAAGATCTAGAGAAATTCAAAAGATTCTAGAACATCGTAGAAGGTGTTGGAAATGGTTATAAAATTCTGGGTAAAACCAGAATTTTTTCCTAAGTTTGGTCTAATTTTTAGGTGGGCCCCGTGCATCGATTTACACGGGTCAAAGTGATAACGCGTTCTATGCCGCGTTGTGATTCACGTGGTATATTTGGTTGCTCAAAACCATTACCGAGTGAATGGGAAATTGAAGCCAAAGTATGCTACATGGAAATAGAGTTTTGGTGGAAATTCCTTAAAGGTTGAATAAGGCTTGTCCCACATTGATTTGGTGGGAAGTTTTGAAAGGGTTTATAAGGCATGGGTTTGGTACTTGGGGTGTGCCCCAAGGGGTACCCAAGTGTTTTAGAGGGAGAGGTTATGGATAAAATGGGCTAGACCCATTGGACTCAAAAATCACCACACGCGCGCGCGCCGCCGCCGTCCGTCCGGTCGGGCGGGCTGGGCTTGGGCCAAAAACATTTGAATTTAATTCAAATAAAGATTTTTTGTTCATCCAAACAGGGCCCTTCCCAGAATTAAATTGGTTTGGATTTAATGTTCATCCAAACAGAGCCCTTCCCGTTTTTTATCTGTTTGAATGGTTAACCCAACAGATTCAAATCTGTTTGAATTTAAACCCAACAGGTTTCATACCTGTTCAATTCAAAATCAAGAGCCACCTATATATCTATAAATAGACCAGCCTCCCATTTGGATTTTCACTCCAATTTTCGTACTCCATCCTCTCTATAATTCTCTCTGCATTTTGCTGCATTTTTATTCTGAAAGAAAGAGTGTAAACACTTAGTGTGTTCGTAAGGCAAACAATTTGTAGTGCTGCTATTGTTTGTAGAAGATCATTTCATCTTGGGAGATAGACGTCCAACTTCTGAAAGCACCGTGGAGAGGACGAATCTGTCTTAAGGACACAGTGTTAAATACTGGACTTGATCAGAAAAGTTATTCAAAGAAATTAACCAAGTAAGTTGTTTAATTTAATTCTGTTTTTAATTTGTTTATTTAATCAGATTTTAATTTTGTTTTTGTAACAAAATAAAATCTGTTATTTATTTATTTATTTTTATTTCGAGTTTGATTTTTGTAATCAAGCATATTCTCTCATTTTCTTTATTTCTTTAATTCTAATTGTTGTTTTGTACACAATAGAATTAATATCTTTTAAATACAGTGAAGATTGCCTAACAATCTTAAGACAGAATCCTTTTTTGGTATCTTCATTTTATTTAATTTTCTGTTTTTCAAAGTAATATTCTGGTTGGAAAAACAAATAGTGATTTATGCTATTTGACAGATAGTAGTAATATACTGTCTCTTTTCTTTGACAACTAGTAGTACGATACTGGTGTCATTAACAATTTCAGAATATTATTTGATATTACAAAAAATTATTTTGGTATTTTATTTTTCCTGTTTTAGTAACAAGGAAAATAAAATTATTTTGTGTTATATTTTATTTTCTGGTTTTAGTAACTAGAAAATTAATTTGTGTTTTAATTTTTTCTGATTTTTGTAATCAGAGATTATGGCTACTACAACTGAAACTGCATCTGGCAGTGGTATTCCTGTTGTTACACCAACATCGGTCCCTATTCAGAACCATGTTCATGTACCAATCAATCATGGGAAAAAACGGAAAAATTTAACTTGATCGAGTTTAAGAGATGGTAGCGAAGATCTTTGTTCTATCTTACAACTCTTAATTTGGCCCGGTTTCTCCATGAAGAGGCTCCAGCACTTAAAGAGGGTGAAAGTGATCGGCAAGTTGTTGCTGCTGTAGATGCTTGGAAACATTCAGATTTCCTGTGTAGAAACTACATCCTCAATGGCCTTGACAATATGCTGTATAATGTATACAGTCCTCTGAAGTCAGCAAAAGAATTGTGGGATTCTTTGGAGAAGAAATACAAGACAGAGGATGCCGGCACAAAGAAATTTGTCGTCGGTAAATTTCTGGATTTTGTAATGGTCGACTCCCAAACGGTAATATCTCAAGTTCAAAATTTTCAGATAATTTTGCATGATATTCATTCAGAAGGTATGTCTCTTAGCGAATCTTTCCAAGTCATTTGCCTTGGTGGAAAAGTTACCACGGCTTGGAAAGATTTCAAAAATTATTTAAAACATAAACATAAAGAGATGACCATGGATGAACTTATAGTAAGACCGAGAATTGAAGAAGATAACCGAAAAGTTTGAAAAGAGGAATGGGAAAAATTCTATTGAGTCTAAGGCTAATGTGGTTGAACAAGTTCAAAACCACATAACAAAAAGAGGAAGTTTGGAGATGGTCCTAAACAAGGCAACAACAATGGCAACAAGAAGTTCAAAGGAAAATGCTATAATCGTGGCAAGATCGACATCGAGCTTCGATTGCCGCCCAAAGAAGGATCATGGAAGTACAAGCAAGAAGACCACCAATCAAGCCAATGTGAATTGGATTACATCTCGACGGAGTGAATGACATCAACCTCTCTGCTTGTGGTGTGCGAGGCTAACTTGGTTGGAAATCCCAAAGAATGGTGGGTTGACACTGGTGCAACTCATCACATATGTGCGGACAAAAAGATGTTCACTACCTACAATGAGGCTGCAAATGGTGAACAACTTTTTATGGGAAATTCTTCTACTTCTCGTGGGTGGACAAGGAAAAGTGATCTTGAAGATGACATCGGAAAAGAACGACCCTCAACAACGCATCGCATGTACGACATCCTAAGAATTTAGTTTCTGGTTCTTTGTTAAGTAAAAATGGTTTTAGGCTTATTTTTTAGTCTGATAAGTTTGTATTAACAAAGAGTGGTATGTATGTTGGTAAGGGATACATGAGTGATGGTCTCTTTAAACTTAATGTAATGACAATTGTACCAAAAGTTGCTATAAATGAGAATAACACATCTTTTGCTTATATTCTTGAGTCGAATTTATGGCATGGTAGATTAGGTCATGTAAATTATGATGCTTTATGAGATTAATTGGTTTGGATTATATACCAAAGTTTGAAATTAATCCTAATCATAAATGTGAAGTTTGTGTAGAAGCAAAACTAACTAAGACTCCATTTAAATCAGTTGAAAGGAAAACTGAACCTCTAGAATTAATTCATACTGATGTATGTGATCTAAAATTTATTCAAACTAGAGGAGGTAAAAAGTATTTCATAACATTTATCGATGATTGCACAAGATATTGTTATGTTTATTTACTTAGAAGTAAAGATGAAGCCTTAGAAATGTTTAAACTCTACAAAACAGAAGTTGAAAATCAACTTGGTAAAACCATTAAAATGGTTAGAAGTGATAGGGGTGGTGAATATGATGCACCATTAAATGAATTTTGCACAACATGGCATTATTCACCAAACTACAGTTCTTATTCTCCACACAAAAATGGAATTCTTTGAAAGGAAGAATAGAACTCTAAAAGAAATGATGAATGCCATGTTACTAAGTTCAGGCTTACCACAGAACTTGTGGGGGGAAGCAATATTGTCAGCTAATTATGTTCTTAATAGAATACCCCACAAGAAAACTAAAAGCATTCCTTATGAATTGTGGAAAGGTCGACCACCTGCCTACAAATACTTGAAAGTGTGGGGGTGTTTGGCAAAAGTTGAAGTTCCTATTCCTAAAAAGACTAAGATTGGACCAAAAACAGTAGATTGTGTGTTTATTGGTTATGCTCAGAATAGTAGTGCATATCGGTTTCTGACTTATAAATCAGAAATACCTGATATAAATGTGAACACTATTATAGAGTCAAGGAATGCTGTGTTTTTTGAACATGTCTTTCCTTATAAGAAAGGACAGGAATTAAGTTCACAGAAAAGAACTTATGATTGTACACAAAGTCAAGACTAATGACAATCAAAAACAAGAGACTAGTAATGGTCTCAACCAACAGGATTTAACTGATGATGAACCAAGAAGAAGTAAGAGAGCGAGAACATCAAAATCCTTTGGTCCAGATTTTCTGACATACCTGTTAGAAAATGAACCTCAAAGCTTTAAAAGAATGACAGGTCCTGAAGCACCTTTGTGGAAAGAGGCTGTTAATAATGAAATTGAATCCATTATGCAAAATCATACTTGGGAATTGGTGGATCTTCCACCAGGTTCTAAACCTCTTGGATATAAATGGATATTCAAAAGAAAAATGAAAGCAGATGGTTCAATAGACAAGTATAAAGCAAGACTTGTAGTTAAAGGTTACAGACAAAAGGAAGGTCTGGATTATTTTGACACATATTCCCCTGTGACAAGAATAACATCCATTCGCATGCTTATTTCTATAGCAGCATTGTTTAATTTAGAAATACATCAAATGGATGTTAAGACAGCTTTCTTAAACGGTGATCTAAATGAAGAGATCTATATGGAGCAACCCGAAGGGTTTGTAGTATCAGGGCAAGAAAAGAAAGTTTGTCGACTTGTAAAATCCCTTTATGGATTAAAACAAGCACCTAAGCAATGGCATGAAAAATTTGATCATGCAATGCTTACTAATGGGTTTAAGATAAACGAATGTAACAAATGCGTCTATGTTAAAAGCACTGACCAAGGATATATCATAGTTTGTCTTTATGTGGATGACATGCTCATCATTGGAAGCAGTCAAAACATGATCAAATCAACTAAGCAAATGCTTAACAAAAGATTTGATATGAAAGATATGGGGGTCGCAGATGTTATATTAGGAATGAAAATAACTAAAACATCTGACGGATATGCATTATCTTAATCTCATTATATTGAGAAAATTCTTGATAAATTTATCAAGAATGATTTGAATTTAGCTCGAACACCTGTAGACATCAGTCTTTATTTATCGAAAAATAAAGGTGATGCAGTGTCCCAGTTAAAATACTCCCAAATCATTGGAAGCCTAATGTACCTAATGAATTGTACTCGTCCTGATATAGCTTATGCTATCAGTAAATTGAGTAGGTACACTAGTAAACCCGGAGAAGACCATTGGAAAGCGATCATTCGGGTTCTTAGATATCTAAGATTTACTCGTGATCATGGTTTGAACTTTACTCGATATCCAGCAGTACTCGAAGGTTATTGTGATGCCAATTGGATATCGGATACTAAAGATTCAAAATCCACTAGTGGATATGTCTTTACTCTAGGAGGCGCTGCTGTTTCTTGGAAGTCCACAAAACAAACTTGCATCGCCCGATCCACAATGGAATCCGAGTTCATTGCTTTAGACAAAGCAGGTGAACAAGCAGAATGGCTTCGTCACTTCTTAGAAGACATTCCAATGTGGCCAAAACCTATGCCAGCTATTGGCATTCATTATGATAGTCAATCTGCAATAGGCAGGGCACAGAATCATATGTATAACGGTAAGTCATGACATATTCGTCGTCGACATAATACCGTTAGGCAGTTGTTGTCAAACGAAATAATCTCAATAGATTATATAAAATCTAAAGAGAATATTGCGGATCCGTTAACAAAAGGTTTGACAAAAGAGCTAGTGTATAGTTCATCGAAGGGAATGGGATTAAAGCCTATTACATAAGAGTCGTCATAATGGTAACCCTACTTATATGACTGGAGATCCCAAGAACTAAGTTCAAAGGGACAACTAAGTTATGTATGGCTCGCCAGAAATCACCTAGGGATTTAAATTCCCTACCCATTCCTATGGTGAGAGTGATATCTGCAACATATGTTGTCTGCAGGGGTATAAGGATAAGCTTTGCTTTTAATGATTACTTATATCTTGATTAAGGCATACAATCAAGATGAGTATAAGGAGATACTTAAAATAAGAATCACCTATATGAGTGTTGAACTGGGGCCGGTTCTATGAGAATGAAAGTGGCTATCTAGAAACACTCATGAAAACCAGGAGCGTTCAAGGCCAAAATGAACACAACAGTGAGAACCAAGATGTGTTAGAAGATATTTTGTGTGAAATCTATTGTCTTGGCTTACACAAACGGCTGAACAATTCAAGGCATCGCGTCCATTGGTTAGCCAGTAAGTCCGATAGGTTATCACTAGGGAAGGTTCAAGGCCGAAAACTACCTATCCTGATGCAAGATATTTTCGACTTATACTCTTTCGTTAAGTCTGCATATTGTTGCATTTCCGTTGTCATCAAATTCCATTCATGTGGGGGATTGTTGGAAATGGTTATAAAATTTTGGATAAAACCAGAATTTTTTCCTAAGTTTGGTCTAATTTTTAGGTGGGCCCCGTGCATCGATTTACACGGGTCAAAGTGATAACGCATTCTATGCCGCGTTGTGATTCACGTGGTATATTTGGTTGCTCAAAACCATTATCGAGTGAATGGGAAATTGAAGCCAAAGTATGCTCCATGGAAATGGAGTTTTTGTGGAAATTCCTTAAAGGTTGAATAAGGCTTGTCCCACATTGATTTGGTGGGAGGTTTTGAAAGGGTTTACAAGGCATGGGTTTGGTACTTGGGGTGTGCCCAAAGGGGTACCCAAGTGTTTTAGAGGGAGAGGTTATGGATAAAATGGGCTAGACCCATTGGACTCAAAAATCACCACACACGCTTGCTGCTGCTGCTGCCGCCACCGTCGATCGGTCGGCCAACTGGCACAGGCAAGTGCGTGGTGTGAGGTTGAAGGCTTGTTTGGCCCAATACTAATCTTTTTGGGCCAAAAACATTTGAATTTAATTCAAATAAACTGATTTGGATTTTTTGTTCATCCAAACAGGGCCCTTCCCGTTTTCAAACAGAATTAAACTGGTCCGGTTTTTCCTGTTCATCCAAACAGGGCCCTTCCCGGAATTAAATTGGTTTGGATTTAATGTTCATCCAAACAGAGCCCTTCCCGTTTTTTATCTGTTTGAATGGTTAACCCAACAGATTCAAATCTGTTTGAATTTAAACCCAACAGGTTTCATACCTGTTCAATTCAAAATCAAGAGCCACCTATATATCTATAAATAGACCAGCCTCTCATTTGGATTTTCACTCCAATTTTCGTACTCCATCCTCTCTATAATTCTCTTTGCATTTTGCTGCATTTTTATTCTGAAAGAAAGAGTGTAAACACTTAGTGTGTTCGTAAGGCAAACAATTTGTAGTGCTGCTATTGTTTGTAGAAGATCATTTCATCCTGGGAGATAGACGTCCAACTTCTGAAAGCACCGTGGAGAGGATTTAATCTGTTTTAAGGACACGTGTTAAACACTTGGACTTGATCGAAAAGTTATTCAAAGAAATTAACCAAGTAAGTTGTTTAATTTAATTCTGTTTTTAATTTGTTTATTTAATCAGATTTTAATTTTGTTTTTGTAACAAAATAAAATCTGTTATTTATTTATTTATTTTTATTTCGAGTTTGATTTTTGTAATCAAGTATATTCTCTCCTTTTCTTTATTTCTTTAATTCTAATTGTTGTTTTGTACACAATAGAATTAATATCTTTTAAATACAGTGAAGATTGCCTAACAGAAGGTTCTAAAACATTAAAGAAGCTTGTAGAAATCTAGAAGGTTCTAAAAAGTTTTAAATATTTTAGAGAAATATAGAAAGTACTATTATATACTATAATAGTTTAGATAGTTCTAGAATATAGGAAAAGTACGAGTATATGCTAAAATATTTTATAAGCTTAATGATAGCCTTTGGATTAAAATGATCATAGCTATTCATTGAGGAAGTGGATGACTATATAAAGAAAAGTGATCTCATTTGGAAGGTACAACAACAACAAATGAGTCAAGTACTCAATTGTGAGTGATTCCGGAGTGAGAAGTCTTAGAGAGCTTTCTTTGTATACTTAATAAAAATTCACTTTTGTATAGTCGTTGTGTTCTAACTCAACATGATCAATAGGATTTATCAATATGGTTTTTGACATGCATGAAGTATTCAATGAGTCCTACAAAATAAACAATTCAAAATATAAAAATAAATCCTGTAATTAACCTCATATTGAGGCACCACAATTACTGCTATGCCAAGAGCTCAACAGTAATCCGTCTTTCGACTAAATATGATTGGTACATGTGTTTTTAATGTTGCTCCTCTTAAGGGGGATTCTATTTAAATCCAAAATATGTCTCAGTACACCCAATTTAAATTTATAAATTTAAATTCTTATTATATCCTAATATGAATTTACTAATAAGAACAATACATATTAAACCTTAAAATAAATTATTTTTTTCTCATGGTACACCCTAATTAGTTATTCTTATTCAAATCTTTGTATCTTCTTTTCCAAAAGATCAAAGTTATTTCTTCATCTTCTTCTTCTTCTTCTTCTTCTTCTTCATCTTCTTCATCCTCCTTCCAAAACTCCAATTCACTCTACCAAAACTCACCATCATCATCAACATCATTATTTTTTATTATTTTGAAGCCATGAACCCTGAACTCTTGTTTTCAATTATAATAGAGACCCACACAAATACATGACCCCCACAACCCCTACTCTCATCCCAACCACTCATAATGTGGGGCCTACACATACATGAGTGGACTCCACACACATATCAAGGACCAAGATTAAATTGGGGGTTATGGAACCCCCAAAAAAGGAGTCCCAAACATATCTCCTATCATAATTGAATCAAATAATACAAATAAATACACTATTTTAGCGTTCTTTCACAAATATTAGTTTAAAATATATATATATATATATCAATTTAAAATAAATTAAAAGTAAGCTGCTACAAGTATGAAAACAAGAATTAGTAATTTAAAAACTTCTCCACCCCACCACCATGCATGTTTACATGAGGTTTTTATACAGCAAAAATGTCTAATATAAGTTGTTAGACAAAAATGTGAAAAAGCAGAGAGAAGGGGAAGCAACGGAATGCAGAGGTAACAAGTAGGAGGGAAAACCAGGGAGAAGGGGAAGCACTGAAGCATTAACAAATAAGTATGAAAGAAAACGAAGACCCTGAAGAATAAAAAGAAGAACAAGATCAAATAGTATATTATTTAAGAATTACTATTTTTTGTAAAAGTTTTTTTTTTTTGTATTGAAAAGTTTTATAATGCTTATGTAAAATTTTGATTTTTTCTGTGTTTATAAGTTTTTTTTTTTTCTATTTCTATATTTGAGAATTATTTTTTGTATTGAAAAGTTTTTAAAATATTTTAATTTTTTTAGTTTGTTTATTATTTATTATTTAAGTTTACCTTAAGGGTAATTTTAAAAAAATAATAAGATATAATGAAAGAGAAATAAAATTTTAAATAATTAAATAAGATATACTTAAAAATTAGGAATACTTTATGTTTTTTTTTTTGTTTTTTTTGTTTTTTTTTTGGTGTAAATAGAATCTCCCTCCTCTTAATTAACCAGATGGATTGGCCCGCCCTACAAGGAAAGGAATATTTTTGTGGGCCCTTAAGCAACCGACCTCACGAATTTACTTGTCTTACTTATCTAATTTCATATTTAGATTAATTCAAGATTATGAGTCTAAATTGAATTGATAAAATTATATTAATTTTGTAATTTATTCAATTACTCTGAACGTTTTTTTAGTTTTTCATATTGTATCCCAACTTTTTTTATGATTTAATAGTCTCTCATATATTTATATTTGTGTAAACTATTAATTTTTTTTAGTTAAATATAAAATAATATATTTTACTAAATTATTAATCTAATGTTAAAATCATGTCCCTCTTAACAAACGTAACTATCAATAATATTTATTTTTTTATTTTTTTATTAATTTTTTGGTTCTAATGGAAGAATGAGTCCATCTTGAGGAGTGGAGAGGTAATAAGAAAGGGTCAAAAAAGCCAAAGCTGAAAAAAGGAAAGAAAAAAGGAGAAGCTAGTTGGAGGATGACACGGAAGTCCACTGTCAAGTCACGGTAGTGGTGATCCAACGTAAATAATCGGGTTTTATTATTATTATTATTTATGGATAGAATGAAAAAATTATTAAACACTTTTTGAGTATTATGTGTCAATATGAATATGTTATTGTATGATAATTTAATTAAAGTCTTTTTAATTTTTTTTTTATATTTAGGATAAATTATGCTCATTTTTTATTAAAATTTGAAAAAAAAAATAATTAATTTTATACTTTTGACATAATTGATAAAAAAAAAAAAGGCACTAAAATATCTATTAAAAATTCTACCTTATCAAAATTTTCTAATAGTAACAAAATGTTAAAAAATATATATATTTATCAAATGCATAAATTTTTGAAAAATTTATTCATAAATTTCATATGGAGAAATGTTGAGTCCTTTTTATTTTGAAAAGTTATATTTATTTGATTTAGTACCATTTGAGTTTAAGTGAATGCCCTTTTATGATTCGTTTTTCTCATTTTCTAATTTATTTTTTGGATAGAAATAGAAAAGTGAGGTGTGAAAGATTCTTTTTGGAGGGATTGGTGGCTAAAGTGTTGGTTGTCAAGTGTGAAAATCTACATTTCTGTTAGTGTGATTTTCTAGTTTTACATTAGAGTATTACGTTTGAAAAAAAACACAAAGAGTTTTTGTATATTATATCGATTGAAGTTTTACGTTTGGAAAAAAAATACAAAGGAGTTTTTTTTTAAATATTACGTTGTTCTGTTTGATAAAAGTACACTAGGAAATTTTTTAATGTGTCACATTGGAGTGTTATATTTAGAAAAAACACACTAAGAAATTTTTATGTATTATATTGATTGAATTGTTACGCTTTGTAAAAGTACACCAAAGAGTTCTTGGAATGCTACTATTGGAACAATCTTCTGTGTAAATAAAATAAACTGATCAAACAAAATAAAATAAAACTTACAGAAATTATTTTCTTGAACCAAGCAAAAATTAAAAAATCAAGTCGAGTGTGTGACACTCTTTCCTTAAGACAGATTCGCCCCGCTATAGTGTTTACGGTTGAGTGGCGTCTATCTCCCAGGATACAATGATCTTTAATCAGTTTGTAGTAGCACTCCAAAACAAATTGTTCGGCGAACCAAACCTGTGATCTAACTCTCTGAATATTTATTCTAAAACTAGAATGAAGAATAATACAAAAGTAAGAATATCTGGACAGCAATAAGACCAAATTTAGACTGATTTTCGGATGAAAAATTAGATTACCAAGACTCAATATTCGGGCGTCTCGAATGCTGGATTTATGGCTGTATATATAGGAAAAAATCTCTACCCCGAACAGGTTTCAAAAAGTGAATAAACAGATGCAACTGTTGATTCAAACAATTCTGACCGTTGGTGCAAGAACACTAATAATCAAACAATGAAAAGTAAACCGTAGGTGGACCAAGTCAAACCTGTTGCCACTTTATTTATTCAAACTATTGAAATATATATATATATATATTAAACTATTTGAATATATATATTAAACTATTCGAATAGTTTAATAAATAAAGGAAGAGGTACAAATTTTAGGAAACCAATTAGGAACTTAAAATTTGAAATTAGAATTTAATTAAATTTTCACAATTACAAATTTTAGGAAATCATTCAGGAACTCAAAATTTGAATTTAAAATTAAATTAAATTCCCACAATAATTTTTATTGAAAAAATTCAAATGAATTTTATCTAAAAAATTAATGTTAGACCCGAAAACGACATCAATTTTCCATTCACTTATAAATGGTTTTGACGTTCCGTCTTCACCGTGTGACTTGCCACGCGGCAAGGAACACTTCGCCTCTTTGGACCCACCCCATAAGATGTTTGGGGCCGACTCAAAATTGGCTAAAAAATATGCCTATATTAAACTATTTTTCCAACAGTTACGTTGTTACGTTTAAGAAAAATATACTAAAGAGTTTTTTAGTGTATTACATTGAAGTGTTACATTTAGAAAAAAGTACACTAACGAGTTTTTTTTGAAGTATTACGTTTAGTAATTTTAACATTATGAGAAAACTTACATTTGTCACTCAACACTTAACGCACGCGTGTTTATATTTAGTCATTTATGTAATTCATACTAAAATGTAATATTTGGGTCTATAAAAAAATAAAAAATAAAAACAAATAATTTATAGGATCACTATTTAAAATTTATTGATGTTTCACCTGAGTTTTTTTAATAACAACTTTTACCTCAAAAAGTCAAAAATAAAATTTAAAAAATAATTGCCAAACTCAACCCAAGTGGAATGAGGATATTGGCTTTGTGGTTGTGAGCACCACTTTTATAGTGTGAAATTTCATATCCAACTCTTATTGAGAGGAATTTAAAAATTTTGTTATATTTGTTTTTCTCTCACTATAGGATTTGGATATAACTGTTTATTACTTTCTTAAGCTAGTGGTAGTTGTTTAGGCCTTCTAATTACTATTAGATTTTAGTTATCTAATTTGAAATAATATTCTTATATTTGTAATTAATTAATTTAAATTAAAAAAAAAACTCAACTTACAATTTTTTGAGAATATTACAAAAAAAAATCTCAGCGTTTGACCCTTATAACAAAATAAATATTGAATTTTTAATTTTATCAATTTAAAACTTAAACTATTTGTCTATTGGCCTGTTAGATAAGGCTTATTTCTAACTTATTTCAGCTTTTAGCTTAATTTAAGTTATTTTGATATGTTTGGTTCAACTTAACAATACAGCTTATAACTTTTTGTAAGTCAAAAATTAATTTATTCTTTGAGTGGGGGAGAAAAAACCTAATTTATAAGTTAAAAATCAGCTTATATTTACAATTATAAACTATAAGCTATTAAGTTATAAGTTATAATCACTTTCCCATAACTTTACCAAACGAGGCCATTCTCGTTGAGTAAAAATAACATAAAAATAGTATTTTAATCATTAAATTTAATTGAAAATGTATTTTAGACCTTTTATATACAATTATATTGAGTTAAATGACTAAAATAATTTTTTTCGTCATTTTTATTTAATGAAAATATATAAATAATTTAAATTAGAAATAAATTGAAATATTAGAATTTAAATTGATAAAATTTAAAATTTATTATGTTAGAGCATCTCCAATAATTTTCATCAAATTTAAATTTGATGAAAAGACCCTCATTTTGGCGCTCCAACCATTTCATCATATTCATATCAAATAGAGAGAAAACCAAAATTTTTATCAAATAAAGGGAGTCTTTCATCTTTCATCAAATTTAAATTGTTACCGTTGAGTAGGGTGAGCAGCAGATATACCGATTCACCAAAATTGACCGAACTAAACCGATCCGCCACATTTTGGACGAATGTGTTATGACGAGCAGACGGTTGCGAATTAATTTTTTCCAATCCGTCAATATGGCAGACGGATGGTGGATTTGAGATTCCTTTGGCAGCAACCGAACTGCCAAACCGCGAACACTCTTAGTAATTTATAAGACTTTGTGTTTTCAGTTTGTTTAAATATTCTGTTTGTGTTTTCAATTAAAAAAGAGTTTAAATATTCTGTTGAAAAAAAGTTTTCAAATTGAATATCTTTTTTGAATTAAAAAAAATAAACGTATTATTTATCTTTATTTTTTGGTTTTTAAATCTATCTCTAAAAATAATAAATAGAAAATATGATATATGCTGGTTGGTTTTGTTTTCAAAAATAGATATAGATGTAACAATACAGAGACATACAATCTCTACTACTACTACTCTGTTCATGGTTTTGGTGGTTTGAATTGTTTTTATATTTTAAGAACCACAGATTGTAATACTTTATGTGGATGAGGCATGCTGTGATTGTAGTATGTGGATGAGGCATGCAGTGATTGTGATACTCTAAAGTTTCAAACTTTCTTGCTTTGGATGAGGCATGCAGTGATTGTAACATTTTTTTAAGTCATTGACTGTAATATTTTCTTCTTCTTTTTTGAGGAAGTGCACAAATTGAATTATGTTGAAAATTAATAAAATTTTAAATTGCCAAACTGATTCGCATCCATCCGCCAAACCACCAATCCGTTCAATCCACATCCGTCGGATTGGCAAATGGATACAGATTGATTTTCTCCAATTCACCAATCTAGCGGACGGATGGCGGATTGGAGGTTCCGTGACCACAACCGACCCGCGCCCACCCCTACTGTTGAGTCTGACATCCGTTCGGATGTCCACCCAAGAGCAACTTTGATAGTTTTTTTTATTCATGTCCAGACAACCTCCATGACATCCGTCCGTCCTCTTGGACAATTGGAGGTGTGAAAAAATCTAATGAAAATTCTAATTTTAACATTGGAGTGAAAGGTATCAAAATCAAAATTTTCATCAAATTTTTACTTAAATTTGATAAAAAAATTTATTCAATGTTATCGTCTTATAAGAGCCAAATTTTTCATTTTTTAATAATTTTTTCTTAGAATATCTCTAACGTTTACTCTTCTTCTTTTTTTTTTTTATCAAATTTGAATAAAGATTCATATGATATCACGCATTCCAATGGGTTAATCTCAGATTTCATCAAACCATTAAGGTTAGAGTTACAAATGTTCAAAGCTCCAAGAGCATTATATAAATCTTAATGCGTATATATAATGCATAAGTTTTGAGAATCAAACTAAATAGGTCACAAAATAGATACGGGTGTTGGGTTACAATCTGATCCAAATCCAATCTCAAACACATACATAAGTTAAGCCCAACATAGCACAGTTTAACCTGTCACGCCCCCAAAATAATACAATAAAGATAACTCATATGCGGAATAAATATGACAAACAACATACTTTCATATATCAGAATTCACTGTTTAACAACCAGTTAAATGCCATGTAGGCTTACATGTTTCCAAGTCATTGCTTGGTTACACAAATTGAGTCTCACTCATTACATCTTAAACCCTTGGCTTTACAAATAACAAACATACACACATAAGGCATAATTAAGAAGCTCTTACTTCCCAAAACTCCATCCACGCTATTGTCTTGTAGGAAGCATCTCACCTGTACTTGAAAATGGCATTCCCATATAGGGTGAGCCAACAGCCCAGTGGAAATAATCTAACACAATTTATGAGGTTTAGCAAAGGTATAAATACCACGTACATAAACAACACCGATCCTGAAACATCCACAAGACCTGCATATCCATATGCCACTAAGACCAACCTTATTCTATTCTCCTTTAATTTCATTTCCAGTTCATATATGCTACTCGATTCATGAGTTAAATTCATTATCTTTCAACAATCAAAATGACACTACAACTCAATGATTTTCCAATTATGCAAAACTCACATAAAAGCTTCAAACCTGCCATTTTACGGATATTTCGTCCAAAGGAATTGGTACCCATTTATATATAAAATTTCGGGTCTTTCACCCAGGACACTTCTGTCAACTTGCTTTAAATGGAGTCTATCTTCTTTCTCCTTCCAAACAAATATACATATGCAATGTATTTACAAACATAATCACATATGGAGTACATCCCCTTTCTCCTCCCAATAAACATACATATACAATATATCTATAACATGGTCATGTTCAATGATACCAACAATGGATTAGCATTAAATCGCCTAATTTTCATGTAATTTCTACAACAATTATAGCTATCCTTCACCGATAACCCAATATAATTATTTCTAAAGAGATATTCAATATCAAAATAAATAATTTATTCAAAACTTCAATAGGTGAGATAATACATATCCAATATCACCATTTATAATCACAATCTTCCAATTTCACGTTTTCAATGTTGATCCCAATTATTTATGCAAAATAATAATTTAATCAAAATTAGGGCAAAATCCCCTTTTCACCAAATATCAACCCAAACACCAAAATCAACTATTTTGGCACAACATGATCTTATATTCAAGTCTCATACTCGTTTACCTCATATTCATCAAAACCCCTCTTTTCATTTCACACCCAAATCCTAGAAATGTCCAAACCACAACTAAATTTCATCATCTATACACAATAGCAAATAATTAAGCTAAAAATCATATTAGAGTGTAGAAAATCCCTACCTCAAGTTTTGAAGAGAATCTGAGATAAAACTCGAAAATCTATGGTGTCGAAACTCGATCTCCACCGTACACAGTGAAGCCCTCGAGGTGATAACCAACTTTAGTGAAGAACTTAGGCCTAAATCCCAATAGATTTGGAGAAATCAAAGAGAGAAGATGACTTCTAGAGAGAGAAGCTCTAGACCTAAAAATTTGGAGAGTTTTAGAGAGAGAGGGGGCTGCAAAAAGTGATCTGAAATCCTAATTTACGGATTGATATAACAAGGTCACTCGAGCGTAAAATACACTTTCACGTAAGTAATTTCGAATGCATTTTGCATTTTGCATTTTGCATTTTTGCTTTTCGTGAAATCGCGACTTAACCCGGTTGACGGGTCAAAATCGGGATCGCTACAACCTCCCCCTCTTAAAGAATTTCATTCCTAAAATTTCAAATCAAACTATCCAAACAAAGGGGTTTCTGGCGATCAAAACCACGCTATTTCATTTTTAAATCACAATATTAACTCTCAACCAAATTTTTTGCCATTTCCACCATGGTTATCTCATCAACAACAACCGTCCACATCAACCTAAACATGAAGCAAAGAAATGACAATCCGTAACTACTTCATGCTTAACATAACATGTGGTCAACAATTTTAACACATTTCCCTCAAACACTAGGGAATATTACAAGGAAAACAACTTAAGCATATTCAAACAAATCCGGATACTTAGAGCAGACTTCCGCCTCTCATTCCTACATTGCTTTTTCAACCCCATGGTGTCTCCATAACACCTTTACCAACGGTATAGTTTTTTTCCGTAGCACTTGCTCCCGGGTATCTAATATTTGAACTGGTCATTCTTCGTAAGAGGCATCCTCATCTACCTCCAAGTCAACCCAATCAAGCACATGAGAAGGGTCGGGTTCATATTTCCTAAGTATAGCTATATGAAATATGTTGTGAACTCCTGAAAGTTGCGGCGGTAAAGCTAACTGGTATGCTACTTTCCCAATTCGCTCTAAGATCTCAAAAGGCCCGATGAACCTTGGAGATAATTTACCACTCTTACCAAATCTCATCAAACCCCGCCTTGGTGAAATTTTTAGAAACACATGGTCACCAACTTCAAAAGATAAAGGTCGTCTCCTCTTATCGGCATAACTCTTTTGTCAACTTTGGGTCGTAGCTAACCTCTTCCGAATAAGAACCACTTTCTCGGTTGTCTCTCTAACAATTTCCAGACCCAGTAATGGTACGTCACCCACTTTAGCCCAACAAACCGGTGATCTACAAGGTTGGCCATACAAGGCCTCAAATAGTGCCATCCCAATACTGGCTTGATAACTATTGTTATAAGCGAACTCAACCAATGGTAAGTGTTTCTCCCAAGGCCCCTTAAAATCAAGGACATAACTTCTAAAATCTGAATGGTACATTCCGACTATCCATCAATTTAAGGATGATAAACAGTGCTAAGAGTCAACTTAGTTCACATCGCCTCTTGA
Source organism: Camellia lanceoleosa (assembly GCA_025200525.1). Lineage (NCBI taxonomy): Eukaryota > Viridiplantae > Streptophyta > Magnoliopsida > Ericales > Theaceae > Camellia > Camellia lanceoleosa. The sequence goes on from CM045763.1 coordinate 86,505,171, forward strand.
AGGCTTTGTCATAATCGGGTAGTAAAACAAGGATCCCTATCCGACACAATAGTCACAGGGACTCCATGAAGTCGAACTATCTCTCTAATGTACAACTCTGCCAAGCGTTCAACCGAGTCGCTGGTGCACATCGGAATGAAATGGGTAGACTTAGTCAACCTATCAACAATCACCCAAATGACGTCATTCCCTTGTTGTGTTCTAGGAAGCCCAACTACAAAATCCATGGTAACACGCTCTCATTTCCACTCGGCTATAGGTAAAGGTTAAAACAAACCTGCTGGTCTCTGATGCTCGGCCTTCACTTGTTGACAAGTAAGGCACTCTGATACAAACACAGCCACATCCTTTTTCATACCTATCTACCAAAACTAGCGATTAAGATCATGATACATCTTTGTGCCTCCCAGATGCACCGCAAGGCGCGAATGATGAAACTCTCGGAGTACTTCCTCTCGGCAAGACTCCGGTACAAACAAACGGTCACGGTATCTCACACTTTGGTCAGGATACACAGTCAAACCTCTTTCTACCTTCCCATTGGAAATCTTCTTTTGGAATAACTCTACCTCAAGGTCACCCTTTTGCGCTTCCAACACTCGGTTCACAAGTGTAGGTTGTGCAACAACTGAAAACAAAGCTGCAGACTCAATAGACTCATCCAGATACAAGTCAAACTCATTAAGAGTACCCAACATTTCCCATTCTCGGATAGCGATAGAAGCTACACTACTAACTGGCTTTCTACTCAAAGCATCGGCCACAACATTGGCATTCCTAGGATGATAATGCAACTCAAAATCATAGTCCTCTATGAATTCCATCCACCTCCTCTGTCTCAAATTCAAGTCTTTCTATGTAAACAGATATTTCAGACTCTTGTGATCAGAGAACACTTCAAATTTCTCACCATACAAATAGTGCCTTCAGATCTTCAAGGCAAATATCACTGCTGCTAACTCTAAGTCATGGGTGGGATAATTTCTCTCATGTGTTTTCAACTGCCATGAGCCATAGGCTATTACTTTACCCTCTTGCATTAATACACAACCTAGACCTTCTCGTGAAGTATCGCAATAAACTGAATAACCTAAACCCCTCTCCAGTATAATCAATACTGGAGCAGTGATGAGTCTAATCTTAAACTCTTGGAACGAATTCTCACAAGTCTCACTCCATACGAATTTGATATATGTCCTCGTCAACTTAGTCAAAGATAAAGCTAGTCTAGAGAAATCTTTCACAAACCGACGGTAATACCCGGCCAACTCCAAGAAGCTACGAATCTCAAAAGCATTCTTAGGTTGTGTCCAATCTTGCACTGCCTCTATCTTGGATGAATCTACAATCACCCACTCCCTTGATACTACATGCCCAAGGAGTTTAACATCTTCCAGCCAAAAGTCACATTTCTCAAACTTAGCATACAGCTTATGGGCTCTAAGTAACTCAAATACTACTCATAAATGTTCTTCATGCTCCTCCTCAGAAGGTGAATAAATCAAAATGTCATCCACAAAGACAACCACAAAACGATCTAAGAATTCACGGAAGATCCGATTCATTAAATCCATAAACACAGCTAGAGCATTAGTTAGCCCAAAAGACATTACAAGAAACTCATAATGGCCATACCGCATATGGAATGCCGTCTTCGGGATATCCTCCTCCCTTACTTTCAACTGATGATAACCCGATCTTAGATCTATCTTAGAGAAACAACAAGACCCCTTCAACCGATCAAACAGATCATCTATACGAGGCATTGGATACTTATTCTTAATTGTAACCCTGTTCAACTTTCGATAATCAATACAAAGCCGTAATGCTCCATCTTTCTTTTTAACAAAGAGAGCTGGCGCTCCCCAATGTGAAGTACTAGGGTGAATAAAACTCTTATCTAACAATTCCTAGAGTTGAATCTTCAACTCACTCAATTCAGCAGGTGCAAATCTATATGGAGCCATAAAAACCGGTGTCGTGCAAAGCACTAAATCAATAGAGAACTCGATCTCTCGGTGAGACAGTAAACTGACAAGATTCTTAGGAAAAACATTCAAGTATTCACAAACTACCATCGACAATTCAACCCGAATTTCATCACACTTACTACTTAAAAAGCTAGCAATGAGACAACTAAGTTCACTCCGCCTATGCGGATCATATATCGGTGATAAGACTCTATTCACCCGGTCCCCCATGAAATAAAAGCAATCGCCACTCAAGGTACATACAGTAACTTTTTGATGGTAGCAATCTATAACAGCCCGGTATAACGATAATCAGTCTATATCCAATATGACATCAAAACTAAGCATGTCAATCAATACAAATGCAAAAAGTAATCGACGACCAGCAACCTCGATGTCACAACCCCGACATGCCTGTCTCAAAACAGTCTGACCACCAACAGGTGACTCTACACAAATAGGAGATGCTAACTGTGCCAACTCCAAACCCAAAACTGATGCAAACGCATACAAAATAAAAGAATGAGATGCACCCGTATCAATAAATACATTAGCAACTGAATTGCAAAACAAAAAAGTACCTCTCACTATAGAAGGATCAGGTACAAAATCTAGCCTTACAACTGTATACATACGTCCAGTAGGCCTTTGCTCAACCTGCTCACCCTTCGGAGCATAAGCCTGATACATAGATTGAGCCGAAGGGACTCCATGATTGGCCCTTGAGGCCTCAGGCCGACTATGCCGACAGGTGACTCGTGTTTGTCTCGAACAGACGCACTGTGTACCACCTAACTATGGGTAAAACCTCTTCAGTCCCCCTCACGCCAAGACGATAACAAGTGAGCGGCTGGCCTCTTCTCTGACTCTGGCTCTGAAAATGAGCCGAAGATGATGCTGCTCGTTATCATCCTCTTCTTTGAGGACAAGCTGGAGACTTGTGGCGCAACTAACCACACTTAAAGCAAGTGAAATCTCCCTGCCCACCTCTCCCAGAACCTAAACTTAGTATTGGAAAAGTGGACCTCGACTGAGTTCCCTAGGATTGCTGAGGGTAGGAACCTCTCTGTCTCTTACTGTCCCTGACTATCCTAACTCCTCCTGGAGCCCCTCATTCTTTCATCTTCTGCTTGCATAATAGTTTCAAGGTGGGCTGCAGACTGCACAAGGCGCCCATAATCTCTAATCATGGAACCGGCCACTCAAAACATGAGTCTAGTCCTCAATTTCTTCTCAAACTCTAGACAGCGACGTTCCTCAGTCGCCACTAACTCAGGTACAAACTTGGATGGACTAGTAAATGTGGCCTCAAACTTCACCACTAGTGTATTCAGCTGTTTTAACTGACAAAACTGATCCCCCAACTTCTTCCTAACAGTGGGAGGCAAAACCTTCTCTTGAAAGGCGTCAACAAATGCCTCCCAAGTCCCTCCAATGTGCGCCCGCGCATACTTCCACCACTGCCCCGCATCCCCATTTAACTGGAAAGACGCCAAGGTCACTTTCAACTGATCATCCTCGATGCCAAGCATCTCGAATGTCTTTGATAACTGTTCAAGCCACTCATCAGCCTTCAGTGGCTCCTTAGGGTCACCCAAAAACTCATCCAGATTCGATCAGAAGAACTCTCTCTTCAGAAAAGACGGCCGTGCTTCAACTACATGGGCCTGGACTTGATTCTCAGCCCTGAAAATGTCCATGGATTCCCTCAATGCTCTTGCCATCTCGCGAGCTAAGGCACTGTCACGACCCAAACCCTACTTATGGGTTTAGTATCAGAATCGCCAAGAATCCGAGATTACCAAGGCCCAGTTATGATATCTGATAAAACATAGTATGAGAACTGGCGGAAGCCAATACAGTCAATAAATAGTGTCCAATGAGCTGTGACAGTCTGTATGCAAAAAGATTTTCTTCATACATATATGCAACCAGTGACAAAACAGTATGTACATATATATAGTCATTCAAAACAGGGACTTAATCCCTACTTAACAGTACAGTAAACATTCAGTCTGTACAATCCATTCGGTTGTTACAAAGCGGTAAGACAGTGCAGGAGGGGGAATACTAAAACATCCCTAAGCCTTAGCATGATAGGCTTGGAACCTCGCAGTGAGGCACATAGGCTGGCTTGACAAAACTGGAGTAACCCTGACGCCTCTAGCTTTGATCCGGTGCCTGTACACCTACATATATATATGAGCAGTGAGCTAAAGCCCAGTGAATAACATAAAGCGTAAAGAGGTTTAGAATGAATGTCCTTACGGTGACGAAAATAGTTCAATTCAATCAGTATATCAGTAGTTCAGTACAGTAAACAGTCATATGTGGTACATCCATTAGCATAACAGTAGCAGTAGGTCTTAAAAGACCGAACAGTAATGATGGCCATCAATCAGTAAACAGTAGTGGTTCCACGAGGGAACCGACAGAGATCTCTGTAACAGTAACAGTAAACAGTAGGTGCTAAGGATGCCATAGTACAGTTCAGAAATAAAGGACATACATTCATTCAGTAATCAATATCAGTTCAGTAAACAGTTCAGTTCAGTGTTCAGAAAAATAATCATTTGAACATATCTTTACACAATTGTTACTCACAGAGTTCTGGGCTACAGTGAACTAGAGCGTCTCCTCGGAAAGCCAACCCTATACAGTTAACAGATTGAACACATACTAAGTCACACAGTTGGGAAAGACAATAACTTAATCCCTAATTGCCTTGGTATGGTTCTACATCTATATCCTCTTTAAGATGCCTTAAATATGCCCTAGGAATGCCTAGGATGGAAAGAGGATGCAAAGATGCACTTTTGAACACTTTACAAAATTTGCTGAAAACAGGGATCTCGCTCGAACGTGGCTTTCTACGCTCGAGCGGACTTGCAGACAAAGGAGCTCCGCTCGAGCATGGATTCCGCCGCCGAGCGGATCGCGGCCGCGTAAAAAATGCCGATGCTCGATTTACGCCGATGCTCGCCGATGCCCGCGAAGCGTAAGACAAGTCCTCGCCGAGCGCAGTTTCTCGCCGAGCGGTATGAACTCATGAAAAGTATCGATGCACGATTTCACGCCGAGCGTAACTTTTTCACTCGGCGAAAGCACGAACACAGTGTACGCCGAGCGTAGATGCCGCAGGCTCAAAATCTGGAAATTTCAGATTTGAGTCCCAAGCTCAAAATCAAGTTCAAATATTAAAAATTCAATCCTCTTGGGCTGAAAACTTGGAAAACACTTGTAAACACTTAATATTACATGTTTCAAAGATCAATTTGACAAATCAAAGCCCAAGGGTGTTTAATTCAAACTTAATTTCAAACCAATTTTTATGAACATGCTACAAACATGACATGCATGAATTCAAATCATTTCAAAGCTTCAATATGATGCTCTAGTGAGCCAATTGTTCCAAAAACAAGTTGAAAACATGGACCATTGCAAAATTATGAACATGCATGTGACAATTGCCATGAAATCAACTCAAAATGCAAGGATATAGGCATGCATGCAACATTTAAGCTTCTAATGCAACACTTTCAACCAAATCCAGGCTCATTTCTTCAAATTAGCATGAAACATGCAAGAATCAACTTAAAGACATCAATGAGAGGTTGAATTTCCTTACCTAAGCCTTGAATTAGAGGTATGAAGGCTCTAGAAGGCAAATCTCCTATAATTTTTTTCAAGACTTAAGCCAATGCTACAAGTTGAGCTCAATTCTCACTCTCTCTCCCTCTAAGGCCGGTTAGAACAAGAAATAGGAGAAGAAATGTTTTGTTTGAGTGTAAGGTGATGGTCTCAAATGTGTAGAGATAGTGGCCACTAAGTGGTCTAATTGTAAATAAGTTCAATTCATGTAATTTAGCTTATTTTAATCCGATTTAATCGCACCAAACCATATTTCAATTAAATGCACCATAAAATCACATAAATTATGATGGTCCTCAAACCCCAATCAATTTCTGATTCGGCCGCCGATAAGGCCTTCAATTTATAGTTTAAACATATAAACATGAACAGATAATCTAAACATTCAAACAGATAAACATGCAATTAAACAGATACAGTTAATCGATTCAGTTTTGGATTTCAATCAGTCAATTCAGTAATTCGGTCAGTTCATTTACTTTCCATAATCAATCTTAATTTAGCAGTAATCGGCATTATTCAGTGATCAGTATGAGGGTTGTTACAGGCACCCATAGCCTGCTGACCTATTGGCTCGACCATGTTGGCCTGACCAACTCCCTCCTCCTGTGCCGTAATTTCATTCGGTATATGCATCTCCTGCCTCCTAGGCCTACCACACCTACCACCATGTCCTCGTCTTGACATCCTAATAAAGGTAACAAAAGATTAGCAAATTCACAAATGTGTCGAAACTATTTCACTCGCGTCCTAATACATTGGACAACTGTAATTTACTCCACATAAGCACATAATCACATAAACACTAACGAATTTCATTTCCGGATAATGACCATCCCGTGGTGTTGCTAGAGTTCCAGTTAGAAACGACAGTAATCAACTGCCTTTCCAACAAGACTCTTAGAAACCCATAGATTCGATCAACATCCTAGAAACCTAAATTCCATATCCATATAGTCACATAAGCATGTTATCATATAAGCACATAACATCATACATAAATCTCTAACAAGCGAGACAAACCCATTGTGGTACTAACCACTTCCCACGTACCCAAAGTATTCAAACCCGGTACACTCTGATACTAAGTTGTCACGCCCCAAAATAATACAATAAAAATAACTCATATGCGGAATAAATATGAGAAACAACATATTTTCATATATCAAAGTTCACTGTTTAACAACCAATTAAATGCCATATAAGCTTACATGTTTCCAAGTCATTGCTTGGTTACACAAATTGAGTCTCGCTCATTACATCTTAAGCCATTGGCTTTACAAATAACAAACATACACACATAAGGCATAATTAAGAAGCTCTTGCTTCCCAAAACTCCATCCATGCTATTGCCTTGGAGGAAGCATCTCACCTGTACCTGAAAATGTATTCCCATATAGGGTGGGCCAACAGCCCAGAGGAAATAATCTAACACAATTTATGAGGTTTAGCAAAGGTATAAATACCACGTACATAAACAATACCGATCTTGAAACATCCACAAAACCTGTATATCCATATGCCACTAAGACCAACTTTATTCCATTCTCCTTGAATTTCATTTCCAGTTCATATATGCTACTTAATTCATGAGTTAAATTCGTTATCTTTCAACAATCAAAATGAGACTACTACAACTCAATAATTTTTCAATTATGCAAAACTCAGATAAACACTTCAAACCTGCCATTTTACGGATATTTCATCCGAAGGAATCGGTACCCATTTATATATAAAATTTCGAGTCTTTCACCCAGGACACTCCGGCCAACTTGCTTTAAATGGAGTCCATTCCCTTTCTCCTTCCAAACAAATATACATATGCAATGTATTTACAAACATAATCACATATGGAGTACATCCCCTTTTTCCTCTCAAAAAAATATACATATACAATGTATCTATAACATGGCCATATTCAATGATACCAACAATGGATTAGCATTAAATCGCCTAATCTTCATATAATTTCTACAACAATTATAGCTATCCTCCACCAATAGCCCAATGCAATTATTTCTAAAGAGATATTCAATATCAAAATAAATAGTTTATTCAAAACTTCCATAGGTGAGATAATACATATCCAATATCACCATTTATAATCACAACCTTCCAATTTCACGTTTTCAATGTTAATTCCAATTATTTATGCAAAATAATAATTTAACCAAAATTAGGGCAGAATCCCCCTTTCACCAAATATCAACCCAAACACCAAAATCAACTATTTTGGCACAACATGATCTTATATTCAAATCTCATACTCATTTACCTCATATTTATCAAAACCCCTCTTTTCATTTCACACCAAAATCCTAGAATTGTCCAAACCACAACCAAATCTCATCATCTATACACAATAGCAAATAACTAAATTAAAAACCATATTAAAGTGTAGAAAATCCCTACCTCAAGTTTTGAAGAAAATCTGAGATGAAACCCCAAAATCTACGATGTCGAAACTCGATCTCCACTGCACACAATGAAGCCCTCGAAATGATAACCAACTTTGGTGAAGAACGTAGGCCTAAATCCCAATGAATTTGGAGAAATCAAAGAGAGAATATGACTTCTAGAGAGAGAAGCTCTAGACCTGAAAATTTGGAGAGTTTTAGAGAGGAGGGGCTACAAAAAGTGATTTGAAACTCTAATTTACGGACTGATAGAACAAGGTCACTCAAACGCGAAATACACTTTTCCGTAAGCAATTTCGAATGCATTTTGTATTTTTACTTTCGGCGAGCTGACCGGACAGCTCGACCCCTGAAGTTGACCTGGTCAAAATCGAGATCCCTACAAGCCCATGCTCAAGAATCAAGATTAAGGCCAAGTTTGGCAACTCAAAAATAATTTAAAAAGTCAAAAAATTACACAAAAAGCAAAAAAGACATTACTATTTACAAATAAAAATATTAAAAAAATATTTTATATATTACAATACTACAAATGGATTGAGCAGCTGTACTTGTGATAGCGATGGCATTACACACTTTGTTTGGGCAAAAAAAAATTTTTATACGTAAAGTTACAAAAATGTTGGGCCTATGAGGGCTACTAAGGACTCCCTTTTGATAATCCGAATCATTAAACATGTAAAACTCATCGATTAATTTTTTTTCTGTAAAAAATCACGTTGATTGGATATCGTTAACTATATGATCAAATCAGTTTTGTATAAACAAAATAGATGGTGTGATAGTTAACTGTTGAAAAAAAACTAATTTGATCATATACCTATGGATATCCGATCAGCGTGATTTTTTACAGGAATATAATACTCGACGAATTATACTTATTGAACGGTCCAGATTATTAAAATGGGATCCATGGTGGCCCCCATGGACAGACCATCATTGTCCAAACACTTTGCCCCCGAAGGAGGCAATTATTTTCTTTGTAAAACCTGCTGGGCAGCCGAACTGTCCAATCACCTTTCTTCCACTATACACTTTATTTATATAATTTTTTATTACACATTTTTTTGTAAAAATATAAAAAGTTAACCCAAACATCCATATTTTTTTTTCTCAATTTTTTAGTTCAAAAAGATAAAAAGTGCACTTATTTAGGACACCCCAAACAACTCCTAAGTACAAGTCCAAGGCCAAATCTAGCATCTGCAAGAATACAAGTCTAGACCCAATCTAAACTAAGACTAAGTTCAAATCCAAACACAACTTTTTTTGATGCCCACTTTATGAGGTAATTTTCATTAACCTAATAGTTTTGGCTCATTATTTTTGTGTTACAATCTTCTTACTTAAGAGAACACAAAATCACTTAGACCCACCTCAACTATCAGTTGGATCCCACTTTAATTTTAAATGAAAGTTGCCGAAAAATCATTATTTTCTAACAATCTTTGCATATACTTAAATAGATTTTTGCAAGGAGGTGGTTGATAGGGGAGACAATCGGTCAGACATCCGACCAGTTGTCCGGTAATGGTGTACAAACTGCATCACCAACAACTATGTATAGTAAATTGATGGAAGGTACAACCATCCCTAATTTGATAAAAAGTTTGAGATATTTTGAATTTGATACTAAATTGATGTAAACATTAGAGTAACAAAAATCTACTATTTTTATTAAATTTAAATTTAACCCTCATTTGGTATGAAATTTTTTTAAGGTAAAACGCTAAAATATCATAAAAAGATAAAATAAGATAAAATTAATAAGATAAAATATCACATCTAAATGATAATCATTTTATTTTTTTCATATAAAAGTCAAAAATTAAAAAATTCATTCTAAACAAAACTTTTTAACTAAAAATTAAAAATTAAAAAAAATTAAAAAGTCAACAAACATATTAATAAATAACAATGCTTGGTAGATCAAATTTGTGTGACTCGAATAATTCGGATGTCTTAAAACAATGTCATTTTATTTTAATATATTCAAACTATTTCGGCCATATAAATTCAAACTACTAAATATTTTTCCTAGATAAAACCTTAATAAAAGAAAAAGTGAAGGTGCCGTTTGATAACACTTACATTTTTTGTTTTCTGTTTATATTTACAAAAATTTTAAAAACTTAAATAAAAACTTGTTTGGTAAAATTTTTGATTTATAAATCAGTGGTCTCAGTTTATAAATTTGGCCAAAAAATGAAAACACAAAAAATGTGTTTCCATTTTGAGTTTTCAGTTTTTTTTTTTTACCACCCAACACTAGCCACCACCCGTCACCATTTTCCACCACCGTCTTCCGCCACCACCACCCACCTGCCACCACCACCTACCATCACCACTCACCACCCACCTACTACCACCACCCACAAGCCACCACCCACCTGCTACTCACTCAGCACCACCACCCACCCCTCGCCACCACCACTATCCACCCGCCACCCGCCACCGCCCACCCGCCACTACCATGCACCACTTACCACCACCACCCGCCACTACCATCCACTACCTGCCACCACCACCCGTCACCTACTTGCCACCACCACTCACTACCCACCTACCACCACCATCCACCACCTGCCACCACTAGCCACCCACTACCATTAGCCACCCGCCATTCACCCGCCACCACCAGCCACCACCACCACCCACCCATCATCCACCACCACCCACTACCACCACCACCACCACCCACTCACTACCACCTACTACCAGCCACCGTCACCCACTCAACCCTCACCACCCACCACCACCCGCCACTTGCCATCCGCCACCCATCTGCCACCACCACCCGCTATCGTCACCCATCGCTACCACCCGCCATCGTCACCCATCCTACTACCACCACCCACCACCCGCCACCACCACCACCACCACCCACTCGCTATCACCCACCACCGTCACCCACCTACCCACCACCACAACCTACCCGCCACCACCAGCCACCACCACCTGCCATCCGTCACCCACCTGTCACTACTACCCACCACCCGCCACCGTCACTACCACCACCATCCACTCGCTACCACCTACCATCCGCCACTGTCACCCACCCACCCACCCACCACCACCAGCTACCCACCACTCATCACCCACCGTCACCACTTTTCACTACCGGCTTCCGCTGCCACTTGCTACCACTTGTCATTTCTCACTTTTTTTTATATTTTTTAATTTTTTTGAACATTTTGTCAATTACCAAACGCGTTTGTAGTTTATGTTTTTTTAAAAATAAATAAAAAATAAACAAAAATTAATTTATAAAATTTTATAAATATAAATTAAAAACGTAAACGTTACCAAGTACACCCGGAGCGTTTGAAAGCCTCTTTTATTATTGATTTTAACTTCTTAGAACACTACTGAACAATTTGGTAAAAGAAAAACGTGAAGCATTTGAGAGGCTTTTATTTGATTGATTTTTAACTTCTTAGAAGACTACTGAACAATTTGCAGACTACTGAACAATTTGCGTGAGAGAGAGTGAGTGGGGGGTGACAACAGCATGTGGCTGCGGAAACGCCGTCGGTGGAAATGGCTGACGTTGGCTTCATATCAACGCTAACAGCCAAACCCCGCACCCAACAAAACCAAAATTAAAGCCAGTACACTGCCCACCCACAAAAAAACCATCACTCTACCAATAACTGATGGATTGCACACCAACAAAAACAAAACAAAAGTTACTAAAAGATTAATTGGCTGCTATCATTGTCATTATTACTTGTTTGACACTACTAGCCATATTCTTTTGTTGGCCCCTACCACTTTTACCACTCCACTACTATACTATCCCTCTCTTTCTACAATCATGCCACTATACACATTGATATATACATTATACACAATTTATGTGATGGGTTGTAAGAAAAATAAAATAAAAAAATAATTAAATTGATTGAGTCAGATTAAATCAATTATATTTGATCTATTTTTAACAATAATGCTAGAGGGTCACAATTTTTGTGGCCACAATGACTCAAAACTGTCAAAACGACGTTATTTTGGCATGTTTTGCACTCAAAACGACGTTGTTTTGACAGTTTTGAGTCATTATGGTCACAAGAATTGTGGCCCTCAAACATTTTCCTATTTTTAATAAGAATCACTTTGTATAATTTTTAAATTTGATTTTTTTGAATATCGGTTCAGTATCGATTCAATTATCTTGTATATCAAACTAAATTGAAATCGGCCGTTTTAATATATATTGTATTTTTAATATATGTATATAATCTAATAATTTAATGATATTAATAAATATAATAAATATTAATCTTAATTAATTAATCTTATCATTTTTATAACCTAAATTTGTAAGATTTTATTCTTGGGAAGATGATTAAAAATTGACTTTTGGGCTCTTTTTTTAAAAAAAATGTGTAAAAAATGTGAGAGATGATGTGACTTAAAATGGGTTAAAAACTGAAACATGATTTTTAATCATCTTTCCAAAATGGCTCATATATAATCTTAATTTTAACTCATTATTCTTAAAATCTTAGTATTTTTTAACTTTTATTTTTGTTAATTTAGGAATTGAAAAATATTTATTAAATTGATAAATTGGATATGTTTGAAATTGTGGACAAATAATTAATTCAATATTTTTATATAGATTAATGATTATATTTAAAAGTAGCTCAAGTTTAAAAAATCCTAGACTGATTAAACCATACTGAACCGAACGAATAACGGTTCTGTTCAGTGTGGTTTAATGGAAGAAGCGGTTTGTATTGGTGTTCAAAATAATAAATTCGACATTATCGGTTTAATGAAATTTTTTACCTAAATACCGATTGTACCGAACCTATTACATCCCTAACCATATGCATCTTTAGTTATGATTTTTATAATGTTTAGTTATGACCTATGATGATATTAGTTATGACATTATTTTAAGTATGATCTAAGAGTTCTTTAGTTATACCTAACTCATTTGTTTTCTTTTAACTATGATACTCATAGAATTGAGTTATGACATTTGTGGTAATTAAACTCACAAATGTGATAACTTGCATACGTTACATACAAATTAAAACAAGTTATTATAACTTATTTTAATTTAAAAGTTGTGCTAGATTGTTTGGTATAACTTTGGCTTATAGACTATTAGGTATAAATAGTTTAAATAAATTGAAAAAATTAATTATTTAAAAACTAAGAAAAATATACTTTTAATTTCTGTTTTCTAATTATCAACTTTTTTATTTTTAATAATCTACATCAAATAAAACCACGGTTGGTTGTGGAAATTTTAATTAATAACTCATTTAATTATTTAGATTAACACTAAAAAAGAGTGCATATGTCATGATCCAAACTCGATATCTAGAGGTTCGATATCACGATGAGACAGTAACAAAGGTCATAACAAAATAATAATGTAGCAGAATAAAATAAAAAGGTACCTAAATCTTAATTTAATTATAACATAAACATATACATTGGAACTTCTATTTATTTACATTGCCAAAGCTGAACTATGACTACAAAGTGCCTTATGCCTACCCCACGCAGTGGTCCTAACACGTCACCTGAAAGTAGTTAACAACTATAAGCACATGGTAGAGTGAGAAATATTATACTGAGAGCACAAGGGTATAAAATTCATCATAGATAATTATTTGGGCTAAACTGAGATTTGTTCGATAACAAAAATACATGAATCATTTTAAATGATAGAAGCATAATGCAAAAATCATATAAGCAAATAATCATAACTATGGTACAGAGCATAACAGAATAGATATATGGACTTAAAAGGTAGCTCGTACGAATTCTAAAGGTGGCTCCTACAATAGTGTAGTACTTAGTTCTGTACAATACTTTGCTCCGTACAATACTTTGCTTTACACTAGAAATCAGAGGATCAATAGATTCATGACAAATAGAGAGTCACTTAAAATGACAACAAAACAGAACAGAGGGTCACATAAAATGACATATTCAGAGAGTCAATGGATATTAAAGTTCCCAAAAGCATATGACCCCTTAGACCATCTCCAACCCTGAATCAAACCTTTCATCAAATTTAAAATTTGTTGAAAAAAACACTGTTTCATGCTCCAACCCTTTCACCAAATCGATATCAAATCGAAATTTCATTAAACGTTTCACCAAATTTGATACAGGCTCCGCGTTTCACCAAAACATTGTTGATGACCGTTGGAAAAGATGAACTGTCAACAGTAGGTTGATCAATCGGTTGACCAACCGGTCGACCAGCTAAAGGTTCAAAAAGTTCAAAAAAAAAGTTCAAAACGTTGAAAAAAAAAAAAAAAAAAAAATTTTGGCTAACCGGTCGACCACTAAAAGGTTTAAAAAGTTCAAAAAAAAAAAAAAAATTTGGCTTAACCGATCGACCACCCGGTTGTTCCGAATGAAAATCAAGGGTTGGAGCACTGAGTATCAGATTTGGTGAAAAGTCATTTTTTCGACTCAGATTTGGTGAAAAAAAAGTGAAGCGTTGGAGATGCTCTTAGTGGTTCTTACAAAATAATTGTTCAAAAACCTATTTAATAAACAGTTTTATCCATGAGTTTCCCTTTGTAAGCAAATAGTGTTTATTTAACAAATTACATACTTAAAAGTTAATATAATTTGCAAAACATAATTTACATGAGACAGTTTATGATAACTCAAAATATAATAAAACTCACCTTAAACTAATATAAATTGCAAAACATAATTTACTAACTCACCTTAATATTAATTGCAAACTTTACTTTTGTTTCCCGACTCACCCTCTTCCAAACCCCTCGTCCATTATGTTTTCTCTGCCTTTATTCAATTCAAACTCACATATTTATAGATGAATTCTCCACACCTCATGGCTTACCACGAGGGTGCACCACATTTTTCCATTTCACTACGTTTCTCCATTCCTTTTTCATTTCTTTTTCGTTTCTTTTTTTTCTTTTCCTTTTCTTTCCTCTTTCATTATAATAATATGATATGATAATATATAATAATAATTGTTTGATTGAGGGTGGTCGACATCCAATACATTTTGACCCAGATAATATTATATTATCATCATTTTAAAGTATAATTATTCTCAATTTAAATTAAATTATATTTTAATACATATAATTATAAATTAAATATTCTTTTCTCTTTTTGTTTTATATGGTGCTAATTAAATATTTTGGGTGCTACAACATCTGTTATGCATATTATTTTAGTAGATCGTCTTTTTTCTTTCTTTATTTTAGCATCTCTCCTTAATGCTTCTAGTTGCCATCCCTTTGTCCTCTGGCTAGTTAGTTACCCACTAACATTAGCCTTTCTTCCCCCATTATCCTACTGTCATCTTATGTAGGATAATTCAAAAAAGCTGCTAAATGTCTCTATCTTTTTTTTTTTTTTTTTTTTTTTTTGAACTCTCACATCTTTTATTAATTTTTATTACAATTTTTCTCTGACATCAATTTTCATTTTTGACCCCATCTCTATTCTTCTAACCATAACCCTAACCCTAAACCCACATCCACTTCCACCCCATTCTCTATTATTTTTGTTCTAAAAAAATATTTGTTATAATTTATTGCCATCGCCCCCATTTGTATTTTGGTTATGATTAAAGTAATTTTTTGATTACAAGTCTAGTTAGTGTTAGTTATGATTTAATGTGGCTATATCAATTGCTTAAATTTATTTTATTAGATATAATGGATGAAACCGGTATGTGCATGTACATTTTTCGGAGGTAAATAAAAGGGACTGGATTGTCTTCAGTCCGCTATTGGATTAGACCGTCTAGTCTGGTCCAGTGGCCCTTTTTTTGGTTTCATTTTGATAGTCTGAACTGTTCACATTTTAGAATTCGTCAAGTACATCATCTTTGCTAAAAATCAAGTCGATCGGATAACGAAAACCACGTATTCAAATAAATTTTACATGAACAGTTTATTTTCTCACCATCATTTTTTCCATACAAAATTGATCCAAATACGTGGTTGTTATTATCTGATTGACTTAATTTTTTGCAGATGTGATGTATTTGACGAATTCTAAAATATGAACGGTTCAAATTATCAAAATATGATCTAAAAATAGGCCCAATGAACCCAACAGTACCTCTCCAATCCGATTTGAGACTGGAGAGAAGTCAATCCCTAAATAAAACTTCTCCCTTTCCAATTTATACTTGAATTTTATTTTAATCTCTCCCTTTTTAATTGTAACAATTAAATTCTTAAAATTTGATTCAAAATTATTATATTAAGTCTTTTTTAGGCAATTTTTGAATCACAATTTTGGATAAGAATTTTATTTTATTTTTTTTTATTTATTTTTTTTTTTAAAGAAGTGTAGATAATGTGAATAAAATATCAACTAATTTTTTCTCTATTTTTCTTCTCTTCTCTTCTCTTCTCTTCTTTCTTTTTTTTTCAAATCTCAAAGTGAATGAAATATTTTAAAAAAAATTTCAAATTTATAATCTAAACACAACATTAATTTTTTATATTTTTTTTCTTTCTTAAAAGTGCATATTCGGCTATAATGTGATCTATTTTTTTTCCTCTCCAATAAGTGACAAAATGACTACGTCGATATAATAATTGAAGTATGGAGACTTAGGGCTAGTTTGACATGTACTAAATAAGTTAAAAAGTCAAAAAGTCACTATCTTATTTAAGTCACATCATCTTATTTAAATCACATCACTTCTCTAACACATCACATCAAACCCAATCCAAATTCACCAATAAGTCAAAAAGTACACGGACATCCCAAACCAACCCTTAATTATCATAATTAAAAAAATAAAAAATCATAACTTAAAATATTAAGTGAAATTCAAAAGTTAAAGAATGAAAATGTAACTTACTTTTTTTTAACATCTCTCTAATTGTTGGGGTTACTCTCTCTCTCCTCTGGTTAGTTGCCCACTAACACCAGCCTTTCTTCCCAAAATGCTTTCTCCTCTAGGTGGCCACTAACTAGCACTGGCTTTTTGGTACTCTCTCTCTCTCTCTCTCTCTCTCTCTCTCTCTCGCTATGCTTTTGGTTTAGTAACCATTTTCTTTTTAACTTCTTGATGAGGTCTCATGTACATGTTAGCAGCTAAACAAACCTAAAAGGTTAATTTTATAGAATGGGGAAGAAGAGAGATGGATGATAAACCACCACCACCACCACCCCAACCCAACCACCACCACCATAACCCATCTCTCCACCTCTCACCACCACCACCACCACCACCACCTGTTCGATCTAGCAACGGCGGCGGAGGAGGAGGAGATAGGTTAAAAAGAGATGAGTGGAGTGAAGGAGCAGTTTCGAGTCTGATCGAAGCCTATGAAGCCAAATGGACACTCAGAAACAGAGCAAAGCTCAAGGGCCAAGACTGGGAAGATGTTGCCAAACACGTGTCTTCTCGATCCAATTCCACCAAATCTCCCAAGACTCAGACGCAGTGCAAGAACAAGATTGAGTCCATGAAGAAGCGCTACCGATCGGAGTCCTCCTCCGCCGCAGCCGCCGATGGTTCGTCGTGGCCGCTCTTCCCGAGGCTTGATCTATTACTGCGTGGAAGTAGTACTACTGGTGCTCCTCCACCACCACATGCTCTGCCTCCGCCGCCACCACCACCGCCACCACCACCACTCCGCAACCCTCCTTTAATGCTATTGAAGCAATCGCTGCCACCGCCACCGCCACCGCCACCGCCACCGCCACCACTGCCTGCGCCACCAAAACCGTCGCAGCCATCGCCTCCGGCTCCTTGTCCTGTTGGAATTGCAGAAAACTCGGATGCTTCCAATGGTGTTGACCGTCGGGCAAAGGTTGGTCCAAAGTATAATTTTAATTTTAATGCTTTCAATTTATTTATTCTATTAAAATTAATAATTCTAGTACATTTGTCAATTTTTTAAAATATATAGCCTTCATTTGGCATATTGGGTTAGAGTTTTTTTTTTTTGATTAAAATAATTATTAAAAAAATAAAATAAGTTAAAAAGTTAATAAGATAGGATGTGACATTCAAATAATAATCATTTTATTTTTTTTTTCATAAAAATTAAAAAAATTAAAAAAAAAATCATCTAAATAAGATTTTTAACTTCAGATTAAAATAATTAAAAATTTAAAAAGTTAACTCATTTTTAGAACGAAGCCATACATAGATAAAATTAATAAAAATTTAAACAAAATTTAAATGGAATAATTAAACTAAAATTAGATTTAAAGTGTAGAGATTAAATTGTTCAAATTAAAAATATAACGGCTAAAGTAAAATTTGGATAAAATTACAGGATGAAAAATGTAATTAATTCTTTGAAGAAAAAAAAAATCTAAAAAAATTGATTTGTATGTGAGGTGAATTTCTTTTCAAATTTTTAGAAAAGGGATTTATCAAAATCTCTTTTCAAGGATTAGTATCCAATTAATCTATAAGTTATTTTTGTATTTTGATAAGTTATATTATTTTAAATATTTGATCTATTAAATTTTAATTATTAAATTTTATTTTTATAAATATTTTTTGAATCATTTAACTACTTGGTGATGTAAACATTTATATTAAATAAATTTAATAGTCTGAATGTTTATTTTAACAATGTGAAAATTATTCATAAAATTTTAAAAAAAATTTGTTAAAAATAAAAATAAGTAATTGTTGTCAATTTGGGATATGGGTCTCATTTTGCATGTTTCACCCTATTATTATTTGGGATATGGGTCTCATCATGAAACATTTATATTGTCAATATAAAGATTAATGCATGTTTCACCCTATTATTATTTGGGGATAAAAATTAGTAACTCAAAATTTTAAAAAAAATTTGTTAAAAATAAAAATAAGTAATTGTTGTCAATTTGGGATA
This sequence comes from Camellia lanceoleosa, assembly GCA_025200525.1. Taxonomy (NCBI): domain Eukaryota; kingdom Viridiplantae; phylum Streptophyta; class Magnoliopsida; order Ericales; family Theaceae; genus Camellia; species Camellia lanceoleosa. Next base: position 86,524,053 of record CM045763.1, read on the forward strand.
TGGGTCTCATTTTGCGAATCTCAATAATTTCTTTTTGCAAGTTTTTGAATTTATATTATTTATTACAAACACTAAATTCATTAAATAATTTTAGTTATATGATTTTCACATATTTGTTTTTACAAAATTGAATGACTTATTTTTAAAATAAAACTTGTCATTTATATTATTTGACAAATGCGATAAAATTACATCATTACAATAATTAGATGGCTTTCATTGTTTTCATGCATTATATGATTTTTATATAATAATTTATAAAATGAACAAATTAAATTATTATCAGTGTACTTAATGTGTGCGACATGCTTGACATGCATCATTGAGTCCCTACAACGAACTTGAGGGAAGAAAGAAAAAAAAAAGAATGAGTTTGGGATTTTTTTTTTTTTTTTTTTTTTTTGTAGTAATTTACGTATTTATTTATTACTTTAGTAAAAAAATTAAATAAAATAATTTTTAATTTTTATGTCGTTTTAGACTAATCAGACTTGAAATTTTGAATTTTTTCCCTTTAGGTTATATTTGATTCATGAAATTTGGAAAGAGATTTGTAAAAAGAAAAGCAAAAGGTTGGTGAATTGTGTGTGAAATATAATTACATTTCACACACATTTTTTGTTTTTCTTTACAAATCATTTTCTAAATTTATGAATCAAATACAGTCTTAGTGATTTTATTTTGAGGGTATGTCTTTAAATTTTTTCTAAACTAGATGGAGTATAATATTGAAAATGTCAGACACAAATTTAAAACAAAATCACTAAACAGGAAGAAAAAAAAAAATAGAAAATTGTGACCTTTGTTTAGTGAAAAAAAAAAACACTGGCAGCACTATGTTTTAGTCAAAAAAAATTACTAAGAAAATCAAAAAAACTAATAAATTATATACAAAATGTAAAAGATTTTTTTTTTCTCTATTTTTTACATTTTTTTATGTAAAAAATTAAAAACTCACCCTAAATATACTATTTTTTTTATATTATATATTAGTCAAAAAGTTAAAAAGTTACTAAATTAATCTACATGCCAAAAGTAGAGAAATTTTTGACTTTGTTTTTTTGTATAATTTGTTAGGTTTTTAGTGATTTTTTTTTTTTTTAAACTAAAATAGTAAAGTTGCCAAAGAAGGCATCATATGTCACTAACCTACAACCAATTCATGATTTTCAAATGACAGGAAGATGGAGTGGATCCTCCTTCCATGAACACAGACAGTAGCACCACCCCTGCTGCTGCTGCAGCATTTTATAATGACGAAGCGAAAGAGAAAGATAAAGAGAAAGTGAGAAATTTGAAGACTCGATCGTCACTGGGAAAAAAGAAGACAATGAGGAGGAGAAAAGAAGAATGGGAAGTGGGAGAGAAGATTATTAGGCGGTTAGCAGAAGCATTGGTGAGGTCAGAGGAAGTGAGGATGGAGACGATGAGGGAGATAGAGAAGATGAGAGCTGAAGCCGAAGCCAAAGAGGAGAAATGGACCTTCAGAGGACTCAGATCATTGCCAATACTCAGTTGGAGATTGCTCGGCTCTTTGCAGCCTCTGCCATAGCCAATAATGTTGATTCTTCCTTGAGAATTGGAAGACATTGAAGATTGAAAAACTGGAAATATTGGGAACAAATTGTATGCAATATTATATGTTACACACTTTTGGCAATGTGAGACAGAGAAATTTGACTGTGTTATATATTTACAGCCTAGGGGTACTCAATTCGAACAGTTCTTGTAGGGAATACAACATCTCTGACCTAATTGTAATCTTGTCTTTCATTGATCAATGCAAAGTTTTTAATATATATCATAATAAAATTGTGAAAAGCATTGAGAATTTAAAAATCAAGTTTGATTTTAACTTGCAATTAAAATTTAAATTTTAGCTCAAATCGACTTATCAAGTCGGATAAAGTTTAACTCGTTGAATTTGGATTTAACTTGCCATTAAAATTTAAGGTTGCGTTTGTGTTGGCTACATATTTTGTAAAAGCCAAATCACAGTTTGACACGTGGCAGAATAAAGGTATTATAGGAAGATAATTCAAGTCTTCGATCCTGATAGAACACGTGGCAATGAACATTGGTTCTCACGTGATCTGAGTAGCACTAGATCAGTAAAGAGATACAAGGTGACGTGGCTTCAACGGTTACTCATATTCAAATTCAAATACTGAGGAAAGCTCAATCGCAAAAGATGGCGTAGTGGGACTACTTCTAAGGCAGCATGATCAGCGATCATGGAAGAGTAGTTCAACGGTTTGAAGTGCAGTTCGAAGGTCATCTTTGACAAGTATAAATAGCAGGGAAGCCCACAGAAAAGGACCCCCAGACTCAGATCATACAAACCAGTCTTTACTTCATATTTTCTTTCCCAGTTTTACATTTCCTGTACTTTAAATTCCTGCACTTTAAATACTTGTTCTTTAAATACCTGCACTTTAAATACCCGTACTGCACTTCGATTCATAGGAGTAGTTTCAAGTAGATTCAAGTAGTATTCTGTAAACTTCTCCGAGGCTGAGTTTGGACTATTGTAAGTGTTCATTTTAATGAAATACTTCGATTGTTCTTCATATTAACTGTTATTTCTCTTAATTTCTCCTAAGTCAAGCCACCAGTAAAAGTCCTCTTCATTGAGGCTGAAAGAACTAAAACACAATCGTCGATAATTGGTTGGCAATTATAATTTCAGAAGGATCGATTGATCCTTGCCGCACGCATTTACAAAAAATACCCTGGAAAAAGCCAAAAAGCCAACATATATTTTTGGCACGCCTAGTGAGACTTGTTAAAATGGCTAGACGAAGACGACAAGGAGAAAATGAACGCTTGGAAGAAAACGTAGAAGGAGAGGTAGAGATACCTAATCCAGAGAAGAATGTGGTAACACATCCTGTGGAGACTCTTATGCTATCAGAACCTTTGGTCGAATGCATCAAGATTTCAGACAAGAACCATATGTCCATAATATTGGACGAAACCAAGGAATTGGACCATCCACCGTTCCATCTACTCAGCCAACAAATCCATGGGATGGCTTGGTAGATGCTATGGGACAACAATTAATAAACACAATGGAAAGGTGGGCAACATCCTTTTTGGATCGAACGAATAACCACCAACCAACAAATACAAGACACACAAACGAAATTTTAAATGTCCCTCAGCAAAGATTGGCTAAAGAAAAACAGCCTATGCAAGTTAATAGACAATCTAATGGTCAGACTAGTACTCAGAACTATGAAAGACCATCGCCTCAGTCTTGGTATGAACCCATTTCAAGGCCTGTAGTAGGCCAAAATACCTCAGTACTCAATAATGAAGCCACACAAGTTGGTGGATCTGGCCAAGTACAAGAAACTGGCATAAGAATGGTGGCAAATCCCATGTTCGAAGCCATACCTGGCACTAGGGGGTATAATAATCCCTTATTCGAATTTATACCCGGGGGGTTGGAAGGTTTTCCCACAAATGGAATGGACACAATACCTGTTCCAGCACCTTTCACAGGATAGGCTCAAAGGGGTTACCCATACTCCCAACAGCAACCTGCACCACAGGGGCAACCAGTCCCAAATGTACCACCTTATGGACCAAGAGGACCACAGGCACAAGTTTGTCCACCAAACCCTGTGTTTGTCCCTTCAGTAGTAATTCAGCAAGCACAAAATATGGTCCCTAGGGACCAAATTGCTGATATTGTTAGGGAGATATGTGGACCGATGGCTCAGGGGGTCCAGACTCCTGTATATAGAAAACCATACCCAGAATGGGTAGATAGGGTACATGAATACCCAAGAGGATTCAGAATACCAGATTTTACCCTATTCTATGGAACTGGAAATCAATCAACAGTAGAGCATATTGCTAGATTCGCTGCTCAATGTGGTGAATTCACTAATCATGACTACATGAAACTGAGATTATTTCCAAATTCTCTAACTGGGGGAGCATTTGTATGGTATATCAACCTTACACCTGGCTCCATTCAAACTTAGCAATAAATGGAAGAGGCATTTCATGCCCAATTCTTCCAATCGGAGCCAGAGGTGTCCATGGCAGACTTGGCAAGATTGAGTCAAAGGCCTGAAGAAAAGGCTACTCAGTTTATTGTCAGATTTAAAAGGGCTCAAAATAAATGTAGAGTCATCCTTCCAAAGCCAGAATTTGTAAGATTAGCTCAAAACGGTTTAGAGTTCAGGCTTCGAAAGAAGTTTGACACAACTGAATTCAGGGATTTGGTTGAATTAACCTATAAAGTGTCTCGATATGAAGCATTACTAGAGGAGGAACAAGATTGGAATAATGCTTCGTATAAGACATATTATAAAGATCCCAATTATGAGATCGATGCAGCAGAGATTGTGGGCAAAAAACCTGTAATCTGTGAAGCATTAATTCATAAGGATACAACCATCGACCAGCAGTTTAAAAAGAAAGACTTTCACAGAAAGTACTCTTTCGATTTGACAAAAGCAGATGACATTTTTGATCATTTGCTTGCAGCCAATTTCTTTAAGTTACCAAAAGGAGTAAAACTGACATCTCCAGATGAACTTAAAGGAAAAGTATACTGTAAATGGCTTAATTCTTGGTCTCACTCGATTAAAAACTGCATTGTTTTTTGAGACAAGATCCAAGAGTAAATTCGGAAAGGAAGTTTGAAGTTCCCAGCCAAAACAGAAAAAGCCATGGGGATTGACAGTAACCCGTTTCTAGAAGTTGGAGAAAGCGCGGCTAATGTGGTTGTACCAAACTTTCAGAATCTATCTCTGCAGGAATTGGAAGAGGTCAATGTGCAAATGCATATTGCCAACCAGACAACTGCCAAGAAGGAGACTAGAAACCCACCAATTATTGGACAAGGTTTCTCACATCAGAAGGAACACTCTGATAAAGAAGCCTTTGGATAGCGATTCCTTGGAAGCGGTATGTCTGAAGATGTGTCCCAGATGCAGACTAAGCTACAAATGGTTGAAGGGGCTTCCGATTGATGGGAAGCAATACTATAGGGATATTCAGAGACGTCCTAAATCAACCAACGCTTACAACAAAAGGCCGTACCCGGCTGGTGATAGGCAGCGAACATTAGTGGTTGAGCCTGCAGTTGACAGAATACATGCTAAAGGCAAGAGGCCCTTGTATGAGTCTAGGCCACTTAACTACTACAGAATGGAGAGCAAACATTCTGAAAGAAGATTGGAGAGGAGTTCAGGTTATGGAACTAAAGCCAGAGATTGGCCCCCTAGGCCAACCTCACACAGAACAGAAAATGGCCACCTCCATCAAAGGCCAGAATCAGGCTCGAAACATAAGACCAGAATTAAGCACTTACCTCCACGGCCAGTTTCGAAGATAGCTTCGAAGGTAGAAAAAGGTGATTCAACATCTGAGTCAGTAAGCTCTTGGGTACACAGGTTCAGATTGGTTTGTAATGCAAAACAAACCTAGAGAAGTGTCTGCCAGGAGAGATGTTGGAATCCCAGGCAGGATGGTCAAGCCTCTTTTGGTGGCTCGAACAAGCTGGTATTCTTTGAAACACCCAAAGACAAAGGAACCAAATATGGTTCGATTATTTCAGATCATAAAGGAGGAAGATTCAACGCAGGTACACCCAGTACCAACAAGATCTGAAAGAAAGTGGAGAGAGTTCTTCACAGGTCAAGACAGAAGGAAAGAAAACTTCGAAGTCAGACCATACTCCAAAACTAACTCTACAAAGCAAAGTGGTTTGTAGCAGAAACGATTGGCCGAGTTCATTACAACTAAAGGCCGAGAGAAGTCTAGTTTGGCGAAATTTGGAGAAGGCTCGATGGAAAGTGATAGCGAAAGCGGAAGAAGATTGGCATGAGCCAAAAGAAGGAAATGGCAGAAGAATAAATGTTCGAAGCCTTCATGGCTGAACAAACATTTCTGACTGAAGAACCAATTGAGAAGGATCCTTCGAAGGGATCAGTTATCAATGAAGTACCAGAATGCAGGATAGAGGATGGTGCTGAAAACACTGAGCAAGGTGGCCAAGAGGGGAAGAAGGTACCCGACCATCGGTTTGGCTCATTTCCTATGTCGATCAATATGGTACACATACTGCCCCATGAATTCCAAGCTGGAAATGAGGACCAGGGTGACCAAGACATGGATCCAATTCCTGTCTCTAGTGAAGAGTCACAAGTGAGTATGGTACATGATGTTCCTGAAATGGCTACTCCAATGGAAACTGAGTGTGAGAGCGAGGAAGAGGTGAGCATCAACCTCTCATATCCTTTTGAATATCCCTCGAATTCCATGACCCAACATGTCAAGCCTTTGTACATCAAGGCTTTCTTCGATGGGATCTGGTGAGCAGTCCTAATAGACAATGGGGCAACGGTAAACTTATTACCAAAATCTTCTTTGAAGAAACTAGGAAAAAGAATCCTAGGTTGATCCCAACCGACAACCATCGGCTGCTTTGGAGATAAGCAGATGGCTCAAGGATTACGCCCATTAACCCGAGTGTGGGAACTAAGGATGCATGTGACATTCTTCGTAATCGACAGCAATGCTAAATATAATGCTTTACTTGGGAGAGATTGGATCCACACTAACAAATGTGTGCCTTCCTCTTTGCATCAGAAAATCATGATGGCTCTGGGCAATGGAGAGACAGAGGAGATTGATGCAGATCCTCAACCCTTCATAGCCTGTGCAGACTTTGCAGAGGCCAAGTTGTATATTGAGGGAGTGACACCACTCAGTATACTGAGGAAAGCTAATGGCTCAGCCGAAGTGACCGCTGATGAGGAAGTGAAACACCTGAAGCACTTAATCCAAGAAAGTACTGATGAAGAGGTTGTCGTGAAAGATGACAATAATGCCTGGTTATAGGCAAAGAAGTGAAGAACGAGAAGCCGAGTCCTTGGCTCTGATTAAATTCTCATCATTGGACGTAGAAGCAATAGTCCAGAAAGTACAAAAGCAAGAGAGAGAGGCCATGATAATTGGCTGTAAACAAGAGCAGCAACAGGTCAGAAGTTTGACCCTTGGGAAATACTGTGCATTGGACATTGAAACAAAAGTCCAGGAGATATAGGAAGAAGACGCCTTGTGGACAGATTTTGTCTATAAGGAAGAGGGCAGAGATGTCGAATTAAAGAACCTAGGAGCAGAACAAGGCGAAAAGGTTGCTCCGAAGGTTGAAAAAACCAAAGAAGAAGCTTCGATGAGTTCTCAGACACAAGACCCCTTAGAAAAAGTGAATTTAGGGGAAGGTTCTGTGCAGCAGCCCACTTATATAAGTACTTGCTTGAATGTTGCGGGAGAGACCACTTATTGGTTGTTCTAAAGAAATACAAAGATTGCTTTGCATGGTCTTATAATGAACTACCAGGATTGGATAGATCATTGGTGGAACATAGGCTCCCTATGAAGCCTAATTTCAAACCATACAAGCAGAAACCAAGAATGATAAGTCCAGAAGTAATTCAGAAGGTCAAGGAAGAAATTCTTAGACTACTCAAGGCACACTTTATTAGGACAGCCAGGTATATTGAATGGCTATCTAATATTGTGCCTGTAGTTAAGAAGAATGACAAAATGAGGATATGCATCGATTTCAGAAACTTAAATCTAGCAACTCCTAAAGATGAGTACCCTATGCCTATAGTGGATCTACTGGTAGACAGTTCAGCAGGGCATCAAGTTTTATCAATGATGGATGGCCACTCTGGTTATAACCAAATATGCATTGCAGAGGAAGATATCCACAAGACAAGATTCGGATGTCACAGGAATATTGGCACCTTCGAATGGGTTAAAATGCCATTTGGTCTGAAGAATGCTGGTGCTACATATCAGAAGGCTATGAACACTATCTTTCATGATCTCATTGGAGGGTATCTAGAATGTTATATTGATGACATTGTAGTGAAATCCCAGTCTATGGAGGAGCATTTGTTTCATTTAGAAGCAGCTTTCGAAAGAATGAGGAAGTTCAAGTTGAAACTTAATCCTCTTAAGTGTGCTTTTGGTGTATCATCTGGAAACTTCTTGGGTTATGTAGTGCACAAGAAAGGAATATAGATTGATCAGAATAAAGCTAAAGCCATCATTGAAGCTAGGCCTCCATCAAATAAGAAATAATTACAAAGGTTCCTGGGGCAGGTTAACTTTCTTTAAAGGTTCATTTCTAACACTGCAGGGAAAACTATAGTAATTTCTTCCTTGTTAAAATTTGAAAGATGAAGAGGAATTTGTGTGGACAGCAGAGCATCAAAGTGCTTTCGAAGGTATCAAAGCATACTTGGCCAACCCTCCAGTGCTGATGCCACCAAAGGGGAACAAGCCTTTGAAGTTGTACATAGTTGCAGCAGAAGAATCATTAGGAGCTTTCTTAGCCCAAGACAACGAAGAAGGCAAAGAGCAAGCTATTTATTACCTTAGTAGGTTTTTAAATTCTTGTGAATGTAAATATTCATTTGTTGAAAAATGTGTCTTGCTTTGTATTTTGCTGCAATGAAATTAAGATATTATCTTTTACCTACAACTGTCTTGGTAATTGCAACCACAGATTTGGTTAAATACATGTTATCTAGACCTATGTTGAGGGGAAGAATTGGCAAGTGGATACTAGCCTTATCAGAATTTCATTTAGAATATGTCCCTCAAAGGGCAGTAAAATGGCAAGTTTTAGCCAATTTTCTGGCAAATCATCCATCTCAAACAGAAAGCCAAGAGATAATGGAGCTTGGTATGGCTAATGTTGAGTCATGGCAGATGTGGTTTGATGGATCGAAAGCCAATGGCTTAATTGGAATTGGTGTTGTGATTAAATCTCCACAAGAGGTAGAAACCACACATGGTTTCAGAGTGGATGAAGCCACTTGTTCCAATAACCAGGCCAAATATGAAGCCTTAATAGTGGGATTAGAAATCCTCATTGGATTACAAGTACATGCAGTTGACATATTTGGAGACTCTCAATTGGTGGTTAACCAAGTGAAAGGGATTTTCAAGTGTCAAAGCATAAGCATCCTACCATATTATGTTGTTGCATTACATCTGCTTTCTCAGTTTCAAATAGCAAATGTAACACATGTTCCAAGATTCTTGAACAATAGAGCTAATGATGTGGCTCAAAAAGCTTCGAACTTCAAGAGAAGGGATAATACCCAAAGGGACATAAGCCAAACAACATATCAGAGATTAATACAACCTTTGAATAAAAGGAATGTGATCTTGGAAGTCAATCATAATGACTTACAAGAACAAGATTGGAGACATCCAATAATGCAGTATTTGGCTGGTCCATCTTCGAAGGCCAGCAGAAGGGTCAAATTGCAATCCATGCAATATATGGTATATGGTAATGCTCTCTATAAAAGGGGGGGGGAGATGGCTTATTGCTGGAATGTTTAGGCCCAAAAGAAGCATTAACAGCTATGGCTGAGGTTCATGAAGGCATTTGTGGTGCTCATCAACCTGGTGTGAAGATGAGATGGTTGCTTCGAAGGCATTCCTACTATTGGCCAACTATCCTTAAAGACTGCATAGAATATGCAAAGGGTTGCCAAGCATGTCAAAAGTATGGTACAATAAGGCATGTGCCCATAACTGACCTACACGCAGTAGTGAAACCTTGGTCATTTAGAGGATGGGCCATGGATATGATAGGAAAAATACACCCACCTTCTTCGAAGCATCATTGTTTCATTCTAGTGGCTACTAATTACTTCACTAAGTGGGTTGAAGCCAAGCCATATAAGGCTGTAGACCAAACAGAGGTCATTGGGTTCATTAAAGACTTGATCCATAGATTTGGCATCCCACAAACCATTACTGTAGATAATGGAACTGTGTTCGATGGGAGAATGGTGAAGTCCTTTGTGGCAGAATTTGGAATTAGCCTTGTTAATTCCACACCCTATTATGCACAAGCCAATGGTCAAGCTGAATCGTCCAATGAATCCTTGAAAAAAGGTATACAAAAGGTTGTGGAGGATAATCCTAGGGATTGGCATAACCTTTTGTTGAATGTTTTGTGGGCTTACAGAACCTCCCCAAGGTCAAGCACAGGAGTTACTCCTTATGCCTTAGTATATGGGCATGATGCAGTTTTACCTGTGAAAATTAATGTTAAATCTTTGAGGGTAAGATGCCAAGATCAGTTAGATCTGGCGTACCATCAAAGTATGTGCTTGGAATTAGAAGGCATAGATGAAGCCAGAATTTTGGCATTAAATAGCATTCTTTTCCAAAAGAAGAAAGCAGCCAAGAATTATAATAAGAAAGTCAAGCACATTGGTTTCGATGAAGGTGATTTGGTATGGAAAACAATACTCCCAATAGGAATTAAAAGCCACAAGTTTGGCAAATGATCACCTAATTGGGAAGGACCATATCAAATTCATAGAGTTCTGCCTTTTAGAGCATACCATTTGAGAAATCTGAATGGGTATGTACATCCCAAAAAGATTAACGGCAGATATTTGAAACCTTATTTTCCAACCATTTGGGAAATACAAGGAACAAAATAAACATTAAAATACAAAAACATAAGACTGCTCGAATGATAGACAAAATTTGTTCTTTTATAAAGAATTAAATACATTGTGCCACAGATTGGCCCAGAAATCATTACAATGTCTTAATTGTTTTTGTATAGTGGATTTCCTATTACTAAGTGATGGAAACAATTGAATAGCTGCAGCCATGTCTTCTTTTCGATCAGCCAGCCCTTGGTCGGTGATGTGCAATTTGGTATCAGTTCTAACCAAGGCTTGGTTTACTGCGGCCAGCTCTTCTTCAAGCTGAGCTTTCTTCTCCAGCAGTTGGACTCGAAAGTGAGTGGCAAAAGAGTGTTGTTCCTTAAGCATTGATACCTCGGTATGCACTTGGGAAACAAAACTCTGGTCCCTAGCTAGTTTCTCATCCGCAGCCTTAGCAGCATGACAAATGTTGAGATAGAAATCAATAGTAGCTGCAGCCTGGGATAGATGACTTGAGACATTCATACCAGACTGCTCGGCAATGTTACAGCATTGAAAGAACCCATTCCTGATGATAGGCCTTTGTAGAGCCTCAAAGGGGATCCTCGAAAAAGAAGTCAGCAGTTCCAGGCATACGTCCAGATCTATTGAAGGTGTAGAAGGCTTGCTGCTGGAAGAAGGAAGACTCTCGAAGATTTCCAGTAAGGAGTTAGCCAAAACTAATGGCTCAGCTTCAACACTAAATGTTGGAGAGGTAGAAGGTATGTCGAAGAGACTAGCTAGTCTTCCTTCGAAGATGTCTACCTCATCCCTGGACATGAAGGGCATAGAGAGTGTTGTGGTGGAGGACCGAGAGATTTGCATGGGGATGGGAGAAATGGATGGAGCATCTTTGGCGCCTCTATGGTCTTAGCCACCAACGAATCAAGTGAAGAGGGCTGAAGTAGGCATAGGTAATGAACCACGAATTGGAGAACTACCGACCCTCTGTGGAAGAATCAAGCTGCCGAGGAGATGGAGTAGCACTTAGAATTTACGAGAAGAAAGGAGGAAGAGCAAGGCTCGAAGAAGAACTAAGCGAGGCGGATCAAAAGTCAAAAAAGGGAGATATGGCTCTAAGCCAAGGAAAAGAGACGCAGGAATGCTTGGATTCAAAGAAGGTATATCAAATATAGGCTTGGAAAGTGGGAGCATGATTTGGATGGTTTTCACATGTTGCATCTGGTCAACTTCAACTGAAATCGAGGGAGGCCTTGCTGGAAAGATGAATGCAGTAGCTGTTGCTGCAAGAGGAAGAAATACAAAGGACTGTCAAAATTCAGTATTAAAAGTTGACAAAGGAAAAACAACGGAAGAGTGAAAGAAATTACTTGATCTAGTGGTATTAGTACTGATTGGAGAGCTACGAAGGGAGTAATGTTCGGCAGCTTGTTGCCTTCTTACTATTTCTCTTTGTAACACATCGGCAGCAACAGCTTCTTCTCTTAAAATTTGTTGCTGCCGTCTCCTCTCAACTCTTTCGAAGACAATTATGGCCTTGGAATGTTCTTGGTCTACGGCCTTGGCAGCTGCCTCATGAGGGGGATCTTCAACCAAGACAGTAGGTGAAACAGTCACTTTCCTTCTCTTTTCTATTGCTTGGGCAATTGTCTCGGAATCAGAGTCCTCAGTAAAGTCAGAAGGAGAGACAATAATCTTTCTTCTCCTTTTTCTTTGAATTGGCATTGTACATTCTTGATTTTTCTCAACCAGAACCGAGATTCGGAAATAAATTCCTTCTCTACCTCCCTAACGGTTGTTTCCTCTTGAAACAAGTCAATCACTTTTTTCCTTTTTGTCAAAGGTGACTCATGTTCTGGGTCTGTTTCTCTTTCTTCTTTTTCTTTTCCTTCTAGCACCTTAGTTGTTTTTTCAGAATCAAGCAGTCTTCTCTTCTTTTGCTGCTGATCACCTTCACAAAAAAAAATATATATAGAAACAAAATAAGAATAACACAATCAGCATTGTATAGGAAGTCGAAAGAGAGAAAACAAAGGCATATACCTTTCTTTGAAGCAGCCCGAGTGGCTTTCGAAGGAGTTGATGTAGCAGGAATGGACTGGGTTGTAGGAGGCACAGTGGAGGAAGGGACAGTTTCAGCTCCCTTGGGCTTGGCCACATCTAACACCTCCAGTAGGTTTTGAGGTGAAATGGCTAAATAGATTTCCATATTATTTTCCCACCAATTTTAGTATCTCTTCAATGCGGTACCTTCAGGAATGAAAGGGGTGTACTCAAAACTAGCCAAGTCATTTATGAATTTGAAGGTTGCCTCCTCCAGCCTTGACTTCCTAACCTTCAGATCTCTCCTGGTAAGGCTCAGTTGGTGTTCTTTGCGAGAGGTATTGGGACCCATTGTGTGAAACCAAATTGTCTAGCAAATTGAGCAGACAATAAGGCTCGGCTATACATTTATAAGCTCTAGGGTTCGTGGTCCCGATAAACGACTCCTAAGCGAAGGGAGGCCCATATGTCCTTGTGAATAGGCGAAGCACAGAGCCTGTCACTTAAAAAGTGACTCAACCAAGTTGGACCTATGTTGGTCTCGAAGGGACGGAAATGGTGAATAGGAAGGGCAGCTGGTAGTTAATGGAAGAAAGAGAAATAAAAGGCAAAAGTAGAAGGATAAAGGGAAGCATTGGCCAGTCTTATGCCATGAGTAAGATAGTGTAACCCAGAAAATTTAAGGCATTTGGATTGTAATTCAGTAAAATAGGCGAAAAGCCAAAGCTGAAGGATCCAGAATGGCCCCCCTTGATTAGCATCTAAGGGCTTCTCGCAAAAGAGGGAACAAACTCTGTATACATGACCTAGAATATATGGGGCTAAGGCTACTCTTTCTTGCAAAACAAAGGCTTTGGCAAGAGGAGCAAATTCAGGCATGATTCTTTGAGAGGAGGTGCAGAAAAGAAATTTGCAAAGCCAGTATAACAAAAAGGAAAAGAATTCCCTATCAGTTACTGGGCCCTCTTTTTTATTCTCAACTTTAACAAAATCGTTGTAGGATAAGTTAAGAGAGGGGAGGGAAAAAGAGACTGTTAAGTCAGGGAAATCTGGTGTAATGAGGGTACCAATAGGAGATACTCCTAGTAGATGGCAGATGTCAAGAACAGTAGGAGCCATCATCCCACATCTAAATTGAAAGAAATTGAAGATAGGGTTCCAAAAACATAAAGCAGCAGGGATTAAGAAAGGGTCCTCCGAGATAGTTACCCTAGATAGTCGGAGAGCATCGAGAAGGCAGAGTTCTTGAAGGTCCAGTGTCCTCGCAGGGATGACCCGATCATACCACTCTTGCCACTCCGGTCTCGTTGTGGGCCAACATCGGTGAGGGCGATTGATTCTCCAGTTCCTCCAATCGAGACCACCTTCATAAATGAGACATTGGTTTTCCAGACGAGGATATAGAGCTGGGAGCTCAATAGGGATCTCCTTGAATATTGGCCCGAGTACATAGTCTTGCTGCTCATGACGACGAGGGACGAAGATACGCCCGTCAATGGCGCTTTTCCTCCCAGCTTTGTACTTCTCATTCCGTCAATGAGCCTTTTCAAGGCTACGGATGAGCTCACGCTCTATGATTGGCACTTACGGTGAAGAAGAAGTCATTGATGAATGCGTTTTTAAAAGGAATGGGGAAGTAAAGAGGAGTGAAAGATATGAGGGTTTGAGCGTTAAAAGAGCAAGGATTTGAAACGAAGCAAGAGGATTTTAAAAAAAAAGGCTCTTGTGCGGAAATATATTGCATAAGTCGTTAAGTACTAAAAATACGAATCTGAGAGTCTCTCAAATATTGATAGTTTTGGAGGGAAGAAGCACATTCCGGATGTTGACGTCAGCTTCGAAGCAAGATATTTGGCTTCGAAATGAGATTTTGGCGCCAAAAAATCAAACAACAACAGCTTCGAAATACATAAGTCGGCTTCAAAGCGTACTACATGCTTAAAATTGCTAGAATGCTCGAATATTGGTCCACTTCACAGGGTTTAAAGACCTGTTTGAGGGTTATTAATCAAAGTAACGACCTTCGGAGCAAATCCTCGGATCCTTTAAGGATGAGAAGCACTGTTCGAAGCATTAAAACCAATCATTGGTTTTTATATATATAAGAAAGAATTGCTTTTTGAACCCAAACAGTATGGATTACTCTTCGAAGCAAAATGGTCAATTTGAAATTGATTGGCTATATTAAACCATGACCATATATTGGTTATAGTTAGTTTTGAGGGGTAACGTTGTTAAAATTCAAAACATTAATTCCAGATGATATCAGCTAGAATTGTCAACTTTACTCCATAAATTGGAAAAAGACATGTTGGTTCTTTTAGCGTTTCATTAAACAATTGAGTCCAAATTCGAAGGATGAGATTGTTCAATTCGAAGCTATGAGTTGGCTTTTAAAGACAAAAGGAAACGGAGTCAAACAATGTCAAATACAGAAAAACTTTGTTTGTATTGAAGCCAAGACAATTACATTAAGCAACCCTATTTGGGTACAAATTCAAGCTCATAAAAATAAGGAATAGAATAAATAATAAGATCATGAAACTTTGTCCAACAATGATCAATGAATGTTTGTTCTTTCTTTATTATATCTTCTATCTCCTCTAATGTTGGCTGCATAAGTTGGTGTGCTCTCACTTCATAGTAGAGCTCCTCAGCCTTTATTTCGAAAGCCTCTTCCCTCAATTTTTGTTCCAACTCATCTATAACCAAATCATCCCAATACGCAGAATCATTATTTTTGAAGTCATTGAAATCTTCGATGAAGTTCTCTGCTTTGGACTAGGCATGAATTCGGAGGGACGAAAGTTGATCCAAAGAATGAATGGTGACCTTGGAATTCGATGCGGTGGAGATGCAGGAAGTTGGTCCAGGAACATATGAAGTTCTACTTGGGCAATGGGATTAAGGACATGGCCCCTAGTCAGAATATCACAAGCCCATCGAAAGTTCTTGAGAGGGATGTCATCCTCAAGAACATTGAAGGGCAAGTGAGAGAAAACCGCAAGCAAAAGTTGAGCTTGTTTCCGTTCAGGTGGAGTTGGGGATGATGGAGGTTTGTAAGGTGGAAAGATTTTTGTCCATGGGAAGGGCAAGCCTTAGTTTCTCTGTCCAGGAAAGAGTAGGAGGAGAAGAAGGAGTAGATGGTTCTGCTTCAGAAGATGGAGAAGGTGTGGATGCTTCTATTTCAGAAGATGGAGAAGAAGAAGTGGATGCTTCTGTTATGGGAGATGGCACGGGAGTGGAAGGAACAAAGGCATTAATGTAGTCAAGCCAGTCAGAAGAGCAAATCTTCGCCTTCTTGGCTAAAAATGAAGGGCTGTACCCTTGTGATTAAATCGGGGCGTCGGGCGGTGTGCATTATCTTTGTGGGCATAGAGGATGTGTACCAAGCCTGGCGATTCTCCTCCAAACTACGTCGAAGGTCAATGGGCACATAAGGATAGACCACCGAGCTTGGCGTAAGAAGGAAAATCTAAAGGGTCGATGAACTCAACAAAATGGTGATTGATTCGTTCCCTCAAGTCCGGGACTCAGTCTTGACGGTTGTCCATCCGGAAACCCCAGAAGATGAAGAAGTTGTAGCTTCATCCCAAGCAGAGGTTTGTGAAGAAGAACTTCCCAAGTCCATAGTTGCAACTTGTTAAAGCAAAGGCTTGAGAATAGTTCGTTCAAAATACAAGGGGAGTTTAGAGGAAGAACTTCTTGTATCTGTAAATTTGTAAACCGAAGGATTAAGGGCAATGTGTTCGTATTCCAAAGGTTGATAATTTGCAAAAGCCTCCATGACCTGAATATAGAAGGGCGGGTAAAGGTGGCTAATGAATGCGTGGAGATTCTTTCGAAGGGAAACAGCATTACTCAATGGCTCTTCGTATGATTGATCAATAGAGTGAGAAGTTGATTGAGCCATAGTCCGTTCGAATGCTAAAGGTATTGGGATGTTCGACAAGTTGAGAGTTAATGCAAATGATCATCAAATAGGTGACGGTTGTGTTTCCTGAAGATGGATTCCATGCACGTTCCAAAAGCGCGGGAAAAGCTTTTGATCCACTAATATCTCCAAGTATTGGGTATATTAGTGCGGGGGGTAATGTTGGCTACATATTTTGTAAAAGCCAAATCACAGTTTGACACGTGGCAGAATAAGGGTATTATAGGAAGATAATTCAAGTCTTCGATCCTGATAGAACACGTGGCAATGAACATTGGTTCTCACGTGATCTGAGTAGCACTAGATCAGTAAAGAGATACAAGGTGACGTGGCTTCAACGGTTACTCATATTCAAATTCAAATACAGGAGGGAAGCTTAACTGCAAAAGATGGCGTAGTGGGACTACTTCTAAGGCAGCATGATCAGCGATCATGGAGGAGTAGTTCGACGGTTTGAAGTGCAGTTCGAAGGTCATCTTTGAAAAGTATAAATAGCAGGAAAGCCCCCAGAAAAGGACCCCCAGACTCAGATCATACAAACCAGTCTTTACTTCATATTTTCTTTCCCAGTTTTACATTTCCTGTACTTTAAATTCATGCACTTTAAATACTTGTTCTTTAAATACCTGCACTTTAAATACCGTCTTGCCGATTCATAGGAGTAGTTTCAAGTAAATTCAAGTAGTATTCTTGTAAACCTCTTGGTTTGAGTTTGGACTATTGTAAGTGTTCATTTTAATGAAATACTTGATTGTTCTTCATATTAGCTGTTATTTCTCTTAATTTCTCCTAAGTCAAGCCACGGTAAAAGTCCTCTTCATTGAAATTTGAAAGAACTAAAACACAATCGTCTGATAATTGGTTGGCAATTATAATTTCTGTAAGGACTGATTGATCCTTGCTGGCACGCTCGCATTTACAAAAATACCCTTCGAAAAGCCAAAAAGCCAACAGTTTGGTAGAGTTTTATAAATATGATTTGAGAGTATGAGTTGTATTTTGAGTTTATGAGTTGTGAAATTATAATTTGAGTGTAAAAAATTTATTTGGTTATGGTTTTTGAATAGAGTGTTGAATTGAGTGTGTAATTGAGTTTTGAAAGTTTGATTTGACATGTCAAGTAAGAAAATTTATTTGGTTATGAGTTTTGAAAAGAGTTTTCAAAACTTAATTCAAATTGTTATAACTCATAACAAAACACACTACTTTCACGCTATTGAAAATTCTGATCAACACTCATAACGAAACTCTTTTTAAAATTTAATTAAAAAAAATTATTATTAACAAAAAATAACATTAATCAAATTTTTAATTGAAACTACTACAAATGAAATAATTTTTTTTCAAAATAAATATTCAAAAAAATAAATCATAAATATTTAAATAATTTAAATAATCTAAAAAATTTAATAAGTAAAAAATTAAAATAAATATTCAAAAAATTTAAATCGTAAAAATTTAAATAATCTAAATATTCAAAAATTTTAAATAATTTAAAATGTTAACATTTTAAATTTAAAAATAACTCTACACTCAAATCGTAGCCAAACACATAAAATAAAACTCAATTAAAAAATTATTTTTAAAACTCATAACCAAACACATAACTCAAAACTACATACTACTTTCACAACTCTACACTCAAATCGTAACCAAATACATAATAGAAAAATTAAAATATTTAAAAATATTTTTATAAAATAGAGTTTGAATTTATTTTTATAAAATATTTTAAAATTTAAAAAATTAAAATAGTAATATTTTGAAATTAAAATATTTAAAAATATTCAAAAAAATTAAAAAATCGTAACATATTTAAATATTAAAATATTTAAAATCTTAACAAAATTAAAATATTTTTAAAATATTTAAATATTTTAAATATTTTAAAAATTAAAATATTGATTTGAATTGAATTTTGAAAAGAGTTTTGAATTATATGTTTGGTTATGAGTTTTGAAAAGTAATGATTATGTTTTGAATTGAGTTTTGAGAAATGGATGTAGAATTATGATTTAAAAGTTCAAAACAAACAATACACTCAAATCAATAGGTGGAACTATAATTTCAACTACTTACCAAACGGAGACTAAGGGGGTGTTTGGGAAGGGAAAAAGTAGTCGGGTTTAGGCTATTTTCACAAAAAATCCCAAAAACCTCATTGTTCACAGGTTTTCAAAAAAAAAAAAAAAAAAAAGGTTCTTGGGGACGGTGTAGGCTGACCTACCTTTATCCTGACCGGCCATTGTCCACATCAAGGGCCAAATTACCATTTTATCCCTTTATATCAATTTAAAAAATAAAAAGTTAGGGATAAATTTGTCATTTTAATTTCAAACATCATTTCAACACATTTTTCAATACAACAACTCAAATAAAATCCATCTCATCTTCCCAAACACAAAAACTAAAATAGCTACTAAAATAGCTAAAAAGCCAAATAGCCTACTAAAATAACCATTTCCCAAACGAGGCCTAAATTTTAACTCAAATTGACTTGTCAAATCAAATTCAAGTTTAACTCAATGAATTTGGGTTGAATTTGAAGTGTCTCAATAAATATAAACAAAAATTAAAATTTAAAAAAAAATAAAAACTTGGTAGATCTATATGTTTTTGGAAAAATTAAAAAAACAAAAAATTTAAAATTTGACTCTTATAGCAAAATATGCTAATATTAACAAGTGCTCCCGAAACACTTGATAAGTTGCAGTAAATAGTGTATTAATTTGTTTTGAATTTAGTAACTTTTTAATTTTAAGTTGTTAAGGCTATCTCCAATCCTTCATCAAATTTAAATTTGATGAAAAATGCCTAAAACGTGAGCTTCAACCCTCTCATCAAATTAATATCAAATAGAAGGAGAGTTACTTTTTTTATCAAATTAAGAAAGTTTTATCATTTCATCAAAATTTTAAGTGACCCTTTGGGTGGGACTTCTTCCTAGACAACCGATTTTGAGATGAATTTAATGAAAATTTACTCTAAACTGAACAACCGGCCGACGTCTGGCCAGACAACCATCCAAATTTGATGAGACCATTGGAATGCATCATATCATATCAAACTTTTCATCAAATTTTTACTCAAATTTGGTGAAGTGTTGGAAATGCTTTAATGTATATTTAATGTTATATTAAATTGTCTTGAATTTAGTAAATTTCTATTTTTAACCTATTAATTAATTAAATTAGATGCATTTAATAACTTTCTATTTTTGACATATTATTTAAAAGGGTTTGACTTCTCTTAAGTTAGGATCTCAACTTGAGAGAGCATTTGGACTTGATAGGCCTATTTTGAAATCAATTCCGATTATCCGTTCATTTTTTTAGACTCATTGAATACAATATTCATGCAAAAAATAAGATGATTAGATATCGGTAGCTATATATTTGAATCATATTTGTTTTAAAAAAATGGACAACAAATATAATTTTAAAAATAGCTATCCATTTTTTGTAATATAAATTTAATTCAAAGATATAACTACCAATGTTCAACCATGTAACACCTCCAAAACATAACAACATGAATCAGAGTGTAACGTTCTTTCATTTCATAGAGTTAATAGTATAAGAGAGTTTAACATAAATAAATGCCTTATAGTCTTACATCTTTCCAAGCTCTGGCTTGGTTACAACAATAGTGAGACTAGCTCATACAATTTAAGCCCTAGACTATACTACAAGAGAAACAAGACAAAGAAGCTCTTGCTTCCCAAAATCCCTCAAATGTTATTGCCTTGGTGGAGGCATGCCATAATTACCTGAAAATGTTATTCCCAAATAAGGTGAGCCACAGCCCAGTAGGAATAATCTAACACAATATATGAGATTTAACAAAGGTATAAGTACAATATGCATAAACAATGCCTGTGACAAAACATTTACATTTTATATAGTCATAAAGTACCAAATCCAAATCGTAATCCATTTCCATTCAATTAATTTCAATACATGAGCTAATTTCATTATTTCTCAATAACCCAAATGAGACTATAACTCAATGATTCTACAATCACATCATTAACACACAAACACTTCAATCTACCATTTTACGAAAATTTCGTCTGCGGGATCGGCACCCATATATAAATTTCAGGACTTTCACCTATGACACTCCGACCAACTTAATTATAATGGAGTCTATCCCCTTTCTACTCCCAAACAATCATACATATACAATGTATTTATAAAATGATCATATTCAATGATAACCAACCATGGATTACTTTTAATTCACCTAATCCTTATGCAATTTCTACAACAATCAAAGTTATCCTCTACCAATAGCCCAAAATAGTTATTTCTAAACAGATATTCAATCTCAAGACAGATAAATTATTCAAAATTTCTAAAAATGAGACATATCATCTACTCAATTCTACTATACATTTTAATACTTGCCAAATTTCATGTTTACAACACTTATTTCATTTATTTATACAAAATAAATATCAACGATCATTTTAGAGCAAACCCCCTCTCTTCCCAAGTCTTAATCAAGTCCCAAAATCAACAATTTTGACATCAAACAACATCCTTTTCAAACCCATAATCATTTTCTTCTCATTCACCAAAAACCCGTCTTTCTATTTTATACCCAAACCCTAGGTTTGTTCATATTACCCCTCTTAGACTTATTTATTTTGATGATTTATTTAATTATAATTTAATTTATTTGAAAAAGAAAAATAGAATCCAAAATTTATTTTGATGATTTATTTAATTATGTTTTAAATCCAAAATTTATTTTGATGATTTATTTAATTATGTTATAATTTATTTGAAAGAGAAAAATAAAATCAAAATTTATTTTGTCTCATTATTTCTCACCTAAACCTTTATCCTAAATGTTGTTAGAATGGATTTAATATTTGATTAAATCAGGAGTTCAAATAGCCCAAAATAAAGGTTCAAACAGCCCAACACAGCAACAGTTCAAAAGGTTCAAGTGAAAGATATTCAAATTTGTAATGATGGAGTAGAAGCTATTAAAAATTAGTAATGATGAGTGGAAGATATTCAAAATTAGTAATTATAGAGTACAACGGTTATAAACGACTATAAATTCAAATGAATACAACGGCTATAAGTTTCATTATATATACCAAAGTCTCTAATGTAAACAAGTAACAAAAAAAAAAATCATAAAATATTATTTGATCTATAATCACTCACATCTATTCTCTGAAAAATTCTCTGAGAAGTGTTCTTTAATTTTGGTATGCATCCTCTTTCAGAAATTATACACTGAGCCTTATAGCATTAAACTTATCTTTCCAGTGTGAGATTTACAGAAAAATCAAATTTTCATTTTATATATATCTATCTTTGAGATATAATTTTTGTAACTTTCTGTGAAAGCAAAACTACATTCTTTTCAATATTGTAAGAGTGTAATATACTTAGTGTTCTTGATTTAGAAAGTCTATGTAAAATCCGTGGAGGATTGCTCCATTTGTAAAGAGGTTGCTAGCACCTCCGTGAAGTTAGAGCATAGTAAAAAATCTCAAGTGAAACTTGAGGAGTGGACGTAGGTCGAGTTGAAACCGAACCACTATAAATTTGTTTGTCTCTCTCTCTCTCTTATCTCTTTATTTTATTTAAATTGCTGTAACTATATTTCACATTTTCACTGTGCTAAAATCATTAACTGACATAATTGTTAGAACACTTGTTTTAATTATTTTTATTTCATTAACTATATTTATCTATTGTTCTAGTCATAATTTTTATTAGGATATTATTAATTTTTAATTGTAAAAACCTAATTCACCCCCCTCTTAGGTTGTCTTTTGGGTAACAATTGGTATCAGAGTCTGGGGCTCTTATTTAGATTTAACAATCTTGAGTTTTTTATTCATAGCAACCATGTATTCTACTTACTCTACTGTAGGACAAGCTAACAATAGGTCACCTCTCTTTGATGGTAGTAATTACATTCATTGGAAAGAAAAAATGACTATGTATCTTCAAGCTACCAATTATGCTTTGTGGCTCATTATCACTAAAGGTCCTAAAATCCCTACCAAGGTAATAGACCATATCAGTGTGGCTAAACTTGAGGATGAATTTGATGAGCGTGATTATAAACTCCTTCAAGCTAATACTAAAGCCAAACTTATTCTTGTGTGGACTAGATGCAAATGAGTACAATAAATTTACGAGTGTATTATTGCTAAAGAGATTTGGGATAAACTTGAAATCACCTATGAAGGAACTAGCCAAATAAAAGAGTCTCGAATTGACATGCTTATTCATGATTATGAACTCTTTACTATGGAATCATTTGAATCTATTTCTGAAATGTTTTATAAATTTACCAATCTTATTAATGCTCTAAAATCTCTTGGTAAATCTCATACTAATGGTGAGCTTGTAAGAAAAATACTTAGGTCTTTACCAAATGAATGGGAAACTAAGGTTCTGACTATCCAAGAAAAAAAAGACCTAACAAAATTAGGCATTGAAGAACTCATAGGCTCACTCATAGCTCATGAACTTTCAATGAAGGATGGCAGCAAAAAAGAAGCCATTTGGGGAGAAAATGATTGAGTAACCAACTTTGTGTCTCATGGCTCTTGGAGAAGAAGAATCCACTCAAGATGAGGTAATTTCTAATTATGTAGAACTTCAAAGTGCTTTCAATGAATTACATGACATATTTAGAAATGTTTGTGTTAAGAATTCTAAATTAAAGAAATTAGTTACTTCTCTTTCAAATGATGTGGGTGTTTTAAAAATGAAAAATGTTACTTTGAAAAATGACTTTACGTCTATTGCCAATGAGAAAAACATTTTGAAAAATAATGTTGAGGATTTAAACAAAAGTCTTGAAAATTTTGTAAAAAGAAAATAAAACCTCAACAAGCTTCTTAGAAATAAAAGATGTGTTTTTGACAAAGTAGACATTGGTTTTGATCCTCCTAAACCTTTTATGAAATTAAATGTTCTTGAGACTAATCTCCATGGACCCAAGAAAATATGGGTACCAAGAAAGAAATCAAGATATTTTGTAGGTGGAATATCAAAAAACACCAAGGACTTGAGGAAATGCACAACAAGAGTGTTCAATCTAAAGAGCAAAATCAGCTCCTATAAGAAGAAGAATGATGAAATGAAAATCACTAAGATAAACAATAGAGGTAATGTATGGGTGAAGATTCCAAAGAGGTAAATGAAAATATAACTCCTAACACACCTTTAAGCTTAAAGTTCTATATTCTTTAAGGTGTGATTTGTGTACAATAGGTTGTGTCTAATCATTGCTTCCATGTAACCTAATTGTACTAAGTTTGCTAAGTCATATTCTGCTAGTTTCTTTTAAACATTCGTTGAACTCAAAAATGAGAATTATATTATTTTGATGAATGCCTATAAGAATATGAATGATTCATGTATTCATTGACATTTTATATCATGTCATCCATTGCTATAAAAAAGAGATAAGAAGTGATAAATTTTTTTGTGAGCATACTTTTCACATCTTATATATGATTTCATACTAATATGTTAATTCCTTTTTGAGTCATATCTTTGTAGAATCAATTTTGATGTCAGAGCATGTTTTTGAGATGTATACTATCTATTTTTTAAATTCTACATTTGTGATCTCAAGAATATGTTCAATATGAAAATTTCATGCTTATATGCTAACATTGGAATATTTGAATGAGTTGTGAAATTCCTTAATTATGATCCATGAACAATGTCTAAATGAAAAGAAGTATTATACGTTTGTAGAGACATTGCATCTATCCTATTGAATATCTTTTGAATATGGATTATATTGGCATGCACCTCATGAAATGTTTTTGATTGATAAATTGTTGAATTAATTGTTTATAACATTCATGTTATGTTCCACATTAAGTAAAATGTTTTATCACACTTGAGTATGTGGATTGAATTGATGAAAATGCCTCTTGATAATGTTATGCAATTAAATGAGATTGTTGCATCATTTCTTAATAAAACAAAGAGCATAACACTATTTTCTTATGCATATTATGCTATGTGCTACAACTTGAAAATTCTGAAAAATAGCATTCCAAACTCTTGTTTGATCATTGAATTATTTTTCACCTTTTGAGTTTTTGATAAGAAGTGATTTGTGCTGTATTTTTATTGAGTAATAGTGATTGTTCTATGAATGCTATATTTACACAAAATCATATTAGAAAAGGATAACACCAACTTAGGGGAAGATTTGCTAACATACTTGTTAAACCCTTTTGAGATGAACTCCTCATGAAAAAAAATTGAAGATTAAAAAGCTTCAACTCATGAACCAAAGGTACGCCTCATACACTCTCTTAAGCTTTTGAGGTAAAAATTCTATCTTATATCCTTTGAGCTAATACTGTTATTACTTTGATATGAAAAAGGTTGATTATGCTTCATATGATTTGCAATATATACTCTTTGATGATACTCTTGCTTAAGAATTATGCTTATGCTTAAATGTGTGTTATATATTGAAATTTATGATTTTTCTTAGCATATGGATTGTTATACCTTGAACATGCTTCATTTTTTAGAATTACATTAGCGCCATGAGATTATATTAAGTTTAACCTATTATGAGTAATATTTGGTATTCTAGATAATGCTTGAACTATGATTATTAAATCTTCTAGATTGCATATTAGTATCCTTGGTAGATTTCATCTTCGGAGGTAACCTCGGCCTCGCCGAGATAACCTCGACGTCAAGAATGGAACACGTGGTACCTCGGCTGACACGTCGGCATCACCTTGCCACGTGTTGGTACTCAGAAAATATATCCCCACAACTGCTCCCTAGGTTCTATTACCTCGGCATTCTGAGGTAATGGAACCTATATTATTACTACGCTGAAATCGTCGGCTTAAAATTTCTTTTCTTGAGATCATTTATTTCAGCCGACATGCCTCCATTAAGACTAAGGACTCCAAGAGTTCTCTCTAACATATGAGATGTCACGCATCACTTATTCGACTGTCTCATCCACGTGTTCCATCCTTATGGGATCGTGCCTATGACGCGCCTATAAAGCCGTCTTGCGTCTGTGCGCGCCGTCTGACGTATACGTTCTTCTAGGTTTCATTTAATGATTTCTTTTGCCGCCGTTTCAAGTTTTATCAAAACTTTTCCCTCTTTTTCGTCTCTTCACTTTGCACTATCAAGTTTTTTCTCTTTCTTGCCTTTCCTCCTGAATCCGCCATTGTTCCAGCTTCGAGCTCTGCAACTGCCTGTATCCCTTCATTCTAGTGAAGCTCTCGTCGTTCTGTTTCTTCTGTAACCGTCGCCTGACTTCGGCGATCCTCTCACCGGCTTTACATTTTCTAGTAAGCCATTGTTCCTCTTGTTTTCAATTCATTGATGGTCTCCATCATTCGTTGCCATTACTGCTTTGTTCAACATTTGATTTTGCAAATCATATATCTGAATGCATTTATTCAATGGCTTTGCTCTTGCCTATGTTTTGAATGTGTACTGTTCACCTCTTTCTTGCATTTTTCCCACTGTTCTTGACCTTGTACCCCTTGTACTTTCTATGCTCTTGATAGCCCACTATTGTTCTTGATTCTGAAACTCGTTCTTGTTTTCTGTTTTTTGTGTCTTTTCAGTTGTGCCTTCAATCTTTGTTTCCATAGACTTAGGTTTTGGGATTTGTCTATAGAACCCACAATTTAGGAAAAAACTGAAACCCGTAGTTACCTAAGTGTTTGTCGAGGTCCCAATAACCTTTTCAAAACATCTTCTGAAACCCAACCTCCTTGATTAAGCCGATATCATGGGTATGTAGAAACATAGGGTAAACACCCCATCCAAACTAGAATACTTTAGACAGGAGTTTGAAATCCCAACCGACGTCCATCTGAGGTTGGCTGGGGATGATGACTCCATCATGCCTACTGATGACTCCATGCCCTTTCTTGTAGTTGCCTTTATTGAATGTGGACTTCGGCTTCCACTCAACATCCTTTTTCGCGAGGTTCTCCATTACTATAAGTTGAACCCGATGCAACTCTCTATCAACTCCTATTGAACCATCAATGGTATCATAGCCTTAGCAAAACAAGAAAATGCTAGGATCACATTAGCCGACATCCAATATTGCTACACCATGTGTGGCCTCAAAAAAGACACCGGTTACGTGTACTACCTCAAGCCGAGGTCTACTGAATACAAAATAGTTGCCGACCTCCCTGACTCCAATAAGGGAACTGGGGACAATTATTTCATTACTTCGGGGAACTAGGAGTTCACTCTAGATGAAGACCTCCATCTCTTCCCTCTCCCTCGATCAGTCTTTGTAGAGTGTAATGGTAAGATCTCTGCATTCATACTTACTTGTTTTCAAAGCCTTTTATACTTTATCTATTCTTTAATGTCTGTTTGTCTTGCAGCTGTCCCTAAGCCACCAAAAAACTTTCGCCAATCCTTCATTTCCAGCAAGGATTTTAAGAAACTTTTGAACTTGCCAATCCATAAACGGAAGGCGCCTCTGCTTCTCAATTTTATTCCAACATAAAAGTCAGCTCTGCCCGACGTCCCTAAGAGGAAGAAGAAAAGCCTTTCTCCACCCTCTGCCACAACTCCACAAACTGCGTCCACATCTCGGACAGATCAAGGATCAACATCTGATCCAGCTAATCAGCCATCAACCTCGGCTCAATACCTGATTCCGATATCCCAGAGAAAACGTCGGCGACAACTTGTCCTTACTGCCCAGATGGGCCGCCCAAAACCAATTGCAAAAGACCTCTTAGCCAGCCTTCCTTCTGATGTTGAAGCTCAACCAACACAAACCTAGCTTCCACCAAAGGCAAAATGAGTAAAAAAGTCTCAGCCAAAGGCGAAGGTAACTCAGATTGAGTCTGAGGATACTTTGCCGATCTCTAAGTTGTCTGAGAGTGACAAATTCCAACCCTCTGCTAGGAAGAGGCGCTCTGAAACCCAACCATCAGAATCTCCAAAATCAAAAAAGCCGAGGTCATCTTCTACGACCACCTTGGGGCCTAAAAAGAATGATGCCCCCTGGGCTCCAAAAATTACTCTAGAAGATAAGTCAGTTATGGCCAACGACAGTGCTGATGACATCAATATCGGCGTAGCCCTCAGTACTGCTCTACTTCTGCCTAGCGATCTTAAACGGAATGCCGAGATGAGCGAGTATGAGAACTATGCCCTGATGCTTCAACGCTCTGTCCAAGTAAGTAACTTCTACTTGATAATTTCTTCTTTCTTTCTTGTATTTAGAAAAATTTTGCAATAACTTTTGCCTTGTGTTCTTCGGACATTCGGATGCCCATTCCTTCTCTATACAATCTTTTGAGAGCAGGAGAAGTTGGCCAGGCGAGGAGTCTTAAAAACCAACAAAGTTTGCAATCAAAGATGAAGACTCTAGAAGAAGCGGTAGGTCGCTTTCAAAGCTTCGACATGATCTTGAAAAAAGGCGGACTCTCTGAGGCCCTTGAAGGTGCTTGGTAGAAAAGAAATTTGAGGAAAAAACATCCCAAGCCCAAAAAGAGTTTCAAGAAGCTTTGGCCACCAAAGAGGCCGAATCAAAGATGCCGACGAGAAGGCATACGTTCAGGGCATGGCCGATATCACGGAGGCCTATGAGCAACAAGTGAAGCAGGCATGTAACAAGGGTTTCTCCCTTAGTTGGATGTCTCTTTTGAAAAAGCTCAATGTCCCCGAGGACTCACCTCTTCGGAGTGCCGACGCCATTCCTTTTCCATTCCCTCCGCCGCCATCTCCAGCTCAACCTGATAATGATTCTGAATCTGATGATGAAGATGAAGTTAAGGCCTTGGTGAGGAAATCCAAGAAGGCTGCTGGGGCCAAGTCCCTTCCTCAAAATGAACAAGTCCTTGAATTGACTCAAGATAAGGAGGTTGACGAGGTTCCCAAGGAAGCTACCCTTGGCGGTATCATCCGATGTTCCTATAGCCGACAAAAGTATTGATGACACCCTTGCCCAAATCGATGTCGAGCTCCTTTGCGGAGAAGGCGGCGAGGTGGCTTCTCCAGATCTTCGAGGTCGGACTCATCCGTTGCTGATCTTGATAAATCTTAGTTTTGATGTTTTCTTCTCTTGTCTTTTGTATTTTTGTACTTTTTGTTTTTCGGACAATGTAAGCTACGTATATGGCCAATGTGTCTCTTTGTTCTTGAATGTCTAATTCAACTTTCCTTCTCTTGAATATACGCCTTTGTCTTTTCTTATTTGCTTTTGCACGATTCTATACTTAGAATATTTTGTGTGTCTTTAGTATGCTCTTCCTTCATTGTGCAACCTTCTCGGGGTGACACACCTTAGTTATACCAACTGGTGATTTACCTCAGCAAGTACTTGTCTTGTATAAATTTCAACAAGGGTAAAACATATATTGTATAATTTCAACTTGTAAACTTTTCTCAAGTTTCAACAAGTGGTAAACAATGATCTTGATTTAATTTGACTTGTAAATTGCTACAAATTTCAACAAGTGTTAAACAATGATCTCGGTTTAACTTCAACTTGTAAATTGCTACAAATTTCAGCAAGTGTTTAAACAATGATCTCGGTTTAACTTTAACTTGTAAATTGCTACAAATTTTAACAAATGTTTAAACAATGATCTCGGTTTAACTTCAACTTGTAAATTTCTACAAATTTCAACAAGTGTTAAACAATGATCTCGATTTAACTTCAACTTGTAAATTGCTACAAATTTCAACAAGTGTTAAACACTGATCTCGGTTTAACTTCAATTTGTAAATTGCTACAAATTTTAACAAGTGTTAAACAATGATCTCGGTTTAACTTCAACTTGTAAATTGCTACAAATTTCAACAAGTGTTAAACAATGACCTCGGTTTAACTTCAACTTGTAAATTGCTACAAATTTCAACAAGTGCTAAACAACTCTTGTCTTCTCTCCACCCCCTAATGTGAACCTGAGTTCCACTTGGGTTCTCGTTTATTCAGAAACAACATTATGCATCTTTATCAGTCACAAGTGTTGAAGAATTCTGCTAAGATTTTATTGATGACGTCGGCAAAGAAGAAGAAAAAAAACAAGGAACATCTAATGATAGAAGAATTCAAATTACAAGTGTTCCAGGGCCTTGGCAATTCTTTGCCCCCATTATCTTCAAGCCGATATTCTTAAGACCTCTATGTCCTTGTCTTCGATTTCTACCCTTTGTATGCTGCAGGTGAACTTCATTGCTGTCATGGAGCAATTTTTTGCCTGCAATTGATCGCCTCGGACCTCTTCTACCCCATGCTCTATTGGGAACCGTAATAGTTGGTACAATGTTGAAGGAACTGCCCTTATTGCATGCAACCATGGCCTTCCCAATATAGCATTGTAAGGGGATGGTGTGTCGATGACAGTGAACTCTGTCTTGATCTTCTTGGTGCCAGCCCGCACCTCCAAGTTTACTGCTCCCAGTGGCCATGTCGGCGTTCCATTGAATCCAACCATCGGGCCGTTGGATTGCTCCATGTCATTAGTATGAAGGCCGAGCTCTTTGTAACACCTGACGTATATGATGTCGCAAAAGCTTCCTTGGTCTATCAGGATGCATTTCACTTGGCACTCCCCAACCTAGAGGGATACTACCAAAGCATCATTATGCGGGTGCTGGACCATCTCGAGGTCGGTTTCGAAAAAAGACACTACTGGTCCCAAGCACTCATCTGCCCAATATCTTTTGTCCCCGACTTGGTAGACATGTTGTAGGTGCTTTACCTTCTGAGTCTCCCCCCTAACTTCGTTCTCATTAACCCTTGAGTGAATTACATTAATTACCCGAGGTCCTCCTGCCTAAGGCTGCTGTGCTGGGGGAGGCGAAGCTGCTTGTGCCTCGGGCAATCTTGCCTATTCTTCTCTCGTTCTGGCCTCGTCGACAAGGTCTCTCAGATGGCCTTGCCTCACTAAGTCTTCCAAGTGTGCTTTCAAGGCTCCACAACCCTGAGTCATGTGTAGGGTTGAGCAAGGAATCCGTGAAATCCGCAATCCGATCCAATCCAGTCCAATCCGAGAGGTTTGGATTGGTTTTTTGAATCATGATTCGGTTAGGATTGAAGAATTAAAAATCCGTAGTCTCTGGATTGGTTACGGATTGAACCCCAGGTTAGGATTGGAACCAATCCGGACCGTATACAAATAGTCTATATTTTTATTATACATCCTCTCCCATAGTATCTTCTTTTATTTTATATAAAATCTAAACTCACACCTAAAACCGTAAAATATCTTCTTTTATTACTTTTATTTGTTAGTTTTTAGTTTTAATTTGTAATGGTCTAAATACTTATGGTGAAACTAGTTTTCTTATAGTTGTTTAAATTCTAGAATAGTATGTCGCTATTATAGAAAAACATGTTGTTATTGTGGAACTAATATAGTGCTATGTTTATATTTTTATGAAATTAAAGTGTTATATATATATATTTTTTTTTTTGTTATTTAATTATGTGAATCCGTGGTCCTAAACCGATCCAATCCGTATTTAAATGGATTTGTTCGGATTGGTTTCATGATTTAAACGGATTGGATTGATTCCAATTTTTCAGGAACCGTAGATAATGGATTGATCTTGATTTTACCTCAATCCGGTCCAATCCGGACCATGCTCACCCCTAGTCATATGCCCATCTTCATTGTGGTAAGCACAACGTTTGCCAACGTTCCTTCCCAAAAATTCTCCCGGTGCCCTTTTCGGTGTTCTGAAATAGAGTTGATTCCGAATTCTATCCAGGATCTTGTGGATTAGGATCCGAAACACAGTTGTCACTGCCTGTGCAGCCCTTAGTTCTACCTCTTGCTTGTTTGATCCATTATTACCTCGGCCTCACCTCGGCGAGCCGTAGGCTTTTTCTTGTTTTGTCTCCTTGTTTCCCGACGTATCTTCCTCGGCTCTGGCGTACTTCTCGATTCTGGCCATAAGCTCTTCCATATTTTTTGGCAGTGTTTTTGCCAAAGACTTTCGTAGCGGGCAGTCGACTTTTAGGCCGTTCTTGAAAGATACGACCGCTATCTCTTGATTACATTCAAGTATTCGATTGAATACCTCATAATATGTTTTTGCGTAGGCCCGAAGACCTTCATCTTTGCTGATTTTCAGGGCCATCAAAACGTCCACCCTCAGTGGTTGAAGCTTGTTTATTACGAACCTGGCCACGAACATCTCAGCCAGGCCCTCCCAGGTCTTCACACTTCCCTTTGGCAGTTTGTGGAACCAATCTGATGCAATCTCCCCAAAAGAGGAGAGGAACACTTTGCAGAGCAACAGCTCGTTCCCACTATATAATGCCATTGAATTCAAGTACAATCCAACGTGGAAGTTGGGGTCCAACTTCCCATCGTAAATCTGGAACCTCGGCATGTTGAATCTCTTCGGCGCCTCAAATCTGTCCAACTCTACTAAGAATGGTGTTCTCGGTTTAATAGTGGATGTTACCTCGGTGTGATCCTGCCTCCTCTTGAGGTAATCCCTCAAGTCTTCTTTAGTCTGGCCAGGAGCTCGGTTATCCCCTAACTTCAGTCTCTTCGGAACGCTGCTCTCAGCTTCGTTGCGAGCCCTTTTTGACCCTTCTCCATTAGGTGTGTTGAAGCACAGCACCTAGCCCTGAATATGCCGATATTCTTTGGGGTCGGCCTTCTTGGTGCGATGTGTCCTCCGTGACTCTTCCTTCCTTGACTTCCCTCGCTCGACCTCCCCGGAAAGCCGGTGAGAGTGTCTTTCACTCCTAGTGTGTTGAGGGGCTATAGGGATTGTTTTCGGCCCTCCCTTCTGGGTATTAGCCGCTGGAATCGGCATGTCTTGCAATGGGAATGGTGGCTGCATGACATTGTTTTGCATCATGAAGTTGACGACCGATTGCAGATCCGCCAGCTTGTTTGCCATCTCTTTTACTTTTTCATCCCTTCGTAGGCATCTGTCCCTCCATACCTGGAGGTTATCTTCGTTATAGTATCTGTTTTTATCTGGTTTCTTTGGTACGTCGCCAGTCTAGTCGACGTCTTTCTCTCCGTGATTTTCTTCATGAGTTTCTGCGTTGCATTCATCTCCTTCGATGTCAAGATCAATAGGTCTCCCATTCCCAGCAGGAGTGTCGTCTCCAATCTTTTCTTGCTGTCCGTTACTGGCCATCTATTCTTCTTTCTTTTCCACAGATGGCGCCAAATTGTGTGGGTCAATTTCCGACTACACTGCCAACTCAGTGATCAGCTTGAGAGAATTGGCAGAATAGGTGACACCTGGCTAACTTTATGAAAGAAGATTCAGTGATGGTTAAATCACAGGGGGCACTCAAGCGATCAAGTCGATATATCTCTCAAAGATAATCAAGTGCTAAATTCCTTTGCTCAAAGCATAAATTGCGTACCTTAGACCCACGGGGGTGCCTCTCTTTTATAGTTTACTCAATCCTAGTCCTACTAGAAGCCTGACTTCTATGGACTCCCATTCAGTGCTTACTTTGGACTCTACAAGAGATAAGGATAGACTCCCTAAGAATACTATCCTTATCCATCTTGAAGTCTTTCTTCATTCTAGGACTCTTGTCCCTTATCTGTTTACCTCGGATTCCGATATCTTCGGAGGTAACCTCGACCTCGCCAAGATAACCTCGACGTCAAGAACGAGACACGTGGCACCTCGACTGACACGTCGGCGTCACCTTACCACGTGTTGATACTCAGAAAATATATCCCCACATTTTCAAACTAATCTGATGTTATGTATTTATAATTTGATAACTTAGTCCCATATCATGTCTTTAATTAAAGTTTACTTATTACACATGTGCTAACCTATGTATTTAGAAATGAATTCAGGGAGCATGACTTGAGGAGAAGCTTTTCTTACTCCCAAATCAAATCAAAACATCATTGTGTGCCATCATCAAAAAGGGAGAGATTGTTAGACTTATTTATTTTGATGATTTATTTAATTATATTTTAATTTATTTGAAAAAGAAAAATAGAATTCAAAATTTATTTTGATGATTTATTTAATTATTTTTTAAATCCAAAATTTATTTTGATGATTTAT
Source organism: Camellia lanceoleosa (assembly GCA_025200525.1). Lineage (NCBI taxonomy): Eukaryota > Viridiplantae > Streptophyta > Magnoliopsida > Ericales > Theaceae > Camellia > Camellia lanceoleosa. The sequence goes on from CM045763.1 coordinate 86,557,541, forward strand.
TTAATTATGTTTTAATTTATTTGAAAAAGAAAAATAGAATCAAAATTTATTTTGTCCCATTATTTCTCACCTAAACCTTTATCCTAAATGTTGTTAGAATGTATTTCATATTAGATTAAATCAAGAGTTCAAATAGCCCAAAACAAATGTTCAAACAACCCAGCACAGCAACAGTTCAAAAGGTTCAAGTGGAAGATATTCAAATTTGTAATGATGGAGTGGAAGATATTTAAAATTAGTAATGATAGAGTGGAAGATATTCAAAATTAATAATGATGGAGTATATGACTATAAACTCAAATGAATACAACGGCTATAAGTTTCATTATATATACCAAAGCCTCTAATGTAAACAAGTAACAAAAAAAATCAGAAAATATTCTTTAATTTATAATCACTCACATCTATTCTCTAAAAAATTCTTTGAGAAGTGTTCTTCAATTTTTGTTTGCATCTTCTCTCAGAAATTATACACTGAGCCTTATAGTATTAAGCTCATCTTTCCTATGTGAGATTTATAAAAAAATCAAAGGTTCATTTTATATATATCTATCTTTGAGAGATAATTCTTGTAATTTTCTGTGAAAGCAAAAACACATTCTTTTCAATATTGTAAGAATGTAATACACTCAGTGTTCTTGACTTAGAAATTTTGTATAAAATTCGTGGAGGATTACTCCATTTGTAAAGAGGTTGCTGGCACGCCCGTGAAGTTAGAGCATAGTGAAAAATCTCAAGTGAAGCTTGAGGTGGGCGTAGGCGAATTGAAACCGAACCATTGTAAATTTGTTTGCCTCTCTTTCCCTTATCTCTTTATTTTATTTAAATTGCTGTAACTATATTTCACATTTTCACTGTGCTAAAATCATTAATTGACATAATTGTTAGAACACTTGTTTTAATTATTTTTCTTTCATTAATTATATTTATCTATTGTGTTAGTCATAATTTTTATTAGGATATTATTAATTTTTAATTGTAAAAAACTAATTCACTCCCCTCTTAGGTTGTCTTTTGGGTAACAACCCCCAAATCACACCATCGTTACACAACGACAAATAACTAAGTTAAAAACCATATTAAAGTGTAGAAAATCCCTATCTCAAGAAGAAAAGACCAAGCAAAGAAAAGTAGAATCCTCAACAACGCCAAGACCACGTTCCAATCAGATCAAAATGAAGCTCTTGGAATACTCTAACTTTTTCTCAAAGACACTAGGGTAGAGAACCCAAAGGATCTAAGCCAAAATGTATAGAGAGAGAGAGAGTATTTTAGAAAGAAAGAGTCAAGATCTAAGTTTTTGAAAAGTTTTAGAGAGAGAAGAGAATGAAAAAGTGATATAAAATGTCACTTTCGCGATCTGATATACACACAGTTTGCTCGAGCGGAAGAGTCGACGCTCGAGCGTCAGACACAAAAAAAAATAGTTCTACTCGAGCGCAATAAAAGCCGCTTGAGCGCTAAGACACAATGAACACTCACCGCTCGAGTACAAGAATTCGCCGCTCGAACATAGAAAATACACATCCAAAAGTTTTACAGACAACAAAGCAACGCTCGAGTGCAAGAAAGGCTGCTTGAGCGTAGGAAATGCCGCTCGAGCGTAAAAATCACTCTCCCAATAGTTTTGCAAACTTGCAAAGTACTGAGAGTTTACAAAGCCCACTCGAGCACAAGAATGGCCATTCTAGCGGAGGAGCAAAAATTTGGTTAACAAAGGTTTGAAAAAACAAGGGACCAATCTATTCCAAATGCACAACTACAATCTAATAACCAAAATAGAAGGGAGACAATGGAAACAAGAGATGAATTGCCAATCAAAATCATACAAACCCGAGTCAAAATGCTTAGGAATCGATATAGCCATCTTATTTTTTACGTAAATATTCCACTCAAAGAATTTTAAAAAGTGAACGATTCAAATTATCGAAATGAGATCTATGGTGGGCTTCACAGATCCCTTAAGTTCTTTCATGTTAAAATCCCAATATAAGAGAAACCCAACCCTATTTAAAATAACAATGCTACATCCCCTAATTTGCCATCTCTAAACCACCCCTAATGATGGAGCATTAAGGTTAAACCCCACATGATAAAATGTTTGAAAAATCAAAATTTGACACTTGTCAAATACATCATTATAGTTGACTTTTAAGAGTGATAAATTAAGTATCTCAAGTATTTTTCTGTGAATAATGGGAAAATGTTATGGATCTCAAATAATCTATCAAATTTTCTACCAAACCTCCCACATGTGTGCAGGTCCTACTCCTATGTGAGAGGTTTGGTAGATTATTTGAGATCTCTAACATAACTCATGAGTAATACTAAAGACCCCAAAAGTTTTATCAAAATTTCTATCTCACATGGGTGTGAGACTCATACCATGTGGATCACATATGGGTCTCACACCTATGTGAGATATTTAGTAAAAATTTTGGTAAAATTTTTTAAAATCTCTAACATTTTTGTTTTTCTATTTCAAATTGGACAAATTTCAAGAATCATTAAATGAAATTAATAAGTATTATTTATTACTCCTTGTCACCTGATAGCATGACCTAACAAAATAAACTCTAAGTTTGATAGCATGAGGCAACAATATGAGAGAAGTTAAACCCATTTTAAAACTCTAAAGTTTTGACTGGTTGATAATCTAATTTATTTGTCTATATTTATTAAGTAAAATCGATAAAAAAAAAATAAATATTTTAATCATTAAATTCAATATACATATACATAAAATGTCTAAAACATGTTAGTTTAATGATTAAAATAATATTTTTTTTTTTTTGTCAATTTCACTTAACAAAAATAGACGAATAGTTTAGATTGAAAATAAATCAAAACATTAGAATTTAAATTCATAAAATAAAAAATTCAGAGTATATTTTTTTTGAAAAATGATTGATCTACTGAATTTGAACTCACCCGAATTACATAAGTCGAACGTCCGGCCGAATGAATGATCGGATGAACAGCACCACCCTTATCAATTGCGACTGTCACTTTGTCTATTGGCAAGGGTGAAAATAAAGAGGGTCTAAGGGGTCAAATACCCTCTTGGGTTTTAGAATTTTTTTTTTTTTTTACAAACATAAAGAAAATATTTTTAAAAAGAAAATATTTATAAAAGTATAATTTAGAGTGAAATGCCAATGACATTTTTAAAAGTATGAGAAAAAATCATAGTTGTTTTGATTGAAAAATAAAGAGACTCTGATAAATCATATTATTATCTATAAAAATTTCAATATAATGGTAATGTCTATTATTATTGACATGCAAATATAATTAATCTCAATAAAGATATGAAATTTATTGGATTGTTAATTACATTTGACATGTAGGGTCTTTTTCTTTTTTTTTTTTATGACTTCCACTTATCGATCTCGGCCAAGAAAAGTGACTGACTAGGGCCCTATTCTCTATGTGTTTCTTTATTATTAGTTGATGATATCACATGTCATTAATAACGTGATATTACTATTATATTGAATTTTTACTCATATTTTGAATAAAAAATTATTTTATCAATATATAATTTATTTTAAAACTTATATCCATGACTCTTTTTTTTTTCTTTTCTTTTTATATTGTCCATGATATATTAGTTACAAATAATATTATTTTTTTATATATTTTTTGAAGTCAATTGTAAAAATTATGTAAAATATTTTTGTAAAATTTTTTAATATTATAATTAATAAGTGTACCCCTGATTTAATTTCTTAGATCTGTCACTGTCTACTAGTGTGTTAATTGATATTTGTTCGAATGACCAGCCGAACGACCAACATGTACAAATACAAACAATTCAGTGAGCCAAATTCAATGAAAGTGGAAATGCTCTCATTTTTTTTTTATATAGAGCTCAAACCCCATGTTTTTTTGTTACTAATTTATGTTTTATTTTTTCATATTATATATGTAGAGGTATTTTGAAAAATGGGTTAAAAGTCACTTTCTAATTTTTAACCCACTTTCTACTGGTGTGCCAACTGACATTCGTTCGAATGACCAATCAGACGATTGACATGTACAAATACAAACAATTCAGTGAGCCCAAATTCAATAAAGTAGCAATGCTCTAAATTTTTTTTTTCTTTTTTTATAGAACTCAAACCCTATGTTTTTTCGTTACTAATTTATGTTTATTTTATTTTTTTCATATTATATATTTAGGGGTATTTTGAAAAGTAAGTTAAAAATCATTTTCTAATTTTTAATCCACTTTATCTCTAAAAAAAAAAGGTCAAAAAGTCAAAAAAATCAAAAAATTATGTAAGTGTTTGGCATACACCAAAAAAAAGTGTATTTTTTTTATAAATATATACTTATTTAGGTCACATCAATTAATATCTCATTTCTACTTTTCTATTCATATTTTTTTATTTTTCTACATATATTTTTATAAAAATTTTAAAAATATACTTATTTAAAACATTTAAAATCATCCCTAACATTTAATCATCATTTCAAAACATCCTTTATGAAAAAATTGTCGGGTTGTGAATATGGGGATGGGGGCCCCTTCATCTGCGGCCCAACAGTTGGGTTGACTTCTTCCGAAACGGGCCCACTTATTGACCCTCACCCACGTGAGACTTTGGCGTTGTTTGGAAATAAGGGGTATGTTTGGTTTCGATTCGTATAGTGATTTTTAGAAAAAAAATTTAAAAATTTTGTTTGGTTTATAAATTTTAAATTATTTTTTCTCTCTTATCTATTAATTAATTTTTTTTTTTTCTTTCCTCTCTTAGCCTCCGTTTGGTAGGCTCGTTATTTCATGGTACCACAAAAGACAAAATAGGCTCATGAGTCACAACAAACAAAACATCACATCCAATCTTATAATCATTACACTCTTCTCTCACAAAAAAAGTCAAAAAGCCAAAAGGTCCCAAACTTTTGAGCCCAAAATATATAAAAAAGCCAAAAAGTCAAAGAGCAAATTTACCACTTCCCAAACGGAGGCTTATTCTTAATCGTTTTTTCTCTCACACACATCTACTCAATTATAACAAAATATCAAATTATTCCAAACTCTCAAACTCAAAAACTACTTTCAAAATATATAACCAAATAAACTAAAAAAAATTTTAAACTCACTTCCTAAAACAATTTTTAAAAACTATACTCCCAAAACTAAACCAAACATACCAGAGGTTTTTTTATTTTTTTTTCACTAGAAGACAAATTAGTTACAAAACTAAAAAAAAAAATAAATCTAAACAAAATATCATATCAAATCCTATAATTATTTTATTTTTTTTCTCATAAATATCATATCCAATCACAAAAAAAACTCAACTATCTTTCCAAACACAAAAAAAAAAAAAAAAAAAAATTCCAATAATATCCTGCAACTTAAAAAAAAAAACCTATTAACAAAAATCTACTTCCCAAACACTCACTTTGACCACCCCCACCACCGATCCGTTTCTCTCGCTCTCTCTCTAAAAATCAAATCTCTCTTCTCTCTCTCTCTCTTCTCTCTAACCCTCTCGTTTCGTTAACGGCACAACAATAGTAGCAAGAGCATTTTTTTTTCAATGTGCATGTGCGTGTGCGTGACAACAATGGCGGACAGAGAGAGTACATCATTGCAGATGATTTCAGTAGTTCTTTGTTAACCCAAATTCTTCATAGTGTGATTCAAATGGTTTTTTTTTTTTCAACATTTAAAATGTCTGTGGTTGTGATTTCAATGGCTGATGATCGAAATTGTGCATAGAGAGAGAGAGAGAGATTCAAAATAAGAGTTGTTATTGTCAATTATTATTAATCAGCATGTCTGATTTGGTGGCCCGCACCGGTCGGCATCAGCAGCGCTACGAGGACGGTTGTCGTCTTGTTTCTGGGTAATTTTCATTCTCTCTCTCTCTCTCTCTCTCTCTCTCTCTCTCTCTTTCCATCACCCATTTTCAATATATTCATAATATATGTGTATGTGTATGTGTATGTGTATGTGTATGTGTATTTATCAATGTATTGTTTGTGATGTTGATGGTTGTTTGGAGGTAAACCAACCTACATAAATTTGGACCATAGTTATTGATATATTATACATTTTATGGGCCTCTTATTGATTATTATTGTATTTTGATGTGATGATAGCTAATGGGTAGGCCTTGTATTTGTTTGTTTGTGTAATGGGAATAGTTTTTCCTCTGTTCTATTGTTGGTTTCTCTAATATTGTGTTTGGATGATGGATTTGAGGGGGATTTGCAAAGCCATACTCAAATCCAAATCCAAACATGTATCCTAAGGGATTGGTGGGGGATGGGGGTAGAGATGATGTGTTTGTGGGTTCAATAGTGTGATTAGGGAGGGGAAGAAAATTCAGGCCTATATACATCTTTGAGGACATGTTTCTCTGAATGTATGCCATGCCATTGTGTTGAGAAATGTGAAAGAGCAAAAAATATGGTTATTGGCAATTTAGCACTGAATTAGTAGGTTTTTTGTGAACTCCTATCAAAATTTTGGCCTGGATCTGATTCTTTTGAATGCTTTGCACAAAGATGACACTGTAAGGTGATGATGGTAATTAACTAATTTGACATTGAAAGAAATCTACAACAACTGCTTGCTGAATAAGATTTTTTCAAAGGAAGCTTGATCCTCGCCAGATTTGACAAGGAATTTCTTTTTTGGTTTTTATAATCTCTTGCTTTAGTTTTAGAAGAGTTTTGTTCGTGAATCACTACCATGATTAGATATCAATCTTTTATTTTCTAGGATATTTTGTTAAGTTATATTATATATGACTTCGTGAACTCAACAAGGCATAGACAGTTCAAATAATACGTCTACTATTTTGTAGTCAACATTCAGAATTTTTTTAATTATTTCCTTATACCATGTATAATTCAATATCTTTTTGTTTAGGTGCATTCCATACAAGTATAGGGATTCCGATGAACATAGTGATGCCAGCTTAGAGAGGATTCTTGAGGTGCTTATGATCAACTCGCCTAGTGGACCAGGTCTTTTGTTTCCAAAGGTATGAATGTGTTAATTATTTTACTTCATTAATTAACACCTAATGTGATTGAGTTGTGTTTTCATTGTTCATGTGTAATTGTACCTTTTATGATCATTATTTGCATCTAACATTTCAGTTAAATAAGGTTTTATTTTCATTCTGCCGGCTGCTAGCTTTATTTGGTTTGAACATCTTTAAGTACACCAACATGACGCATGATCCAGTAATATATTTGTGTGGTCCATGTTTCTATTAGTTGGTAAATCTGGGTTTTTGCTTCTTGGAGTTCTTGACTTAAGTCCGGCAGGGCTCAATAGGGCACATGAATCCTTTTCCATATTTTGTTCTGTCAAGGGCTATATGCTTAGTTAAATTAAATAAATTCATATATTTTTTTACTGTCACATTCCATGTTAGCTTATGTCTTCTCCTTCCCCTAACATTTTCATTTATGGTGATTGTATCACTCATTGTTGCCAATATGTATGCGTTTGCATGAGTCATTTAAGAAATTGGTGCTTTAGAACGTTTTAAAATATCTACATTTCTTCTTTTTGTAATTTATAAGGAATAGAACTATAGATGGCAGATCATGATGATATTGGTGACTTTGTTCCTTCTTCCAGGGAGGCTGGGAGAATGATGAAACTGTTGAGGAGGCAGCAGAAAGAGAAGCTGTTGAAGAAGCTGGAGTTCGAGGGGACTTGATGGTGAGAACCTACTTTCCCCACTTTATTGAATTCTTGTCAAGCAACATTTTCTACAAATGAAATTGCTGCATCCAACAAGATGTGAGCAACAATTTTGGGGGATGCAGTAGAGCTATGAATTACTAGGATTAACAAAAAAAAAAAAAAAAAAAACTTTTTTTTCTTGATTTTGGTTGGACTTTGGGCGCATTGTTATCAACTATGTTATATCAACTCTTTAAAACAAATCAAATACCTCTTTCGGAGACCCAACACTTGGACAAGGGTGTGGGATATATGTTTGATAATTTTTATCGCACACTTCATATATATTAATATTCAACACTATCATTGTAATTTATATGAATATATTATTGAATAATTGCCATGAAATGAGGAAAATACATTTTTTGGGACTGTATGTTACATATAACATCATTTTTTCTAACATAATAGGTTAAACATATAAAAATATAATCCTTTTTTGTCAAGTCCTCGTACCCTTAAATTTGAGGTTTGATGGGTCTAACCCTTGGTTGCACGAAGCAGGGGCAGGGGCGGGAGAGCGAGGGCATATAGAAGTTTCTAAAGTTGAGAGTATGTATATATTGTATATATTAAATAATAAATGTATTCTAACAATTACATTTTTCCTACTTAATTGTAATGCATGTGTTAAAATATGAATTTTTATTGACGATTGATGTCAATTACAAATTGTCTTTATTAAGTATGAATAAATATTATGTAAATATATAGTATTAGAACGAGTTTGAGTTATTTTTCTTTTATTTCTCTGAGATTTGTATGTAACGTAGGTCGTCAAATTCTTAATCTTTTGCTAAAATAGTGAATTGTATCATGAATCGTTTTATGAAAAATGATGTCATCATTTTTTTGAAAGACTCCTATTTTACCCCTCGGGTTTACCCTTGACCCATCAACCGAACCAAACATTTCAGGTTGAAAGCTTTCCTACCCATTATCGACCGATCTCTCCTTCGAAATCGACTGAGTCAAACCTTTCGGTTTGACGGTCGGTGTTAGTCGGATGTATGTTGAACCGCAAAAGTAGAAGTGGATGAAAATTTGAGAAAAATGCATCTACATCTATGAACACAGATCTGAAACAAGAATTCCAAAGATGTACAAAACAATATTATGAAGCAAGGAATGAGATATATACATATATAAAAATAGATCTGTGAGAGATGTATCTGAAAGAAAAGAAAAAAATTCAATGTCTCATTAGAAAAATACAGATCTGTGAGAGACGTTCCAAAAAAAAACCATCTTCAATGCCACCATACTTGAAGAATACAAATATGAGAGATGTACCAAAATAATATTGCTCTTTATTCATAGTCCTTCTAGTTTGGTGACAAGTTCTGACGATGACGAGTTCGGCAATAATTCCTGAAGGTAATGAGTTTGGGGTGAGAACATCACGTGGTTAGTTGAGGGGGAGGAAAAACAATGAGGGAAAAATGGTGAGGGTAGTTGTAATTTGAACAAATTGAGGGAAAAAACGATGAGGAACATCACGTGGTCAATAACATTTAAACCATTACTCAAATTGTAATTTGAACAGATTGACTTTTCAAATTCACTGCCGACCGTAACTATGATTGAAACCGTCCATAAGTCTCACGATTCGGTCAGTACGGTCGGATTAATCGGTTTAGTCGGATTCATGGACACCCCTACCCCTCATGATCCTAACAATTCCTATTTCTATAGAAACAACCATTTGATTATTTGACTGTTGCAGGGGTTCCTGGGAGAATTTGACTTCAGGAGCAAAACACACCAAGATGAGTTTAGTCCAGAAGGTCTATGTAGAGCTTCAATGTTTGCTTTGCTTGTGAAGGAGGAGCTTGAGTCATGGCCGGAGCAGAGCACCCGAAGTAGAAAATGGCTAACCATATCTGAAGCAGCCAAGAACTGCAGGCATGCATGGATGAGGAATGCTCTGTTACAATTCAGCAAGTGGCATGACGAAAAAATGATGAATACGGGTGAAGAAGACTGCTCAAATCAAGATTGATTTGGTAAGCATGCACAGGTAACAATTTTACAAGCTAGCATCTCTGCTGGGACTAGTTTCAGATCATTTTTTTTTTCTTGCAAACAGATCGGTATTAACAACATTTATGTTTTTTATGTTTGGTCTAATTCCGTGAATATTCACTGGTTCTAGTTCAATTTTGTATGTTACCAGTCTTTTTTCTTTTCTTTTCTTTTTCCTACTGTCCTCTCTTATGTAATTTTATTTGAGAGCACCAGATTGCTTATATGGTTAGATGATTTTTTTTGTTTTGTTTTTCCCTCATTCTCAAGAAAGGAATGGACCTTTTATGAATTTGACCGCTCAAGATCTTTGCATAAAGCCGTATGTTTGTCATCTCTATGTTTATAAGATTCAGCTTGAAATTGAAACGCACTTGTATGATGGTTGAAAATGATTGGATGAAATGCATTAGAGATATCGTAATCCCTATACGATTGTAGAATAATACCCCTGTATGTACATCATTATAAACAACGATTGTTAGGCTAATCCTGCAACACGACATTTGAGTACCTTGTACAGTACAACCAACATATGCATAGATAGGACTAAAGATGCTATCATAACAAAGAAACAATTGCTAGCTGCTGCTGCTGCTGCTGCTGGTGGGTGGTGGCTAGAAGTAGGAGATTGTTCAATTCCAACATTGCACATTGTGGCCAGAAGTTTGCTTCTTTAATCATTTCATCCTCCACCTTCAATAACATTAACATCCACTAAAAATGTAGCACAGACGGGCCGGTGGTCAGAAAATTGCGACTCCCGACGCACGTAACTCAGTTGTCGTATCCCATTTCCATGCCACAGTATTCTATCACACCTGTGCGTACGAATTTCAGTTAGCTACTCACTCTCTCATATATACCTACCTACATATACGGCTTCCAGTTTTTCTTTTCTTTTCTTTTCTTTTTTATAGTCAAATTTACATGAGTAGGATATACAAGTTTTCAAGATGTCATGCTGATGAGTCTATAGACAGAATTCGTGCACCGAAAAAATACCCATTTTCTGTGGTTGAATTATGTGTCCGTAGCTATATATGTAAACATACATACCATGCTGGAGTTCTCATTTTGGTCTTTGATTTGACAATCTCACTAGTGTAAGTGTCTGAATTGTAGAAATATTTATATGTAGGTGCAAAGTATATCTTCCCTTCTTTCCATCCTTTGAATACTCTCCCACTTTCCCTTTCTATCTTCAGCTATATATCACAAAAAAACAACAACAATCAAATTATAAAAGGCCGGTATTGTTCTAGACACTGCTCTTATCGGGATTTATAAAAAAAAATTAAAAATTAAAAATTAAAAAATTAACTTTGATTTTGATACCTGATCCTTGTTAAGAAGTTCTTCCCAGTTGTTATCTTGTACTAGTTTCCTGGTCTCAGAGAAGCTCAAAGCAATCCGGTAGTTTAAATCCCCCAACCATATCACTCGGCTGCAACCATTTTTTTCAATAAGGGATTGATACATTATGTAGAAATTCATATATATAAAATTTCAAAAGTATTCCCTAGCTGCAATTTATAAGTTGGTTTGTTTTTTAGATTTGTTTGTCTTTAGTTAAGTTTTAAATTTTTTAATTTTTTAGATCCACTTAAACTGGATGATTGTCACTAAGTTTTTTTTTTTTTTTTTTAAATGAAAAAATTGAAGGAAAAAAAGTCTACAAAAGATGAAAATAAGTCCAATTTTGTCGAGTTGACTTATTTTTGCAATTTTTTTCAAATAAATTTAAATTTAAATTTCTAGGATTGTCTAGTCAAATTGAACCTAAAAATAACAATTTTAACTAAAAAAGATTCTCTAAAACAAAAATAAGTCAAAAAAATAAATCAACTTATAAGTTGGCTGACGCCGAAGAATGTGGAAAAAAAAAAAAAAAAACACCTCTTAAGACTTCATTTAGATCTAAAATTTGAGAAACGATTTGTAGAGAGAAAAGAATAGCAAGGAAAAGTGAGTAAAAAATTTACCTTATAGTAGTATGTTCACTTTTCCTTTCCTTTATTCTCTTTGTTTTCATAAATGTCTCATCAAATTTTTGATTTAAACACAATCTTAATAGTTTATTGTCTTTTTTTATTTGTAAAGATTTAGAGATATGCTCTCTCACTCATGTTCCATAATTTTGTGAGGCATCCTAGTATTATTAGTTTTTTTGCAGATGTTGGGAAAGTGGGTGTTTTTAAGAATCTCAATAACATCCAAATTTCTTCTATGCTCATCCCCTTCTTTCTCTCCTGAAGCCAAGTGACTGCACACAAAACAAAAGCTTGTCTGGTGGATTGACATGCTCACTGAGATGCACCCCTGAAACATAACCAACAACAAATAACATATACATACATATATATATTAGAATGCTATGCGCACACACGATGTGTATGCAAAAATGAAAGACCGTTGTAATCTTCATTAAAATATATATATAGATGAAGAAATCAAAAATTGAAATAACAATTTTGGGCAATTATATAGGGGTAATTTGGGTATAGAAAATGTGTGACATAGTTTCGTCAAATGAGTCGTGTGTTTTATGTAATAGAAAATAGATATATAAACATTTCCTATGTTTTATCTTGTAAATCTATACAAATCTTAAATGTAAAGCGATCATGTTTGGTGTAGCTCATGGAGCTTCTTATATAATATGTTAATATCTTTTGCTTATCGTTTATGAAGAGGTAAAAATAACTTAAACAAGTTTAAAAAAAGTTAACTATTGAAATATTGGGAAAATGATATTTATAGTTTTTAATTATCAATTTTCAGTTTATGAAAAGTTGAACCAAAGTGAATATTGAATATACAACGATTATATTTAGTGTAGCTTTTAACTTTTTCTTTTTTGAAATTTGCATTAATGTATTTGGTGTAATTTTTACTTACAAAGCTTAATTTTTGATTCTCCATCTGACACATTCTACAACAAAATTTTAAAAATCATAACGAAAACCTAAGATTCCACAACGAACATGTGTATGGTCATGAAAATTTTAAACCATTTGCGACCAATTCCATATTTGGTTGCCAAAAGAGTGCATTAGGGGACAAAATCATTGTTTGGTCACAAAAAGTGCTTAAAATAACTAAATTAAAATGAAAAACATTGACTATTAAAAAATTAGGTTAAAATTGTTTATCCTTCTGATTATTCACTTTTAATTTACAAAAAAGTGTAACAAAGAGGTAGATTAAGAGCCATATAATCTCACCTTGTTTCCGAGGCAACCCATGATACCGCGACTAATGCAAGAAATTCTCAAGTGGCCTACACGGCGCACCAACTCCATCCTAACCCAAACAGTAACAAAGATTCCCACCTTTTGCTTGCTTGCTATGAGGCTATACTTCATCGTGTTTGCATTGAAGCTAGAGGGAGTGGTGAATTCAGAAATATCCACTTCATCATAGAGGTCATTGTCTTCACTAAAATTATTTGATTGTTGGCAATTGAAACATGAATCCTTAGTCTTGTCCTTATTGCTTTCCAATTTAGAAATATTGTAGCAATTACAACTCTTGAGCCGCCTCGTGCTTTCCACTTGAAAATTTTTTCTAGCTTTTTTGAGAGAAGAAGCCCTTTGGAAGGACCGTGAGTCTTGAGCGCCACTAACTATGGTGAGATTTGGAGATTTGTTCAAGGACTGGCTGATCAAAGAGAGCCATTTCGCTGCTGAACCGTTGTCTTCCATCACTAACACATTCCCAGCATTTAAAGGTACAATCTCTTGAAAACTAATTTAAAAAAATAGATATCAATTTACAATTCTAGATCCAAACACAGCTTAAGTATGAAACACAAGTCAATGGATGTGTAATCAATGTCTATTACACATTAATTTTTAATGTGAATTCAAATAAGAAATAAAAGTAACCAAACCTATGATAACAAATAACAGTTTTGGCAACAATATTTTGCAACATGCAACAAAATTCATCATCAAAAGTTAGTATTCTTCAATGACATAATGTTTTGAGTCCCGATTCAGATACTAATACACTATCACTAAAAACAGCACTAATTATGTGACAGTGTAAGAAAAAAAAAAAGCCAAACTATTACATCAGTGTGGGGTTCACATCTCGCCACGTCATTAGTAATCTATTTAGTGCTGTTAAATTAGTGGTATGAAACATTTTTGTAATGTTTTATGACATACAATAAAATTCGTCATTAAAACATAATATTCTCTGACAACATATGAAAATTGTCGACAAGAGTTTTTCCTTATTAGAGACGATTTTTTTCCTTACTAGCGACAACATGAGTTCATCATAGTAAGCCTATAACATATCCATATTTAGCAACAACAAATACCCATCACGGTTATTACATTCCGCAATGACTTCAAAGTCCGTTGCCAATATTCTTTGCAAACGATAATTGGCAACAAGTTTTGCTCATCAAAGAAAGTATTTTATGACAAATAATTCTGCCGGTAAAAATGATTTTTCATTGTAGCGATTAAAGAGAAAACAAACATACCCCAAAACATATATATCAGATTGGTCATAAACCTGAAGAAAATCATCAAGATTGAGGCTATTTGGAGGAGGTTTTCCCCCAACATTCCATGTTGCTACATAAACTCTACAATAAAACGGACCAAAAAACAATTATTATTTGAGGATAGGCCTCGAAATGTCGTAAATAAAAACAGGAATGAAAGTGAAAAAATATTTTTTTTTTTTTGCATACCGGAATGTTTTAACATCTCTAAGAGATGGGATTGGATGTCCTAGGCCACACAAAATCGGTATCTCCATCCCTGAATCAGACAACAATTCCACCAATTAAATGAGAAAAAAAATTCATAGAAGAAAACACCAAGAAAAGATACATATAATATATACCCAACATGTAAGTTTTTTTGAAAACAAAATATAAAAAAAAAAATAACAGAGAAATTTAACACTTGCAAAATTGATCACGAAAATGGAACAAAAACTTCTTCTTGATATTGAGAGAGTGAGCCTAAGTAATATGAAGATGGGTTTGGTTGGGGGGTGATCATAGTGATATACCTTCCTTCCTTCCTATTAACAGATAAGATGATTCCAAACACGAATATATTCTCTTTTTTACTCCAAATTGCCATGTTACTCTTTCCCTTATCCTCTCCCATTTTTATTTTACAGTTCGATTTTATCAAATTTTCAATTTAGTGAGACTCTAAGTAGTTTTATAGAAACGTGTAGAATACCACATCAGGAATAAATGAAACGAAAGAATGAAAGCTATTCTATAAATGTTTCATTCCTTAACGTTTATCACGAAATATGTCTATTATTATTCACTCTTTTTTTTTATCAATTATTATTAGTCACTTATCTTCTAATGTTAAATAAATTAAAATATAAGAGTATTTAAATATGATATTTTGATTGACTGTATGTGATATTAAATGGGGAGAGAAAAAAAATTGTAAGTTTACTTTTTGGAGAAAGCACAATAAAATTCTTTGTAACCCAAAAGACAACACTACAAGAATGAAATATATATGTGGGCATCTCCTTTCACATAGAGATTCCTTCACTCCTTTGAATTGATTATGTCCTTGATAATTGTCCTTCCATTACTCTCTCTCTCTCTCTCTCTCTCTCTCTCTCTCTCCTTGCAAAAATCTTTGGAATGAGAAATTGAAACCAACAGCCAACAAGAAAGATCACACTGATGAACATAATCACTCATTTGCTATAATATGATTCATCAGTTCATTGGCCCATGGAATCAATTCCCCAACCTCCATTTGGTTCTATAAAAAAACAAAAACAGGAGAAGAAATTCTTGGATGGATCTTAATAGGCATTTGATAATTACTTTTAAAATTCTTGAATTTCATCATTTCAAGAAAATCTAATAATGACTGTTGTTGAGGTGAATTTCTGCTCTAGTAGATGGATGAAATAAACGGTTGTGATGTTATGATGAACTCTGCAAATCACATAAATGGTAAATACCTTGAGCCAGTTGTTGGATGATGATTGGGGGCTTCAATGCTCAAGATGAAGAAGGAGAAGAAATGAGCCCTCACATTCCTTAGAAATTTACAAGCTCCAATAAGATCACATTCCAAAATGTAGAATTTCAATCAGTTAGCAAGTATAATTTGCTAAAACCACCCAAAGATTCAAAATCCACTTAAAATACGAGTAAATAAAAGAAAACAAACATCAAAAGGATTTTGTCACCTCAGCAGTTAAAATTTCAAAATCTGTTTTATTTTTATTTCAAAAAATGAAACTAGCTGACGCTGCGAATTTATCACATAATTCTAATAGATGAAGAATCTTGAATTCACAAAAACTTGTTTCTAATAAGACTATCAAATATGAAGAATTTTGAGCTCGTTCAAAAATTACGTTTATATTCTTAAGTTCACTTCTTGTTTGACTTATGTCGATCATTTCATGTTTTGACTTTTGTTGATCTAATTATTTTTCAACTATTGATTCTTCATTCTAAATTAATAATATAATGCATATTAATTACATGTGCCATTAAAAATGAAGAACTAAAAGTGTATAATCAATGTTGGGTTGGGTTGGGTTGTGTGAGAGTTTATATAGAAACCAAAGTCTCACATTTTATGTGTTTAAAACGTTTTGGGATTCCATAAGCATTTTAGGACCAAATTAGTAGGCATTTGTCACACTCTTAGTCATGGCCAACTATCACAATTAATAGGGATTAATGGAATATAATCTATTATTATTTTTATAAGAAACTTTTTAAAAATTTTATTAGAGTTTGTGAGGTCTTTTATCATCTAAAATATTAATAACAACCGACGAATAAAAATGCGCATGTAAGTGTTGAGTCTAAATTATGTCACGTTAAAATGTAAATCTTACATTGAGTCTAAATTATGCCACTTTGGGGCTGTTTGGGAAATTTTAAATATTTTTTTTAACTTTCTTATTTTTAGTGACTTGTTTTTAAATTATGTCAATTTTTTTATTTTTTTCGATCCATTTTGTATAGACAAATTTAAAAAGTACATAATTTTGAAATTTTCATTTTAAAAAAATTGAAAGTCAAAATAATCCCAAAAAGTTCGTCACTTTTTGTATTTTTTTTTTTTCACTTTTTTAAAAAAAATTAATTTTCTAGTTTGTCTCGTTGAATAAAATTTAGGGTCACATTTGTTTGACTTTTTAAAAAGAGGATTGGACTAATAGTCCATAGGACCCACTTAAAGAGTATTTGGTTAAGGACTGAGTGATGATGATTAGCTATTCTCTTATCCTCTTGGACTAGTAATCCTCCCATTGGTAGGACCACCAATCCCCTGGAGAGGTTGTGATTAGAAATTAAGTGAGTGAATTAGTAAATTTTTAAATGATTTTTAAGTAAAGTTTATATTTTTGGAACAAAAAAAAAAATTATAATAATAAAAAAATAGTAAAAATAAAAAAAATATTAATTCTATATATTACTACTATTTATAGTATTACTAATCTAGTAGTGTACAAACAAACATTATTTATCTTACATCTCTAATCTAATATTGTCATACTAATTAGTGTGTTTGGTTTTAGTTTTTTGAAAACTAAGTTTTTTGTTTTTCGTATTTTTTTATTTTTAGTGAATGCTTTTAAAATTTTAAACATTTTTTAAATTTTTTAGATGCACCTCACTTAGATGTATCTAAAAAGTAAAATATTTATGAAACATATTTAAAAAATTAATAAATATACAAAAATATGAAAAATATATTGAATTTTTGTATTTTTGGTATTAGTGAATTTTTTTAAGTTTTTTTCATGAAAATTGTATTTTTTAAATGTATTTATATTAGGTGTGTCTAAAAATTAATAAAAATGCTTAAAATATTTTAAAAATTCAGTAAAAATACAAAATACAAAAGCAAGAAAGTATAAATTTTTGAAAAGTATTTTCAAAAAACTAGAATCAAACATAGTGAATAATTTCTCACTCAATCTCATCAGATTCTTAATTCTCCATCTCATGGAGTCAAACAAACGTGAAAGTTTAAAATTTTTTGATTGTTTTTAAATAATTATTACAAACAAAAATAAGTTAATAAAATTGTCATCTATCTATATATTATATAAGGAAAATGGGATTTCTAACCTACAAGTCTTGTGGGAGGTCCAATATCTCAATCTTAATTTTCTAATTTTTTGATTTGAAAAAAAAATTAAAAAATTCAACACTTATTGACTTCTCCCAAACCTTCTTGACTTCTCCCATGCACACCATTTTCAACCTCTCTCATACCTATTACAACCATTTTCATTTCTACCACGTAATTGTTCACTTTCAACTTCTCCAATACTTATTGCAGCCTTTTCCACTTCTACCGACAACACATCTATCTATCTATAACACATAATTCTTCACTTATTTTTTATACTAGAAGGATAAACCAAGATAAAAAGAAAGTTTCAAAACCTGTAAGTAATCTTTTCATTTATTTTTCAATGGTTATTTTTTTCTTTTCTTTTTTTATTATGAGAAAAATATAATTGTAGTTAGATAAACATGAACAATCACAAAGATAGCCCAATAACTGTAAAACAATCCAACTTAAATCCAAATACTCAACCATTCTTTCCAAGTGTTAGCATATCTACACCTAAAAAAAATTTTGTGATTTGTATTTTGTCTAGCAAAATAAAATTTATAATTTGATTTTTTAATAGGATTGTAATTAGATAAACATGAACAATCGCAAAGAGAAAATGTGATTGTAGTTAGTTCAATGATTCTTTTTTTTTAATGAGATTGTAGTTAGTTCAATGGTTTTTTTTTTTTAATGTGATTATATTGTAGTTAGTGCAATGGTTCTTTTTTTCATTTATTTTTTTATTATGAGAAAAATATGATTATAGTTAGATAAACATGAACGGTCACAAAGATAACATAACAACTGTAAAACAACCAAACTTATTCCAAGTGTTTAGCATATCTACACCGAGCCAAAAAAAAAAAAAATGTGATTTGTACTAGCAAAAAAAAATTTGTGATTTTATTTTTTAACTCATTGTGTTTTTTTTTTTTTGAAAAAAAAATTATTGTGTTTTTTAACTATCAATTGACTTAATTTGTAATTTGATTTTTAACTCACTGTGTTTTTTGGGAAAAAAAAAAAAAAGATTGTATCATTAGACTCACACAAACTACCCATTATTGATGATAATGAGATTGTATTTTGAAGAAAAAAAAAAAGTTGTGATTGATTTTTTTAACTCACTGTGGTTTTTTTTTTTTTTTTTTTAAATTTATTGTGTTTTTTAACTATCAATTGACTTAATTTGTTATTTGATTTTTGACTTACGGTGTTTTTTTTTTTGAAGAAAAAAAAATAGATTGTATTCATTTGATTCACACAAAGTACCCATTATTGATAATGATTACATTGTATTTTGTAAAAAAAAATGTAATTAATTTTTTTAACTCACTATGTTTTTTGAAAAAAAAAATGAATTGTATTCATTAGGTTCATATAAAGTACCCATTATTGATGATGATTAAATTGTATTTTGAAAAGAAAAAAAAAATTGTAATTGATCTTTTTAACTCACTGTGTTTTTTATAAAAAAAATTATTGTATTTTTTAATTATCAATTGTCTTAATTTGTGATTAAATTTTTAACTTACTGTGTTTTTTTTATTATTATTATGAGCAAAAATGTAATTGTATTTTTAACTATCAATTGACTTAATTTGTGATTGAGTTTTAATTCATTGGTTTTTTTTTCGAAAAAAAATAATTGTATTTTTTAACTATCAATTAACTTAATTTGTGATTGAATTTTTAACTTATAGTGTTTTTTGAAAAAAAAAATGATTGTAAATGATTGTGTTTTTTAAATATCAATTACAAACTTTTTGTATTTTTTCTAGCAAAAAAAATTTATAAATTAGCTTTTTAACTCACTATGTTTTTTGAAAAAAAATATGATTGTGTTTTTTAACTATCAATTGACTTCATTGTTTGTTTTTATTATGAGCAAAAATATTATTATGTTTTTTTACACTCTGTTTTGATCACATTTCGTAACTGATTGTGTTTTTTTACACTCTATTTCGATCACATGATGAGAAAAAAATTGTTTGGGTTGTGACAATCTCTGTATTTTTTGAAGCAAAAATGGATTGTATTCATTATTATTGATGATGATTAGATTGTATTTTGTCTTGAAAAAAAAAAATTAATTGGATTTTTTTAACTCAATGTGTTTTTTTACACTCCATTTTGATCACATGATGAGGAAACAAATTTGTTTACGCTATGACAATCTCTATGTTTTTACAAGATGTAACATGATACAGTTACTGCTAAATTCAATCAATTATTTCGAGAAAAAAAATTATTCATTTCACACCAGCTGATCATGATGATTCCATATATAAGGATAAATTGAAACAACTTCAAAAAGAAACATGTCGATTAAGAGCATGTGTTCTACGTAACAAACAATTACATTATAGAACAAATGTTCGGAATGTCACATGTTAGCTCTGAAATATTATCATTTTCACATATATTGATTTCTTATTAGTTTTTCTATTAAATATATTTTTGTTGCTGCAATTTAAAATACAGGAGTTATTATGCTATTGTAGACGCGCCCGAGGGCTTCATGCTACAGTTCGGACTCAATGTCACGGTTCTGAATCTAATCTCACAAAGTGCAATGCAAGATCGATAAATTACCAAAGAGTCCAAATCCGGCAAATCATTTTGAAAAACTGATTTTTAGAAAGAAGTGCCAAACATGGACTGCTTTGCCAGATACAGAGTCGCCACCTAAATATTTTATTTTGGGGGAATTTAGGAAACCCTGACTCGTGCCTAAGGCCACATGTCTGTCATCACCAAAGTTGCATCGGCTCGAGAACTTGGGTACAATTGGGGAAGGTCATGCAATGAGCACCCCCGCTCGCCCGATCCAAGATCGGCCACTACTAAACATGATATCGAGTTTTTGAAAACATATGTCTTATTCCGGTTTATTAGCCTAGACTTGCTATGTGATGCGTACAGCATACAAGTATAGACTGGATCGTCTAAGTTGGAACAAAACACCTCATGTTTGTTTTTTAAAATGGTTTGCTACTCGCAAGTAGGCTAAAATGCGAATTTTGCCACCCTCAAGTGGGCTTAAAACTCGAAATCGATGAATTGTTCCAATTTAGATAATCCAACCTTCACCCACAGGCATTCAGGCAGGTATATTACATAATCAGTTAGCCTCATGGCAGATATGCTATCATGGCAGTCACTCACACGCATGCAAGGATGCTAAAGTATAAACACTTACCGAGTACTCCGAGTCAAAGAAAGAAACTAATTAGAAAACATGCATGAATCCTAACTATACTGAGATACCTAATGCAACACATGCAAGAATGCAACTAAGATAGGCTCGGCTATTCTAAGATGGCATATGAGATGCTACAGATAACATGTATTCAACTCAGAATTGAAATACAATGCAGTTAGTATGATGCACCGAGCATGGTGCATGTAAGACAGATGAATGAATGCAAACATGCGAAGCATAAGGATGCTAATTGAAACATGCCCTAAAACTAACCATCGTAAGCTGGTAAATAAAAAGGAGAAAAACGTGGGGTTGGAAGACATGCATCACACACACGTACACTTATTACAACATTGCCCCCTCTCGGAGGGTCCGAATACATAATACAGAATCAAATTAACTAATTATTACACAACACTGGCTAATTAACAAAATAACTAAACTAGCATGCAAACTATGTAAAATAGGTCGCTTAACTCGCTTTTGAATGATAAATGATGCATGCATGCTCGAGTCGCTTTGTCAGAAATCCATCGCGATGCCCCGCTTGCCTTTGTTTGCAATTGATTTTAAATTTGCACAAAGCTCCAGAGAGATGAAACTCCACCCCGAAATGTGGAGAAGGTCACGACCAAATTTTATAGGCATGGGAGACCAACTACCGACCACCTTTTGTGGTGGAAACCAGAAAAAGGGGTCGGCTCCGCTAATAACTGGCCTGACCGCTTCTTTCCCCGGTTTCGGTTTTTGCAACAAAGGAAAAGAGAGAGGCACGGCAAAGTATTTGCAACACATGTGTGCACGACCATTCTCTCCATCATTGCATGAGCTCAAGAGAGTGTAATCCTCGACCTTTGGGCCACCAATCACGCATTTCGATGCATGATGGCCGAGGAGCCGAATTTCACGACTCAATGTAAAATGAATGCACATTCGAGCACCTAAAGCCAACGACTCCATCATGGGTGGTCAAGAGTGTCGGCGACCGGGAATCGAGGCGCGTTTCATCACTTCGAGTATGAAACGCTCCTCGTTTCCCGTGTTTGGACTAACTCCTATCCCAAACACAATGCAACAAATAACATGGCATGGCGCAAATGCAACTCTAGCATGTAATCCTAATGTAATGCAACTAAGCGCAAAATATGCAAGGACATGATAGCATACACAATGCCAATACGAAATGCAACATGGACAACCTAATAAGACCAATGGCATGCACAATGCACAATGCTAATGCACACATACTCAATGCAAGACAACATATGCAACAATATGACAAAATACGACTAGCATACACAATGCGAATATCAAATAGCATACTCAATGCGATTTAATTACATGGCATGCAAATGCTATGAACTACAATGGCATACTCAATGCAAAATAGACTTAAACCAAAATGAATGGGCCTCACTACACCCAAATCAAAGAGCTATACATGATGAAAATGAGGCAACAAAACACATGCAACATACAAGATGCAAAGGCCCAAAGCCTAGGGCACAAGATACAACAGATGAAAGCATGGAAAGGATGAAATATGGCATACAACAACACATGTTCCAAATTTCTAAAATGACATACAAAGTGGTCCCAAGCATGCAAACAACTCATGTTATGCATGTTGAATGACTCAAATATCAAACTAGTGAAGTGTATTACACTAGAGGTATGCAAAGCAATGCCCAAATGAACAAACCAACCCCAAACAATTCCTATGTAGGCCCAAAACAAGGCAAAATGGACTAAGATAATTGCTTGAAATGCACAAAATGAAGCTCATGCAATGGCCCATAAATGAGGTATACAAGCACAACTCTCAAACGATTTAAAGAGTGGAAAACATGGGAACATGGCACAAGTATAGGTTCTGAAATAACATGCTCAATGATGCCAAGACATGGAAACACCTCAAGTTAAGCATGCAAGGAGCTCCAAAACTCCAAGCTAGGCAAGGATATTACACTACAAGTATGCATGGCAAGCATCATTCAACCAAGAGGCCTCAAAACATAGCTAAGGCAATTTCAAAATATAAACAAAATCAGTTTGAAGTATGGTCAAAATATGCTAGAATCAATGGCCAAAACAACATGCAATGTAAGCTAGTGAGCATGGTTTACACTACAAGCATGTGAAGCATTCAAGAGGCCACTAAACCAGCCAAATACAGAGCTATAATATGCCAAAGAATGACCAAAAACCCACTGAAACATGACCAGTACATGCAAGAATGACATGCTCCTTTGATAAGTCATGAAAGGAATTACTCTACACATGCAAGAAGCAAGCAAAATGGGACCAAACCAGCCATGGTCAGAGCCTAGGCAAGTCCTAGAAGTCACTAAAAATGGCCTGAACTAAGGCTAGGAAGTATGAAATATAGGCTCCTTGGAAAGGCCAAATATGCAAACAAACAAGGCCAAAAGAGAGAGGGTCACCCCTCTCTGATTTTGGCCCTCAAAATAGCATGCCAACCACTGAAAATCCACTGGATTTCAGTGGCTAAAAGGCCAAGCAAAAGTCAATACAAAGGCCTTAAGGCATGGCTCAAAACAAGACTAAATGAAGCATGCAAGAGGGTAAATGACCTCCAATAGGAAAATGGCCTTAAACAAACATGAATAATGCTTAAAAATAAAACTTTTTTCAGTTGACAACAAACCTCAAATAAGCATGCAAATGAGGGTAAGAGAAGGATCAAAATAAAGCTTTAAAAGAGGGAAAAGAGATTACCCTTGAAGCTAGGGGTGTATACGGTCCGGATTGGTTCGGTTCTGAGAAAATCCAAGAACTGAACCGATCCTAATCTGTTCTGATTTTGAGAACTGCACTGCATCGTTACACTTGTAAATCGACGTAACCAAACCGAAAAAACGGTTCGGTTTCAGTTTGGTTTACGGTTCTAAAAATTTCTATTTACAAGAATAAATTATTAATATTAGCAAAATAATTACGCAAACTAATTGCATTTAACTCATAATAAAAACTAATAATATTAAGGTATTACTTAATATTACATATATATATCATCCTAATATCATTAAAATTATAAAAAAACCAATTAATAAAAATAAAACTTGATATTATATATATATATATATATATATCTTTTAAACTTCGGTTCGGTTTGGTTCGAATCGCGGTTTTTTCATAAAATCCATTAACCGAACCGTTTTTACGGTTCTCATATTTTTTAATCCGAAACTGAACCAATTCTTAATAGAACCGAACCAAACCGTATGATTTGGTCTGGTTTGGTCCGGATTACCGGTTTGAACGGATTTTTGAACAAATTTCTACTTGAAGCTCAAAGAAACCAAAGAACCTCTCCAAATTCAAAACCAACTCTTTAACCTTTGAAAATACCCTCCAAGAACCTCAGATCAATGGTAGAGGTGTGTGGCTATGAGGTGTGGTGCAATAGGCCAAGAACAATGCACTTTTTGAACCCAAAAATGAAGAGATATAGAGAGAGATATATATCTTGCCTTAGCAAAATTTTTTGGAACCTGGTATAAGGAGAGGGAGGCCCTCTCTTATAGAGGAGCAAAGGTTCAAGCTTCCTCAAGAAGCTAGAGCAAAGGTTCAAGCTTCCTCAAGAAGTTAGAGCAAAGGTTCAAGCTTCTCTAAGAAGCTAAAGCAAGGGTGCAAATCCTCCATACACGTGTATAGAGGATCAAGTTCAGGCCTTCCACCGCACAAATTGCATGTACTGCATGCATACAAAATAGGAGGAATCTGGCCGACCAGAAAGGGTGGTCGGGCGATCATTTCCCCTGGTCGGCCGACTAGGGCAAGTGGTCTCCCAAAACAAAGGGTGGTCGGTGGCCCCATTTGTTGTCTCCACTTTGAAAGCAAGCTAGTGGTGTGGTGGGAGACCAGTAATTGTGGCCCAAAGATCAGGAAGACCAGTTTCCCGACAAAAAAATCGGCTGGCGGAGAGAGAAGTGTTCTCCAAGATAAAAGGTGGTCTCCCACCCTTGTACCACCTTCCAAACAATGAAAACAAGGTTCATGCCAAAAATGAACCAACACCGATGCAGAACGAGGGTTCAGGAGGCAAAACGCGCGGTCGGGTGCCCCGAAAACAGCCTGTTAAGCACCAAAAGTGGCGTGCGACCACAAAGGTGGTCTCCCGGGCCGCAGTGTACCTTTAGACAGAGGAAACAAGGTGTGTGCCAAAAACCGTGCCAAACGGAGAATGTTAAGCGGTCCCGAACCGAGGCGCGCGGCTGACGGCTCCGAAAATCGAAAACTGGTCTCCAAACAGGAACAAAGGGCTCATGACCACTTAAAAGTAGCCTTCATACCATCGAGAGATGGTCTACAAGACCTCTCCCTCCTTCCGGGAAGAGAAAGCAAGACCTGGTCCGCAAACCAAAGCAAAGCATAAAAAGGGTTCCGAGGTCTGGGGGTAAGGACCTCAGCCGAAACTCCGAAACCTCAGAGTTTTTTGTTTTTTTTTTATTCAATACAATGTTAACATTGTGGTCAAATATACTACTAGTTCAATAAATCTCACTGTTCAAGATAAACGGACAGATATTATCTTGCGATGTCAACTATCATATTTGAAGAATATGAGATCAAAGGTAGAAAATTATATAATTTATTATAAATAATTTATTCTTACCTTTTCAAACATAATATTATAATTCCAAAATTTTATAGGATAATAGAGTTAGAATGATTAAAAATCATATTACGTCATACTAAGACTGTGCCTATGCATTTATCATATATGTATCAACAATGCTACGTCAACTAGATTATACACCATACATGACATTTGTTTTAAATATAGATTGGTCTAAAGAATATCTATACCTTTTAGAAGGTAAATATATATATATATATATAATATGTAAGTATGACATTTTTACTTTATAAAATTTTATAAATACATAATATATTTGTTGTTCATCAATTATAATACTAACTATTATGTTGACAATGCAGAAATGCTGATAGAAGACTCACAACATTTTAGATTTTAGTTATAATATATTTTATTTATTCAGTAAATTTTGAACAAATGTAATAAATTTTTATTTTTATTACTTCAATTATAAGATATCAATATTTTCTTTTAAAATTACATATATTTATACTAATAATTTAAAAAAAATGTTTAATATAATCATAAATAAATTTTTTAAATCCAACCTCGTGCGTGTGTTATGCTGGTAAAAACAAATCTCACAGTTAGTGATGTCCTTGATGATGAGGGCAACTAGGATATGGATGCTGTTAATGACTTGATCAGTCCCCAAACTATTCATGATATCATTGAACTTCATAGACCTAGATTTGTAACCTTCTCTGATACCCCATTCTGGGTGGGATCAACCTGTGGTAATTACACCACTGATTCTGCTTACAAGCTCATCTCTAATCAGTCCACAGATGGAGGTGATTGGACTTGGCTCGAAAATCAAAGTCCCCAAAAAGTCAAGAGTTTTATTTGGTCGGTCTTAAAGGAGACTCCTTACTAACTACATGAGATTGGTGAGAAATATGACTGATTCTGATACCTGTCCTAGATGTGGCTCACATAGTGAAGACATAGACCATCTACTCAGGAAAATGTAGATTCTCCAAAGCTGTTTGGGTTGAAATTCAGGACCTCAACTGGTGGGAGGAGGGCTGCTGTCAGCTTTTTCTTGAATGGGTTAAAACTAATCTGAAAAAATAAAACTATGTTTTTGGTCAAACTTGGCAAGGTGTTATCTTCATCTCCTAATCCGCAGATTTGGAAAGATAGGAATAAACTTGTTTTTGAAAATCAATCCACCTCCATTCAAGTTAGTCTCAAGAACATAAGAACTTATGTTTTGGAGATCACAGAGGCATTCCAGTCAGCCCTTCACCCACATCCATCTCACCCTTTACTAATTAAATGGATTTCTCCCCTTGCAGGTAAACTGAAACTCAATGTTGATGGTTGCTCTAAAGGGAATCCAGGTCCAGCTGGCTATGGTGGTTTGCTGCGCGATGAATCTGGTATATGGATTTGGGGATTCTATGGAAAATTGGGTCATTGCTCAAGTCTAGAGGTAGAACTATGGGCTATTTACAGGAGTCTCACCATTCTCTTCCAAAAAGGCACCAAGGAGGTTGCCATTGAATCAGATTCAGAACTAGCAATCAGCCAAATTCAAGATAGCCCATGCCATAACTCAACCTATCGAGCTCTTATTGAAGATGCCAAGTTCCTCCTGCAAAGATGTTGTTGCTTGCTGAGGTACATACTTAGAGAAGGAAACAAGTGTACTGATCAACTTGCCAATATAGGAACATGTGGTGGTTCTTGATGATCCTCCTGAAAATCTGCAGGCCTTGCTTATAGTTGATATCACTGGTGTTAGTGAGATGAGAGTCTAGTCTCCCTTGTGTTTTGCAGTCTCTGTTTCTTCTGTTTGTTATGAACTTCCTATGAATCAAAAAAAAAATAAAAAAAAAATAATAATAATCTCAAATAGATAAAATGAAATTTAGAAGAAACTAACAGTATAATTTACTCCCAAAAAAAAAATTGTAATCAGTGTGTTTGGTTTGAGTTTTTTGGATTAAGTTTTTTGAAAATTAAGTTTTTTTGTTTTCGTTTTTTTTATTTTTAGTGAATATTTTTAAAATTTTAAACATTTTTTTTACTTTTTACTTTTTAGATTCACCTTACTTAGATGTATCTAAAAAGTAAAAATTTGTGAAAAAATATTTTAAAAATTAATAAATACATAAAAATATAAAAAATATATCGAATTTCAGATTTTTTATATTTTTAGAGTTTAGTGAATTTTAAAATATTTTTTTATAATTTTTACTTTTTAGGTATATTTATGTTAGGTATGTCTAAAAAGTAAAAAATTGTTTAAAATATTTTAAAATTCAGTAAAAATAAAAAATACAAAAATAAAAAATAAAATTTTTTAAAAAGTGTTTTTTTGAAAACAGGAACCAAGTAAAGTGATGCAATTGCAAATCTTGAAGGGCAAAATGTAAATTTTAAAACATGAAAGTCCAAATGTATTTCTCATAAATAAAAAGTATTAAAAAAAGTATATATATATATATATATAAAGTATTAAAAAGTATATATATAATTTATTCAAATTTTGTTATTATTTTATAATATTGTGATGCAAGCACGGCCCAAAGGTTTGCTGGTGGGGCAGAGAAGGGATTGTGTGGCTCTGCTTTTCTTGAACCTTTAACTTGAAAAAAAACAAAGTTGTACCTTCTAAGCAAACTTAAATATTTTATCTATTTTTTGATTTTTTATAAAAAATTATGAAAAAAAATTAAAAAGATGGTGTAATCTAAAAAAAAAAAATTTAAAAATAAATTTATATAACACACTCCAAATAAGGTTTTATAAAGTAAAATATTTAGAACTTGTTTGAAATGTATTATATAAATACATTTTTTATCTTTTTATTTTTTTAAATCTTATTATCTATTTATTTTTTTATCTATTTTTTATTTAAAAAATCAAAAATATATTTATTTAGGACATTTAAATAATTCCTTAATTCTAAGCATTATTTTTTTTATTTTTTGAAAAACAGTTCTATCCGAAGAAAAGTCTCACTTGTTGCCACCTACTCTGAAATTCTGGATGACATGTGACACGTGTTAGGCTCTCGCTATTTTTACAGGTACCACGCGTCACCATACGAAATCCAACATCATTTCACATTCTCCTCCAAATTTCCATTTTAACCCTCCTCTCTAGAGATGGTAACGGGGCATAACAACGATGAGTTTATACACCCCAACCCAACTCCTATTATTATATTGAGGGGTTTCAACTCTTTTAAGTTTTGATATTAATTTAAACAATATTTGGATTTAAGAGTTTCATTTAGAGATTGATTTTAATAATTTGAATCATTTATTTTTTAAGACTTATGATAATTAGATATTTATAGTTTGAATCATATTTATTTTTAAAAAATAAATAATAAATAGAATTTTAAGGATAGGTATTTTTTTTTTACTACAAATTTAATTTAAACATATAGATATCGAGGTTTAATCTTATTTTTTTTGTATAAATATTTTACTCAAGTCCTAAAAATAAATAGTTTAGATCACCAAAATTGTTTTCAAAATGAGCCTGTTAAATTCAAACACTCTCTCAAAATTATTTAGGTTTTGTTTAGCAACTACATGTTTTAATCAAAAAGTCACTATAAATTGTCACATCACTTGCTTTACTTTTTGAATATTTTTTTATAAAAAATTAAAAAATTATTAAAATAATTTGTTCCACCTTAAAGTAGTATAAATCAGAGACGAAAAGAGAATATATAAATTTGTAATTCTAAGAATGAAAGAGAATTAATAAAAATAAGATATCATGGAATACTATGATAATATTTTATAAGCGATGAGAAATAAAAATTATCTTGAGTGGATCAGCCAAAATAAGACGAGAAGAGAAAAAAAAATTCTCACCTCGCTTCCTAATCATAGGTAGAAAAAACTTGTGTAGGGCAAAATGAGATTAAAATAAAAGATGAAATGGTACGTGAACAACAACAATTGATGAATTGTAAGAGTTAAGAAAATTGAATATGAGAAATATAAATATCAAAATGAGAGACCTATAAATATTTTGATGAATTAATTTTTTTACATAATAATTTAAAATTTTTATATATAAAAATATATTTGATTAATGTAATTGGAAAGGGAGGAAGGGAGAAACCTGAATTGAAAAATGAATCTCGTCATTTTATGTTTTTTATTGGGATTATAATTCTCCCCACTGTTGCAACAAAATCCAAACAGAAAGAACCCAAAGAACCCATGCCCAAGACCCGTTTATTATCGGGTCGAGAGAATCAATGCCATGGCGCGGGGGTATTTATGGAATTAAAAATAAATAATGTTAAGAGTTGTAAATATTTTACTAATATTTTTACCAAATATTATATGAAACTCACATAAAGGCTCAATTGGGGAAAAAAGTTATAATTGGCGTTTTGAATTTTTGTCAAAACGCAAAAAGGGACTTTTTTGGATCATAAATTGATTTGGAATGTTGGTTATAAATCAAAAGAAAAATTATGAAATTATCCTCCATAGGTGGAAAATGAAAGGGTGAAAATGTGTAATTTTTCAATTGGCAAGAGATATTTTGATCATTTTATTATGATATGACATTATAAATAAATATTAATAAAAAAATTCAAAAGTCACTTTTTACCAACTTTCGAAATCTCATTTGTCTAAAAAAATCAAAAATTTAATTAAAAGTCAAAAAATTACTTTTTACCATCTTTTTAAAACAACCCAAAATTTACGTAACATAAATCTCACACACTCATACAAAATATTTATTAAAAATATTGATAAAATATTTAAAATACCTATCATTTTTTATTACAAGTACACCTTGGAATTTTCCACGCCATGTTCTTCGATTTTGTTGCAGTGGGCCCCGATTCTGACACGTGTGTCAATGATATTGCAGTTATAGATGGAGAAGGATTGAGAGCCACTCATTCCAAGCAACACTTCTCAGCCACAAACTCACATCCAACTCACAATACTCTCTGTCTTCCTCATGTTTTCTATGTACCTTTCTCTTATCTTTTTTTTTATTTTTATATGGTACTTAATAATTAAAAAAATAATAATTTATTTGTAGATAAAATAAATAAGATTTTTAAATATGCATTATATTTTAATTATGTCAACTTTTATATCTAAAGTATTTTAAAATATATGCCACAATAAACAAGGGATATCATATTTAAGTTTTATGATTACAAATACAACTTTTCTTTTTTAGTTTTCTTTTGCCAAAAAAGGAAAAAATTACATAAAAAAAAACAAAACAAAACAAGTAATGGTTGGGAATTAATTTTGAATACCAGATAAGGGTACACCAAAAATAGGTATTGGCTAAAATTCCTTTATATATTAAAAATAACTGAGGTAATATTACTATAGATAAGACTTCACTAGACAGCCTTGCATCAACCCATAGCCGCCTGTGTTTTTCTGCTTGGAAAACACTACTCTGTTTCTTCGATTCTAGCCAACCCATTGATCAATTCATCCTTTTCAATCGCTTCCGTTCACTGGTTTTGTGTTCTTGCACTGATTCTGAATCTGGGTTGTCTTTACTTCTCTGATTAATCCATTTCAGGTGTGACTTCTTTCAATTTTCAGTTCAATACACAACCCATATGCCATCTTTCTACTTCTTTGCTTCAATCTCTACTTTTATCTGCAAATTTTCAAGTTTTATGGCTAGGTTTTGAACTTGGTATGTGATTTTTTGTTTTCTTCATGTTATTTATTTGTAAATTCATTTTTCAACATATGTATACACAAAGATTTATGTCGATCTGTGTGTATATGCCGATAATGGAGAGATTTATGTGTGTGTGTGTGTCTTTTTTTCTGCACAAAAATCATGAATTTAGGTGTTCATTTTCTCAGTTCTTATCTTTTTTGGGTTTTTTCATATATGCTTTTTCTCTTTTGATAATTTCTCATGATTTGGCTCTAATACTTCATTTTTAAACATTAAAAATTAAAAATTTGCTCTGGGTTGGTCTCTGAATTATTGAAATTGAAGCTCATGCCACTTACCATTTTCTCTTTTATTTTACTGATTTGGATCTAAAAGTGGTTTTTTATTAATTTCGTTTTGCCTCTATGAGTTGGGTATTGTGAATTTTCTCAGCTTGTCCTTTCATCTTCATAGATTGTTTTGTTAATCCATTCCCTTTTTTTCTGTTGTGTTTTTATTTAAGAATTTGATATTTTTTCCCTTTTTCATCAATTGATGTACTTGAATTTAAGCTTTGTTGATTGTGACTTTTATCCCCAAAACTAAATATTTTCTGTTTCATACTATCAATTTCATCTATTTACTCTTCGGAGTTTCTAATTTTCTGCTAATATGGTCCAATTGGAAACGATTGTTCAAATCAGTATCCAATAAAGCCTAATTTTAGAGTTGTAATTCACTGTGTAGGTAGATCCATGGAGTGGTACTTTGCCATTGGAGTTGATGATCTCGTTGTTCCTAGAGATCAGGAACCATCGGACAGGCTTCCGTCCCCAAACAGTTGGTCACAGTGGGGAGAATTCACATCAGAAAACTTCAAGTCTGAAAACAAATGCTTTATCACTCAGACAAATTCGACTGGGGAAGAAGAACCTAAGTTCGGTGGGAAAAGCCTGTATGAAGAAGTTGACATGGACTTAACTTCACAGGAAGAGGAGCATTCTAGTGATTCGAATGCGTACCATAGTTTTCAGGAGGGTTCACTTCAGCAGGGTACAAGTCCATGGGAAAGCCCAGATTACCAGCTCAATGACTTGGCCGGAACCTATTCAACGGATGACAATTTCTTGTGCGTAACTTATAGCGTTAACATACTTGATTGGATCGTGTAGGAAATCTCTAGGTTATGATATGCCTTATTATTTTAGCTCAATTTTTCCATATCCAATGGATGACATCTTGTACAAGTGTAAGCTTCTTGATTTAGTCATGTACAAATTCTCTAGTTTATGAAATGCCTTCCTAGTAGTAAGAAAAATTGTTAATGGTGTCATATCATGAAGTCGTAAAATTAATTTGATGTGATCATAAGTGGCCTATTATCTTGTTTTTGCCCAATTTTTTCATTCTTAAATTTATTTATAACATAACCGATTCATTCGGTTTTCATTTGAGCTGAAATTCCTTTGTTTCTTAGGGGTTTGCCGTTCACCTAATTTTTTATTAGAAGGGAGTGGTGTCTTCTTGTTTCGGTATTCAATCTTTGCTTTTCCGTGTTTACAGGAGTTCATTGCTTGAAGAAGACCCAACTGGCATGGATTCTCTTGATGGATCATTTAACTTGTATCCCAAATTTGAACATGGTGTATTGCCCGCTGATGATCTCTTGACGGACATGATTATAGAATCGGACTATGATCCAAGTCACTTATTTGTCATGGGAAGCTCAAAGTATCTCAAAACACATGCCTCTTCTCCATCAGTGGATTGGGGGCACGGAGATGTTGCGACTCTTCATACTCCTCGCAATTTGAGGCAAAAAGATAACCCACCATTAAAGGTGAGATTTTCCATTTGTGTATTAATTGGAAAAGTTCGGATCTAGTTTTTAGCACCAAAGTTGTCGAACCTGGACTGGACCAGTTAGTTGAACTGTTGGAACCTTTGGACGGTCTGGTTGTCAGTTTGATAATAAGAAAAACAAACCAGGTGCGTAAAAATACCTTTTTGAAAGCATTGATCCACTCAATAACTTATAATTATTTTTAGTTTGGTGTATCAGATCATTTAATTATTTTAATCCATTTATACTAGAAATATCCATTACTAAAAGCATTGATCCACTTGATTACATTATAATCATATTTAGTTTCTGCATCAAATCATATACTTATTTTTCTCCATTCGTGCTATATATTGTATGTTGGTTTCTGTAGCATCACAGATTGTCTTTTTGGACCCAACGGTTGAACCATTCAGTCCATGAACTAGCAAAGTTATGGCATGATGAATGGCTCGGGTAGGAAGGGTTTTAATTGTAAAGTATTTAATTGTTTTCTTTAAGACCAACAGCAATAGACCCATAAGTAATCAAGTTTCATGGTTAAGGGAGCCTTGCCTTTCTTAAGTACAAGAGAAGTATTTATTAGGGTAAAATACACTTTCACCCCCTAAAGTATTGTCCGTTCCTCACTTTAGTCCCTAAAGAGAAGATTCTCCCATTTTGGCCCTTGAAGCATCTTACCCTTTCTACTTTGCTCCAATTGTCAATGGCATGAATGGTTGAGGGGCAATTTTGATTTTTGTTGTGGTAGTGATGGTGGCCCGCAGTAGTCTGTGGTGAGGGTGGAGAAAAGGGGAGGTAGAGGGGAGTGGAGGGGTATCCGAGGGGAGCTAGGTGGGGGGGAAAATGTTCAGGTATTGTAGACCTCATTTTAATGGGTGATGTGGCATGATGTTATTGGCTTTTTTTATTTTTATTTTTTCCCTTGGTGAACAATCACTTTTTCACATTTCCGTAGTTTCCCCCTGCGTATTTGGGTCGACTCATGCCATGTGACATTTTCCATCACACAAATCTAATAGCTGTTGAAAATTGGACAACAGTGGGAAGCAGTAAATTGTTTGACCAAATGACAGAATCTTCTTAAGGAGCCAAAATGAGAAATGTAACATACTATAGGGGGTGAAAATGTAATTTACCCCATTTATTGTTGCAGTCTTTGTGCTCCTTGATATTTTTTGTAACCACTGCCTTGAGAGTGCAGCCCAACCTAAGGAAGACTACCTTTAGTGAAGAAATTCCCTGTATTTAAGCTCTGAATTTTCATGGTTACCTCTAGAGCTTATACAGAGTTTATAACTTAAAATAAAAATTTATTTTAGAAGTTGTTTGTAGATGAAAACAGGTTGATTTTGAAATTTTTTCCCTCCGAAGTAGTCACAAGGGTACTTGTAGGCGTGACTAAGCATTTTGTAATCTTCTTTGTTCAGGCATTGGTTGCAAAGTTTGCACCCTCATCTGAGCTTGACATCGTGAACAGACATGTCGATGATGAAACAACACTGGAAGTATCTGTATTGCACGAACTTGAAAGGGCAATGACTCAGGTGATTTAAGTTGGAATCAGAAGCTAAATGAATTTGTAAGTACAAAATACGATTACTTAAGAGAATTTCCTTTATTCTTCAGTTGTCGGAGAAAACCAGAATTTGCTTTCGAGATGCTTTATACCGTCTTGCCAAGAACTCACAACAACAAATGGTGATTGATGACCAAGATCTCATACCTGAAGAGCCCCCTCCACTGACAGATCATGACGAAACATTGAGGTACATGTTTTTTGTTTGCTTATAATGTAATATAGTTTTTCTCCTATACTATATCATGATAGTTTAGAGAGGAAGAGTTCAGGTTGTGCCTTGGGTGAGCTTTTTTTTGTTGGATGTATCTACTCTTGAATTATGTGCTTTTAAATTATGTGCTTTTTTTTGTTGGATGTATCTACTCTTGAATTAAACGTCAGGGATGTGAGATGAATGTCGGCATCACGCTCAGCGTGCACACACTCAGTTTGCGCTAGAATTTTGTTTTGGAGTTTCTTATTCAATGTACTCTGAAACTCTGCTACAATTTCATTTACTAACAGCATAAATGCCTTGATCTATGAAAATAGTCATAATTTGGCAATCAGGGTAACCTGTTTTATTCTCCTCTTCCTGAAGCTCATGTTGTCATCTTTACTTCTCTTAAAATTTTCTACTGCATCATTTATTATTTTCCTTCATGTTAAATACAATTGTATCAGCAATGATAAAAGTTTACGCACACAGTATCCACCAATGTCTCACAAAATGTACAAATCGCTGCATTTTGTGCACACAAACTTTCTGTGCACGTAGGGTTTTGCATTTTTATACATGTCAAATGTTGAAGTTTCATTTTGTCATGAGAACAATGGTGTTGGTGTTCTTGTTGCAACGACAGATATTCACAAGGCTAATTCTATTCTCTCAGGTTGGAGGACACAAAAACTATGGAATCAGAGACGAATTCCATTGACAGGGCTGTTGCTAACCTCATGTTCAGTAAGGTGGATTCTGGTGGAATAGATCTCGCTGCAGTGTCATCCAAAGAGGAAGCTAAGGGAACAACCAAGCAGTGCAACTACAGCTTGAATCAGCCACAACAACCTCATTGGCATCACCACACAAGAAGTTCAACTGGTGATGCCGAAGTTCCAATCTTCGGTTAAATGAAGCCACTCTTGCTGCTGCAGCAAATAGATCCATTCAAATTTCTCAAGCACTGTATTGTAATCGCTATGTAGTCGGTACATGCTGTCTCAACTAAACAGAGATGCACATTTCAGATTTCATGGAGTACGTGGACCTCTCTAAATGTGTATGTATATATATATATCAAAGTGGTTTGTATTTGTTAACAGGATGTGAATTGTTGATGCATCCACTCAATTTTGGTTAGCACCTAAATGAGTTATATGTTTCTGTTAAATTGATTAATTTTTTTTTACTTGTTTGTCTTGTTTGGTTGGTTTTTGGACTTAAATATGTATATATATGAAGTTGGTTTGTATTTGTTAACATGATGCCAATACCTAAAGAAGTCCGAAACTGGGCTACTTCCCAAAAATGGTCCGCCCATGGGTTTGTTTGTTGTTGAAGCTAAAAATTTACTGTTTGTCGTTGGCTTTTATTTTTATTTTTTATTCTTATGTATTCCTGAAAGACAAGGGGTTGTCCCATCTCATTATAGAGTGGCAAATTATTGGACACGGTTGGAACTTGGATTTGAACTAGCATAGACGTCTTGCCAACTTGCCATAATTATTTTTAAATTATACACTTTTGTTGGATGAATCTATTCTAAAATCAAACGTTAGGATGTGGGATAAATGTTAGATGTCACGCTTAGTTTGAGCACCATTTGATAGGCGGCGATTATTGTGTTTGAAATTTTAGAACTTTTATATTGTTTCTTCATTTTTATAAATTGATATTTAGGAACGTGTAGAAAGAGAATGCTTGGTTGTGATTTGTAAACGTGTTTCTACACGTGCGTTTGAGTATGATGTTTGGTTGTTGTTTGGGAATCAATTTTTATGAGCTCTGCAGAGAGCTCTGTGCATCAACCGCAAAATTTTGCCCAGGGGAAGACCGCCCGGATGTCCTTAAGAGACTGCCGCCGGATGTCCTTAGGGACTTCCACCCGGACATCCTTAGGAACATTCACCCAGATGTCTTCCGCTGTACATAATTTTTTTTTTTTTTTTGGGCAATTGATTTATATAATTGGGAAAAATATTTTCTAAATTTTTTAAAATTTTTAATGTGCTTTGAAATAATTTTGAGTTGTATGTTTAGTCATGAGTTGTAAATTTTTGTATCACATATCAAATATCACATCAACAATTCTCCACTCAAATCAAACCTTCTTTCAAAAATTATTTTCAAAACTCTTTACCGAACAAATTTTTTACACTCAAATCATAATTCTACAACACACAAACTTAAAATACAACTCATATTCTTAAATCACATTTACAAAATACAACCAAACGCAGGCTTATGAATTTTCTCAGTTTTACAAAAATGAGAAGTTTCAATGTTGGAAACCATTGGAGAAATTTTATAGGAGCATAGATCTTACTTTGGTAAAGAGTAAAGGATTGGAAATTCCATTATCAAGAATTATATTCCTCCTAATAATGAGATTAGGTTAGTTAAAAACAGATTTCATGTTTTAAACATGCTAAAATGATGAAGTGGTTTGTAGCATGGGTAGGGATAACAAAAGTTGACATGAATAAGGATATCGGCAACTAAACATGTAAAGGTTGGGTAACTTCTACTCCTGTCCAATTCTTACCTCGCGTAGTTAACATTGATTTATCATCACTCTCCCAATAAAACTTTTCTTGTTAGTTTTACAATTTATATTTAGATCATTTTTATTTGAAGATATGACTTTAATTAGACTAATAATTTAATAAAACACAAATTCTCACGTTGGGCTAAAAAAATTAGAATATAAACTAATAGTCCATTTGAACATATATATGGAAACTAGCCAATGAGGGGATTCAAGTACAAAATAAGAAATTAAGGAGGGAATTGCAAAATGAGGGTGTTAGGCTACCAAATAGGAAATTAAAGAGACCAAACATGACTAGAAAAAGCAACACATTTCATGTTTTAAAGGTGTGCTAAATGATGAAATGAAGGTAACTTAACATGAGTAGGGTAGGGGTGCATGGTAACAAGGTCACATGAGTGGCAATGAGAACAACTCATGTAACCTATACTCCCACCCAATTCATATCCCTCACATTCCAATTGAGCTTTTTTTCACATTTTAAAATTTTACTCAAATATATAATCTAAACACAATCTTACAACTTACATTAATGCTGTATTTGGTTGGGGGATTTGAGAAGGGATTTAGAAAGGAAAATGGAAAAAGTAGGTAAAATATGAATAAATCATACTTATATTTCATCTAGTTTCACACACTTTTTCATTTTCTCTTTCCAAATCCCTCCCCAAATCCTTCAACCAAACACAGCGTAAAAATATTTGAACCCCAAGGATCAACATAAACAAACTTAAAGGTTTATCCATTGATTTGCAATGGGATTGCAAAGTAGTGGGCAATTAAAAAAAATTATACAACATATAAGGAACCAAATAGAATAAATGAGAAAAAAAAAAAAAATCTAAATGTCCCTTCTATATTGTTAAAGCATAAATAAACAAATACATATAATTATGTATTTTTATATAATATATATATATATAATACCTAATCAAGTTCTCATCCACTCTAAACTCACCCCTACCCTATTTTAAAAAAAAAGAATTAAAAAAAAAAAAAAAAAACTCCACTACCCAAACTCAACCAACTCCTTATGTGGAGACTATTTTTATTCTTTTTTGAAAATTTATTGAATGATTTATTTTAAAATCTACAATATATTAAATCCCATACTTTATGATTTAAAAATAATAAAAAAAACCTTAGAAAAAACATTTAATGTGAGCTGTTGTACACAACTTGGCCACCACAAACTAATGACCCCAAGGACGTGCGCGACCCAAACCTAACAAAAACACGTTTAGGCCTTTTTCATCACAAATTCCGACTATATTCTATTATTATATATTTTTCAAATGATTTTGTAAGTTATACTAGCTAGCCAATAAATTTCAAATTTTGGATTAATTTGATAAAAGAATAGTTATTTATTCAATTTATGTTGCTGATGTATCAACATATTTTTGTATGAATTCGAACAAAAACTAGAAACGGAAATGATGAAAACTGAGAAGGATTGAGCTCTCTCCAATTGGTTGGTGATCTAATGAGAGAGATGTTGAATTTGGTAAGCCTATATTGAAGTTCAATTCAAATTATTTTAGATTATTTATTTTGTAAAATTTATTGAAAAGAATATTTATAAAAAAAAAAATTAAATTGATGGTACATGGATAGTCAAATAAGTAATTATCAAAAAAATATATACAAACAATCTATTATCAAAATAATATATCTTTTAATTTTATGAAACAAATGTAATCACAACATTGTATCTACTTAATTTTTTAATTGAATTATCTTCCCAACGAGTTTGAATCAAAGCAACATTCGGATTTAGTCCAACAAGCCCAACAGCCTATTTTCTGTCGGATTACCAATGTGAAGGGAAGCCATCTTCAATTGAAAAACTTAAAAATAAATAAGACGATATGACACACTTCTGTATCTTATAATTAAAGAAAAAAATAATATAATTTTATATTTTTTAGAACATAATTAAAAAAAATTATAATCAAAGGCATAACAAAAGAAAAATTATAATATACACACTCCATGAAAGGAGTATATTACATGCATTTCTAATTATAATATTTTTTTCTTTAGTTATGACTAATTTTTTTATTTAAGTTTATTTCGAAAATATGGTAAAAAATGACTTTTTGATTTTTAACTTTTGACTTTTGCTACTAATCTAAAAAACTGACTAAAAGCCATGTTGCCAAAACACCCCTTAGTTATGAATCGTGAGATTTTTAATTATTATGCTTCAATATTTGATTATGACATTTTTTTTAATTATAATTTTAAAAGTATATAATTATGTCATTTTTATTTTTAATTATAAAATGTATACAGTGTTTTTTCATGTCTCTAAATTTTAAAATAATTTTTAATTTGAATTAACACTGCTGGCTGCGTTCTATTAAAATTGCAATTCTCTGAAGGCCCGCGAGGTAATCAAACCAACAACCAGAAACCTCCTTACCACCTAACCAGATTATCTACTTTTTGACTATTTTCCTCATTTTTCTTTGTTGTCATTACCAGAGGAAAAAAACACAAAAAGAAAGACATTATACATGAATTACTAGAGAACCCAAATTCGGAATGTTCTCAATTCTGATCCCCCACCTCACCCATATAATCAACCAATCAATCTTTCCTGAATCTTGAGTTTTTGTTTTGTTTTGTTTTGTTTTGATTTCTTTCCCTAAATTCCAACATTCCAATATCTGTTTCAACATAAAATTGATTTCATCAATCTAAGGTCTGTATCCTGCCCTCTTATTTCAATTTTCATGGAAAATTGTAATGTTGTTTTCATATGCTCTCTCTTTCTTTGAATCATTTATCATTGTAGGAGTCAATTAGTTTGAATTTTCTTCAATACCCATTATGCTTAAATGCAGAATTGAAGACACAAACATGATTACATTATAAGTACCAGCTTTTCTTGTACTGGGTTTGAAATTCTTGACCTAAACATGTCTATCCAGCAACAAAATACCCACAATATTTCTGGTAATCTTTGCTTCTTTGTTGATAAAAATTTGTGCTTTTGTCTGAATCATTTTTATGATTGTTAGGTCATATAATTTGAATCTTCTTCAATCCCCCATTATGTTTAATGCAGAATTGAAGATACAAACATGGTTACAATTATGGTTGTAGTAGCAGCCTTTCTTGAACTGGGTTTGAAATTCAGGACATAAACATGTCTCTCCAGCAACAAAATACCGATTCCGACAAAGTTTGTGGTAATCTTTGGTTCTCTGTTGATGAAAATTTATGCTTGTTTGTTTTGTTCTTTAAATATTACAAATATTATTTTGTCTTTCTTACTGGTAACGTAACTCATGGGTAATTTTGCATATATGTGATATTAGGATTGTTACAAGAGTAAACAAGGACTGGAACTGATTGGACATTTGTTTTATAATTTATTTTGTGAATTGT
Source organism: Camellia lanceoleosa (assembly GCA_025200525.1). Taxonomy (NCBI): domain Eukaryota; kingdom Viridiplantae; phylum Streptophyta; class Magnoliopsida; order Ericales; family Theaceae; genus Camellia; species Camellia lanceoleosa. Next base: position 86,598,437 of record CM045763.1, read on the forward strand.
GAATTAAATATATCTATATATATATATACATATATCTAGGTTTGGAATGGTAGAAATCAAACAAAAGTAGCTTGGATTGGAATTTTTTTTTTGAATTTTGAAAATACTCCAGCTCCCATTAATCAATTTAGACAGCATTGAGAGTCAGGAACCATTTAAACTCACTTTTGTAGTTTGGAGACTTAATTGAGAAAATTAACAGATTGAGGTGAGGACTAAAGTTCAACAAAGCACATGGTTTATGGACCATTGGTGTAATTACTCCAATTTGTTAATGCTTCCATGAGTCCAACTACAAACTACGAACATTTTTTATTCATTAGCATCTTTTCCCCCATTTAGAAGGCTGAATTTCATCATTTCTCTTAACCTATTTCGCTACAATTTTGAAGATCAATCTGATCTGCCAAGGGATTTGTTTGCTGATTTCTAGCTGATTATTTGAAGTATATCAATGTAGACAGTGGTAACCCTTTCCACTCATGTTTACTCTATTAATAAATTCCACCAAGGATTGGTACCTTTAGGTATTTCTGATGCAGAGTATTCTTCTTTGTTAGTTCATTTGTGTTGAATTGCCACCACTTTAGGGGTTTTTCAGGTATTGTCATTATCATTCTAGTAATTCCTATGCCATTGACTCATTGAGATATATTTATTTGGGTCGATCATGCAAGCAATTACAAGTCTTACATTATGTATCTTTCCATCCTATTGAGAATAATTAACTCTCTACCTTCTGATACATGTCTTGACCTTGCTGATTTCATATCACGTCTTTTTTTTAAGGAAAATAGCACTTCTTCATAGTTCTTTTTACTCCAATTTAAGTCCATGAATCTTTTGGTTTACTTGGTTGCAGTAGTATCAGTATGTATGATTTCATATGCATGACATATTTGGTTGTTTGCTAGCTGAGAATCTCTATTTATTTATTTATTTATAAATATCATTGATATTTTTTTAACTCGTTTTCAAATTTTGATGATGTATGTGTTTCTTTTCTCGTGATTAAATTGGTTCTATTATGCTCTGTTAGCTTTTTCATGCTCTGTTAGCTTTTTCTTTCTCATCTGGACGAACTTGATTACTTACTACTGTTCGTTGCTTGTCAAAGCTGGATGATTATTACGGTTCTATATGTTCATTCATCTTAAAAAGCAAGAGATAATGCTCCTAGGATTACAAATTGAGAAAATTATTGTACTCAGTCATGAAAAAACTCTATATTTATTGTTGTTGTATCAGTATTTGATTAATGATGGTGTACTTATAGGGTCGGGATCTTGCCTCTATGACCTCTTATGTGCGGACCCTCCACAAATTGGTATTGCCAACAGAGGGATGGTCAGATGCCTTATTTTGGTAATTCAGCTTTAATGTTCGTCTTTCTTGTTCTAATGTTATTTTTTAATATTTTGTTGTTTCATCAATATTTTTGTCATGCATATATTTTTCTTTCCATACCCCTGACCAAATTTGAAGTGTGTTTGCTTCATCTCAACTAGACAATACTATGGATACACCATCAAGAATATAATAGGGAGAATTTCAGGAAATCCAATAACATTAAACAATTTGATCTATTTGTATTAGTGTATTGTCCCAAAATTAGTTGTTTTATTGCCACATTATATAGTATAATTTTCTTTATATTTTGGAATTAAAATTATGGTTCAAAAGTCTTGTGTATCCTCATAGTAGTACTGCCCTCGACCGACCATCGATCCCATCATAATTTATTCATAAACAAAAGATTTAAACACATTCCCAAAATTCATTAAACATGTTGAAAATCTCACCATGGGGATGCCTGTGGTGGTTTTCTGTCTTGGTGCTGGAGGGAGGGATGAGGTGTTTGGTGGGGGACTAATTGCTTACAATAATATTTTCCTTTTTTTGACAGATTTAAGTTATTTTATACTCGCATGAGTTACTGTTCTTGTCACCTTTTGTGTTATCTGTTTTCTTCTGCTTTACTACCTATATCATTGTGAATTCATAACTATTCCCTCCATTGAGTGATTTCTCAAACTCATCATATCTGTCATATGGTTTTGATTCTCAACAAAAGCATACACGTTTGTCTCATAGTAATTCACTCATCTGCTATAATGACTATGCTAGTCTTATTGTTCTCTGAATTGTATTATATTGTATGGCTTCTAGTAGAAATTTTCACTTCTATAGTTTGTTTAACATTATGTGTATCTTGCATAATCCATGTCTTATCAATCAGACCCACAAGAGAGGCTGAAGAATCTGTTGCGTCATTCAGGCAATGGGTTTTGTGCAGATTGTGGATCTCCAAATCCAAAATGGGTGTAAGTATCATGTCTAATATTTTTTGCTATCTATCTTTTCTTTATGCTTGATCCATCAACCAATATATTTCAATATCAAATGTGCCCTTTTTAAAAAGAAAAAGAAAAAAAAAAATGTTTTCAAGTGTTGTGGTTTTTGTCTTTCTTATGTTGGTGTTTTCCAAATCATAGTATCTGTTGTAAGTTAATAGCACCCATATGATCTGAAGTTGTCCGTCCCTTGCCTTGAAAATTTCCTAATTATCTTTTGCATTGTGATAGCCATTGTTAAACATGTCAAGTTTCCTGTTAGAATGTGTGATATCCTCACAGAATTTTTACATTTAGAACCTTATATGATAGCAGTACAAGTTCTCCCTTTTGTAAGTGGTATTCTTTTTGGAATTGTTCATGTATTCATTGAAGTCAAAATCACTGTGCTAAATTTAGGAACGTTATGAGCCTTGTACAGTTTCAATGTTGTCTCTTCAATTTGATTGAATTGGGAGTCCAATATAATCTTCCTCGGGTTATATATGCACTTTTTGTTTCAGGGAATGTAAGCATTTTTTCAAATGTCCCTTTTGCACAGGTTTTCTTATGATCTTATCATTTGGTGGTTTCAGGTCTTTAAGTCTTGGAGTATTTATTTGTATAAAGTGTTCTGGAGTACATAGAAGCCTTGGAGTGCATATATCAAAGGTATGGTGTATCTTTTAGTTTTGGATCAATTGACTCAGTTGCTTAAGAAAGGAATAATACATTCTTAGAAATTTAATAATGATAAGTCATCAATAATAGATTTTCTGAGATATGAATCGTATGATCTAGTTTGGATATATACTATGAATTATAACATTTTCAAGTGATGTCTTGCCAAGAAAAGTTATAAAAAATAAAACAAAAAAGAAAAAGAAAAACAAGTGCTCGTCATAAAATGATCAGTGAGATACCAAAGCTCATGGAGCCTTAGGGGATAGTTGAAAAAACAATCACTTCGATTCCAATGTGTTGGTCCAGATAATGTTTATTGTCAATACAAGTGAGCAAATTAATCTTGCTAGTTGAAGCTTTCTTTCCTATTGCACTCCGAGAAAAATGCAAGATGATTGTTATTTAACCGAGTACATCATTATAGCAACAAGCATTTGAATTTTCCCATGCTAAAGCTTCTTTCCACATTGCACTCCAAGCAATCCAAAATAATTGTTGTTTAACCAAGGAAGTCTTTGCATGTCTTTCGCTCTCTCTCTCATGCACGTGCACGTGCACATACACACCTAGAGGTTGTACCAATTAAGGACAAGAGAAGAGAAAGTTGTCTAAGATAGTTCACTCAGGTGCAAAGCACCAAGGACCAATTGGAGGATAGAGTAAAATATTTTTCCAGAAATTAATAATAGCCCTCAGATCGTAATCTAACACCTTGTGTGAAAGGGAACCACAATAGGCTATATTGCAAAGTAACCACTATTGTACTACCCTCTTTTTTGCATGTCGTCTTTTTTTTGTTTTGAAGATTGTAATTGGATATTATGAGATGATGCAACAGCATCACGATGCAGTGTGCTTACAGGATGAGTTTATTATTCATTTGATGTTTATGCCCATAGGTTGTATCAGTAAAGCTAGATGAATGGGCGGATGAACAAGTTGATGCTTTGATAGAACTGGGTGGAAACGATGCAGCAAATTTGAAGTATGAAGCTTTTATTCCCGAACATATCAGAAAACCAAAACCAGATTCCTCTATAGAGGAGCTCCGATTTTATTAGGTAAAAAAGTGCACTTTTATAACTTTGTACAGGCAAGACATACTGTTCTGAATTAAAAACCCCATTTACTATGATATTCAGGAGAAAATATGAGCTGCAACAATTTTTGCACTCAGATGAACAGATGTCTTGTCCATTTCCTGGTTCCTGTTCATCATACTCCTCTTGCAGCTCCTCAGGCCACAGTTCTGGTTCAGTCATGGATAAGAAACATTATGAGAAGCAAACAACCAGTCATCGCATCCATGGCCTTGGGCACGCCTTTCGTAATAGCTGGAGAAGGAAAGAGTCTGAGCACAAAGCTACTAAGAAGAGTAACTCAGTGGTAATGATTTTCTGTTTAATTTTTTCTTTTTCTTTTTCTTTTTTCCTAACAACAGATTATTTATGGGTCTTTGGATTCTGATTTTATTGGGAAATTTGTTCTTGTTAAATTTGCCAGTTGAAAAAGAAAAAAAGAAAAAAAAAAAGAGAGTAACTTTAAAATATTGTTTGGTTAAAGAAAATTGAGAAAAGCATATCTTTCAAATGCTTTCCCTTATCCTTCACCTTTTTACTAGGAAGAAATTGGATTTTCACTACTGTTTAAATTTTAATTTGAAACAGCCTTCTAAGGTATAATTTAAAAGGAAAATGCTAATGACAGCCCAATGGGCATTGGTTAAGGTTGGAAGTTGATTAAAATATATATTGAAATATCTGTAAAAAAATGTATAAAAAAATATAAAAGTGTATGGAAATATGTGAAATATGTATTGAAATTCTAACTTTTTCGACATCATTTGAAGATTAACCACCACCCATTGTGTTGGGCCTTAAAATGTGTCAAGCAATGCCATTTTATCACCATGTTAAGTTGTCAATTTGACTTGGATGCTGATCGTACTGATGTAATATAATATTTATAGGCAGGTATGGTTGAATTCGTCGGATTGATAAAGGTCAATGTGGTCCGAGGCACCAACCTAGCTGTTCGAGACATGGTGACTAGTGATCCTTATGTCATCCTCTCATTGGGACACCAGGTAGGCTCCTTTCCTTGATGAACTTCTTTTCATTATCACTATATATATATGTATCTGAAAAGGGTTGGGGAAGTAGAATCTATATTCCATTATCACCATATATCTGAAAAAAGGTGAGGAAATAGAATCCAAATATCTAATAATTGAAATTTCTCTATGAGCTTGTTGCAGTCAGTGAAGACACGTGCCATAAAGAACAACCTGAACCCAGTCTGGAATGAACAGCTGATGTTATCAATTCCACAAAATATTCCTCCTTTAAAGTTGGTGAGTTGATTCTTTAAAGGATAAACTAATTTGATATGTAAACACACATTGATCGATCACTGCACTTCTTCTTATTCACATGAAACTCATTGTTAGCATGCTTTGTAACTTCAGATGTGCCATTTCGTGTTGTTTGGTTTGTGTTTGTAGAGTAGTTTTTTAGATAAAAAGTACGAAAACTTGTCTGGTTTGCCCTTTTTCATAAATGGTTTTGAGAAATTGTTTTGGGGAGAGAGTTTTAAAAAAAGTGATTGATTTGATGTGTATGAGAGAAAGTGTGATTTTGGAAAGAAGCAAACCAAACAAAATTTTGAAATTTTTTTTTAAAAAATTTGTTTGGTTTGATTACTCTTAAAAATTTATTTGTAGAGAATTTTTCCCAAAAACAAACCAAACAATTTGTTGGTAATTTATCAAGATTAAAAACATTTTGGATGGTTATTTCCAGCTCGTGTACGACAAAGATACATTCACAACCGATGATTTTATGGGGGACGCGGAAATTGACATCCAACCCTTGGTCTCTGCTGCCAAAGCCTCGGAGAGTGCATCACTCGGGGAGCCAATGCAGCTAGGAAAGTGGGTAGCAAGCAAAGATAACACTCTAGTAAGAGACGGTGTCATCACCCTAGAAGATGGGAAGGTAAAGCAGGAAATCATTCTCAGGCTGCAGAACGTTGAGAGGGGAGTGCTAGACATCGAGCTTGAATGCGTTCCTCTCACTCAATAGCCCATTCAACCGAAGTTGCTGTGAAACTCTCAGCAAAAGTGACCTTCTTGATGTCAAAATCTCATGTTGTTCTTCAACTGCTGTATTTCTAGCTAAGAACAATTAGTGGTGTTTTTTCGGATATTTTGCTTGCAAATTGAAATAATCTTGTCCCATGTTTAGATTAATGGGCATGAAATTGAAAAATTACCCACCTAAATGAAATTGATGCATCCAGTTGTGTAATTATTGCAAACAAAGCATTGTTCTGTCTCATTTTTTGTAAGAAATGTTTTTGAAGGAATGTAAAAGGAAATGTTCTGTCAGCTGGGTTTTTTGTTTTTGTCATGTGATTGAGATTTCCTTTTGCACCAGCTTATAAATTGGTTTTTTATTTTCGAGTTTATTTTCATTTTTAGTGATTTTTTAAATAATTATTTCAGTTTTTTTTTTTAAAAAAAATTATATCTTTAATTTTTTATAAAGAAAAAAAATCACAAAAGACAAACATAACATAAGTCAAATTTATCTCCAAAAAAGGCAATAAAAATTGGTTATTATTGTCTTTATTGAACTTTTCTGTTTTTTATTTAAGGATTTAAAAAGTATACACTCTTTGTCTCATATTATTAGTTCATTTTGTCATTTTTTGATGTTCCAAAATAGTTATCCACCTGTCTCCAGTAAGAGATCAAAATTGAACCGTGTAGTCCGGCTCGTGGGCCTATTTTGAATCCCGTTTTGATAATCTGAAACATTCAATATGTAGAACTCGTCAAGTACTATATCCTTATAAAAAATTACATTGATCGGATATAGATAGATATTTAATCAGATTAGTTTTGTATTTAAAAAAATGAACAGTAAAAAAATAAACGGTTGACAAAAATCTGATCCAACCAAATAGCTATCGATATTCGATCAATGTGATTTTTATAGAAATGTAGTACTCGGCAGTTCTACATATTGAACAATTCGAATTATCAAAAAGAAATCCAAAAATAGGCCCACGGGGCCGGACTGGACAGTCTTGATCTCCAATTGGAGACAAACTTGACTGTTTAAAAAATCCAAGCATAAAATTTTATATTATTGCAAAACTACCCTTTAAAAATGATTATTAATATAATAATGGAAATAAAGGAGCAATATGGTGAATCAATATCTTTTGATTTGACTTTAAAGCAATAATTACATGTTTTCTTAAAAAGTTAAAATTTTCCAAAAGGACCAACATTGTGAGAGAGTAATATTTTGACTCAATTTATAAAATATAGTCAAAACAACTTGTTCTTCCTGACCCAATTTAATGCCAACGAATTTCTTGTCCCCACCATATAATATTCATCTTCTTCAAACATTTGTTCTTTGATCTCTAAGATATTTCATAAAATTCTGTGTAGATTCTCGATCACCATTCCTTGCATGAATATGGGTTATGCTCGAAAGGTTACAAATTGATTGGACTTGCCAATTGAATGAAACATTACGAAAATTTCACCCCCGATAAATTACTTGGCTCATTTAAACTATTAAATTTTCATCAAGGAAATTCAGGCCCATGGTTGGAGTTGATACATGTAGATGTGCACTTTAAGAAAACCAAGCACGCCAAGAAAATAGCTTAGAAAGAAATCAGTTGGAAAAATAAATAAATAATTGATCAAATTAATCGTAATTCCATAATATTCCATTCTATTGGAAACAAAAAAATAAAATAAAAATTTTAGAATCATAATTCTAGTGAAGGCAACCCATGGACCATATTTTTCCCAGTAATGCATGAATTCAAGGACATACATACACCCCTTTTATAGCTTTGTTCAATCGCTTGGTCTAAGTGGCTAACCGACGAAAAATAATTTGCATCCAAAAAAACATACATATAAACTCAAGAAATTACTCAAGCACAATGTTGTTTACAGGGACAGCATGATGAAAGTCGCTTATAACATTTTAAGGAGTTTTTTGCTTTTTTAGCAGTTGGCATGGCGAGGACTTCCAAAGATAGGGAATAACCTCTGCTTCCATTATAAAATTTGACCAAAAATAGCTTTGGAGACTATTTTAAAACACAAAATGATAATAAGATTCTACTACATCAAGAAAAAACAGTCAAAACCAAAATCATGAACTCACAACTCCGTTCAAAGGTGAAATAATAAGAAGTTGAAACCAATGTCATTAGATCTCTTATATAAATAATTTTTAAAAAAAATAAAAAAATCATACGATCTTTATTCTAACTAAAATAATAAATTTTAGAGTCTAAACCTCAAACCTCTAGAGCTTGCATATACAAAAAAAATCACAAAAAGAGCAAAAGGAGTCATATCATAAAGAAACGCTGTATAAAAGTATTCAAGTGTCGCATTTTTCCAAGCCCAGGATGAAATTAAAGGGTAATTCTATGTTTTAATTTATGATGAAATGGAGGTACCGGATAAAATAATGACAGGAGGCCACAGTGATGACAGAAACCTAGGATCAAATTTCAAGTTTAAAGGAGGTAACAAGAACAAGAGCAAGAGACAACAAAAGAAGATAAATGATGAAATCAAAATTAAAGAATGATTAAAATTTGTAAGCTGAGAAGTCATGTGTTGTGAACTCTACACACAAAAATTAAGGGGGAAAAAAAAAAGAAAAGAAAAAGGAAAGGCAGTGAGGGTTTGTGTAACACATCCCTGCCTTGATGGAAGGACAGGGAGAGATGAGGAGGAGGAGAACAAAACACTGGAAAAAAGGATAACCTGACCAAATGTAATTGAACCGTAAAAACATTATCAAAGAAATTGCCCAAATATGCAGATGGAGCCTGCATGACAAACCCAATAAAATAAACATTGATAAATATAGTGAGGGAAGGCGAGGAAAGAAGAAATCCCTCAGATCGCTCAGATTTTCCTTGAGGCAAGGGCAGGGAGAGGGGGTAAAACAAAATATTAGCCTATTATTTCCCTAAATTTTGTTTTCTTATTTCAGAATCCAACCCACCCTAATATTCAACCTCCTGAAGAAGGCCCAACTTTAATCCCCAGAAAAATCAATTATCAAGATTCTATGATAGATTGTTATTGGACATGTTGAGTGTCTAACTAGCGCAATCACCAAAAATTTCATGCAACATAATCCATGTAAAGTTATACTGACTTCCTTGGAGCAAATTCACAATGAAACAAGAAATAAAACCTTCACTTGTGTGACGCTGGATTGACAACTCAACAATACAAGTTTAACATACAGAACCAAAAACTTCTGTGAATAACAAAGCCAAAAATTAGTGATGGTATTCCATCCAAAACAATATTAAACATTGTTCACTTCACACAGATGGCAATCAAACATTGCTAGTATAAAGTTCAAAAAATACTCAAAACCCGTTACCATGAAGGTCGTAGATTCAAATCCAAGACTTGAAAAACGAGGATAAATTACATGATCAGATTATGTTTTCTCATATATTTTAAACCAAAAAATTGCCAACATTTCAGCATTTATAAATTGCTTAGCAATTAGAAAACCTTAAACCAAAAACCTGTAAGTAGACACATGTCACAGCATTTGCTGCATTAACAGTTACATTATTCACCAAATTTCAACATGGGCAGCAAATCACATGCTGCACAAACATAGGAATCATTTGTACATTTTTATAACAAATACAACTACATATATAGGGAAGCAAATTTACAATCCACAACGATGGAGAAACACTCCAAAGTATGATGTTTTGGAAACCATATATACAAGAAGCTGTTACAGCAAAAAAACACACTTTTTATTTTAGTTATGTTGACCAGAGAGAGGATCAAAATATAATCCCCGGACAACAAAAAATACAAACTCCACTCACTCCAATGAGTTTTTGAATCCAACCCATAGCTAGACAGTAACACCAATTTTGTAGCAAAAGCCTTCAACAACCATCAAGCAAAAACAGCAAAACATACGCACCGAAGACACGCCCCAATTGGAAGGGGAGCAAATTGCAATCAAGAACAGCAAGTGGGGCACCGGATCAACCCGTTTTCATTGCTTTCCAAACACCTCTTCAACTGTTCCTCATCTTCATCATAAACCTTCCTGCTTCCATTGCAATTCAAGCACGGAACGAACCTCGCATCCCCACATCCCCCGCAAACGTACCCGGGAGCTCGAATTGGAAGCCCCTTTAGCATCTTGGCCAAATCACCGACCTCGTCGAGCTGTTTGATCACATCAGCCCCTCCAATGTACCTCCCTCGAATGAACACTTGTGGCAAAGTCACATTCTTTACCCCCAAAACGCTCATCAACTCTTTCCTATACGCCGAATCCATCGAAATATCACGTTCGTCAACAATAACCCTAAATCCCCTCAATATCATCCTCACGGCATAGCAATCTTCGTATGTCCTTCGAATTCCTCGTAAACTAGTGAAATACACAACAATTCGATCTTCCGTACCCTGTAATCGAATCGAAGAGTTGGGTACCAATGGAGAAACCCAAGAATCGGAACCCAATGGCTTTCCCGATTTCAATTTACTCGGAGATGGAAACTGAGTCTGCGGTTGTGAACCGTCTAGAACCGAGGTTGGGGATTTGGTGGATTCGAATATGCTGCAGAGCTGTCTCACCTTTCCTTTGATCGAAATCTTGGCCGATTCAAACGGTGAATGAATTTTCTTGATCGATCCATTGCGTTCGAGAGAATAGTGAGAGTAGGGTTTGTTCCGAAACTCGCTCGGCGTTACATGCAAGGTTAGGGACCGATTGAAAACCGATGGTTTTGGATTGTCAGATAATTCGAATCGATCGTCATAACCGGCCATAGTTATAATTCAGAAAAATGAATCTTTTGATCTTCTATGATCAGGGTTTCAAAATAATAGAAAAGAAATGATCAAAGATCGATTAAATTTTAGGGTTTCTGAGGCTGTGGAATTGGAAGTCTCTCTGGTGGCGGAGGTTGGTGGTGGGCGGTGGCTACTTTTGGAAGGGGGTGGCGTGTATTGAGAGCAACTTTTTGAAATCGAAGAGAGAGAGAGAGAGATTGCGCGGAGCTTTTGCTTTTGAAAAAAGGGATTTTCAAGCCATCTATTGATGATGATGTTGATGACGTTAAGCAGGAGTTTTTTAACAGGTAAAACCCCCCAAAGGAAATTTGTCTTACAAATTTATTGTGGTTTTGTTTCACATTTTGAAAATTACAGCTCATCCATGAGGTTTGTATTCAGTATATTTTTTTCTTTTTTAGTTAATACATTCGTGGAGATTAGATTTTTATTTAAATTACCAATATACCCTTACAACGTGCCTAAAATATAGATTGATGTATAACCTTTCTTATTTGTAGATTGAAAGTTGAGCAAATATCTCACATGCTCCTTATGATTTCACTTGAGTTTTAATTTGGTTACTGCCATTTCAATTGTAATAAATTTGTCCTTCAATTTTTGTTTTTTGATGTCAATTAAAGACAATCACTAACCAATGTTAAAATTTTTGACATAAAATAGTCATGTGAGCTATCTCTATAATCATTTTCAGTACCGACGAACACCCTCTGCCACCTCCCTTCACCACAAATGCACCACCAAAATTTGTTGCTACACATTGTCATCCATTTTCCTAATTGCCACCAACTACTCTTCCTCTTTCTTCGTTGTTCCCTTTGGTCTTCTACAATTAGGGTTTTAAAAGCCTAAGTTTTGGGATTATCGAGCATTTCTATTTGAACCTCAATGTCCAACCAACATAGAGCAATTTTTTTATTTTTGTGAAAGCTACACCATATTGATCAGAATTTCATGGTTTTTAAAAACCCTAAGGTCTCTTCCCTTGCATTAATTCAATATAATATTGAAAGAATTTTGTTAGAAATTTATGAGGGGTGGACATTGATTGGGGCTAATATATATTACTGGGGATGTGAATCCATCGCTCATTTTGACAAGTCAAAACCCTCTTGATTATATTTATATCACTAACACTCTTATATAGACACATATATATATACATGATTAACCAACACCACTCCAGCACTCATTTTATCAAGTTAAATATCAGATACGAGATTGGAAAAATAAAGATAGAAGAAAGAAGTGGATTGTAGCAGCATGAATGAGAGGAAGATGGTAAGTTTAGTAACAAGTAGTAGATGTGGTTGTATGCTGTGAGTTGGTGACATAGTGTAGGTATTAGGTGATGAACATGAGTTGGGTCAACTCATTGATTTATCATATTGAGAAGATGGCTGAAGGAATGGACGTACCTCGTCCGAGGATTCTCTTCTTAGGAGGTCGGTCTTTTGAACTAGAAGAAGAAAGCGCAGATCTAATTGGATGTCGGCGTTTGGCGATTGTGGAGCGGGACAGGGTCTTCGTAGAGTGATTGTCCTTTGCGATTATGAGGTATAATGGTGCTGTGAGAAGTTTCAGCGGGCCTCGCGGGAACTAGGTCGTCTGAAGTACTTAGGTCGTCTGATTGGTAGGTGTCAAAGTGTGGCGGTGTAGATTCGAGGAGAGGAGGATGACAGGTCATCGGCTCAGATTGTGGCTACGATGGGTAGCAAATTGTCACGACCCAAACTCGCCCCTATAGGTTTAGCATCGTAACCGGCCAGTAATCCTTGGATTACCGAAGGCCTTTGAACAGATTAACATATAATAAGGGGCTGCGGAAGCAATATACAAAAATTATAATTATCCAATAAGCTGTGTTGACTTACATGAAACAGAATATTTTAAAAACTTAATATGCATAACCATAAGTCAACCATACATTATATTATACCACACACATTACAGTATCTTCCGTACAAACAACATAATTAAAATAAAGTCTCATGCATATACATAATTAATCAACACTTGAACCCAAGACACTTCGAGAACCTCCACGTGAGGCACAAAGGCTGGCTGACAACAGAACAAAACTCCAGGCAAAAGCCTTCGGGCTCAAACTCCAGAATGCTCACCTATATACATATATATACAAACAGTGAGCTAAAGCCCAGTGAATAACATTAAAGTAAAGGGGTTAGTGAACGAATTCCGAACATTTCATATGTATAAAACAGATCATAGCAAAATCATAGTCATCTCATATCATAACATAATAATGGTACATCCCATAGAATATATCACATAACGTCTTCCGACTAGAGTAACCGGTCCCAGACACCGATTAAACACATATCACCACAATGAAGTGGCTAACGAGATCTCGTAAATGTCATGGACCCGCATTTTCATGCCGTCCCCCATGACTTGGGACTATCTATAGATGCCATAATAGATTTCAAATATGGATCTTCGTTACAGAAACATATATCATTTCAGAAATCATAGCTTGATATATCACATTTGGAACATAATTTCATATAAACGTATCTTTACGATAACGTTACTCACAGTGGTTCCGTAGATGGTCAATCACTCCTCGAGTCTTGACCTACAATCACAAAGGCACATACCACAATGTATCTTATCATTACACATGTACTTGGCCAACACGGCTTAGCTTTCATTACGTTGGTTCATGTTCATTCTTATCACAACGTTAGAACACACACACACCCTTGCATTCTCCTAACTTAGCACGTTCATTCATTAGTGTGTTTCTAACCCATAACCTTATTACTATAGCTCAATTAAGGCTTAGGAATGCCTAAGATGCAATGAGGATGTCAAAACATGCCTTGGAACATTTAGGCAAAATTTCAGAATTTCAGGCCCTCGCTCGAGCGTAGGTTTCCTCGCTCGAGCGGACATGTAGAAATGAAACTCCGCTCGAACGTAGACTTCCTTGCTCGAATGGATATACAAAAATATGGGTGGTCGCTCGAGCGCACATGCCTTCGCTCGAGCAATCTGCAAATGGTGCAAAACTTCTGGGAGCTTGCATTTCACGCTCGAGCGGGATTTTGGTCGCTCGAGCGGAGTGCACGATCTCAGAGTGGTCACTCGAGCGAGAACTCCTTCGCTCGAGCGAGGTTGCAAAATTTGGAATTTCCAGATTGCACCTCCAACTTCAAAACTCGAATTTAAACCTCCAAAACACCTCTCTTGGGCCCCAGAACTTGATATAACCCAGAAAACCTGTAGAATATGAAAGTTTAAAGATTAATTTATAAAATCATGGCTCAAGATTTGTCAAAAACTCACATTTTCAACTTGAATTTCAAGGAGTAAGACATGCATGTGGATTTCTCTTCCAAATTCTCTTTCAAAACTTCAAAAACATGGAATTGTCTTACAAAGCTTGATGAAATATGCATGCATGTACCATTCAACCTCCAAAATCAACACAAATGGTGAAACTCATAACTAACATGGTGACTTAACACTTACATGAGCATGTATGCATAAATTGTAACCCAATCCTTAAACCCAAGCTTAATGTACATATTTAATCACAAAATCTTCATGTTAAATGACCTAGGTTCACAAATTAGGGGTTGAATTCTCACCTAGAGCCTTGAATCTCCCTTGATTTAACACAATCTTGGTGAATTCATGCAAAATCTCTAACTCTTCTTTGAATTTCTCCTTCCCTCTCCCTAGAATGTTTTCACCAGATTTTGGCACTCAACAAAATGAAGAATGATATGGAGAATGAAATGTCAACATGTAAGACTCAAATAAATGGCTCTTGAGTTAATCCACTAGTGGCAATTCGGTAATTATGTGGACTAATGTGATTTAACTTTGTTTAATCTAATTTAATCATACCTAATCACATTTTACATAAGTATGCCATAAGGTTCTAAAAATTCCAATTAACACAATGGTATAATTAATTTTGTTTTTGGATGCCGATAAGGCTTTCAATTTTCATTTTAAACCATTAAACATGGACAGATGATTTAACGGTCAACAGTTAGACGACCAATTATGATGCAAATTACACATTAATCCTGTCATCAATCTGATTTACTTAATTAACATCCTTAATTACCGATTAGTAGTTAATTACAGGTCGGGGTTATTACAGTCTTCCCCCCTTAAAAGAGTTTGGTCCCCAAACTCGAGTTATCTTATATCAAAAACAAACAACTCTAACTCCTAACTTAACAGAAACATAACCGTGCTCACAAATAGGTTCACAACCCAAGACAGAATCACATATCATATATAGAAGTTAGGGTTCATATTAACATAGGGTTTTATACACATTCAGATTTCAGTCTAGAACAGATCTAGATACATGTTCATTTTCACATTCTTGACCAGATCACACTTGATTGTCACATTTCTTGCTTAAACATACGTAGTGCATTCATTAGCACTAACAGAATAGAACGCATAAGCGTAGCAGAACAGATACTGATTCATATACATATTCATAATCATTTGCATATTCAGACTTTGCATATAATCAAACGCGGTACACCCTTTAGTTATCAGATTTATTTGGTCCAGAGACCCACATACATAGCCATGGTATTGTTGCCCCCAGGCAAGGGCCATCGACCACAGTATTCTTACCCCCGGGCGAGGGCCATCGGCCACGGTATTCTTACCCCCGGGCGAGGGCCACATGAACTAAGGGTGCCACAATACTTTTCAGAAAGTTGAACATTCATTCAGTATGCAACATATAACATTTCAGGAAGCAAAACTTATTTCAAGACATAGAACATAAATATAGTTGCACACAACTTTACTGCATTATTACACACACTACTCATATCAAACACTTATCGGGGTTATAGATTGCACTGGTCTCATTTTCATAAGTAATTTCCCTCGTTAAGTTACAGAGATTCGATTTATTCATTATCAAGTCGATCATTCAGTCTTTGTTCAATTCGGTTCCCAATTCAGTATTTCATCACAGTTAGTCCGGGTCATTCTGAAGTAATCATTCATACACCATTCATCAATCTCAGTTTTCACAGATTCAATCATACTATGTGTCGATACAGAAGTAGTCATACTGATTACATATACCACCGGACAGTCAGAGTTTACAATCAAACCAATCCGTTGTCAACAAACTTCATTAGTTTTAAAATACAATAACCCAGAAGTAATCATTCTCTTCGCCAAACAAATTCGAGGTCGTAACGGTAATTTCGGCACAGTTAAACACATGTCATTATACAGTATTCCCATATCTCCCAAGCATAAGGTACCAGATTTCATAGTCACATAGTCTGCTACTGACGGTTCACATTTTTCCTACACGTTCAGGATCGATTCAAATTTTTTATTCAGTTAATTCCCTTAGCAGCACAACCTTGTCATTCAGTCATAAGCAATTCACAATCCCCTATAATGTCGTCAAATCAGATAACGGCTTTCAATAAGGGTCTCCTCAGATCAAATCAATGAAAATTCTACCCGGTCATATCAACTGAAAGTTCTACCCAGTCATATCAAATAAAAGTTCGAAGCGTGAGTCATCAAACAGAAGTTCTATCAGTCAAACAAAGGTCTCATCAAACTACAGTTCTATCAGATTAGATCAGGTAAAGATTCTTTCCTTATCACTCTCCGACGAGGTACATCAATTCTATAGTTCATACTCCATTCGCTTAGGTGTATAGTCAGTAGTTTCACAGTTGTTCTAAGTTTCTCGGTTCTCAAATCACAGCAGAGTTATGTATCACAGTAGTTCATATCGAAGAGTTCAGGTCATATACAGTGTTACATTTCCCAAGTAAGTTCACTTGTGGGTGCACAGGTATATAATTGTTCATATCGAAAGTAAACATCATAGTCAATATAGCGATTTCCCAACTGAGTTCATGTAAGCATAAGGTACACTGAGGCTAAGTTTGGCAAGAACTTTTTTTGGGCTTTTTGGCTATTTTAGCCACAAAAGACAAAATAGGCTTTTTTAGCCACAAAAAACAAAACATCACATCTAACCCATAATCATTACACTCCTCTCTCACAAAAAAACTCAAAAAAGCCAAAAAGCCAAAAAGCCTTTCCCAAACCAAACTTTTAAGCCCAGGCTAAAAAAGTCAAAAAAGCCAAAAAGCCAAAAAGCCAACCCACTTCCCAAACGGAGGCTGAGAGGGTAATTTATATGAAAATTGGGTCGAGCTGGGTAAATTGGGCCGAGCTGGATAAATTGGGGCAAGCTAAAGTGATGGGCCAGTTTGGGCTGCACCACGGAGGGCTGAGTAAAAAGGCCGTCTAAGTTACTCCGGTCTGAAGAAGTAGCCTTGGTGTTAGACCGGTCACAACCGTGGTAATTAATTCGGTCACATAAGGCTTATTTCTACTTCGGTTGAGGGATGCGTTGTTCGGTCTTCAGTAATTAGTCCGGTCGTAGCGTATGGAAACCGAGGTGTGCTAAGTCCTTAAGAGGACTTAGCTCTGAAGTTAGTTCGGCTCAACTCTCATATAGTTAGCTCGGTCTTAGCATGGGAAAGCCGAGGTAAGAGAATGGAAAGTATGGACCGAACTAACGTTTACTTCGGTCATATTGGAGTTTGGCCATAGTAAAACCATCTCACTTGGTTCAAGCAGTGAGGGGGGTGTTGAGAGAAGCATTATCTCTCAGGAGTATGAGTTCTAGGAGGACTCTACATGGAGGAATAAGAGTCCTACTAGGATTATGCCACGCGAAACCTATAAAAAGCTCACCTACATCACCTTTGGGGAGGTAACATAATTTTGTTTTCTGAATACACAGAGCTTTTGTCTATTTGTCAAGCTTTCTGACTTAGGCATCGGAGAGGTTTCCGGCACACACCCGCCGGCTAACTCACGTTTGTGTTTTCAGGTGATAAAGCGACGTCGTACGGAGGAACGCAGACTTGATCAACAGGATTATACGAGAAGGTGTATTTCTTTCCCGTGTACACAATAGCAGATCGTTATACAGAAGTTTCAGATTGGTCATATAGTCATTAAAGCATAGGCTCACTAATCTAGTCAACAGTCTAGTCAATGTTCAACAATCACAGTCCACCATTCAAAGGTCATCAACAAATAATCACATCGATCATTCTGAGCAAAGGTATAGTCATATATGTATATGTCCAGAGTCTAACAACCTTCCCAATACAGATGCACGAGTTCTATATACAGATAAACGCAAATAGTTCCTCCAGATATGATAATTAAGGCAACAAGTCATAAGTCTACTCAATCTAGATACAATGTAATTAGCCGACATTCTATGCAAAGGTCTAGATATATATATGAGTTCAAACATGTTCCATATACAGTCAATACTAATGTGTCTCCATATTTAGCAGTTCACGTATGGTTCAACAGATCAGTTATGATAGTTCATATCAACCAGTAGGTCTCAAAGTGTTCATTAACCACAATTCAATCCCATCAGTTCTAATGGTCTCACAAGCGAGGACATATATACATATACAGATACGAATCTAAGATCAATTATCATTTAGGCTTTCGTTCACAAATTCATAAACAGAAGTTCATTCTTCCCAACTGACATAGGTTCTCAACTTCAGCAATTCCCTACATGACTGATTCATATATACAATACGAGATCACGGGTCTAATCATTCGATGATGTCAGTCGATACATAACGGTTCAATTCTAGTCATGGTCATATAGATTTTCTCAAATTATAGTCAATCATAATGTATTCCCATGTTCAATAGTTCTAGCATAGTTCAAAAGGTCACACTTAACAGTTCATATTAAATTTTCACAATACGGTACAAAGGTTTAACCTGACAAATTCCCACTGTTCACAAGTTCCAATGATTTCCAAAGCACAGGTAATTCGTTCAGTTCACAAGGTTCAATTATCATGGGTTCAGAATTCTAACAATCCAAATTACTCAATTAACATGTCCACAATCTATATCATATCAAACTAAGAAACATATGATTCACACACAAATTCTCATAAAACAATTACACATGGTTAGGGTAATACCTACATTAGGCATTTCAGTGTTCTGAGCATTTTCTGGCACTAGGGTGTAGATTTAGGCTTATTTGTTATTCAGACGAGTTTGCGGGCAAGATTTAGCCAAGTGTCCTTTCTGACCACATCTAAAACAAGCTCCTGACAGACGGCGACAAGTGCCCCAATGTTGTTTCCCACATTCTCTACAGACAGGCATATCTTTGTTCACATTACTCCCCTGACTTTCTTTGTTCATAGTTATTGCCCTGAATTTTTCAGTTGTAGAGGTCATCGAGTTACCAGTCATTTCAACTTTTTGTTTCTTATGTTTCATTCTTTCTAATTCGATTGATTTGGATATTTTCAAAGCTGCTATGTTTGCTTCGGACATTAAGGCCTTATCAAGAACATCCACGTATTTTGGTAATTTTAAGATGCCAACTCGATCATACACATCTAAGTCAAGCCCACCTTCAAATTTCCTAGCCTTTTTGTAGTCGGTGTCAATCATGTGGGGTGCATATCGGGCTAACTCAGTAAATTTCATTTCATATTCGGCCACAGTCATTTTGCCTTGTTTCAGTTGTATAAATTCGGATACCTTCCTATCCCGGATGCATTGGGAAAAATATTTTTCGAAGAAAATTTCTTTAAATCTATCCCATGTTACACCCTCATTATCATTTCGCACTAACATCCACCATCTCCTAGCTTCTTCTTTAAGTGTGAATGTTGCCAACAAAACTTTCTCTGCCTCAGTACACGGAAATACCTCAAATATTTTCTCAGTTTCTAAAACCCAAGCCTCGGCTTTTAACGGTTCAATACCCCCTAGAAATTCCGGTGGTTTCATCTTATTGTATTTATGTGTCAGTATCATATCATAACTAACTGGTTCAAGTACACATGTTTGCCCTTGTTGTTGTTGTTTCAGATTTTCAGTTAAGGCTCCAACTATTTCCTCTAACCGGCTAATTCTAGCATCAGAAGATTCAGATTCGCCTACATTCCTTGTCTTTTCCATTGATCTACACACAAATAGGGTAACCATTAACAGAGGGAAAGTCCTCACTGATTTCACATTTCATTTCATATCAGATGGTTTTACACTGCTAGTTCAATTCAAATACAGTCACATGATTCCTTACTTTCATGTGTTCATGTTCACACAAATCCCACATTCGGTATTTGAAATTCTCATGACATGTTATTCCACTTAACTTCTTTGATCATGCACAAATGTTTCATTTCAATTCATTTTCAATAAGGATGTGTTCATAGTAGTTCATACACTTAAACATGATGATGCAATGCCCCTATTTTCATTTCTAGGACATCATATAGCTCATATGGACTCGTGTATGCGGTATAACTCGTGCTCTGATACCACTCTGTCACGACCCAAACCCGCCTTTATAGGTTTAGCATCGTAACCGGCTAGTAATCTTTGAATTACCGAAGGCCTCTGAACAGATTAACATATAATAAGAGGCTGCGGAAGCAATATACAAAAATTATAATTGTCCAATGAGCTGTGTTGACTTACATGAAACAGAATATTTTAAAAACTTAATATGCATAACCATAAGTCAACCATACATTATATTATACCACACACATTACAGTATCTTCCGTACAGACAACATAATTGAAATAAAGTCCCATGCATAAACAGAATTAATCAACACTTGAACCCAAGACACTTCGAGAACCTCCACGTGAGGCACAAAGGCTGGCTGACAATAGAACAAAACTCCAGGCAAAAGCCTTTGGGCTCAAACTCCAGAATGCTCACCTATAGACATATATATACAAACAGTGAGCTAAAGCCCAGTGAATAACATTAAGGTAAAGGGGTTAGTGAACGAATTCCGAACATTTCATATGTATAAAACAGATCATAGCATAATCATAGTCATCTCATATCAGAACATAATAATGGTACATCCCATAGAACATATCACATAACATCTTCCGACTAGAGTAACCGGTCCCGAACACCGATTAAACACATATCACCACAATGAAGTGGCTAACGAGATCTCGTAAATGTCATGGACCCGCATTTTCATGCCGTCCCCCATGACTTGGGACTATTTATGGATGCCATAATAGATTTCAAATATGGATCTTCGTTCACAGAAACATATATCATTTCAGAAATCATAGCTTGATATATCACATTTGGAACATAATTTCATATAAACGTATCTTTACGATAACGTTACTCACAGTGGTTCCGTAGATGGTCAATCACTCCTCGAGTCTTGACCTACAATCACAAAGGCATATAACACAACATATCTCATCATTACACATGTACTTGGCCAACACGGCTTAACTTTCATTACGTTGGTTCATGTTCATTCTTATTACAACGTTAGAACACACACACACCCTTGCATTCTCCTAACTTAGCACGTTCATTCATTAGTGTGTTTCTAACCCATAACCTCATTACTATAGCTCAATTAAGGCTTAGGAATGCCTAAGATGCAATGAGGATGTCAAAACATGCCTTGGAACACTTAGGCAAAATTTCAGAATTTCAGGCCCTCGCTCGAGCGTAAGTTTCCTCGCTCGAGCGGACATGCAGAAATGAAACTCTGCTCGAGCGTAGACTTCATCGCTCGAGCGAACATGCAAAAATATGGGTGGTTGCTCGAGCGCACATGCCTTCGCTCGAGCGATCTGCAAATGGTGCAAAACTTCTGGGAGCTTGCATTTCACGCTCGAGCAGGATTTTGGTCGCTCGAGCGGAGTGCACGATCTCAGAGTGGTCGCTCGAGCGAGAACTCCTTCGCTTGAGCGAGGTTACAAAATCTGGAATTTCCAGATTGCACCTCCAACTTCAAAACTCGAATTTAAACCTCCAAAACACCTCTCTTGGCCCCAGAACTTGATATAACCCAGAAAACCTGTAGAATATGAAAGTTTAAAGATTAATTTATAAAATCATGGCTCAAGGTTTGTCAAAAACTCACATTTTCAACTTGAATTTCAAGGAGTAAGACATGTATGTGGATTTCTCTTCCAAATTCTCTTTCAAAACTTCAAAAACATGGAATTGTCTTACAAAGCTTGATGAAATATGCATGCATGTACCATTCAACCTCCAAAATCAACACAAATGGTGAAACTCATAACTAACATGGTGACTTAACACCTACATGAGCATGTATGCATAAATTGTAACCCAATCCTTAAACCCAAGCTTAATGTACATATTTAATCACAAAATCTTCATGTTAAATGACCTAGGTTCACAAATTAGGGGTTGAATTCTCACCTAGAGCCTTGAATCTCCCTTGATTTAACACAATCTTGGTGAATTCATGCAAAATCTCCAACTCTTCTTTGAATTTCTCATTCCCTCTCTCTAGAATGTTTTCACCAGATTTTGGCACTCAACAAAATGAAGAATGATATGGAGAATGAAATGTCAACATGTAAGACTCAAATAAATGGCTCTTGAGTTAATCCACTAGTGGTAATTCGGTAATTATGTGGACTAATGTGATTTAACTTTGTTTAATCTAATTTAATCATACCTAATCACATTTTACATAAGTATGCCATAAGGTTCTAAAAATTACAATTAACACAATGGTATAATTAATTTTGTTTTCGGATGCCGATAAGGCTTTCAATTTTCATTTTAAACCATTAAACATGGACAGATGATTTAACGGTCAACAGTTAGACGACCAATTATGATGCAAATTACACATTAATCCTGTCATCAATATGATTTACTTAATTAACATCCTTAATTACTGATTAGTAGCTAATTACGGGTCGGGGTTATTACACAAATGTGAACAGATTTTTGTGCCAAAATCTAACTTTGAGGGTGGCTATGAAGGGATTGCGTTGGTCATTGAGGGATTTGCTTTTGGGGATAGTTGGACCATACGACCGAAGCGCCCTCCGAGGTTGCATATTTTTGAAGAGCAATCGATGGCGGTTACAGCCGTTCGATGGGGTAGATTCGTGGGCGATGTTGTAGTTAAGAAAGGTACTGAAAGGGAGTGGTTTCAACAGTTGAACAGAGCAGTTGTGGGGAGGGTGGGGTTTGTGGGAGAAAACAGTTTGGACACGAGGGTTGTTTTTGATTGGGTGCATTGCTAGTAGAAGTCGTCGGGTGAGGTACAGGTTTTTCAAATTGGCGGTCAATTTTACCTATTTGTCTTCCGGTCGAGGCGAGAAGCGGAGGCGGTGGTGCGTCGGAGGTAGACAATTGCTGGTCGCGACATGTTTCTCAACTGGTGGTTGCCGGATTCATTTTGTGTTGATAGAAGGGTATCGGCTCCAGTTCGAAGCAACTGGATACAAGTTTTGGGCTCCCGATCCATCTTCAAGGCATTAAGGTGTACTGAGTGATTAGAGATTGTTGCGAAGGCTTTGTGGCAGTCGACGAGTTGATGGAATTACTGGGCTATGTTCATATGAAAGTTAGGGGCCTGGTCAGTGGGATTCCGTCTCAAATCTCGATTCGATGGGGTTCCTGGAGTTACATGCTTCCCATCTGGGCCGGTGGTGGTTTCGGCTCCGCCACCGGTTGCCACATGGACTGAGAATCAGTTGGGTTTGGCATGTGCGAAATTAGGGCCACGTGAGTTGCGAAAATGGCGAAGGTCATATGATTCTCAGAGATTGGGGGAATAGCGAAAGTTTTGCCCTAATTTTCAGCGATTTAGGAACATTAGGGATGGTGGTCAACAGAAGTTTGGGTTTAAAGGGTAAAGGCTTCGGGTTATTGGGAGCCCACAGACCCATAGGCAAATGGGCCATATGAGCCCACAGCTGAGGACTCCAGCCCAAACTGAGCCACAGGGACGTTGAGGCCTTTGGGCCTGTCTGCAAGGAAGCCAACAAGTGCTTTTCATGATTTATCTATAGGTCAAGGCAGTAGCCCTAGGCTGGTCCTTAATTCTATTGGGCCAAACTTGAAGCAGTCTGGTAAATTTTATGACCCGCCTGTGATACGAGTTTTTGACCTTCTACATCGCAGTGTGGGCCCGAGTCTTCCAGAGGCGCATTCGTCGATAGGTACGAAGCAGAATTTGTCGGCAATGGAGCTCCGACTGCTGCCACATTGTGCTAGCCCCTTTATTCACGCGAAGCACCTTGATTTTAAGCCTGGTCTAAGAGTGGACAACGTAGGGTCGCGGTCACCACCGGCGCCTAATCAGTTGTTGGATCTGCAGATTGAAGCTTGCAGTGAGAAAGGGAAGAGGTTGGACCATTCCGTTAACCCTGACTTTGGGGCGGACTGTGGCGTTATAGATGGTCGGTGGCTAGATGAAGACAAAAATCTGTCATTGGTTATATATCCATTGGCAATGGAGACAGAGTCGGTTGCTGTCACTAGGGTTGAGACTACTAGCGAGACCATGAGAAATGGTTTTAAAGGACAGGATCTGCTTGGTCTAGGAGAGGTGTTGTCACAAATTCAAGAAGTGAGTTGTTTGCTTGGGGTATCATTTGTTGGGCATGAAGATGAAGCAATGAAGCTATTTTCGGCTATTGAGGCATCTTGGAGGGGGAGTGCTCATTTGGGGAAACAATTACAGGTTGTTGGGCACAAAGGTAAGGGTACTAGGAAGTTGAGAAATCTAGAGTGTACTATTAATTATGATAGGCGCTCACAAGAAGGGGGGTGGACTGTGAGGAAAAATCATGCAAGCCAATCTTTGTTGCCATGCATTTAAAATTTTTATCTTGGAATGTGTGTAGTTTGAATAATCGGGGAAAGAGGAAGATGCTAAAAGTTATTTTAAGGAAGGTAAAAGCGGATGTTGTCTGTCTCTGGGAGACCAAAATGGTACATGTCGATAAGGAGGTAGTTAGAGAGGTGTGGGGGGGTCGTCATGTGGATTGGACATATTTATCCGCTGCTGGGGTGGCTAGAGAGGTTCTTTTATGTTAGGATCGGAAGGTGATTGAAAAAGATGAGGAGGAGGTGGGTGGGTTTTCTATATCATGTCTTTTTCGTTGTAGTGAGGACGACTTTCGGTGGGTGTTTACGAGAGTTTATGGTCCGATGAGGGGGTTCGAGCGGCATCTCTTTTGGGAAGAGCTTCAGAGTATTGTTTTTCGGTAGTCGGCGCCTTGGTGTGTAGTAGGTGATTTTCAATATGGTGCGTCAGTCAGAGGAGAAATTGGGATTGAGTCATTCAGTAGGCTCTATGCGGGCTTTTTCATCGTTGATTGATGATTTGGCATTGATTGATTTGCCGTTGCAGGGAGGAAGCTTCACTTGGTCTAGAGGCCGGGTGTTTTCTCGTCTAGATCAGTTTTTGATTTCTGGGGATTGGGAGGAGCACTTTTCTCAGGTAGTTCAACAACGTTTGGAGCGTCTTGTTTCAGATCATTAGCTGGTGTTATTGGATAGTGGTGGGATTCGGAGTGGTTCGGTGCCATTCCAGTTTGAGAATATGTGGTTGCAATCAAAAGGTTTTGTGAATACAATTTTGTTGTGGTGAGATGGATACTCTATGGTGGAAAATCCTAGTCGTAGGTTGGCTCAAAAATTAAAGCTTCTTAAGTCTGATTTGTGGAGATGGAACAAAGAGGTTTTTGGTCGATTGGAGACTCAGAAGACAAATATTTTGGCAGTGCTGCATAGATTAGATGAGAAGGAGCTTGAGGGTAGCTTGTCCGAGAAGGATTTGGCGTCCCGGAAAAAGGCAATGAAGGATTTTGGTCATGTGGCTTACATGGAGGAGGTTAGTTACCGATAGAGATCCAGATGTTTGTGGCTAAAAGAGGGGGATTGAAATACAAATTTTTTTCATCGTATGACAAATGCTAATCGTCAGGTGAATCAAATTGGAAAGATGCGAGTCAATGGTGTGGTGTTATCGTCAGAGAAATAGGTGAAGGATAGCATCATGAGTTTCTATCAGTGCCTATTTCACGAGGAATGAGAGACTTGGAGGTCGGGGTTGAGTGGTGTTCAGTTCGATGCTATTTCAGAGGCGTATAGGCAGATGTTGGAACAGCCATTTTCAGATAAGGAGGTTTTAGGGGCTTTATAGAAGATGCCTGTGGACAAAGCGCTGGGGCCTAATGGTTGTACTATGTTTTTCTTTCAGTTGTGTTGAGAAGTTATGAAGACAGACGTGTTGGCTATGTTTGCTCAGTTTTATCAGATAGGGCAGTTCGAGATGAGTCTTAATGCTACTTTCATAGCCTTAATTCCAAAAAAAAGATGGGCGAAGGATATTATGGACTTTCGACTCATTAGTTTGTTAGGGAGTGTGTATAAGCTTTTGGCTAAAGTCTTGGCTACCAGATTGCGGGGGGGTTTGGAATGGGTGGTGTCAGAGTCCCAGAATGCCTTTGTAGATGGTCATCAGATTTTGGATGATGTGTTGGTAGCTAATGAGTGTGTTGATTCGCCGATTCAACAGAGGCATCCAGAGATTATCTGCAAGTTAGCTATTGAAAAGGCATATGATAATGTGAATTAGAGATTCTTAATGTATATGTTGGAAATGATGGGGTTTGGAGTGGTGTGAAAGAGGTGGATTCTATTTTGTATATCTACTGTTCGAATGTCTGTCCTCGTGAATGGGACGCTAGTAAGTTTTTTCCCAACGTATAAAGGTTTGCGACAAGGAGATCCTTTGTCTCCGTTATTGTTTATATTGATTATAGAGGCTTTGGGCCGTTTGTTATCCAGGGCAGTTCAAAGATGTTTGTTTACAGGTTTCGAGATGGGAATGGCACAGCATTCCAGCTTTGTGGTGTCTCATTTGTTTTTTGCAGATGATGCCCTTATTTTTTGTGGCGTGAATGAGGCTTAGATTGGTTATTTGAGATGTGTTCTTTTTATGCTTTGAGGCGGTTTCGGGTGAATCTAGGAAAATCCGAGATGATTCCGGTTGGTGTAGTGGCACGTATATCGATTTTGACTGCTATTTTGGGGTGCAAGGTGGCCACATTGCTCATAACTTATTTGGGGTTACCTTTGGGTGCTTTATATAAGGCAAAATGGGTGTGAGATGGGGTGGTGGACAGGGTGTAATGTCGTCTGGCCGGCTAGAAGCGTCAATACCTTTCGAAATGGGGGCGAGTGGCTCTGATAAAGAGTGTGCTCTCGAGCATTCCGACTTATTTTATGTCTGTGCATGTCATCCCCGTGTCTGTTGCTATGTGGTTAGAGTTACAGAGGGATTTCTTATGAGGTGGTGATTCTGAGTCTTTTCATTACCATTTAGTAGCTTAGGATCAGATTTGTTGTCTTAAGATGACGAGGGGTTTGGGGATTTAGAGTTTGGTTTCGTTTAATTTGGTTTTTATAGGGAAATGGTTATGGCGGTTTGGGGTCGAAAGGGAGCGGTTGTGGAGGACAGTGGTAGGGGTTAAATATGATTTGGGATTGGGGGATTAGAGTACTGAGAAGGTTACACAGTCGCATGGACGGAGTTTATGGAACGGTATTTGGTTGGGCTGGGAGGAGTTTTTGAAAAGGGTTAGTTTTAAAGTTAGAGTGGAGGATCGAGTTCGGTTTTTGAGGGATTGGTGGTATGATGAGATGGCTTTAGAGGTGATGTTCTCATTGATTTTTCGTCTTGTGATTGATCGAGAGGCGACGGTGGCATCTTATGCTCAAATTCAATGCTAGGTTGTGGTGTGGAATGTTGGGTTGTGGCGGGATGTGCAGGATTGGGAGGTGGACCAGTTGCTAGATTTGTTGAGCTTTTTGTATGGGCTTCGGTTTGGGGGGTTAGGGAGGATTCTTTGCGGTGGGATGAGTCCAAGTCCAAAGAGGTATTTTTTGTGTCTTCTTTTTATCATTCGCTTTCGGGAAGGGATGGGATGTCGTTCCCATGGAAAACTGTTTAGGTAGTGGGTTGTCCATCCAAAGTTACTTTCTTTGTGTGGACAACAGTTTTAGGGTGTATTCTGACAATTGATAATTTGGTTCATCGATGGCATATTTTAGTAAAATGATGTAGCATGTGTTGTCAGGATGCAGAAACGGTGGATCACTTGCTGATTTGCTGTCCGGTGGCGTCTCGTCTTTGGATGGTTATTGTTGTTATCTTCGGTTTGGCTTGGGTTCAGCCTGGGACAGTGCGGGCGGTGGTACAAAGTTGGGCTGGAGGAAGGGTTGGGAAGCGCTGTCGAAAGGCTTGGAAGTTTGCTAGTCATTGTCTATTGTGGCTTGTTTGGTTGAAGCGTAATAGGCGAATAATTTTGGGGGAGATGCATTCGGTGGCATGGCTGGAGAGGCGTATGTTTATTGTGTTGCATAGTTGGTTATCATTATCAGTGGACCCGGATGTTTTGACCTTTGTTGATTTTGTAGAGGAGTTGATTTAGTTATTTTTTTGCAATTTAGTGCTGTTTTATTTATATTTGCTGTTAGTTGGTAAGTTTGATTTTGTATTCTTTGCATCGGCTTGATGCTTTTAATAAAGTCTGCTTATTTATCACAAAAAAATAAAAATAAAAAATGATTTTTCATATTGAGTGAACTCCGTAGGCTATAGTTAGTATAAATTTTCATTTGTGTCCTTAAAAAGTTGTCATGTGCATTGCATGTGATTATTTGTCAATAAAAAATCAAACTTCAGTTAGTAATTGTTCTTATTTGACACAAAAATTAAAATTTAAGGGTAACTGTATTACAATTGAAATGATAGGAATCAAATTAAAACTTAGGTGAGACTATAGAGACCATTAATACAATTTACTCTTGAAAGATTGTATGCTTACATCATTTTTGTAGATAATTAATGACAAGAATGGTGTCTTAGTTGAAAAATTATTCACATGTGGTATAACAAGTGAGAAAAATGAGAATAAATAATTATAAATTTTCATATGGGTGAAAAAAATATATGTATATAGATAAAAAAAAAACATATTCAGCTTGCTTGGTTCTATTTTTTAAAAAACACTTTTTTATAAAATTCTACTTTCTTATTTTTCGTATTTTTTTTATTGATTTTTTTTAATATTTTAAGCAATTTTTTTTACTTTTTAGATACACTTAACATAAATACACCTAAAAAGTAAAAAAATTATTAAAAAAATCTTTTAAAAATTCACTAAATATCAAAAATACAAAAAAATACAAAATTTTAGTATATTTTTTATATTTTTATGTATTTATTAATTTTTTAAAATATTTTTTCATAATTTTTTTACTTTTTAGATACATCTAAGTAAGGTGCAGCTAAAAAAGTAAAAAAAATGTTTAAAATTTTAAAAATATTCACTAAAAATAAAAAAAACACAAAAACCAAAAAACTCAATTTTAAAAAAACTTATTTCAAAAAACTCAAACCAAACACACTGATTATATTTGTAAGGGTGTAGTAGAAGGCAAATATATATATATACAAATATATATATAAAAAAAGAGTATACAAATTTAATCATTAATATTTATACAGTTTTTCACCAATTTATAATGATTTTTTCAAATACCCACTGATGTAATATTTTTCTTATATTTTTTTACTATCATATTTAGACGGGTATGAAAGAAAATTATGCGAGGGATATATAAAGGGGAGTTTTTTTTTATTCAATTATTTTAATAGGCAAATTATGCATTTTAAATAACAAATTAGTTTGTTTCTTACCATATCTCAAAATGTTTAGTGAAAAATAAAATATGCAAAATAAAAGAGTTTTTTTCATAATTGATGGGTCGTTGAACACACCAAAATTAAATAAAAAACTATATCAAATTCTTTCAGAATAATGACAAGTCCAAGTATCGATCCACAGGGACAATTGTGAAATTAAACTAATTTAATTGTTAAATTCCTAAATTAATTTTGATGAAAAGATTGATTGTTCATAACCTAATTTAATAACAAATACTAAGTAATTAAATTATAAATTATAAATTATAAATAAAAATTGGATTTACTGATTTGGGAAAAAACCTAGGGTAATGAGTCAACCACTAGTTACGTAAATAGGGTTTCAAATTGAAAACAATTATGTTATGGTTCGAACGGAATAATGTTTCGCAACTACAAGTTCAAAACATTTAACAAGAAAATCATCACGTACAATATACGAGCACGAACCATCTTAAGTAGTACGAATTGTTCACTATAAATTAAGGTAGTGACATGATTCATCTTTCGTAATATGATTCGTCTCATACCTTTAATTTGAAAGAATAGAAAACTCTTGTATGGAAAACATTCAACAATCTCAGAAAGCTGAATATTTGAAGATATAATAAAATATATATATATAACTTCTAAAACACCATACAATTATTCAAACCTTTACATAATTAAAAATCAAAAAGAAAAACCTAATTACATGGCTAGGGTTTCATCAAAACCCTAGAAAAAGAAGACTAGCCACTCATAAAGGAATGGGAAGAGGAAGAAGATAAGGAAGAAGACCCCATGGAAGTGTCTTTCAAGCTTTTTTGAGAAAATCACCTCTTGGAACCATAGCCTCTCTTTCCTTGCAAAAATAATTTTCGAATCCTAATCCAACATTTTTCTTGCTTATTTATACTTCTGTTGTCTTTCAAACAGGTTTAAAACATCGGGCACGTTTTTCCAAAAAAAGTCAACGCATGTGCGGGCAAGTCAATGCACATGCGAGAAAGTCAATACACGTACGGAAATTTGTTTTCTCTCCAAATTTTGTCTTTTTACTCATTTTATGCTCCGACTATGTATAACCTTATTGATATTAAACACACATAAAATATACAGTTTGACAAGCAAGTAAAGTTAAGAGATCCTAATTAACAGCCTCAATGTTGTACAATTCGACCTTAATCAATAATTTATCATAATTTCTCACCAAATTTATAAATCAAACATAAGAAAGATATTATCTTATAATTTTTCACCAAATCCATACAGACTCTGGCCTAAGGCCTTGTTTGGAAAGTTGAGTTTAGGTTAAAATAGTCAATAAAGATAAAATAAGTTAAAATAATTAATAGAATAAAGTATTATATCAAAATTATAATTATTTTATTTTATTTTTCATAATTATCAAATCAACTAAAATAATAATAATTACCATTTCAAACATAACTCTTTTTTAATTAAATTAAAATAATTAAAATAACATATTTCCCAACGAATTGCGTAAAAAAAAAAATGGCCGGACGGGAATGGGCATGGGCTGCACCATCGGACCCAATTAAAACCCTTTTCATGACACGACATAGCCATTATTTGACATTGACGGGGACTCCGCGTGTGAAGGAAACGCAGTCGCAGAGTGACGAGAAATGAAAGAAACACTAACCTGAAACAAAATAAACCCCCCAACTCAATCTCATCATCCCCTCTTTCTCTTTTCAATCTCTGTCTCTCCCCCCTAGGGTTAGGGTTTCCCAACACCGTTGCCAACGATGATGTACGGTGACCCTCAGCAGCAGCAACCACCACACCAGCAACACCCCCAACCACCACCACAGCAGTACCAGCACCATCCTCAAGTTGGGGAGTTTCCGAGGGGTCCTCCACAACAACAACAACAACCACCGCCTCCCCCTATGATGCGGCAGCCTTCTGCTTCCTCTACTAATATGGGTGGTGCCCCACCGGAGTACCACCACCACCCCCTTGCTCCGCCCCCTCATCGCCCTTATGATGGTCAGTCTCAGTCCCCCCCCCTTTCTCCATTTGGTTGCTGAGGAAACTCAGGGAGAGTAGTAGAATTGTCAATTTTGAATTTTGTGTTGCTATTATTTGCAATAGTCAAGTAGCTGTGATTAGGAAAAGCTGACTAGTGTACAAACATACTTAGTAGATTGTGTTTGGAGCATGAATTTGGAAAAGGTAAACATGTAAATGTAGTTATATTTTATTTACTTTTCTCCTATCCTTTCCCCTATCCTTTCCCTTTTCAAATCTCTACTTAAATCTATGCTCCAAACACAGCCTTAATAGGAAAATAACTTAGTAATATTCAGATAAAAAAGAATATAGTGAAAATGCAACTAGTCTCTGAATACACATTGTATTATGTATTTGATATGTGGAGTATCATTTTTCCACATTTTGGAATTTGACCTTCCCTTGTATTTTCCCATTAATTAACTAAAACAAGTGCACTACGTCTAGTTCAACACTCGCTTTGGTAGCAAGTTTCTATTGGCTGGTTATGTTCCCAATCCGTTTAGGATGTGGTTGGGGGATGTGATGATATGTGTCAAGTTGTCATGTTCATGTTCATGTTTGACTTTTTAAGGACTTCTTCTGTTAGTGTATTTGTATCATATATTGTGTCTGTGCCGTGTTTATTGCCGTTCTTTATGCTACATAGAGTTGATCAATACATGGTCGTTACATTTTCTGAATTCAAGGATGAAGCATAAAGCAAATTCACTTATGGTTTGGTGGGAACATTTGGAGAGGAGCATCAACAGTAAATATTTTGATGCAGTAAAAAGCAGTTCTCATGAATAGACAGTAAGGGCATGCATGGGTCAGTTTGGGTTGATTTTGGGAGAGATTATCGACTGAACAATTTGAGAATTTTTGCAACCCATTGCCAACTCACCCAATGTCAAAATTGGCATGTTGTTTGAATATTTTGGCGATTTCAAACTAGCTATTCGAGCAGGCTAAGTGGGTTAAAAATACAAAAATGGGGAGAAAAAAATATTAGTGTACTCAACTTTATTTATTTATTTTTATCTGTGTCAAACAAAAAATTCAAATCATGGCACAAAACCTACTAATTAATTGAATGTATGATGCTATTTAAAATCGTGTTTTTAAAATTAATATACAAAAAATCAAATTAGGAATAAATATGGATAAAAATGAGGGGCGAGTGTCATCTGATTAATGATATTAAGGTTAGGGAGAGATTTTGTAAGCAAGTGTTAGCTAATTTTGGGTATACATAATAGGCAGGGTGGGTTGTTTTGTGTAGATTGACAAATTTTAATTTGCAATCCAACAGACCCTCAACTGACCCTCTAGTTGTTATCAGCAAACCTACCCAACCCAACCATCTCACCTTCTCAAACCGCACAGCTTGGTTTGCGTTGGTGCGGTTTGGTGTTTTTTTGCACACCCCTAATAGACATGATTCACCTTGCTTGTTTCCACTTTTCAAAAAACACTTTTCAGAAAATTCTACTTTCTTATTTTCTGTGTTTTTTTGTTTTTACTGAATTTTTTTAATATTTTAAGCAATTTTTTTACTTTTTAGACACACCTAACATAAATACACCGAAAAAGTAAAAAAATTGTAAAAAAAATCTTTTAAAAATTCAATAAATACCAAAAATACAAAAAAAACAAAACAAGAATTCAGTACATTTTTTGTATTTTTATGTATTTATTAAAATTTTAAAATATTTTTTCACAATTTTTTTACTTTTTAGATACATCTAAGTAAGGTGCATCAAAAAAAGTAAAAAAAATGTTTATAATTTAAAAAATATTCATTAAAAACAAAAAAATACGAAAACCAAAAAAGTCAGTTTTCAAAAAACTTAATCCAGAAAATTCAAACCAAACACACTGAATACAATTGACTGTGGAAATTAAGTAGGTTATTGCCCCCATATGCTTTATTATTAAGACTATCTTGTTTGATATGTTGCCCTTGAGTTTCTCCAAACTCCAAAACATTGCTGCCCCAAGCCTCCAACCCATACATGTACTACCATTGATGTGCCTCTTAGTTGTGTTGCTATTGTGAGTATCAAAGGGGAAGTGAAGCAGTTGTCTGATAGATTCACTGTTTGGGATAAAAAGGAAGCTAATATTTGTTTCCCACATGTGCATGTTATGCTATGACAATTTTGGTGAACTAGCTTATAGTTATTGCTAATGTTTGTTTTTTATTCCAATCCATATTGCAGTTCATGGTGACAGTTTCGCTGCAAAAAGAATAAGAAAGGTTGGCCAAAGGAGAGCTGTCGATTATTCTAGCACTGTTGTGCGGTATATGCAGGTAATATATGCTACAAATAAAAGTCTACATATCTTCATAAATATCTTTTTTCTTTAAACATTCCTACAATTGTTTTTTGCAGTACCTTTCCTAGAAGTGGCACTTCTGTTGAAAATCTCAGATTTAGTTTCTGTTGCCACTTCGATCATCCTTATGTTTCATGGACTGCTCCTTTACATGGCAGACTTCAAAATTTTCAAAAAGATTTAAAATGGAGTATTAACTAGTCTTTTGTGTTTCATTTTCCATTAATTTCATTTTCTTCTTTATTTTATTTTAGTTTTTCTTTTATTGTTATAATTACTTGTAGTTTTGATAATCTTGTATCTCTACCATGCAGATTCGTATGTGGCAGCGGGATTCGAGGAGTAGGAAAGTACTGCAGCCCACTCCCGCAGCAGGAATTGATGTCAGTGACCGTTTATGCATGTTATTTTTTGTTGCTGAGGGAACATGTTATAGTGGCCTTGTTTGGTTTGTGTTTTGAGATATTATTTCAAAAATAATTTTCTGGAGAGATTTTAGAAAATTTGAAAATTTGTATGAGTGTATATTTTGGAAATAGTTTTGGAGTTTGGGATGATTTGATATTTTTTTTTGTAATTGAATAGATGAGTGTGAAAGAAAAAGTGATTGAGAAGGAGAGAGAAGAGAGAAAAAGTGATTGATTGATGTGTAGTAGAGAGAAAAGTGGTTTTGGAATTTATTTATTTTTTTAAAAAAATTCCAACCAACCATCCTTTTGCAATTTTTCCCCCAAAACAATGTTTTGAGAGACAAACCAAACATGCCCACTGTGTTTCTCTTTTCTCTTGTTTGTATGGATTCTTTCATGCATAGGAACTGGAATTGGATTATAATCACTTCATTTAGTGGTTTCACTGTGCTTTGCTTCAGTCTGGACTTGGTTTCTATCGTAGCATTTATAACCCACTGTGATCTTGATCATTGGAGCAGATGTTGCCAACAGTCGCCTTTTCAGATAATCCATCCACAAGCTTTGCTGCTAAGTTCGTTCATACATCTCTAAACAAAAATCGCTGTTCAATTAATCGTGTTTTGGTGAGTTTGATTAAAACTAGTTGTACTTCTTATATTTGTCTTCTTCCTTTTCTATATTGGTCTTTGTGTAACGCTGAATAGCTTGTTGGATCTTGTGCTTTATCGCCAGCCTGTTTATTCTTCTGAGGTAGTTCTACTATGGGCCTTTGTATATGTGTGTTCTAATATGTATGCCCTTATGTTATCTTGTGGCAGATTTTATTTTTCTTGTCCTTGCACACTCATTTGTAGTATTTTTGCTGTAAAATGCATATAATCCTTAAGTTGTAGCTAGTCCACAAGTTAGTAGCATGTACATTTCTACATAGTAGTCTTGGTTGTGTTGAACATGTGTCTAACAATTATTGGACATGTTCATGATTCAATAATAAATGTCCAACAATTATGCAAGAATTTTTTTTATTTTTATTTTATTATCCTTTTACTTTGAGTTTTTTTCTTCTAACTTATGCCAATCCTTGGCTTTGCTTAAAGTGGACTCCTACTGGAAGGCGTCTTATCACAGGATCTCAAAGTGGGGAATTCACTCTTTGGAATGGCCAATCATTTAATTTTGAAATGATTCTGCAGGTATGCCATTGTAAGTGTTACCTTCTCAATTGGCATTTTACGAAAGAAGTCAAATTGATATATGTTTGAACATCTATTGATGTGCAGGCTCATGATCAAGCAATCAGGTCTATGGTATGGAGTTACAATGAGAATTGGATGGTCACCGGTGATGATGTGGCAGCTTTAAGGTTAATATCGTCCTTTTACTATTGAGGCAATTTTGTATGGCATTTATTTTGGTTGATGAAACAACTTTTTGAATTGATATGTGAATATGGTGGCACTTGGCAGGTACTGGCAAAACAACATGAATAATGTGAAGGCCAATAAATTTGCTCATAAAGAATCAGTACGTGACTTAAGGTAGATACTTGTTCGTAGAATTGGTTTAAGATTTGAATTTTACGCATTTATTATCCATGATGCATTTCATGGCATCATGTTTGTTTTTTGAGCAGCTTTTGTAGGACAGACTTGAAGTTTTGTTCTTGCTCTGATGACACTACAGTCAAAGTTTGGGACTTTGCCCGATGTCAAGAAGAGCGTTCACTATCTGGTAATGTCTCCTGAATGCGTCAAATGTTTGAAACCAACACTATGCACATAATTTACATGTTGCAGCGTCTCACATTCTTTCTATTGAAACAACACAGTAGCATTCCCCTTTTCTGCCACTCGGACTAATGTCAAACATGGAGGATTGTTGCTTATTTGTGGTTTTTATGTGAATTTGTGTTTAGTGTGAAACAGCATGATAATCATGGAAAAGGTTTTGAGCCTCTAGTTTTGTATATTCGGCATGTGATTCCCAGACTTGTGTGTCAATTTATATGGATTCCCATTGCATGCAGAAAACTTAAAAACAAGCTGGACCTTGCGATTGCAAGTTTGTGTGGAATGCGTTCTTAATGAGAAAACCAACTCCTTTTAGTGGGCTCCGTCACTCTTTGAGGGTTATAGTAATCAAATTACCATTTTGATTTCCTAATTTTGCAGTTTGTAATGATGATAATAGGTAAGCTTGTCAGGGCCTTCATGGACATATTAGACAAGCTACTATTTGTTATAATAGTTTACTTTTGTTCTTTGAGACATGGGGATAATTTGCTTTGTGGGTATTGTTGGAAGATGTGCTTTGGGTGGACTCATGAACAGTCTCTACTCATTTGAAATGGGTGTGAGGAAATTGAAGTTGTTCAGTTAGGTGTTATTCGTAAGTGGTTATGGAGATATGTATTGGATAGATGTAATTTGTGGAGGAAGGTTGTGTCTCAAAACTTTTAGAAGTGCTTGGGCCCTAGGTAATCAAATGTCTGATGAGTCTAAACATTGTCATGGCTGGGGATATGGAAAGGATTTAGACTTACAAACACATTGATTCTTCAATTGAGGATGCTTAGAGACTTCAATTTAGCGTGATTCTTGGCGTGGGGATGTACCTTTTTAAATTCATTTTTTGGACCCCTTACATGTTGGAATTGGCATAGATGCTTTTTTGTGGTAGATTGTTTTAGATACAAGTTAAGTCTAAAGAAGGTTAGGTAGTATGTCCTGGAGTCCTGGACCAGCCAATAGATCAGAAGAACAAAGTCCAATACAAATAGGATATACAGTTTGTTTTGTCGTCCTATGGTTAATTTAGGTATATAATATAACTGATTTAGAAAAAAAACTTATGCGTTTTAAAGTTAATGCTTCATCTATGACATATTTAGAAAAGAAAGCTTTTATATTTTAAAGAGAATGCTTCAGGTATGATGTTTTGATGAAAATAGAACTTGTCATTGATTTAAGACTAGCGTTCCATATTCTAACTCCCAAAGTAATAGAAATACATAATCTCAGAGAATATTCTGAGTAAAAATATAATTTGTTTGGCAGTTAATGGCAGTTTTCATATTACTACTACTAATATAGATGCCTATTTATGTGGCATAATCATATTTGTATTCTATGACATGCTGCAAATTGTGTGCCACATATCAGGTCCCATTCTGTAGGTGGGGCAATATTATGGCTTATAATACTATAGAGCTTCTTCTGTTCAAATTGAAGGAGATTCTCGTTAAATATTTAATTGCATAGAACAAGAGTTTGAGCATGGGAATTTTGGAGTGCACACATTATCTTTGGATATTTTTGTTTTCATTAATAAATTTGAGTTAGTTGTCTTTCTTTTGAATTTAGTGGTTAGTATTTTGTCTCGTACAGTTGTACTCAACATGACCCGAGCATTATCAATAAACCATACTTCTGCTTGTTCATTTGATTTGTTTTTGTTTTTGTTTTTTCACTTTAAAAGGTTTCTGCTTAGTGCTTTCTACTCTGAAAACTGATAGATTAATATTGTTAAAATCTTGTCCTTTATATGCTTTTAATATTTCACTTGCTTCTTTTCTTTGGCAATTTTATCTACTATACTATTGTGTTTAATGTATATAAATAAAAATTTGTGGTGCATTGGATTGTCCAATATGCTAGTTTGTCTGTAGATTGGCTGCGATATTTCTTTAGTAGGTCATGTATATATATGGAAAATTATCTATTCTCTTTGTGCTTTGGTCTGTTCTTTTGCGCTATAAGAAACATAATCGTTGTGTGTGAAATCATATATTAATCAGATCTTTAAGATAACCATTCAATATCTGCGTGTATATTGTTACAATGCTTTAAGTGTGCATAAAATAACCTAAGAGCTTTTCATATGTGGTTCAAACTCAGGCAGGCCATGGTTGGGATGTGAAGAGTGTGGACTGGCACCCAACTAAGTCTTTACTAGTTTCAGGTTTGTAGTGTTACAGTTTTTTGTTGTTGTTAAGTTCTTGTTCAAATCTTGTAAGTGGCATGCTTCTTTGTTTTTGCATTGGACACTTCTTAGGTGGAAAAGACAACCTTGTCAAGCTTTGGGATGCAAAGGCTGGGAAAGAGCTTTCGTCATTGTTAGTACAAAATTTTTGGTCATTAAACACAATAGTTATCTTTTTGTCAGTTCAATTATTTTGAGGAGTTGTTCTGGTTATTTGCAGTCATGGGCACAAGAACACTGTTCTTTGCGTCAAATGGAATCAAAATGGTAACTGGGTGTTAACTGCTTCGAAGGATCAAATTATCAAGGTAGGCATCTTCTTACTTCGCTTCCCTAGCTATTGCTCAAATTGAATGGATTTGAATTCAGACTTCTCCTGTTGATTGTGGATGATTGGGTAAGTAATTCAGTCTGCCTCCACACTGCATTTTCAGCTGTATGACATAAGGGCTATGAAGGAGCTTGAATCATTTCGTGGGCATCGAAAAGATGTGACTGGTTAGTTTATTTATTTATTATATTTATGTACGTAACACCTCACAAAAATATGTGTAGTAATATTTGTTTAATTGAATCTTGACAAGCTTGGAGTGTAGCCAATTAAATATTGATGAGGTTACATTCACATTCACCAGAGCTGCTGTTGCAAATATTAGCTTTTGGCGAGGCTCATCGGCAGATATTCGATGATAGATTTGGTATTTGCAATAAATGTTTGATTCTTCAACTATTGAGGAGAGATTGAGTTGTCTTCTAATGATGTAAATTCTGTAGTAGAGCTCCATTGGATCATTACCCATGATTGGATAATAGTGGAAGCACCACTTGCTTTTGATAAAGCTGATTTGGAAAGTGCAGTTACTGATGCCAGTCCCTTGGATATTGATGGCTTACCCTGGAGAATATTAAATTTCTTGGCTTTCATATTAAATTTAGCAGGCCATTTTGTTGCTTTAGCTTTTGTTTGAAATCCTTAGCAGTGATGAGATAATTTTGCACCATGTCCATAGTCTTTTGGCTCATCATAACTGACTTACACAGGATGTTGATAGAGAATTCTTATGCAAGAATTGGCATGGATGCTAAGGAACAATATTTGCTGAATATAGTTGATGCTAATGTCAGGGAAGTTTATAAGTTTGTAGCCTCAAAGTGTTTAGAGTGATATACTGATTAAGTAGATGATCTGAAATCTTTATAATTTGTTGGATACCCGGGCAAACAGTCAAAGGTCCAAATTAGCTGAATAGTTAGAATTCCTGAGAAGCAGTAGCGGCTGGATGTCCAACCAAGCTGATTAGTTGAATAATAGAACTCCTATTGTTAAGCTAATAGTTGTACTAATGGCTGGATGAACAACCAAGCTGATCTTTAGTTAACGGCATATCTTTAATTGTGCTTATGGAAGTTCCCTTTTGCATTTTTTCGATATAGTTTGCACTTGGTTATGTGTGTACCAAAATTACTCACTCACTTGATCTATTAAGCTAATTCTTTTGTAATGTATGTTTCTGACACTCATGTTGTGGTTTTTTGTTTTTTTTTTGGGTCCTTTTTCAATTTTGTTAGCATTGGCTTGGCATCCATTTCATGAAGAGTATTTTGTTAGTGGCAGTTTTGATGGATCTATTTTTCATTGGCTAGTCGGGTAATTTCTTTTCCTCATTCAGAACAGTTATTTATATGTTGCACTAAATTGCTCATTTCATTTATACGTTCCCCATCATAGGATCTTTTATGCTCAATTGTAGTTTCATGTGATAACTGTCACATACTTAGAAAGTTAGGGCGAATATTTAAATGCCTCGTTACATTACATATTATGCAAAAATAGTGTTCGGGAGAAGTCTTAACGGTGGAATTGTTGTTGGATGTATTTCTTTTTGTTGGGAGCCTATTACTATCTTGTGGGAGTTGCATTCTGCCTTATATTATATATGGTGTTTTATGAATTTTACCATTTGACTTACAATGATAAAAGGCAGTCCTAGTGCATGGGGCTCCTGCCACTGTATGATTTGGGGAGGTTCAAATGTATTCAGCCTTACTTCCATGTGTGGAGAGGCTATTTTTGTGGTTTTTCAGTTGATTGTATAGTTGTGTTTCTTTATAGGGCTTTGTGTCTCTGACTTTTTATGGGACATGATTGTCCTCTTTTGAAGCCTTTTTGAAAATTTATTGACTTACCAATAAGAAAAAGAAGAATCTCCTTCAATTTGCTCACATGAGAATCATCAATTGTCACTGTAATTTTATAAATGAATGTCTTCTCAACTCAGTTTACCTTATCATTTGACTATATTGTTGGTTAAACCTTAAATTATCATGTCTTTTCTAACTGCCCTTAACCAATGCCCTAATTTGACTTCTTTGAACAATGCTCAACTATTTTAAATGCCCCCCCACCTCCATGTTATTCTAAGTGATTGCAAATGTTTGCAAATTATTCTATATTCTTGAAAAAGTGTTTGCAAATTATCTGTTCTTGCCAGTGCCACTTATCCACCTTGACGTCCTCCTCACAACCTTTTTACTGTGATTTGTTAGGTATTTGATGATCACATGATACTGCAGCTTTTCTGGCTCATCTCTGTTATTTAATTTCTAGACTTTTTGTTTCACTTCTACTGAAGTTATACCATTTTCATTATGAAGTGGCTCATCTGAATTGTTACTTATGAATTGAACCCTTGTTCTAGAATGATGCTCTAGAAGTCCATCCATAGCCAATGCAATTTGATAGGAGGCTAGAATCTGTCTGGGCGGAAAAAATTTGAAGTTCATTGTGATTGGAAAATTCCCTTGTCATTTCCATTTGTTGCTGTTCCAAATTACGATTGCACATCTTATTGGTTAGAAGGCATCATATCTATTATGGTCCTGTCATTTCTGAAAGACACTTTATAATCATTCTAGGGATCCTGGTCACATTTTACCCATATTGCTAGTTTGGTCTAATTATTATTTTGAGTTCTTGGTTCACTCATTTTGTGTAGAATTATGGGATGTTGTACTTTATTTTTTCCTGCAAAATTGAAGTCAGTTTCTCTCATGACCACTAAACTTTTCTTATGTGCAGCCATGAAACTCCTCAGCTTGAAATTCCCAATGCACATGATAATAGTGTTTGGGATCTTGCATGGCATCCTATTGGATATATTCTTTGCAGGTAAAAATTCGATCTTCGTATTTTTAACCATTGTGTGGTGCATAGTATTTTACGTTCATTGAGATAATTTATAGAATGTGCACACATTATTGGTATTATCATTATATTGTTGTCTAGATTAGGTATCCTGACTGAAATCGGACTCAGAGTTGAAGCCTAATGTGTTCTCTTTCATCTAAGCTTAATTAATCATGATGATAACATCACCCCACATGCCCGCAAAAAGAAAACAATGATAAATAAATAAATAATTGAATAGAAAGCTAACTACTGGGAGGAATTACTTGTTGCCTCTTACTTTTTGGTACAAGTCTGGTCTTGGGGGTGGGGTCAACCAATTTTCATCCTCAAGGACTCTAGGGCATGGTTAAATATCATATTTCTTAAAACTTCTTTCATTTTTTTAGGGTAAAATGGTATTCATAAATTGACATAGCATTTTATGCATAGAATGGAAATCTTTTGCTTAGTAAACTCTACTACTAAAACATATTTGTTTGGTATTTGCTTAGTCATGTCTAACTAGTCAAGTGCCTGACATGGGTTCTTCAAAAATTTAAAAGAGGTCATTGTTTGTGGGCTTGTTGTGCTCCCTCCCTCAAATAGAGGCAATTAGTTTGATATTATGTATCAGTCGTGTTATTTTGGCTATAGTTGTTTTGGTGATTTATTGTTCAAGTGTTTATTTAGCTTTGTTAGCTCATCCAGTTAGTGAACTTTTATCTCTTTTCATGCAGTGGTAGCAATGATCACACAACCAAGTTCTGGTGCAGAAATAGGCCCGGCGATTCAGCTCGTGATAAGTTCAACGTTGGTCACAGCCAAGGTTTTATCATTTTCTCCCTTAGTTATTCCCCTTTCCCTTCCCCCTTTTCTGGGTCTCCATAAAGCTGTCAAGCACACAGTCTATGAAGTTTCACTTGTAGGATTGTCTAGGGCCATGGAATCAAGGCATTCTTAGAATTTTATAGGAAACTGCTATTTTTGGCAAATGCGCTGAAGCTTTTGTCCATTATTTTTGTATTCTTCAGTGTGGTGAAAAGAGAAGCGTTTTGAAAATGTAGTAATAAACTGACATAGAAGCTTAAATTGAAGGGAATTTCTACTGTTATATGTAACTGTTTGTTTGTTTCCAGGTTACGGTGAGCAAAATCCCACCCTAGCTGGTTCTATGCCTGGTAACTTTCCAGGACCTGAGCACCCCACAACTCCTGGGCCATTTGCTTCTGGGTTGACACGAAGCGAGGAAACATTCCAGGTGTTGGTGTTGCAATGCCATTGATGGATACATCAGTTCAAGGAGAGCAGAAACTGCCTCCAGTAGTTTCAATGCCTTTAGGTGCTCCTCCGCTTCCCCTTGGTCCACATCCTTCTCTTCTCGCAGCGAATCAGCAGCAAGCATATCATCAAAATGCTCAGCAAATCCAACATCACCAGCCACACCCACAGCAAATGCCCTCTATGCCTATGCCACCTCCAAATTTGCCTCAACTACAGCCTCCATCCCGTCTACTACTTCCACATCCTCATTTACCTCGTCCTCCACCCCAGCTACCCCCTCTTGGTATGCCTTCAAGCATCCCGTCATCAATGGCAGGATCAATGC
This sequence comes from Camellia lanceoleosa, assembly GCA_025200525.1. Classification (NCBI taxonomy): domain Eukaryota; kingdom Viridiplantae; phylum Streptophyta; class Magnoliopsida; order Ericales; family Theaceae; genus Camellia; species Camellia lanceoleosa. The sequence continues at coordinate 86,641,483 of CM045763.1, forward strand.
CCATGCCTTCAATGCCAGCTTCACTTCCAATGCCGATGCCTGGTCAAATGGTAATTATTTGTGCACACGTCTACTTTTATCTATTTATACGCTTGTTTTCATCTATGTACAAGTGTTTTTTGTTCCCTTTACATAGATGATTATGCTTGTAAATTTTAGATAGAATGTCTTCTAGAAACCAATCAGCTTTATTTTGTAGTGACATGAGGGGCATATGCCCAAACTTTTGGACCCAGAAATGTGTCAACCCAACCCAAGTAACTCGAGTTGGAACCATGGCTCCCCCTTAATCTAAAAAATTTATAAGTACTAGTTATGAAACAAAAGTTTATGCAGAATTGAATAGTTAGGAAACGATGGGCCCATTTGAGTTTATTATGAGAGTTTTTAACACTAGAAAAATACTTGGTACAAAAATTTATATTACGTAATTGAGTGTAGCAATGTTCGCCATAATGAAACAACCAATTATATGAAGACATGTATACCATATGTAAAATTTTATGTAATATATATATATATATGCTCGGTTCTTGGATTGGTTTCAGTTAGCATCAGGCTCACTTGAGAATCGAATCAACCTAGTCGGATTGGCCATTTTTAGACCCAGAACCAAACCGTATCTCTTCAATAATTGAACCTACCCAACCCACGGAAGCCGGGTTGGTTCGGTTCACGGGTTTTTGGGTTGTTTGCCCACCCCTACCTGCCCCTCTACACTGCTCTGCAGAAACTATGATTGGAAAAACGTGTAATTGGAATGTGCAGGTGCAACCTTGTGGCAGCCTGGCAGGCACCTGCTGCAGTCTAATTTTTACAGTTAGTGCAATTATCGTTGTATGTGTAGTGCAGTGTGTCGTTTAACATGACAGTATAGCCCCCCTTCTTTTTTTCCAACTGGGAGCCAAATTGTACAATGGGGAATCTCAATGAATTCTTTCTAGCAGAAAGAATTTTCAACACTTCTTAATTGATACTAGTTTCTGCCTGCAGGTGATGCCAGGTATGAATCCGATGGTTCCTCAAATGCAACAGGGGCATTTTATGGGTATAAATCCGATGCACTCATGTCGGCACCTTCAGTTGGAGGGATTCCAAATGGGTTGCAGGGCCTTCAATGCAGGTGGGGCCCAAATGTATTCGCCAGCAGGTGCATTCAACCGCCACAGGTGGGCCAGTGCCACCAATGCCAGGGCTTAATCCCTACCAGGTGAGACAATAGTTGTGTTTTCCTCCCTTGTTATAAATTGTCTTCTATACACTATCTATCAAAACATAAAATAAATTGTTTATGGCAAGACTGAAAATATTAGGGTGTTTATGCCGCTGATTGCATGTTTTCTGTTAACTGAAAATTTTTCATCACCACTTCATTTTAACCGTATAGAGGACTTGTAGGAGCTGAAACTGTAATTTATTAGATGATAGTTGTAGAGATGTTGTAATCACTTTTGGCAACGCTCTAATGAGAAGAAACTTTAAGAAATTTCTTTGTGATAAATATTGCATTGATGCCAAAAAAAGGGAAGTCAGGGAATGCACATTTGAAGCCTGTAAACTAGTAGTAGTACATCCTCCTAGCAAATAGATGGAGTATAAGGCCAAGTTTGGCAACTAAAAAATAATTCAAAAAGTCAAAAAATTACACAAAAAGCAAAAAAGACATTACTATTTACAAATAAAAAATATTAAAAAAATATTTTATATATTACAATACTACAAATGGATTGAGCAGCCGTACTTGTGATAGCGACGGCATTAATACACACTTTGTTTGGGCAAAAAAAAAAAATTATATGTAAAGTCACAAAAATGTTGGGCCCATGGGGGCCGCTAAGGACTCCCTTTTGATAATCCGAACCATTAAACATGTAAAACTCATCGATTAATATATTTCTATAAAAATGACGTTGATTGGATATCGTTAACTATATGATCAAATCAGTTTTGTACTGTGTTACATGGACTCGCCGCTTTGGGGAAATAATGCGACACGACCCGACGACGAGTCTTGGTGTGAGATCTGTGTCGGATACGCATGTTCTATCTCGGACACGGCACTTTTCAGATTTTCAGACAACAAAAGAAATGAAAGAGGGAAAGAAAGAGAACCTGGTCGCCTGTTGAAACGGTAAAGAAATCGATCGCTGCTTCGACATGCTCGATCTCCATCTCCTGCTCTGTCTTCTCTCTCGTCTCTCGATCTCCTTCTCTGTCTTCTCTCTCGTCTCTCGATCTGTCAATCTCTCATCCTCTACTCTCATCTCTCGATCTCGATCTCCAAGCTCCATCAGTCGATTGAGTAGTCGAACACCCCCAGACGACTCTCTCTCTCTCTCTCGCTTTCTCTCTCTCCCTCGCGATCGATCGATCGATCGCTTCCTTCATCGATCGCTTCTCTCCCTCCCTCTCTTGTCCCTGTCTCTGAATCTGATTCACATACCTATATATCTATATAAAATAATAAAAGTTAATAACTATTATTATAATAATAACAATTATTATTATATATTATATAATAATTATTGTATAATATATAATATATTTATAAACAATTATTATTATATATTATATAATAATTATTGTATAACATATAATATATTTATAAGATAATATATACTTATATATATTAATAAAAATAAATAAATACATATATGTAAAATAATTATTTGTTATTTATATAATATAACTCATATTAATAACTATATTTAAAAATATATATATATATATTTAACGTATCCCCATACCCGTATCCAAATTTGAATACATATCCACGTATCCTTAATTTTTAATTTTGAAGTGTCGGACCCCTAGATACGCACCCGCACCCGCACCCGACACCCGTACCCGCGTCCGTGTAACTTAGGTTTTGTATAAACAAAACGGATGGTGTGATAGTTAACTGTTGAAAAAAAACTAATTTGATCATATAGCTCTGGATATCCGATCAACGTAATTTTTTACAGGAATATAATACTCGACGAATTATACTTATTGAACGGTTCAAATTATTAAAATGAGATCCATGGTAGCCCCCACGGACAGACCATCATTGTCCAAACACTTTGCCCCGAATGAGGCAATTATTTTCTTTGTAAAACCTGCTGGCAGCCGATCTGTCCGATCACCTTTCTTCCACTATACACTTTATTTATATTATTTTTTATTACACATTTTTTCGTGAAAATATAAAAAGTTAACCCAAACATCCATATTTTTTTTCTCAATTTTTTAGTTCAAAAAGATAAAAAGTGCACTTATTTAGGACACCCCAAACAACCCTAAGTTTGAGTTGGTATTTCTTCTTTGCTTGACAAGCTAAGTAATCAAAAAGGTCGCATTGCCAGTGCATTCCATCATTTTCTTAATACAATTTGAAGTGAACTATGTACTTCATCTGGTTTACTGTTAGCCTAATGTATTTGTTTTTTGGCTCAAGATATAATAGTTGTAGGGCATCTTTTAGATGGCTTCTCATTTAATCTTTCTTCTTCTTCTTCTTGTACTTTTTTTAGGTCGTCTTTTATTTTTGGTAGAGCACCACTCAAGTCTTCTTTTGGCTGCATCTTATAAGCTTGTTAAAAAGCCATATTGTCATTTGCCAGACCTCAAAAAGCAAAAAAAAAAGTAAAGTCAATTTTTTTCATTTAAAAAATAATAATAATAATAAAAAAAAAAGCCCACGACTTTTTGCATTATGATGCATTACTATGAAGAGCAAATTGGCCATTTTGCATTAGAAAACGTAAAAGCTAACGAAGTTACCAAACATGCTTAAGCTAAAAAGCCATAAATGTGCCAAGCAACTCCTTTGGGAGTTGATTTTAAAGTCATCTAATTGACTTCGAAATAAGCCCATGTTAAAAACTTATGTTGTTTGGCACAATTGTGACTTTTTGGCTTTCATAATGATCTTTTGGCTAAAACATGTTTTAGCCTTGATAACTTTTTAGCTTTTTAATGCAGAATGGCCACTTTGCCCTTCATATTAATGTGTTATAGCCCAACAGGCTTTTCTTTTTATTAGATAAGCTTTTCTTTTTATTATTATCTAAAAGTTAGCTTTTTTTGGCTTTCTGAGGTATGGCAAAGTAAAAGTGCAAAGTAAAGGTCCAATGAATTGGCTTATTAGCTCATGCCAAAGCAAATAAACATTATTTTATTTTTTAACTAATTAGCTGGCTTATTAGCTCCTCCCAAAGGAGGCTCATTACAAAAACTCATAAATCTGGACTTTGCACAATAACAGTTCGTGCTGCTATGAACCTATAAGGTAGACGAATTCATTCACTGCTGCATTGTTAACCACTATTGATTTCGTTAGTGGGAAGTTGATGATCTATAAATTGTCCTTAACGATCTGTTCATATCTGAGCGTGGACTGAGAAACACAACACACGGTGCAGGAACTACAATTCTTCCTCAAATTAGTAACCAAATTTCCTTACATTCCTTTGTGATTGGCAGTAGACACATCTCATTGCCTTGTATAGTTGTTGAAACATCTTTTAGTTTCCAATTATAATATCAGAATTGCATTATATTTCAAGAAATTTTCTGTTTGGTTGGGATGGTCTTGTTGGTCCAACTGATGTGGATTTTTCCTACTACTGCTTTGTTGCAGCCTGGGAATCCTAATGCAAGTGGCATGGGGACAATGCCATCAAATTTTGCTATTCCGTCTGGTATGCCTCCACCATTGCCTCCAGGCCCGCCACCTCATGGCCAAACACCACAGTAGATAAGATAATTCCTGTAGATTAAGACTTTGTTGCAGCAAGTAGGGCTGTCGGTTAGAAGCAAAAACATACATCTCTCTCGTCTCTATTGCATGCTGTTTATCCTTTTGGATGTAACATTTTTGTTTATTGTAGTTTCCCCATTTAAACTTCCTCCTTTGTTTTGTTTTTGTTCCCTGTTTCATTCCCTCCCCCCCGTTTTATATTTATCATATGTTCCTATGAAACTGATTGAAATGTCATGAATGTTTGCAATTGTTTTTTATGTGAAATTTACCAGCAATTATATGTTCATAGATGGGAAGCAAACATCTTAAGCTTTAAATTTCTGGGTGGATGACTCATATTGGATTCAAAATGAAGATGATATGGATTTTCAAAGTATACTCATAACTGTTTGGGAAATTGGAGTTGCACACTGCATATTTGGGCCAACTTTGAATTAAAAAAAATAAAAACTATATTAATTGGCAGGGATTCAATTTTCCAGGCTTATGACATTTATTTATTTTTCTTTTTAGGGCAAATTATACTTTATCTTTTTATGTTTGGCCATTTTTTTATTTTGACTCTTTTTTTTCACTTTGACTTGTCACGTTTTAAGTTTTTCCAAATTTATTCTAAAATTAACTTCTGTTTAAAATTAAATAGAAAATGACTCATTTACAATTAAGTGGCATAAAAATATTTTATGTTATATAAAATTCACACTTGTTATACAAGCTCAAGTTTTAATATAATAATATATTTTTTTATGTTATTTAAGTATTAATGTGGCATTTTCTATGTAATTTTAATTAAAAATTAGTTTTAGAAGTAAAATGAGAAAATTTTGAAATATGAATGGCTAAAGTGGAATAAAAAAAAATATTTGAAAAGTCAAAATAGGAAAATGACCAAATATAAAAGGGTAAAGTGTAATTTTGTTTTATAAGTTCTATGTTAACTTAAAGTGTAAAAAATAATTATATGGAAACTGGTAATATTGCTTTTAGTTTTTATGTTTTTATTAGCAATTTTTTATTAATAAAAAATTGAGAAAAATTCATTTTCCCTTGTTGTGATATGACTTAATTGCACTTTATCCTTGAATCTTTGAAAAATAGTCATATGTCACTTATGTGATTTTGGACTAAAATTTAACAATTAATATCATTAAATATAAATATGAAATGACTATAATACCTTCAAATCATATATTTTTGTTATTTTCTCTCTCATCTTTCATACACATAATTTATAATGTCTAGTATTAATTCAATTAAATCACAATTAATTATAAATTCTTAATTATTTATTGTAATTCTTAATTTTTTATTCTAATTTTAATTTAATTATATTTTAAATTTTTAATCTAATTTTAATTTAATTATATTTTAGATCACAATTAATCCTAAATTCTTAATTATTTATTATAATTTCTAACATGTTAATCTAAATTAAATTAATTACATTTTAGCTCGATTCTTAGTTATTGTTTATTTTATATTTTAATGTAATTGAATTTATTTTAATTAATATATTAATCTAATTTTAGATTTAGAAAAAAAATGAAGACAAAATTATTTTTTTGTTATATTAATTTTATTCAATTTTTTAAAAAACAAAACCTATTCTTAAAAAAAGTGTGCATAATAAACCTTCCGTTAATTTGAATAAAAAAACTAACGACAATACTTTACTCCATGAATACTTTCGGACTATATTTAAACTATAAGAAAAACCATACTGTTACCCTAAAAAATTATGCCAGACAAGTCAATGTAAGATCCTTTGGACCTTTCCCTTCTCTCGTCTCTGGGTGGATGAAGTTTTCAAATATAACTAATGGATAGGTGCGAGATGTCACCACAAAAATCAACCCACCCACTAATGGTATATATCATATGGTTATGCTAAGCAAAGTCATTAAGCCTATTTAATCAAATTCAGAACATGTAAAGGCATGTTTGGTACTATAAAATCATACTTATTACCGTTACTGGTATATCGTGATTATACTTAAAAGTAAATTTAATAACTACATATTAACTCATAATGTAATAAAAAATGAAATTAACATGATCATACTTAAAGAAAATTTAATAACTATATATAACTTAACTCATTATGTAATCATACTTAAAGTAAATTTAATAACCTACATATAACTTAACCCATAATGTAATGAAAAATTAAAGCAAATTTAATAACTACCTATAACTTAACTCATAATGTAAATGAAAAATGAAATTTACTCGTTGGCAAAATCTCTAGTTTTTGCGTTAAAGAATTAAACTTAAAAGGAAGTTTAAAGTTTTACTTATTTTTTGTTTTTTAAATTTTAAATTCGTTCAACTAAATGATTTTAAGAATTAAATAAAAATTGAGTTAATTTATTTTTAAAAAAAAAATAACTAACAATGAAAATAAGTCAATTTTATTTTAAAAGTTGACAATATTTGACTCATTTTATTTTTCTGTTTCAATTTTAAAAAATTCTAAGATCATTTATACTCTATTTGTTTGGGCATAAAATATTTTTTTTGTATTTTTTTGTGTTTTATATAATGGAAAACAAAAATCAACAAATTTTTTTTATGATTAATGAAAAATAATCCAATCTTGGTAGAAATATTTTTACTTTTAAAATACAGAAAATATTTTTCAAATTAAAGTTTTAACAATATATGCACGATATGATTCGGATGGTTTGAGAATAAAATTATAAACCAAATTGTAAATGACAGATTGACAAATAACAAAATTGCGGTTTGGAACAGTTTCAATTTGTTAGTTGATTGAAAAATAATTTTAAATAATTATAAAGTATTTGCATAATATATAACACTAATTTGCAAATAACACATACTAATTTTACATAATATTTTTCATATATATAACTACTAATTTGTAATAAATTTTAAATCTTAAATCTCTCTGATATTCATTTTTACTTTGATATTACATTAAAAATTAACCACAGCTACCACTACCAATCATATAAAAATATTTGGGGAAATTACAAAAAAAAACTCCAGGGTTTCGCGTGTTTTTCAAATTAAACCCTATAATTTCAATTTTGACAAATTAAACCCTGGAGTTTCTTCCATGTTTTAATGTAAACCCTCCGTCTATATCCGTTTGATTGAACTAACGGAATCTGAGCAAAATTCTTAAATTCAAGTACACATGTTCAAACACATGTATCTCTTTCGTTGTAACTCCGTTTCGCCTCTTGCATCGTTGGATTCATCTCACTGCCTAGTTTTCATTTCATCTCTCATACGCCTTGTTCCATATCTTTTTGTGTGTCATTGGAACTCCGAAAGTTGAAAAAAAAAAAAAAAAAAAAGATTTTTCTCTCTTAGGAAAATTTTTAGATTTAAACACACATGTTCAAACATTTGTATCTCCTTCGTCGTAACTCCGTTTTGCCTCATTTTTGCATCTTTGGATTCACCTCATGGCCTATTGTTCATTCCACCCCTCATAAGCCTTTTTCCACCTCTTTTTGCATACTGTTGAAGCTCCAAAAGTTGGCCAAAAATAAGTTGTTTCTTTCTTTTGGCAAAATTTTCATATTTAAACCCACATATTCAAGCACTTGTATCTCCCTCATTGCAACTCCGTTTTGCATCATTTTTGCTTTGTTGGATTCACCTCATGGCCTTATTTTCATTTCACTCTTCATACGCCTTATTGCATCCCTTTTTGTATGCCCTTAAAACTCCAAAAGTTGGCAAAAAATAAATATATTTTTCCCCGCCTCTATTTTCTATCTCCATGCTTCATCCTTCCTACTTTCTTTCCACAATTATTCTCTTTTTTCCTTTTCCTTCATGATCCTTCCACCGAGCTCGTGGTGGCCATCGAACCTCCGACGGTGGCGGTGTCGTCGAGTGTGAATGTATATGACTTACAAGAACGGAAAGAAACATAAGAGTAGGGGAAGGGCCATGAAGGAAGAGGAAAATAGAGAATAATTGTGAAAAGGAAAAAGGAAAGAAGAAGTATGGAGATATAAGATAAACAAAGGAAAAAAGAAAAAAAAATCTTATTTTCGACCAACTTTCGGAGCTTTGACAGTATGTAAAAAGATATGGAACAAGGCTTATGAGGGATGGAACGAAAATTAGGCCATAAGGTGAATCTAAAGTCGCAAAAATGATACAAAACGGAATTACGACGAAGGAGATATAAGTGCTTGAACATGTGTGTTTAAATCTAAAAGTTTTCCTAACAGAGAAAAATCTTTTTTTTTTTCCAACTTTCGAAGTTCCAACGGCACACAAAAATATGTGGAACACGGCGTATGAGAAATGGAATGAAAAACTAGACAATGAGGTGAATCCAACGACACAAAAATGAGACGAAACAGAGTTACGACGAGGGAGATACAAGTGTTTGAACATGTGTGCTTGAATCTAAGAATTTTGCCCAGATTCTGTTAGTTCAATCACATGGATATAAATAAAGGGTTCACATTGAAATACAGAAGAAACTTCATGGTTTAATTTGTCAAAATTAAAATTATGGAGTTTAATTTGAAAAACATGCGAAACCTTGAATTTTTTTTTTTTTTGTAATTTTCCTAAAATATTCTCTATAAAATATTTATAATTTTTTTTATAAAAATGTTTTTTTCCTTTTTCCAAACAAACATAGTGGTAGTCAAGTTTTAAAGGTTCAGCTTGTCTTATGTTTGAGATCAAGATTGGACTGTCCAATCCGACTCAGGAACCTATTTTTGGGCCACATTTTGATAATTTAAATTATTCATTGTGTAGAACTCGTCGAGTACTATATCCTTATAAAAAATCACATTGATCGGATATCGATAACTATTTGATCGGATCAAATTTTTGTCAACCGTTTATTTTTTCACCGTCCATTTTTTTATACAAATCTAATACGATCAAATAGTTATCGATATCTTATTAACGATTTTTACACATTAAACAAATCAAATTATCAAAACAGAGCTCAAAAATAGACCCATAGAAAACTATACTGTCTAATCTTGATCTCACATATGAAACAAACTGACCCAATTTAAAAAGTAAAGAAAATTGGCAACATATACATATATGAAAAATGTTTTAGAGCCACAAAATCAGTAGCTCAAATTGCTCGAAACTGTCAAAACGACGTTATTTTGCATTGTTTCGTGTCCAAAACGACGTCGTTTTGATAATTTCGAACCATTCGAGCCGCTAAATTTCGGGCTACCAGCCATTACTGTATATATATATATATATAAACTAGAAAAATAATAAACTGAATTTTAAAAAGGTTAAAAAGGGTTTCATAACTCTGAGAAAAGCCTGTAAAGTTGAACCGAATTTTTTAAATTTGTTTTTCGGTTGGAACAGAACCGGACTTCGTATACAAGAAACGTTGAACCATCTTCAATCTTCCACTAATTCTTCCATCTCCATTTTTAGGCTTCACCAGGTCTCTCTCTCTCTCTCTCTCTCTCTCTATATATATATGTTTATATATATGTATTTATATAGATTGTTCTTGTTCTTTTTCTCGGATTCTATCTTCAGTTGATCCATTCCATTCGGTTGATCCGATAGTTGAACCAATTTGCTGTCAATTATGATATTAAATAAATCATAGATCTTGAGAAATAAACACCCAACTTAAGACTAGATTGACGACTCTTGTGAATCGTGATCCACAATTAATCCTTTTTTTCTTTTCTTCTTCTTCTTTTTTTTTTTTTCCTTTTTTTTTTGGGAAAAGTGTCAAAGATACGCAGATATTTGTGTATTTATACTCAGCCCGGATCAACAAAAAGATATAATATTATTATTATTATTTTTTTTTTACTGCATCCCATTTCAATTTAGATTTTTTCCACCAGTATGATGATTAGAATTTAATCTTTTACCAAGCCCAAATTAAGGAAGAGGGTTGTATGTTAGGTATCCTGACAGTCAGCGTGTAAAAATTTCGGTAAAATCCCTTATGAACATGAATCCTATAATATTTCAAACAATTTGAAATAAATCAGAACATTATTTTGAGAGGTTTATTAGACCATTTTATACTGGAATCACGGTGGCACTCCTGTTTCATGGAATCTTAGAAGAAGGCTACTTCTTACCCAGTTCTCTAGTACCCAACACATTTATCTCCATATCTTGCCATACTAATTACCATGGCCAAATGTTTCTTTATAGTAGTTTTTTTTGTCCCCTCTTTTTTTTTTCCTTCTGTTTTTGTGGTGAGATTTAGGTAGTCATGATTGAATTGAACCTACCCACTGTGGATGAGCATTTAACAGGAAGCTTCTTCCTGTTTCTTGAACAATTCCATTTCCGGATAGGTGAAACTGTGAGGGAAAAGAACATGAAAACCTTGTATATTTTAGTGGATTGATTTGAGACTCGCAGAGAACTACAACAGAAGTTCCAGTAAAGACATATGAACATGGCTGCCATTACAATTATTAGTATCATAAGTTGCTTCACATTTGTTTACCCTCTTCCTCACTTTAATTCCTGCATACCATGTTATTTATTATTAATATCATTTCCCAATGGCTTTGCCTACTGAAAATTGCACTTCTTCTTTTCTCCGGCACTTGGTAAAGACTTAACGGCCTATGTCTTGTTTTTGTTATGTGCACCATTTCTGACATCCATCTTCTTCTTTTTTTCCCCTCCTTGTTCCCTTTTGTCTCATCTTCTTTCTAAATGGTTTGAACAATGATACAAGCATCCAATGTAAACTGTTAAGATTTTTTATATACTTGACAATAATGGAATGTTGTGAGAAGTTTTGAAAAGAGTGAGGCAACTTTATTTATATTCACATTTATAGCTCTAGCTTCTATTCTTGGCTCCTTGTTGTCTGTCATGCTGATCTGTATATCATATGATATTCTTATCATATTTTGGGTGGTTGGGTTTATGTGTTTGTGGAAATACTTAACTTCTAATCAAGTTCTCTTGAAGATTGCATGTCTTTGCTTAACAGGGTTTTCGTCATGCAGGAAATGGGTTTTTGGACTCTACTTGAAGGCTTTCTGCTCCTAGCAAATGCTCTCGCAATACTAAATGAGGAGCGGTTTCTAGGTCCAAGAGGGTGGAGCTTCTCAGACTTCTCAGGAGGCAAGACAAAGTCATTTAAGGGGCAGCTCATAGGTCTTATTTATGCAACACAATACTTGAGAGTTCCTCTGATACTCCTCAACAGTATTTGTATCATTTTGAAAATGGTGTCTGGATGATGTTGCAGCACCAAGTAGTGTTAGATTGAGCATGTGTTAGTCTTAGGTGATCTTGTCACATATCTTGTATTTCACCTTGGTGGTATCTATTCTGATTTTTGTTCCATTCAAACAGTGTTGTTTCATACTGCTTCTAGGTTTTGTCATGAACTAATGAGGATGATGTCCATGGTCCCTTTCTCCCTTTTTTTTTTTGTTTTTTTCAATCGGAGTCCATGGTGATGACCAAACCTATTCTTTGACATTTCAAACACAGAGTTATGTTGACTTTTACAAGCTTGCAAAAAGCCTTCTGGGTTTATGATGGTGGTTACTTGGCAATGGCCTACTTTGTGCTTTGATAGTTTTGCCCCTTGTGAGGCTGATTGGCATGATTTAGTGGGTGTTTGGGAAGTAGCTATTTTAGAGACTTTTTGGATTTTTGACTATTTTAGTAGGCTATTTTAGTTTTTGTGTTTGGGAAGTTAGAATGGATTTTTATTTGGATTGTTGTATTGAAAAATGTGTTTGAAATGATGTTTAAAGTGAAATGACAAATTTGTCCCTACTCTTACTTTTTTCAAAATTAGTCTAAAGGGACAAAATGGTCATTTACTCATTTGGGACTAGGGACAATGTAGGTCTGACGAGCCTACTTTTTGTTTTGTTTTTTTTTTTTTTTTTTAAATATATATATATCATTGGTTTACATATTTTGAGGCTACGGGCTAAATTAGACTTTGAGGCTATTTTAGCCTCAAAGTTGGGTTCCCAAACACGTAACTTATCCAATAACTGGTTGGCTTATTCTAGAAAATAGGTTTAGCGTTTGGCATAAGGTATCTTAAAGTTCAATCTTCCTCATACATTAGGGATAGTTGTTTCTATCTTATATTTATTGAGTCATTTTGTCACTTTTTTATTGAAGAGATGGTGACATGAGTTGTACTTTTTTTTTTTTTTAATTCAAAAGAAAGAGTTCAGGGACACAACAGAAATACAAAACAAAGCAAAAGAGGGCTAAATAGGATTAAGGCCTTTCACAAGTGGCCCCGACTATGTCTACAATTAGCAGACTTGCAATTTCATTTGGGGGGTTGTCTAAATCTACCAAATTCTCCACATGATTTACACCCATGTTTGCAAGTTGTTCTCTTCCCAGAGGATGTAAGTATCAACACAATTGCATCTCTGCATGAGAAATTTGATGTCTTCTAGCAAAGCTCTGTATGGATAGTTTCTAAGAGTGGTGTTGTTGATGTTCAACACCACTTGCTCTGAATCTGTTTCAGTTGTAATATCTTGCATGCTTTTCTCCAAGATAATAGTGAGGCCTCTATAAATTCCCCAAAGCTCAGCTTCCTCATTTGTAGTTGACTCTAATTTTCCATGATATCCAATAATCCAAGCTCCTCTAGCATCTCTGAATAGCCTACCATACCCAGCAAGACCAGGGTTTCCTTTAGATCATCCATATGTCTTGAGCTTGATTTTTCCTGTACAAGGCGGACTCCAGTTATTTATACAGAATAAAGTTTCACGTGTGAAATGATTAGTTTGGAAGGCATGCTGAATTTCTGTAGCTTGTTGATGAATTCATCTCATAGTTTCTTGAGCATTGCTTTCTTGTTGTTTGAACACCACACTATTTCTAGCATTCCATAATCTCCACAAAGTAACCCCAAAAACAGTACCCCAAGAGACATTTGATAATTCTTTGCTATTGCTCTTTATGTTGTGTTTGAGCCAGATGTCTAAGGGCATGTTAGCATTAGATACTCTCTAGCTGTGATTAATTAGGATTTCCCAAATCTCCACAGCTTTCTAACACTCTCTCAGAAGATGGTTCGGATCTTCATAGTAGAGTTGGCATTTGGGGCAAGTGTCAATGTCGATGAGACCTCTGATTCGCTTTTGATGGTTGGTGAGCACTTTGTTAAGCATCAGCAGCCAAGTAAACCCTTTCAATTTTTGAGGGATTTTCAATTTCTAGATCCAACTCCAGTTGACCAAACCATTATCCTGATTAGACGCTTGATTGGTAATCAGATTATAGGTACCCCAACTAAGAACCCACCACTAGATGAGCCGATCTAGTGGGTGTTGTCTACTAGCTCAGTAAACTGTGGAAGGTGTACCTGTTGTATTTGTTGTAGCGCATGATGTGTTAAAATATTTTCAACCTCAGACATATGCCATCCTTATTCCTCATTAAGCATATTAGTAACCTTAACATCCTCATTGGTATGTGGTCCTGGAAAAAGAGAAGTTGATGGCCCATCCTCGCACCACCAATCTTTCCAAAAATAAATGTTCTTCCCATTCCCAACTGTCCATTTTGTGCTCTTTTTCAGAATATCTCTAGTCTTCATAATGCTCCTCTAGGTTTGTGAAGCATTTTTATTTCCAAGTCAATTAGCAAAAGTGTGCTTGTGAAGGTATTTGCCTATAAGAATTTTGGACCAAGCAGCCTCTTTGTCTGACTTGATTTTCCAGCCCAGTTTGGCTAAAACGGCTATGTTCTAGTCTTCAGCTCTTCTAAGCCCCATATCTCTTTCTTGTTTGTTCTTCCAAACTTGCTTCCAATTGACCAAGTGAATTTTCTTCCTTCCTTCCTGATCCCCCTATAGGAAATTTCTATTCAACTTATCAATTTGTTTGCAGATGCTTTAAGTGAGTTTAGAGGTTTGCATAATTTAGGAAGGTATGAAAGATGACACAAATCGGATCACTGTTGCTCTAAATTTAGATTGTACTTGTGTAATGACTCGAATATGCATTTGATTAATTAGTTATCTAATGACATCTTTAGGTGCTAATTGATTATGTGTTTGTTGTGAAATTGCATGTCTAATTGTGTGAATTATAATGATTTGAATTTATATTTGTTGTTTGTAGGAAGACTTGTTGAAATTATAACTTTAAACTGAAATTGAGGATCTTAAAGGTGTCAGAAACTAAAACTGAGTAAATATTTATGGTCATTGTAATTTTTAGCGCCAAATGAGAGGTTTAGTAAAAATTGATTATGAATTAATTAATTAGATTTAATTAAATTCATTCAATCCTTATATATATACATAAGAGCCTTAGTTGTAGAGTCTTAGACTCTCAACAAAATATCTTGCTAGAGAAAGAGAAAGTTCTAGAGAGCTCCAAGAAGAAGAAGAAGATGAGAGCTTGAGGAAAAAAGAGGAAGAGTGAAGCTTTGATCCCTATAAATCATCACTCTAAGGTAGGATTTCTCTCCTAATTTCTTAGATTTGAGTCATTTACACTTTCATCCTCTTGAATTTCAGCTCAATTACGGAAGACGTCATGCTTAGGTAAGGGTTTTATGGTGTGAGAACTGATATGATTATGGATGAACATAAAAGAGAGGAATTGTGTGAATGAATTCAAGATTTGAGTATGCATAGCATAATTTCATGAAAATCATGATCACAAACTTGTTTTCTTGCATAGCCTCTCATGATTTCCTTTATAAGCTTGAGCTTCAAGTTGTATTTCTCGATTCTATAATGTTTCCAAAGACTTTGGTCTTTCGTATGGAAATTAAGCTTCAATTTGGAGTTATGATTGTTATTTCAAGTGAGATATGTTTAATTCAACATGTTTTTGAAGAGATTTGGTCTTGAAATGTATACAATTGAAGTTTGTGGTTGCAAAACTCAGCTCAAGAACTGACACAGATTTTCGAACTGGAAATGAACCCAGAGCGCACGTGTGGCCAGACCTCCCTTATATCACGATGCATTCTGCTAAAATTGCACGTGCGGGCACGTGTGCAGTGGAGGTTTCGCGCGTACGGCCAGTGCTCTCGCAGTGCGATTTTTAAGGTGGTTTCGGATTTTTTTCTTTTAATTTTTCGGACTTCCGGCCATTCATTTGCATGGTTTTCATGTGTTTTTCACATTCATACGCATATCATGAGCATGGATTAAATTAGAGAACGAATTGAACTAACCGAATTAACAAGTAGTGAATAAATCGAATCGATTTAAGAACCGACTGAATGAATTGAATGTATTTTTAGATGGTGTGCTTGGATATGTTTTTGTAGGTTAATCCGTTGAGGTGTATTATCTGACCAAGCACGGTGAGTAACATTATTGTAAATATATGTTCATATAAATTATATCTGAATTGTTATTTGGTTGGTATGATTCCTGAAATGATATTCTGTTTAAGTGAACGAATGTCTTATTTTTTTAAATCTACTATGGCATCCAAAGGAAGTTCTAAGTCACGAGGGACAGCATGTTAATACAGGTCCATGACATATATATGATTACGAGATCTCATTAACCATTTAATGAAGTGGTGATATGTTTGATAATCGGTGTCAAGAACCGATTACTCTAGTCGGATGATCATATGTTATGTTCTGTTGGATGTACCATTATTATGTTCCAATATGGTATCCAGAACCGATTATTCTCATTAGATGACGATATGTTATGTTCTGTTTGATGTATCGTTATTATGTTCCGATATGATATGCTCTGCTTTATGTTTATGAAATGTTTGGGATTTGTTTACTAAGCTCTTTACTTTAATGTTATTCATTGGGTTTTAACTCACTGTGTGTGTGTATATATATATATAGGTGGGCGACTTGAAGAGCAAGCCTAGAAGAACTCCTTAGCGAGCCACCATCTAAAGCCCTTTGAGTTTGTTTTGGTGCCTCCGAGTTGAGGCTAAGTCTAGTTGGTTTTGGCAAATGTTATGTACATGAAGTTAAAGTTTTGATGATATGGATATATGTATATGAAAGGTTTTGTACATGACGTATAAATGTCTTTTTGTACATGTCGGTATGTATGTATTACATAATGTCTATATTGGCGTAATTATGTGTTGGTTCATATGGTTAGCACATTTCAAATGACTGTTTGTTTTAATTATATTATAAGCTTCCGCCAGCCTCGATTATATTATATTTTGAATAAGAAAGCCTTTGATATTCTCCTATTACTGACTGATCACTTCACTGACCCTTACGGGACGGGATTTGGGTCGTGACAACTTGAGTCTCTCCCTTCTCCCTTTGTTTTTTGATCTTTTTTTTAGGAGTGATAGTCTTAAGAGTAGCACAAATAGACCAAAGTTTTTATTTTTTATTTTTTTGATGTGCTTAAATTGTACTTGTGTCTCTCTCTTCTCCTTTTTTTTTTTTTGCTGGCTTAGAAATGGCAGTCTTAAGAGAAGCACAAATAGACCAAAGTTATATTTTTTATTTTTTATTTTTCTCTATTTGTTGCTGCCTCAAAGTCCTGTTTTTATCTTCTCTATACCTTCTGCGTTGAAGATGCATTTATTGGAGATGAGTAAATGGTTGGATTTTTTTTTTTGGGTCGTTATATTTTTTTATTTATAAAATAAGGAATATATTTTCATAATGTCTAAAGGTCCCCATCAATAATTTTTCATAAATGTCTAAGGTCCTCAACCTTGATCCAGAGAAATTTCACCAGAAAATTTCAAATTGGTTAGAGAAGAAATTTCTCGATGAGTTTCTACTTTTTTCACTTTTTTTCTCTCATTTCCGGTCTTGTAGTGGTGATCAAAGGTAGGCCAAGCAAGCATACAATAATAATTTAATGATAGGGATCAGCATATAAATTAAAAACACATTTAATGTGAAAGAGAAAAAAAAAAAAAAATTTATTTTGGAAGAAACAAGAGAAAGCTTCAATTTTTTTTTTTTTAATAAATATCAAAATAATAATAATAATAAGTTTTCTCTAATCTTAACGTAACAATAAATAATGTAATGTTTGTAAAAAAAAAGTCCAAAAATTATAGTAGTAAATTGCATAAATTGTTCATTCATCTTTTTTTTTTTCTTGTTGCTTCAAAAAAAAAAAAAAAAAAAGTTTCCCCCTAGGCGTAAAAGTTGTCAATGCATACCCATCCCAAAAAATGTTATTGCATTTATAATCTAATGTAACCACTAATTGCATTTTGCATAGAACTAACAAATCAAATGTAAAAAACAACTTTCAAAAACAATGAAGTAAAAAAAAAAAATAAAAAACAAATTTAATACAACAAATAAATGCTGAGTAATAATAATTTAAAAAAATATAATATTTAATCAAAACAAACTAAAAAAGGAACTAACATCTAAAAAAAACTTGAGTGAAAGGATTCAGTCTTTGTGAATGGATTCAATTTTTAATTAGAGAGAATTTCTCTCGAGCAAAAACAAAAAAAAATTAAAAATCATCAAAAAAAAAACAAAAAACAGCAACAACAACAACCCGTTCCCAATTTTTGATCTGATACTTGTCAGTGGGTATCTCTATTTATGTATTTCAACTCATCTTTCAATTGCCGTCATGCATGAGAGAAATTTTTCTGGAAATTAGAGAAGGATAAATTTCTTTGAGAATTTTTCTTCGAGGAAATCTTCCATGGGAGAATCTCTGAAAATGTTTTCTCGAGAATTTCTTTTTGGGAATTTAGTTGGATTGAAGAGTCCAGAGAAATCAAATCAAATAGTCGCGAAAGAAGAAGAGAGAAACCTAAAAAATCCAAGGTAAAGGTAGACAAGGTCAGGACATTCTTGGTTAGAACTAACCATACATAGAAAAAAAAAACCCCACCACCATATAATATATATTTATTGTCCGTTAAGAAGAGAAGAAGAAGAAAAGATTCTCTATTATAAATATATAACATAATTGGTAGGCTGATGATTATTGTTATTATTAATATATATCAAAAAGGAAAGAAAGTAGAAATAGTTTAGTTATTGGCAATCAAAAAAAAAAAATAAAAAATAAAAAATAATAAAATATAATAATCTATATATATATTATGCGATGAATCGATGATGTCGTGTCATTAATCTTTTCAGAAAACAAATTCTTCTCCCACCATACCACGCAATAGTTCAACAGCTTCCGATTTTCATCCACTTTGGGCATACCCAGAAATCATAGCATAAACAGAGAATTTCCGCCAAACCAGAGAATTTCCGCTAAACGAGAAAGCTCACTCTGCCGGCAAAGCGAGAAAAAAAAAACGAATCTCAAAATCATCTTCCTTCGATTCGCCGATTCTTCAACCAACACCAAATCATCACCATCGAGTCGTCGATCGATGCGTCGGAGGAGGATGAAGGAGTGGGGAGAAGAAACAGTCGGAGAGGGTGGGGATTGTTGGAGGATGGGGTGAGGGACCTTAGACTACAAAATAATAGATTGTGGACCTAATCCATTACTAAAAGTTGGATAGGGACCTTAGACCGATTTTCCCTAAATGGTTTTTGTTGGGTTAATTACACCCAACAGTTCTTTAAGTTTGTCACCGATCTTGCTTTGATCATTGATTTTTTAAATTTAGACAATTGAGTGTTCAAATTTTAAACATTGGACCAATGTGGTCCCATGACACAACTGCTGATGTTTTTTTGTCTCTTTTTTTTTGTTTTTAAATATATAAGAATAAAATAAGTACTAACATATAGTATACGTATTTTTTAAAATAAGAAAATGTATTTTTGTGAGTTGGAGGAGTAATTGGTGGGAGAGAATGGTCAAAGGTGGTGTTGGGGTTGCCGGAGAGATGAGGGGAATGGGCAGAGGTTGTGATGTTTGTTTTCATAAAATTTTAGAACTTTCGAAAATTATAATGTGTTTGGTTTGAATTTTTTGAATTAAGTTTTTTGAAAGTTAAGTTTTTTTATTTTTGTATTTTTTTTGTTTTTAGTGAATATTTTTAAAATTGTAAACATTTTTTTTTTACTTTTTTAGATATACCTTACTTAGATATATCTAAAAAGTAAAAAATATTTTTAAAAAATAATAAATACATGAAAATACAAAAAAATGTACCGAATTCTCATATATATATATTTTAAATTTTTAGTATTCAGTGAATTTTTAAAAAGTTTTTTTTTACAAATTTTTTACATTTTAGATATATTTATATTAGGTATGTCTAAAAAGTAAAAAAAATTGCTTAAAACATTAAAAAAATTTAGTCAAAACAAAAAAATATAAAAAATAAGAAAGTAGAATTTTCTAAAAAGTGTTTTTAGAAAAGTGTAACCAAGCAAATCTATAGCATCTGTTTGGCAACAAAAACAGTTATCAAATGTATTTTCATTAATAATTTTCAAAAAGCAGAAAATAAAAAAAGAAAACATAAGTTAACATTCAATACGTGGGCAAGTCTCAAGGAGAGGCATTTTTTAATATTTAAATAATACTTTATATTGGTTTATATTGCAATTATAATGTTAAATCCATTTTTCTCTTCTATATGTGAAACTATAATTCAAGGCGGTTTGTTGCATTTAGGAGTTTTTAGGACAATTTTAATGCTGCTTTTATTTTATTTTTTATAGTCAAAGTATAAAAAATGTACCCTATTTGTTTTAGTTAATCATTTTTTTGTCGATGTGCTATAAGAGCATTTATAATGGTATGCTATATGACTTGTTATTGTTATATTTTGCCTTGCTATAGGTAAACATTATGCCAAATATAGCACGGGTTTTACTATTAGAGTGCAAATATAGCGGGAGTTTTAACATTGTGTCCAACCATTGAAGATGAGCACTCATAAAGAAAAGAGAGAGATACAAAGATTTTAGTTATAAGTAAACCAAAAATATGTGTGTACATATATCATATAGATGTATTCAACTGTAGAGATGAAAAAATCCTAAAGATTTTGTCCTAAAATATATTAGGAATTTGGAGATTTGGTGTGCCTTTTGGAGTTCAATAAGTTTGGCCACACGTATGATTAAAATTTTAGTTTTGTAGGTTTTAAAAATCCCAATTAGTTCCTGAATGTTATTAAATATTTGTTTAAGAAAATGAATAATTGTAATGAGAAATCTATTTAAGAGTTTTTGAAAGTGATGTAATTTAAGATTTTTATTTGTTTATTTGAATGTGCCTTAAAGAGTAATTTGGGAAAAAATGTAGGGTATATCGAAAGTAAATTATAACCCTAAATAATTTAATAGTGTATTAAAAAATTGGATTGACTTAATAATTTTTTATGTGGAATGTTTGGTTTGAGTTTGGGATATGAGTTTTAGTCTTTAGAGATAAAAAGTACGAAAAGTTGTTTGGTTTGGTTTTTTTTTAAAAGATGTTTTGAAAATTTATTTTGAAAAGTGATTGATTTGATGTGTATGAGGGAGAGATTTGTTTGGAAAATTTGTAAACCAAACAAGTTTTGGAAAAATTTGTTTGATTTGATTACTTGTAAAAATTTATTTATAGAGAATTTTTCTCAAAAATTTTTGAGAAACACAAACCAAACAAGGCCAGGATCTCTTTGTTTTTTTAAGTCTGTGTTATTGAGGGCCTTTAAAGAATGAGTTTTTGTTTTTTTTTAAATTAGTTTTGACCATTGGCGCCATTGGATAAATGTTCCTTTCAGGACGTTGGAGGAGTTTATTTTTGCTTTACATTTTGACCACTTTCTATTAGTTTGCTACATTTTTAGCCATGTAACTTAAAATTTCTGACACTTTAAAAAAGGGAAAAAAATATTGAGGCATATGGCCAAAGACTGAGGGTTGTTTTAAGAATCGGTTATTTTAATTGATTTTTTTTTTTAAATTTTTTTTGAAAAGATATTAAAAAAAGTAAAGAGAATCAATATGTTTAGTTTGAGTTTTCTGGATTAAGTTTTTTGAAAATTGAGTTTTTTTATTTTCATATTATTTTGTTTTTAGTGAATATTTTTAAAATTTTAAACATTTTTTTTGCTTTTTTAAATGCACCTTGGTTAAATATATCTAAAAAGTAAAAAAATTGTGAAAAAATATTTTAAAAAATTAATAAATACATAAAAATACAAAAAATATACTGAATTCTTATATTTTTTTGTATTTTTTGTATTCAGTAAAAGATTTTTTTTTCAATTTTTTTACTTTTTAAATGTATTTATGTTAGGTGTGTCTAAAAAGTAAAAAAAAATTTGTTTAAAATATTTAAAAAATTCAGTAAAAATAAAAAAATACAGAAAATAAGAAAGTAAAATTTTTTAAAAAGTGTTTTCTGAAAAATAAATATTTTTTAAAAATATTTTAACTTATTGCCAAAACAAGCTCATGGGTGATCGGGAGATGAGGGTTGCCAGTGATGCTGACTACCTAGAGTGTGTGGCCAAAGGTGGTGGTAAGGAGTGGTGTATGGAAGAATAAATGAAAATTTATTATTATTTTTTTGTACATGGGGAATTAATGAAAATTTATTTTCAAATCAAATGAAAGTCTTTTTATGTTTGACAAATTTTTTAAAAAATTTAAAAACATTAACATTTTTTTAAAATAAAGACCGTTATCAAACATAATTTTGTTTATAATTTTCAAACTTGAAAATTAAAAAAATCAAATAAACATATCCTAAGGTTTTTTTTGGAAAATGAGTTCACTTTTTGACTGCTAAAATGTTTCATTTGGGTTGGATGTTTTTTAATTTTTTTAAAATTTTATGAGAAAAAAAATGAAATAATTATGATTTGAATGTGATATTTTGTATTACTAATTTTTTAATCTATTTTAAATTTCTTTTTTTTTCTCTTTTTTACATTTTTCTTTTTTTTATGAACAAAGTTTTAGTTGAATGAATCATGGTTTAAAGAAAATTTTACAATTTCATAACATGTTTTTAGTTTGATTAATAAAGATAAATGCTTAATAGATTTTTGTTTTTAAACTTGATCACTATTTAGAGATTATTTGAAACCTTACAAAAATTGAAAAATAACATATGTTTTTCCCCATTGTTTTTTGTTGTTTCATTTTTTTTTTAGTTTATCAATATTTTAGCACATTTTATGTTTTTTTCTATATTTTTTTTTTTTTTTTTTTTTTTTTTTTTTTTTTTTTATAGATTCCGAATGATTCTTCTTGACGTTGTTGATGTTCTTGAACCAAAATTCCCCATTAAATTCTATTAAAATGCGTTTTTTTCTCACTAAAACTCCTCCGTGAAAGGTGATTTCCGGTGATACTCTCCCGACTTCCGGCGATGTTGAACATGAATTAAAGTCCTCCTACTAAGTTTTTTTGAAGTCCCTCTGAATAAGATGTGAACAAGTGTCTATAAATTTTTTTGGTAATAATTAAAAATGGACTAATTTTGTAGTAAGTATTTTGTTTGGGATTAGTTTGGTTTTTGAACTGTACATGGGGACTTATCAAGTAGCCCCTTGTGACTAATTAATTGCAAAAAGTTTTTTGTTTTGGATTTATGGTTTTTGACTTAGTACATGGGACTTATCAGTAAGCTCCCCTTTAAATTTTTATGATTATTTTAACATTTTAATCTCTCAACCCAATATGTCAATAGAGGGCTAAATACCCAAGTTTGGAGTCATGCTAGAGTTGTGCCATGAGGCAGCCCATAAAATTCCTTAGCCATGCTGTAGACAATTTTTTTTGAACAACAATACGGTAGGCAATTTATTTATCAAAAAACAAAAAAACAATACGGTAGGCAATTTGAAATGGTACAAATTAATGGTTTTATAAAAAAAACTATTTATTAAAATAGCATATGCTCGAAGTGAATAATTAAAGAAATCAATGGATGAACGCATTCCTTGAAAGTTGTGTCTGGAATCTTCCCCAAACATACTTAGACCATGGCATACTCTTTTACACACCCTCTCTCACACTTTTCTCCTTCACACTTTTTGTGTGTTGTGTGAGAGGAGTTTTTGGTGTGTGTGAATAAAGCCTCATAGATAAGCCTCCGTTGGTGGTCTACATTGAAGGTATGAACTTTACCCCTACTCCAGTAAATAGACCTTTTAGATTTAAAGCTGCCTGGATTACCCATCCTAATTTTAAATAAGTTATTCAAAATGCTTGGAATGAATGTAACTCTTCCTTGATTGATAAAACCAACTTCATGATGTCTAAAGCTAAAATCTGGAACAAATAAATTTTTTGCAACATTTTTCATAAAAAAGAGAGACTGTTATCTCGCATTGAAGGCATTCAAAAAGGCCAAGACTCCATGTGTTACTCACAACATGTTTCTCCTTGAAAAATACCTCATAAAAGAATTCAATCTTGTTCTTCGCCAAGAGGAAATCCTTTGGTATCAAAAATCTAGAGTCAAGTGGCTCACCCAATGGGAAATAAATACCAAGTATTTTCACATGGCTACCATCACTAGAATAAGAAAACTTAGAATCTGCATGCTTTGTGATGATTATGGTATCTGGATTAACAACCCCAATGACTTGAAATCCCTTGTTATTAATTATTTTCGCAATCTCTTTAGTCATGAAGATGTCCTAACTCTTGAGCATTACAATAACATTGCCAAAGTTAGAAAGAGAATCATTATCTTAAGCAACCTGTTAGTGATAAAGAGATATAAGACACTGTTAAGAACATTGGGGCCTTTAAAGCCCCTGGCCCTGATGGTGTTCAGGGCATCTTTTATCATAAATTTTGGGACATTGTTGGTCCATCTGTTTGTATGTTTGTTAAAAATTGTTTTGCCAATAAAGAAATTCCTATTGAGGCTAAGGAAACCTTGATCACTTTGATTCCCAAATTTGATAACCCTGAGAATATCAACTAATTTAGGCCTGTCAGTCTTTGCAATATGAACTACAAAATAATCACTCAAATTATTGTTAACATAATTAGACCTCTCATTGATCAGATTATTAGCCCCAATCAAAGTAGCTTTATTTCTGGTAGATCAACCACTAATAACATCATTACTACCCAATAAATTCTGCACACTCTGAGACATAAAAAAAGGCAAACTTGGCGATATGATTCTTAAAATTGACCTTGAAAAAGCTTTTGATAGTGTCTCTCGGGACTTTATTTTTAATACCCTTGTTGAATTTAATTTTAATAAAGACTTGATTGATCTTATTATGAGCTGTATCTCTTCTGTGAACATTACTATTTTATGGAATGGTGAAGCCCTGCCAGCTTTTCACACTGGTAGAAGCATCAGACAGGGTGATCCCCTCCCTATATTTTTGTCCTTTGCATAGAAAGGCTCTTTAACATGATCAATCTTAAGGTTGATTCTGGTGATTGGAGAGGGATTAAAGCCTTTAATAACTGCCCTCCTCTAGCTCACCTTTTATTTGCTGATGACCTCATTCTTTTTGCCCAAGTGAATATGGTTAATTGTGATGTGGTGATGGAAGTTTTGAATGATTTTTGTGATATTTCTGGCCAAAAAATCAATTTTCATAAGTCCAAGCTTTTTATCTCTGCTAATGTCTCTAGGAATAAGGATCGAAATCTTAGCCACCATTGTGGTATTCCTCTTACTCAAGATCTTGGTAAATACCTTGGCACTCATCTTCTTCACAACCGTGTCAATAGAGCTCAATTCCAATTCATCATTGAAAAAATGCACAAAAAACTCTCTTGTTGGAAAACTAATACTCTCTTCTTAGCTGGTAGAGCAACCCTCATCCAATTTGTCACCTCAGCCATGCCCTCTTATGCTATGCAAACTATTGAGCTCCCCAAAAACCTTTGCAATAACATTGACAAATTAAACATAAATTTTCTTTGGGGCGACTCTACTTTCAAGAAAAAAATTCACCTCATTAATTGGGACCAAGTTTGCTTACCTAAAAATAAAGGGGGGCTTGGCATTAGAAAAGCTAACCACCATAATCATGCCCTCATTGCCAAACTAGATTGGAAGATCCTTAATGATGATCATAGCCTGTGGACTGTTATTTTGAAAAAGAAGTACCTCCATAAACACTCCTTTTTTTATTGGCCTTTGGGTAAGAGAGGCTCTCTCTCGAGGAAAAACACTGTCAAAACTAGAGATACTCTTAGACTAGGTATCAAATGGACTATTGGGGATGGTAATAAAGCTTTTCTTTGGAATGACTGGTGGTGCAGAACCCAACCTTTAGCTAATACTTCTCCTGACCCTCACACTAACACTCATAACACTGTTACACACTATCATTAATGATGAAGGGGACTGGAATTTGAACCCAATTGCTAGTCACCTTTCACCTACTGATATTGCTAACATCCATGAAGTCAAACTTCCCCAATTTGTGACTTTTCGTGATAAACCCCATTGGACAGGTTCTCCCCAAGGTAGATTCTCTTCCAAATCTGCTTACGACCTCATCATTAATGTTGACGATCATAACTTTTGTTGGAATTGGATTTGGAAATTAAAAATTTCTCAAAAACTCAAAAGCTTCTTATGGCTTGTTATGTATGGCCGACTCCTCAAAAACCAACTCAGAGTTAGCAGAGTTTTTGATAGCAATGATCTTTGTCCTATATACCATTCTAATGAGAAAAGCATGAGCCACCTCATTAGAGATTACTATTACTCAAGGGAGTTGTGGAAAAATTTGAAAAATGATCAATGGATTAGGGATGGCATTGATAAGCCTCTGGATGTTTGGCTTTCTTTTAATCTTTGTGATAAAACTAAACTTGCAAGTATCAACTGGAACATATGGTTCCCTGTCACCCTTTGGTTCATCTGGAAAGGTAAGAATAAAACTGTTTTTGATAATTGTGATGTTCACATTAGTGAAAACTTACGCCTAGTGTTCCAGTATATTCAAGAAATCCATGAGGCTTTCCAATGCCCCCTAAGCTCTAATCATCAAAGAATTAAACTAATCAATTGGTTGCCTTCTCCTACATGTAATATCAAGCTAAATGTTGATGGATGTGTCAAGAAAAGTTTGGGAAAAGCTGGTTTTGGAGGACTCATTAGAGATGCAAAAAGTTATTGGATTCTGGGATACTCTGGAAAGTTGGATGTAGCAACAAGCCTCAAAGCAGAAATATGGGCTGTTTATCGCGGAACAACCATCATTCATGAAAAAGGTTAGAGAAATGTGATAATTGAAACAGACTGTTAAGATGTTGTCAACCTCATCAATGAAAGAGCTCATCCAAATTGCCCTTACCATGCTCTTGTGGAAAACATTAAATTCCTTACTTCTCGTATGGACTGCATTATCAAATATATTTTTCGAGAAGCCAATTAGTGCGCAGATGCCCTTGCTCATATGAGAGAAAACCAAGTGGAAGATTTGAAGATACATGAAGACCCTCATATTTTGTTAAGGCCCATTATTGTGGCTGATATAGTTGGAATTGTGTATGAGAGGGATTAACCCTCTCTTTTCTTTTATTTTTTCTATTGTTTAATTTTCCTTATTACTTAAAAAAAGAATAATTAAAGAAAAGCTTTTGACATAAAATTTTTTAAAATTCAACTAAAGGAAAAAAAAAAGAAAAGAAAAGAAAAATAATGGGCTTGTTTGGCTTGTTTTTTAGAGAGTTGTTTTTGAAAAAAAATTAGAGAGAGAGTTTAGAATTTTTTTTGGTTTGCTTGGTTGTATATTTTGAAAGTAGTTTTAGCGTTTGGGATGATTTAATGTTTTGTTGTAGTTGAGTAGATGTATGTGAGAGAAAAAGTAATTGAGAAGGAGAGAGAAGAGAAAAAAAGTGATTGATTAATGTGTAAGAGAGAAAAAATAATTTTGAAATTTTTTTGAGAAAAACACAAACTAAACAAAATTTTGAATTTTTTTTTAAAAAACAACTCTCCCAAAAATAAATCAAACAAGCCCAATTTTGTTAGTCTTTACCAAACAGAGCATTAAAGTGAACTCAAGTCAATAGTTAAGTTAACCACAGGGGCATAAGGGTAACCAGAGTTTGGATTCTTTCCAAAATTTGTATAATAAAATTCCAACTTTACCCTCTCAAAACGCATCTAAAATGTTGACAACTATGCTGCCGGCGACCCAATTCGGTACTTTCACACTCTATCGCACTTTCTTCCCTTCACCAAAAACAAGACCACTACCAATCGCACTCACCGCATGCACGGACTCATCAAAACAAACACCCATTTTACTCTCTCTCTCTCTCTCTCTCTCTACAAGTACAGCTCCGAGGTTCTGAAGAGGCGAGAGTCACTCTTTCTCTCTCTACACTCTCTCTACTACGGTAATGGTCGCCAAGTTTTGTTTTTTCTCGCATTTTTAAATTTTTTTTTGTGTGCATTTTGGGCATTTTTTTTTGGAGCTAGGGTTTTAGTGTTGTGTAGATTATGGGTTGTGATTACTGGTTTCTTACTCGCATTCAGTCTATGAATACATAGACGTGTATCTAAGTCGCGAAATTAGGGTTTGGACTTGGTAATTTTATGTTTGCATTCACTAATGTATTCGCTGAATTAGGGATTTTATTTTAACTGGGTAATATTGTTTGTTTCTATATTTGGTTTCTGGGTTGGTTTCTGAATCTTTAATTTATGGTACATTCATTTGCCGAAACTAGGGTTTTAAAGAGCTACTTCATCATGTGCTTTGGTCACAATGTGGTGCGTTTGTTACTGAGAAAATGTGGGAAAAGTAGAATAAATTTTCATTTGTTTGGAACAAAGGATATGAAAACCTCTGCGGAAACGAACCTTGCGGGTCTATTCAGCTTGCTGTGTTTTTTGTTATGAAAAAATTTCAAAGAGGATGGGCTTGTTTGGTTTGTTTTTGGGAAAGTTGTTTTTGAAAAAAATTTGGGAGAGTTGTTTTAGAAATTTTTTTGGTTTGTTTGGTTGTATATTTTTAGAGAAATTTTTTTTGTGGGAGTTTGGGATGATTTGATATTTTGGAAGAATTGAGTAGATGT
Organism: Camellia lanceoleosa; assembly: GCA_025200525.1. NCBI lineage: Eukaryota > Viridiplantae > Streptophyta > Magnoliopsida > Ericales > Theaceae > Camellia > Camellia lanceoleosa. Next base: position 86,670,086 of record CM045763.1, read on the forward strand.
GTGTGAGAGAAAAAGTGATTGAGAAGGAGAGATGAGGGAGAAAAAGTGATTGATTGATGTGTAAGAGAAAAGTGATTTTGAAAATTTTGTGAGAAAAATCTCAAACCAAACAATTTTTTGAATTTTTTTTTCTAAAACTCATCTCTAAAACTCAAACCAAACAAGCCCGAAAACTCCAAAAAAAAAAAAAAAAAAAAACCCTTATTTTTCGGCTATCAAACAGAGGGTTTGGAAATCTGCGTTAGGTAGGGTGCTTCTTTTGGTAATTTAATTGTAGTAGAGCTGAGGCTTGAAGAGTAATGAGATTTGTTGTTATGCTTATGTTATTATATGAACCAGAATTACGCAGATTTACAGATGAATTTCTTCTGTATTTGTAACTGTTTTTTCTTGCTTTGTTAATTGCAAGTGAAAACTTCATTTTAAGCAAACCAGTTCGAACCCCCTTTTTTGTTAAATTTCCCCCCAATTTCATGTAGATTTGTTGTTTCTTATGTGTGGCAGGCATTCGATTTGAGTTTTTGTTTATGATAGGCATGCTGTAAAAGAGATGGAAGAAAGTCCCTCATCAACAGTTTGGGGTGGGAAAATAACTGGAATCAAGTTTGGTTTGGCTACTTGTCAGGAAATTGTAAGCATAATCTATTTTTTGGCGTTATTTGTTCAGCTTGCATAATTCAGTTTTATAAAAGGGGTTAGTGGAATTGTTTGATTATCACTAGGGATTTTGAAACTTTTTTTTTGCTTCTTTTCTTTTCGGTTTGAATAAAGAATTCCTATCTTATCCTGTTTTTGAAACTCATGTTGTTAGGGTGGGGCTTGGTAATGCCCTGTTTTCTTTCTATCCATGTTTTTGTTCTTTTGTCTTTGTTTTTGCATAAAACAAAATAAAAAACAATATTTGGTACATCATACATGTGTTTTTAAAATATAAAACGAGATTAAGAAAACATGTTCAGTGAGTGGAGGGAGGAGGTAGTGGTCCGAGGGATGACGCAGGGGATAGGGAATGAAAACTTGTTTTGAAAATAATATTTTTTCTTCAGATTTCGAAATTGAAAATTGTTGCCTTTTTTTTGGAAACTAAAACAGTTCTCAGATGTGTTTTTTCATTTATAGTTTTAAAAATTCTTAAAAAAAAGAACTGGGCCCTAGAAGATTTGAGTCCTAATATTGTTCCGGACTTATTTTAGATCTTGTGATGGATGTAAACCTCCTTCTGAACAAATTGTCCCACAATTGGCATTTGATTAAGTGCAACTTTGGATCTTGTGACCATTCTGGTTGAATAAGTTGGTATGATTCCTTTTATTTATTTTTTTGTTAGTGCACATCATCGAATAGTGATTTCCCTATAAGCCATGCTAGTCAGCTTTCAAATCCGTTCCTTGGTTTGCCGCTTGAATCTGGAAAATGTGAATCATGTGGTGCTGCGGAACCCGGGACATGCGAAGGTATTTTTCATGTTTTAATCCTTTTTATTTTCTGATTACACTGAGAAGTTTGAATGGTCATGACCGCTGGACACATTGAAGTATTGCTAAAGTTTTGTTCATTTTTTTACCTTTCAGGTCACTTTGGGTATATAGAATTACCAATTCCAGTATATCATCCTTCCCATGTGAGCGAACTAAAGCGGTTGTTGAGCCTGGTTTGCTTTAAGTGCTTGAAGTTGAGAAGTGGGAAGGTAATGGATATGTTTATAGAAGGCTCCACGTAAAATCTATTGTCATAAGTAATTAAATCCTTTTGCTTTCTTGATTGAGAGGGTAGCAGATTATTGTGTTGTGTTATGGTAAGAATTTGAAGCTCTCAGTGATTATAGATCATTTTGCCATAATATATCCTATATTTGATTATTTGATGAAGGAAGTTGGTAGACATTTGAGTGTGGTCACATATGTGGTGGCCCTTTGAGTTTCAAATTCTTTATATATCTCACTAATCCATCTAGAATTTTTCTCCCCTGCTGGTCATGCTTTAATCCCTTGTATTTGATATGATTTTGCTCATTGGGTTTTTTTCACTTTCAGTTTCAGGTCAAGAGCATTGGTATACTTGAAAGGGCTTTGACCTCATGTTGTGAGGTGAGCATTGAATTATCAAGTGATTGCTTTGAAAGTTATGTGTTTATATTGTTTGAAATGTGTAATATGTGTGCTTATTTGGTCTTACAATATCATATTTTTTTTTTGTTTCTCACCAAATCTCACCATTTTTAGTAAGAAATGAAGCCTATAAAATAAGATAGTTCACTTTCTCACAATTGCTTATCATTTCTCACCTAACTTATAAATCAAACATGAGAAAAGTTTTATATTTCTCTTCATTTCTTATCATTTCTCAGCAATTCAGACAATCCAAATGGAGCTTAAAACTTTTCACGAAGATTTCAAATTGAATATGCCTTTTTAGCGAGTTAATACACCTTTAGTTGATTGATCCTTTTTTTTAAGAGAATGATGCAGCCATGTAATTAACTTATGGTCACATGATGGGTTATTTTTTGACCTTTTCCATTAATCATCCTTAGATGATAACGACATCCCTGTTTTGCTTCTTGTTACATATTTTGGTTAATTCATTTGCTCATATGACCTCATTGAAGGAGCCATTTTCGTTGTTACTATTCTGTTAGATAGAATAAGGGTTGCTTGTCTAGGTCTCAACCTTGGTATCAGTCCATAACGATCAAAGTTGAATCGTGAACCTATTAATGAAGCAAATGCACTGAAGCTGCAAATAGTACCATAGAGAAGGGTCCATACTTGAGATAGGATATGTAGATATGAAAAAGAAATCTTAAATATGCAATATCTTTAATGAAAAGATGAGAAGGATCATCCAACTTGGGTTCAAGACTTGACATCGTCCATGAGGGTGGAGGGGGTGTACAGCAGCGAGTGAAGGTCACATAAACGGGGAGAAATCTTCAACATTACCTCCAACTATAGGGGTTTGATGGCCCTAGGTTGGCTTTGATAGTTTCAAGAGCCTCAAAACCCAGGAGAGGCAAGGTTTTTCTTAGAAGGTTTTGGTGGTCAAAAATGGTTGGAGTGTAGGAGTTTTGTTAAAGGTTGTTAATTAGAGGTGGGAGATTTTGCGACTAAGGGTAGGCAAATTATTTGTATCCCACAATTAGATTTTGATAATGGGTGGTAAGGTGATAAGGGAGTTCGACCTAGAAGGGGGGTTGAAGAGGTCATTATGAAAAGTCTTATGTAGGTAGGGGTGCAACTTGGGTGGTCTTAACTTGAGCAACCGATGGCCAACCCAAATTTTTAGAGCTTGGGCAACATTTTTTTCAACTTGGTGCGGGCTTGGGTAGCAATTTAGAAGTCCGAATTAACTTTGGGTTGGGCTTGTGCTTGGGCTTGGTTAGAGGCTTTGGACAGCCCAAAACCCAAATTCGATATTTGATTATATAAAAAAGTTAAATATATCCAAGGGGTTGGCTTGGTGGCAAGGTCTTGGGTCTTGGGGGTGTGCTCCCTCCTAAGCTCAAGGATCGAAACTTCTTAGGTGCTAACAACTTTTGGGGCCCATTGGATTAGAGGAAATCTCTTGAATTAATTGTGGTGCACTTGTGGGAAACTCCTTGCCAAGGGCCTGTGCACCCCTGAGGATTAGTCGGGTTTTTTTCGGACACCGCAGTGCCAATCAAAAAAAAAGAAGAAGAAGAAGCTAAATATATCCATTAATTATTAGCTGCTAGGGCTATTAATTTGGACCGTTTGATCTATATCTTATATGCTACATTACAACAGTCATTAGTCTCAAACAAACCCTATTTCTAGTGAGGCTCATAGTGGCGGAGAGCGATAACCTCTTGATTCTTTCCTCTCGCCTCTCAATTTCTTGGCAATGGCAAATGCTAAGGTAGTAGTGACGCCATAGCAGACGTGACATCATCATAGAGGTGACATCACTGCAACACGCCAACGCAATTGCCTCTTCGATAGTTGTCTGTGACATCACCACATTGATTCCATCACCATCTCTTGGGCTCTCTCTCGAAAGAATGAGAAAAAATCAAAGCTCTGTGGAACCAAGCCGAACCATGAAAACGCGGTTCGGTTCAGAACCACGATTATTATAAATTTTGTCAACATTCAAAATATGACCAGAACATGCTCAAGCATCAAATTAAAAAAGAAAAATGAATTTTTTTTGTAGAAAAATATTCTTATATTTATCCTTCCAAATTTTTTTAAGCAAAAAAAAAAAAAAAAAAAAAAAACTCAAACATCAAATGCCATTATTTTACAAACACGAATTGTTTAACTGATTGTTTTGAACTAGTTCTACAATTATACATGAGCAAACTTGCAAGAGTAGAAGCTTAACAGCTTATGAATATATATAGGTACTAATAAGGTACTCAAGTATCTACAGTAAATAACAAATATTATATATATATGTATATATCTAAACGGTCTGTTCCGGTTTGGTTCCAAAGCGGAATAATAACTGTAAAACCACGGACCAAACATAAAATATGTTTTGCCTATTTTAAAAACCAAGACCGAATCGTGCTCTGAGAAAACCAAACCAAACCAAACCAAACAGTGAGGTTTGTTCTGGATCAAACCAATTTTCATTTTTTTTTTTTGGTTTTTGTGCTCAGCTCTACTTCTCTGGGTGGAGATGGTACTGAGAGTGGAGTTTCGAAGCTCTAAGGTAGAGTTCATATGGGGAGTAGAAGGAAGAAGTCTTGGTGTTTGGTTCCTTTGTTTATCATGTGGATTATTTGGAGGGAGGAATATTTGAACTTCTGCTGGTATAGAAGTTTCTTTTTTGAGGTTGTAGAGTAAATTTTTTTCTATCTTGATTAGTTGGTTATCCAGGACCATTGACTTCTGGGACAAGTCAGTCTCAAATTTTGGATATTGTAAAGATCTTGGAATAAATTTTTGGTGTATAGCTTCTTATACCTTTTAAGTGGGTGGCAGCCCCTTGGTGCCTTAATAGAGTACCTAAATTATAAAGAAAAAGAAAAGAGAAAGGCATAGGATATGTATCGGCTTCTCCGTTGCTTCCCAGAAGAGTTATTGGCTTAACAATGGAAAAGCACTTTTTGGACCTACCCATCCCAGGAGACAATGCAAGAATTTATCATCCAATGATAATATGGCAAGCAGCTAATATAATCAATATGCTTGTTTTAGTTAAAGATGATCAGGAAAAAACTTGTATCGTTGATAGTGATCCTCTGATTGCTTGGAAGCACACTTCTTATCCGTGAAGATCCTCTCATGTTTCTCATCCTCCATTTCATCCAAACAGTCTACAATAATTTCCATTTCATTCATAAACTTGCCACTGCTACCACTTAAAAATAAGGAAAGCTGCTTCATTTATAGGTGTAATTCAAACCTCCCTTCTGGCATAAGGAATGAGTGGCCATGGTGAGCAGGATGGCAAAGGAAATGGTGCATGGTATATGCATTTAAAACTTATTAAGCAGTGGTTGCTTTCACTTTTCGTTGTCAAACTATAAATATAAAATTTTTAGTCATCTCTTTGTCCATTTTATGCACTTATATCATGTTCTTTTGGGGAAGAATTGCTGGTGAATGCAAATGTGTTGATTTAAGTGATGGTGTCGTCTGTACTCAAAGTTCTGTATATGATTGCATAAATTATGTTGTGCTATAATGACGTGCAAAGGTCAAATTTAAGTATCTGTTTTGACTTTTGTGAGTGTATGCATGTATATTTGGTGAGAGCTAATTTTGATTCCTGCCTTGGACTTTATTTGCTTGTCAAAAAATTTTAAGGGAAACCTCTGTTTGAAGAATTTGATATTTTTTCCATCTTTTCTTGCTAATTTTTTTGATAAAATGAAAATGTTCTCCTAATATTGTGGGAAGGGCTTAATTTTCTTTCTGCTTCTTTTTCTTCACTATCTCTTACTGTTAGTTGCTGTCTTTTCCATATGCAATAGTCGAGTAATGAGCAGTGAGTGAATAGTAATTTGTCTCATTAATATGAATTAATTAACCCTTAATTATGAAGGCAATCAAACCAAGCAGTTGACTAAAGTAAAATTTGTTTAAAATACTTTATGCCAATGAGGAATGGATAATCACATGATCTAGTCAATGTCATTGTCAAGTTTATTAGGGAGTATTGGGCTTGGAACTTAATAAAACCTTTAAGCAGAAGTAATCTTTTGGATTCTGTATTTAAATGGAACCATTTGAAAGCCTCATTTATAAAATTCTTACTTGTATATATATATAAAAAATCCTTTGTGAAGAAGTAATCTTTTCGATCCTGAAGTCAAATGGTACCATTTGAAAACAAGGTGAGGGGAAATTGTGCAATGTGGTGGTTTTACTTTTAACTCGTGTTTGTTTTATTTCCTTTTAATTTTGTAGGAGGCTGCTCAAATTTCTATCCACGAGGCTAAAACAGATGATGGAGCATGTTACTTGGAGTTGAAACTACCGTCTAAGTCGAGATACCGAGATGGCTGCTGGAATTTTTTAGAAAGATATGGTTACAGATATGGTGATAACTATTGCCGACCTCTTCTTGCTTCTGAGGTTTGGCTTTGTTGTTGTTATTTCCAATTACCTTCATACTTGTTGCAGTGTTCATTGGTGGCCTACTTTCTTCCTTTTTCTTTTCAAGGATCGTTTATCTTTCTTTTTTGTTTTGGTTTTTTGAGTTTTATGCAGTCTTATTTGTAACTTTACGTTCCTAGTCTTGTTTTAGGCTCACTTTAGTGCTTTTCACACTTGCTGAACATGTATTATTGTATTCTTCTCGAATTATTTGTTGTTGCTGTGGTGGTTGTTCGTTAAATTGTGGGCAATATTTAAAGGTCTTCTGCTGGCTGAGAATTTTTGATCTTGGCAATGTGATTGTTGATACTGACTTGGAGTCCATAATTTCACTAATTAGTCATGAGCTATGTTACATGGATTCTTCAAAATAAATCAAGTACTCATGTTGGACACTTGATACCTAGATGAAGGTATGTGATGTGTCCGATACTTTAGCAATCATATCCATCAATTAATTTTGTTTTGTAATTGTAATGAACATTTTTATTTTATGTATTTTTGTTGCATATTTGCTAGCTATAAAATGAGTAAAGTGCATTTTGTGACGCACTATGATGTTCAAATTAGATTAAGAATATAAAAAAGATGATAATTTTTTGTTGTGTTCATATGTCCTTCACTTAGAGATTTGGTGGGTATTCTAGATATGCACCTGCAACAGACATTCGTACCCAAGTTAATGTAACATTGCTCTTGAGGATCTATATTTTCACCCTATGTCGATGTTAAATCTCAGCTTTGCTTACCTGCTTACTGCAAGTTAGAGATGTATAATACAAGATCGTGTTGCCAATCAGAGTTTCTGGTGTGATGTTGTGTAAGGACCTCTCTGTTGGCCTGCAGGTAGAAGCTTCATGCCTATATGCTGCAGGTTTTATGCATAGGTTGGTGGTTTTAAGTTTCTTCTTAGCATTTTGCCCTGTTGTAACCTGAGGTAAAAAGGGGCAAAGCTGGAAAAATCTCAGGCATATTGCTACTTCTAGTTTTAGGGAAATGTTTCTACTACTATTCCAAAACTCCTTTTGACGTGAAGACAACAACAATTTGATGATTGTAAGTTTTTCGGAAGTGTGCAGATGGAGAGTTGGCAGGAAAGGTGTAGGGATAGGGATTCTGTTAAACATTAAATCAGAGAGAAAATACTTGGCATGCACCACTTTTCCTGATTGCTGCTGTCTGCAGAACCTCTGATTATGTATATTTTCGATAGGCAAGTTGAATACTTGTCAAAACTTACCATGGACTTCCCAGAGACCCCTCCTCTATTTATTAATTTTAAATTTTTGTTTAGAGATATGAGAGCAGTGTGCGATTTTTATTGAGTTTTTGTTTGCTTGTTTTTCATTTCTTGGAGGACTCCTTGTTCTCCTTCTCTTTTTTACTTGTGTGTGTGTGTGTGTGTGTGTGTGTGTGTGTTTCATAGAAGTTCTTTTGTGCTGATAAAAAAGAAGAAGAAAAAGACAGTATGTTTGCTTTGAACTTTTGATAGTCAATTCTTTTTATAGATATGTAAGCATTTTGGTGATCATATGAGAATTTAGGTGTGTTAAGGAATAAATAATGAAGTTATCCCTCACTTTAACTACTCTTTATAAAAACTTAAGCTTTTAGATGAGAGAGTGGTGAGCAATTTAATAAAGTATACAAGGTAATAGAGTAGACAAGGTCCTATGCTAAAATCTCATTGTCTACATGCTGAACACTTCTACTGTTTGTACCTCTCAGAAATAAAATGTTAAGTTACTCGTCGCTCCAAGATCTTAATATTTTAGATGATATGGTGGTCATGATTTTAGTAAGGTGTTTGAACCATTTGTCTCATGTCAGTAGCTTCTGTTTTCTCGGTCTAATATTTGATTTTGTAATTTCCCTTTATATGGTGAATAAGAAGAACAGCATATGGGCTTCTATTCATAATAATGTATTTATATGCGTGTATATATAGGGAAAGCAACAACCATATGGGCTCGAAGATGAGCACAGGGGTTTTGGGGACTCGTAGAAACAACATCTTGATGTATTGGCTTAAACTCTTGAAGTTTGAACTTATTGTGTGATATTGTTAACTGTTTCTGTTTCTAATAGATCCCAGATGCTCCCAAACCCCGTCCCCACTTGCACCCCCAATTTTTATCCTAAAGAAGATTGTATTTTTTTATTCAATTGTGTTCTTTGATAATTCATTTTCATTTTGAAATTCTGAAATTCTTGGGTTTGGCTTATTGTGCGAGTATTGTAGTTTGAAGTCTTTAATGGGCTCTTCTAAAGTCAGGAAAATTGAATTGTTGATTTAATCAAATGATGTGGAATGTAAGATGATGAAGTATTACTTTTTCATTTTTGAGATTATTAATTTGGAGATGAAATGGATAAATTTCATAATTATGTCTGGGGTTTATTGTAGCAAGGGGTTCAATTGCATAAATAGGAAACACTCAACCTCAGTTTGTAGAATACTGGTTATCAAAGCCACCAAATCATGCTTAGTACTTCATCAGTTCATTAATAAAAATTCCATTGTATTGTGAACAAACATGCTTTTTGTGAATTGAATTGCATTGGCAAAGGGCATCGTTTTGTGTTCTTCTGAAATGATGCATATTAGATCCTAAGGTTTAGGCTGTTAAATTCACTGTAATCATTTCTGGGGTTTATTCATTGACATATCACTCATTGGGTTTTCTGGATAGATTTTTTTATTTAATGAAATTTTAAGATGTATTCTTTTTTCTTCTGCATTTTCTGACAAAGGTGGTATATGCTTCTGGAAACAATGGTGTTGCGCTGCTCTCTTTCCCTTTACAGAACTTTTTTAACCAGTGCTGTGGTTATAATTGGCTAGAGCATAGAATGCAATCAGTTTACAAAAAATTGATTTATACTAATATGGCTGTGATTTCTGAAATCTTGTGTTCAAGCTTATTGCTATCTCAGAAATGATGTTGTTTGTTTTTATTCAGTTATCTTGTTTTATTTAGTGGGATTTTGGAATCACCGCTGCCCTTCGTGTTGTTTGCCATAATTTCTGGTTTATAAATTGCTCATAAATGCATGGAAATTTTTTCGTCCTGTTTAATATTGTTTGCCTTCTTTTAATTTAATTTTTCTTTTTCTTTTTCTTTTTCTTTTTTTACAAAAATGACCAGGTGATGATAATTCTGAAAAAATTACCTTCTGAGACTAAGAAGAAGCTTGCTGGGAAAGGTTACTTCCCTCAAGATGGCTATATCTTGCAATATCTACCAGTCCCTCCAAACTGCTTGTCTGTGCCAGATGTGTCTGATGGAATTACTGTCATGTCTTCGGTTGGGCATTCTTGCTATCTGATTTCATGGCTTAACTCTTCTGTTTTTTATGAGTTGCATTGGAATAATTTTTATTTTCATATTGCTTTCCAATTCCAGGATCTTTCTATCACAATGCTTAAGAAAATTCTGAAGCAAGTTGAGATTATCAAAAGTTCTAGGTCTGGGACACCAAATTTTGAATCACATGAAGTTGAAGCGAATGATTTGCAAGCAGCAGTTGCACAGTACCTTCAAGTCAGGGGTACTGCCAAGGTACTTAAATTCCTTGACATGGTCTTGTTTTTTACTGGGGTACTGAAGTAAGTGAAAGAGGCTGCAGCCAGAGCCCCTTAATTATTTATTCCCAACATAAAAAATGAAGAAGAGAAAAAAAAAAACCTGTAATGAGGGTTTGAGATTTAGCTTGTGAAACTTCCTCTGTAGCAGTCTGGGACTTGTCTTTGTCTGAATTACTACGTCAGCTTTGGCTGTAGCCCAGTGTAGTGACAGATTCAGGAATGATGCTTAGGCAATGCACATGAGATGATTCAGTTCAAGTTAATACCAGTGTTGTAAAAGGCGCGCTAGGTGCAGTGAGGTGCAGGCGAGGCGCATTCAAAGAGACGCAGTGAGGTGCGCACCTTAAGCGCTTAAGACGCAAGGCGCAAAAAAAGCGAACTTTATTATTTTTTTTCTCTTCTTTCTTCATTTTTTTCTTCTCTTGTTCTCCTCTTCTTTTTTTTTTTTCTTCTTCTCCAGTTGCTGGGTTTGATTTCCACCCCCCTGTTTCTTCGTTTCTTCTTCTTTAGGCGCTTTTATTTTATTTTTTCTTCTTTCTTCATTTTGTCTTCTCTCTTTTTTATCTTCTTTTCTTCCCCTTCCAGATTGCAGTTTGCTTCTCTTCTCCTTCATCTTCTCTGATTTTCTGCCTCGGTTTCCTCGTCTTTTCTTCTGGTTTACTGCTATCTTTCAAAGATGTTCCAAATTATCTTCAGCCCCTTGCTGCACTGTCAAGATAAAGTTCTCCTCTTCTTTTTTGTTTGTCCTACTTTGTTTTAGTGGTTGTAAGTTTTGAATTCTTTATTTTGTTTATGTTGATGTCCAAATTATTAGTCTATGTTTATTTATTATTTTTTATTGAAAGGTGCGCCTCGCTTCAATGAAGCATGTGCCTCGCTTTGCGCCTAAGCGCCAAGAGACCTTCGGTGCCTTGGTGCACCTTGAGCCTTTAAAAACACTGGTTAATACCAAACATCTAACAAAGCCCACATTTATCTAATCAAATTTGTGTACAATCTTCGCACAAACAATGTCTATAATTAAATTACATGCAGCTTACAGTGCCTCAATGGTGACATTTTCTGACTCCAAACTAACAAAATTTAGAATGGCTCAAGAATTTATAGAACTTACTGATCAAAGATCAACTTCAGAAGCTTCCTGGGTAATCAATATATTGGGGTAAAATTGAAACAAGTATTTGTGTACACTACGTGAGCTTTTACAACACAAGCACTATTTGAAGTTATCCCATGTTGAATATACAAATTACTTTTAGTGCCATAATGCTATGATGATTACATCTATGTACCATGTTTTGTTTACCATTTCGTGTGACACCACTCTATTAATTTAATAGATCTCATCAATCATGTCCGTTGCTAATTCAAAGGAAGTTTGGCTGACCCTTAGTGGGGGCACTTTATTGCTTTGAGGATTTGAGAGAAAAACTAATTAAAAATTATACAGAATTATCTGAGAATGATGATCCATTTTATGTACATTGCATTGCTTATTTTAATAGATCTCATCAATCATGTCCATTGCATTGCTTATTTGAATTATCTGAGAATGATGATCCGTTTTAGAAGATGGTGTTTTGTGTAGTTGATGCTGGTTTACTATTTACTTGTGTGACATTTGTTCTTTATTGAGAATATGATTGATAATCTAGTCAAACCTTTGGCAATTAAATTGTGCAAATGTTCATGAACAACTGTTGTTTTCTTGTCTTTCCGTGCATATTTCTTCTACAAGGCATCTCGTGACCTGGATACACGATTTGGGATTAACAAAGAGCAAAACGATTCTACTACTAAAGCATGGCTTGAGAAGATGAAAACCCTATTTATCAGAAAGGGTTGTGGATTCTCCTCACGAAGTGTTATTACAGGTGATGCATATAAAGGAGTCAATGAGATTGGACTGCCTTTTGAAATTGCTCAACGGATAACATTTGAGGAGAGAGTTACTCAATATAACATGCAGTATCTGCAGAAGCTGGTTGATGAAAAGTTGTGTTTAACCTATAGGGATGGTTTGTCAACCTACTCGCTGAGGGAAGGTTCGAAGGGGCATACTTTTTTAAGACCTGGTCAAGTGGTACATCGACGGATAATGGATGGGGATATTGTTTTCATCAATAGACCTCCGACAACGCATAAACATTCCCTGCAAGCTTTGTCGGTTTATGTTCACGATGACCATACAGTCAAGATCAACCCTCTTATATGTGGGCCACTTAGTGCTGATTTTGATGGTGACTGTGTCCATATATTTTATCCTCAATCCCTTGCTGCAAAATCAGAGGTTTTGGAACTGTTCTCTGTAGAGAAACAGTTGCTTAGTTCTCATAGTGGCAATCTCAACTTGCAGCTGGCCACTGATTCATTGTTGTCTCTAAAGATTTTGTTTAAGAACTACTTCTTGGATAGAGCAGCTGCCCAACAATTAGCGATGTTTGTGTCAAATTCCTTGCCACAACCTGCTTTGTTGAAGACTTATACATCAGGCCCTCATTGGACTGCTTTACAGATACTACAGACTGCTCTACCTCGTTGCTTTGACTGTAGTGGGGAGAGACATTTAGTTTGTAAAAGTGAAATATTGAGCATAGATTTTAGTAGAGATGTAATGCAGTCAATTATTAATGACATTGTTAGCTCTATTTGCTTTGAGAAGGGCCCGGATGAGGTTTTGAAGTTCTTTAACTCTTTACAGCCTTTGCTCATGGAAAATTTATTTTCAGAAGGTTTCAGTGTTGGCTTGGAAGATTTTTCCATTTCTAGAGTGGTCTTAGAAAATATCCAGAATGGTATTCAGGATATTTCGCCATTGTTGTATCAGTTGCGGTTGACTTATAATGAACTGGTTGAGTTGCAATTGGAGAATCATTTGCGGCTTCTAAAAGTTCCTGTTGCTAATTTCATTCTGAAGTCATCACAAATGGGTAATGTAATTGACTCCAAGAGTGAATCAGCCATCAGTAAAGTGGTTCAACAAATTGGGTTCTTGGGGTTGCAACTTTCAGATAGGGGGAAATTTTACTCTAGGTCCTTGGTTGGGGAGATGGCTTCTCTTTTCCAGAACAAGCATCCTTTTCGTGCTAAATACCCTTCTGAGGAATATGGGTTGGTGACAAACTGCCTCTTCCATGGATTGGATCCATATCAAGAGATGGTTCATTCTATCTCTGCCAGAGAAGTAATTGTCCGTTCGTCTAGAGGGTTGACGGAACCAGGAACCCTATTCAAAAATTTAATGGCCATCCTTCGGGATGTTGTTATCTGTTATGATGACACTGTGAGGAATGTTTGCAGCAATTCAGTTATTCAATTTGATTATGGGGTTAAGCCTGGATCTAAGAGTGCCTTTGCTGCTGGTGAACCAGTTGGTGTATTGGCTGCAACTGCTATGTCGAATCCTGCATATAAGGCAGTTCTTGATTCCTCTCCAAGTAGCAATAACTCATGGGAGATGATGAAGGTAATTGTTTTTAAAATAGTGACAATGATAATTCTGTTTTTCTGTTGATTTCAATTTGGTGCAATTATGTCATTGATTTTGTCTGTTCAGGAGATACTGCTTTGTGCAGTCAATTTCAAGAATGTTCTTTCTGACCGCCGGGTGATATTGTACTTGAATGATTGTGATTGTGGGAGAAAATATTGTAGAGAAAACGCAGCATATCTGGTGAAGAATCAGTTGAAAAAAGTCAGCCTAAAGGATATTGCTGTGGAATTCTTGATTGAGTATGCTCTCTCTTTCTCATTGCATATGTTTGTTATGAATACATATTGTCATATATAGAGAATGAATCCTCACCTTTTTGTCCGTGTATGTATTGTTTATTGTATGAGTTTCGTGTATGGTTTTGCGATACATAAAACAAAGATGTCTATCCTTTTATGATAAGTCGAGCTGTCTTATACTTCTATTGCATCCTGTGTGGGACAAAATTCACCTGCTTCAAGCACTAACTAACTAGAAAAAAGCTCTGATTATAAGCTGTTGCATGGGATTTTTTTTTTTCAATGCCAAATTAGGGTGAGCAGCATTGGAGGATTAGAAATTTCTGGTTATAAAAGTTTAGTATTGGGTTTGTGGGCTAGTTGCTTAGGATTATAAAGGTTGAATGGTGGGTGTAGTAAGAGTTCAGTGATTGCAGACAAATTTAAGAGAGAGAGAAGAGGAAGAAAAGAGAACCTAGGCAATCACACAAAGGGGGCATGCACACCTAAGATGAGATGCATTAGACATCCACAAATAACAGGCTGCAAATGATGTCTTTAATCCATTCCCAAAACAAACGATTAGCCACTTATTTATAGAGATTTCAGAGCCCACCCATTTTGTTGTCCATGATGAACTTTGTTAAACTGCCCTGAAATACAGCTGTAGAAAAACATGTAAAAAACTAGCCAAATTTGAAAATAACCTATATAGGTACATATATATTTATGATAAATAATGTAAAAGTAACATATGAATTTTTTTAATAACTCGTTATCTGGCCCATTGGATTGACTAATCTGAGGACCAATCCCACCGTCTACTAACGGGGGTCTCAATTAAAGCCAGGGCAAAGCTCTATATGGACTAACCCCAAGAAATAGTTTGCACCTCGGAGGTTTCAAACCTGAAACCTTGGAGGGAGCACACCCCAAGCCCCAAGCCAACCTCTTGAAGTTTTGAAAGTGACTTATATAATCATAATAGAAGATGCTACTAAGCCAAAAAATACTCTGCATAAATCTAATAGGACCTGCCATGTAATCGTGCCAACTTCCAAAGTTAATTTCTTTAATTTTAATCTTTCTTGAGCCCAGTGTTGACTAAATCATTATTGTTTTGAGAAAACTAGTCCTCAAGCGAAAAATATTGTGCTTGAATCTAATAGGACTGCCATGAAATTAATACAATTCCAAAGTTTTCCACTTTGTTGATTTTAATCTTTTTTGTGCCTAGTGTTGACTAAATCATTCTTGTTTTGGAGAAAACTAGACCTCAAGTTTTAATGTGATGAAACATAAAAGGGGTTCATCAAACACTATTAAAAAAACGTCACTAATTGTTAATTTTCAGTGATAATTTGAAAATTTTTACAAAAAATGTCACGCATTATATGTTTTAGCGATAGTTTAAATGTCACTAATTTTCAACTTTCAGTGACAATTTGAAAAATTTGTCACAGAGTCACTAATTGTAAGTTTTATGATAATTTATAAAAATCGTGACAAAAAAAAGTCACTAATTGTCAAATTTTAGCGACATATGTAAAAAATCGTCACAAAATTATTTTTAACGATGATTTTATTAGGACTTGATGGGAATTAAATCTAACTATTAGGACCTATTGGTAGTTTACCAAATATAAAATCAATAAACTTGTTAATTGCATTGAGGGACTTAGTTGGAAACGTTTCAATTTGATGCTGCCCTTTCCTTTTCAATGAGATTGTAAGGGAGAAATTTGGAGATTAATCTTCTCAAGGGTTGATTATATTTTATCTGGAATGACAATTTCAACAATTGAAAACAATGAGTAGAGGAAATGTCCTTGAATGGACCTACATGAACCACGTGTCATATGACTTTCCTTATATACTCCGTCGGTTTTGTGTAAGCACTGTTCGAAAATTCATCTCCTCGACATCTTAATTTGCAATATCCTTGTCATTCAACCATAGCTTTCTCTCGAATGATATCAGGAGCTGGTGAGTTATTTGGCTTACCATCTGTTGCTGGATACATACAATAAGCTGAAATATTAGATAATTGAGACATTGGTAAATGGAGTTTTGCTTCTTCAACATTATACGTTGAAGGTGGTTTATCAAGCAACACTTCTGTTGTCTTGTCAGAGAGCTCAGATGTCACATAGCCACAACAAAAGGAACAATAATTGTGGAGCTGTGGCTTGTTCTTTTGATTCTTTAGTCACTAAGGTACATGGATTATTTGATTTTTTCAATTTGGCTCAAACCTCTTTTAGCGAACTATATGGCTGATGTAGGATGATTAGGGACAGCCACTACAATGGGCTTTTGGGGCTGGTTTGACACTGTTATAGGGGCTGTTTTAGGATGACTGTGAACAGTACTTATGAAAGTGCTGAGATTCAAGAAAGAAGGAAAGAAGAAGGTAGATCTAAGAATCACTCCTAGAATCCTTTAGGCGTCACACCTAGGGTTTGATCACATCACACAATCCATAAAGAAGCTTCAAAAGCTCTTGAAATTCTCTAAAATGTCAACTCCATTAAATTGTTTGTATTACATGGTTTTATATAGAACTAGAAGATTTTCTAAACCTGCTAGAACCAAAACAAGAAACTACTTCCAAAATCAATTTAAGACCAAATAAGAAACATAAAACTTGACCTGTAAGACGACTCATGGGTGAGCCCTTCAACCCATGTTAGCAAATATGAAAATTACTAAAGTACCCCTGACCAAAAAATCCTAGAAATTATAAACATATCATAAATTAAGACTCTAATAGTATTAGAAACATGATTATGTATAGTTCCTATTGGTTTTTCTTTGAAATCACGCCAATTTCCAAATATCAAGGGTTATTTGGGATGATCTAAATAAGTGTACTTTTTGATTTTTTATAAAAAGATGTGCAAAAAAGTAGAAAGATGTGCAGAAAAGTAGATAGATGATGGGACCCAAAAAAGATAAAAAGATAAATAAGTGCACTTTTGTAGTGCACCCCAAACAACCACTGCTCTACTTTGAGCTTCTTATACTCTGCATCAATTGTGCTAGTTGTATTGTTTTAACACTTCCATTTTGATAATCTGATGATGCAACTCTTTTGCTTCACTTTGATTATCCCTTTGAAGTGACCATGTTGGTGGACTAGTTGTTGAATTGATGGTGGTTTGACAGATGGAACAATGCGGCGGTGAAGGCTTAAGCTCTAATTCCAAATTGATTCTGGATAGCCACTAACATTAAGCACTAAGTATTAAATAGCTTCTTTACCATATCTAATGCAATCTCTTTACTTCTACCACCAAAATGGGCCGTACAGCTTAGAAAACAGTGATTTTTTTGTTTATAGAGGATTAGGATTGATTAGTTGGGTTGGTGGTTGATTTATGGTTTAGATGGTGGGTGTAGTGAGAGGAAATTTATAAAAGAAAGAACCTAGGTAATCACACTTGGGGTGTCTTAGGCACTCACAACTAAAAGGAGATTCGGTGGTCATCAAATAATAATAGGCCATCATAACCCCAAAGGGTTGGCCTAGTGGCAAGGCCTTGGGTCGTGGGGGTGTGTTTCCTCCAAGGTTCAGGGATCAAAACCTTTCAGGTGCTAACAATTCTTCGGAGCCATTGGATTGGGAGAAAACCTTTGAATTAACCGTGGTTTACTTGCAGGAAACTCCTTGCCCGAGGGCCTGTACAACCCTGGGAATTAGTTAGGCTTTGATCCGGACACTGCAGTGCCAATAATAATAATAATAATATGCATCTTCATTTCATTATCAAAATAAGCATTTTATCTCTTATTTATTGAGAAGTCAAACTTGGTGGTGGCCAAGTATTGACCAAGTCTTGGACGAGCTTCCCTTGAGTGTCCTCAGCACTCTAATTATGATCCAAAGCTGAACAACTAAATGCAAAATAACATCCCACCTAGAAGCCCATTTTATAGCTGATGATAAAATCCCCAAATTGCCCCTGGCATAGAAATTAAAGAAAAAGATACAGAAAGCTGACCAAATTTAAAACTAACCTAGATAATCATAAAACAAGACTCTATTAATCAATAAACTATAATATGCATGATTTCAACGGGACCTGCCATGTAATCATGCGTGTATCCAAATTCCAAAGTTAAATTGCTTTTATTAATTTTACATATCCCTTAAGCTTCGTGTTGACTGCAGCACTTTCACTTCTAAAACCCTTGCTTTGTGTTACTCCATAATCATAGACCATTAATGTGTTCCTGACTTTCTTGATTTGGTTTTATGTTATTTTTAATTTCTGTTCAGAAAGTAGTAGATCTATCTTGAATGTTTCTATTTACTATTTTTGTTTGTTTATTAAAAATAAATAAAAATTGAATAGGTAAAAATGAAATGGTTGTATGCCATGGAATTCTTAGGCTTTAATTTCTATTTAAATAAACCCTATGGTGAGAAGATTCCCGTTTCGAAGGATTAATTATTTTTCACATACAAGTGTGATGGCGGAGTTCTGTTTGACTTTACTGTTAATGGAGTTTTTCTGTTGGCAACGTATCCATGGGTAGTTTGATCCGAATTTTGCAACTGTTTACATCTGTGATACCAGCTGGCCTGTCAGAATATGCTTTTATGCCTGATATTTTCTTCAATTTTATTCTTGAACAGTCTGTGTTTTGCATGTATATGGCAAGTTCAAGATAACATATTCTTCTATTTCTCCTAAATATTTCCTCAAGTCTATTTTGCTTCTTCATCTGGGAGATGTTGAAGTTGAACTTGGTATTCTCTGTTGTCCTTAACATTGTACCGGATTTCCTATGAGGTTTTTACTTGTTTCTGTTTCATTATTTGTCCCTTAAATGCTTTTTTGCCGTTTCTTTGAATGGCAGTTGCTAAGAAAATAAGTGCTTGACATGGTAGTCAATTTTTGGCGGCTTCCCACTTACAGGTTTAATGGTCTGCAAACAATGCATGGGAGTTCTGAATTTGATGCTAACCTTCTTGGTCATGTTCATCTCAATAAGGTTGGTTCACCTCTTTCTAAATGGTAAAGGGATGTTTTCAGTGTTAGTGGCTATTGCTTGCCTAGTAAAGTTGATTGTTTTGTGACTTGTTGGTTTAACAGGAACTGTTCCAAGACCTGAACATAAGTATGCAAGAGGTTTGTGAGAAATGCCAAGAGACTATTGATAGAGTCCGGAAAAAGAAGAAAAAAGTTGGTTATCTCTTCAAGAGAATGAAGTTGTCTGCTAGGTTATTCTCTGAACTTTAATTTCTAATTTGTATGACAAGCAAAAATTTCATTGTATGTTATTTTTTTAAAATTTAGTCATTGCAAAGTAAGCCCCATCTTCGTGTTGGATAATAAATTGTTATCCTGATGTTTGTAATTGATGTAGTAAAGATTGGTGTTGGGCATCACATAACTGGGATGGTGCATATGCTTTTTGATGCTTATTTTGCATTCACATGTCATTCTTTCTTATTAGAACAGATCAGGTTTGTCATTTTATGGTGCCTTTGTTGCACATTTGTTGTCAAATTCATGTTTAAAAGTTTTCATTTCATGACATTTACATTATCACATCATGACCTCAATTTCTAAAGTTTCTGAAACTGCAAGTTTTTTTTTTTTTTTCCTAACTGAAATTGCAATTGAAGAACAATCTAGCCGCTCGAAAGTTCAAATAAAGGAGACACTTTTGTAATTTTCCTGGTTGGTTTATTTAGAAATCATTATTGTAAAATTTCACTTCAGCATCTGCTAGTTTAAGATTCACATGAAACGTATGGCCATCTGTTTATATTACTCAGTTTTTAATTATATTCCATCACTAATTTGTTATTATCTTGCACTAACTATTTATGCTTTAAAATGTAAAATCACTTCTTTTAGCTGTGTTTCTTTCTTGGCAGTGAGGGTTGTTCTTTTGGGCATGTTTGTGATATTGACACGCCATGCTTGACATTCTTTTGCCAAGACGCAAATGATCTTCATTTAGAGAGGACTTCTAAAATTCTTGCCGACATAATTTGCCCGGTTTTGTTAGAAACAATTATAAAAGGTATTTTTGTACATTGTCGTTTCTCTTTTTGTTTCTGGAAATGTTTCTCTTTTGTAGTAACTTTTTTTTAAAATTAAATAATTGGGATACCGATTGTACCTGAAGATTGATGGGTTATGATTTTGTATATCCGATAACTATGTTCTCCTTTATTCATGTAGTTTTCATCGTGTTTATAGCTGATCTTCTGGAGGCTATGTAATTTTTCTTGCTTCTGTCAAATAAAATTACATTTACAAGAAGTGGCTAGACCTCACAAAAAAGTAAACCACTCGTCTAAGCTTATTGTACTGTGTCAGTAGAACAACTCCAATGGTCAAGCCAAAAGGCTTGGCAAAGCCAAGAAATGGCTAGACCTCACAAAAGTTCATCTCTAATGGTGCACCAAATCCAGATTTGGCTCAAAGTTTGGCAAAGCTATCTTTTGCCACAACATGTTTTCTGTCCAAAACCCAACTGTTTTTCTTACTATTCACAACTTCACAAATCAAAACTCACAACCAGAATTTCAAAAACTATTGAAGATTCTACAAATTACAAGAACTCAACAATACTAAAATTTATAATTACAAATGTTAAGTTGCATCAATACAGGTTTTTGATAATTTGGTAGGATCCTTACGATTGATAATTTGGTTCGGTGTGGGCATATTTTAGTTAATTGGTGCTGTATGTGTTGTGGTGATGCAGAATCATAGGATCATTTGCTGATTTAGTATCTGGTATCGTTTTTGGGTGCCTGTTTTTTCTACTTTTGGAGTTGCGTGGGTGTAGCAGAAAGGGGTGTTGGAGGTTCTTTGGAGATGGGCTGGGGGTTGGGTTGGGAAGCGTCGTTGCAATGCTTGGGCTTTGGCTCCTTTGTTCCTAATGTGGTTGCTATGGTTGGAGCGGAATCGGCATGTTTTCCAGAGAGTTGTTCATTCTATATCTTGGTTAGAAGACTGGTTTTTGTGAGTTGTGTGTGGTTGGGTGTCTGGGCGTGTAGATCCTGATTTGTTTACCTTTTTAGATTTCCTTGATGATGTGAGTGGCTAGTTGTTTCCCCTTTTTTGGGGCTCCTGATTTATGTTTTCTTTAGCATCTTCTTGATGCTCTTTCTTCTATAAATTTTATTTATCAATCGAGGAAAAAAAGAAAAGAAAAAGTGCACCAATAATCGCAATTCCATTTTTAAAAAAACAAAAAAAACATTATACTCATCTAGATCAGTGAGAGAGAGAGTGTTTGGTTGATATGGAGTGGAGCATGCAGAAATTAGTTATATAATGGTGATGTTGGTTGTGCCAAAATAGCATGTCACCATTGGAGTGGTATATCTGAAAAAAGGCATTTATTTTGCTGTAGCAGGCCAAAAAATGGCTGACCATTGGAGTTGCTCTTATAAGCTGGTTGCTGATCATCATCTTGCCAGATGCATCCCTTTTGTTGCACTTTTGTTTGTGGTAATAGTCCTGTCCTGGACGCACTCCCTAGGAAGTGTTCATGTAGACAACACTATACAAAGTGACTCTGTCCTCTACCATTGGTGAGCAAATTTTATTGGAGAAAAAATGAGGAAGGTATGGTGGTAAGGGCAAAACCTACATAGGGAAGCTACAAGTGCGTATAGAAGCTATATTTTCTGGACTAAGTGCATTCGTTTTTGTATGACCAGGACCTCTGGTGAATGTTGGTTGATGAAAAGACCTGTCGGTGGACAGGGTTCCAGGCAGCAGGCTGTCCTACTGATTTTTAATCTTCTGCAATAGTTTTAATGAATGAGTTGGTTACCCTACAGGATCTGTAGTCTGGCCATCATCTTGATTTGAAACATTATTATCGAATCACCAATTGAATCATAAATCGTTTTGCTAAAATACTAAATTGTGAATTGTATTGAATCATGAATCATAATATTTATTTTATGTATCGTAATGAAGTTTAATCTCCAAATAGTAAAT
Source organism: Camellia lanceoleosa (assembly GCA_025200525.1). Classification (NCBI taxonomy): domain Eukaryota; kingdom Viridiplantae; phylum Streptophyta; class Magnoliopsida; order Ericales; family Theaceae; genus Camellia; species Camellia lanceoleosa. The sequence goes on from CM045763.1 coordinate 86,691,940, forward strand.
AATCAATCAACACTGGACTCTCTGTTACTTCACTTTACTTTTTTAATGAAACAAGTTAAAGAGTATTCCACTCACCACCCATGAGTTTTTGACTTTGGGTACCTAGATCCTAGATTAATTTTTTCCCTTTCCCCAGAAGCACCTAGATCCTAAAAGTTTCAGAAAACAAGAAAAAATCTCTCCTGCCGCCGACTCTGGTGAACCTAATGGGAAGGGATATAGATAACTTTTTGCATCATATAAAAGATTCATTTACATACATGGGCATTAAATTTTATTTTATTTTTTGATTTGAATTACTTGCTTAATTCACTTGAGTTCGGAAATTTGTAATTTGGTTTCGCAAAGAATCATGGATTGTAAGGGTGCTATTAGGAAGAGTTGGTTTTATTAGATGGTGGTATGAAGCTGAATCTGAGCTTTTGTAGCTGTTGTTACATTCTGTTTTGTTTTTGTTTTTGCTCCCCTCCCTCCTTTTCTTTTCTGTTTAATCTTAGTCATGTTTTAGATAAATTTACTGGAGCACGATACTAGGGACTGTTTTGCAGACTCGCAGTGGTATTGCAAGTTTGATGTGGTGGAAAATGAAGCTTAAGGGGATTGTTCCTCAGCTTTCTCTTTATAATGCACTCTAAAGCTCATGCTTTTGGCTGTAACTTTTCTATCAAGCACAATATGAATAATTTTGGAGATGGCGTTCTTTTGTTTAATTTGGTGGGGATAGTTTAAGGTGGTAGTGGTCTTGAGGATGGAGGTTGTGGTGGTGGCTCTGAGTAGGAGTGAGATGGCTATAGATAGAGAAGGCAAAGTTATTTCAAGTGGTGGCTTTGGGTGAGGGTGTTGTTGGATGTTGATTCTACGAGAATGTAGGGATCTGGGTAGCAGTTTCATTGAAGTGGAAGTTATGGGTCGGGAATAGATGGTGGTGATGGTTGTTTTGGTTGCCTAAGACCAAATCTTTCAAGTTTCTAAGTGAATTGAATGTAGAGGTACTGACATTGTTGAGAGATTGGGTGGTGGTATGGTGGAATTTTGTTTTGGTGATGGTGGCCATGAATGGTGGAGCTTGGCACTGTGGCAATAGAAATAGAGGGGATGGTGGTTTGGTTGTGTCTGGTTAAACTGAAAGTAGAGAGAGAAGTAACGAAAAATTAGAAGAGGGTGGTGAGTGAAGGAATACAATGGATGGTTGTGGTTATGAAGGTGAATGAGTGCTGGTTTTGGAATAGAGAGACAGTGGAGTGGGAGGGTAAGAGGAGGAAATGCTATACGGTTTTCCCCATTAATGTGGATATGTTGTGGTTTTCCTATTTAGATTTTTGTCCTTTCTTCTTCTTTCTTAGTGTTGGGAAGTGGTAATATAGGTGTTTCACTTAAACAACCTAGTCAATCCAGTTCAGCATGAAGATTCTGTTTTCTTGAGCTAATGAGTGGACAGGTTGCTGCTCATTTTATGAACATATGGTGCAAGTGCTGCCCAATTCTTAAACCGCAGGGGAGGTAAGTGAAATTTACGTTTTCATAGAGGAGGTAAGTGAAATTTCCCCTTTCATACATGGTACGTGAACAATAAAGCCCAGGTTAGATGGTTTTAGTTTGTATATTTATCTCAAAGAAAGAGATCACTGATGGAGAATGTGACTACAGAAGTGAGACTCCAAGTTATTAATTAGACTTTGCGCATAGACCTTACTAGAATTCCAGGAGGTGGGTTGGTTGGGGAAAAATAGTTTAGGGTTAATTACATCTTAACCCCCTTGTAGTTTGACCTGAAAACACTATACCTTTTCAGGTTCAAAATAAATAACCACCACATGATTTAGACTGAAGTGCAACTTCTCACTCCATTAACAGTTTTTGCAAAAAGTCAATATTACACTTACTTTTTATCCAAATTTATTCTGTATACCACTCTCTCTCAAAAAATCAAAAATAAAAATGACCCACTCGAATAATCCTCTCTATTCTACCACTAGCATAACTCTTACCACCATGAAAAATAGCGACTCAAGTCCCACCAGGTCACTATTAACCACGTCCATCACCCAACTAACTCCTAAACAGGCCACCATCGTGGTGCCTGAAACATCAGCCCAAAACACAGATCTCACTGGAAGCCACCCATCTCACACGGCAGACTAGGAAACACATTCAACCATCTTTAACTGGGCACCTGATGAGCTATTTTTCTTTTTTAACAACACCAACACACACTAACTCACGTGGTTCTACCTCAACAACCAACACTCAGGCACACATAATACTCGTAGATGTGTATACTCATTGAATATGGCATCTGTGTTTTTTCCCATACAATTTATGTACTCCGTGAACATTTCTTGCACAATCTGATAAACTTCTAGTTATGGATGTGCAAAAATAGCTTCTTCATTATTAGCTGGATTATTGGCCCATGAGGTGTTCTTGTTGGGCCAGAGATCTGCCAACTAGGACTCAAATACTTTATTTATTTATCATAAAATAGTTGCACAAGTACTTCGGATATCTTTGAGGCTGTTGTTATAGCCCCTCAAACCTGTAGGATCTTACGAGGTTCTTCTAGGCTGTTTCTTTTCCTCGTAAGAGTCTTTTATATGCATTATTTCACAAATTTAGTAGAAATGAATACTTTATCATTTATTGATAATTCCTAGATATTTTTATTTTAATTTTCTAATGGGTCTCTGTTGAATGGATAGGTGACCCTCGGGTTTGCATGGCAAACATCATTTGGATTAGTCCTGACACAACCACTTGGATAAGAAACCCTAGCAAGAGTCAGAAGGGTGAATTGGCTTTGGAAGTTGTCCTGGAGAAAGAGGCTGTTAAGCAGTCTGGGGATGCTTGGAGGACCGTCTTGGACTCATGTCTTCCTGTCATTCATCTGATTGACACGAATCGGTCAATCCCCCATGCAATAAAGCAAGTTCAGGAACTGCTCGGAATTTCTTGCGCTTTCGAGCAAGCTGTTCAGGTATTTCTGAAATTCTCTATCAAATTTTTCATCAGCTGTTAATGTCTGGATGGATCTCACCTCTCTCTCTCTCTCTCTCACACACACACACACACACACACACACGCACGCATGCACGCACACACATCAAGCTGCTAAATGTTCCTTTCTAATCTGTTGTTTCTTAAATTGAATCTGTTCACCAGAACAACAGCAAATGGTCTCAGTGGATAATTGCATTTTCTTGTCTAATTTTTTGGTCCTTGAGATTAAGGAGTCAGTTCTTATCAGATTTTTGAAGCGTGGGTCCAATTTGATCTTCTTGTGATTTTATCCCTTTGTTTTGTGGTTTTGTCTTTCTCTGAAGTTTGAATGCTGTATTTTTGTGTACATTGTTTCTTTTCTGAAGTCTACTCGATATCTCGGGAAATCTGTTTCTTATTGTCTATCTCATTTTGCTGGTCATGGTTGTATCAATGTGGGTAATGGGGAGAATGTGCATTTCTAGGAGGATGTTGGAAGGGGCAAGGATTATTTTGGTCATTGTTCTCTGGTTTGTATTGCTTGTCTCTGTCTCATCAGGTGTCTATTTGCCTCTATGGTTTCATCCTATATGTCTCTGATCACTTGGAATTTGAATTTCTTTAGAAATCTTAATGACAAAGAGGAAAATGAGTTAGCGTTCTTGTTGTCCATTCTTGATGAGGTTTCTTTGAGGCATTCGGCGATGATAGGAGATTGTGGTCACTTAAATTCTTCTGGGCTTTTATTTAGTAATTTTTATTTGATTCAATTATTGATGATCCTAATCTACTTAATTTTTGTCCGTATAAGGCAATTTGGAGTCCAAATGTACCATCAAAGTTAAAGTTTTTGCTTGGTCTTTGGTTTCTAAGAAACTTTATACCTAATATGGTTTAGAGACCTAATTGTCTTTTTTCTCCACAGTGGTGTTACGAGCACTAGGAGTGAAAAGACTATTGATCATCTTTTTTTGCATTATCACGTGACTATGAACTTGTGGTGGAAATTATTTCAGTTGCCAGAAATTGATTGGGTTGTTTCATCCTGTTGTGATCAATTGGTTATCATGATTTTAGAGTTTTTGGTTCAAGGAAGAAGTCAATGGCCCTTTGGAGTTTTGTAACTGTTGCAGTGTTGTGGGTATTATGGTTTGAGAGGAATGCACGAGTATTTGAAGATAATTGAAAAGAAATTGGTTGTTTGTGTGATAGAATTTGTTAGTTGACTTCCTTTTGGTGTCAGTATCAGTACCTTTTAATAGAATTCCTTTGTTTCTCATTAATAGGGATTTGAGAGCTGAATACCTGATGTAAGATTGTCTTCTTTTCTCTTATGGAGGATCTCTTTCTTTCCTTTTTTGTATATTCTCCTTTTGTTTATTAATAATATTTTTTTGGTGTCGTCGATCAAAAAAATATTCAAATTCTGATTCTTTGCATTTTGCTCAGTGAAACAGTAAAAGAACTCACATTGGTGACTTGGAATTGAGATAACATGATTTCTTTATTTAAAGTTCAATGTCCTTTAAACTTTTTGAAAATTTTCTAAGTTTTTTGGTTGATTTTGCAGCGCCTCTCAACATCAGTGTCTATGGTTGCAAAAGGTGTGCTTAAAGAGCATCTTATTCTCTTGGCCAGTAGTATGACATGTGCTGGGAATTTGATTGGTTTCAATTCCGGTGGTATAAAAGCATTATCTCGATCACTAAATGTCCAAATACCGTTTACAGAGGCGACATTGTTTGTGAGGAACTTAACTCGTTTTATTGGAACTTAAAAATTATGTTGTATCTATGTTCAGGTTTGATAGTGCACTGCTGTAATCTATCTTGCAATTTTTTTTTATTTCAATCTCCAGACACCAAGAAAATGCTTTGAAAGGGCTGCTGAAAAGTGTCATGTCGACTCTTTGTCTAGCATAGTTGCCTCCTGTTCTTGGGGCAAACAAGTTGCTGTTGGCACGGGTTCTCGATTTGATGTCCTTTGGGACACAAGAGAGGTATTTTACCCGGTTTTATTGTTATTCCCTTTTGGATTGATTTCTTTGGAAGTTTACATATGTGATATTCAACCAAGATCAGTGGGCTTCTTTACCCACCCTTGTATGGCTGGTTGACAATGTGGTTTTTTGTTGTTAGGTTGGAATGAATCAACAGGATGGAATTGATGTTTATAACTTTCTGCATTTGGTGAGGAGCAGTTCAAAAGAAGCGGAAACAAACAGCGCTTGTCTTGGTGCTGAAATTGATTATATTGAACTGGATAGTGAAATGGTGGATTGGGACCTGTCACCAGAGCATAGCTCTGGTAAGCCTGTCTTTGAAGATAGTTCTGACTTTCCAGATGACTTAGATAATAATCAAGTGGTGGATGGGGGTTGGCCTAGTGAATCTAAGTGGGAGAAAGTTTCATCTGAAAATACCAAGTCCAGTGGGAAGGAGTGGGATGTGGGTAAAAAAGATAATTGGGAGTCAGGGCCTACGGTGTCAAAACCAACTGGTTGGTCCAATTGGGGGGCTGAGACAGTCCAGTCAGAAGATGTAGAACAGGTAACTCAGTCAAAAACTTCTGTTGCTTGGGGTTCTTCCAGTACTGAGGAGAGTAAAGGGCATGAGAATGAGTCACCTGCCAATATTTGGAGTTCTAATAAAAACAATGAGTCCAATGGTAGCAAGGGGTGGGCAGTTGAAAAAAAACAGAATTTGGGGGAGGACACAACGTCAAAGGCCAATGGTTGGGGGTCCAGTAGAGGGGGTTGGGGGGGTAATGCAGTTCAGACAAATGACGTGCCTTCTTCAACAGCACAGAAAACAGAAACTCAGTCAAAAGCTTCCCTTACCTGGGGCTCTTCAAATAGTGATGCTCTGGGTAAAGAATTTCAATCTCCGTTAGGAAAGAAGAAAGAGTCATCTTTCAATTCCTGGAAGTCCAGTCAAATTGACGACTCTGGTAAGGGATGGAGGGTTGACAAAGAAACAAGCTCAAAGCCAAGTGGTTGGTCCACTTGGGGGACTAAGAAAGTTGAGATAGACGAAGTGCCCAAAATAAAGGCACAGGAAACAGAATGGGCAGCTCCCTCAAAAACTTCCCTTGACTGGGGCTCTCCGTCAGGAAAGCAAAAAGAGTCACCTCTCAATTCCTGGAAGTCCAGTCAGAATGATGACCGTCATGATGTCAAGGAATGGGGGGTTGAGAAAAAACAAAGTTTGGGGGCTGAAAAAACTATCTCAAAGGCAAGTGGGTGGTCCAGTCAGAATGATGACTGCAGTTCTGGGAAGGAATGGGTGCTTGACAAAAAACAAAATTTGGGGGCTGAAAAAGAGGCAAGTGGGTGGTCTGGTTGGGGGGCCAATACAGCACAGACAGAGGATAAACTCCCTACCAGACCACAAGAAGCGGAACAGCTATCTCAGTCCAAAACATCTGTTGCTTGGGGTTCAGGGGATGAGGGCCCGGGTACAGTTGAACTGCAATCTCAGACAGGACAGCAGAAAGAATCTGCTGGTAATGTCTGGAGTCCCAGTCAAAATGGAACAAATGAACAGTCAAATCAATCAACAAGCATAAATGGTTGGGATTCTGCAAATAGTGGTGGTAGCAATGCAGGTGAGAAGGTTCAGTGGGGTCAGGCGAGACGGTTTCCTGCTAAGAGAGAGCAGAATACTGGAGAATGGAGAAACAAGGCAAGTGCTAATTTTACTGCAACCAGACAGCGATTGGATATGTTCACATCAGAGGAACAGGACATTCTTTTGGATGTTGAACCTATTATGCAGTCGATCAGAAGAATAATGCATCAGACTGGGTAACTTCTATGGATCTCTGCTAGTTTTTTGAATGAGAATATTAATTTAAAATTTCCTTTACAATACAAAATGCTGACTAATGTGAATGTGAAATATTCATCTATCGAGTTCAAGAAGATTGCTTGAAGTTCCATTTTGGTGGCATATAATGTTTTTGATGAATTGCAAGTGGTGCTTCTGCAAATAAGAAAACAAACATTTACTTTGTAAGAAGCAAATGGGAATTTTGGAGCTAAATGCCACCATTGCTAACTTGGCAGCTGCATGATTAATTCTCCAGCGCATGATTTGTTTTTCAACTTCTTAAAAAATGCAAGGTTTTTCCGTTGACTGAAATTTTTATTAGAAGAAAGAAATATAAATTTTATCTATATGACATTTAAATTATGATCTAGTACAACCTGTATTCTGATTGAACGACTTTGTGCAAAGGTACAATGATGGGGATCCGTTGTCTGCTGAAGATCAGTCCTATGTGCTTGACAATGTGTTTGGTCACCATCCAGATAAAGCTGCAAAGATGGGAGCTGGAATTGACTATGTCATGGTATGCTGGTCAATTCTTCTTACCTACTTATATTGTAATTTGACTTGTAAACTTCATACTACAGTACATTGGATTTTAGATGCTTGTCTATTTTTTATGCTTATGAAATTTAAGCATGATTGTATGCCCAAAAAAAAGTACAAAAAAGATTATTCCTTTAAGCTTTTTAGGCTTACAGTTTTGGAACATGCTTTTGGTCCCATGGGTTCTACCCTGTCCAAAAACCAAACTTAATGCATTTGAAGTATGAACCTGCAATATTAGGAACACTCCTACTCTTCTGTGACAGCACATGCACAGTCACACAGGAAACAACACATTTGGGAACAGTAAACCACTTTACTTTGGAAAGTCTGAAAGGCTGATACCATTGTCCGACTATTTAATGTCTGACGCAGTACCTGTTATGTGGTTTTTAGCAAACATGTGTGGGTAGCTTGTCTCTTCACATTTCTTTTTGGTCTAACACAGTACATGTTATGTGGTTTTTAGCAAACATGTGTGGGCATTTATTATTAGTTCTTTTATCCTACACTGTATGGTTGCACGTCTGTTTAGAGATGAAACTCATGGAGATGCATTGGAGATGCTTGTCTTGAATGTTGTTCTCTATGTTGATATCACAAATTCATTTATGCTTGTCTTGATTTTAGGAGTAGGAAACTCCTACTGGGGTGACATTTGGGAACATGTTATTTTAGTAACTTTTTGGTTTTTTATGAAAGAAAAATGCTTGGTAGCTCGAAGTTGTGTGGCCCAAATGACTCGAATGTATCAAAACGACGTCGTTTTGCCCCCAGAACGATGTCGTTTTGAGACATTCGAGCCATTCGGGTCATGAAAATTCGAGTTATCAAACATTGTTTTTTACAAAAATATATGTAGATTAGTAGAGAGAGTGATATGATTACTTATAGTGACTTTTTGGCTAAAATATTTAGTTGACAAATGAGGCCTAAGTAGGAAATTTGTAAGAAACCTCTCCCATTGAGGAATAAATTAGCTCCCAGTTGAGATAAAACCTCTCAAACATACAAATTTCAAAAAACAAGAAAAATAACGAAAACTTAATCTGGTACTCTGAATTTGCATAATATTTATTTATGTTTTAACACATTAATCTAAGCCAAAAAAGAATATTTGTTAGAATGTATTTATATATTTAGTGTGTAATATATGAACACACTCTCATAGGCACTCTCAATAAAAGAAACTTCTATATGCTCTTGCAGCTATCCTGCTCCCATCCCTGCCCCCGTCCCCATTTTCATGCAACTAAGGCCTTGGTTGATTTTGTGTTGCCAATTTCATGGGCCCAAATCAAATTGTGGGCTGTTTGGAGTTGGAGAGGATTGGATGGGTGCAAAAGCCTCCAGCCCATTCATTTTTATTTTTGGGGAGCATGATTCACAAAGGGAAAAAGGGATAAACAAATAATAATAAGAAAATTATAAATAGTGAAAGACAACACTCTTTATTTTTATAATTTGTAGATGTAAAAATCTTATGTATTAGAAAAGGAGAAAATATATAATGTGTCCACTCAATTTTGGAAATTGTCATGTCAGCGGTGTGTCTGTGTTGTTGTTGCTTCTAGATTTACAATACTTGTTTGGATTAGTGTATTTAAATTTTTTAGGAAAATGAAAATAATTTTAGTTTACTCGTTTTTATTTTTATTTTTTTAAAATTGTCTTAAAATGGATGAGAACTTCAGGTATGCATTGGCAAGTCAGTCTCATGGGGGCTCAAGTTGACTTAAATTCATGCTTCAACTATTGCATGTACAACATACGTGATATACTTAAATTGTTGGTAGATGAAATATTAGTATCAATAGAAGTAGATGGAGTACTTCTGGCATATTATATGATCGATGGATAGTAACAGAATTGAAAGGGTAAGTTTGTAGAAAAACTATAGGGTTAGCGATGCTTTATGGGATTGAATGTTGAGCCACTAAGAAATATGTTTATAAAACGAGTGTAGCTGAATGAGGGTGATTTTTTGGATGTGGTGAGATTAGAAAAAATAGAACTAAAAATAAATATACTTGTGAAATAATAGGAGGAACACTGGTTGAAGATAAGTTGAGAGAGAATATAGTAAGATGGTTGGTCAAATATAACAAAGACCAATTTATGTAACGGTAAAGAAGAAAACAAAATATATTAACTTATTTAATTTAACCAAACATGTAGTTCTTAACATTGTAGGATGGTGAAAATGGATTCATTTAGCCGACTGCAGGGGGTTTATTGGTATGATATATGGTAGGGGTAGGAATGGCGTTTTTTCATAACCCTTTGCTCAATGAATCCTTTTCTGTTCTTATTTTTATCTTAGGCTGGCAGAATAAGCACACTTTTCTTCTTTTTTGGGGTGATACATTACAACTGAAATTAGTTACTCGTTTTGTCTGTTTTTTTCATTTTTCCAATAATTAAATCCCAACAATTGTTTTGGACAGGTTTGCAAGCACAGCAGTTTCCAGGAAAGCAGGTGCTTCTACATTGTATCGACGGATGGTAACAAGGTAGATTTTTCCTACCGTAAATGTCTAGAGAACTTCATCAAAGGGAAGTACCCTGACAAGGCCGAAGCTTTCAATGGAAAGTATTTTAAGAAACCTCAACCTCGTCCTGCTTCTGGTTCTGGTCCTGGTTGGAAGAGGGAACGGAGTGTTGCTCCAGAGGAAGCTTCTGGATCTGAAAATAGGCACAGGGAACGTAGTGTTGCTCCAGAGGAAGCTTCGGGATCTGAAAATAGGGATGTTGAACGCAGTGTTGCTCCAGAAGCTGCTGGATCTGAAAATAAGCAGTAGACCGATGCCTATTCTTGTGATTATTTTGTTTGTATGTTTATGCAGAGAGATTTGTTGGAACTTTCTGCGGTTTCGTTTTTCTAATGTAAAACACTTCCATCATCTGCTTTTTTGATTTGTATATACGAAGCAGATGTCTTGTGGAAACATTTGAACTGAAACCAACCCTAACTGACCTCTGCCTCCTCGTTTCGTAGTTGCGATGTATTTATTTTCTTTTTTAAATACCCCGTTTAGTTTATTTTCTACGCTTATCCTTCATGCGCATTTTTATTTTATTTTATTTCGTTTTGTTTGTCAAATGTTAATAATTATCTGTTTTGGAATATAGTGATGCACTATTTCTGTGGTTAGTTTATGATGTCCTTTGTAGTTCACTAGCAGGAGGAGCCTCTTTGACATTGATGATCTTTGAACCTGAATCTATGACAAACGCATTCAATTTGATGGTTTGATTTTGTGTAGTCTCACTTTGGTTTAATTCATGCATATGATGTGACATTGTTCATGTCATATTTGTACGAGTGGATTTTTTTCAGACTCCATGGATGGGTTTTGTATTTGTCTACTTGTTTTTCTTTTATTTTGATTTGTCAATAATGACTTTCTAGATCAAAATTTGAAAAGTTGCATAAATGGACATATTCATTAATAATTGAAGGGGTTAACCCAATTTTTAATAGTTTTTCTACTTTCTTTGAGGATTATAGAAGTTTTGAAATTTTTAACGAGTCTATTTTATTTTATTTTATTTTTTTGAAAAGGAGTAGTTCTTGTAATTTTTTTCTTTCTTTCTTAGTTCTGTAAATATTTTAATAATTAAATTTTGTGATTTGTAAAAGTGCTTAAAATTTTTATTTTTTATTTTCATGTAGCAAAAGATAAAAAGAGTGTCACAAGTAGTAATTTACAAAAACTGTAAAGGACTATTGTTTGGTTTATGTTGAAAATTGAGTTTTTTTTTGTTTTTAATGATTTTTTAAAAATATTTTATATAATTTTTAATTTTTATTTTTTAAGTACATTTAATTTAGAGACATTAAAAAGTATATAACACTTGTAAATTTTTTAAAATATTTTTTTACCAAATATAAAAATTTAATATGTTTTTTTATTTTGTTATGTTCAATGAACTTTTTTTTAAAAATTTATAATTTTTAAGTTAAGTAGATTTAAAAATTAAATAAGAAATTATTAAAATAAATAGAAGTATAAATTAAAAAATTATTTTTCAGAATTTCAAATTCTGAATGGTAAGGCGGCGCGGCGTCATCACTTGCAAGCTTATTAGTGCAAAAACAAACAGAATCGAAGAAGAAGACAAGGGAACAACAGGAGAATAATAGGGCCATACACATTTGTTTGTCATTGGCGGAAGGTATTAATGAAAGGTAGTGCCGTTGTACCAAATAAAAATTGAGATTAAGTTTTTCATAAATGTGTTGTGAATACATCTTATCAAGTATTGACACGCCATATATAATAAAAAAATAGTGAGATAGTTTATTTCATATCATAAAGAGAGAGAGATGGAACTTTCAATAACTTAATTATCGTTGGAGTTTCAAATAATAAAAAATAAATTATAATGAATTGAATAGGGTTGAATCCATTTTCAAAAGGTACGCAAAAAGCCATTTGTCTTCTTTGACAATCAAAAACTCAAACCCCAACTCCGTCTTCTCCGACAAGAAAAAATTGAGATCGTCAAACGTGCATATAATCTAATGAATTGTCTGATTACCTTAGTTATTCTCCCTTTTTATTTTTTGAAACAATTTTTAGAATCGTGATATAAATCTATCATTCTCTGTTTGGAACAATTTTGATCAGGTCATAAGTGGGTTTGAAAAGAGCCGAGGATGGATAAATGTTCATCTTAGTATAATTTTGTATATTGGATTACAAAATTACTCTCATTCTCTGTTTTGGTTTTTTTGTCTTTTTCTTTTCTTTTATTGTCTTTGGATTAAAAATTGGAGGGTTGATAGAAAAAGTAAAAGCGAAAAGTGGAGTATCAAATATATTTTAAAAAATAAAATAAAAAGCGCTATGAACTCATCCTTAGGAATCCATAATTTACCTCGAATGTGTTTGTGTGGTGAAGATTAAATTGATGAATTATAGGATCTATGGGTAAAATGAATTTAAACAAGGGAGATTTGGTGATAGACCCCTTACTGTCTAATTTGTCTTTCAAAAAGATAAGAATTATATAGATCCTTTCAAAACCCTTTAATATTTTAAAACTTGTTTATTTTACTATACTACCCTCACATACACATATTTATATATATATATATCAGCTCTCTTGTAAAGCCATCTTTATAGTGTATTTCAGAATAAAATTTATTATGATTCAAAATAAAATTTTATATCGTTAAACACATATATTGCTTTAGAGAGAAAGAGAGAAAAAAATAAATAAATAGAGAGATAGAGAGAGCATATATATTGTCTTAGATCTGGTTCAAACCAGAGTAAAATTTTACTGTCTGAAAAACAAAGCATGATGAGGAGACAAAGAGAAAGAGAGAGAGAGAATATAGATCTGAGATGATAAATCTCAAATCTGAGGTCTTGGAGGCTAAGGATAACAATGGTGGTTGCCTGTGGTACAGTGGCATCGAATGGCGCTGGTGGTTGAGATGCTAGTGGTGAAACGGTGGTAGTAGTGACGGTGACAAACAGCACTGATGGTTGAGACGATGTTGGTGGTGGAAACGATGGTAGTCGTGGTAGTAGAGATGGTGATGGTGGTGTAAATGGTGGTGGTGGTGGTGGGGAGAGCTCTTAGGAAGAGATAGAGAAAGAAAGAGCTGAGAGAGAGATGACAAACTGATGGAGGGAAAGAGGAGAAAGATAGTGTGTGTGTGTGAAGAAGTAAATTTGTCACACAAAATATAAATCTGAAAATTTTTATCCTTTATACAAGACTTTATAATTATGAGGGGGTTTTGAAAGTATAATTTTTTTTTGATCATTTTAACAAGAAAAAAAAAGATAAGAGGGGTTTATGACCAAATTTCCCAATTGATTTATTGTTTTGAGTAATCTGGATTGATAAAGGTTGGTTTGTAGTGTTGTTGTTTAAAAATTGAAAATAAAATAATTTTTTTTTTAATTTTTTATTTTATAATTAGAAATCAAAAATAAAAGAGGTCGATCAAATTAATTTTTCTGAATGCGATCTAGGTTATACCGTACATTTTTAATTTTGAATCATTTGAATCAGTATAGATATAATAGAAACACAAATCAAACCCACTCAGTTAATGGTGAATGATGATTTCATTTGTTGGTGAATGATGATTTCATTTGTGATGTATGTTCATTATTTTTTTATTGAATTAAATGTGAGAATAGACATTCTAATTGAATTTTGATTCTAATAAACCTTACACTACCAAACAAAGACAACGCACAACATGAGGTTCAAAAATTTTATAAAGATATAAAGTCCAATTTATTCATTACTTTCTTTTATATTATTTTTTAACTAGTACATGAATTTGAATAATGTTAATTTTGTATTATAGATTTCATATGACAAGCACATCAAGTGAAGGGATTGATATTGTATTTTTTGATAACTGTTTAGAAGAAGAATATTTTATGGATTCAGAATTAGGGAATGATTTGAACAATGCAAAGAAAATAAAAAACAGCAGCCTATCAAGTCTTCTTTATGTAACAATCATTTAGAGCCATGTGAAGGCATGATTTTTGATGAACTAGAAGATGCTATGACTTGGTACAATGCATATGCAAGGAGTAAAGGTTTTGACATTCCAAAAATTCACACTCAACTATCTAGTAAAGATAAGTCATTGATTGGAGTAGAATTTGCTTGTACTAGAGAAGGATACCGTCGACCAAGTTATCAAAAGAAAAATAAGAATATGTAACTCGTCCTCTGACCATGATGATTGGATGTAAAGTAATGATGCGTTTGAGAAAAGACGAAGGGAAATGGGTTGTAAGTAGATTTGTAACTGAATATAATCATGATATGTGCTCTCTGAAAAGTACACTTCTACTTCGAGGACATAGAAAAATGACTCTTGCTTAGAAAAATCTCATTGATATGTTAATGAAGCTGGTGTACCCACTAGAAAGATAACGTCAGTGTTGAGTCAAGAATCTGGTAGTGATTGTAATGGTGGTTCTGTTATAATGGATATTCAAAATTATTTGGGAAGTAAAAGACGAAAACTTCTGAAAGATGGAGATGTACAAAGAATGTACAATTACTTATAAAGAGTCAATTAGAGAACCTAGACTTTACTTATGCAGTTCAAGTGGATGAAAATCATTGCATGGGAAATTGTTTTGGGGCCGATGCAAGGTCAAGGTTGGCTTACCAACACGTTGGGGATGTAATCACATGTGATGCTACGAACTTAACTAATCACTATGGTATGCCCTTTGTTCCTTTTATAGGTGTTAACCACCACTACCAATCAAATATGTTTGGATGTGCTTTACTTGTGAATGAGACGACAGAGTCTTACATATGGTTGTTAAAAACTTGGCTTGAAACAATGGGTGGGCACAATCCTGTTGTTATTATTACTGATGATGACAAAGCCATGGATAAGGCAATTTCATATGTATTGCCTAATAGTATTCACTGTTTGTGCATGTGGCAAATCTTACAAAAAGTTCTTGAACATTTGGCTCATGTTTATAACAAGTATTCCTCATTTCAAGGAGAATTCACTATTGGATTCATGACACAGTCACAATAGAAGAGTTTGAAAATGAATGGGATGAATTGGTTTGCAAATATGAGTTAAGGGAAAATGAATGGTTGAAAGACTTGTACATGCGGTGTGAAGAATGGGTACCAAGTTATTTGAGGACAGCGATTTGTGCCGGGTTGTCAACAACACAAAGAAGCAAGAGCATGAACAAAATTTTCAAGTATTTTGTCCATTCTAGTACATTGGTTAGTGACTTTGTCCATCAATATGAGAAAGCATTGGATAGAAGATACAAGAAGTAAAAAGAAAAAGATGTTAAAACAAGAACAACCAAAGCAATTTTAAAGACATTACAAAATAGAGGCAGAGGTAGGAGAAGTGTACACAAGGAAGATATTTTTGTTGTTTCAAGAGGAACTATTTTCAAGTAAAAAACACAAAGCATCTAAATATCTTGAGGAAGGAACAATGAAAACATACAAGGTAATGACAAATGGGAAAGAAAAGCAAATCTATGAAGTAGTATTTGATGGTGTTAAAAAGAAAACTACTTGTTCGTGTCATATGTTTGAATTTGTTGGAATTCTTTGCAGACACATTCTTACTATCTTTGTTAAAAAATATCTTGTTGATTATCTCCTTGAACAATATGTTTTTCGAAGATGGACAATAAATGTGAAGGATCATGTTGCACATGAAAATTTGAAGGATGTAGCATAAGAAGGCAAACAAATTTCTTCTGCTATGATGAGAAATAGTTTGATGATAGAGTTTTTAAAAGTTATTGAAGAAGGGTAGAAATCACAAAAGAAACATGATTATTTTGCACTTCTTTTGCAAAAGACACATTGTGAACTTTTAGCTATGGATGATGATAGTAATGAAATTGAAAATGATGATAATTCAGGAAATGAAATATTACTTGGAGGTGCAAGTCTTGTCCAATATAGAATTCACTTTGCAAGATCCCCTACCTGTTGCTTCAAAGGGGCGACCCAAATCGCTTAGACAAAAACATCCTAAAGAGAATCATGTGGGCAAAAAGCGAAAATGTAGCATTTGTAAGCAAACAGGGCATATCAGGACTAGTTGTCATCGGCAAAACCAACCAAGGTGATTTATATTATTGTCTTATTCTTCTTCTTCTTTTACTTAGTAAGTTAAATTTTATGTAATTTGAAGTTATAGGTTTTTTTTCCCTCTTTCAAAGATAATGCCAATGTAAGTTTGTCGCCTACCAATCGAATATTTCATTAGGTAATTTAAAAGTTCCATGAATTTTTGTTTCTTCTCATATATGATTAGTTGTTTCTCACATATGAATTTTTTGTTTCTTGAATTTTCTCACATGAAGGACTCCATGCCAATAACTTTGGTTCTTCCATGTCCTCAATTTACTGTGTCTTAAGATCCTAAGCCTTCTACATTCATGATATTAATTTTTTAATTTAGTGATAGAACTTTAAAATTTCAAATTTAATCAATTTACAATTTCATTGATTTTCTAATTTCTTTAATGAGTATTCTTATTACGGGATCTAATGATGGAGGTCGAAAAAAACATATACAAGTGAAAGCATCGAAACAACATAGGATTGATTTTGGCTTTCTGATGAAAATGATAAAAATAACCATTTTGATGCAATTGGTATTGAGTAATGATAACCAACTAGTAGATGTTTAATATTATTTGAGTGTGATAACTATTAATGACTAGTGCGACTTTGAGTCTTTTTTGAGTTCAATTAACTATGATATTGGTAATTTTTATAATTGAATTTAGTTAATATGAAATGCATTACTTGGAGTATACATGATTGATGAATGATTTTATTAGAATTTATTTATGAAGCTGGAGAGAGTTACTAGATTCAAGAGAATTCACATGAATTTCGTCTAGTAGCTGGAACAAAAAATACAGGTACACAGGTGGAGTTCCATTTATTATTTTGGACAAAAATTTTCATCCCCCATTTACAACTTGCTCCTAAAAAATTCACAATACATCTAAAATTTCCCACCTCCCATTTACATCACTTTTGTTGCAAGCTCTCATGAAACAGTAATTTCACCAAATATATATATAAGGCCTGTTTGATAGAGCTGTGGGAAAGTGATTATGACCATGTTTGGTTGGACTTATTTTCAGCTTATTTCAGTTTTTAGCTTAATTTAAGCTATCTTGATGTGTTTGGTTCAGCTTAACAATATAGCTTATAGCTTTTTATAAGTCAAAAATCAACTTATTCTTTGAGTGGGAGAGGAGAAACTTAATTTATAAGTCAAAAATCAGCTTATGTTCACAGTTATAAGTTATAAACTGTTAGACTATAAATTATAATCACTTTCCCACAGCTCTACCAAACGGGGCCTATAGCTTATATCTTAACAGCTTATAACTTATAACTGTGAACATAAACTAATTTTTGACTTATAAATTAAGCTTCTCATCCTCCACTCAAAGAATAAGTTGATTTTTGATTTACAAAAAGTTATAAGCTATATTGTTAAGCTGAACCAAACACATCAAAATAGCTTAAATTAAACTAAAAGCTGAAATAAACTGGAAATAAATCCTATCAAACAGGGCCATAATCAAAGTTTCAAGTGGATTATTGCAGTACCATGAGTGTGCCTTTGGTGTCAATGCTCATAGTAAGATTTAGCCAGTAGCACTAAAATTTGATTTTTTGAAAATAAAAATTTTATTGATGAAATCTTATATACAAAAGGATACTGAGACAAACATAAAAAAAATAAAAATAAATAAAAGATAAAAAATAGCACCGTAGGCAAAAAAGAAAGAGAAAAAAAAAAAAAGAAGCAAAAACAAAATGAAAACAAAACAGAGAAAAAAATTCAACAAAAAAAAGCCAAGAAACACTAGTCACATAATTGAACTCCAGAGAAGAACTAGATCATTCATATTCCTGGGACTTGAGCAAACAAGACTTGAGTAAAAAATAGACCAAAAATCCGCCTGAATAGGTGTATTAAAGAAAGAAAACGCCAATAACTAAAACTTTTCCAAGCAACAAATGGAATCAAATATTTAATTTTTTTAATCAATAAATAAAAATAAACTACTTTGGAGAATCAAGAGCAAATTTCAACTGAGCAAATCATGGAATCTATCGAACTCGTCGAACTTGATCCTTGCTTGGCCACCATGGCCGAAATCCCAATCCCATGAGCAGCTTTTTCTAAAACGCAGCCTCACCACATCAGTACCAATATCACTATCCTCGATCAGACATATGGCTTCAAGTCCTTGACGCCATATTACTTGTATTTTTCACTGGATTTTCTTTGCTCTGGTTGAGACCTAATCAAAATTGTTCCAAACAGAGAATGATGGATTTATGTCATGATTCAGAAAATTGTTTCAAAAAATAGAAAGGGAGAAGAATTGAGGTAATCAAACAACTGACTAGATTATATGCACGTTTGGTGGTCTTGATTTTTTTTTTTGCCGGAGAGGATGGAGTTAAGGTCTAAGTTTTCGATCGCCAGAGAAGATGAACGGCTTTTTATACAACTTTTGAAAGTAGGTTCAACCCTATTCGATTTATTTTATATTATTTATGTTTGGATTGAGTGATTTAGAGATAAAAAAAATAATAGAGACATATGTATTTTTCTTATTTGTTTGGATAACTAAAGTAAAGATAAATGAGAAGAAATAGAGAGAAACTGAGAGAAATTCATTTCTCTTATAACCCTCATTTTCAATATTTTCAAAAGTGGAGAGATTGGGAGAGAAAAAAAACTAACAGATTCTTATATTTTCATAATACCAATTTTGTCTCTATAAAAAAAAAGAAATAAAATGATTGACAAAATATAAAAATATTATTTTAGTAATAGACATAAAATAGTTTATTTTATTTTCTCTTATGAAATCTAACCAAACAAGAAGGAGAAAAATCATAATCATAATCATTTTATTTTATTTTATTTTTAATTTATCCAAACAAGAATAAGAGAAATCACAATCATTTCATTTCATTTCTTTTCTCTTATAACTTAAGTAATCATTTCTTTTATTTTCTCTCCTAAGTTCCCAAACATAGTTACATTATTGGAAGCTCCAACTCTCTCTCTATGGTATGAAATAAACTATTCCATTATTTTTTTTTTAAAGATAAATTACAAACACATCTCCTAAAATTTATTTAAATTATAAATTATTTTTTGTAATTTTAGAAATTACATTATGCCCTCTAAGATTTCTAATTTCATAACAAATAGGTTATTTTATTATTAAGTCATCAAGTTAATTAACAATTTTTAATAATGTTAAAATTTTATTTCAATTAATAATTCAAATAATTTTATTATTATATAGGTGAACAGTTAGAAATTTTATTTTTTTAATCAATTCATTAAATAAAAAATTATGACAGAAAGATATTTGTAATTTCCTAAACTACAAGAGCAATTCGTATTTTAAGCAAATTTCAGGATATTTGTAATTTATCCTTTGTTTATTATACATTGGTAAAATTGGTAATCACGGCACATCCGGGAGAAACTTAGGCCTTATTTGGGAATATGTTATTTTAATAACTTTTTGAATTTTTTGCTAAAATATGAGAAAAAAAAAATTAATATGTTTAAAATAATTTTTTAATTTTTTACGAAAAAATATGTAAAAAATAAAAATAATTTTTTCTTTTGACTTTTTAATATAAATTATAAGTTTTTTAATTTTTTAAAAAAAATTTAACTTTTAAACTAAAATAAACGCATGTCACACGAAGTATTAATTACATAAAAATTTCTTGAAGAAAAGGGCAATCATTGAGAAATCGTTGCCTGGCCTACCTTTCCCACAGTATTCATTGACATTCCCTGGAAGAAGAATCGTTGCCTAGCCTACCTTTCCCACAGTATTCATTGACAATCGTGAAAATAATCATGAAAATTTCTTGATCTTTAGACAAAATTGTTATCCCTAACTTTTCCCTTTTCCCTTTTCCCTTGTAACTATAACAACAGTAAAATCTGTTGTTCTTTCTTTCTTTCCAGCAGAACAGTTACCAACAACCACTCAACTCAAACTCAAACTCAAACTCAAAACTTCAAGTCCACTCAAATCATGAATTTGTGTATAATTCTCTCACTAACAATAGCAGTCCTCTCCGTAGCATTGTATCCTCTGCTCAACTCCACTCAAACTCCATCATCGCCTTCCTCCTCCTCCTCCTCCTCATCGGTAGTTGCAGATTTGATGGTGACAAATGGGACCATCTACACCAGTGATGCTTCTCTCCCCTTTGCTGATTCCATGGCCCTTAGCTCTGGCCGCCTTCTCCGTCTTGGCAACTTTTCCTCTCTTCAGGTTCTCTTTCTTTTTTAACTCCTTTTGTTTTCTTCTTCTCCCAACTTTCTTTTTCATACCCACTTCTTTCTTCACTCTCTTACAATAACCATTTTCAAAACTAATTTGTCTTGATTGTATTGTATGTACATATATGTCCTGTCATTTTTTCTTTAATCTACGCGTTGGGTTTAACAAACTGCGCACCAGACTCCAGTGTGTGTATGTTGGTTCAAATGCATGCTTGCTTTACTTCTTATATGGTCCTCTATTCATATTCATATTCATATTCATTTGGGGGGTTTTGGAAGGGGCCTCCCTGTGACTTGATTGTGTTAGGATTACTCCAGCCATGTGATAAAAAGGTGGGTTTCATACATTTATTTGGGTTAAAATAGTAGACTTCGGAATCTACTGGAAACCTAATACGTGCGGGATTTGGTTAGCTAATTGTATGGAATTAGGTTTCTTATGGGGTACACTATTATAGGGTTTTTCTGAGAGATTGAAGGGGAAAAAAAAAAAGATGTAAGGGGTGAAAGAAACGGCACCGAGGCGAGCAAGAGCTCAACTACTTTTGAGCATTGGTGGGGTTTGCATAGCGGCGTGATTTTGAGTATTTTGGCCATCTCACATGTATTATTTATTTTATTCATATAGTGGAATCTCTCTCCTTTGGATATAGGCAATTTGGGCCGAACTAAGTAAATTTGTGTATGATTGTTTTTTGTTTGGTGTGTGCGTGGGTGTGCTTCTGTTCGCATTGGTGGGATGTAAATATTAATCCCAACAGATTGGGGGAGACATTATGTTGTTTGTCTATGCCAATCCCATATGTAGCGCATTTTCTTATATTGCTGTTTGTTTCCAGCTTTGTCATGTAAAAGCCTGTGTACTTTCTGGCACATTCTAATGAATTTTATTCACTTTTCCCATAATATTCAAATAACAAATCTAAAATACCTTTTTCTTTTTATCTAAGCTAGCCTTGACCTTGTAAATTTGATAACTGCTTTCTGCTAAGCGTTATGAATTTGAATGCAGGATTTGGCAGGATATGGAACTGAAGTGATCGATTTGGAGGGAAAAGTTGTGGTTCCTGGATTTATTGATTCCCACGTGCACTTGATTTTTGGAGGACTGCAGGTTTGTTCCTCTGAATTTATTTCATTCCTTACTGTTTTTGCTATTCTGCTTTCTTTTTGTGTCTATATATAGATGGGATGGTTAGGGGAGGCAATGAGGAGAATGGACCATAGAATCGTTCATGGTCTCAAGAGTCGTATTGCTTCAATTGCCTGCTACTCTATGCTGTAGCTAACCCTTGAATGAAAGCATATTTATGGCATGCAAAGAATGAATATATGCTGAGGATATTAGTGATGGGACACCTTAACCCTGCCCAATCCCACCCAATCCAAACCAATCCAATTCAATTGGGTTTCCAATACTCTTTGCTCCTACCTTGACAAAAACCTCTCTATGTCCCTTCCACTGGGGTTGGATTAGTTACCTGATTACCTTCTCAACCTCTCCAATTGCGATCCCTAGTCTGTCTACTTAACTTCTATAAATTTAGGCATGCTGACACCTTTAACAATTTTTCTTCTTCTTTTGTTTACCATTTTTTGGACAGAGAAGTTGCAATCGGTAATATAAGGAAATTTACATTTTCAAAGAGATATAGGTGTCTACCTTAATTTATTAGTATACATGAAACCAGGACACCTTCTTGGTCTATTTTTGTTCTCTCTTGTTTCAAGTTGTAGCCTCTTGGCTACAGAATAGCTGTGTAGGAGATAAAAATAACTGCGAGATACTGGGAAATCAATAAAACTGATCAAAAGGAAAAAATAAAAATAAAACCCATTTACAGAACACATGCATTGCTCGTGTTCACCCTGTAGTCTAACGGTTAGCTGCTATTCTTTTCCTTTTGACATTTGTTTTCTTCTCTTCTTACTAACTTATGTTTCTACTCTTAAAGGAGTCGTACTATTGCACTTCCATTAATTGTGATATTGATCTATTGGTTCTAATTTAGCAAATGAAAACAGATAGTGCATGTGGAACTCCGAGGTGTGAACAAAAAAGATGAATTTGTCAGAAAGGTCAAGGATGCAGTTGCAAGTAAGTGCTCTGTAATTCTAGGCAGCTCCTCTATGTAAAGATAAAGAGTGTTTGAACAGTTTTTCTGAGGTGAAGACAAAAAACAAAAAAAAAAAGAGGACAGAAATAGGTAACTATTGGTCAAGAATCAATTGAGATGAAATAGATCAAAATGGACAGAAATTATCTGAAGTTCATAAAAATAGTTGAAACAGGGTGGAATTTTGTTCGGTACAAAACACGACCTCTATGTTATGATTTTCGCCTATAAGGGAATCATTTGGTCAAATTAGGTATGTATTGGAAATGCTTGACAACATTGACTTGTATGACTGGTCCTGCAACTTCTTTCCCACTGGGGGAACCTTTTAATAGCTCAGACAAATCAATGCACAATTCACTTGTGTTATTGTCCTGTTGTAGTTGTCTTAGCAGTATATCGCTTCACTTTGTTGTGAAGAATCTGTAAGTATTGTTCCGTGGCGGATATTTTTACTATCTTCATGTACTTCTCTGGCCAAGGCCGGAAAAAAGATTTGTTGAAACTTGAGGAAATGTTTAAACAAATATAATTTAACAATTTCACATAAGATGGCCGCAAGGTGCTCAATTCCTGCAAATCTGCATGTCCATGTACTTGGAGTCAGGCTCACTAGTCAGCCATCTGCTGTAGCAACCTTTGAACCAATTAAACATATATTATCATGGATTGGTTTTTATTCAATCTGTGAGATTATGTGTCAGAAAAGAGAAGCTGGGTAGTAGACCAGGACCAAAACTCATGAGACTTCGTTCCATTAAGAGTTCTTTGGAGTAGTTCACTTTTAACATTGTAGCTTTTAAATATTGTATCAAAATTTTAAATGGCTTTTCATGCTTATCCTTGAAAATAATTTTCTAGATCTGAAACATGGCTCCTGGGTATTGGGCGGTGGATGGAATAATGATAATTGGGGAGGAGAATTGCCAATGGCCTCTTGGATTGATGATATTACACCTCACAATCCCGTAAGAAATCTTTACTTCCTTGGAGTTTTTGTTATATGATGCATTATATGTTCTGAAGATACAATAAATGCAGGTCTGGCTGTCAAGGATGGATGGTCACATGGGCTTGGCTAACTCATTGGCACTAAAAATTGCAGAGATTAGTAATTACACAGATGTTCCAAATGGTGGAGCTATCATGAGAACCACTGATGGAGGTAAGTTTTAAAGGTATCTTTGTGCATGAAGGTCCTATATAATTTCTTTAACTACAAAACCATTCTGGCAATTGGACCAACAATTTTTAGCTTCATTCTTGATGCTAACTGTTAATAGAACATAAGCGGCTGTTGAAATTTCTTAACTCAAAGGTCTCAATAAACAAAAAGTATAATATCTACACAATATGTCTCCAGAATATCTATGATATCTACAGAAAATATCTAGAAAATATCAGCAATATTCTCACAAGAGTCGCAAGCTGAAGAGGATAATGCACAAAGTGACAACACAAAATCACAAAACAATAGCCCAGTGAATTGTAGTTTGAGAGTATCAACCAGGACTGATGAATAATGTTATCAATGTATTCAGACATTTATATTTTGGTGCTTTAATATTCCAATCTAGTTGTCGTTTAAACCTAGATGGTATGTCGTACTTCTAGTCTCTGGTAGACAAGTTAATCATGACGTGGTGACTCTTACTGCTAATCACATATAAGTTGCAATTGTGTGTTTACTGAAACAATATTTTCCAGCTGTTTGATTATTCTGCAATCAATCTATTTTTCATTGTCATCTTAATGAAGTGTACTACTTGGCGACGGTACGTGTTCCATAGTAATTGGCAGCATATATAAATTTCTATTCATGAAATTGATTCCTAGATCTAACATGTTTAAACACGTTAGTAGCGGCACATTTAATTATGTCTATGGGGGCTGTCACATGTAGAGCCAACCGGGTTGCTGATTGATTCTGCAATGAAGCTCATTTTGTCATGCATCCCGGAGGTCTCAGTAGATGAAAGGAGGGAAGCTTTGGTAAGAGCCAGCAATCTTGCCTTGATGAGAGGTGTGACAACAGTTGTAGATTTTGGGAGATATTTTCCTGGTGCATCGGTAGAGCTTCCGTGGGAAGATTTTTCAGGTTTTGGTTGCAAACTGTTAAGTAATTTTTGGATGTTTTAATTCACCAAGATGATCTGTATTTTCAAATGCTTAAATGATAACAATGGAAAACAAGATGCATTTCAAAGTAAGTTTTCAAGAAATATGTGGATTGTGGACTTGCTTGAATGCTATGGAAAGCACAACGAACTCATTTTAAATGTTATGTAAATCATAAAGGAATGATTCAGTTTCCATGGGAATGATTCAGTGTTCATGGGACATCAAAATGCACCACTTGGATGTTATGTTCTCCTACAGAATATTGTAGTTAAATCTTTTTACTTCTCAGAAAAATGAATTCCTGTGGGGCAGGAGTAAGCCATTTCATTCCATCACTCATTCTACATTTTTCTGATGATTACAGAAGTGTATAGAAGGGCTGACGTTTCTGGACAATTGAAGATCAGGGTTTGCTTATTCTTTCCAATGAATACATGGTCACGCCTACAAGTATGACTTCATTTAAATTGCTACTCTATGAGACTGCCACTCTTTCCTGCTCAATGTTTTGCTTTCGATTGAAGTAAATATGTAATGTAATGGTTTGGTGCATGTGCCCTTAATGATCAGTAGCTTTAGTACAAGTGTTACTACTGTAGGCAGCTTGCTTTCATCAAGGATAATGCCCCTGTATATTTTGTTTCTTAGGAAGCAAGCCCTTCCAATGATGATTAACAACTTGACTAGTTATTAAAATGGTGGGGCGTTCCTGTTGTAGGACAGCAATAAAAAAATTAGACCAGTTGCACCTACAGAATTTATGGTGGGCTATCATGGAAAGCAATTAGGTCTAGGGTTTCAAAGGGTTGTAGCTTTTTAAGATGGAATGGTTTTGCGATTGGCTTGATTTAGAATTTAGTGGGTTGTTTGAATTGAAGAGAATTAGCTGCAGGAAATTATGGACTGTGTGTATTTTAGGGTATTGTTTTCATCTAACGGTCAAAATGTAGGGAAAAAGGTTAGGGTTATTAGTAGCATGATAATTGGTAATGAAATGGGGGCTGTTTTGGGGGCAAGTAACCTTTGGTACATCCTTATAAAATAAAATAAAAGGATAAGACTCCATTTTTCATTTGTTCCCTTACCTTGTTTGTTTGTTTGTTTGTTTGTGCGACGTTTTCTCTGTTCATGTCACACCCTAATTTTAAATTAGGAACCTTAAGCATGAGGATTAAGCATTTAGGGTTGTTTAGGATTAAATGAGTTAAAATGGTGAGATCTTCCATTACAAGTTCCTGTTAATTGTGGGCCAATATAAATTATTGAAATCAATTAACCCGTTTTAAAGCCACATTTAACATACAGAGTTTCAACAAGACCTGTTTATATATTACATATTCATAATCCAAGTTTATGAAAGTATTGCATGCCACAGTCTGTTTCCTCCCTACTCAACCCCCATTGCATTACACAAAACAGAGAGTTGTGTTACAACCTTTTATGTATATACATTGCACTTAACAAACAACTCATGACTTCATAATAACAATATGAACATAGCAAAAAGTCTTCATATCCCTTTACTTGGGTTCTTCTAATGGTGTAGTTGAAAATAAAACACAATAACAGGGTGAGTATATAACTCGGTAGGCAGATTTATAATTCCTATTCAAATTTGCTAGCATATCCAAGAGAAGCACAGAACCTGCGTTACAGCTCAACAAATGTGAATGTAATTGATAGAATAACATGTAAATGTCCTTTTAGGATCTCTTACCCAGGGACAATGATCCCATTAGCTCATAGTCCATTTGGGGGCTCTTACCTAGGGACCATGCTCCAATTAATGCAATGCAGCTTATGTAAATCAAACAATAACTAGCACCATGGCTGTTCACTTACCTTCGGTTCCTGAACAAATGTAACACGATTAATGCATAGCTTTCCAGTTACATTCACAGTTAATAAACATGGGTAGTACACACCATATGTATTACTTATAGAATTCATGGTTCATTCTCTTTAAATTCGTAACAAATATATATTTTATCATGTGTTTTGTTCAAGCGCAATTTACTATTATCAGAGACCTCTCTCTCTCTCTATATATATATACTATATACTGAAAGTTCTACATGTTTGACTATTTGATTCTGATTTTTAGCAAGCTATCTCTGTAATATTTATACTGTCTATTTGTTTCATAGATATTTCAGTTCGTTTTGGCCTTTTCAATGTACTTGTTGCCTTTGGATCACTATTACAGAATTATCCTTCGTTTTGTTCTCTTAAGGGTTTAATTTCCTTCTTAGGATCTTATCCGTGAAAGTGGTCGTAAGCTGAGCCAATGGCTTTATTTGGGTGGCGTTAAGGCTTTTGCTGATGGATCTTTGGGATCTAATAGTGCACTCTTTTATGAGGTGAGAATGGTGATATTCTAGGATGCATGAACCATTTAATAGGTTGAGAGCCTTAAATGTGAAATCCAAATGCTACAATCACTTTCCTCTCAGTTTCTGGACATGTTTTCCGGATTAATGTGTATTGTAGACTATATCTTTTGTAAGATAAAACATTTGACTTGGAAAGCTATGCTGATCAAAATGACTAGAACTACTAAAACCTGAAATCATAATCATGGATGTTGTGATAGCACTAGTGTATGTATGAGTCAAAATTTCTATGATTATATCTCAATTATGTTTTTGATTTGCACAAAATTTTAATAATTATTATGGGAACTCTATTATGTTTTGAAGTGTCAAACTTACACCTTTTTCCCTACCTTTTTTTTTTTTTTTGAAAATAAGGGGAAGAAAGAAGTTATATCTGGATATGTCCAGTTTTTTGTTTTTGTTTTTGTTTTTGTTTTTGTTTTTGTTTTTGTTCTTAATGAAAAAAAGGTTGGAGTTGAACCTAAGATGTGCGCAAGTGAACTTTGTATTTAACCACTAGTCCACCTGGAGTAGTGATGGTTATGTCTACTATTTATGTTAGGAGTATATATCAGCTGCATATATAAAACTAAAACTTTGTTTTAAAATTTAGTACACGTCCTATGTGTGACTAACACGTCCAGTGTTCACATAGCACTAATACACTTCATTATGAACATAGCTTCTATAAGATTGCTTCATGCACATTACTTGTCAGATGCCTATTTGTGTTTTATGACACTGGTATTATGTACTCTCTAATTGTTTGTCTAGTCAAAGTATTGTTGACATAAAATATTGTTCATGTATTTCTGTAGCCATATGTTGATGACCCTCACAATAGTGGCCTACAAGTTACAGATCTTGAAAGTCTATTAAACATGACAGTTGCATCGGACAGATCTGGGCTTCAGGTGCTTCATTTTCTTGATATAGAATCCCTTCATATCTCTCTGTGTAACCATGCATTATCGCAATCAATAACTTAAATTTGATGTTCCAGGTTGCCATTCATGCTATAGGTGATAGAGCAAATGATTTGATTCTGGATATGTACAAGTCAGTAGTTTCTACAAATGGGATGAGGGACAGAAGATTTAGGGTAAATTATATTTTCTAAAATATGAAGACATTCAGCAGTGAATCTAAATTTATTATGACAAGAAGATTCAATGCAGCATAGGTTTTTTTTTTTTAACACTTGCAGATTGAGCATGCTCAGCATTTGGCAGATGGGACAGTAGCCAGATTTGGTCAAGAAGGAATTGTTGCTTCAGTGCAGGTTCTTGAAGCTCCAATCTTGCATTACCTTTTAATTACTATCTATTAGGGACCATAATATCAACTTTGTTGTAACGATGATTTTAAATGATTTGTCATTAATGATCTGCTGGGTGCGCTTATATGGCATGACTTTCGATAAGTCTCCTCCTTTGCACATGTTATACAGTTTGATTATGTATTTGGTTGGTTTTTTAGATTAGTTTTTTTGGCAATGTCTAGCAGGATACGGTATTCCATTGATGTAGCATATCGACATTCCAAGTCTATATCAAAGACGTGGCCACCTTATTCTCTCATTTTTTTTTTCTTTCTGCATCTGGATGAATTTTCCAGGGTGTGTGAGCTATCTATTTTATTTTTCATTTCTGATTGGCTTATGATTCCCAAACTTTAAAATGATTCAGTAATGACATATTTGAAAAAAGCTGAAGACCTCCCTACTATATGATTTATGTCCTCATGAGCTTTAATCCATTTGTCATTCTGTGTGAGGATGTTTTTATTTTGTTGATAATTGAATTCCAACCATTAACAGCCAGATCAGTTACTGGATGATGCTGATTCTGCAATAAGAAAGCTTGGGGTAGAAAGGGCTCACAAAGGATCTTATCTATTTCAGTCACTACTAGCTAGCAAGGCACAGCTGGTGTTTGGTTCTGATTGGCCAGTGAGAAATTTTGGACTCTTTCTTGATTGTACTATTCTAGCGAAGTTTAGATTTCTTGATTTTACATGTTTTCATATTGTTGTCATTGTTTCAGGTAGTAGATATTAATCCTGTAAAGAGTGTAAAGACAGCAATGAAAAGAATACCTCATGGATGGGAGAATGCATGGATTTCATCTGAATGCATCAATTTGAGTGATGCATTAAATGCGTATGCTTCTATTTTCCAGCTCTTATATGATTGATTTCTGTCATTATTTTTCAACTGCTTGTATATGTAAAGATTTGAATTATGAAAGTTGCCTGGACAGTGTGTAAAAAGCAAAACTTGCTTCATCAACTGTCAAAATTTTGGTTTAGTTTTTAGAATCAATTTTTTTTGAAATTTTTATGAAAAAATAGAAACTATTTTGATGAAAATAAATAACGAAAAAATATTTTTGGCCTAAAAAAGATAAATTGTATATAAACAATCGAGTAATTTTTTTTTTCTTCAGCCAACTACTTTTAAATATTGATTCTAAAAATTAAACCAAGTAGAATGCTAGTGTTAAAGCAGGATGCTGGTGCATGTTTTGTGCTGCAAAGCTCACTGTTAAATGAAAAACCATTAGCAGATTTTTAGAGACAAAAACTTGCCATAATGAGATTCGTTGGCACATTTAATTCAAGTATTTTACTTTAGTTTTGTTGTTGTTTAATGTTTCTGTGAGTGTCAATTTCCGACCACACAACCAAAAGGGAAACTCAGCTAGAGAGCACCGACAGAGTAAATTAAGCCCAACAACCTGTAACAAGAAGATGAGAATCTGGCGGTAGTTCGTCCACCCAGGGGCACTCCGACGATCAAGTCAGTAATCAACATCTCTCAAAGATAGCAAATTGTGTTTAAACTCACAAGAAATAACTTACCTTAGACCCACGAGGGTACCTTACTTTTATAGCCAGCTGTGACCTGATCCCATTAGAAGCCTTACTTCAATGGACTCAGACTCAATGCTCATCCTGGACCCTCATTTAGATAGAGATAAACTCTTCTTGAGCCTTATCTTTATCCAGACTGAGATCCTCCTCTGATTTAGAACTCTTGTCCCTTATCTACTTATCTCAGATTCTGGTATCTTCGCAGACAACCTCGGCCTAGTCGAGATCATCTCGGCGCATGATTAAGCCACGTGGCACCTCGGCTAACACTTTGGCGTCACCCTAGCCAAGTGTTGTCATTTACAAAATACGTTCCCACAACTGCTCCCTAGGTTCTATTACCTCAGCATTGTTTGTTCATATAGCATGTCGGCTAATAATCCATTCATCTCTCTGATCGAGATTATGACTCGTCGGCTTCAAGTAACCAAGACTCTACTGCCCATTCTATCAAGGACCAATAACCAAGAATCAAGAATCACTCATTTAGCCAAGGTTTATTGCTTTATTACTTCAAGAATTTCAAGAGTTCTAACTGCGTATGAGCTGTCATGCACAACCTTTTCAATTGTTTCATACACGTGTCGTTTCCTCATTACTTCGTACCTGATACGCGCTATCAGGGCATGTCATTTCTGCCCACGCCGCTTGACAAGCACGTTGTCCAAGGCATTTCATTTTGTTTTGCTGTCTTTTTGTATTTTTAACAAAAACTCCTCTCTCTCTCTCTCTCTCCCCCCTCCCCATCTCTTCACTTTTGCAAAATCAATTTCCCTTTTGTTCAAGATTTTCTCTCTACATTCCACCATTTTCAAGTCTCTCAAGCTTCTGTAGCTACTCCGTCCACTACTTCCGGCGAAGCATTCATTGGTCTGTTCCAATGACTGTCATCATCTGACTCTGGCAATCATTACTCCGACGTTGTTTCCTCGGCTACAATTGGTGAGTTCCTAGTTTCTTTAATTTCAATCTTCCACTGATCTGTATATGCTTTCTCTTTGCCATGTGCCTATATTGTGTCTGTCGTCATTGAATCCATTCTCATGGTTGTACTTTGTTTTTATTTTCCATGTTCTGCTAGTCATGAATCATTTCTTGTTTCTTGAATCTTTGCTGTCTTTCGAATTTTGCCACTAGGATGTCAATTGTGTTTGTTTGTTGTGATTCTTACACATTGCCTTGCACTCACCTACTTAATGCTCACTAATTCTGTTTGTTCCGTGTGTGCACATCTAATTTTTGGTCTCTACTTTATTCTTGATTTCTGAATGATGTTTATTTTTTGGCCTTCTTGTTTGTTTTTTTAGATTCTTGCTTCTATTTCTTGTTTCTGTAGTTCTAGGTTTGGGATTTGCTTTCGAACTCTTACACTCAGGAAAACCGAAACGAATTTCCTTTTAGATCTTCACAATCCTCACCCTAGTGCTCTCTAGGGTTTAGTCGAGGTATTCAAACCCTTTTCAACCACTTTTCCCAGTAATCCAATACTGATTTCCTTAAGCCAACATTATGGGTATTTTTAGGTGGAGGGTAGACACCCTTTCCAAACTAGAGTACTTTAGGCAAGAGTTTTCCATTCCAGCCAACATTCAACTTCGGTTGGCTAGAAAGGATGACTCTATCATGACTGGGAAGGACTACATGCCCTTTCCTATAGTTTCTATCATTGAAGGCGGAGTCAGGTTCCCTCTTGACATCCTTTTTAGGAGGGTACTTTATTTTGGGAATTTAGAAAAAACCTGACTCGTTTGCCTAAGGCCATGTGTCCGTCATCACCAAAGTTTGGTTTGGTACTATGGTGCTAAGCTAAAAGACAGATTTTGCCATCCTCAAGTGAGCTTAAAACTCTTAATTCATGCATCAATGCATTGTTAAATAACCTAACCTCCACCCGGTTATATCAGCGACTAGTCTAGTGTCATAATCATGCTATCAATCAACAACATTTTACTGTGGCATGCTAAAAAATAAAAAAGTTACCTAGTACTCAAGCGAAATAAATTAGTTATAGTAATCATGCATGATCCCCTTCATGTTTAAAAATGGCTAATGCACACAATGCAAGAAAGCAATCTAAACCCAGGCTCGACTATGCTAAACATGGCATGAGAAATGCAGCAGATATTATGTATTCAATGTGGAATTGAAATACAATCAAAGTTGAAACCAAACCACCAATATTCTACCGATCAATAGCTCATTGGCGAGGGTCGTCAAAGGCAATGTCGCAATGGCCTCAATTGATGGGTGGTGAGTGTATGGGGATGCCTATGGGATATTCCCACACCCTAAAAAAAAAAAAAAGTGTTTGAAAAAAACCAAACACAAAACAAAAAAAGTCTAGAGGGTCTTGAGGCAACATCGTGGTTCAAGACGATGACGTCCAAGTCTTGAGGATGATCAAAAATAGGATGTCTACAGTATTCCGTTATTATAAACTCAATCCTATGCAACTGGTTGTAAATTCGTTTAGGATCATTAATGGCATTGTCGAGCTGGCCCACCGGCAGAACGCTAGAATTACCCTCTCTGACATCTAGTATTGCTACACTATGTTTGGCGTCAAAACCAACATTAGCTACACGTACTACCTCAAGCTGAGATCTACACAGTACAAGCTGATAGCCGATATACCAGACTCCAACAAGGGCGCAATCGATGACTACCTGATTGTCTCAGGCAATTGGGAGTTCGAGCCAGACGATGAGCTCCATCTTTTCCCTTGCGCCGAGACGTTTTTAGGGATAATAAGGGTAAGGACTTAGTTCCCCCCCTTCCCCAAAGTCCCTTATTTATTGCCTTACGTAGTAGTCTTTCTATTGATCTGTTCTAATGTTCTCTCTTTGTTCTTGCAGCCCTTTCTCAGCCTAAAAAGAATTTTCGCCATTACTACATGCCAAGCAAAGACTTGGTTCGCCTTCTCGACTTACCAATCGAGGCACGCAAAGCTCCTTTTCTACTTAATTACATCCCTACTTACTGCAGTCCTTTGCCCGACGTTCCCAAAAGAAACCAAACTCCACATTCTGCCACAACTCCTCTAGTTGCTTCATCTCTAAGGCCAGATCAGGCCTCCACGTCCTATTTTGTAGATTAGCCATCCACTTCTGTTCCCTAACTAATTCCTTCTACCCAACGCCAACGCCAACGCCGAACTCCTCCTAACGCCCTTGCTAGCAGAACTTGCAGCTGTAGACGCTGAAGTCCGATTTTCTCGGCCACCGACCCATCCAACCCTCCCACTACCTTGCCAGCAATTTACTTTGGCACTAGTGTAACTGTCGCCGCAACTGTCAAAGATATAGGCCGACAAAAGGTGGTTGCCGAAGACCTTCTTGCCGATATCCCAGGCGTAGTTACCATCCAGTCCTCTTCTCAATCCCAGCCAAGGCGAAAACCCAAAAGAGTTAAAAAGGTAAAAGCCAAGGCCACTATTACCAAGCTTCCTTCAGATTCTGAGAAGGACCTGGAAGATTCAGTCCCTATATCCAAGCTTACCAAAGCTGAGAAGAGGCAGGCCGAGGTTGAAGCATCCGACCCTCCGTCATTCAAGAAGCCGAGGTCTGAGGGCGTTGAAGGCCCAAGTTCTTCTCACTCCAAGGAGCCCTGGTCCCTTGTGCTTATGGTTGGGGATCATCCCATGTTGGCTGATGATAGTGTGATAGACAGCATCCAAGTCGGCGTTGCTCTCTTTACGGCTATTCTCCTACCAGTTGATATGGTTCGAATGTCCCAGATCACTAAATACAAGAACTTTGCGTTCATGATGCAACATTTTGTTCTGGTAAGTCCTTAACCTCAGGTGTTTTCTCATTCGGTTTTTTCATCTTTATATTTGTACTAAGTCAAGAAGTTTTTCTAACTTGTTCTTTCTTCTGCAAGCCATTCAACATGTTCACTCCTTTGTAGTTAAAGCCGAAAAGGTGAAGAAGGAGTTAACGCGCAAGACTAAGGAGTCTGCCAAACTTCTTTCTTCACTGAATCGGGCCGAGACGCATGCCGACAATTTATAGACCAGCAAAGGCTGCTCAAGCTGCTCAAACTCTAGCCGAAGAAAAGGTTGAAGTCGTAGAAGTTGTCGTCGAAGTCGCAAATGCTAAGGCCAAAGAGGCTGAAGCTAAGGCAGCCCAAGCCGAGGCTGAATTGATAGAGGCCATTGCCACAAAAGAAGCCGAGATAAAGGCTGCTAATGAGAAGGCTTATGTCGAGGGGGCTGCCGACGTTCACGACGATTACAAAAAACAAGTGAGTTTGGCTCGCAATGAGGGCTACTACCTCAGCTGGATGGCCGCTCTAAAAAAGCTATCTGTCCCCGATGACTCTTCCCTCCGCGACATTAGCTAGCTTGCCGTTCCATTCCCTTCCTATCTAGTAGAGTTCGAGAAAGAAGGCGATGAAAAAGATGCCGAGGTCGAGGAAGAGGTTGAGGTCGGGGTCACTGCTGGGGATAAGTCTCTCATTTTGAATGATCAAGTCCTAGACTTGACTCAGGATGAGGAGGTGGAGGTCTCCAAAAGTGCCTCTCCCAAGGCCAGTTCTAAGACTGAGGTCAAAACTGCTGAGAAGAGTTTAGTAGATATATTGCTGGAGATTGACGCCAAGATAGCGGCGGAGAAAAGTGCTTCATTGGCGCCCGAGGTCGAAACATTCCAGTACCATTGCCAAAGACTCTAGTGTTTATATTTTTTTTCTTTTTCTCTGAATTGTCTTCTTTTTAGAAAGTGTAATCTTCTTGTGTTAAACAATGTTAGTTTCATTTTGGCCAACATGCTCACTGCCTTGTAACTTGAACAAGTTTCTTTTTTTCCAGGCCGAAGTGCCTTTTTGTTTTTGAACAAGTTTCTTCTTCTGAATACATGCTTTACTATTTCTTCTAAGCGTTAGATGCTTCTCTCTTTAAGTTTTATTTGTCTTCACTGTCTTGTATGTTTCCATAGTTAGAATATTTTTGTACTTCTCTTAATTACAATTTTACTTGTATGCTCACTTCGGGTTTGCACAACTCGGATCAACTTTATCTTGGGTGCACCATTAGTTGGTCATCTCGAATGAAATTACCTCGGAGTTCACCTTTCACCTTTTCTTTTGTCTTTGGGCTTCTTGCTTTACAAATTTATTCATCAATCTCACTTTCTTCACTACTTTACTTTTTTTTCTTCTTACTTCTTTTTTTTCCCACTCAAGTTTTTTTAACCTTTTTTTTTTTGCTTGGTAATAAATACCTCGTATAAAATAAACCCTATACCCTCATCACTCTCCTATTCTTAAAAATTAAAAAAAATTTTAAAAAATGTCAAACTATTTCTTTTCTTCTCCTTCTAATGTGATGTGAACCTATCAAGTACTTATATTCACATCATTATCATCATCTCTACTCAGGTCTCAATCCAAAATTTTTTTTTTCGGTTCTCTACCTCGGTGTCTCTGTTAATTTGATTAGTTTGGACTTGGTTCAACTCTGCCATCATAGCAAGTCTAAGTTACTTATCATGTTTCCTTCGAAAACATCGCCAACTTAGTTCAACTCTATCATTTGGTAAGTATAATTCAACTCTACATATGATAAGTCTAAGTTACTCGTCATGTTTCATTCGGAAACATCACCAACTTAGTTCAACTCTATCATTTGGTAAGTATAATTCAACTTTACCAGATGTTAAGTCTAAGTTATTCGTCATGTTTTATTCGAAAATATCGCAAACTTAGTTCAACTCTACCATAGGCAAGTTGAATTCAACTCTACCATATGGCAAGTCTAAGTTATTCGTCATGTTTCATTCAGAAACATCGCCAACTTAGTTCAATTCTATCATTTAGTAAGTATAATTCAACTCTACTAGATGTAGTCTAAGTTATTCGTCATGCTCTATTCGGAAACATTGCAAACTTAGTTCAACTCTACCATAGGCAAGTTGAATTCAACTCTACCATATGACAAGTCTAAGTTATTCGTTATGTTTCATTCAGAAACATCATCATAAGATTGCTCAGCCTTATCGCACAAACTTCAACAGGAATAAAAACAAAATCCAGCTAGTGTTTTATTATAACGTCGGCTAATAATTACATAAATCTCAAAAAATAAAAACTAATGATTGAAAAAATTCAGATTGCAAGTGTTCTAGGGTCGTGACAACTCTTTGCCATCAATGTTTTCAAGCCGATATGTCTCATTGTCGGTAACCGAGATGATTCTATAAGGCCTCTCCCAGTTTGGGCCAAATTTGCCCTCCTTAGGATCCTTCTTGTTGCGAACGATTTTTCTCAGGACGAGGTCCCCAACCTTGAACTCTCTTGGGTTGACCTTTTTGTTGTAAGCCTTAGAAGCCGAATTGCTGTTCTTTCCATTCTTTTTTCCAATAGATCTAGATCTCGGGCTAGGAATGCCTCGTTGGTCCCATTCTCCACTCCCTGGGTTCTGATTCCAAGGATGCCGACCGCTAATGGAATGACTACTTCAGTGCCATATGCGATGGCAAAAGGGGACTCCTTAGTTGATCTTCTCGGCATGGTTTGATATGCCCACAGAACATTGGGCAATTCTTCCACCCACTTGCCCTTAGCTGCTTCTAGCCTCTTCTTAATCCCATCCAAGATGGTTTTGTTGGATGCTTCTGCCTAACCATTGCTTTGAGGGAAGTTAGGAGTAGAGTAATAATTTTTTTATCTTGTAATTTGCACAGAAGTTCTTAATTAGCTTACTATCAAACTGGGTACTATTATCTACTACTATAGCCTTTAGGATCCTGAACCTGGTTATGATGTTTTTCCAGATGAAGTTCTTTACATCAATGTCTTGAATCTTTGCAAGAGGTTCAGCTTCTACCCACTTTGTAAAGTAGTCTGTGGCTACTAACAAGAATTTTTTTTTGTCCAGTTGCTTGGGGCAGTGGTCCCACCAAGTCCATGCCCAACTGGACAAACGGCTAAGGACTGGACACTGGGTTCAGATTTGTTGCTGGTTGATATATCAAAGGTGCAAATCTTTGACACTTTTTACACTTCCTGACATAAGCTTCAGCATCTTTTTGCATGTATGGCCACCAGTATCCCTGGGAGATGGCTTTATGGACAAGTGACCTGCCCCCAACATGGTTTCTATAAACTCCTTCATGGATCTCATATAAAAAGTCCTTTACTTGAGAAGGATGCACACACTGTAGTAAAGGTTCAGTAAAAGATCTTCTGTACAGATGGCCTTCTACTGATAGGCAGAACCTAGCCGACTTCAACCTGGTTTTGTGTGCCTCATTTCTGTCCTCTAGCAGTCTGCCCTCTTTGAGGAACACGACTATGGCGTCCATCCAGCTAAGACTCATCTTCACGTATATTGCTTCATGCTCCGTTATTAGAGGTTCTACACTTAGGCCTAACAAATAGTCAACCATGATTGTCCTTGGTTCCCCTAACTTTATTGTACTAGCCAAGTTTGCCAAGGCGTCGGCATGGTTATTATCATCTCAACTAACCTGCTGTAGTTGACAATTCTCAAACAATGTTAGTAGCCTGACAACCTCTTTGACATACGCTATCATCCTTTCATCTCGGGATGTATATTCACTCGTTGCTTGATTCACAATAAGTTGGGAGTCACAGAAGACTACCACCTCATCGACTTCCATGGTTGCTGCTAGTTTCAGTCCTGCAATCAGCGCCTCATACTCCGCCTCGTTGTTTGAGGCCTTGAACTCCAAACGAATAGATTGCTCAATCATTCGCCCATCTGGAGATACCAACACCACTTTTGCCCTCGCTCTTTGACGGTTTGAACTTCCATTAACAAATAGGTGGAAGGAGTCGTCGATGTAAATGTCGCAGCATTTAGGTTTTTGTGTTGCTGATGTGGGGTTCTTTAGCTCCAGTTGGGTTTCCTTTGGTTCTCTTGGACAACCTAAGCCGCAGCTCACCGAAGCCCGACGTGGGATGGCACCAAGGGTGAACTCGGCTACAAAGTCGGCCAGAATTTAGTCCTTGATTGTTATACTAGGCCTGAATTCTAAGTCATACTAGCCCAGTATCACTGCCCATTTGGCTATTCTGCCTGTCAGATCTCTATGCTGCAACAGGGACTTTAAGGGATGCTCAGTTAGCACCAGGGCTAGTGTTAACTTCTCCAAGGGCAAGTACCTAGTTTTTGCACTTGCTAGGGTTTTACTCACATAGTATACTACCTTTTGTTCTCCCTCATCTTCTTGGATTACCATTGCATTCACTGCTTGGTCTGAAACCGCCAAGTATAGGAACAACTCCTTTCTAGGTATTGGATTTGACAGAACTAGAGCTGTTGTCAGGTACCTTTTCAAGTCGGCCAAGGCGACTTCACACTCTTTTGTCCACAAGAAATCTGTGGCCTTCTTCAACAATTGAAAAAATGGTTTACATTTATCATAACTTCAACTGATAAATCTATTCAGGGCTACTGCCTTGCCGGTCAAAATTTGGACCTACTTGGTCAATGTTGGACTCTTTAAATTAAGGATGGCCTTGATTTGATCTGGGTTTGCCTTAATGCTCCTTCTGGTAACGAAGTATCCCAGGAACTTAACAGACCCAACTCCAAATGCACATTTCAAAGCATGGAATTAGCGCCGATATGTTCTTAGGATATCAAAAACTGCCTTCAAATCGGTTAGATGGTTCCCAGGCTCCTTGGTTTTTACGACTATGTTATCAATGTAGACTTTTACTGTCTTCCCAATCAGATGCTTAAACATCTTGGTCACTTACCATTGGTAAGTTGCTCATGCATTTTTTAACCTAAAAGGCATTACCCTGTAACAATAGAGTCCTTTCGAGGTGATGAATGACGTCTTCTCTTCATTTGGGGCATACATTGCTATCTGATGTTAACCTCTAAAAACTCATCCTCCCATGCCTTGAAGTGGCATCTACTAACTGATCAATCTTAGGTAGTGGGAAACTGTCTTTGGGGCAAGCCTTAT
Organism: Camellia lanceoleosa; assembly: GCA_025200525.1. Classification (NCBI taxonomy): domain Eukaryota; kingdom Viridiplantae; phylum Streptophyta; class Magnoliopsida; order Ericales; family Theaceae; genus Camellia; species Camellia lanceoleosa. The sequence goes on from CM045763.1 coordinate 86,730,583, forward strand.
TTAGGCTGGTGAAGTCCACACAGACTCTCCACTTATCGTTCTTGTTTTTCACTACCATTATGTTGGACAACTAGGTCAGATAGTGTACTTCTCAGATGGGCTGGGCTTCCAGTAGCTTGTCCATTTCCTCCTCAACTACTTCAACATGTACTAATGTCGGCCTACTTGCTAGCTGGATCACAGGTTTAGCCGAACTGTCTACATTGAGCCTATGGCAAGTGACATCAGGGTCGATGCTAGGCATCTCATAGGGCGTCTAGGCAAACACTTCTAGGTTTACTCACAGAAAAGCCTTAAACTCCTTTTCTTCCTCCTCGGCTAAGCCTGAGCCAAGAAGAAAAAAATGTTCCTCATCACCTTCTTGGATCAGAATCTTTTTCAAAACTTCCTCACTCTTGTCGGCTGGTTCTTTTCCGACATCATCTAGGACTTCAATGTCCTTGTCTTCAATTTCTATTGTCTCTACTTCTCGTATGTTGCAGGTGGACTTTATTGCTGTCATGGAGCAATTTTTTGCCTGTACCTGATCTTCTCTAACCTCCTTAATTCCATGCTCAGTTGGGAACCGTAACAGCTGGTGCAATATTGAGGGAATAGCCTTCATTACGTGCAACCACGGTCTTCCGAAAATAACATTATAAGGGGAGGGGGGTATCAATTATTGTAAACTCTGTGCTTACCTTTTTCGTGCCTGCCTGGACCTCCAGATTCGTGGCTCCTAGAGGCTACATCGGCGTTCCGTTGAATCCAACCATCGGGTTATTGGATTGTTCCAAATCATCTGGGCGAAGGCCAAGCTCCTTGTAACATCTAACATACATGATGTCACAAGAATTGCATTGATTAACCAGTATGCGCCTCACCTGGCACTCTTTAATCTTCAGTGTTATCACCAGGGCATCGTTGTGTGGATGCTGCACCATATCCAGGTCTGCCTCGGTAAAAAAAATCATTGGTCTCTAGTACTCATTTGTCCTAGGCTTGTTTTGCTGGACTTGATACACATGCTGGAGGTGCCTCACTCTCTGAGTTTCTCCTCGTACATCATTCTAATTGACTTTTGAGTGAATTACATTGATCACACAAGATCCCTCTGCTTGTTGCGGTAGCGGTGGTGGAGGTGGTGTTGTGCTTGGGGTGGCCTTGCTTGCTTTTCCCTTCTCCTGGCCTCATCTACTAGGTCTCTCAAGTGACCCTATTTGACCAGATCCTCCAAGTGTATCTTCAATGTCGTACATCCTTGAGTCAAATGTCCATCCTCATTATGGCAAGCATAATGCTTCTGAAGGCTCATTCACATAAACTTGCTAGGGATCTTCTCCGGTACTCTGTAATATAGTTGGTTTCTAATCCTTTCCAGAACTTTGTAGACCGGGATCCTGAATACCGCGGTGACTGCATGTGCAGTCCTCAACCCTATTTCCTGCCTGTTGAAACCAGTGTTACCTCGACCTCGCTTTAGCGAGCCGTTTCTCTTCTCCTACTTTGGTGCCTTTGCTCCATGTGTGCCTTTCTTTGCTTTGGTATATTTCTTAATTTGTGTCATGAGCTCCTTCATACTCTTTGGTAGAGTTTTTGCAAGTGACTTTCGAAGCGGGCATTCATCCTCCGGGCAATTTTTGAAAGATACGACTGCTAGCTCCTGGTTGCATGTCGGTATTTGGTTAAACACCTCATAATACCGTTTGGCATAAGCTTTGAGGCTTTCAACTTCACTAATGTTCAAAGCCAACAGGGAGTTTACTCTTAGTGGCTGTAACTTATTTGTTACAAACCTGGCTACAAACATCTCGGTCAGGCCTTCCCAACTCTTCACTATTCCTTTCGGCAACTTGTGGAACCAATCTGATGTGATTTCCCCAAAGGATGAAGGGAATATCTTGCACAGCAACTGCTCATTCCTGCTATACAAAACCATTAAGTTTAAATATAAGCCGATATGAAAGTTCGGATCAGACTTACCATCATAAATCTGGAATCTCGACATATGGAATCTCTTTGGGGCCTCAAATCTATCTAACTCTACTGAGAATGGCATTCTCGGCTTGACGGGGGATGTTACCTCGATGTGGAGTCGCTTCCTCTGGAGATAGTCCCTCAGATCCTCCTTCGTTCGGTTGGGACGGCTATCAATAAATTTCAGCCTTTTTAGCGCGCTGCTCCCGGCATCACTCTGCGTCCTTTTGGACTTCTCTTCATTCACTGTATCAAAGCAAAGTCCCTTCCCCTGGATATGCCGAGGTTCTTTGACGTAGGTCCCCTTGGTTCGTGGTGTCTTCTGTGACTCACCTCTCACCGACTCTACTCGCCCGACATCCCGTGAAGGTCGATGTGAGCGCTCATTTTCCTTGCCATGCTACGGGACTGCTGGGATTGTTTTCTGCCCTCCTTTCTAGGCATCAGTCTTGGCCGCTGGTATTGGCGTATTCTGCAACGGGAATGGTGGTTGTATCATGTTGTTCTGCATCATGAAATTGACAGCTGATTGTAGGTCTGCCAACTTGTTTGTCATTCCTCTCATCTCGCCATTCCTCTCATCTCGCCATCCCTCCTCAAGCATCTATCCTTCCATACCTGGAGGTCATTTTCGTTATAATACTCATCTCAGCTTGCTTTCTTCGGGGCATTCCCCTCTTTGCCGACGTTCTTCTCTCTAGGATTCGGATCCTGTGTTTCTTCATTGCGGTTTTTCTTTCCCGATGTTAGGATCTGCATGTTCACAACTCTTACTATTAATGTCATCCCCAATCTTTTCTTCCTGTCCGTCGTTGGCCATCTATTCTCTTTAAATTCCCACAGACGACACCAAATTGTGGGTGTTAATTTTCAACCACACAACCCAAAGGGGAACTCAGCTAGAAAGTACCGACAGAATAGATTAAGTCCAATAACCTGTAACAAGAAAATGAGAATCTGGCAGTAGTTCGTCCACCCAGGAGTACTCCGATGATCAAGTCAGTAATCAATATCTCTCAAAGATAGCAAATTGTGTTTAAACTCACAAGAAAGAACTTACCTCAGACCCACGAGGGTGCCTTACTTTTATAACCAACACTGACCTGATCCCATTAGAAGCCTCACTTCAATGGACTCAGGTTCAATGCTCATCCTGGACCCTCATTTAGATAGAGATAAACTCTTCTTGAGTCTTATCTTTATCCAGATTAAGATCCTCCTTTGTTTTAAAACTCTTGTCCTTTATCTGTTTACCTCATCTTCTTATCTTGGATTCTGGTATCTCCGCATACAATCTCGGCCTAGCCGAGATCATCTCGGCGCATGACCAAGCCACGTGGCACCTCGGCTGACACTTCGGCGTCACCTTAGCCAAGTGTTGTCATTCACAAAATACGCCTCCACAGTTCTATCATTTAATTTTATTTTCTAGGGGCAGTGTAGGGGGTATTTGGGAGCATAATCTGAAATGGGGAACAAAAACACAAAAACAGATGGTGTAGATTCAACTAATGGTCGTCCTAGTTTTTGTGCTGCATGAAGTGTATAGGGTGCATTATTGAAAAGAACAGTAGAAGAGTTCTAACTCAAAATTAATACATTTTCTTTACAAGGCACATATAATTCAGTTGGGAAACTAAACTGATTCTTTAGTGAACACGTGAAATCCCATTTTGTAAGGTTTACGCTGCAATAGTTCATTCATAAATTGTAAAAGTTATTGGTTAAATGGGATTTTTATTTATTTATTTATTTTTAACAACAAAAACTTTACATCATCTTATCCTCACTATTTTGAATCTGTTTCCATTTACAATTATTTCTCATCATTGCTAATGTGAACGTTCCCATGGCAGATACACAATCTCAGCTGCTCATGCGTGCTTCCTTGACGAGGATGTGGGCTCGTTATCTCCAGGAAAGTTTGCAGATTTTGTTGTGTTGTCGACTGATTCATGGGACGATTTTGTGGCAAAAGGGTCTGCATCTGTCAAGGCAACGTATGTTGGTGGCGTACGAGCCTATCCCTGAAATCCATGGGGTCCAAAGCGAAGATGATCGAAATCATATACAGTAAAAGCAGATTGTGGCAAAATGGTTAAGTCTCTCTCTAGGTTGATCATTTAAAAGGAGGCACATGATCTTTCTATTATGTCCTTGAAATAGTAGCATTGAGATGTGTGTAATATACACATACTTGCTTGACTACTCATGCTAAATTGTCGATAAAATTGTATTAATAAATGTTGTAGAATTGCAAATTGTTGTGTTTATTTTGTTGTCCTTGGGATTTGAGGATGTGTATATTATTACTCTATTTATGTTATTATGTGATGATGGTGATGTAAATTGTTTTCAAATTTTTATTTTATTATTTTTGAAATAATTACCAAAAAATGTTATTTGGAGGGGAAAAAAAATAAAATGCAGAATCTTTTTTTTTTTTTTTAAATTTTTTTTAAAACCTACAGTTGGAATGAAAAGTGAATAATTATAAAATCATGATTTTTTTATTTTTATTCTCTCTCTCTCTCTCTCCCTCATCCCTTCACCTCTAGCCTGCTTCATAGCCTCTTTCACCTACTCTTACATTCTTTTGACAACCTTCATGATTAATAGCACCAAAAAAAAAAAAAAAAAAAAAATGGTTGGTGACATGAAAATATGACTCGAATAATTCAAAACACTCAAAATGATGTCATTTTGGGTGTAAAACGACATCATTTTGTCATTTTTAAACCATTCGAGTCACATATTTTTGGGCCACCAAACATTTTTTTAAAAAAAACCTAAAAAATTAAAGAAAAGATGGAGAAAAAAGTAAAACGCTGTAACAATAAACAAATTGGAGAGAGTGCTTAGTGATTCGGAGTGGGTGGCAAAGGTGGTGGTGGTGACGGAGGCATGGTGTCAGTGGAGGATGGGAAGGAAGAGAGAGGGGCAAAAATGGAAGAAAAATTGTAATTATTTTTGAAATTTTTGAAATTGTTTTTTTTTCTTTTATTATTAATATCCTAAATACATTTTACATTACTATTAACAAATGTGTGCGATTTAAATAATTAATAATAAAAATAAAGAATAAAAAATTTAATATCATAATATTATGTATGATGTTTAAGTAATAAATATATTTTTAATAAAATTCAAGATGTTAAAATTTATATATAATTTTATATATTATAACATAATAGTATAGATTATAATCAATGTGTTTGGTTTGAGTTTTTTGAATTAAATTTTTAGAAAATTGAGTTTTTTGGTTTTCGTGTTTTTTTTTTGTTTTTAGTGAATATTTTTTAAATTTTAAACATTTTATATATTTTTTTAGATGCATCTTACTTAGATGTATCTAAAAAGTAAAAAATTTGTAAAAAATATTTTTAAAAATTAATAAATACATAAAAATATAAAAAATCTATTGAATTCTTGCATTTTTTTTTTGTATTTTTGGTATTAAGTGAATTTTTTAAAAAAATACTTACAATTTTTTTACTTTTTAAATATATTTATATTAAATGTATCTAAAAAGTAAAAAAAAAAATTACTTAAAATATTAAAAAAATTTAATAAAAACAAAAAAAAAAACATGAAAAATAAAAAAATAAAATTTTTTAAAAAGGGTTTTTGGAAAAATAGAGCCAAGCAAATAATTCCTTTCTCCACTTCATTTCAGGGCGATGATGATGATACCCCCACAAAACAAGAGGAAGGTAACAAGGACAGATATGAGGAGAGGTGGTTGCTCTCGTTAATCATCATCGTCATCGTCATCTCATTGGCTTGGAAACCATGAGTGGGTTCGCCTTACCATCTTCTCCCTCTATTTCTGTAATCTTCTTCCCTTTCTCATCTTCCTCTTCCTCTTCCTCTTCAATCTCCTCAGTGTCATCTTCTTTTTCTTATTCTAATCGTTGGAATTGCCCTTCTCTATCACCATCTTCTTCTTCCCATCACTGCACTCGTATGGTTTGTAGCTCACTTTTCGGCCAACCCGATGGACTCAATTTCCTCTTGCACCATGCCCTCGATGCTTCTGGAATCGATACCACCCATGCCAGAGTATGTCACCTTTTTTTTGACTCTCTCTCTCCCTATTAATGGATTCTGATGTTTATTTTATTTTATTTTTTAAATGTTTAATTTTTTGGTGGGTTTTTGCATTGATGCTGTAATTTTATGGTGAATTTTGTTTTGTCATATTCTGATTATGTTTGGGGTATAGGTGAATTTGGTCCCTTTTTTTTTAATGATGATTTTGATTATGTTTGAGGTATAGGTGAATTTGGTCCCTTTTTTTATGATGATTTTGTTGTGTTGTATTGTTAATTTGTTGTTACAGTGAACATATACTAAATTATATCTAAATTTTTATGGTGATTATGATTTACCTTTTATGATTGTTTCCTAGGATTGATTAATTTTCGTGAGTTTCATGCGTTTATTTTTTCCATCTTCCCTCAATGACTGTTCAATTTAGGTAGAATTTGATGCATTAGCAAATTAGCTGCCTTCTCTTCTTCATCTAAGGTGATATTTTTTTTTTTTTACCCTTTTCGGCATTGGGTGTAAATGTGATGGGTTATTCAATTGTTTAATTCATTGTGGAATATTTGGTGTATTGTATCACTTGCAGGCTGCAAGGGAGGGTTTCTGCTTGCAGATTAAAAAACTATCGAATATTGAGAGGGAAACAAGCATTGCCATAAATAGAGGGGTTGATTTGGGGAAAACAGCTCTCCACATAGCAGCAGAGGATGACTCCCTCATTTCACACTCTTCTGTTCCTCTCCCGGTGGATGCATTTATGGAGAGGTTGGATGATCATTCTATGCACTTCTGCTCTCACTATAGCTCTTCATTCAGATCCTCACCCGAAAAAATTCTTGAGTGTTTGGAGAAATACTTGTATGTTGACAAGGTATTTCTTCTATATATTTTCTCACTTTGAATTTCAGTTGATTTAGTTATCCATTTTATGTTGTTCTCAAATATTTTTATAAAATGGAAAGGTTGCTACATTCCATTTTTATGTGACTCTGTTCCAAGTTGAGGGGAAGAGTTCCTCTTTTTTATTTTTATTTTTAAGATTTGACTTTTTTGCACTCTTTGGCTTTTATTATTTTATTTGGATTTGCACATGTCAATTCTTGTGGTCACCTTAGCTAATTCATTCTGAGCATTCCTTTACCAAACAACCCCACTCCCCTCGCCACCGCCAAAGAAGCATAGACATGACACACAACACAACACTCAACACAATAATTTAAAAAAATTTCAAGGCATGACGTGTGTGGGACACCTGTAAAATATATAGTTTTTTATGTTTATTATATGTCATATAAATGAATATTTCATTCAAAGAATAATTAAAAAATAGAACATAACAAATGAGGAGGAATTAATATGTACAAATCTCTCTCTCTATTTATTTTTTTCTTTTATCATTGTATCAAGTTATTTTGTCCACATTTATAATTTGTTTCATGTGTCTCTGGGTGAAGGACACGTGTCTCCTAACTGTTTGAAGTGCATATTCGGGTCTAAAAACATTAAAAAAATATCAGGACACGTTTGGACAAGTGTCTGACACATATGCAATATGGACACACCACTTTCTTAGAAATGTTTGTGCTTCTTCGCTTGCCGCATGGGGCAATGTGGAGTGGGTTAAGTTGTCAGGCCGCCATGGTGGATTAGGCATTAGCGGTGATTTGATATTTCAAAAAGCAAATTTTCTAGCACAGGATGTTCCTCTTGCAGGAATTGTGTAGTATGAAAAGAAAATACCTAGAAAAATATTGGACGAATCTTGGAGAGAAAAGAATTTATTTGGCCAAGTCTAATGCAAGCAAGCATGATACTTAAAATTGATCACCAATCCAAAATTATATAATGGCATGGTAATAGGAAGTTTGGTATCTTTAACTTGGAAAGAAATTTCAGGATGTTAATTTTCCCTCTTTTTCCCCTATGTGGACAAGTTATCTATACCAAGGGCCTCTTGCAAACAGACAAGACCACTCTCTATATCTCTATTTGGTGGTTGTGAAAAATAATTGTTAGAATGAGAATAAGTCATCACTCTTCACACATGTCAAGAAATAACTATACACCCACCCTTTACTTTCCCAAAAAATTACATCTTCTATATAAGAATTCTAATAAGATGTCTTTGGCGATTCATGAAGTGTTTTCTACTTTGTCAGGGTTTTAGGAGAACCAATGCAAGGAATCAATCAGAGCAACGAGCTCTTTATCTCCCTTCAGTATGGAACCCCACCTTTTATTCACTTTCCATTTCTTCATCTATTGTTTAATTTCTTCATAACTACTATCTTTTTGTTTCAATCAGGTGTTGACACATCGCTTAGGCTCTGCTACTATGCTTTCCCTTATATATTCAGAAATCTTGAAAATGCTTCGTTTATGGGGTCTCTTGAATTTTGACGTTGAGATTTTTTTTCCTCGTGATCCTCATAGTTTACCTAGAGGTTATCATAAACAGAAAAGCAAGGAGTCTGACCACCAACATATCATGACATCACAATCTCTATTGGTTGAGGTAATTTCTGTTTTCTTGCCTGCACATGTTCTTTAACCTTCTTCAACAGATTCGATGATACCATGTTCCTATGACTTGTGCTACCAAATTGAATATGACAAAACAATGTACACATCTCACTCCCACAAATCCAGTAAACAACATGGTATTCATGTGCCAAGCAAGCAGCTAGATAAGGCTGGAACTAGGCTTGTTGGTCCCATTAAATGAGTTCAAGCATGTATGGATTGAGTCAAAAATTGCTCCTAGCTCAAGCTGCTAGGCTTGTTTTAAAACATTAGTGGTTTCCACTAGGGATTCAAATAGCCGCTGTTATGTAACATAAAAATCATTACACAATATACAATCATTGCGTAATGTCTGCAACAAGGGGATTATCCCAGTCTGCTAGTGGACCTAAGGGTCCATTTGATTAGAAAGAAATAAATGGTGGAAAGTGAAAGTGGTAAAAGTGAAGTAAAAGAAAATATATTTTCTCATGCATGTGATTAGAATGAAAATTTTGCAAAGAAAGAGAAAGAAATTAAGAATTCTAATTATAAATAACCACTTTTATGAACAAGTTTAAACTTTCTTGGATTTTCTTGTATTTTTTACAAGAAACTAAAAGCTTATTTACCATGTTAACATGGGTTGTATAGTAAGATTAGTTTTCTTGTAACTTTCACTTTCACCACTTTCATGCTAAACAATCTCTGAAAAAGGTTTTTTTTTGTCCATTTAGCTCACTTTCCACCACTTTCATCCTAACCAAACTTAGCCTAATGGAGTTCACAAACTTAAAGCCTGTTAAGAGGCCATAGTGGTGGTTGTAACAGTCCAACTGATCCAAGAAAAATGCAAGAACTAGAGAGGAAGAACAATGTCAGTGTAACAGTCCAACTGATCCTTGAAAAATTGGTGAACTAGTGGGCTGGTGCTTTCCAACTGATCCAACTGTTTATGCTTATTTTTTGAGTTGGTGCTATCAATTCTGTTCATCTTCTTTGTCTGTGTTGGGTCAAGCATGAGCGTAATGAATGGCTTCATGGGGTGGGTTCTCATTCATTCTCATGAAATTGGTTGAACTTTGCTCTTCTTAGGATTGAATTTTGGGCTATATTAATCTCATGCAACAGGCTACCCCAAAATCTTTTGATATGAGGGAGGAGATGGCTTGAGCAGGCATAGAATGGAGCTACAATACAACCAAGGCCAGACTTAAATAATAAGCAAGAACTAGGCCCAGAAATGTAAATACTGAATATTTGGAACAAAGAGCCTAACTCATGATCAGTGAAGGAGGCTCAAACTGGAAAGCCCATTATAGCAAAGGCTCTCACTTGCCCGTCATTCCCCTTTGGTCGTATATTTCCATATAGATTTTTCTCCTAACACAAATTTACATATGAGCAAATGTTGGTGGAAAGACATGCTTATTGTTCTTATTTGGAGAAGTTGTGCTATCAAAGAAAGAACTTACAGCTCCAGCGCTGTGTTTGATAAACATCTGTTACACCTCTATCAGTCACTTCATTTCTTAACATCTGTTACCCCTATATGGGAACCACCATAGCTGTGATGGTAATTTAACTCCTTGGCCATTGCATTACTTCAAAGGCTAGGCCCCTTGGTAGTTTTCTTGGGACCCACCTTGAAAAATTGGTTTGTGCATGCCTTGCTTAAGGGGGTTCGGTCTTCTATCAGAAGGCTCCCATGTTAAGCTTTAGCTATCTGCTCAATCTTCTGAAGAACATAAAATTAATCGTCAGATTTCCAAACACAATATGTGTTGTGAATTTGAAGCAATCCACCCCTTTCCTCTTCGCTCTTTTCCACCAGCCACAAAATCTGACTTGAAAAATGATGAGATTGCTACATATTATTGAGTCAAAAAGGAGTTGGGCCCTAAGGTTAGAATCCGGAAGGAAGTTTCTTGAATATTCATTTTTATATGTTAGGCCTTCTTTTCTACTGTTTGAGTCTAATTTCAATACTAGGAGTTGCATGTGGATTATTTCGGCTTTTATAGTATGTTTGATGTGCAGACCTTGAGAGATTTGAAGAAAGCTTTCTGGCCATTTCAAATTGATAATACCGGAAGCTTGTTCTTAAGGGCTGCTCATGCTGCCAACTGCTCTTCTGGATCAGATAATGTTGAAGAAAGGTACTTTGACTCATAAATGCAATCAGTACTTCATCTCATGTGTAACAACTGTTGATGTTCTCTCAATTTCCAATAAGACCTCAATTGCTGCACCTGCATTCCTTTTCCCTCTAAGCTTCAAGGTTATATCCTGTCTGTTGCAGTGCTTTTAATCTGGCATCTGCCAAGGCTGCTCAGCATAGGTTAGAACGTGGTGTTTGGACCAGCGTACGCTTTGGGGATATGAGGCGTGCGCTATCTGGTATGTTGTTCATATAATTTTCTTTCCTCTGGCACTAGGACAATGATGTTAACATATGGTAGTTTTGTTTCATTATTAATTATCACGACTCTATTACCCTTAGTGATGGCAAACATGGTGTGACATGAAATGGTAAATTATCCAACTAGTGGCATCTAATCCATATTTTTGTTTGCTGAGATTTGGTAGCAGATAGCTTTTAAAAATTGGGTTTAAAAAACAGTGAAGTAAAAAGTTATCAGCCGGAACAAAAAATCTTGTGATTGGTTTCTTTTAGTTGTCACTTGTGAATCAACTTATCGTGATTACTAGTATTAGTAGTATATCGTAACACTCAACTATCTCACACATTGATGCATTAGACTAAGGAAGCAATTACAACAGTTTGTATGATGGGTTGCTTTCAATGGGACATTCTCTGTCATGACCCGAACCCGCCCTTATGGGTTAAGGACATAACCAGCCAGTAATCAAGGGATTACCTACGGCCTCAAACCAAACAAGACATAACTCATCAGAGTAAAGGGGCCAAACGGAAGCAAATTTAAAATTTTTGTCCATAGAGCAGTGCTTATATGACACATCATAACAGTCCGTATATATATATGTTAATAACTCACATCAAAGGGATAACAACACAAAGTTCTGTACATACACAGGATCATTTAAGTCTAAGTCAGTCAAACCCAAGATTTATATACAAAGGTAATCCGATGCTTTCGCCAATATAACAAAACTATATCAAAAGAACAAAAGAGGCGAAGACAAGTCTCGTGCGTGAGACGTTTGGGCTAACTCTCCAAAACCTTGACTGTTTCTCACATATTTCACCGAGGCTGGGTTTGAATGTCTTTTGGCTCACCTACATAGACATGAATGAGCGTGAGCGAAAGCCCAGTGAATAATATCAAATAAGGAAGATACATGAACAATCTTTGAAACAGTTACATTAGACGGCCTTGGACCCAATTTATGTTTCTATTTAATGTATCAATCAACTAAAGTTCTAGACGTATCAAACGGCCTTGGGCCCAATTAACTCATACCCGACGGCTTTTGGCTTATTCATTCATGTCAAACGGCCTTTTTGGCCCGATCGTTTGTATCCAATGGCCTTCGGCCCAATCGTTCAGATCCGACGGCCTTTGGTCCACTCGTTCATGCTAAACTATCATTCATGTTAGACGGCCTTTGGCCCAATCATTCATATGTCAGACTATTATTCATGTCAGACTATCATTCATGTCAGACGGCCTTTGGCCCAATCATTCATATGTCAGACTATCATTCGTGTCAAACGGTCTTTGGCCCAATCATTCATATGTCAGACTATCATTCATGTCAGACTATCATTCGTGTCAGACGGCCTTTGGCCCAATCATTCATATGTCATAACAAATATTTGTTCTCAATTCAATGTAACAAACTTACAAGACTTATATGAAAGTAAGCAATTGGACAAATAACATACTTCAGATATCTTTATTAAGATATTACTCACAGTGATCTGCTGGTGGATTTGCCTCGTGCTTGACCCTACACATTTCATGAACATAATGAGTCACAAATGATTCATTCCGTTCTTAATTCATATATGCCTCTTAGGCTTCGTTCTTATCCTTTTAACTCATTTACAATATTTAATGCATGCCTAAGAATCCTTAGAGATGGAAGAGAACGGAAAATGAAACTCAATTCAATGTTACAAAATTTCAGAAATAGGGTTCCCCGTTCGAGCGCAGGTTTCTCCGCTCGAGCGAACCCTCCTTGGTCTGCAAAAGTACTGGTTGCCTCATTTTTACACTCAAGTGTGAATTCAGACGCTCGAGCTGAAGGTCACACTACATGGCTCTCTGCTCGAGCGTGAATGTCCCCGCTCAAGCGGACATCAATGTCTGCAAAAATACTGGGAGCTCGCATTTCACGCTCGAGCGGACATGCCAAATTCTGGATTTTCCAGAATTGTTCTTTAAGTTCAAACTCGACCTCCAAAGATCCAAAACTCATAATTTTGGTTCAAAACATGCAAATACATTATACCACATGAGAATATAAGTATATGAGGTTGAATTGTTCAAAATCACAATCTAATTCTCAAATAAATCTTCATTTCTTTTGTATGATCAAACCCATGCATTCAAGCTTCATCCAAAATTCATACCTCTACCAATTCAACATGCATGTTAGTCTTAGACCCCAATTCCATTTCAAATGGCACCAATGGTGCTCACAACCATGAAACTCAACAAAACTATGCTTGCATGTATGCTTCAATGTTCAATTTTTCATAATCAACATATTACATGCTAGTTTATGCAAATTCATGGCAATTTTATGCACGCATGAACATATCAACTTCAATTCAAGATTACAACCTCAAACTTACAACCTCATATCATCGAATCTTGAATTCACCAAATTACAACCTCAAACTTATGAAATCTTGACCAATTACTCACCTAGAAGCTTAAATCTTCCAAATTATGGTTAATTCTTGAGTTGCGCTCCAAGATCTTCAAGCTTCTTGAGCAAATCTTCAATGTTGGCCCCTTTCCCTCACTAGGTTCGGCCCTCTCTCCCTCTAGAGAGTTAATATCAGCCAAATTGAATAAAAAGAGAGGAATTGAGTGTATAATGGCCCTTTTTATACAAACTCCCTTAATTACATTTATTAATACTAATTAATTGAGCACTATACTATCAATTTAATCTATTTAATTTGATCCGAATCAATTTTCAATTAAATTTCACCGTAGGCTCTAAAAATTACGTTAATCACAATGGCGTAGTCAATTTCAGTTTCTGTGGGCGATAAGGTCTTCAATTTTCAGTTTATAACAGTAAGTTGAACATATATTCTTACGGTGAACAGATAGAAATTTAAAACCACATATATTCATATGAATAGCACTCAAAATCATGTTAAACACATAATCACAATCACAATTAAGATCGATTAGCATAATCTGGACTAGGGTTATCACATTCTCCCTCTTTACTTGAGAGTAATATATTTTCTATGTTGAATATTCATCTCACAACCCAAAACCCCACCCTAGAAGTAGGGGTGTAATCGAGTCGAGCCGAGTCGAGTTTATCAATGTTCGAGCTCGGCTCGAGCTCGAAACAAGCCCAAGTATATTGGCTCGAGCTTGGCTCGCACAAAATTTGTCTAACTCGAGCTCGGCTCGTTGTGGCTCGTTAGCCAAGTCAAACTAATGGAAGGCATGAAGCCTACTACACTACACATAAATAGAGATCCCTCTACCTGAACACCATTGTGTAGAGACGATATGGGACAAAAATTGTTACATTTGATACACTTATTTTGTTGCTGAGAGGACTTGCACAAGAAAGTCCCACATTGGTCCAAGACAGAAGTGTGGTCAAGAATGAGTGCTTATAAAACTCCCCCACATGGCCCAATATTTCTCCTCTCTAGAAAAGCAAATAATTCCAAAATTGCTATATATATATGAGTGTGTACGTGTATATATTATAGAAAATAAACTTGTGCAGTTTAAATTTTATTAATTAAATTTACACATATATAATAGAAATTTTTTTTTGAAAAGTTTAATATTTTGTTAATTATATTTATGTATATATTATATAATTATATATAAATAATATATAATATAATTACATATATATATTTGAGCTCGCGAGGCTATCGAGCCGAGTATTACTGAACTCGGGCTCTGCTCGTTTGTTAAACGAGCTTAAAATTTAAGCTCGAGCTCGTTTATTTAGTAAGCAAACCGAGCCTAAACGAGCCTTAACGAGCCGAGCTCGAGCTTGTTCATGAACAGCTCAGTTTATTTGCAGCCCTACCTAGAAGGGATGGAAATCATGACTAGCCAGTAGTAATTGCATTGCTACCAAAGTCCTGCTTATTCTAAAAGCCATGTGCATCAATTTATCATTGGTTTATTAAATCATAGTAAGTGTATTATATAACTTGAGGTTTAATTTTAGGGTGACCTTTTGGTCATCATAGCAGAGTTTGTGCAAAGGTATAGATAAGATGCAAAAAAAACTTAAATTAACTTGGCCTCAAAATAAAAGGCCATTACCATTACGCAGCTTTACATGTACAACAAAAATATAATACAAGTCTCGATAAGGTATTCCAAACGTGCCTTCATCATATGCAAAAGTCACCAGGCTTTGCCTATGTACACAAAACTTCATTTTTGTGAAAACATGTAAGAATAATAGGATGAGCCACAACCCAGTGAATAATCTAACATCGGGGCAATTAAGGTACTATGAATGGCATTCCCAAAATATTGTAACATATAGCTGAATATTTAACTGAAACATATTTAGATACTTCAACTTGCCATGTATAAAACTGAAGTTTCATAAGTAACATATAACTTTGCCAAAACTGATACATATATAAGTCCTATACCCATCCAGTTGGCTCATTGGAGGGGAGACCTCATCAACTTGGTACTCCAATTATATGCATGCAACAAGGGCAGAATCATACGCACATCATGATTGTGTAGCAAGAAACATACACACACCATTAAATGCACACACTGCCAACAGTGGGAACATATGCACGCTACACCGAGGAGGGAAAAGATTTCCGCAGCAACCGGAGACATCTCATAAGGGTGCTATCATCCTTTTTACAGTCCTCAGACAGCTATTGGACTATCTGCTGATGACATACTTGTTTGAAAAGCCATTTATGTAAACAAGTCTTTACTATTCAAATTTCAAGGCCATTTAACAAAAGCATTTGAAACATAGAATTTACATTTTGAGGTAGAAACATATAGCTACTATAATTGCACTAAAACAATGTAAAACCCTACTCCAATGGTTAAATTAATCACCTCCAGTCCACAAATCAATTAGACTCCACAAGCTATTTTCCCTACACAAGCACATTGCACAACACATTGTCACACAAGTTCAACAATAGGAAATTTGGACATCTCTTCCTTTTTAGCAACCTTGTGAAGTTGGTTTAAGGTGTGTTAAGGCCTAAGAGCCTTGTTTAGAACCTTATGTATGCCTCAAACCATGTTGTAGGAGTTAAAAGTGGCTTTGTAAGGTCAAAAACAGTCAAACTGCCTCACAACCACACTCTACAACAGTTTCATTCGTAAGGTACAATATGCACATAGATATGGTGGGTGTAGATAGAACCTTCCCATGTAATATTGAAATGCTCCTAGTTGTCTTTTCTTTTCTTTTCTTTTTAAAAATAAAAAATAAAAAATATTTGAAAGGAAGGAAGCAAGCAAAGCAAAGCAAAGAAAAGAAGTCTTCACCAGTGCTCTTGTTCCTCTCACCTGGGTTTTTGCTATTTTGACAGCATGTGAACGCCTTATCCTCCTGGAAACAGATCCAAAGGAATTAAGAGATTATAGTGTTCTCCTTTATCACTGTGGATTTTATGAGGAGTCACTGCAATTCTTCAGATATTATCAGGATGCAAAGGTAGACTATATTCCTAATCACTGAACCCAAACATTGAATTTCATATTTGGATGAACATATTAATGAGTTCATTAAAAACTTCAATGCAGAAGCAATCATCTGATTCGTTTAGTGACCTGGAGGAAGATGCCGTTGAGAAATTGATGATCCGCCTCAATCTTATTTTGATGGAGGAAGGTTGGAGTAGGCCTTCATATGGTAGAACTTTCCTCTCTAACAACTCTGAACCATGGTAATGGTTCATGTGCATTATCTCATCTAATTGAGTCAATTCTATATCATGAAAAATGTGAGGATTGGTAATTCTTTTGGACTTGGCTACACTATGAAGAGCCGAGAATCCCATCCCCACCCCATCCATGGCAGCCATTAATTTAAGAGAATAGCAGCATGCAAGCAGCTGTTGTAACCTATACGCTGCAACAATAAAGTTACCTGGTGGTTCCGCACCGGAGATTAGTTCATCAGTCAGATGGAAATACATCAAACATGGATGAAGGGAGAGTATCAATCGCATGATTACAAAGACTACTTGTATTATTAACTGTTCAGCTTTCAAGTTTTGATTGCATGACTAGTGGCATGAACTGTCATAGCCACACTTGTAAGTCAATGTATGTATGTTGTATATACTTCTAGGAAAATTCTAGTGAAATATGCAGTGTGACAACCTTTGTCTAATGAAATATGCAGGATCGAAAAACTTTGTGCAGTAACAAAGTGTAGATAAAATTTTTACAATGCTGTATCGGGTTAATTTGGTTCTTTTTCAAGTTGATGAATTGTATTGTTGGATGTCTATTTTCTTCTCAGCTGAACATGTTTGTCATTTTATGGTTCCATGAACAGCAAAGATGGATAATTGTTGAATTAATTCGGACAAATTAATTTCGTTGGTGATCCAAAAGTTGAATATTGCACAAATGAATCTGAGTCCCAATTTTACCAAATTTGGTTTGAACCTTATGGTCGTAAGAGTGGAATTTTTTTTTTTTGTTTTTTTTTGTTTTTAGAACAAGAGTGGATCTTTATTTATACATGAAAGATGTTACAGGATGCAGACATGTCCAGCAAGGGTAAATTTAGTTGGAAAATGAATTGATTAAAATTTTCCCAAAGAAATTCAGCCAAATTAAGTGACTGAAATTTGAGTTCTGATTCAAGGGAGATTATTAGGTACTCCTTGGCATTATGATTGGTGAAGATGGGAGTATTATGATTTTGTGTTAGGTGATTGAGAAATATGAGGAGGCATAATAAATGATGAGTGGTGAAAGAGTACAGATACGTGATACTCTAATAATTTTTCCTGATTCAAAGATACGGAAAATTAGTCAAAATACTTTGAGTTTGTTGTTAAAATTTGTTAACTTTATGCAAAAAGTGACTGAAATTTGAGTTATGATTTTATTTTTAAATTTAAATTTGTTAAAATTCAGAAGAGAGAGAGAGAGAGAGAAACTCAGTCACAAGTTCAAAATATTCATCAAATTCAAAAAATGAAGATTCATAAATATGGAAAAAGCGCATTTAAAAAAGAAAACTGATTGATACACTGAATTTGAATTCGCTAAAATTTTATAAGCTAGACGACTTTCCGGACGACCGGTATAACCCTTGTCAATTATGTTTGTCACCTTTACCAACCACGGTTGTCACTCTCATTTCCAACAAAATTTGGAGGAAATAGTTTTGAGCATTCAAAAATTTCAAATTCAGCCATAAACTTAAAAAATTTGTAGGAAAATTGGATTTGGATTAACTTTCCCAATTAGTTGAAAAACATGTTTTAGAGACCATGATATTAAAGGTTGTTTGGAAATTCCTCAAATGTTAAATCCAATTTATTTTATGTGAAAATGGGCCAGAAATCCAAAATTTAGAGCCCCTAAACATTTATACCACACTCAACTTGTTTGGAACCATAAAGCATTTTCATTTCCATTTCAATTTCCTTCTGTACATTTTTATTCAGTGCTGGAAATCCCAGAGACTGCTCACCTTCTGGGACAAATAAATAAATAAATAATGGGTACAAGAAGAATTCCAACTGGAGCAGGCTTGAATGACCAGTATTGCGATGCTAATCTATACCCCTCTACTAAAACACACATAATCTGTAACTATGAATAAAATGGGATTAGGACTAATGGAAGATACTAATACTGTAATGTCAGATTACTGAAGCATATGTAATCTTGGCGGATAGTTAATTTTATACCGTTAAGCGCTATCATCTCCATATTCTCCACCAAAGACTAGCTAGCTATACACGGGTTGCCTATTAGCTGTAAGTTGGAAAATATAATATGTATATATATCTGTAACTTCAACTGTCTCCTTTGAAAACTTTGAAAATGAAATCTCGAAAACGTTTTGCATATTGCCTCGGATCAACAGCAGATATTGAAGTTGGATCATATTGGATTGATTTGTATGCATGCTCAAGCTTCTTGCTAATATCATAATCTTGTAATATATCTATTATGCCAAAGAAGAGGATGATATCATATAACTGTCCTGTTGGTTCTCCAATTAACTGAAACTCACAATCACTTCTTCTCACTGTTCTTTCAGCCTGTGATGGCATGTTTATCCCTAATTTGATGGATTCCCACCTGAAAAAAACTCAATTCAATGAGAAAGGTAAAAGAAATTAAGAACAGTTACAGATTAATGTTTCCATAAGCACTGAAGAACTAATTGAGATAAAAAAAATCCATGCACATATAATTGGATCGCTGATGAACAAGTTGGGGATACTTCAAAACTTCAATTTTTTGTTTATTAGTTTCACAATATTCACAGGTTTATGCTTACCGGGCAGGGTCAAAAGGAAGTTGATCCATGTCTGCTCTTGAAAGGCGAGGGGCTGTTCCATCACTATCAGGGTCTCCGTTTCCTGTAGGAGAAGAGCAAACATACTTGAGTAGTCAACTGTTGTTCAACTTGAAATTATGAAGAGGGGAAGTTGATCCAGAGAAGGTAAGAGTTAAACCAGTAGGAGTGCGGACTCCAGAAGTACGACCCTCAGTGTTACGGGCTTCCCTAGTGTATGGAGTAGTTTCTCGAAAGTGAATACCGACCAAAAGACTGTAGTCCATAATTCTCTCCTGTTCAAGAAAGTCACAATCCCTGTCTACTTGCCTGCATGAAGAAAACCTTATTTGCTTACAAAAAGTTTCAAACATTCACCTGAGAGTATCCCTCATTTAGACTTAGTTCTGGAATTGTATTTGCTCTGATGTCGATGCAGAAACATGTGTGATCTTTTCAAAGAGTATACTTTTCACAAAAGACATATATGTTTTATCCCTTCATGGCAGGTTTTCTCTAAAAATGTGACTTGATAAAAAATCTAAAACTTTATTGCCAATCAACTTCTTGTTTCCTTCCTAACCTCACTATGGCATCTACTATTGTCAAATCAAAGAGCTCTCAAGTTCTTAACTAATTTTTCCTTTCCTCTATGTGGATGGTAGAGGGTGAGAGGGTTTTTTGTGGAGTCCTCAGAAAATTTATGGTAGGCATTGAGATGACGAGAGACCACCGGAGGTGGAAGGGTTGAGAGTGGAACGATGTGAGAGAGAGAGAGAGAGAGAGAGGAGAATATATGGAAAACCAAAGTCTCTATTTCATTGTCTACTCCGTGATTTGGATAGCTGATAAACATTGTTGGACTCATTTTGTGACAGCTTAAGCTTTTGGGGTAATTGGTGACTTAACAGTCCCTAACATGAAGTGCAGTATATAATGGAAGGATGTTAACTTGGAATATCTTATGTAATAGTTTGATAGGGTTATTGGAAAGGAAAGGATTGTAAATCATTGTGAGACATGGGTGGAGGTTTTGGGACCATTTTCTTATTCTAGCATAAGGTTTTGGTGCATTCCCAGGTGGTCTTGAGTGCCTGAAGGCACTTAGTGAGGGCCAACCCCTGCCAATTTGAGCTATTTTATATACTTTGCCTCCCCGCCACTAGGGCTCGAGTGCCCCATTTAGCACTTATCTTGTGTTCCTCTATACAATTGTTACTTTGGGACTTCTATTGTGGGAGCTCAAGCTCCACTTACTTGTGCTTGAGTGCGCAGCTCACCCTTACATGAGGACTTCAACGCTTAGCGCTCACACCCCCAATTTGTCAAATTTCCCTTATTTTCAAAATTCTCATTTTATATGCTTTTTTTGACTTATTTACTACCTATTTGGCATTTGGAGACCCTTTTCATGATTTGTATTTTTAATGACACAATTAATCCTTTAATATTTATTAATTGATTCCTATTTCCTTTTCCCCCAATCATGTACTCGGGTCATAGAATCTGGGGTGTGACAATAGGGACTTGGCAACTAATAAAACTGAATGCACAGTGTCATGTGCTCGAGAGAAGACATGGGGGCATATGGCTCAGTATCATTGACCTGAAAACTGGAAGAAAAATAGACGCCTAAACAGCTACAATAATCATTAGGTGTCTATGAAGCATGGATACTTCAAATAGGGAGACATATCCGTATCATATCCATATCGGATACCGATACTCCTTGGATACTTACGGTAACATATCAGATATTTATTAAAAGTATCGGATACTTCTTAATTAATTTTTCATTAATTTTGAAGTATCGGATACTTAGTTTTGAAGTATCGGATGCTCCAAGCTACATATTATCAGATACTTCTTAATTAATTTTGAAGTATCAAATGCTCTAAATCACGTATTACTCCTTTTACAAAATTAGAATTGTATAATTTTTTGCATAACATCATAATATAATATAATTGTAAGGATAAATAGAATATTTTTACAATACTTTGCTTAGTTTTTTTTATTTTTTTATTTTTTATATAAAAATAACGTAGTAAGCTAAAGTAATAGAATTCATCAAATTGACATATCTTCATTGTATCATGCATGTCCCCTATAATTACATAGAAATAAGGATTAATAAGATCATATAACAATAGTAAAATTAAATATTAATAAATAAATAAACAAATAAACTTGCATGTATAGAATATTTTTGACTAGTGCAAAAGGAAAAAGTATAGTGTCAAGCTGTAGATTGTTTTAATATTATAACATCAACATATTAGACTTGATATTGAAATGAAATATTTGTAAGTCCTATTGAAAATTTAAAAAATAAACTGGCTAGTGGCTTAAATTAATATCTAATTCTTAAAGATTAATATTTTGCATTATAAAGTTACTGTGGTTTTTCAACATTCTTGAGCTTATGTGTAACTCACTGCTAATAATTTATTTATTTTTTATTTTTTACAAACGTATCCTAACCATACCCGTATCCTACCTTTTTAGGTTTTGTTGTATCACCGTATCCATATCGTATCGTATCTGTACCTCGTATCCGTGTCCGTACCTCGTATCTGTATCCGTGCTTTCTAGTTAGGTGTGCTCCTCAGACCCTGGGAGGTACGGAGCACAACAAGTGTCTTTATTATGGTTCGTAGTTGTCTTACAGAATATAGTCTTTCTAAGACTTGTCAAGGTGCAAGTCCCTTGAGATAGGGGAACAAGTGCCTTGATGAACCCTGAACTCTAATTGCCGAACCACATATCTCAGAGGTTACACATGAGTGTTATGGGGTTGCTCAAGCACCCTACAACTATTATGGCACAAACCCCAAGAAGGCCTCCACACTATGCTCTCGAGTCCTAACCTAAACTAGCATGAGCTTGAAAGGCCTTTTGGAGAGAGCCAAAGAAAATAAGGAACTAAGGCAAAAGAGGGACGCAATCTCTATTTTTTTTGATAAATAGCACAGAAGGGACACAATCAAGTTGAGGATCACTCGATCAAATTGAGGCTGTCAAGTGTGTCATCGTGAGTAGGGTGGACAACACAGTTGAGTGGAGATTCACTCAGCCCAAGCTGGAGGGGGGATTTTAAGGGTTTATGGGCAGTGTACAACGAGGTGCTTGAGAGTGAATGTTGGAGATAAAGGTCTGAGGCATATGAGAGACATGCTCAATTGGAGTGTTACTCAACATGTCATTGCAAGTGAGAGAAGTAACAGAAGTGTACAATGAGGTGCTTGAGAGTGAATGTTGGAGATAAAGGTCTGAGGCATATGAGAGACATGCTCAATTGGCGTGTTACTCAACATGTCATTGCAAGTGAGAGAAGTAACACACTTGATCAGAGGTTCAGTTGGCCAAACCGTGGGGTCACATCAAGTGTATCTGGGCGAATAGTCTGCGAGGTGGATTAGACTGCTGCGGTTGCTGTTGTTGCCGGGGGTGCCTTTCAATTCCACAAGCGTGGGGGCCACAACATTCACTTCGTTGTGCTGCTTATTGCCCTCTTGATTGTCGCCTCTTTTGTTGTTTCCCTTAGGGCACCAGCAATCCTTGAGCTCCTAAGCTTGAGACTACATTGTATCTGAGCTTCAACCAACATGGCCTGACCTCAAAGAGAAGTATCAAGATACTTGGAGATGGTTGATTGGTCCATGTGTCACCTCTTCAGACTAATATGTGGCTGTCAAGTTCATGTAGATAATGACATAACAATGACCTGGCATCACATAAGAGATTTGGACACGTGTATCCACAGTCTATATTAAGTAATATTTTGGTCTAAATTGTGTGAACAATTTATGCACTCTTTGGCAACTGATTATGCTATTTTATGCTTTGCTTGAGCATCCACATCATAAGAGCAATTCAAGCATCATCAGTGTGGGTACTGTGAATTAGATTGACTCATGAGCCACTCTTGTTTGAAATGAAGCTATAAGGTCTTCTGATTGCACATAATGTTCATTTTGTTAAGATGAGAGTAATCAGAAAAAGAAATCTTCTTCCTTTGGAAATTCTAAGAAAATAAGAATATGGGAGCAAAAGAAATAATTGGCAGTAATGTTGTTCCATTCTCCTTAAAATGCCCTATTTTTTACTACTTCAAAGAAGTTGGCACTGACATTCTATCGCTTTATAGATAAAAAATGAAAAGCAATAAAAAGGAACAAAAGTTACTAAAACAGAAGTTCACCTGCAAAACTCTTGGAACCAAGCCCTTTGCAATCGGAAAATGAAGTTTAGATCAAGGTCCTTAAGGGTGGTTGTCGCATCAATTTCAGTCTCAGGTTTATCAGTTGTGCGGCCAAGTGAAGAACCTTTCAAGTCAAAACGTCTGTGAATAGGATACTCAGTACAGAACAGATTCCCCATTATAACAAATCGCACCTTGGACATCAATGAAGAATATGAGTTCAAAGTACAATTTTGATTCTTGGAACTTCATGATAAAGAATTTTGGAGTTAGGGTTTGTTTACTTTCAACCTTACCTTCTTTTGGGCAGGCCCTGTCAATTTCACACAATGAAGGCCAAAAAATTTGGTGACAAGAGTGTTCTCAAAGGCTCGAACATGATTATAGTAAGCTGGAAGCATCCTTAATAGAACCTGTGGTTTTGATCAATCATGATTGGAGTGCTATAAGACATCATGTAAAGTCAAAGATCCAAAATAACTTGTCAAAAACCTTGTGGAATTTCTCGAAGCCAGCGGGAAAACAATTCAGAAATAAATAAAAATATTTTGAACCCATGCTTGATTAGCATAAAGTTTTGGTGTGGAATTATCTGCAAAATCTTAGAGACTAAACAAATACTTCAGGAATTACTTCAACATTATGGTGTTTGCAAAAGAAGTGGGAAATTATGCTTTTCAAATGATTAAGATATAGACACAAGAGGAATACGAGAATAGAAAAATAATTTTGTATATTTTTATTTGTTATATATATGAATATAAATTTAGGTCACAAAGATATGAGAGGCATCGATGTATATGTGGGTATATTTTTGTTTAGTTTTTTTATTTTCCCCCCTCCTTGTTTCCATATATTTTACTTTGACCACAAAACAGTTTTCTAAAATTATAAATAAATTAAAAAATAAAAACCACAAAGGTGTCCTGAGGCATGTCCAAACACAAGGCATACATATCCATGAAGTGTCCCCAACATGTCCTTCGAAAATAATAATAATAATAAAAATTAGTACCCCACGTGGCGTGTCTGCACTGTGTCGGATACAGACATAACACTTACTTTGGAGTGTCTGTGTTTCCTAGCAAGTAGGTCTGATCATGCAATGGAGAATAGGGATGGTATGGAAGCATTTAATGATCTAGAAAATTTATTTCGGTGCTTGTAATAATATTTGAGAAAGAGAGAATGAAAGACATAAAAAAGAAGACTCAATTGTGAAACTCAAAATTTATCTCAAACTCATATAGAGGTGAGCAAAAAATGAACTCACTTTAACTTCTGCCTTCTTCATGGTCTTTATCATGTACTTGTCATCATTGGTCAAGTAAAAGAAGCTTCCACTTTTTCCAGGGGATGAGAGCTCCCGGAGGGCATCATTCCCACAGATGGATAACATGTAATCTGCAGCATCCACTTTGAACAATTTCCTAAGAGTCCTGAAAATATATTTGTTTTGAACATGAGGTCTCATTTCTTTTAACTAAATTAGTAGTCATGTTATGCTGTTAAATTTGAAGCTAATTTTGAAGTAGTTCAATTAGTGCGATCAACGACAAATGTTCAAGAAAAACAACTTCTCACAATGATATAAAGAACTTCACTCATGTTGACACTAATGCTCTATTTAGTTCACTGGAATAAGTTGGAATGGAATGGAATGACCATTCCTTAGGCTCTCATATGGAATGACCATTCCCTTGAAATGATGAATGATGATTCCATTTGTAATGTATTTTATTAATATTTTTTAAATCAACCAAACATGGGAATGAACATTTTGATGGAATGATATTCCATTCCATTTCATTCTAGGGAACCAAACACTACCTAAGGATTGTAGAATTTGCTCCAACCAAATACCAATCTCCTTGAGCCCCAAAGTCCATAGTTTCTGTGAATTTTTACCATTTCTGAGTTTCTACCTACTCATAGGAACAGAGGAGCATGGCCAGCCGCAAATACGCACACATGCAAAAGTAAGATAGAAATATTGTGTGTTGATTGCTGACCTGAAAACCAATGGACAGTAATCCTTCCATTTAAATTCACAAGACTGGTGAGGTGGGGTATGTTTTGACCCTTCGGACGGAAATTTGGTCCATACTTTCTCCTTGGGATCAAAAGCTGAAGACCTCAAATCAAGGGATGTAGGCGGGGCTGGTCTTCCAACAGAATGTCTGTGCAATGGCACGAGAAAATGAATAAGAAACATGCAACTTGTAACTGCATATAGATATATAACAACATCATTACGAGACATGAGGCTTTCACATCGGAAACATATATATATATATATAGATAGTGTAGCATTGTTGACTTATTTTTCAGCCAATTCACCTTACAAAGGAATGATGTCAAATAATCATTTTTGTTATGCTAGAAGCTATAAAGAAGAGTCATATGGATTTGTAGTAAATCAAGAAAAGGTGAACACTTTAACGCTATTGTATCGAGAGAGAGAGAGAGAGTTCCATAACTAGTAATTATTCTTTTCTATTAAACATCCAATAAGACACTCCCATTGTATTTTTTATTTTGTACCCCTATTAGTCACAGCAAATCATAAACATGCTAGACCCCTTGTCTTCTAATTGGAAATCAACCAATGCAGTATTGGTTCCTTGCAAGAACCAACAAATTATAATATTCTGCTCTCAGACCATAATGGTAACAAATATCAGTGGAAATGGAACCAGATACATCAATGTTTTTTCCCACATTTCATATCCACCATAATCCATAACCTGAAGTTCTGTGTTTTCTCAATATATTGTTTGGAAGAGGATCCTTTCCAAAAAATAAGAGAGGAGAGGAAATCTCCTTAAGCTGCAAGGAAGGTGGAATACACAAGATATGCAAAAGCATGATCTCTAAGTAGGACTATTCAAAGCAATGGCAGTACAACACAAATGTTTCCAAGTAAATGACAGTAATTGCTTCAAGAAAGCAATTTTCTATTTTTTTATTGTCACTTTATATACCAATTACTTTACAGGTTTTGAAATTTATTTCATTTGTTGAACTTAAAAGGACAAAATCAACCCCCGGAGGTTACAAAATAAGGGAGCATCATTTCAAGCAAATTCATTATAATTGATAAGAATAAGATAACAACACAAAAGAATTAATTGGTTGGAGGAGTTGTTACTTCTTCAAGAAAATTAAATCAGAAAGTCATATCTATGTAACACAGAATGAAAGTAAAAGGAGAGAAAAATACAATCATAAATCCTATCATAAGTTAAGTACTACCTTATTCCAAGCTGCAGATTGAGCATGAGCTCATAATTTTTATGCCCTTTAGATATCGTCTCCCCTTGTCTCTTCGTTGGCTTTATTCTAATCTGCATTGGAACTTCTTCTACCTCTCTCCCTGCCACTGAATACCCATCAATGTCAGCATCAGAGTAAAAACTATGCACAACACCATTGCTCAGCCTCCCATCCACGGACAATCTCCTCGGCCTTGCATCATTTCTCTTGTGCAACAAGTCCCCTTCAAGACTATGCCAATTAAGCACCTTCTGTGAAGGCAATATTGAAACCTTATCAGCTGGACAAATCTTGCAATCATTTAAATCAACCGAAAACAATTCTTGAGGATCCCAATCTACACTATTATTATTATCACCCACATCTGAAGGATAATAAATCCCACTTTGTTCTTCCGGGTTCTTACTCCACACCCCTTCATAAAAACTCCCATCCACCCATCGAAATGTTCCTTTTCCTTTAGGCAGTCCATCTTTCCAAGACCCTTCATATTGATTCCCATTAGTCCAAACCATTGTTCCATTTCCGTCCATCTCTCCATTCTTCCAATGTCCACTATAATAGTTGCCATTACTCCATTGGTAGCGCCCTTGCCCATCTTGCAGTCCCCTACGCCACTCGCCTTCGTAGTAATCCCCGTTGGCATAGTTCTTAGTCCCTTTTCCATGCTTTAAATTCATAATCCAAGAACCTTTATAGGTACCTCCAGCTCCTGTATAAGTCCCTTGACCATCCATATAACCAGTCTTGAATTCACCCTCATAGGTGGCACCAGAGGGCCAACTGAATCTACCTTTGCCCATGGTTTTGCCTCTGAACCACTCACCAGCATACATACACCCATCTGTCCACAAGTACTTTCCATGCCCATGAGGCAGGTTTTCAACCCACCTCCCATTATACATGTCCCCATTGGAGAGGAGCTTCACCACAGTGCAGTCCTCACCCATTTCATCGTCGTCATCGACGTGGGCAACTGACATTTTTCTCAACAATAACGCCTCTTTTTCTTACCACTTGCTTGTGATTTGCCTTCACAATGTCCCCCAGGTCTTTGCTCATTCTCTCTCTATCTCTCCTAACTTCTTCAAAAACCCATCTCTCTCCAACCCCCTCTTTCTTTCTTTTTTCTCTCAAAGTTGCTCTATTTCTTAACCCAGATTGAGCTCTCTGTGTACCCTCAATGCGATCCTCAAAACCAAACGAACCACCATTCCAACACTGAAACCAGATATAAGTTAAACCATCCAATAAAAAATACACAATAACAAAACCCAGAAAGGAAACCAACAATAATAACGTGTTTCAGGTGTTTGATGGGTTTTCTATTCTATTGATTTGCTGAAATGGGTGTCTGCTTTTTGTGTTTCTCTCAAATGGGTTTTGAAAAACAGGTGCTGTTACATTGATGGCTTTTTCATTATTTTGAGGATATTTCTTTTTTTTTTCTCTCTCTCTCTCTCTTTTTCTTTTGTCTTTTTCCTGTGATTGGGCATGAACAAAGATTCAACAACACATCATTGTTGTTTTGTTTCCGAACTTGGCTCCTAAAACTAAGAACAGACCAAACAGTTGGAAGGATGAGAGAAATGTTGGAGGTGGTGGCGGGGACGTGTTCGCCATTTTAGTGTCTCAATCAGACCAAACACCTAAATAAGTCTAATTTTGGTAGGCATGATATTAAACTACTTTGTATCATTACAATTTACAATGACTTGTTTCATCAATTTCGTTTACCTTACATTTTGCAATGATGTTTCCCATTTTTAAATTTTTTTAATGTTTACCTCCGTACGAATGCTTTAATTTAGGCCACAAAAATATCTTTTTGAATAATGTTTCAGAACTCGAAAATTTGCCCCCTTAATCCCCCTAATGCTCAAAACGACGTCGTTTTGGACATTAAATTTTTTTTTTTTCTTCTTTTTTTTCTTCCATTTTCGAGCTCAAACACACAGGGGGAAGAGGGAGAGAGAGAGAGGGAGAGCGGAGAGGAGAGAGGGAAAGAGAGGAAGACACACACACACATGGGCCTCAAGATTCCTACGATCATCGTACTCGCTCATTGTCATGTCGTCATCTGCCTCGTCGCTCTTCTTCTTCCCTTTTTTCTTTCTTCCCTTCTTCTTTCTTCATTTCTGCCTCTACTTCATCTCTGATTAAACGAAAAAAAAAAATCCAAAAACGACAAAACGACATCGTTTTTGGTTCGGGAGATTCGGGGGGGCGTAAATTCGAGCGACGTAGCACTGCTGTATCTTTTTACATCTCTCATATTTTCTTTCCTTACAATTTTATTATTACATAAAATTATTTTAAAATTTTTGAGCTTCTTTCCATCATTCACTTACTGTTATCATTTAGATAAAACTTACTCTTAAATATCACCTTATAAGACGAGAGTAGTCCACAGGCATATATGCATATGATCAATATCAATATTGACAATTGTAAGATCGTAACATATCACTATACTCTGTAATCGATGCTTACGATGATCCATTCTATTGACACTTACTCAACGATAATCTCTCTTTATATATGTATATATATATAACAGTTTTACTTATCTATTAATATTCGATACCTTAGCGATGTCTTAATGCACCCTATAAGTCATCTCATTTCTTGGCTCTCAAACCATAGAGCTGCACCATACAATCCTATACTCGCATAAATGTGTTTGATTACATACTCTACATGATGGCTGGTTCTAATATCAAATGATACAAATCTCTTAAGTAGAATTTATCCATTGAAAATCGACTTGTAAAAAGAGAGTGCCCAAAAGGTTCATATGCTCATAGCTAAGGCTTATTTTAAGTCATATTGGATTTTAACACCTTTCTTCAACTAGAACCCCTCTTTAGCTTCCTCCTCTCTATTATTCTCTCCTTAACATAGTCTCTCAAATCCCGCAACACCCTATGTGATACCCCTGTTCCGTAATATGCTAATCGGTCCTTAATTTGAGTATGATTATGTGTTTAGCATGATTTTGTGTGCCATTATATGAATATATGTGATTTTAAAATTCTATCTGTTCACCGTAGGAATATCTGTTTGAATAATCCGCTTTGGAAATTAAATTGAGGGCCTTATCGGCCACATAACCCGAAATTGATTGCGCCATTGTGATTGGCATAATTTTTAAAACCTACGGTGAAATTTAATTGAAAATTTGATTCGGGCCAGATTAAGTTGATTAAATTGTTAAATTAGTGCCCAATTGCTTTAGTAATATTATATTGAGGTTAGTGGATTTTGTTGGAGAGGCAATACACCCTCATTTGGTGTTTGGAGGATCAAAAATATGATTTTACACCTTAGTGTGAGAGAGGGTCGGCTCTAGAGAGTGAGAGAACTCAAAATTGAAGTTTGATCATTGTAGCTAGGTCAAGGACCTACCATAAATTGTAAGGATTAAGCTCCTAGGTGAGTAATCACCCCTTTATTAATGAGTTTGAATTTGTAATTTTGTAAGTTCAAAGTCTATTTGTGATCAAGAGCATAATTTGAGTTGAATTTGTTAAATTAGGTGTTATGTGAACATGCATGTGCATAATTGCTAGAGTCTTGCATATTCATGCATGAATCATGTTGAACAAGAGGATTTGGGCATCAAACATCACATGCATGCATAGTTTTCCTAAGTTCCATGATCATAAGCCTTAATTGTACCATTTGAACTCAAATTGGGAGCCAAAACATACATGCATGTTTGATTTTTGAAGGAATGGAGCTTATATAGAGTTTGTAATATAGGGGTTTTGTTCATACTTAAGAAATGAGAGTTGTTTGAGAATTAAATGATGATTCTGAACGAATTGATGTAATATTCTTACACTCTCATACAATATAATGTGCTTATATGTTTTTGGGACCAAAATCATGAGTTGAAGCCTTTGAACATCGAAATTGAAGCCCAAGAACAATTCTGGATTTTCCAGAATTTTGGTGCCCGCTCAAGCGGGGAAACCGCCGCTCGAGCGTAAATTTCATGCTCCCAACACTTTTTGCAGAGTTGGATGTCCGCTCGAGCTGGATATTTAACGCTCGAGCGAGGAGCTTTTATAGACAGGCCTTCCGCTCGAGCGCCCTAACTCACGCTCGAGCGTAATTTTGAGGTAACCAGTACTTTTGCAGGCCTCTTGGGTCCGTTCGAGCGGGGAAGTCCACGCTCGAGCGGGGACCCTATTTTCTGAAATTTTGTTCATGCATTCTGTGTTTCATTTTTCGTTCTCTTTCACTTGTAATCACTCTTAGGCATATGTTAAGCATTGTAAATGAGTTAATGGGATAAGAATAAAGCCTAAAGCGAAATATGTGAATTAAGGAACGGATTGAATTGTTGGTGACCCTTTTGTGTTCATGAAATGTGTAGGGTTAAGCTCCGGGGCAAATCCACAAGCCAATCACTGTGAGTAATATCTTAACAAGATATTTGAAATATACTGTTGTCTAATTGTTTACTCATATGTAAGTTTTATAAGTTCATTAATTTGAATGGTGGACAACGATTGATATAAATAATTGGGCCAAAGGCTGATTGATACGAATGACTGGGCCAAAGGCCGATTGATGTGAATGATTGGGCCAAAGGCCGATTGATATAAATAATTGGGCCAAAGGCCGATTGATACGAATGATTGGGCCGAAGGCCGATGGATACGAATGATAGACATGGATGATTAGGCCGAAGGCCGATGGATATGAATGATGGATATAGATGATTGGGCCAAAGGCCGATGGATATAAATGATTGGGCTGATGGCCGTTTGCTGTACTGGTTCAATGATTATTTATATATCTTCCTCATTTGATATTATTCACTGGATATTCGCTTACGCTCATTCATGTACATGTAGGTGAGCCAAGGGACGTCCAGAACTAGCCCCAGTGAGCTTGTGAGAAACAGTTTAAGTTTTGAGGAGTCAGCCCAAACGTCTCACGCACGAGACTATCTTCACCTTTGACCTTGTTTATAGTTTTGTTATGTTGGCGAATACGTTGGACTACTTTTGTATATAAGATTTAGGTTTGACTGACTTAAATCTGTATGATCCTGTATATACAGCGTTTTGTGTTAGTACATATTTTGATGTGAGTTATTAACATATAAATATTTGGAATGTTATGGTGTGCATTTAAGCATGGCTCTATGGACAAAATTTTTGAATTGCTTCCCTTTGGCCCCTTTATCTCTGATGAGTTTTGATTTATTTGTTTTGAGGCCGTAGGTAATCACACGATTACTGGCCGGTTATGGCCTTAACCCATAGGGGCGGATTCGGGTCGTGACACCCTCTTTCTTTGCAATCCTTTTTCAACCCCTTACCTTCCTCTATTGTTACTTTTCCCTATATCCATCATTATTGCCCTTTACATCATGTTTTTCTTTTTCTTCTTCTATATGAAAACCTTATGTCTATTTCTCTTTCGCACACTATGGTTGAGGTTAGGAATAAGGAGTTAAGTCACGGTGGTTTAGAGGTTGACAATAGGTTATTTGCAATAGAAGGTGAAGTGGTAGTAGTGGCATACAAAAGTAGTAGTAGGGGAGTTCGAAATGCTAAATCCTCGTAATATGAGTTGGGAGTGGTTAGATGGTGAAAGCATAGGAGTAGTCTGAAGTGATGGCTATGTTTGTCGAAAGTAGTGGTAATAAATATAAAGTTAGGGATTGAAAGATTAGATGGGGTGTTAAATAAAGATGAAGGGTTTGCAATGAAAATATATTTGGTATTATGATGGGTTTAACAAGATAATATAAAGTTTTGAATTTTTAAAGAGGTGTAATTAGAAAATGGCAGGTACATAGAAACTCCATTTATATCTTCTTTGCATTGAAAAATTATACTTGGGTTAATTAAAAAAAAAACCTCCAATGTTTCACATGTTTTTTACTTTAAATTCCAACGTTTCAATTTCAATAAATTAAATCTTGGAGTTTCATCCATATTTTAATGTGCACTCTCTGTCCATCTCCGTCTGTATAAGGTAACAGAGAGGGTTTAAAGTGAAAAATACGTAAAACATTGGGGTTTATTTTGTAATTAACCCTTTTTGTTTTTAATGATTTAATTTTAAAAAAATAGTTAATTACACAATAAACTTAAGATTTCACACAATTTTCACTTTAAACCTCTTCTATTATCTTACACAAACGGAGATGGACAGAGGGAGGGAGCATATTGAAATACAAATGGAACTCTAAAATTTAATTTGTTGAAATTAAAATGCTAAAATTTAAGATAAAAAATGCCTGAAATCTTTTTTTTTTTTTTGTTACAGAAAAAATCCTCCTACTCTCTCACAGGTTCAAGATAGTGCCCTTCGCAGAGATCACTAAGATTAGGGATGTGCGTGGTGCGGGTCGGTGCAGTTTGAGAGAAAAATAGAAACCGTATGGCGGGTGGCAGATTGATAAAAGTGTCACTAGAATTTGCCATTTTTCTTATAAAAAATCGGCGGTTCGGTTGGCAAATAATGGCGGATTTGCCTTGGCGGTTCGGGCGGATTGGCGGTTTATAAAAAATATAATTCAAATTACAAAACTTAAATCAAAGAGTAAAAAAAAGCCAATAGATACTGTGATGTTAAGCATCTTGCGAAGCTTTCTTCTGATGAAGCAAGTGTAACAACAACATGATAATATCAACGACTATGCCATCAGTTCATTACAAGCATCTGTGGAAGTTACAATGATCAAATACAATACATAAAATCAATATCATTCAGGGTTTACAATATATTGAAAATATTTACTGTTGAAAAGTATTTAGATTGAAAAGTGAGCTGATGCAAGTTTGCAACATGGCCCAAAAAAATATAAAAAAAAAGATTGAAAAGTGAATTGGAATCCAACTTTATTTTGGATTACTGACATCTTGAATTCCCCTCTAACGGTAATGTAATACTATATTCTAAGGTATAGAACAACAAGTAAACTTAAGTAAAAAAGAATTTTTAGAATCTTATAAAACATGATTTAATAGCGGTGCGGGTCGGTGCGGTTTGAAAGAAAAATAGAAACCAGTGGATTGATAAAAGTGTCACTAGAATTTACTATTTTTCTTGCCAAAAACTGGCGGTTCGATTGGCAAATAATAACGAATTTGCCTTGGCGGTGCGGTTCGGTACGGTTTCGGCGGTATTATGCACACCCCTAACTAAGATGCCTTGTGATCCATTCTCAGTAAGAGACTATAATGTAAGAATTTGCCTCGACCTCCAAGATAAATTCGGCTTAAGTAAAAACTCGAACAGTAAGAAAGTATCAAATCCACATCAAGTGTTATGATAACAACAACTTGAAAATTATCTTATAACCAACTATGCTATGGCCAAAAAATTAGCTAAAGAAATTTTGAACTTAATACATGAGGTTTTAGCCTCCAAATCTTTACCAAGTACTCAACTACCTTGGGTTACCCATTATACTTTCACCCTTAGTATTGTCGGTTTCTAACTTTAAAATCTTTCATCTATCAAACTTTACTTAGTTTAGTCCGATTTGCAAAAGATGTTATTGTGTCGAAAAAGGAGACGTGGCACAATATGATGTTGGCCTCACTCATATTTAACTTGTATCTGTACGGATAACGATGAAAATATTTATAAATTAAAATGAAAAAAAAGTACATTACACTTTGCTTCCTAAAGTATTTAGAGAAGGAATAATAAAAAATAAAATAAAATAAACCAAAAGCGATTTCCCATATATTTCTAGATGGGATGAGCTTGTCTTCCATTGAAGTTTTTAATTGGTGTATCTGTTGGGTCTTCGTGGATCTACAATAGAATCTACATTGATGATTTAAATCGTCTAAATGTAAGACTCGTTGAATATTTTCTTATAAAAAAAATCACATTACTCGGATAATGTTGGCTACATATTTTGTAAAAGCCAATCACAATTCGACACGTGGCAGAATAAGGGTAATATAGGAAGACCATTTAAGTCTTCGATCCTGATCGTACATGTGGCAGTTAGTATTGTTTCTCACGTGATTTGAGTAGCACTGGATCAATAAAGAGATGTAAAATGACGTGGCTTCAACAGTTACTCACATTCAAATTCAAATATATGAGGGAAGCCCAACTGCAAGTAATGGCGTGGTGGAACTACTTCTAAGGCAACATGATCAAGTAATCATGGATGAGCAGTTCGATGGTTTGAAGTGCAGTTCGATGGTCATCCTTGAGGAGTATAAATAGCAAGGAAGCCCCCAGAAAAAACCCCTAGACTCAGATCCAACAAACCAGTCATTTACTTCATATTTTCTTTTCCAGTTTTACATTTCCTGCACTTTAAATACCTGTTCTTTACATTCCTGCACTTTAAATTCCTGCACTGCACTTCGTTCATAGGAGTAGTTTCAAGTAGATTGTTGCTGTAAACCTTTACGAGGTTGAGTTTGGATCATTGTAAGTTTTCATCTTAATGAAATACTTCAATTGTTCGTCATTTAACTATTATTTTGTTTAATTTCTCCTAAGTCAAGCCACCAGGAAAAGTCCTCTTTATTGAGGTTGAAAGAACTAAAACACAATCGTCTGATAATTGGTTGGCAATTATAATTTCTGTAAGGACTGATTGATCCTTGCTGGCACGCTCGCATTTACAAAAATACCCTTCGAAAGCCAAAAAAGCCAACATATATTTTTGGCACGCCCGGTGGGACTTGTTAAAATGGCTAGACGAAGAAGACAAGGAGAAAATGAACGCTTGGAAGAAGGCGTAGAAGGAGAGGTAGAAATACCTAATCCAGAGGATAATGTGGTAACACATCCTGTGGAAACTCCCATGTTGTCAGAACCTATGGTCGAACAGACCAGTACTTCGGGACAAGAACCATATGTTCATAATATTGGACGAAACCAAGGAATTGGACCATCCACTGTTCCATCTACTCAGCCAACAAATCTATGGGATGGCCTAGTAGATGCTATGGGACAACAATTAATGAACATAATGGAAAGGTGGGCAACATCCTTTTTGGATCGAATGAATAACCACCAACCAACAAACACAAGACATACAGAGGAAGTTTTAAATGTCTCTCAGCAAAGATTGGCTAGAGACAAACAGCCTATGCAAGTTAATGGACATTCTAATGGTCAAACTAGTAACCAGAACTATGAAAGACCATCACCTCAGTCTTGGTATGAACCCATTTCAAGGCCTATAGTAGGCCAAAATGCCTCAGTACTCAACAATGAAATCACACAAGTTGGTGGATCTGGTCAAGTACAAGAAACTGGCGTAAGAATGGTTACAAATCCCATATTCGAAGCCATACCTAGCACTAGGGGGTATAATAATCCCTTATTCGAATTTATACCCGGGGGGTTGGAAGGTTGGCCTGCAAATGGAAGGGACACAACACCTGTTCTAGTACTTTTCGCAGGTCCTTTCGCAGGACAGGCTCAAAGGGGTTACCCACACCCCCAACAGCAACCTGTACCACAGGGACAACCAGTTCCAAATGTACTACCTTATGGACCAAGAGGACCGCAAGCACAAGTTTGTCCACCAAATCCTGTGTTTGTCCCTCCAGTAGTGGTTCAGCAGGCACAAAATATGGTCCCTATGGACCAAATTGCTGATATTGTTAGGGAAATGTGTGGACCGATGGCTCGGGGGGTCCAGACTCCTGTATACAGAAAACCATACCCAGAATGGGTAAATAGGATACATGAATACCCAAGGGGGTTCAGGATACCAGATTTTACCCTTTTTTATGGGAGTGGAAACCTATCAACAATAGAGCATATTGCTAGGTTCGCTGCTCAATGCGATGAATTTACTAATCATGACTATATGAAACTAAGATTATTCCCAAATTCTCTAACTGGGGGAGCATTTATATGGTACATCAACCTTACATCTTACTCCATTCAAAATTGGCAACAAATGGAAGAGGCATTTCATGCCCAATTCTTCCAATCAGAGCCAGAAGTATCCATGGCAGACTTGACAAGATTGAGTCAAAGGCCTGAAGAAAAGGCTACTCAGTTTATTGCCAGATTTAAAAGAGCTCGAAATAAATGTAGAGTCATCCTGCCAGAGCCAGAATTAGTAAGATTAGCTCAAAATGGCCTAGAGTTCAGGCTTCGAAAGAAATTTGACTCAACTGAATTCAGAGATTTGGTAGAACTGACCTATAAGGTGTCTAGATACGAAGCATTACTAGAGGAGGAACAAGATCGAAATAATGCCTCGTACAAGACATATTATAGAGATCCTAATTATGAGATCGATGCAACAGAGATTGTGGGCAAAGAACCTATAATCTGTGAAGCATTAATTCATAAGGATACAACAATTGACCAACAATTTAAAAAGAAAGACTTTCACAGAAAGTATTCTTTCGATTTAACAAAAGCAGATGACATTTTTGATCATTTACTCGTGGCCAACTTCCTTAAGTTACCTAAAGGAGTAAAATTGCCATCTTCAGATGAACTTAAGGGAAAAGTATATTGTAAATGGCATAACTCTTGGTCTCACTCGACTAAAAACTGCATTGTTTTTTGAGACAGGATTCAAGAACAAATTCGGAAAGGAAGTTTGAAGTTCCCAGCCAAAACAGAAAAGGCCATGGGGATCGACAGTAATCCATTTCCAGAAGATGGAGAAGCGGCAGCCAATGTCATTACGTCAGACTTCCAAAACTTGTCCTTGACAGAATTGGAAGAAGTCAATGTGCAGATGCATGTTGCTAACCAGACAACCATCAAGAAGGACACTAGAAACCCATCAGCTATTGGACAAGGTTTCTCATACCAAAGGGAACACTCTGATGAAGAATCACTGGATGATGATTCCTTAGAGGCAGCAGTGATACAAAGGATATGTCCCAGGTGCAGACTGAGTTATAAGTGGTTGAAAGGGCTTCCAATTGATGGGAAGCAATATTACAGGGATGTACAGAGACGTCCTAAATCAACCAATGCTTACAACAAAAGGCCATATCCGGCTAGTGATAGGCAGCGACCACCAGTGGTTGAGCCTACAATGGACAGAATGCATGCTAAAGGCAAGAGGCCTTTATATGAATCTAGGCCACCTAACTATTACAGAATGAAGAGCAGTCATTCTGAAAGAAGACTGGAGAGAGGCTCAATTCATGGGATCAAAGCCAGAGATTGGCCCCTTAGACCAGCCTCACGCAGGACAGAAAGTGACTACCTTCATCGAAGGTCTGAATCAGGCTCAAAACATGAGGACAGAGCCAAACACTTA
This sequence comes from Camellia lanceoleosa, assembly GCA_025200525.1. Lineage (NCBI taxonomy): Eukaryota > Viridiplantae > Streptophyta > Magnoliopsida > Ericales > Theaceae > Camellia > Camellia lanceoleosa. Next base: position 86,768,502 of record CM045763.1, read on the forward strand.
CCTTCACAGCCAGCTTCGAAGATGGCTTCGAAGGTAGAAAAAAGCAGTTCAACATCTGAGTCAGCAAGTTCGTGGGTACCTAGAGTCCCAGATTGGTTTGTAATACAAAACAAACCTAGGGAAGTGCCTGCCCGGAGAGATGTTAGAATCCAAGGCAGGATGGTCAAGCCTCCTTTGGTGGCTCCGAACAATTGGGTATTGCTTAAACGCCCAAAGATAAAGGAACCAGATATGGTCCCAGTCATTTCGAGATCACAAAGAAGAAAGATTCAGTGCAGGTACACTCAGTACCAGAACGATATGAAAGAAAATGGAAAGAGCTCTTCATTGGTCCAGACAGAAGGAAAGAAGACTTCAAAGTCAGACCATACTCCAAAGCCAACTCTACAAAGCAAAGTGGGTTGCAGCAGAGAACAGTTGGCTAAGGTTCATTCTGAACTAAAAGCCAGAGAGAAGTCTAGCTTAGCAGGATTGGAGAAGCTCTGATGGAGAGTGATAGCGAGACAAAAGAAGAAATTGGCATAAGCCAGAAAAAAGAAATAGTGAAGGAAGAAATGTTCGAAGCCATCATGGCTGAGCAAACATTTCTGGTTGAAAAACCAGTTGAGAAAGATCCTTTGAAGGAATCAGTTAACAACGAAGTACCAGAGTGCAGCATGGAGGATGCTGCTGAAGTAACTGAACAAGGTGGCCAAGGGAGGAAGCAAGTACAACCAGCCATCCAATTTGGCTCATTTCCTCCAGTATCAGTTAATATGGTACACATACTGCCTCATGAGTTCCAGCCTGGAGATAAGGACCAAGATGACCAAGACATGGATCTTATTCCTGTCTCTAGTGAAGACTCACAAGTAAGTATGGTATAAGATGATCCTGGGATGGCTACCCCAATGGAAACTGAATATGAGAGTGAAGAAGAGGTGAGCATTAACTTTTCGTATCCTTTTGAGTATCCATCGAATTCTATGACACAACACGTCAAGCCGTTGTACATCAAGGCTTTCTTCGATGGGATACAACTAAATCGAGTCCAGATAGACAATGGGGCAGCAGTGAACTTACTACTGAAATCTTCTTTGAAGAAACTATGGAAAAAGAATCCCAGGTTGATTCCAACCAGCACAACCATCCCTGGCTTTGCTGGAGACAAACAGATAGCTTAGGAGATTCTACCCATTAACTTGAGTGTGGGAATCAGGGACTGCATGACAGCATTCTTCGTAATCGACAATAATGCTAAATACAATGCTTTACTTGGGAGAGATTGGATCCACACTAATAAATGTGTGCCTTCCTCTTTGCATTAGAAAATTATGATGGCCTTAGGCAATGGAGAGACGGAGGAAATTGATGCAGATCCTCAACCCTTCATAGCCTATGCAGACTTTGCAGAGGCCAAGTTGTATATTGAGGGAGTGACACCACTCAGTTTACTAAGGAAAGCTGATGGCTCGGTAGGAAGTGGCGGTGACACACACAAGCACTTAGTCCAAGAAATTGTCATTAAGGATGACAATGATGCCTGGTTGTAGGCAAAGAGATGAAGAACAAGAAGCCAAGTCTTTGGTTATAATTAAATTTTCAACATTGGATGTAAAATCAATAGTCCAGAAAGTACAGGAGCAAGAGAGAGAAGCCATGATAATTAGTCAGAACAGAGCAAAGAACGGGTCAGAATTTTGACCCTTGGCAAATACTGTGCATTGAACATTGAAATAAAAGTCTAGGAGATACAGGAAGAGGATGCCTTATGGACAGATTTTGTCTATGAGGAGGAGGGCAAAGATGTTGAACTAAAGAACCAGGGAGCAGAACAAAGCGAGAAGGTTGCTTCGAAGGTAGAAGAAACCAAGGAAGAAGCTTCAATAAGTTCACAGACACAAGACCCCTTAGAAGAAGTAAATTTAGGGGAAGGTTCTATGTAACAGCCCACCTATATAAGTGCTTGTTTGAATGATTTGGATAGGGACCAGTTATTGGTTGTTCTAAAGAAATATTAAGATTGCTTTGCATGGTCTTATAATGAACTACCAGGATTGGATAGGTCATTAGTGGAACATAAGCTCCCTATGAAGCCTAATTTCAAGCCATACAAGCAGAAACCAAGAAGAATGAGTCCAGAAGTAATTCAGAAAGTCAATGAAGAGATTCTTAGACTACTCAAGGCAGGCTTTATTAGGACAGCCAGGTATGTTGAATGGCTATCTAATATTGTGCCTGTAGTCAAGAAGAATGGTAAAATGAGGGTATGCATTGATTTCAGAAACTTAAATCTAGCAACTTCAAAAGATGAGTACCATATGCCTATAGTGGATCTGTTGGTAGACAGTTCAGCAGAGCATCAAGTTTTATCAATGATGGATGGGCATTCTAGTTATAACCAGATCTGCATTGCAGAGGAGGATGTCCACAAGACAACATTCAGATGTCCTGGAAATATTGGCACTTTCGAATGGGTTAAAATGCCATTTGGCCTGAAGAATGCTGGGGCTACATATCAGAGGGCTATGAACACTATCTTTCATGACCTCATTGGAGGGTATTTAGAGTGTTATATTGATGACATTGTAGTTAAATCCCAATCTATGGAAGAGCATCTGTTTCACTTAGAAGCAGTCTTTGAAAGAATGAGAACGTTTAAATTGAAGCTCAATCCTCTTAAGTGTGCTTTTGGCGTATCATTTGGAAACTTCTTGGGCTATATGGTACACAAGAAAGGAATACAGATTGACCAAAATAAAGCCAAAGCCATCATTGAAGCCAGACCTCCATCAAGTAAGAAAGAATTACAAAGGTTCCTTGGACAGGTTAACTTTCTTCGAAGGTTTATTTCTAACACTGCCGGGAAAACTAAAGTATTTTCTTCCTTGTTAAGGCTAAAAGATGAAGAGGAATTTGTGTGGACAGCAGAGCATCAAATTGCTTTCGAAGGTATCAAAGCCTACTTGGCCAATCCTCTAGTGCTGATGCCATTAAAGGGTGATAAGCCCTTGAAGTTGTATATAGCTGCAGCAGAATATTCATTGGGAGCTTTCTTGGCTCAAGATAATGAAGAAGGCAAGGAGCAAGCTGTTTATTACCTTAGTAGGTTTTTAAATTCTTGCGAATGTAAATATTCAGCTGTTGAAAAGCTGTGTCTTGCTTTGTATTTTGCCACAATGAAATTAAGATACTATCTTTTACCTACAACTGTCAAGGTAATTGCAACCACAGATTTGGTTAAGTATATGTTATCTAGACCTATGTTGAGGGGAAGAATTGGCAAGTGGATATTAGCCTTATCAGAGTTTCATCTAGAATATGTCCTTCAAAGGACAGTAAAAGGACAAGTTTTAGCCAACTTTTTGGCAGACCATCCATCTCAAACAGAGAGCCAAGAGATAATGGAACTTGGTATGGCCAGTGTTGAGCCATGGTAGATGTGGTTCGATGGGTCGAAAGCCAATGGCTTAATTGGAATTGATATTGTGATTAAATCACCACAAGGGGTAGAAACCACACATGGTTTCAGAGTGGATGAAGCTACTTATTCCAATAACCAGGCTGAATATGAAGCCTTAATAGTAGGACTAGAAATTTTTATTGGATTACAAGTTCATGCAGTTGACATTTTCGGAGATTCTCAATTGGTGGTTAACCAAGTAAAAGGGATTTTCAATTGTCAAAGTATAAGTATTTTACCATACTATGATATTGCATTACATCTGCTTTCTCGATTTCAAATAGCAAATGTAACTCATGTTCTAAGATTCTTGAATAATAGAGTTAATGATGTGGCTCAGAAAGTTTCGAACTTCAAGAGAAGGGATAATCCCCAAAGGGACATAAGCCAAACAATATATCAGAAATTGATACCACCTTTGAATAAAAGGAATGTGGTCTTGGAAGTTAATCATAATGACTTACAAGAACAAGATTGGAGGCATCCAATAATGCAGTACTTGGCTGGTCCATCTTCGAAAGCCAGCAGAAAAATTAAATTGCAGTCTATGGAATATATGATATATGGTAATGCTCTCTACAAAAGGGGAGATGGCTTATTCTTTGGAATGTTTAGGCCCAAAAGCATTATGACTATGGCTGAGGTTCATGAAGGCCTTTGTGGTGCTCATCAGCCTGGTGTGAAGATGAGATGGTTGCTTCGAAGGCATTCCTACTATTGGCCAACTATCCTTAAAGATTGCATAGAATATGCAAAGGGTTGCCAGGCATGCCAAAAGCATGGCACAATAAGGCATGTGCCCATAACTAACCTACATGCAGTAGTGAAGCCCTGGCCATTCAGAGGGTGGGCTATGGATATGATGGGGAAAATACACCCACCTTCTTCAAAGCATCATTGTTTCATTCTAGTGGCCACTGATTACTTTACTAAGTGGGTCGAAGCTAAACCATACAAAGCTGTAGACCAGACAGAGGTCATTGGATTTATCAAGGATCTAATCCATAGATTTGGCATCCCATAAACTATAACTGTGGATAATGGGACTGTGTTCGATGGAAAGATGGTGAAGTCCTTCGTGGCAGAATTTGGAATTAGTCTCGTTAATTCCACCCCATATTATGCACAAGCCAATGGTCAAGCTGAATCATCCAATAAATCCTTGAAAAAAGGAATACAAAAGGTTGTGGAAGACAATCCTAGGAATTGGCATAACTTATTGTTGGATGTTTTGTGGGCTTACAGAGCTTCCCCAAGGTCAAGCACAGGAGTCATTCCTTATGCCTTAGTATATGGGCATGATACAGTGTTACCTATGGAGATTAATGTTAGATCTTTGAAGGTAAGATGCCAAGATCAGTTAGATCCTGAGCAGTACCATCAAAGTATGTGTTTAGAGTTAGAAAGCATAGATGAAGCCAGAATTTTGACATTAAATAGCATTCTTTTCCAAAAGAGGAAAGCAGCCAAGAATTATAATAAGAAAGTCAAACACATTGGCTTTGATGAAGGTGATTTGGTATGGAAAACAATACTCTCAATAGGAATTAAAAGCCATAAGTTTGGCAAATGGTCACCTAACTAGGAAGGACTATGTCAAATTCATAGAATTCTGCCTTTTGGAGCTTACCATTTGAGAAATTTGAATGGGTATATACATTCCAAAAAGATTAATGGTAGATATTTGAGGCCTTATTTTCCAACCATTTGGGAAACACAAGGAATAAAATAAACACAAAGTACAAGAACATAAGATTGATTAAATGATAGACAAAAATTTGCTTTTTCATAAAGAATTAAGTACATTTTGCCACAAATTGGCCCAAAAATCATTATAGTGTCTTAATTCTTTTTGTACAACAGATTTCCTATTGGTAAATGCTGAAAACAGTTGAATAGCTACAGCCATTTCTTCCTTTCGATCAGCTAGTCCTTGGTTGGTAATTTGCAGTTTAGTGTCAGTTCGGACTAAGGCCTGATTCACTGTAGATAGCTCCTCTTCAAGTTGAGCTTTCCTCTCCAGCAACTGGACTCGAAAGTGGGAGGCAGATGAGTGTTATTCCTTAAGCTTTGACACTTCAGTATGTACGTGGGAAACAAAACTCTGGTCGCTAGCCAATTTCTCATTCTCAGCCTTAGCAGCCTGGCAAATGCTAATGTAAAAATAGACAATGGCTGCTGCCTGAGATAAATGACTTGAAACATTCATGCCAGACTGCTCAGCAACTTTGCAGCATTGGAGGAACCCATTTATGATTATAGGCCTTTGTAAAGCCTCGAAGGGGATCCTTAAAAAAGAAATCAACAGATTCAGGCATGTATCCAGGTCTATCGAAGGTGCAGAAGGCTTGCTGCTGGAGGAAGAAAAACTCTCGAAAATTTCCAGCAAGGAGTTAGCCAAAACTAATGGCTCAACTTCAACATTGAATGTTTGAGAGGTAGAGAGTATGTCGAAGAGACTAGCTAGTCTGGCTTCGAAGACATCAACCTCATCCATAGACATGAGAGGCACAAAGAGAGTTGTGGTGGAAGGCACAGAGGACTGCATGGGGATAGGAGAAATTGATGGAGCATCTTTAGCAGTCTCCATGGTCCTAGCCACCAATGAATCAAGTGAAGAAGGGCTGGAGCTAGGTAAAGGTGATAAACCACGGATTGGAGAGCTACCAGCACCCTCAATAGGGGAATCAACTGCCATCGTAGATAGAGTAGCAGTTGGGATTTCCTTGGAAGAAGAAGAAGGAGCAAGGCTCGAAAGAAAAGTGTCAAGGATCAAGTGAGGAAGATATGGAGTCAAACCAAAAGAAAGAGTTAAAGGAATGCTAGGACTCAAAGGGGGCACATGAAATATGGGCCTAGGAAGTGGAAGTATTATCTGAATGGCTTTCACATTCTGTATTTGATCAACTTCAACTGAAATTGAGGGAGTCCTCATTGGAAGTATAGCCTCAGTAGTTGTTGCTGCCAAAAGGAAGAAACGTAAGGTCAAGCTTTAGTGTCGAAATTTGATAAGGCAAAACAGTAGAAGCATGAAAGAAATTACTTGTTTCAGAGATGTTGGCGGTAATGGGAGAGCTACGAAGAGAGTAATGCTCAGCCGTTTGTTGCCTTCTTGCAGTTTCCCTTTGTAGTGCATCAGCAGCAGCAGCTTCATCTCTTAGAAATTGTTGCTGCCGTCTTTTCTCAGCCCTCTTAAAGACGATCATTGCTTTGGAATGTTCCTGTTCTACTACTTTGGCAGCAGCTTCATGGATTGGATTTTCAATCAAGTCAGTAGCAGAAACAGTCACTTTCTTTCTCTTCCTTCTTGGCAATGATACTACTGGCTCCTTCTCAACCTCTCTCTCTTCAATTTGGGGATCAAGTTCTTCAGAAGTAAGCTCCTGTTCCATTGCTTTGTCAACTGTCTCGGAATTAGGATCTTCGACCAAATCAGAAGAGGAGGCAGCCACCCTTGTTCTCTTTTTTCTTTGTAATGGTGTTTCTTGCTCTTGCTCAATCTCTCTCTCTTCATTTTGAGATTCAGATTCTTGAGAGTGAGTACCGATTTTCTTTTCTTTTACGCTATTATGCGGCCTTGAGAAGCACTAGAGTTTGACTCTTTTAGGAGATTCTTCTTGTGGAGACTCTGCACCAAAATATGTGAATATAGAGGAGGCAAACAAAAGAGTTGAAGGAAAGAGGAACTTAGAAATGCTTACCTTTCTTCGAAGCAGCTCTAGTAGCTCTAGCTGAAGGGGGTGAGGCTGCAGGGGAAGTTGTGGTAGCTGCAGAAAAGGGAGGGATGTTCTCAACTGTCGCTGACTTAGCCTTCGAAGGCACTCCTAACCCTATTAGCAAGTCATGAGGGTGTGCATATAGGCGCACTTCCATATTGGTTGTCCACCAGTTCTGAAATCTTTTCAAAACTAAGCCAGATGAGAGAAAAGGGATAAATTGAAATTCATTCAATTCCTTCAGCAGTTTGAATATTGCCGCCTCTAGCTTTGATTTTGATATTCTCAAGTCTCTAGTCGTAAGGTGGACATTCGAGAGACTGTAAAGTGGAATAGGTATCCCTTGAGTGAGCCCAAATTGTTTGGCAAATTAAGAATGACAGTACACCTCAGATATGCATTTATAATCTCGAGGGTTTAAAGTGCCAATAAACAACTCCCTAGGTAGCAAAATTAAAGCTCACATGTCTTTGTATGGTGAGGTGGAGCACTCTTTATCAGCCAGAAAAGTTTGCAGCCAAACAGGTCCTTTATTGGCATCAAAGGATAAAAAAGGGAAGCAAGAAGAGAAATAGGGAGTTGATAAAAGAAGGTAAAGTAATAAGCAAAAGAAGCAGGGTAAAGAACAATCCTAGCATACTTTTCCCCATAGGTGCTAGGATCCTGAATAAGGAATTTTAGGCATTTTTTATGCAAATCAGTGAAATAGGCAAAGAGCCAGAGCTGGAGCACCCAAAGGGGACCTCCTTAGTTAACATCAAGAGAATTTTCACAAAATTGGAAACAAGCTCTGTAGACATGACCCAAAAGATAAGGGGCAAGAGCTATGTGTTTTTTTAAGACAAGTGCCTTCGCAAGTGGAGCGAACTCAGGCATAATCCTCTAAGATGAGGTACAAAAGAGAAATTTGCACAACCAGTATAAAATGAAGGAAAATAGTTCTCTGTCTCTCACGGGGCCTTCCCTTTTATTTTCAACCTTCTGAAGTCCTTTGTAAGAAGAGTTTAAAATTTGGAAGGGAAAATTTGACAGGGAGGTCTGGGTAGTTGGAAGTAAAGGGAGAGCCATGGGGTGAAAGCCCTAAAAGATGGCAAATATCAAGAACGGTGGGAGCCATCATGCCGCACTGAAATTGGAAGAAATTAAAAGTCATATTCCAAAAACATAGAGCAGCAGGAATTAAAAAGTGGTCCTCAGGAATGATGAACCTAGAAAGACGAAGAGCGTCGAGGATGCAGAGCTCTTGTAGATCATCTTCTCTCGCAGGCACTACCCTGTCATACCATTCCTCTCACTCTGTTCTCAATGTCAGCTAGCAGCGATAAGGCCGGGTCATTCTCCAATTGCTCCAGTCAAGCCCTCATTCGTAAAGAAGAAAATGATCCTTCAAACGAGGGTATAAAGCTGGGAGTTGGTCAGGGGCATCCTCAAAGATGGGACCTAGGACGTACTCTTGTTGGTTGCTGTGGCGAAGAACAAAGAGACGTCCATCTATGGCACTTGACCCACTAGTTGTTAGCTTGACGATTTCTTCATCAATGCATTTCTTCAAAGCCATGGTAGGGCTGATACGGTCACCATCGAGCACTTTCAGCGAGGAAGGATCCATTGATAGCAAGTAGCAAGGAAGAGAGGGCTAACAGAAGATCGGTAGGGTTTGTGTGTTAAAAGAGCAAGTGATTTCAGAACACGAAACAAAGGGGTGTTTAAAAGCTTTTGTGTCTGAAAAATATATTGTGTAAGTCGTTAAGTACTAGAAGTACGAATACGAAGAGTTTCCTTCAATATTGATACTTTTGGAGGGAAAAAACACAGCCCAGATACTGAGGTTAGCTTCGAAGTAAAAATTTCACTTCGAAGCCAAATTTTGGCGCCAAAAACTAAAAACTACGGCTTCGAAATGGAGAAGCCAGCTTCGAAGCATATTTCATACTAAACAAAAAACGATATAAGAATACTCAAGTGTTTGTTTTACTCCGAAAGGTTAAAAGACCTATTTTAGGTTTCTTAACGAAGGTAATGACCTTCGAGGCAAAACTTGAGACTCTTTAAGGATAGGATTTGGCGTTCGAAACATCAGAACCAATGGTTGGTTCACAGAAAAGTTGTATGTGGAACTAAAGCAGCATGAACTTTTATTCGAGACAAAAGATGGTCAATTTGAAACTAAATTGATCATGCTAACCATGGTCAGATGTTGATTATGGTTGAAACAAGCTTTAAGTATAAGATTGCTAGATTCGAAATACTGATTCTAATTGAAAATCAGCCAAAAAACTGTTAACTTTATTCCATAAATTGGAAAAGTTCATAATTGGTTTTTTATAGTGTTTTATTTAAGACAATTGAGTCCAGGTTCGAATGATGAGATTGTTCAATTCAAAATCTTGAATGTGCTTTTAAAGGCAAACAGAGACAACGCCAAACAGAGGAAAAGTCTTAATTATATTTAAGCAAAAGTGATTACATCGAATAACCCTATTTGGGTACAAACTTAAGCTCATAAAAATAGGGAATGGAATAAATAACAAGATCATGAAACTTAGTCCAACTATGATCAATGAATTTTTGTTCTTTCTTCATTCTATCCTCTACTTCTTCTAACATTGGCTACATGAGTTGGTGTGTTCTCACTTCATAAAAAAGCTCCTTAGCCTTTATTTCGAACGCCGTTTCTCTTAGCCCTTGTTCCAATTCATCCATTTCCAAATCATCCCAGTACGCAGAATCCTTATTTTGAAAGTCGTTGTATTCTTCGACGAGGTTCTCTGCTTCATATTGAGAATGAACTTGGAGCGATGAAAGTTGATCCAAGGATTGAGTGGTGGCCAAAGAAGTGCGGTGCCAATGGAGAAGTGATGGAAGTTGGTCAAAAAACGTGTGAAGTTCTGCTTAAGCAATGGGGTTGAGAACGTGGCCCCGAGTCAGAATATTACAAGCCCATCGAAAGTTCTTAAGGGGAACATCTTCCTCAAGAACATTGAAGGGTAAGTGAAAAAAGGCTGCAAGCAGGAGTTGGGCTTGCTTTTGTTGAGCTAGAGTAGGAGAATGTGGAGGCTCGTAAGGAGGGAAAACTTTCTCTACAGAAAGGGTAAGCCTCAACTTCTCTATCCAGGAAAGTTTTTGCGAATGAGGAGGTATAAGGGCCTCCATTTCGAAAGAAAGAGGAAATTGAGGAGCATTGACACAATCAAGCCAGTCAGAAGGATGAAGCTTCGCCTTCTTGGCTAAAAATGAAGGGTTATATCCCTGTGCCTCTTTTGGGCGAGGAACAGATCATACCATTTTTGTAGGCATGGATGATGTGTACCATGCCACGAGCAGATTGTCCTCTAAACTGCATCGACGGTCGATAGGCATGTAAGGATAAACCACCGAGCTTCGCGCGTAAGAAGGAAAGTCCAACAGGTCGGTGAATTCGACAAAGTGATGGTTAATTCGCTCCCTTAATTCCCAGACCTTAGGTTCTGACCAGCTTGACTAGCCTGAAGCCCTGGAGGAATTTGAAGCCACAGCCTTATCCCATGCAGAGGATTGTAGAGAGGGGTCTCCTATGTCCATATTTGCAATCTTCTGGATCAAAGGACTAAGGGCAGTTTGTTCACAATCCAAAGGTGAATCAGAAGAAGAATTTCCCATGTCCATATTTGCAACTATCTGAATCGAAGGATTAAGGACAATATGTTCGTAATCCAAGGGTTGGTAATTTGCAAAGGCATCCATGACTTGAATATGGAAAGGCGGGTAAAAGTGGCTAATGAATGCATGGAAGTTCTTTCGAGAGAAAACAACATCATCAGATGACTCTTCATGTACTTGATCAATAGAGAAGAAGTTTGGTTCAGTCATGAAAGGGATATTAGTCCATTTGATTACTAAAGTGGTGGAGATGTTCCGAAGGTCGAAAACAAAATTAATACGAGTAATCATCAATGGACGATAGTTGTGTTTCCAGAATATGGACTCCATGCACGTTCTAAAAGCGCGGGAAAAGCTTTGACCCACTAATATTACCAAGTATTGGATATATTAGTGCGGGGGGTAATGTTGGCTACATATTTTGTAAAAGGCAATCACAATTCGACACGTAGCAGAATAAGGGTAATATAGGAAGACCATTTAAGTCTTCAATTCTGATCGTACACGTGGCAATTAGTATTGTTTCTCACGTGATCTGAGTAGCACTGGATCAATAAAGAGATGCAAAATGACGTGGCTTTAACAGTTACTCACATTCAAATTCAAATATAGGAGGGAAGCCCAACTGCAAGTAATGGCGTGGTGGAACTACTTCTAAGGCAACATAATCAAGTAATTATGGAGGAGCAGTGTAATAACCCTCGTACCGATTACTGAATGACCACTGAATTATATACTGATTATTGCTAAACTGGACTGATAATGACTGATAACTGGGTTAACTGAAGTACTGAATGGATTGATTGAGATCGAAATTGAAATTGAATAAGTTTGTCTATTGAATTGCATATTGCATCTGTTTGATCGTTTGATTATCTGTTTGCATTTATGTGTTTAAACTGCTAATTGAAGGCCTTATCGGCGGCCGAACGAAGAACCGTTTAGTGTTTTGTAATCAGTGTAATTTTTATGATTTAATGGTATATTTATCTGAAAATTGGTTAGGAATGACTAAATTAGATTAAATATTGATATATTGCAAACTTAGGCTTATTTACACCCTTGCCACCTATAGTGGACCTTTGTTTAATATTAGTGGAGCCTTTTTACATGTGGAACAAAACTTTCATCAGCCATTTTGTTGCCTCTTCACCGAAATTATAGAGTGAGAGAGAGAGTAGACTTGAGCTCATCTTGCCATTGTTGTGAATTGCTTAGAATTGGTGTATATATTGGCATAATCTAACTTCCTTACCTTGAATTGGAACTCTAGGTAAGAGAATTCATCTTCTTCTTGTTGTCTTGAGCTAAACCTTGCATGTTTCATGCATCATTGTAGAGCTAAGACATGAATTTGTCCATAATTGTTGAATTGAAGTTCCATTGTTGCATGCATGTTGAATTTAGTGAGTTTGGAGTTGGTTTCATGGTCAAATGCTACATGCATGTTCATGTCTAAGCTTTAGTCCATGTTTTCACCTTGTTTTCCAACTATTGAGCTCAATAGAGCAAGATTTGAAGTTTGATTTTGGTTTAAAACTCATGCACGTCATGTTTGCATGTTGTTCTTGAAATGGGGTTTGAAATTGAGTTTAATTGAAACACCCTTGGGCTTTGATTTCTTAAATTGAGCTTTAAAACTTGTTATTCTATGTGTTTAAAAGAGTTTTCCAGAAAATGGGCCCAAGAGGATCGATTTTGGTATCCCAAACTTGAGTTTCGAACTCAAAACACAGTTATGGGTTTTCCAGATTTTTGAGGTGAGAAGTCGGGAAGTGCTTCGGCGAAATTCTCGGCATTTTCTTCGCATTGTTTCTGATCCGCTCGGCGGAGAGTTTCCTTCGGCGGGAAATCGCGCATCAGATCTTACCTTTGCATCGGCCACTTCGGCGGGAAGTTAATCTTTCGGCGGAGGCCTTGTTTTACGAAAATTCAAAGCCGATTTACATGCACATCTTTGCATCCTCATCCCATCCTAGGCATTCTTAGGCCTAGTTTAAAGCATCTTAATGAGGATTTAGACATAGAACCACACCGAGGAAATTTAGGGATTTGATTATCATCCTTCCGACTGTGAACTTAGTGTGTGTTCTATTTGTTAACTGTTTAGGGTTGGCTCTCGGGGACGCGCTCTAGCTGCTATTAGCCCAACCTCTGTGAGTAACAGATTGTGTAAAGATATGTTCAAATGGTTATATTTTGAATACTGAACTGAACTGTTTATTGAACTGATATTGTTGATTGAATGAATGTATGTCCTGTATTTAATCAGTGGCATCCTTAACACCTTGTTATTGGTATTCTGAGCTCTGTCGGTTTCCTTGTGGAACCATACTATTCTTGATTGATGATCATCATTCTTTGTTAAGACCGGTCCTTTGGACCCTCTTGTTTATAGGCTAATGGATGTACCACATATGACTGATTGATTGAAATACTGATTGACTGAAATACTGAAAGATTGAAATACTGTTTAATGAATTGATTTCACTACTGTAAGGGCATTCATTCATAACCTCTTTACACTGTATGTTATTCACTGGGCTTTAGCTCACTGTTTATATATATATGTAGGTTCTCAGCAGCCAGACCGGAGCTAGGAGCGTGGGATTGGTCCCCAGTTTTGTCAAGCCAGCCTATGTGCCTCACTGCGAGGTTCCGAGTTGCCATGCTATGGCTTGGGGTGTTTTTGTGTCCCCCGTCGGTCTCCTCACCGTTTTGTACATTTGTATAGACCGTTTACTGTTATACTGTACTGTTGTCTAGGGATTTGATCCCTGTACTGACTGTTGTAAATGATTGTATAGACTGTATATGAATGCATAAAAATGTTTTTGGCATACAGATTTTCACAGCTCTATGGACACTAGTTATTACTGTATTGGCTTCCGCCAGCCATACTGTTTGAATGTATTCTTATTACATGGCCTTGGTAATCTCGGATTACTGGCTAGTTACGGTGCTAAACCCATAGGGCCGGGTTTGGGTCGTGACAAGCAGTTCGACGGTTTGAAGTGCAGTTCGATAGTCATCCTTGAGGAGTATAAATAGCAGGGAAGCCCCCAGAAAAAACCCCCAGACTCAGATCCAACAAACTAGTCATTTACTTCATATTTTCTTTTCCAGTTTTACATTTCCTGCACTTTAAATACCTATTCTTTACATTCCTGCACTGCATTTCGTTCATAGGAGTAGTTTCAAGTAGATTGTTACTGTAAACCTTTACGAGGCTGAGTTTGGATCATTGTAAGTTTTCATCTTAATGAAATACTTCAATTGTTCGTCATTTAATTGTTATTTTGTTTAATTTCTCCTAAGTCAAGCCACCAGTAAAAGTCTTCTTCATTGAGGTTGAAAGAACTAAAACACAATCGTCTGATAATTGGTTGGCAATTATAATTTCTGTAAGGACTGATTGATCCTTACTGGCACGCTCGCATTTACAAAAATACCTTTTAAAAGCCAAAAAAGTCAACAGATATCAATGGATACTTGATTATATCACATTTGTATTAATAATTTATTTTAAAAATCATAATTATCGTTGACACAAATTTGATGTGATCGAGTAGTTATCGATATCTAATCAGTGTGATTTTCTACAAAAATGAAGTATTCGATGAACCTAAATATTGAACGGTTTAAATTATCAATATGAATTCTGTGTTGGATTCACAAAGCCCGACAATATACTCTAATTTAATTTAAATTGGAAATAAGCCTGGACCTTTCTAGATTTACATGCATTTAATTTTGTGTATGTTATCAACGTGTTATTAATCTTGGCATAGTCCATTAATTTTGTACTCTACTTTAGACTACAAAAGAGTTAGGTGTCTATTTGTAAGAAAGAGAAGGAGAAAGATAGGGAGAGAAAGCTGGACAAGGAGTGGGAGAGACGACGCCGGAGACACTGAGTCGACGCCAAGGGGGCATTTTCCTAAATAAGTCAAAATAATAAAAGAATTCCCAAACTAAACCTAGTTTTGAAAGAATTCCCAAAATAAGTTAACTCGCAGTTTACAATCGCAAGTTCAACACTTTTCCACCCCTCTCGCGTGAAAACTGGTAAAAGTTAAACTAGCGAGTTTGATTAAGAACTTGCAGTTACGAAACGCGAGTTTAATTAGTTTTTTTTTTCTTTTGAACTTGCTGTTACAAACCGCGATTTCATAAAAAAAAAAAAAAATTTCTGTTGAACTCGCTATTACAAACTGCGATTTTATCAAAAAAAAATTTCTTTGAACTCGCTGTTATAAACCGCGATTTTATCCCAAAAAAAAAAAAAAAAAGACTTGTGTACTCAAAACATATATATTAAAATGTGAGCAAAGCATCACTTATGATGTTGGCAGCTCAAATGGTAGCTCTGTGATTTTGCCCACGCACAAACGTGGGTTCGAACCACCACGCCAACTTCTTCGTTTTTTTTTTTTATATATTTATTACGTAATTTTTTTATCAAAAAAAAAGTAAAACATTTGTTTGGTTAACTAAAAAGTAAAAAAGTAAAATGTATTTTTTCTGTACATTTTTATATTTTTTATGTACATTTTTGTATTTTTATATATTTATTAATTTTGAAAACTATTTTTTCTTTTTTTTTTTTTTAGATATAAGTATCTAAAAGGTGCATCTAAAAAGTAAAAAAAAAAGTTTAAAATTTTAAAAATATTTACTAAACAAAAAAAATAAAAATTAAAAAACTCAATTTTCAAACAACTAAATTCAAAAAATCCAAACCAAATACACTGAATACTTTTTAAACAATTATGTTGACATTTTGAAAAAAATTGTGTTTGATAGAAATTTTTTTTTTTTCAAAATGTCAACATAATTGTTTAAAAAGTATTCAGTGTATTTGGTTTGGATTTTTTGAATTTAGTTGTTTGAAAATTGAGTTTTTTAATTTTCATATTTTTTTTATTTTTAGTAAATATTTTTAAAATTTTAAACATTTTTTTTTTTACTTTTTTAGATGTACCTTAGTTAGATATATTTAAAAAGTAAAAAATTGTGAAAAATATTTTAAAATTAATAAATACATAAAATTACAAAAGATCTATAGAATAAATATTTGTATACTTTTACTATTTTATCAGCAAAATATACTCAAAAAGTGTGTAAAAACGTATTTTATATTTTTAGGAAATGTATTTTTACAAAAAAATGTATTTTTACAAAAAATACTAAAAATACAAAAATATTTTTACATTTTTTACATTTTGCTGAAAATACAAAAATATTTTTACATTTTTTACAAAAATATTTTGCTGAAAAATACATAAAAAAACATTTTTTACATAAAATATTTGTTTGGTTAACTAAAATTTTTTTCTATCAAACACAATTTTTTTCAAAATGTCAACATAATTGTTTAAAAAGTATTCAGTGTATTTGGTTTGGATTTTTTGAATTTAGTTGTTTGAAAATTGAGTTTTTTAATTTTCATATTTTTTTGTTTTTAGTAAATATTTTTAAAATTTTAAACATTTTTTTTTTACTTTTTTAGATGCACCTTACTTAGATATATCTAAAAAGTAAAAAATTTGTGAAAAAATATTTTTCAAAATTAATAAATATATAAAAATACAAAAAATGTACATAAAAATATAAAAAATGTACAGAAAAAATACATTTTACTTTTTTACTTTTTAGTTAACCAAACAAATGTTTTACTTTTTTTTTGATAAAAAAATTACGTAATAAATATATAAAAAAAAAAAAAGAGAGGAAGAAGTTGGCGTGGTGGTTCGAACCCACGTCTGCGTGGGCATAATCACAGAGCTACCATTTGAGCTGCCAGCATCATGAGTGATGTTTTGCTCACATTTTAATATATATGTTTTGAGTACACAAGTCTTTTTTTTTTTTTTTTGGATAAAATCGCGGTTTATAACAGCGAGTTCAAAAGAAATTTTTTTTTGATAAAATCGCGGTTTGTAATAGCGAGTTCAACAGAATTTTTTTTTTGTGTGATGAAATCGCGGTTTGTAACAGCGAGTTCAAAAGAAAAAAAAACTAATTAAACTCGCGTTTCGTAACCGCGAGTTCTTAATCAAACTCGCTTTTTGTAACAGCGAGTTTAACATTTACCAGTTTTCACGCGAGAGGGGTGGGAAAGTGTTGAACTCGCGATTGTAAACCGCGAGTTAGCTTATTTTGGGAATTCTTTCAAAACTAGGCTTAGTTTGAGAATTCTTTTATTATGGGAATTCTTTTATTATTTTGACTTAGTTAGGGAAATGCCCCGACGCCAAGCCTGAGAAAGTAAAGAGAAGTCTGAGAGAGAGAGAGAGAATAACTCAAGCACTGTTATTGTAACTGTTCGAGCATTATAACTGTGTATTAATTTTTTTTATCAAATTTGAATAAAGATTCGAGTAAAAACTTCTTTTGAGATTAAGTGCTTTAACGGAAGATTTTGAAATTTTATTAAATTATCAGTTGATCAATCAATGTAATTTTTTTTTATATATTTTTGTCTTCAGGTGATTATCTAGGATTTGATGAAAAAAAAGTAAAATTCACAATTTGATACCTATTTAATGAAACTGATAGAGCATGAAAATGTGCTGTATTTTTATTAAATTCAAATTTAATAAAAAGTTTGAATAATCATTAAAGATTGTCTTATACAAATTTTGCTTTTTCATCCAGAGATCAAAATAAGAGTGAAGTATTGGCAAATGTAGTATCACTGTTACTCTTTTATTATATTTTTAATTTGATATTTCAATGTTGAATTGTGTTTTTTTATCGAAAGGGTATTTTATTGCCTGACAATTATAATATAATATAAAAATTAAAAATAATAGAAAAGAACGTCTAATAATTGGCAGTCATAATAGTTGGACGAAGAGGTATGTGAACACACATATGTAATATGTGAATTAAAGTAATTACGATAAAAATTTATTTAAAACAATTAAGATCAAAAAATTATGCTAGCAATTACTATGCATAGAGTTATTTTAAAGGGGAAATTATTATTTCAAAAAAAAAATTCAAATCAATGATCAAATTTATACACATTAATAATTAAATTCATTAACTTTTTTACTAATTTGTAAATATTTTATAAAATTCTATTGATATGTAATTTTCTCTATTTTAAATATAAAAAGTTATTATAAAAACTCTTAAGAGAAATTACAATTTTTTTTTTCTTCAGAATTTGACATGTGTAACGAAATAAACGTTGATATTTTAATTTTGAAAAAATTAGGCTCTGTTTAGTTTAGATTTTAAAACATAGTTCCACCACTGATTTGAGTGTGGTATTTGATTGCAGCTTTCAAATCATAATTCTACACCCATTTCTCAAAACTTATTTCAAACTATAATCATTACTTTTCGAAACTCATAACAAACACACAACTCAAAACTCTTTTCAAAACTCTTTTAAAATTTGTATTTTAAATATTTTTAATTTTTTTATTTTAAATATTTTATTTTATTTTATAGGAATATTTTTAATATTTTAATTTTCATAAAAATATTTTAATATTTTGATATTTTAATTGTAAATATTTTGATTTTCGAAATATTTTTAATATTTTGATTTTCGGAATATTTTTAATATTCTTAATATTTTAATTTTCGGAATATTTTTTATATTTTAATTTTCTAAATATTTTTAACTCATAGTTTTTGTATTTAGGAGCAAAAGAGTGACGTTGAGATTATTTAGCCTTATGAGAGCTCCAAGTTTCCAATCTAAATTTCATAATTTTTTTATTTTTAAAAATTAAAAAAATCTTCTATTGGCTAGCTCTTATTGATCAAAAATAAATAAATAAATAAAAATTAATATCCCTTGATTTATGACTTTCAAATGGAAAGTATATCAGATCTAAGAAAAATGAAACGTATATTAATCCATTTCAAAATTCAAATTTGAGGGTCACTGCATATGGAAAGCAATCTATTAATTTAAATTTAAAATTGACACAATATAAATTTAAAATTATAATGATCTATCCCATGATTTATAAGTTTTAAACACAAATTTAAAATTATCATAATTAGCTCATAACTTTTGTATTTAGGAGCAATAAAAGTGAAGTTGAGATTATTTATATATTTTACAAAAGAATGCTTTTAAGAAAATATATTATGAGAGTTTCAAAATCTCATACAAAATCTATATATTATAATTGAAAAACATTGTCATCCTATTAACGCTTAAAGTTGCAATTCTTTTTTTTTTTTTTTGATTTTGTTTAATTTTTGTTAATATGTGTCACAATATGATTGGTTTATAAATTAATTTTATATTCTTAAAATAAAATTTTAAATTTAAATTCTTCTTTAAATCATGTTCCCAAAATAAGATTAATATTCATTCCTTCATTTATACATTTTTTATTAAATTATAAAATAAAATTTTAAATTTAAATTCTTTTTTAAATTATGTTACTACAATTAAAATGAAATCGATATTCACATGTGTTATAATGGTGTGTCATAATATTATAGGTCTAAACATAATTATGTTATTAAATACATGCATTCAAATTATTAATCACTATTAAAAGTTTATATTTTTATTTTTTGTTATTTTTAGTTTTAAACTTTGTAAAAAAAATTTATGTCCTTCTAAACCACAAGAACTTAAAAAATAAATTTTTTTAACACAAATATTTTTGGGCAAATTATATTAAACCCCTTCAAACCATCAACCATTTACACTTTATCCCCTAATGTTTTAAATCCAATAATTACCCCATCAAACTATTTGAATTTAAACATTAAAATCATCATATTAGTCATCTATTAGATATTTGGATGAAAAATTGTCAAGTGTTGTGCCCATGATAATTATATTAAATTTTATAACCAAATTATCTTGTCTTATCTTTTGTAAAAATTTAATATAAATCACTATATGCACAACACTTAATAATTTCTCATCCAAATATCTAACAGATGATTAACAAAAGGACTTAATATTCAAATTCAAATAGTTTGAGGGGAGTAATTGTTGGGTTTGAAACATTAAGAGGGTAAAGTGTAAATGATCGATAGTTTGAGGAGGTTTAATATAATTTACCCAATATTTTTTTTTAACAAAATACAAAAATATTAAAAAATGAATGACTTTTTTAACAATTGCCAAACATAAGGGATTCTAATTTTTTTTCTTATCTCAATTGTCAATTAAACAAATCAAAATAAATAAATAATTTTTTTTGGCTTAAATAGTTAAGAAGTGACTTTTGCTAAAATCAAATATAAATAAATAAATATTTTTCTCTATTAAAAGTGATAATTGGTGAAACTTATTTTTTTAAGGGAAAAAAAATGGGAGTTACATGTGATAATTTATTGTTTAAGCAATGCTACAGTACAGGTTCACACTTTCACCAATAATGATGTGACAAGGGAGTTGAACCCTATATCATTGAGTGTATAGTAAATCAAGAGTTGACACATATGATATCACATCATTGTGGATACAATTATAGGTGTTTTTTTTTAGGTCTCAAACATTTTTTTTTATTGTTCATCTAGACTTTTTTAGCACAACACGGTGGATCCTGTAAATTTTTTTTTTTAAATCTCAGTTGTCAATTAAACAAACTAAAATAAAATAAAAATTTTTGGCTCAAATTGCTAAAAAGTGAGTTTTGCTAAAACAAATAGAAATAAATGTTATTTTTCTAATAAAAGTGATGGTTTGTGAAATATCTTATTTTTATTTAAAAAAATAAGAGTTATAGGTGATAATTTATTGGTCATTTATAATTATTTTCAGATCAAATGAGAATACCATTCTAAATTTTTTTCTTACTTTTTTTTTATACAGATACTTTTATTTTGTGGAAAATTAATTTTATGATATTTAAATATTTTATTTTAATTTTTAAATTAAAAATAATTTTTGAAAAATCATATTTAAATTATTTTATGCTATTATAAAATATATATATATATATATATTTAAGAGGTGTATTTGTTTTAAATGATTAATATTAAATTTTTAATTAATCTTATTTATTATTAAAAAAATAAATTAACAAATAATTTTATATATTTATATATACAATTTTGTTTCGATTACTTAGGTTATTTGTATCTCTATCCAAATTCATTCAAATTTATTCAAATTTTTGAATTTTATATAGGTTCGCACAGGATTAAAAATTATGTTGCACAATCTTTAAAAATTTACAGGCTTGACTTGAGTTGTTTGGGTTCAACTCGCCCAAATTTACAACTTTAGCAAGGGGATTGAAAGTTACATTATTGAAATTGTGACAAATTAAAAACTGATATATAAATTGTGATAAAATTATAAAACTTAAATTATAAGTTTCAATATTTTTTATTTTCATAATTTACATACAAAAATCTAACAATTTATATTATTTCATATAAATATGTTTTATTAATTTTTTTCACATCTCATGCATAGCATGGGTTTTCACTAGTAATGATAAAGGTAAATTACATTGACATCACCTAAAGTTTGGTCTAATTACATTCCATCCCCTTACGTTTTGGAAATTATATTCCCACTCATGTGATTAATAGTCTCATTTTATAAATTCCTTACTTATATAAAAGGCAACAATCCTAATAGAAAAAGAGAGAAAATTATATTAAAAAAAAAATAAAGCAAAAGAAATGAAAAATAAAAATAAATAAATAGAATAAATAAAACAAAGTAAAAAAATAGAAAGTCCATAAATTCAATATTTTTATTCCGTCTAAATAATTACAATGACAAGAATTAGTATAATTTCTCAAATGTTAAGAGATGATATGTATTAAATTCAAATATCAGGCTGCAAGTGTAATTTACCCTAATGATAATATCTTTTTTTGGAACAAACAACCAATAATGGAATTTTGTCAACACTCAAGGTTTTGTTAATTGTTTTTGTTTTCAAGGAAAGAAAATTTAGAGTTGGTTGGTATTTTATTTTTCATGGCTTGTAAAGAGGCTGAAGCTTACAAGCAAGCAATTGACGAAGCTTCGAGATCGATCTCTCTGTCTACTTTCCTGCAAATATCTATCTGAATCACAACAAGTAGAAAAAGCTGAATTTGAGAGGAAAGAAATATCATCCAACTCTTACGACAGTCTGCTAATTACGGGTAACTAACTAACTAACTAACTAACTATAAATCAATCTACTATTCATGCTTCCTTCAATCGCTGACACTTTTAATTTGAATTATCGCTCAACGAATCGCTTTCTTGATGATATGCTTATTATTTTCAACATTATTAGTATTGTACTGATAGATAATGATCTAGTATTTGATTCTCATTTTCCTGTAAAAAAATACTTCTTGTTCAGTTGGGTTTCTTCTGTTTCCCCCTCCCCTTAATTTCTGGGGAAGAATTGATATGGGTTTGATTTTAATTCATACTTTCTTTGGACTAGTAGGTTCTCTTTCGATCAAATTATTTCTCAATTTTTCTTTTCAGCTCTCTTTGGTTACTGTTACTGAGAAATTGTTGGAAGGGGAGGGGAATAAACTAGGGTTTTGAGTGTCAAAGAGTAAAACCATTGGTCTGAGGAGGAGGAGGAGGAGGAGTACATCTAGCTGCTATTTAATTGGCTGAGATTTATACTTTTAACATCTTGACTCTAATTGGCAACACCTTTGGACCTAGAGATGATCTGAGCATTTATTTACTTTTAAGACATAGCGAGAATTGACCATAATATTGATCATTATCGAATTTTGTTCCCACAAATGCTGGGTGATACAGATTGGGTGAACTGACATTAAACAAGATTTAATATTTAATTTTCTTTACCCTATCTTTATTGATATCTAATTGACTTAAATTTTTTTTACCCATTACAGGAAGCATCTTCTGGAAATGGAAATTATCTCCTGCCATTCTGTACCATGCTATCATGTTGCAAAATCGAGGGGCAAGTTGCTTGAGAAAACCTTGAGTCCACGCCAATTAAAGATTTCTGCTATAAGGAAAAATGGAGTTTTGTGTGTTATGATCAATTCCAAATGTGGATATTTGAGATATTCTAATCTAGACCGTTTATTCTCAAAGAACCTTAATCAAAATGGGGCTTCCCGATCATGTAATGCTCTTGAAGGGTGTCGAAATGCTGATTTGAGGGTCTTTAGTGGCTCCGATTCTTATGTAGTTGATGATGAAGAGGGTCTGAGAAGTGTTGCTGAAAGCGGGGAACTGGTAACTAAGGTGTTGATTCCAGGTTTACTAGATGAGTCCAATGGTGATCGTGATGCTCCAATTAGCAGTTGTTTCTGGGAGTGGAAGCCCAAACTTAATGTTCATTATGAAAAATCAGGATGTGAAAATGTTAATTCCCCTCCGGTGCTCTTTCTTCCTGGTTTTGGTGTTGGTTCCTTTCATTATGAGAAGCAACTGAAGGACTTGGGTCGTGATTTTAGAGTTTGGGCCATAGATTTTCTTGGGCAGGGCATGTCATTGCCATCTGAAGATCCTACTCAGTCTAAGGTTGCAGGAAATTCAGCAGGAGAAAATTCTGCGTGGGGCTTTGGAGACAAAACTGAACCTTGGGCAAATGAGCTTGTTTATTCTATTGACTTATGGCAGGACCAAGTTCAGTATTTCGTAGAAGAGGTATTCAGAAAGTCAGCTACTTTCCATTTTTTTCTACTTGTTTTATATTGCATTGATGGCAATTCAACTGTCTAAAAAGATTGTATTGTGAGCAGGTCGTTCTTCACTTTGCTCAATTCTATGCAGTTTGTATTTTGTTTTGTTTATTTAGTTAAAACTAAAATTCCACCTTTCATGTGGTATGGACCTAGAGCACTTCACTCCCTATCTTTTAAAAATAGCCAATTACCTCCCACGATAGTAATCTATATTGATATGGGAGAAGAATTTTTAGTTTCACGGCTTCTCTAACTTTTGAAGGAGTTATTGCACCAAATTGGTAATGTAAGCAATAAAAATAATTCAGTTAATCTGTTACAGGTCATTAAAGAACCAGTTTATGTTGTGGGCAACTCACTTGGAGGATATGTTGCACTCTACTTCGCAGCGTGTAACCCACAATTGGTGAAGGGTGTTACCTTACTCAATGCAACACCTTTTTGGGGATTTCTTCCTAATCCGGAAAGATCACCTAGACTAGCAAGAATGTTTCCATGGGCTGGGACATTTCCTCTTCCTACCAGTGTCAGAAAGCTCACAGAACTTGTGTAAGTTTTACTTTCCGTCCATGAATTAGTTCATAGGATGTCCTCGTTTTGCATGTGGCATCTCAAACTTGTGAACCTGTATTCTTGAACACCATAGAAATCATGCTGCCGTCCCCACCTGAAAGACTATTTTTATTTATGGATCTTCTTAGGAATTGTGAGCAAGGGATTTATTTTGCATGGAAGTTAAAGGCATAAGTTTTTGTTTGTTTTATTTACTTTGAGAAACTCTTAGTCTTAGGTCAAACACAAGACAGGTCTTCATTTAGTAATTATAGTTCGAAAAAAAAAAAAAAAAAAAAAGTCTGATTGTTGCAGTTAACTAAGCAAGTGCTTCATTTATGTGATTGTAGTTGGCAGAAAATAAGTGATCCTGGAAGTATTGCAGAGGTACTTAAGCAAGTTTATGCAGATCACTCAACAGAGGTTGATAAAGTGTTTTCCCGTATCCTTGAGACAGCACAACACCCAGCAGCTGCTGCATCCTTTGTCTCAATTATGTTTGCTCCTCGGGGACAACTATCCTTCTGGGAGGCTTTATCTAGGTACGTATTGTTAAAGTTTGAACTCCTGCAGGTAATTCATGTAAAATTTCCCTTTTCTTGCTCCAAATTATGGACTACCAGTTCATTTCTATTCACAGGTGTCAAGCGAATGATGTACCAATCTGTCTCATGTATGGAAAAGAAGACCCATGGGTGAAGCCTGTGTGGGGTCTTCAGGTGAAAAGACAGCTGCCAGAAGCTCCATATTATGAGATCAGCCCTGCTGGTCACTGCCCTCATGATGAAGTTCCTGAGGTACCCAGCTCATCACTGTCCACATTAGAAATCCATTTGATTGCCCATCTGCAGTTAGTGTTTGTTTTGACATGCCCCTGTAGTGAAAGTTTATTATAAGATGTTCATAGTTACAGTTGAAATCTTGGATGAAGAAATTTGGTTTTGCTGTTGATTTTGTTAGGACTTTTTCCGTTTGTATATGAGGGGGTTTGAGCCATGCAATCTGAGTGCTGAATCTACCCAAGAGTTAAAAGTCCACATCATTTTAACAAAAATGAAAAGTTTTAGATGAGTAAAATATTTTTGCTGTAAATCCCCAAATTTCTATAGTGAGAACTGTGTCCTGATGGCTTTAATTGAACCTGGTGATAATCTTGAGGTTTGATTTTAAGAAAATGAATGATGTACCAAGAAATTAACATGGTAGACCATGAAGTTTACTTTTATAGTAAAATATATGAAACCATTATAAGAAATTGCAAGTCCAAGTTGCTTTTCATTTGTGAGCAAAGTAGAGAGTGAAAACTGAGCAATCAGGTACTACTCCAATCCCTTATTAAGAAAGTTGTACCATTAATTTTCATGCTAAGCACTAGGAAAAAGATGATTTTTATAATTTTGTAACAGGTTGGGTGGTGCCACAGCTATTGAATGGATTAACAAATATAAAGTCTTTGGAAGAGTATAATAGGTCCAACAATTATGAAGAATCCATTAAGGTCCAACACCATTGCATGGTATATGTGTCCAACCTTTGTACTCAAATTAGACACTTGGATCCTCTAATAATTAACAATGTTCAGAACAGAAGCTCACATTTGATAGTAAAGAAATTTTTTTAGCCTCTCACATGAATGGGGGACAGGTATCTCCTTTTTCCCCTAAATCCCATTTTATTTCAAGTATATTTCCAAATAATAACATCATCTTATGTCATAATATCATACAATAGACAATATATTTAAATGTTCAGGGAGTGTCCACAACTCCATGTATCCATACCCAATTTCTAGATACATAAGCCTATATCGTAAGATTAAAGGTTTAGGGAGGTCTGACACCCCAATTTACAAACTGACCACAATCAAAAAACAGTCTCTGCATAAATAGAGACAAAATGTTTCTTAATCCATTCCCATACGAATTGTCATCTACTTCAATTCTACAAACCAAAAGAAGAGTTACTGTCAAAGAATTCCAGCTATGTTTTCTCTGAAATCCAGCAACCTGATAGTTTCAAAGTCAAGCCAATTTCAATCATATTTGATCTACATACCTACTACCCTTTTCTTACAATTTATTAGAACCCTAAATCTTGAAACTTTCATAAACCTAAATCCACCACGAAAACCTGCATTAATTCAAAGTTCTTTCCTATGTCATTGAGGTTAGACTCTGATTTCAGATTTTGACTTCATTTTTCTCTTACATTTCTCAAAATATGCTAGCAGAATTCCATTACCTCTCAGATTTTGACTTCAGTTTGCTCTTACATTTAAAAAATTGCATACATGGTTCTCCATTCCATTCTTTCTCCCCTTCTGAGGTGGCTTTCTTTGTGTGATGTGGTGCATGGAAAGATCCCTACTATTGATAATTTGATTAAGAAGAGGCAGATGCATGTTAACTGGTGTCGCATGTGTAAGCATGGCAAGAAGTCCAATGAGCAATCTCCTTAGTCATTGTGAGGTGCTGCTGGAGTTATGATCGACTCTTTGCCACTTCTCTTGTTTGGTGTTGAGTAGGGGTAGGTGAGCTTATTTGTTCTTGGAGAGGAGCTCAGTTTGGGAGGACGAGGAGGAGAGTTTTGGTGTTTGGTTCCCTTGGCTTTGAAGTGGATGAATAGAAGATTTTTTTATATAGAAAAGATGAGCCTATTTTTAGATTGATGAGTAGATTATTGTCTTTTATTTGTATGGTTGGTTTTCGGGGGTGATCAGTCCATCCTTGAACCAAATTTTGGATTTTGTTTGCATAGTCGGTTTTTTTTGTTCACAGGTTGCACGCCCTTGGTGCTTCTTTAATATAATTTTCCTTATTTATAAAAAATAACCTTGATAGGAATCAATCAAAGAATCTCAAGGTCCATTTGTTAGGAGGAGCTAGTGGGAGGTAGGAATGATGGGAAAATGAAAGGGAAGGATTCATGGAGCCTGTGTCCTTCGGAAGGAAGCAAGAAGGAAAAGCAAGGATAAAGGAAGAGAGGTGGGGAATTTCTTCCCCATCCCCTTCAAATACTAAAGCCTCTCAAAAGTGGTCAGAGGGTACAGAAATAGCTCCCCTGGACTGCCCCCCTCGCTTGCTTACATTTTTGTCCTTTAGTGACATCTTTAATTTAACATGTCAATGATGTATTGATAAAAAAATTTCTTTCTTCTTTCTTGCCACTCTAGTAAACATAAAGAGGGAAAGGTAGTTTATTTTCTTCTGTAAGATACAATTTCCATCCATTCAACCTACAGTCCAAATTGTTCTCTCTTGTACTAAATGTTGCAACTTGTAAGCAAGAATAACTTCAAATGATAAGGTGTTTGAATTTGTGCTTGTTCAGTTTTTTGTTTTTTGTTTTTTTTTGGGTGGGGTTGGATACTTAGCATCTCCATGTCATTGTTATGCAGGTTTTGAACTTTTTACTACGTGGATGGATCAAAAACCTGGAGTCCCAGGGTTCAGTTGCATTACCTCTGGTTGATAACCAAGAATGTGGCGTTGAGTATGACATTGCCAGGGATTTGGAATTTTTTAGAGAAGGATCAAGGAGGTCAGTGAAGGTGCGATTCTTTGGCTCCAGGTTCTCTCTTTGGAGTCGGATAAGCTCTTATATCAAAACCCGCTTTGAAGATTTTAGAATTAAATCTCAATAATGTAACCTTTTTTTTTTCCCTGAACCATAATTTTATATCTGGAAATGTACACCATATATAGATAGATGTCTCTCTTGATTATTAATTGAAATATCAGTAAGTTTCCAATCATTCATTATCAATGGAGTATAGTAAATAATCGTGGACAAACTGATGGCCTTTTGCGTATTGATGAATCGGCCACGTTTGGATGCAAGATAGGATTATGCATGACTGGAGTAATATAATACATGTAATCAACCCAGTATAAATTATTACTCTAATCCCGTGTTTGGGTGGAGATTGGACCAGATCATTGGGCTAATGACTCTCCCATTGTTGTGCTTATCATTATATTTGTAAACCTGCCACAGTACTAAAATCTATCATTGAAGACACAGGACAGGAGAAGATAGGAGAGAAAAGAGTACCTTGCAATTTATTAGCCAAATAAGAATGTATATGATTAAATTTATAACCAAATAATAATTTAACAAAAATCTATCATTAAATTCAATGATGGATTTAATGATGGAACCTTGCTGTAGTCAGCCAAATAAGGATGTTTATGATTAAATTTTGTTGTTTCATGCTCTAATTTTGTAACTCTTTTTATTAATAAAAAAAAAAAGTCTAATAATCTGCCAAATTATGAGAAATGCTCGTTCTCGAATAAAAAAGTCTCAAAAGGTGAAGATAATTTACGAGACAGCCTCATGGACTCATCATCACCATCCAAAAATATCTCCATTTTTTTTTTTACCACATTCATGTTAAAAGATATTGACTAGATTAAACCTAACACTGCAAATGAATCGAACTGTTCATGAATAAATTTGGCTGGGCTCATTAAGGATTCGATTCGTTTGGTAAATGAACCGATCTCGAGCTCAAATAAACTTAGCTTGTTAAGTTCAATACGTTTTTTTTTTTTATTTGTAAAAACTGATCATAAGATTATGGGTGAATTTTTAAGAAATGATAAAGAATGCCTTAAAATTTCACTTATGCTGAAAAGTAAAGGTTTCAAGACATTAATTTTAACCTTTACTTTATAAATTAGTGAGTGATCACGCGATACACGAGAATTTCTTTTTAAAATAAAAAATTAATTTTGAGTTTTAATTGTTTGTGTGTAGAAAATTTTAATAATGGAAGTCAAATAAAAACAGACTTGTTAATGGTTGATAATTTTTTTTTTTTGTTATGTGCGTGATCCAATGTAAAAGGCTTATAAAAATAATGGGTATGTTTGGTTTGCATTTGGGAGATGAGTTTTAGAAAAAAATTTCTAAAAAATTGTTTGGTTTGAGTTTTCCTCAAAAAATTTTCAAAATCACTTTCTCTTTCTTACATATCAATCAATCAATCACTTTTTCTCTCTTCTCTCTCTTTCTCAATCACTTTTTCTCTCACACATATCTACTCAAATTCTCCCAAAATATCAAATCATCTTAAACTCCCAAAAAAACAACTCTCCCAAAATATACAACCAAACAAACCAAAAAAATTTCTAAACTTTCTCCTCAAATTTTTTTTCAAAAACAACTCTCCCAAAAACAAACCAAACAAGCCCAATTTCTTTCAAAGTTTTTTTTTTTTAATTTAAAAAAAAGAGCTATATTCTCAATCTAAAATCAAATTCTCATTTATGTTAATCAAATTTACCAGAAATTATGAATTCCATTCGTATCAAAAAATATATATTTTTTGAAAAAAAATAGTTTTTTGAAAAAAAATAAAAACATCTAAAAATTCTATCATTCACAAATTAAGACTTGGTTATAACTCAAAGTATATTATTTTGGTTATTAATCGAAAATGTCTTTACTAATTTCTTATCTTTTTTATTATGTCTAAATTGATGCATCGGATCTTTAATTATGCTTCAAGATGATATTTGATTATGATCTATTATAATACTTTCATATGACAATATTTAACAATTTTATTATACGAAAAAGTGTTTAAACTTTAAAGTAGGTAAAATTAGTAAGATCGCAAGAGTTATTTACATTGATATATAAAAAATTATAAATTCAAATCATGAATAGTGTCTTCAAAGATAATCAGTTACAAAATCTCTATAATCTTAATAATTTCAATTTTCAAAGGGATTCTGATGAATTATGTGACGCATTATAATAACTGCAAACTTTTTATTCCAGCCAAATTATTTTGCATATCTTTTCCGGCAGAGCTCATGAACGTGTATTATCACTAATACTATAAATTCAAAATTTTTATTTAAAAATTATTCAAGAAACATCAATAGGTGCCTTAATTATATATAATCATTTTCGATGAATTATTATTCTTTAAAATAGTACTTCACACTATTTATCATTTGACATTTGCTAATTTATCTTCTAAAAACTTAACAAAAAAAGTATTGAGTTCTATTATTTTAATCAATCAATATCAAATTGGACACTATACGTGTACGTAAATTATTTATAGAAATATGATGTTTGACATAAAATCATTATGGAGTTAACTTAAATTAATGTAATAATATTTTATATTATGCCATGTGTTACAAAATTTAGGATTTACTTTTCAGAAACATAAATACATTAAAAAGTATAATATTTGTGAAAAAAATATTTAAAAAATTCAAAAAATATAAAAATTCAGTACATTTTTCGTATTCTTGTGTGTTTATTGATTTTTTAAAATATTTTTTAATAAATATTTTACTTTTTCGATACATCTAGGTGCATCTAAAAAAATAAAAAAAATTGCTTAAAATTTTAAAAATATTCACCAAAAACAAAAAAAAATACAAAAAATAAAAAACTCAATTTTTAGAAATTGAATTTAGAAAATTAAAACCAAACACACTGAATAATACTAATTTTAATTTTAATTATTTATTTTAATAATCTTAACCTTATTGTTTTATAAATGTGTGACTTGAATACTTATATATAATAAATTTAGTTAAGAAAAATGCTTCGGACTCCCACTGGGGGTCGACCCCCAGTGAGGTGGCGTGCTGTGATTGGGCAAAAAAAAACTGTTTTATTTTTATTTTTATTTTTTTTTGAGTTTCAGCCAGTGGGGGCGTGCCACCTCACTGGAGGTGCGACCCCTACTGGGGGTCTGCAGCAGGTTTGTTTGGTTAAATTGTTTGTTTATTTTGATAATTTTAGTTCTATTATGCTATAAAAATGTAATTATCATATAATAATTTTATATAATATATATTAAATTATAAGATAGTAAAATAAACACTCATTTTGATATTAAAAATAATAGTTAAATTAGAAAGAGAATTAATAATATAAAATTAAAAGTGATTCTAATTATAAAATTTTAATTTTATTTTTATTCTTATATTTATTTGGAAAATAAAAATATGTATAAATAGAACACACAAAATTTATTTAAAAGATTAAATATAAATATTTTGTGATTGGATTAAGAAAGAAAATACATAAATTAATTATATAGAGCATTGATTTTTTCTTTAATATTATTTTTGAATTATTCATACATATTATATATAGGTATATAAAATTTAAATTAAATATAAATATTTTGTAATAAATAATTTAATATTAAATAAAAAATAATATTAAGACATCAATAAGATAGACAAAAAAAATATAAAATATAAAAGAAAATTAATTTGATCCGTGCAATGCACATAATTAAGCACATTCTGTCTTATTTATTTATTTATTTATTTGTATATTGAAATAATTATTTTTCAAATATCATAATAATTAAATTATAATTATATATATGAAAAATAAGTATTTCTCAAATAGATTCTATATAAAATTAGTTATTATATTTGAAATTGAGTTGGTATAGAACTTTATATATAAATGAAAAAGACATGTTAATGTGATTTTTTTTTTTAAAAAAAAAATAAGTTTTTAGAATGTGTCACATAAAAAAGAAAAACAATTACTACTTATATATATGATAGTATAGACAGATATAGATAGATAATAGATAATTCTATGTGGTGTTTTGGGAAATTAGTAAAAAGTTGACTTTTTAACTTTTTTGGCAAAAAGCTGGGTTCTTTTGGGTAAAAAAACTGATTTTTTTGGCTAAAAAAACTAAAAAGTCAAAAAACTAAGATTGTGTTTGGTAGTGTTTTGTAAATATGATTTGAGAGTATGAGTTGTATTTTGAGTTTGTGAGTTATGGAATTATGATTTGAGTGTAAAAAATTTGTTTGGTTATGATTTTTGAATAGAATGTTGAATTGTGTTTTGAATTGTATGTGGAATTGAATTTTGAGAGTTTGATGTGACATGTGAACTAAAAAAATTTGTTTGGTGATGACTTTTCAAAATAATTTTCAGAACTTAATTCAACCTTTAATTGATAATCAAATACACAACTCATATATCAATATCCGTATTTTTTATCAACAGTCATAATCAAACTATTTTTAAAATACTCAAATTAAAAAATAATTTTTTTCGAATTAATTGTTTTTAAGTAATTTTTTTGAATAATTTTTTTTGTCAAATAATTTTTTTTGAAAATATCTTCTATGTCAATTATTTTGTGTCAATTAATTTTTCTGTGAATTCATTTTTTAGGGCTGTACAAACGTTTTGTACAATACGTTATTAATTTTTTTAAAAAATTTTGTTGAAGTCAACAACTTTGGAGAATACATATTGATAACAATTAACATAAATCAGTGTGTTTAATATTTTTAAATATAAATCAAAACGTAAACGTTACCAAACATTTTCATTACTTTTTCATTTATTGCATTTTATTAATTTAATAAAAAACTCGTTTCTTTTTGTGCATGCATTATTGTACTTTGAATGTCACCCACCCGTGAAGTGAAGGTCATATAATTTGAGGGAGTGATATTTGTGTATGAAATGACCAATTCGCCCCTCTTGATTTGAATGGTAGGTTGTTATGTAAGAACAAAATGAAAAGGATAATATTATAATTTCACTTTTCCTATACACCTACCCGTACTATCCTAGGTGTCTGTTCATCATTGTGGAATAAAGGAAAAGAAAGACGATGCTAAAAACCTGCACACATGGTCAGTATACAGATGCAATTAAAAATAAGTAAGGAAAACCAAAAAAAAAAAAAATCAATAACAAATGAAAAGTAAATAAGAAAAAAAAGAAAAAAAGAAACCTTCCGGACCTTCTGAACCTCAGCCTCTATATAAAATCTGAGTTTACACCATCTTCACCATCTCATTCCAACACCTTCAGCAACTCCATCACACTATAATATTAAGTACATTCAGTGTATATATCCGTTGAAGGAAGAGAGAAGAGGTTAGTTTGAAGCACAGTTCATACTCTTGATAGCTTGAGAGCTGAGTTGCAGGGAGGCAAATTGCAGGCAAAGAACAGCCACCAGGGACAACTGGCTGGTCATTCTGCCGGTTATCTGGTTCAGCCACTAGTTCGCCCTCCGCACCCAGTTTCACTATCTGTTGCCTATCTATTCCTTTTTTCGCACCAACATCATACATTTTTCATATATTTTTCTTAACTTCACACTAACATCATACTTTTTACTATACATTTTTCATACGTTTTTCTTAACTTTTGCATACATTTTTCTAATTTTAACATCTATTTGGCAACAAGAGGAACTGTTTAGTCTGACCTCTTATGTGAAGAGGAAAGTAATCACACTCAACCCCCGCACTTTGGCACAAATTATTGGAGTTGAAACAAGAGATTTGCAATGCTATTTTCAAACTGAGGCTCAGTTAGCTACCATTGTTGATGATCTAACTGAGGTTTATATCACAATTTTGGGAATGACATTTTCAATTATCTATCGATGAAGAATACGGAGATGGGGTTTTAAATGTCTGGCTTGTAAATTAGTGCCGGTGAATCGGCTCTCACAAATTGTAGTATAAACCTCAGTTAGATTATCAACAATGGTAGCTAACTGAGCCTTAGTTTGAAAATAGCATTGCAAATCTCCTGTTTCAACTCCAATAATTTGTGCCAAAGTGCGGGGGTTGAGTGTGATTACTTTTCCCTTCACATAAGAGGTCAGACTGAACGGTTCCATTTATTGCTCAGCAGATGTCAAGTGAACGTAAAATAAATGCACAAAACGGTGATATACCTTATGTAATAAATTAGTTAAAGGTAACCATCTCATTGTGTCTAATCTGCCAAGCAACAGTGGATTATATTGAGAATGTAGATTTACCTTTCTCTCCATAGCAATTGGTCGATTAGCGAAATTTGAAAAGGCTTGTTCATGATTATATGTGAGAAAATCATCAGTTGGATAGTCATGATGTTGTTGCTGTGGTTCATGTTGTACAGGGTTAGAGGTTTCGCCACATTCGGGTCTCGCTCTTTTTGTTCTCGGCATGATGACTGCAAAAGTTAAGAAAAAAGTATGAAAAATGTATAGTATAAAGTATGATGTTGGTGTGAAGTTAAGAAAAATGTATGATGTTGGTGCGAAAAAAGGAACAGATAGGCAACAGATAGCGAAACTGTGTGCAGAGGGCGAACTGGTGGTTGAACCGGATGACCGGCGGGATGACCGGCCGGTTGTCCCTGGTGGCTATTCTTCGCCTGCAATTTGCCTCCCTACAACTCAGTTCTCAAGCTACCAAGAATATGAACTGTGTTTCAAACTAACATCTTCTCTCTTCCTTCAATGGATATATACACTGAATGTACTTAATATTATAATGGGATGGAGCTGCTGAAGGTGTTGGAATGAGATGGTAAAGATGGTGTGTTGGAATGAGATGGTGAAGATGGTGTAGACTCAGATCTTATATAGAGGCTGAGGTTCAGAAGGTTCAGAAGGTTTTTTATTTTTTTTCTTATTTACTTTTCATTTGTTACTGATTTTTTTTATATTTATTTTCCTTACTTATTTTTAATTGCATCCGTATACTGACCATGTGTGCAGGTTTTTGGCATCGTCTTTCTTATCCTTTATTCCACAGTGATGAACAGACACCCAGGATAGTAAGGGTAGGTGTATAGGATAAGTGAAATTACAATATCATCATTTTCATTTTGTTCTTACATAACAACCTGCCATTCAAATCAAGAGGGGCGAATTGGTCATTTCATACACAAATATCACTCCCCCCAATTATATAACCTTCACTTCACGGGAGGGTGACATTCAAAGTACAATAATACATGCACAAAAAGAAACGAGTTTTTTTTATTAAATTAATAAAATGTAATAAATGAAAAAGTAATTAAAATGTTTGGTAACGTTTACGCTTTGATTTGTATTTAAAAATATTAAACACACTGATTTATGTTAATTGTTATTAATATGTATTCTCCAAAGTTGTTGACTTCAACAAAATTTTTGAAAAAAATTAAAACGACATGTACAAAAACGCTTGCACAAATTTCTAAAAAATGAATTCACAGAAAAATTAATTGACACAAAATAATTGACATAGAAGTTATTTTCAAAAAAAAATTATTTGACAAAAAAAATTATTCAAAAAAATTACTGAAAAATAATTAATTGAAAAAAAATTATTTTTTAATTTG
The DNA here is from genome assembly GCA_025200525.1 of Camellia lanceoleosa. Lineage (NCBI taxonomy): Eukaryota > Viridiplantae > Streptophyta > Magnoliopsida > Ericales > Theaceae > Camellia > Camellia lanceoleosa. Next base: position 86,803,623 of record CM045763.1, read on the forward strand.
AGTATTTTAAAAATAGTTTGGTTATGATTATTGATAAAAAATACGGATATCATATATGAGTTGTGTGTTTGATTATCAATTAAAGGTTGAATTAAGTTTTGAAAACTATTTTGAAAAGTCATCACCAAACAAATTTTCTTAGTTCACATGTCACATCAAACTCTCAAAACTCAATTTCACTTGTAATTCAAAACACAATTCAACACTCTATTCAAAAACTATAACCAAATAAATTTTCTACACTCAAATCATAATTCCACAACTCACAAACTCAAAATACAACTCATAATCTCAAATCATATTTATAAAATTCTACTAAATGTAACTTATCTTTTTACTAATGTTGCCAAAATGGCCCTAAGTAATATAAAAACCATTAAAGTTCACACAAGAAACAAAACGAAAACCAAAAAACAAAACAAAGCAAAACAGGCTGTTAGAGAAATGAATGCTTTTGACATGTTCACTATCCTATCTACTAGAACCATCTCATTTTCTTCGCAAATGATGATATTACTACTTTTCCACTATCAAAAGTAGAACTTGAAAAATGCTTGGGAGCACTAATTAGTGCTCCCACTAATTAGGTGGTAGTGGGTCTCGTCAGTAATGATGTGATGTTTTGGTCTTGGAGTTGTATTTTTTTTTTTTTTTTTACTTTTTTAATGCATTAGTGCTATTAGTGGTGGTGTTTTTAGTGGGATGAATCATTGTTGGTAGAACTTTCCCTATAATTCTGTTTGTAAAAGAAATAATAATAATAATTAGCCCTAGGTCAATAATCAAATTCACCTATTCCAATCGACAAAAAATCAAACTGATTGGGCTGCCCAAAAAGGGTGGATGGAAAGGTCATGATTGAATCTTTTTCTTTTTTGAAAAAATGCTATATATAAATAAATAAATATTTTATATGACTTTCTTACTACCTGCATTAACTAACATGGATCTTACTATATACTTTTTTAGAAAGTTAGTAATAAGTTAATTTTTAATTTTTTATCAATTTTGAGTCATATTATTTTTTATATAATTTATTTATAAAAAGATAAAATAAATTAAAAAAATCAAAAAATTAATTTTTTACCAATTTCTCAAAACACCCCTATATTTTATGGCATTATAAAAACAGTAAAAGAAGGGACCATTACATAACAATCCTCCTCCCTTAAGAGCCCCAATTGGGCAGGATCAATGTGATGAAGGTTTTGTTCAAAAAAGAAAAATAAAATTTTAGGTCTGGAATATATACAATAGTAAAAAAAAATTAGAAGAAAAATCATACATTAACATCACGAGCACAAGGTAACCGTGGGGCATCATGAGGGAGGTACCAGTAATGTCAAAAGGAGAAGCACATGCTAATGGAAGTATGTGAGCTGTAAAGCCTTGATGGAAGGGATGGAATATTAGTTTTCTCACTGATTGCTGCTTGCTACAGACACACCCCACATCTCTCTCCCTCTCTCTCTCTCTCTCTCTCTCTCTCTCTCTCTCTCATTGTCATTGATAGTTGAACTCCAATTTGTCTGTACTAAAGAGGGTGTTTGTCTGTAACAATACCTCTAACTGAATACAGTCACTTGGTTTCTGTGTAATCTTTTTCTTGGAGAACAGAATGCGCAGGAATGCCAGGGTCAGGTTGATCACTAATGCATACAAAGTGCGGACAATTAGGCTTTGTTTGGTTGGGAGATTTAGGGAGGGATTTGGAAAAAGAAAGAGAAAAGGTGTATGAAACTAGGTGAAATATAGGTATGTTTTATTCATATTTCACCTACCTTTTCCATTTCCTTTTCTAAATCTCTCCTTAAATTTCCCAACCAAACACAACATTAAGGAAGGACCAGAGGCTCTTCATTTTTCAATCAAAGTGAAGCCAACTGTTAGACAAAAACAAAAGAGAATGTGTAAATTCATTGAGGATATCTGAAAGCTCACCAAGCATATACATACTTTGGAGCGGGTCTAAAAGAGGATTCTTAATTAGAAATACAGAAATTTGTAGCATCTTAATGCAATCACCTGCAAAAAAATATATATATATATATCTGTTCAAACTGCTTCCAAAAAATTATTTAAAGAAACCCCCCATAGGGTGGGCAGAACAGAGATAGCAGTGTGCACCTACCTGTACAAGACAAAGAAGATAACAAAATGATAAAGACGTCATCGCTGGAGAATCTCAGCTCATCACATAGGATGGGCAGTCTAGTGCATTTCTACTATACATTTAATTGAAGGAAATCAATGCAACTAACAGGCAAGCACAAAGAATCTCTGTAAATCTGAACTGTAGCTAGTCAATAAGTTGCCACAAAGAATGCAATAGGGGAAATAGATCTTTCCCACAAGATTGATAGCGTAGAAATTTCTACTTTCTGTTTGAAATTGAGATGAAATATGAAAATATGTTTACAGAATTGATCACATATTGTAAAATCAGTACTCCATTTTTTATTTTATTTTTTTACTTTGGAAAAAATTTCATAAGAAAAAAAGTTTCATTGATGTTCAAAATCAAGAAAATTTAATCTCTTTGAATCAATAGAAAGGTTTGTCAAGTTAAACAGAATCAATATGTTTTGTTGAGTTCATATGCAAGCATTGAAAAATTGGGTTAATTCAAAGTTATTTTTTTCAAAAAATAAAAATAAAAAATAACTGAAGGAGACAAGGATATTGTCTTTTTTGCTTCCATAAAAATAATTTCCTCACTAGAACCTTTTTAAAACCATGTCTAACACCAAATTCTCTTCAAGTTATGTATAACATACAAATAGTGATGGCAAGGCAAAGGAAAAGATTGAAGAGCATTCTACAATTCATTAGCTTCGCATAATGAACAAGGGAGAGAAGGATTAACATCTCACAGACAAATGAACCCTTTGGCTACATAAGTAGATAAACAAATTCAAGAACATAAAAAATCAATTGAAAGAAAACCATAAGAAGTCTACATCAGTGTGATTTGCAAGCAATGAAAGCTTACATGCTTGAGCTTCGCTTAATCAAATCAGCAATAAACCTTAAATCAATCTCTGAAGAAATTTTCTTCTTCTTGTTCTTCTTCTCACAATGAACTAGCTATAATCAGCTGCCTCAGCAGTAAAACTTAACTGAGAAATCATGTTATTATTATCCCCAACTGACTGGTGTCGCTTCAAGCGGAAGTCACTTCCATGCCGACTTCTCCCTCTACCAACAAACCTTCCACTTCCAATTCTAAAACTAGAGCGTCCTCCATTTGCAGATTTCAATTTAGGATCATAATAACCATCGACTCCACCCTGAAAGTCAGACTCCCCATCAGTTCCAGCCATGAGGTCCATCAAATTATTCCTGAAACCCAAATCAGAGTACACTCTCCGCGAATTCCTCGACGGCCTAGCACACTTGGTATCCAAATTACTCTCTTCTACAACACCCTTGGGCCTCAAATTCAACTGGGATTCAACTGGGCGTCCCATTGTCTCAACCATCAAGCATGGATTACTAAAACCATTCCATGAATGAAGAGGAACCAATTCACTCAACCTAGTGAGACTCTCAACAACCTCCTTCATGGAGGGCCTCCTCTCCCTACAAGACCTCACACACTTGGCTGCAATGACAGCCAATTGCTTCCTCACAAGAGGGTCCTTGGGGGGCTCAATCCTGGGATCATATACAGCCAAAAGCTTCCCTCCCCTTATCAATGGAACAGCCCAATCCACAATAGAAGGTGGAGAATGGCCAACATCAATGGCCTTCCTGCCACTTAGAATCTCCAACAATAATATACCAAAGCTAAAAACATCAATTTTGGTACTCAAATTATCAGGAGTGACATAACATGGATCAAGATATCCAATTGTACCTGCGGGCGGAGTAGAGAGGAGTCGTCGATGATAATTATCGACATGGCAGCGAAAAGCCAAGCCGAAATCGCCCAAGCGGGCATTGAAGTGGCGATCGATCAAGACATTGGCGGACTTGATGTCGCGGTGGATGACAGGAGGCAGGGAAGAATGGAGGGTGTGGATGGCATTGGCAGTCTGAAGAGCGAGGCGAATTCTACGGCCCCAATTGGGAGGAGGGCGAGGAGGAGTGGAATGGAGGAGGTCGTAGAGAGTGCCGTTACTCATGAACTCGACGACCAAGAGGCGGTGGCGGTGGGAGGGGTCGCTTGTGAAACCCAACAAATTGACGAGGGATGGGCTGTGGAGTTGGGAGAGGATGTCGATTTCGTTGTCGGCTTCGGTGGGATGGGGATTGTGGGGATTGTGGGGATCGTGGGGAATGGGTTTTTTGACGGCGACGACAAGGCCGGAGGGGAGGAGGGCCTTGTAGACGAGGCCGTGGCTGCCTCGGCCGAGAAGTTTGTGGGAGGAGAAGCCATTGGTGGCGGATTCGAGGTCGCTGTACTCGAAGTGTTGGAGTATTTTGAATGGCAGGTTTTCTTCTTCTTCACTGTTGTATTGGGTTTTCTTCTTCTTCTTCTTTTTGTTGTTATTGTTGGAGTTGGAGTTGGAGGAGGAGGGCGGTGGTGGTAGTGGTTGTGGTGGTGATGGGGATTGGAGATTGGAGACTGAAATCGCTGATTCAGCTTTACAACTTAGATAGCCCAACATGGCATCAACAAAGAAAGAAAGAAAGAAAGAAAGAAAGAAAGAATTCAAGTTTGGATTGGATTGGATTGGATTGATGTGAATGAGTGAGATGTATATTATATATATATATATTCTATGACAGTAGATAGCTAATCATGGCATCCATCAAGAAAAAAAGAAAGAAAGAAAGAAAAAAAGAATTCTAGTGTGGATTGGATTGGATTGGATTGATGTGAATGAGTGATATATATATATATATATATTCTATGACAATAGATGGATAGATAGATATGTTTTATGATAGAGATATGAACACTAAAAGGTGGAGGAGGAGCTGCTGTATATGTTGTGTAGTAGGCTTGGCATATTGCTCTGCTGCTTGCTGCCTTCTGCCTGGGTTGTTGATTCTCTTGGTCTGTGTGGTGTCTGTTCACTCAGGCTCCGTTTGGATGGCTGAGGTAAGCAATAATAAATTTGTCGTTTTTTCCACACCATTTTGTTTGGAAATTGGACGGAATTTTAATAAATAAAGGCGAATACATGTCTTACTGGACTAATTTGCAGTATTACACATTGGGGGTGTTTGGCAAGTTTTAGTCTTTTTTTTTTTTTTTTTTTTTATAGCTAAAATTCATATAAAGATAAACAGAAATGGCCCAGATCCCTAGTGAGGTGACCCCACCATCCCTATTATTTTTTAATTGGTTCATAATTTTTTATTTTTTATTTTTTTTCTACCACTTGTAGCCCCCCACGTGGAGGTGGGGGGTGTTGGGGTCGCCCCCACTGGGGTCCCCAACATGATTGAAAGATAGCATAGGTTAGACCTCGTTTGGAAACATACTATTTTAATATTTTTTTAGTGTTTTGGCTAAAATATTATATAAAAAAAATTAGTATATTTGGAATGATTTTTTGATTCTTTACGAAAAGGGATACAAAAAAGTAGAGAGAAAATAGAATCTAACTTTTTGGTATAAGTTATAAGTTTTTTAATTTTTTTAGTAACTTTTTAACTTTTAAGCTAAAATACTCACATGCCAAACGAGGCCGACAAAATGTCTCATTAAGGTCTCGTTTGACAAGTGTCCATCTTAGTCAAAAAGTTATTAAAAAAACTAAAAAGCCAACAACCCATATCAAAAAGTCAAAGATTTCTTTTTCTCTCTACTTTTTGCACATCTTTTCGTAAGAAGCTAAAATGTCATCCAAAACATACTAATTTTTTTTACATCACATTTTAGTCAAAAAATCAAAAAGTTACTAAAAAAACATGTTCCCAAATGAGACCTAAATTCATAATCATTTCATCTTTTCACTTATAAACATTACATTCAATTACAAAAAATCTAACTATCTTTTCAAATATAAAAATTTTAACTTACTAAAATAGCATACTAAAATAGCAACTTTCCAAACACTCATATTATATATATACTGTGAGGGGACCTGTGTTTAAAATATAAATTTTAATTTTGAATTTATAATATACTTTTTTTTATTGTTTAAGTAATGAAAGTGTTTTTTAAGTAAGTAAAATAGTTTTAAATTCAAATCTTATACCCCTCTTTTAACTATTATTTTTTATTTTTATTTTTACTTTTATTTTTTGGATTAAGAAATTAACATTTGGCATAAAAATAGAAAGTCACTTGATAAAATGAGAGAAGGAAATTTATGGATACCAAGTGAGGTGTTCACTTTTAATAATATATACTAGGGTGGACATTTATGAACACCAAGGGAAGTGTTCACTTTTAATAATATATATACCAGGGATGTAAGCCCACCTGATGAATGTGCTATTAACCTTATAAAATATAAATCTTGATTTTGAATTAGAAATGTATATAGTGTTTGTTGATCAAGTAATAAGGGTATTATTTTTCAAACCCAAGACCTTAGGTTCAAATATTGTGCACTTCACTTTGTAATTTATTTATTTTTTTCCTTCTTTTATATAAAAAAATCCACTTAGCAAAAGAAGAGAGTAGGCTTCAAGAGACTAAATGAATTATTCACATATATAATAGTATATATATATATATATAATATTAGTAGGTGGCACACGCGAAATAATAAAAAATTTAATATCATAATATGTATTTTGCTTAAATAATAAGTATGTTCTTAATGAAATTCAAGGTCTTGGGTTCAAAGCTTCCTTACGCTCTGTATAATATTTTTTATTTTTTATTTTAACAGATATAAAGTTGTTACGTGGCATGAGGAGAAGAAGGGTTCACTAAACCAATTCAGGCCTTCACTTAATAATAGTATAGATAAAAAAATTTGTTACCCAAAAGACAACATAAGAGAGGGTGAATTAGGTTTATAATTAAAAATTAATAATACCCTAATAAAAATTATGACTAGCACAATAGATAAATATAGTTAATGAAATAAAAATAATTAAAACAAGTGTTCTAACAACTATGTCAGTTAGTGATTTTAGCACAGTGAAAATGTGAAATATAGTTATAGCAATTTAAATAAAATAAAAAGATAAGGGAGAGGAGGCAAACAAATTTATAGTGACTCGGTTTCAACTCGGCCTACGTCCACTCTTCAAGCTTCACTTGAGATTTTCCATTATACTCTAGCTTCACGGGGGTGCTAACAACCTCTTTACAAATGGAGTAATTCTTCACGAATTTTACACAGACTTTCCAAGTCAAGAACATTGAGTGTACTACACTCTTACAAGATTGAAAAGAAGGTGTTTTTACTTTCACAGAAAGTTACAATAATTATCTCTTAAAGATAGATATATAAAATGAAGTTTTGATTTTTTTGTAAATCTCACACAGAAAATATGAGCTTAATGCTATGAGGCTCCGTGTATAATTTCTGACAGAGGATGTAAACAAAAATTGAAGAATACTTCTCAGAGAATTTTTCAAAGAATAAATGTGAGTGATTATAAATCAAAGAATATTTTCTGGTTTTTTTTTTTAACTTGTTTACATTAGAGGTTTTGGTATATATAATGAAACTTATAACCATTTATAGCCGTTGTATTCATTTGAATTTATAGCCGTTTATAGCCGTTGTACTCCATCATTACTAATTTGAATATCTTCCACTCCATTATTACAAATTTGAATATTTTCCACTTGAACCTTTTGAACTGCTGCTATGCTGGGCTGTTTGAACCTCTGTTTTGAGCTATTTGAACTCTTGATTTAATCAAACATTAAATACATTCTAACAATATTTAGGATAAAGGTTTAGGTGAAAAATAATGGGACAAAATAAATTTTGATTCTATTTTTCTCTTTCAAATAAATTAAAACATAAAATCATCGAAATAAATGTTGATTCTATTTTTCTCTTTCAAATAAATCATCAAAATAAATTTTATTTTTATTTTTCTCTTTCAAATAAATCATCAAAACAAATAAGTCTAACAACCTCCCCATTTTTTATGATAGCACATAATGATGTTTTGATTTGATTTTGGAGTAAGAAAAGCTCCCCCTCAAATTATACTCCCTGAATTCATTTCTAAATACATAGATTAGCACATGTGTAATAAATAAGCTTTAATTAGAGACATAATATGAGACTAAGATATCAAACTATAAATACATATCATCAGATTAGTTTGAAAATAATACCATAATACATAACATCATAATTTTCTCCCCTTGTGACATTATCAAAAGGAAATCATGGCTCAGAATCTGAAAAAGGAAGAGGAAAATGCTAGGGATAAATGGCATCAAAAAATAGATAATCAAAACATATATATACATATATGCATACACATATAACTCTTTTGCGTCTCTCTTTTTCCTTCGATAAACGCGTTTGACATGTGGCCTCACTTTTGCGTCATTGGCCGACAAAAGTAGGCCTCGATTTGTACTCGCCTCGGCTCCCTCTCCCTCCTTGTCTTCTTCTCTTTTGCCTTTTTCTTAATTACACACTCTTTCATTTTCTTTTTCACCATTCTTTTCTGTTTCTTCTTCCTCATTGAGAGACAAAAAAAAAAAAAAAAAAAACTGAACGAAGGAGGCCAAACCTCAGTCTATTCGCTTCTATTTCTCTGCAACTCATTTTGTTGACACCTCTCACCTCTAATCCATGGCTTCTTCATCCCATCCTCTTACTCTGTTTCCGGACCTGAACGATCCCATAAGCTCTGAGGGACCGAGTGCCCCTACTCCTACTCTTCCTGTCATTCCTCTACCTAACCTTCCTATGATGTCGATTGAGCAAAAAATGGCAGCTCAATCAGACATTAAAGCCAATTATTTCACACTAACGTCCTGTATGGAGACGGTGACTGCAGTTACAAAATTGGCTCACCGACTACAGAACAGGACAAGTGAGCTCTATCAGGTCAACGCCCAACTCTCTCTGCTCCAGCGCATGTACAAGGATGCGCGAGCATAAATATGCGCACTGAAGGCCGAAAATAAAGAGTTTAAACGGAAGATCACCTCCATGGCCCGATTTGGAGCAACGTCGTTCTTGGCCTTTGATAGTCAGTGGAGAATCGTCGCTCTCGACGAAAGCACGGGGACAGGGGCGTCAAGGGTCGCCCAAGGCGATAAAAAGAAGAAGAGAGCGATGGAAGAGCCGAGTAAGTAAAAAAATGAAGGTTTTTTTTTTATTTTTTATGTAGATATGTTTATTTTGATCGGCGTATGGCCGGAAAAAAAAATGAAGGGTGTTTTTCTTTTTATGTAAATGTTTGTATTTTGATTTGTTTTTATTTTTATGTTTAAGTACTGAAAAATGAAATTAAAAAGCAGAAAGAAATAAGAAAATTAAATCCAAACAAAAAATAATAATGGAAAAAAAATAAAAATAAAAGAAATTAAGCCTAATAGTAAAATAAAAAAAATAAAAATAAAATAATACCAGCAGAAATTAAATTTAATGGGACGTTCGTGTTGCTGGAATGGTAATGAAAAAAAATACCATGAGGGTTTAAAAAAAATCAATGTATGCAAAGTTAATTTTACTTCAAGATGCAGAACCCAAGGAAAAATTACACAGTTGAGAATAGCAAACTAGTAAGGAGAATAAATGTATAAAGGACTTGAGAGCATTCAACTGATATAAATATTTTCATATCAATGTAACAATACACATATATCATTTTAACAAAAATTCAAGTTTCACAGTCATAACAAAACTTTTTAAGTAGAAATCGATATTCCAAGCTCGTCACGAATAAAATTGAAGTGATCCTCGCTTAGGGGTTTTGTGAAAATATCTGCCAATTGCTTGTCGGTATTTACAAAGTCAAGTACAATATCCCCTTTTTGAACATGATCTCTGAAAAAATGATGTCAAATTTCAATATTGTTTGTTCGTGAGTGTTGAACCGAATTTTTGCTTAAATTGATAGCACTAGTATTATCACAATGTAGCATCAAGTTTAGATAAATGCCATGAGTGCAATAAGGAGAAGTTTCAAAGGTCAAGAATGAGACACACATGTTGTTGTAGCAAGATAATATGACAATAATGAATCAATGAGCTTATTCATTATGAAGAATTCATGTTATTTCAATCTATTTTCAAGCAAGAGTCAAGAAGATACCAAATTGTTAAAAGTATATGTGAAGCAGTTGAGCATGTGTAATAACCCTGACCTCCGATTAATGCTAAACTATGATTATTTATGCCTAACAGTAATTTAGAAGGAATCCAAAATTAAATTGCATATGTATTGCATTATTTTTGTATTTTTATCTATTTGTCATGAAATGATCTGTTCATGTTTTAACTTTGAACTGCGAATTGAAAGCCTTATTGGTGACCAATTCAGAAATTGATTAATGTTTTATGCTAATTAGAATTTATATGATTTTATGGTAAATTTAAGTGAAATTTGATTTGGTATGATTAAATTAGATTATATAATGCTAAATTACATTAGTTCAAGTTAATTACCTTATTGCCATTAGTGGGCCACTTCATGAAACCTTTAGAGACTTGATTCTATAACATATTGGATGCATCTTTTGCTCATCTTCTGGTGATGTAATAACCCCGACCCTGATTAACGCTAAGTGGAACTTAATTATGCTTGATAATAATTAAGAAGAAATCCAGGACTGAGTAGCATGTGCATTGCATGAATTATGTGTTTCTATCTGTTTGGTGTCAAAATATCTGTTTGTGTTTCAAACTTTAATTCGCAAATTGGAAGCCTTATTGGCGACCGAATTCAAAATCGTTTAGTGCTTCATAATCGTCCTAATTTATGTGATTTTATGGTGTATTTAAGTAAAATGTGATTTGGTACGATTAAAATTAGATTAAATAATGATTTAATGCCAAGTTTGACTTATTTACCATTAGGCCACTTAGTGGCCACTATCTACTCACCTCTTGAGCCTTAATACATTTGATCAAAACAACATTTCATCAGCCACATGAGAGCCTTAGCCGACCAAGAGAATTAGAGAGGGAGAGATTGAGTTCTTCTTGCAAAACTTGCTTGGAGACTTGGAGAATTGAGGGGTGGTGTGCAAACTAGAGCTTCTAAGTTTGACATTGAAGAATTAAGGTAGGAATTCATCTTTCCATTCATGCAATTGAACAAGTTCCTACATCTTTTCCTAACTCATTGAAGATTAGAGTTTAGATTTGGCTTGAATTGTTGAGTTGGGTGGTGTAATATACATGCATGTGCACATTCATGGAAATTGGAATTGTTGGGTGTCAAATTTCTACATGCATGTGCATATTTTTGCTAAAGCTTATGAGTTCAACAAATTTTTGAGTTAAATGTTGCCTTGAATCATGATTTGAAGCCTTGAAATGGAATTGAACTCATACATGTGTACTTAAGTATTGTTCTTGAAGATTTACGGAAATGGTGCTCCAATGGACTCACTCTTGGGCAATGATTTTATAAATTGGCTTTTGGAACTTGATGTACTATGTGTTTAAAGTGTTTTTCCAGAATTTGGGCCCAAGAGGTTGAGTTTTGGGTTATAGAATGCTTGGTTCGCACTTGGAAGACAAATCTGGAAATTCCAGATTTTGCTTCCTCGCTCGAGCGAAGGATTCCTCGCTCGAGCGAGTACCTTTTTGTCCTGGGATCCGCTCGAGCGAGCATCGCGCGTAAATTTCCAGCAACCAGTACTTTTTCATTTTATTAGACCGCTCGAGCGAAGGAAGGCTCACTCGAGCGAATCCTTTGATTTTGTGGAGCTCGCTCGAGCGAGTATCGAGCGACCATCACGCGTAAAATTTCAACATCCAGTATTTTTACTGTTTCATCAGACCACTCGAGCGAAGGAATTCTCGCTCGAGCGAGACCTTTGATTTTGGAAGCTCGCTCGAGCGAATTAAGGCTCACTCGAGCGAGACCCCTGTTTTCAGCAACTTTTGAAAAATATTTTCTAAGGCATTTTTACACTCTCATTCCATCCTAGGCATTCCTAGGCCATGATTTAGACTCCACACTAAGGTTAAAGGGTTAAGTACACACTTAGAATCGTTGATGTAGGTTTGGTACAATTTGAGTGCATATTTCAAAGTGTGTATCCGTTATGTGTTATGTAGGTCGCGTGCCTCAATCCGTTTGACCCGTTTGACTTCGTCTATCGGTATCAACGCCCACGGTGAGTAATAACTTAGTAAAGTTATGTGCAAGTTAAACTATTTTCAGTATATGGAATACGATCTGTTAAATGGAATATCATGTTTTATACTATGAATGATTGTCCCACAACTACAAGCCTTTATGACATGATGCTATGATTTAAGTATGTTACAAGCCTTTATGACATGATGCTATGATTCAAGTATGTTATAAGTTCTCGGATCGGAGGTTCCTTATGGAACTGACAAGCTATATGTGCCCGGCTGGAGGTCCCTTTTGAGACTGATAAGTTGACAAGTACCCAGTCCGGAGGTTTCTTAAAGAAACTGATAAGTTATATGTGCCCGGCTGGAGGTTCCTTGGTGGAACTGACAAGTTATGCTATACCCAGTCCGGAGGTTTCTTCATGAAACTGACAAGTTATGTGTGCTCGGCCGGAGGTTCTATATGGAACTGGCAAGTTGACCGTTTAATGTTTCACATTGAGTTGTAGTGCTAACATTGACTTATGTGTGCAGTATATGGTTAAAGCAAATATGAATATGCCATGTGTTGCATCACGATTCTAAATCTATACGGACTCATTCATTAAAATCTTTACTCTGTTATTATTCACTGGGCTTTCGCTCACAGTTTATTATATATATGTAGGTGAGCCGGCACAAAACCCTGGCTAGAGTTGATGGCCTTCTGTTTCATTTTTGGTCAGCCACCTGTTGCGCCTCCCGAGGAGGTTCCACCTGAGGCCTGATGTTATGGTAGTTTTGCACCTCGTGCTAGTCTTTGTACTTGTTTTGCTGAGTTGAATCTGGGGATGTACCTATATAAATATTTTGTACATATGGGTGTGCCTGACTAGCATGTTTATGTATATAAATAAGTTTTAAATTTTATGTCCCATGTATGTCCTCACAACTCATAGGACCTTGTTTATTTTACATTACTGCTTCCGCAGCCCCTTAATATTTGTTAATCTGTTTGAAGGCCGTAGGTAATCCACGGATTACTGGCCGGTTACGTCGCTAAACCTATAGGGGTGGGTTTGGGTCGTGACAGGTGACCAAATCGAGAGAAAGAGAGTGTAAGAGAGAACAACTTGTTTTCAACTAAGATTTGGCTTAGAACTTAGGAGAATTGAAGAGGCTTTGCAAATTTGAGCTCCTAGACTTGGAATTCAAGGTTTAAGGTAGGAGATTCCCCTTTCAATTGTGAATTTAAGATTAATTCATATAGCGATCTCGGGTTTACCCCTTATTGTGCCGTGATCCGGACATGTGTCCGTGGATGTTAATGGTTGAGTATTGTCTTGTTTACATCCTTTTCTACATTGTATTTGAGTTATAGGATGTGTTGGGCAGGTTTGTTTCAGGTTGGTTGTGTTTGGGAGCCAAGGGTTGCTGCCCAGAATTTTTGTCCTTCGCTCGAGCGAGGAGTTGGTCGCTCGAGCGAGCATTGAGTTTTGTGTTTGGTGGGTCGAGCCAGAGTGGCTTCGCTCGAGCGAGCGATTGCGTCTGGTACTGGACCTGAACACCATGATTTTTGGCTCGAGCGAGCTTTTCTTCGCTCGAGCGATCTGGTTCGCCTTCGCCGAGCGGCGGTTTGTCGCCGAGCGTCGGCGTCTACTTGCGAACTGAAGGTCGAGTTCTGGCTCGGCGAGCTTTTCTTCGCCGAGCGAAGCCTGGGTTGTTGGCTCGGCGAGACCTTCTTGGCTCGAGCTAGGATTTTTCAGGTTCCGGTCGCCGAGCGACCAAGTCTTCGCCGAGCGAGCCTATTTATATCGATTCGCAGACGATCTAAACTTCACTTTTTCAAAACTTTTATATCTTCAAACTCTAAATCTGAGAGCCTCTCTCTCTAGACTTGCCTTCTCTCTAAGAAATCATCTCCCTAGAGTGTGAATCTACCCTAAGTGCTTTGTTAAAAAGATAGAGGGTGACTTGGGCTTCAAACTAATCTGAAAATATTTGGCTTTGGAGCAAGTTGGGTGTTGGGTCTTCATCTCCTTTTGAGCTCAAACTTTGAGGTAGGGACATCCTACTCCTCTTTATGGATTTTGTCTTTAAATTTTAACATTTTGATGTGTTGGAAGTTGTAGTGAAATTTTGAGAAACTTTGGGCCTTTGTGTAATTTTACAAAAATTGGGATTTTTATTTATAATGAACCTAGAGGCATGTTTAGTGTAGAAACATGGGATTAATGTTGAAACATTGATGAAAATGGAACCTTAAGGGTTGTAATGTCAATTATGGAAAATGCCCTAATTACATTGATTAATTAATTGATATGATTAATTATGAGAAATGAGGAATTGAAGTGGAAATGTTGAGATTGGAAGTGTGTGGGGTTGAAGGGTGTAGTTGAATTACTTATCACTCACCAAATTGAAATGTTGATTTAATATCCATTTTGTGCATTTATTTTATGTTTAGAAATATCTGCTTTGGGTTATCGGTGGAGGATAGTCTTGATTGTTGTAGATAATGCATGATGATTAGGCAAACTAAAACCAATTATTGAAATGTGTCATTGAGTATGACAGTTGAAGAATACATTAACTTTATGTATTGATTTGTGATGTGTATAATTATTGTTTATATGCATTGTGTTGTGTTGGAGAAGATAGGGGATGTACTCCACGGTTTAGGGGAAGATAGGGGATGTACCTCTAAACCGGATGTTGCTTGGGAGAAGATAGGGGATAGACTCCGTAGATAGAGCTCATATGCTTATCTAGAAGTGTGTTGACAGAGCTCATATGCTTGTCTTGGGAATGTGATATAGCTAATATGTTTATCTGTGGAAGTAATGAAATTGAAAGTGGTTAATATGAGTTATTGTCTCATATGAGTTGTTTGGCCAGGTTCTGAGCCATGAATTATAAATTGAGAATTTAATGAAAATGGAGAGTGAATTAAATATAGACTTGAAAGTCTCGGAATTGTAATGTGTTATGAAAGAGTGTAAAAGTGTTGACCATCTATCAACTGTTAATCTTTCAGTCATTATTCATAACTGGCTTAGTATATTTCTACTGGGCTGTGGCTCACCCTATATGGGAACATCATTTTCAGGTACAGGTAGCATGCCACCTCCAAGGACATAGCTTGGGAGGCTTGAGGCTGACAGACTTTTTGGTTGTCTATTTTCTTTGATGTATTACATGTAAATTCAAGCCAAGGGCTTAAGGTGTAATTGAGCTAGTGCTCTCTTTTTGTAACCAAGTGTTAACTTGGAAAGCTGTAAGCCCTTAGGGCATTTGCTTTTGTTATTAACATGTAATACTTTTGTAATGAAACTGTGTTAAATAGAAGGAGGCGGAACTTTTATATATCAATGCTTGTCCTTATTGTTGGGTTTAATGTTATTATTTTGAGGGCGTTACAATTCATGCATGGTTCATGAGACATTAGTGATTTAAGTCATAAATTGGTTGAAAATGTTGAATTGAGACTTAAATCATGCATGTATGTTCATATCTTAGCATTTTGAAGTGTCTTCATGGAAGTTCTTGCATGTAAGCCCATATTCTAACCTTAGTCCATGAATTCATCATGATTTTGAGCTCAATCTTACATTTGGTCATGTTTTAGAGCATTGGATTTAAATGAACACTTGCATGTTAAGCTCTTGTTTTGTGCTTGAAGTTCTACTTGTAATTGTGTTCAATTGACTCACCCTTGGGCTTTGATTTTACAAATTGATCTTTGAAACATCTTATACTATGAGTTTATAAGTGTTTTCCAGAAAATGGGCCCAAAGGGTTGAGATTTGAGGTGTTAAATGCTTGGTTTGAGCTTGGGAGGCAAATCTGGAAATTCCAGAATTTGGCTTCCTCGCTCGAGCGAAGGATTCCACACTCGAGCGACCATCATTTGTTCAGAGCTTCGCTCGAGCGAAGTAATGGTGGCTCGAGCGTAAATTGCAAACTCTCAGGTTTTTGGTGCATGTAGACGCACGCTCGAGCAACGAGACCTACGCTCGAGCGAAGAGCTGTGTCTCACGCTCAAGCGAGCATCGAGCAAGCATCGAGCGTAAAATTTCAACAACCAGTATTTTTGCATTTTTATAGACCGCTCGAGCGAAGGAGTCTACGCTCGAGCGACCCCTCTGTTTTGACAAGCTTGATCGAGCGAAGAAGGCCTCGCTCGAGCGAGACCCCTGTTTTTAGTAAGTTTTGAAAAATGTTTTCTAAGGCATCCTTGCATCCTCATTCCATCCTAAGCATTCCTAGGCCTTGATTAAGACTCCATAGTGAGGATTTAAGGTTAGAAACACACTAAGAACCAACGACGTAAGTTTTGTGCACTTAGAATGTGTGTTTCAAGTG
The DNA here is from genome assembly GCA_025200525.1 of Camellia lanceoleosa. Classification (NCBI taxonomy): domain Eukaryota; kingdom Viridiplantae; phylum Streptophyta; class Magnoliopsida; order Ericales; family Theaceae; genus Camellia; species Camellia lanceoleosa. The sequence continues at coordinate 86,820,119 of CM045763.1, forward strand.
TGTGTCCGTTATGTGTTATGTAAGTCACGTGCCGCGTATCGTGTGATCAATCTGCTTTGTCTGTTTATTTCAAGGCCCACTGTGAGTAATAACTTAGTAAAGTTATGTTCAACTGTACCTATTTTCTGTGTGATAAAACAAGATCTGTTTTCGAAAATGATATGTTCTGTACAATGAATGATTGTTCAATTTCTAATATGTATTCGTGACATCCTTAGCATTATGTGATATCTGTTAGCTGTTACCCGGTATCGGAGGTTCCTTTACGGAACTTATTTCGCATCACACTCGTTATCTGCATCGAGGCCCCGCCACGAGGGCTCACTTCGCTACATTATCCGGATCCGGAGGTTCCTTTATGGAACTGGTTATTGGTAACCTCACGTGTATACGTTCTGTTCTGTTCTGTTAATGCTAATGGATGTATCACGTAAACTTAATCATGACTTATGATTTCTGTCTATATATGATCTGGACAAATGATGAATTTGATACAAATCTGAATTATGTTTTCTGAATCTGTACGAACTCATTCATTGAAACCCTTTACTCTATTATTATTCACTGGGCTTTCGCTCACAGTTTATATTATGTATGTAGGTGAGCCGACACATGACCAGGGCCAGAATTGACGGCCTTTCGTTTTTTTTTTTTTTGTCAGCCAACTGTTGTGTCTCCCGAGGAGGTTCTGAACAAAGCCTAATGCCATGGTTGTTTTTGTATTCATGTTAGTCTTTGTGTATGTTCTGTAAAGTCAGGTCTTGGGAAGTACATTCTGTAAATACCTTGTAAATATTATGCATCTGGACTGGCATGTTTATGTATATATAAATAAGTTTTGAAATGTTTTGTCCCATGTACATTATCACAGCTCATTGGACCTTGTCTATTTTGTCTTATTATTTTCGCAGCCCATTATTATTTGCTAATCTATTCAGAGGCCTTTGGTAATCCACGGATTACTGGCCAGTTACGGTGCTAAACCTACAGGGGCGAGTTTGGGTCGTGACAGCATGATCTAACAATCAATTTCTAGTAAGAACGTACAGATTTTATACAAGATAATTACAAAAAAATATGTGAGGTTTAAGCTCATAAGTGTGATATCAAAAATAGAATAGAATCTGAGGAGATTTAAAAATAAATAAATAAATAATCTAGTTTAAATTCTTCCTCTTGTTTTATTTGGCAAAATCAATAGGAGATATGATAAATGAAAGCTCATAACTGAAATATTCTTCTCAATAATATCAAATAGGATGCCAAATATTACCAATAAGGATGCCAAAATGATACCAACATGCAATCTACCAAGGATACCAATATGCAATCTAGAAGATTTAATAATCATAGCTCAAGTATTATGTAAAATTCCAAATATTACTCATAATAGGTTAAACTCAATATAATCTCATGGCGCTAATGTAATTCTAAAAAATGAAGCATGTTCAAGGTATAGCAATTCATATGCCAAGAAAAATCATAAATTTCAATATATAGTACACATTTAAGTATGGGCATGATTCTTAGGCAAGAACATCATCAAAGAGTATACATTGCAAATTATATGAAACATAATCAATCTTTTTCATATCAAAGTAATAACTGTATTAGCTCAAAGGATATAAGAGAGAATTTTTACCTCAAAAGCTTAAGAGAGCGTAAGAGGCATACCTTTGGTTCATGAGTTAAAAACTTTTCAATCTTCAATTTTTTTTCATGAGGAGTTCATCTCAAAAAGGTTTAATAAGTATGTCAGCAAAATGATTTAACCCCCTAAGTTTGTGTTACCCTTTTCTAATATGATTTTGTGTAAATATAACATTTATAAAACAATCACTATTATTCAATAAAAATACAGCACAAATCACTTCTTATCACAAACTCAAAAGGTGAAAAATAATTCAATGATTAAACAAGAGTTTGGAATGCTATTTTTCAGAATTTTCAAATTGTAGTACATAGTATAATATGCATAAAAAAATAGTGTTATACTCTTTGTTTTATTAAGAAATGATGCAATAATCTCATTTAATCACATAACATTATCAAGAGGCATTTTCATCAATTCAATCCACATACTCAAGTATGATAAAACATTTTACTTAATGTGGAACACAACATGAATGTTATAAACAATTAATTCAACAATTTATCAATCAAAAGTATTTCATAAGATGTATGCCAATATAATCTATATTTAAAAGATATTCAATATGATAGATGCAATGTCTCTACAAACGTGTGATACTTCTTTTCATTTGGACATTGTTGATGGATCATAATCAAGGAATCTCATAACTCATTCAAATATTCCAATGTAAAGCATATAAGTATGAAATTTTCATATTGAGCATATTCTTGATACCACAAATGTAGAATTCAAAATATAGATAGTATACTTCTCAAAACATGCTATGACATCAAAATTGATTCTACAAAGATATGACTAAAAAAGGAATTAACATATTAGTATGAAGTCATATATAAGATATGAAAAGTATGCTCACAAAAAAATTTATCACTTCTTATCTCTTTTTCATAGCAATAAATGACATGATATAAAATGTTAATGAATATATGAATCATTCATATTCTAGTAGGCATTCATCAAAATAATATAATTCTCATTTTTAAGTTCAATGAATGTTTGAAAGAAACTAGCAGAACATGACTTAGCAAACTTAGTACAATTAGGTTACATGGAAGCAATGATTAGATACAACCTATTGTACACAAATCACACCTTAAAGAATATAAAACTTGAAACTTAAAGTTGTGTTAAGAGTTATACCTTCATTTACCTCTTTGAAATCTTCACCCATACATTACCTCTATTGTTTATCTTGGTGATTTTCATTTCATCATTCTTATTCTTGTAGGAGCTGATTTTGCTCTTTAGATTGAACACTCTTGTTGTGCATTTCCTCTCGAAGTCCTTGGTGTTCTTTTGAGATTCCATCTAAAATATCTTAATTTTTTTCTTGGTATCCATATTTTCTTGGGTACATAGAAATTAGTCTCAAGAACATTTAATCTCATAAAAGGTCAATGCTTACTTTGTCAAAAACACATCTTTTATTTCTAAGAAGTTTGTTGATGTTTTCTTTTCCTTTTACAAAATTTTCAAGAGTTTTGTTTAAATCTTCAACATTATTTTTCAAAATGTTTTTCTCATTGGCACTAGACGTAAAGTCATTTTTCAAAATAGCATTTTCCATTTTTAAAACACCCACATCATTTGAAAGAGAAGTAACTAATTTCTTTAATTTAGAATTCTTAACACAAACATTTCTAAATATGTCATGTAATTCATTGAAAGCACTTTTAAGTTCTACATAATTAGAGATTACATCATCTTGAGTGGATTTTTTCTTCTCCAAGAGCCATGAGACACAGGTTGGCTACTCCATCATTTTCTCCTCAAATGGCTTCATTTTTGCTGTCATCCATCATTGAAAGTTCATGAGTCATGAGTGAGCCTAAGAGTTCTTCAATGCCTAATTTTGTTAGGTCTTTTGCTTCTTGGATAGCTGTAACCTTAGCTTCCTATTCATTTGGCAAAGACCTAAGTATTTTTCTTACAAGCTCACCATTAGTATAAGATTTACCAAGAGATTTTAGAGTATTAATAATATTGGTAAATTTATAAAATATCTCAGAAATAGATTCAAATGATTCTATAGTAAAGAGTTCATAATCATAAATAAGCATGTCAATCCGTGACTCTTTTATTTGGCTAGTTCTTTCATAGGTGATTTCAAGTTTATCCCAAATCTCTTTAGCAGTAATACACCCATAAATTCTATTGTACTCATTTGCATCTAGTCCACACACAAGAATAAGTTTAGCTTTAGCATTAGCTTGAAGGAATTTATAATCACGCTCATCAAATTCATCCTCAAGTTTAGGCACACTGATACGGTCTACTACCTTGGTAGGGATTTTAGGACCTTTAGTGATAATGAGCCACAAAGCATAATTGGTAGCTTGAAGATACAAAATATTTTTTTTTTTCCAATGAATGTAATTACTACCATAAAAAAGAAGTGGCCTATTGCCAGAGTAAGTAGAATACATGGTTACTATGAACCAAAAACTCAAGATTGTTAAATCTAAACAAGAGCCTCAAGCTCTGATACCAATTATTACCCAAAAGACAATTTAAGATGGGGTGAATTAGGTTTTTACAATTAAAAATTAATAATACCCTAATAAAAATTATGACTAGCACAATAGATAAATATAGTTAATGAAATAAAAATAATTAAAACAAGTGTTCTAACAACTATGTCAGTTAATGATTTTAGCATAGTGAAAATGTGAAATATAGTTACAACAATTTAAATAAAATAAAAAGATAAAGGGGAGAGAGGCAAACAAATTTATAGTGATTCGGTTTCAACTCAGCTTACGTCCACTCCTCAAGCTTCACTTGAGATTTTTCACTATGCTTTAGCTTTACGGGGGTGCTAGTAACCTCTTTACAAATGAAGCAATCCTCTACGGATTTTACACAGACTTTCTAAGTCAAGAACACTGAGTGTACTACACTCTTACAAGATTGAAAAGAAAGTGTTTTTACTTTCACAGAAAACTACAAGAATTATCTCTCAAAGATAGATATATAAAATGAAATTTTGATTTTTCTATAAATCTCACACAGGAAAGATGAGTTTAATACTCTAAGGCTTCGTGTATAATTTCTGACAAAGGATGTAAACAAAAATTGAAGAACACTTCTCAAAGAATTTTTCAGAGAATAAATGTGAGTGATTATAGATCAAAGAATATTTTCTGATTTTTTTTATAACTTGTTTACATTAGAGACTTTGGTATAAATAAGGAAACTTATAACTGTTTATAGCCGTTGTATTCATTTGAATTTATAGCCGTTGTACTCCATCATTACTAATTTGAATATCTTCCACTCCATCATTACAAATTTGAACATTTTTCACTTGAACGTTTTGAACTGCTGCTGTGCTGGGCTGTTTAAACCTCTGTTTTGGGTTATTTGAACTCCTAATTTAATCAAATATTAAATACATTCTAACAATATTTAGGATAAAGGTTTAGGTGAGAAATAATGGGACAAAATAAATTTTGATTCTATTTTTCTCTTTCAAATAAATTAAAACATAAAATCATCAAAATAAATGTTGATTTTATTTTTCTCTTTCAAATAAATCATCAAAATAATTTTTAATTTTATTTTTCTTTTTCAAATAAATCATCAAAATAAATAAGTCTAACAAATTTAATATCATAATATGTATGTTGCTTAAGAGATAAATATGTTCTTAATGAAATCAAAAGTCTTGGGTTCAAAACTTACTTACATTTAGTTTTATTTTAGCATATATAAAGTTATCACGTGGCATGTCATAATATGTATGTTGCTTAAGAGATAAGTATGTTCTTAATGAAACTTAAGCTCTTGAGTTTAACACTTACTTATGTTGTATATAATAATTTTTTTATTTTATTTTAGCATATATAAAGTTGCCACATGATATGAGGAGAAGAAAGTTTCATTAAACCAATTTAAGCTTTCACTTAATAATAGTATAGAGGATAGATAGATATTAGGGATGTGAGCCCACTCGATAGATGTACTTAAAATATAAATTTTAATTGTAAATTGAAAATGTATCTTCTATATTATTTAAGTGGTGAAAATATTCTTTATTAAGTTAACAATGGTCATAGGTCCCTTGACCAAAAAAGGAAAAAAATTTTTACAGCCCTAAGTTGTTCATTTTTAATAATAGAGCAATGCTACATACCACTAATTTATCATCACTAACTTCACCACTAGTGATGTGGCAATTGAAAAAAAAATATTTTTGTTAATAATAATATAGATAACAGTATAGATTTGTATTTATAGTGAAATTTTAGTACATGTACAGTGTACACTTTAAAAAAAAATTATAGATACATTATAAACTTTATACACATTAATAATTATAATTATAATTTTTTTATGAATTGTAATAATTTTTTAATAGTGCAACTGAGGAGTAATTTTCCTATATTTATTTGGGTAATGTTATAACTAAATCATCATCAAATATATATATATATACTAGCGTATACCCGTGCCTGAAGGCACGGAATAAATAATATTAGGATTATAATATAATTGTAATCCCAACACTATTTAAATTTATTTTTTAATTTGATAAAATCATAAATTTATTATAAAATTTTAGAGTTCTCACAAAACTCTTCACGAAAACTCGCTTTTTCTTATATAATATATAGCTAGATAGATAGATATGCCTAGCATACATACAATTTCTACGGGTATACATACAATACTGTTTTTGCTTATATAATTATATAGAAATTGTATGTATGCTCATAATGCCATAGTGTATTACGGGCATACATACATTATATGAAAATATGTGTAAAATATGTTGAACAAAAAGGAGAAAATAAATAAATAAACAAATAGAGAGAACAATAAAAATGAGAGAAAATTAAAAAATAAAAAGAAAATTGCGAGGAAGGCGGGGATCACGGGATTATGAAATGAGGGGTGTGAGAAAAGGAAAAAGTAACAGAGAGAGAAGTAGGAAAGTAGAAAATGTATATGTAGAACATTTTTTGAAAAATATATCTAAGTCATTATTTTATAATTTGAACAGATATGAGCCATCCAAATGTCCTAATAGGACAAAAATATGTTGAAGATTCAAAAACCGTCCTGCTTTATTAAAATATGTTGAAAATTCATACAAGGTTAAAATTTACAAAATCTATTAAGTATTCAATATATTTAAAAATAATAATTAATTGTTCAAATTCATTTAATTTTTGGAATAAAAAATTTAATAATATAATCTCCACTACACACAGTAAAATCTGACTTCTAATTATGGGATCGCAGACTTTTCCATATAATATGAATAAAAATAAGTGAAAAAAAGGAGAAAATAAAAAAATAAACAAATAGAAAGAAAAATAAAAATGGGAGAAAATAAAAAAATAAAAAGAAAAGATAGATGAAGATGAGATCATGGGATCATAGAAGGATGGGTGAGAAAATGAAAAAGTAAGAGAGAGAAGCGGAAAAATAGAAAATATACATGTAAGGTATTTTTTAAAAAATATATCCCAGCCGTTGTTTTATAATTTGAATAGGTCTAAGCCGTTCAAATATCCTAGTAGAACAAATGTGTGTGGGACAAATTCAAAAACCATCATGCTTTATTATATAGATGTTGAAGATTCATATAAAGCCTAAATTTACGAAATCTATTAGCTATTCAATATATTTAAAAATAATAATTAATTGTTTAAATTCATTTAATTTTTGGAATAAAAAATTCATTAATATAATCTCCACTACACACAGTAAAATCTGACTTCTAATTCTGGGATCGCAGGCTTTTCCATATAATATGAATAAAAATAAGTGGAAAAAAAGGGAGAAAATAAAAAAAAAATAAACAAATTTAGAGAGAAAAATAAAAATGGGAGAACATAAAAAAAAAATTAAAAAAGAGAGAGGAAGGTGGAATCATAAAATCATAGAAGGATGTGTGAGAAAAGAAAAAAGTAAGAGAGATAAGCGAAAAAATAGAAAATGTACATGTAAGATATTTTTAAAAAAATATATCTCAGCCGTTGTTTTATAATTTGAATAAATCTAAACTGTTCAAATGTCCTAGTAGGACAAATGTCTGTGGGACAAATTCAAAAATCATCCTACTTTATTATATAGATATATATATATCTATATATATATATAAAAGTTATAATTAAATATCACATGACGTATAATTAAAAAAAAAAAAAAAAAGTAGATCATAACTAAAACATCATAAATTATAATTAACACTACAATAAATTATAATAAAAAATTATAATTAAAATATATAATACGCATCTTTTTTGGACTGTGCGATAAAGTTCTCCTATTTAGAAAAGCAATTTTGAATGCAGCTAATAAGCAATAATCTTCATTTTATTTTTTAACGAATAGCACTGATTTTCCCTAAAATTTGTGACAACTATATGGAGCTTTCCTCTAGTACCTAAAATTACACTTACCTTAATGGACCACTCTTTTATTATCTTACTATTAAACAATTAATAGAAAATTATGATGTCAGCATATTTAACATTTAAATATCAAAATTACCCTCAGAGGCATAGCCCTTTTTTTTAAACCCTTCCCTTCTTATTTTTGGAGTAAATTATCCACACCTCCTGTGAGGGTTGAAAAAAATGCAATTAGCTTTACTTTTGACATAATTAAACTAATCCCCTTTAAATATTTACTAAACATTACAGTTAATTAGGCTCTTTTTTTGTTAGTAATATAAATAAAACAATAATGTTGTCACCACTATTCTATTCAAATGTATCTATTTATCTTTGTTTATTTCAGTATTTAACCATCATCTACATTAGTTTAGATCTTTTTTTTTAATATAATTTTACTCTTAGCATAAATTATACATGTTAGAAAAGTAATTGGTTCTTTGATAAATATAATAACATCTTTAATATTTAATCTATGAACACTACAAGTCAAATTAAAAGTTTCACAATCACAATAACGACGTATGCCATTATTGATTTATGAACCGGAAATAGTTTCCAAATTGAAAAATCCTAGACACCCCCAATAATCTACCAAATATTTTACTAAATTTTTCACAAGAGTGTAAGATCCACACAAACCCACACATGTGTGGGTCCACTTCCATGAGAGGTTTGGTAAAACATTTGGTAAATTGTTTGAGATCTTTAGCATTATTCTTTCAAATTTCCTCGTAACATAATTCTACAAAAAATGCTAATGCAATTTTTTTTTTAATATTTTTAACATTCATGCATTTTTAAGGGGATAAGTTCAATTGCATTCTGTTTGAATACATAAAAAATTATAATTTTATCCTAAAATATCATAATATTAATATTCCCTTCTTTTCAAAACTCATTCCACACAATGAAACATTTTTTAAGCAAGTAAAAATACATTCTCTACAAATTAGGCTTTTTTCTGCAACTCAGGAGGCTAACATCATCACTCGAAAGGCTATTCTCTGCAAATTAAACTTCATCTTTTGAGCAGAAAATCTATAATCGAAATGGTGGAAGAGGTAGTTGGTTGCACAATGGTGTTGGGAATGGGGGGGACAATGATGGTTAGTGGTGGGAGATTGGTGTAATGGTGCTGTTGTTGGGATAAGATAAGAGAGAGAAGACATCACCAATGAAGGCTTCATTGTGTGTGTCTCATTCATTTAGCAGCTGTGTGGCATGTTCGACATATTCGATCATGCGCACAAACGAAAATGCCCCAATTGAACTGTGAACGCACCGTGAAGAATGAATGGATTGGTGCTTGACTTTGATTGCCTTCACAATAGGGATGTACTCGGTACGGTACGGTCGGTAATTAGGTAAAATATTACACCGAATCAATAATGTCGGTTTTATTATTTTGAATACCGATATAGATCGCTTCTCCTATCAAACCGCACCGAATCGAACCAATTGAAATGGTTCGGTTTAGTGCAGTTTAATCGGTTTAGGACTTTTCAAACTTTTAAATATAATAATTAATCTATATAAAAACTTTAAATTAGTTATTTGTCTACCATTTCAAACATATCCAATCTATCTATTTATATACTTTTCAATTCTTAAATTAACAAAAATAAAAACAAAAAAAAGTTTAAAAACACCAAAGTTTCAAGAATAAAAAGTTAGTTAAGATTATATATAATAAGAGTTTACAAACTTAGGTTATAAAGATGATAAGGTTATAATAATTTATTATACTTATTAATATCATTATATTATTAAATTATATATATATATATTATAAATACAATATATGTTGAAGCGGTCAGTTTCGGTTAGATTGGTGCACAAGGTAGTTAAACCGATACCAAATCGAAAATCGAAAAAAATCAAATTGAAAAACCGAACAGATCAATTCTTGTTAAAAAACAGACCAAATATAACTGATTTGGTCGAATTCAATCGATTTGATTGATTTTTTCGATTTTTCTTACATCCCTACTTCACAACGATAGACTTTTGATGCAGACAAAGTGTGGGGCATTGATAGTGCAAGTGTTTTTCACTTTCTATTTGCTTCTGCATTTAGTTTGAAAATGTAGCAAGGCTATTTTAGCCTTTTACTCGTGGATATCGAGGGCATTATTAGTTCTGCACAAAATAAATGACAAAATGGGAAATGAATCCTACTTGTTGACCTCAACAGGTTCCTTAAGGAAATAGAGGAAATTCTACTTGCATAACGCTTTTAGCTCTTTACACTTCTCATTTTAATATTTTTTTTTGGCAATCTTCACTTTATCTTTGTGATTTGAGCCGAGTGCAGATTACTGACATTCGAAAATCACTACATAACCCTCACGTGATTTATGGATCAAAATGAACCGTTAATTTTTCTGTCTAAAATAATGGACTGTGTGAGTCACACACCTATATAGAGAGTATGTATACTTTTAGGACGAAAATGCCCTTTATACATATTCAAATTTACCAAAGAATGCCATTGTTGAACTCTCTTTTCCTTCACCTTCATCTTCTTCTTCTTCTTCTTCTTCTTCTCTCTCTCTCTCTCTCTCTCTCTCTTTATTTTATTCTTTATAATGTTTTCCAATCAAAGATATATATATATATATATATGTATGTATATACACAGTGAACTTTCTCTTCATTTACCCTCATTTTCATCTTCATCTTCATCTTCATCTCTCTCTCCCTCTTTTTTTTTTTTTAATTTTTTTTTTATGATGTTTCCCAATCAAAGATATATATATGCATATATATGTATGCATGTATGTATGTATATACATAGTGAAGAATATATATATATATATATGCACAGTAAATCAAATAATATAATTTTAAATTTCTGATTCAGAATTGGGTTTGAATAATTTTAAAGAAATGTGATTGTTTTGTCCAAGAAGAATAACCCTTCATTCCATCCAAATCAGCACCTTCGCACATCAGCCACCGCCACACCATCACCACCATACCATATTTTGTTACAACTATTCTTTTATTCATGGGTGGGACACTGTAACAACCATCACCACTGCTTACCGATTAATTATTGATTACTACTAAACTGAGACTGATTATGATAAGTAATCGAACTGATTGAAATACTGAACTGACTGACTGAAATCCAAAACTGATTAAACGACTGTATCTGTTTAAATGCATATCTTATCTGTTGGCTGTCTAATTATCTGTTCATGTCTTTATGTTTAAATTGCAAATTGAAGGCTTTATCGGCGGCCGAATCTGAAATTGATTGATGTTCTGTGTTAATTAGAATTTATGTAATTTTATGGTATCTTTAATTGAAAATTGTTTTGGTATGATTAAACTAGACTAAAATAAGCTAAATTGCATGAGTTGGTTTATTCACCATTTTGCCACCACTAATGGGCCACTAGCTTAGCACTTTTGAGACTCATTCCTTTATATCAAAACACATTTCATCAGCCATTTTGTTGAACTCCACCGAACTAGGGAGAGAGTTAGGAGAGAGTGTGACTTCATCTCTAATTGGCTTGGAAACTTGGGGATTTGTTTGAAATTGAAAGAGTTGAAGGGTAGATTATCAATTGAGCTTCTAGGCTTGCATTTGAGGACCTAGGTAAGGAACCTATCCTTTTAATTGTGCATTCAAAGCTTGTTCTTGCATGATTCATGAGCCTCTAGTGATCTAAGTCAAGATTTAGTCTAGTAATGTTGAATTGAAGCTCATTCTATGCATGCATGTTTGTATTGTTGAATTTAAGTTGTTTTCATGGCAAAATGTTACATACATGCTCATAATTATGTTTAAGACCATGATTTCATCTTATTTTGAAAAGAATTGGCTCATGAGAGCATGTTTGTAGCTTGGAAGTTGTTTAAAGTTCATGCATGTTCATTTGAGATCATGTTCATGAAAATTGGTTTAAAATTAGATTTAATTAAATTACCCTTGGATTTTGATTTCTCAAATTGACCTTTGAAACATGTTATACTATGAGTCTTAGGGCTGGGCAACCAACCCACCTCAAGACAAACCGCCTCGACCTACCCTACCTGATGCTTTGGGCGGTTTCGATGTAGGTGGCGGCGGGTCTTGGTCAAGAAATTCACAAAAGTTGGGTTCGGGTCGAACCCGTCACCATAAACCCATGAGCTTTTTTTTTTTTTTTTAAAAAGAAAAAATAACTAGTTATTATTATTTTTTTTTGCATTTTGGATAGATGGAGATAACTAGTTATTATTTTTATTTTTACATTTTGGATGAAAGTAAAATTTATTATATGGGTACTTATATACATTATCATGATCTAATGATATTTAAATTAGTGTTACTAGTTTGACTTTTATTTATATATATATAAAAAAAAATCATTATATTCCATTAGTCTAGTAGACACAGTTAAATATGATATTTTGAATTGTCATTCTATTATCACATTATTACATATTAAAAACTAAACAGTGAAGATTAATCCACTATTAAAATTAGTGTTACTAGTTTGACTTTTAAGGGTTTGTTTTTGCATATTTAAATTAGTGTTACTAGTTTGACTTTTAAGGATTTGTTTTTGCAAGCTAAGGAGGAAAGATTAATCCACTATCCTCAAGCATGGTTCCATATCATCTTATCTAACATGTGGACTATTTATTATGATCATGAATTGTATATCTTGTAATTTAATTTATAACTCTTCTATAAATAAAAAAAAAATGTTTAGAAAGTAATAAAAAATGTCAAATTTGCTTAAGTTAAAAAAAAAAAAAAAAAAAAAATCTAAACCGCAAACCGAACCGCACCCGCCCGCACAAACCGCGAACCGCATCGCGGGCGGTTGCGGGTCCATTTTTCTCCAACCGCATAAGTGCGGGTCGGGTCGGTTTTGACCCGCAACCCGCCAAAACCGACCCGTGAGCAGCCCTAATGAGTCTACATGAGTTTTCCAGAAAATTAGCCCAAGAAGTTCGGTTTTGATGCATTAAAACTTGGTTTTGAGCTTGAGGTTCAAATTTAGAATTTCTAGATTTTGGACCCATGCTCGAGCGAGAAACTCTACGCTCGAGCGTACACTCTGTAATCATGCCTTCCGCTCGAGCGAGTAAAGTGACGCTCGAGCGTGAAATGCGTGCATCCAGTACTTTGCATGAGCTTGCAGTCCGCTCGAGCGAGATAATTCACGCTCGAGCGAGGATTTATGTCTCACGCTCGAGCGAGGGTCGAGCGCCCATCAAGTGTGAATTTTGAGCATCTAGTATTTTCACCGTAGCTTACAGTCCGCTTGAGCGTAGCTCCTTTGTCTACATGTCTGCTTAAGCGTAGAAAGCCACGCTCGAGCGAGACCCCTGTTTTCTGAAAATTTTGAAAAGTGTTTCTAACTGCAACTTTGTATCCTCTTTCCATCCTAGGCATTCCTAGGACATGTTTAAGGCATCTTAATAAGGATATTGATTTAGAACCACACCAAGACAAATTAGGGATTAAGTTATTGTTTCCCAACTGTATAACTTAGTGTGCGTTCATCCTGTAAACTGTGTAGGGTTGGCACCTGGGGACGCGCTCTAGCCTAATTGTAGCCCAGAACTCTGTGAGTAACAATTGTATAAAGATATGTTCAACTGTAAATATTTCTGACTGTTTAACTGAATTGTTTTCTAAACTGATACTGTTAATCGAATGAATGTATATCTTATATTCTGAACTGTATTGTGGCATCCTTAGCAACTATCACATCGTTATCGCCACAGAGATCTATCGGTTCCTTGTTGGAACCACTATCAAGCATCGATTGATGGCCATCATCGATCGCTCGGTCTTTCAAGACCTCATCACATCAGATCGCTATGCTAATGGATGTACCACATATGACTGAATGACTGATATACCGAATCAATGAACTGTTTTCATTACTGTAAAGACATTCATTCTAAACCCCTTTACGCATTATGTTATTCACTAGGCTTTAGCTCACTGTTTATATATATCTGTAGGTGTTCAGGCACAGACCGGAGCTAGAAGCGTGGGTTAGACTCCCCTTTTTGTCAACCCAACTACTGTGCCTCACTGCGAGGTTCCGAGCCTGCTAAGCTTTAATTTCCCCCGTCTGTCTCTGTATCTGTTTTGTATAACTGTATAAACATAGCACTGTACTATACTGTTTAATAGGGATTTGGTCCCTATTCTGAATGATTGTAAATATTGTGCATACTGTTCTGTACTGTGTATATATATATATATATATGTATGTGAAGTCTTTTGCATACAGACTGTCACATGTGAAGTCTTTTGCATACAGACTGTCACAGCTCATTAGATATTGTTTATTTACTGTTTTGGCTTCCGCCATGCCTCAGACTGCTTTTCTTCAGTATTCATCAAGCAGGCCTTGGTAATCTCGACCATCGCGATTCATGCTAAACCCATAGGGGCGGGTTTGGGTCGTGACATACACATTCCCCACCCTACTACCCTGTTGCTCATCTTCTTTTCCTTTTTCTTTTTCCCTCACCTTTTTTTTTGTTTCTCTTTTGTGAGAAGATTAGATGGCTTGGTTTTTTTTTTTTGTTTTTATATGAAAGGCCAAGCTCATAATGGGGTGATTTATTTGTTTCCATAAGCTTCATCCCTCTTGGAGTCCTTGTATTGTATATGCTTTTTACTTTCGAAGGAACAAGATGAATTCAAACAAGAAAGGTTTCACAACTATCCTTATTGTTGTTGCAGAGGTCTGATGATGTTTATCACACCATAATTCAGATTTTGAGTTTGTTAGCTACTCCGGCACTAGCCTGAGTCTTTGCTAGTTCAAGTCCGGCGTCAATTTTTGGTTTATGTGTTCTCGGTGTGGAATCGACAATGGTTTTTACTTGCTTTCGCCGTTGTTTGGGCTGTGTGCTTCTGTGTGCAACTTTTGTATCAGAGTGCTGCAAAAGTGTTAAGCATCGTCGGCGGATCCATGTCTTTGAGTTAGCCGGCATGGTCACCAGAATAGGGAGATGGTAGCTTTATGTCGAGGTGTGATACATGGTGTGTGGGTCAACTTCTGGGTATGATGAAGAAAAAGTTTGGACAGTAACATGTGAGTTTGATATGTATATATGTATATGTATATATAAAATGTGGGTACAGAGGAAAAAGAAGAGAAAGAAGAGAGAGAGAGAGAGAGAGAAGAATGGTATAATTGTCAATTTATAACTTCTATTTACAGAAGTTAATGTGCATTTTGGTCCATAAGTGTTATGTGGTGATTTTCGAATGTCGGAGAATAAACCGCACTTGGCCCAAACCATAAGGGTAAAGTGAAGTTTGCCTTATTTTTTTTATTACATTTTTATCCTTTTGTAAGATTACTACTTAAAGACAAGTCTCAAACCTTCAGGTAATTCTATTTCCACCTCCCAAATTTTCTTAGTATACACCATTTACTTAGTAGACACCAAACACAATTTTGTCTTCTCTTATTTTTGCTCAATGCACACTATCAATTTTCAAAAATTCCAAAAATATCCCATCTTCCTTAAACTTACTTTCCACATCGATAGAAAACCCAGATACATAAGCCAATTCTGAACTCTCAGATCAGACCAATCATTAATGTCTCTCAATCAACTCAAACAAAAACCCTTGTTCACCTTCATGCCCTGGTAAAAAATCTCTGCATTGCCATCACTTTTCACCAAAACCCTAATTGGAAAGACTTGAGCTTTTGAGGAACTTCAAAACCCATGTGTGTAAAGCCAATTAAAATCCATATTAAATTCAAGAAAGCCCCTTTGCTTACTCTGTTCCACTGATAAATAAAGGGGTGTTGATACAGTATATCGATATCACTTTTCTCTACTTTCTTTTTTACAAATTAACAAGCCCTTTTTTATCAAAAAAATTGCATTAACTGAATTGAAAAAAAGCACGATAGCAAATAGTATAAGCAAGTGAACAGTTTAAGATTTTGTTATAACAGAGAAAGTTCAAAATCAAAGAGAGAGAGAGAGAGAGAGAGAGAGGGTTTTAACAATGCTTACAAAGAAAGAACGCCAAGTTAGGATTTAGTGGTTCACCTGTAGCTGGAGAGGAAAGAGGTGGTTGGTGTGTAGTAGATTTAGGATTTTGTTACTACTTTACTTAACGATAAAATTGTGATTCTAAAAAAATTTATTAAGTGTGTGGAGTAAGAAAACTTGGTACGTAGAAATAGAGGTAGCGTTTGATAGAGTTTTGTAAATGTGATTTGAGAGTATGAGTTGTATTTTGAGTTTGTGTGTTGTGGAATTATGATTTGAGTGTAGAAATTTGTTTGGTAAAGAGTTTTGAAAATAGTTTTGAAAAGAGTTTTGATTTGAGTGGGGAATTGTTGATGTGACATTTGATATGTGATACAAAAATTTACAATCCATAACTAAACATACAACTCAAAATTATTTTAAAGCACATAAAAAATTCAGAAAATATTTTTTTCGATTATAAATTAATTAACATATCAATTGTAAAAAAAAATTTAAAAAAAATGTCAGCCGGCCGGACGACCCTAACGGAAAAAAAAAATTGCAGACAACGCGCAGAACAGACGCAGAAAAGACAGAGCTTTCGGCAGAGTTTTGAAAAATTAATTCCAAAACTCTTACCAAACATGGAGCTCAAACACACATGTAGAATCATGATTCCAAAGCACAACCAAACACAGCCAGAATTTCCCCAAACCTTCCCTCCATATTCCTCTTTACACCATTTTACCCTTTTATAAAATTACTATTAAAGACAAAGCCTCAAACCTTCCCTCCATATTTCTCTTTACACCATTTCATCTTTCTTTTCATTATCCACCACCACCACCACTCCTCCTCCATCAACCAACACCACCTAACAACCATTCCTTCTATCCACCAAGCACCGCCAGCCTTTTTCCTATCTCTCACTCTCTCCATCAATCTACAAATCCAAATATATCAAGCTTACAGAGTATATATATATATATACATAACAACAAACAAGCAAAAAAAGTAAAATTTCATATTTGAAATGTATATATAATCATTACAAATAAATAATATACAAGATTTATGTGTTTAAAAGATGTTTTGGTATTATTTTTTAAGGGAGATGTAATTAGAAAAATGGTGTAATAATGTAGAATTATTGTGTAAATAGAATTATCCTTCCGTTAGCCTCACTAGTCAACTAATAGAGGGGAGAAACTGAGATTTGAAAATAAAAAATAAAAATAAAAAAAATAAAAGTGAAAGGAAAGGGAGGTCAATGTCATTTCAAAAATCTCAAAGGAAGATTTCTAGAATTATAACAAACCTGGGGAGAGGTCAGTATAATTTACTCTTAATTTTTTTACTTTGACTAAGGCAGGGCAAATGTTATTACTCATGACAATTTTGTCACTTTAAAAAATTACATTAAATCAAGTTAGTTTGAGCAAGTACAATAACCACGAGTATATTGTCATAGCCCTACCTTATTTTAACAATGATCTGGTTGAAATCCTATAATGGACACCCCAATCAGAAATCTTACAAGGCCTAGTATTGCTAGAGTATTTCAAGAAGTACTTGCCAATCCTACTAAAACCCTAAGGTGATAATAGAGGCGCATACATATTCTCTTATAGCACATTACTCCCCTCATGTGATGAGTGGGCCAGTTAGGTATTTGGGCCCCACCTTCCATGGGAATTTGTCCCCCTTAATCCCAAGGGGGATATTACCCTAGTGAGACTTGAACCCCTGACCAAAACTGGCTCTGATACCATTTCAAGAAGTACTTGCCAATCCTACTAAAATCCTAAGGTGATAATAGAGGCGCATACATATTCTCTTATAGCACATTACTCCCCTCATGTGATGAGTGGGCCAGTCAGGTATTTGGGCCCCACCTTCCATGGGAATTTGCCCCCCTTAATCCCAAGGGGGATGTGTATTGTTTGATCTCTTGAAGGATATGCGCAATCATATTTGGCTAGGGATGGGAAAGTTTGGGCGCTGGCAACGAATCATTTATGAGAATTCCCCCAAGTGTGGCACACTACGTCTATTGTCATTTTTCCACTATTAACCTAAATCTGGTACACAAAGCATAATGCCACCAATAAAGTTTGTGTCAACATTTTGGCTATTAATCAAAATTTAATTTGTAACCATATTTAATTTACATGTAATGTAATAGTTCAAAGATATACAATAATAATTATTAATTCTATTAACAGTTTTTTTTCCAATATTTATTCATGCATTGCATGGGTTCAAGGCTAGTTATACATCACTTCCATTGCCTCTAGTGCGTAACACATCGAGGAATAATACAAATACAATAAGCAAAAAAAGATAAAGATAAAGAAAATGGAATTTATGAATCAGGAAGGACTCAATTGCCAGTCAATTTCTAGGTGACTACAATTGATTGAATCTTTGACTCTATTTAGAGCTACTTGCCTGTGTTGCAACAGAAGAAGATGTTTACCCGTATCGTCATTTTTCCTTTTCCGGGGCAGTTTCCGCGAAAAACTTTTCCATTTTGATTCAAACTCACATGCTGCAATAGATTATGTTACAGGGAAGAGAGTTATAAGTTGCCCCATCCACTAAGCAACAGCATATGAATGAAAATATATATATCAGATAAAATAAAACCTCAAAAAAAACAACATTAATCAGTGACTGTCTTATATTCAAATAGCAAAGTGCATACATTTCATCAGCAAGAGATGACGAAAAGAAACAAAATACATGCTAAAACAGTAACTTACAATAAGAGAAAAATATGTCATAAGCAAACTAACAAAGGTGGAACAGACAGGAAATACATTGAGAGTAATATAGATAAATATGATTGTCAGTAGCTCAAAACTCTCAGAACAGTTAGCTGATAATATTCAGCTATGATAATTCCATAAATAAGTTGACCATGAAAACATTAGTTTGTTTTTGATAAATAAAAAAATAAAAAAAATCAATGGCTTTATTTAAATTATGTTGAGTCACTATTTCATTGTTCATATTATCATGACTGGTCAATGGTATGAAATTTTCTAATTGCTAACAGAGATAGTGTTCTCAAAATGATTACTGAAAGCATCTGGTGACTGGCTATCATAGAATATATCAATGACCTCGATGACCATCAAAATATAAGTTTGTTGATAAAAGCCAATTGCTTTATTCAAATTATCTTGACTCACTCTTTCACCGTGTCATCACACTAGTCAATTATATGAGTTCCTTAAGTGCAAACAGGGATTTTGGTTCCTGTTTGTGCAAAATTTACAAAGCTTTCAAGCCAGGAGGATGAGGTAGTTCAACAACTATTATATGGCAGGGTCAGATAGTGTTTAGAAAAATATCCATGCAAGCACGTCAACAAAGCTCCATATTGAAAAGAAAACACCAAGTGAAGTTTCATGATTATCTCTTATAATAGCATCTTCAAACCAGTTGGTTCAGCAGTCACTTTAGTAGGTGAAAAATCAGCGAAATTGTTGGATAAGTATTGGATAAGAAATTGTAGCAGAACAGGAGAAGCAATATATGCTGAAACAAAATTGTTTTCAAGTGTCCAAGAGTCTATGAATTTAACTAAAGACACAGCACCACATAAGGCAATACATTGTATTTAATACCACACAGAAAAGCACAGTAACTAAATATTGCTATGTTACAGGCAATTGGATGATCTCCATAGAGACTAACAAAATGTTCTAACATAGAGTACAATCAAACAGTAAAGAGAATATAATCAAACAGTACATCAGCACTAACAAAGACATCAATTTATGTTTGTGTGTGTGTGTAAAAGTAACAAAGACTTCAATATAGTTGGAAAAAAATTCTGAAAACAGGAAATAGACTGGTTCTAGAAAATGGTTTGATCATCTGACATCCAGCAGCCTTGTAGAACATGAACTCTGGCAACCATGGTAGTTGCCAGATATACTGAATTTTAGTTAAAGCAACTGAATGAATGAATGGAGCGATGACAACATGAATGTCAAGAGGTAGCAAGAATACTGTAATTGAGAGCTCTATAGACATCAAGGAGATTGGTAGTAGAAAGAGGTAGATATCAAATCCTTAAATATATGGCATTGACATCTCAGATAATTTTAGCTAATATATAAGTTTTTACAATTTGCAGTTTCCAATAGCATTGCAGAATTGATTATTAATCCATCATCTACATCTTTAAACTAGATAAATACCTTCACTTTGATCCTTAAATCCTTGAATGATGCATGCACAAACCCATGGCCTTCCTGCACAGGAAGCTTTTGCACCACCTTTCAGCTCACCATTATGTTGTCTGAGGCTATAAAAGGATAACCATCTTTTAGTAAAATTCTGCTATATCACACATCACGAGGATTACATTTCTTCCAATTATATAAAAAAAGATAAAACATTTTTTTTCCTGGGGAACAAAAACATTGAGAATAAGATTACAGTGATGTTTGATATAGTGATGTTTTATCTTATGATGCTTCTTAGTGAGCTTCAGTGATGTTTTATTATCTCTTCCCATCCTGCATGGACCGTCTGATCCTTAGTTTCATTTTCCTATACACTTAAACATTATAACATCTTTCTTCAATAATGTTATGCAAAGAACCGTGTCTAGTTACACCCGTTATTCTTTTTTTCTTTTTTTGAGCTATATGGAGTTATGAGAATGTTCCGTAGTGAAGATTTTCCTTGGAAGACTCAACTTGAAGCTTTGATAACTCATTCAGAACATATTGAGCACATAGAATTTTTGGTTCCTTACTCACTTGGGATTTCTATATGTATATATTAAATGTGTTAGGGTTACCCCCACTGCATTCAGAACATATTGAGCACATAGAATTTCTAGAGCGCTTCTTTATAGTCTAGAATTCTTGTTTCATAATCTTGAGAGATTTGCTAGGACTTGCGCATACAGACTTAGTGGCACATGCATCAATCAAGCTTGGTGAAGGTTGGACGACTGTGTTCATGTGTTTGGTGCAGCTAGTGGAGATCCGGAGATATACAAGTGGCAATGGGCAGGTGAGGATGCAAATTGGACTATGAAACTACTTCAGGGTAGACAAAGTAGGATCTGCGTGTGTTTGGATCTTGGTAAGCTTTGTATTTGATCAGGGTTACTAGTGAGTTGTTTGTATCCATAGTTTTTTTTCCCGAGTTAGGGTTTCCACATTATATCATGCTGCTCTCTCTTTCTATTACATTTGGTTCGTTTAATTGGTTTATTAATTTTGGATTTAATCTGATAAATCAGTTGGATCAAATTAGGTGTACCAAATTTTGGATATCGTTTGATGTATATCACAAATAAATTGGTACGAGACCTGAAAGGTGAGACCCTTTAAACCGCTGCATTTGTCTATTGTATGTACCGGAATTTGGTTACTCACCATAGCATTATTCATCTTTTATTTTTGTGTTGTAGATAAATAACAAATTCTAACATATCTTATACACACTCAGTTGACAAAATACATATCAACTTCTCATAGTCTTGCACCCCATAGTGCTTTCAGGGCAAACTGTTCACTTCTACATCCTACATTCTTAGTTGACAAATCACAAACACCCTATACGCAGATATGTTCTTTCCACCCTAAGCTAGAATAGGACATAATATAAATCACAGAGAAGAGCTTGATTTTAAAGGAATTAATTAGAACATTATGCATAGAAAGCAAATGAGACCCCCCACCACATTTCCTAATTCCAAGCTTTTTACAATATTCATATTATTTGTTGATATAACTGTGTAATTATAAATTAAAATAATATTCTGGTTTCATATTATTCATGAACGTACGTACCTACCCACCTACCATCAATTTGAGAAAGCACAAACTAAAATAATAAGTTTGAGCATTCATTCCATTATAAATCAAGACAGAGAAATAGAGAACAAGAATGTTCATCTGGCGTATAATTCACATTTCAAAGTAGTCAATTTTAATGATTTCTGGAGAGAGGAGTATATACCGGCGAGAGAAATTGGTGGTGACGCCAACATAAGTTTTGATGGGGATGTTGGTGGAAAGAATGAGATATACGGACCATGAGTGCTCCTTGGATTGAGAACTCTTCGATGATGATGATGACGACGAAGAAGATTTTGATAGCTTACAGCTAAGATCATGGTTGGGGTTAGGGTTAGGGTTAGGGTTATGATGGGGCTTCAAAGATCGGAATGTCGTTGATAGTGGCCTCGCCGACATTTGACTGGGCTTGGCTCCCTGGTCGGTCGGGTGGTTGTTGCTTTGGTTAGCATTTTAACGGTTAACAAAACCCCATCACATCACATCACATCAAACCAACTTTAACTTGGTTGTTACTACCGTACCAAATTTCAAAATTTTAAGAAATTAATTACATGAATCAATGCTCTAAAATCACTTAAATGTGACTGTAATTTTAAGTTTTACTGATAAAATTGTTCAGAGAAACTTCAAAATTATTTAGAAAAATTTTAAAATGACTTATTTTCTCTCACACGAATTTCAAAATTATTCAAAGAAATTTTTGAATTATCTTTTTTTTTTCAGAGAAATTTCAAAAATTAAACAATTTCAGTGAAATTTCTTCGACTTTTAATCAGAAAATTCAGTGAAAATTTATTTATTTATTTTCTTTTCAAAATTTCATATTCATCATGATCTTATTTGATAGATCTTGACGAAACAATTTCAAAAACATAAATTTTACAAAATACGGAGTTTCAAATAAAAAATTATTAAATTTTAAAATTTTGAAACACATTTTAAAATATAATTTATCTACAGTAAGAGAGAATTCATGGTACCAATTAGTGTGTTTGGTTTCAATTTTCTAAATTCAATTTTTTGGAAATTAAAGTTTTTTATTTTTCGTATTTTTTGTTTTTAATGAATATTTTCAATATTTTAAACAATTTTTTTTTACTTTTTTATATGCACCTTACTTAGATGTATCTAAATAGTAAAATATTTGTGAAAAATATTTTTAAAAATTAATAAATACACTAAAATATGAAAAATATACTGAATCTTCATTTATTTATTTATTTTTTTTTGTATTTTTGGTATTTGGTAAATTTTTTTTAAAAAAAAATCACAAATATTATACTTTTTAAGTGTATTTATGTTAGATGTGTCTAAAAATTTTAAAAATTGCTTAAAATATTAAAAAAAAATTAGTGAAACAAAAAACAAAATACAAAAAATGAAAAAATAAAATTTTATAAAAAGTGAATTCTGGAAATGGAAACCAAACATTATCTTCATGGAATTTCAAATCTTAGGAACTTTTAAAAAAAATTACTTAATATATTAAAAAATATTCAGTAAAAACAAAAAAATACGAAAAACGAAAATGTAAAATTTTTTTGAAAAGTGAATTATGAAAATAGAAACTAAACATTATCTTTATGGAATTTCAAATCTTAAGAATTTTAACTAGTAAACAAATCGTGGTTATCCTTAAACTCTTACACAAATATATAGAAGGATCCCTTATTTTAAAAATAATATAAATTTTTATTGATATTTTATTTATTTAATTTTTAAAAATTCAAATAAAACAAATTTTTATTTAATCTAGCCTAAAAAAATCTAAAATATTAAAGATAGATTTAGTATTTCTATTTTAGTAAACAATTAAAAATGGTAAATAGTCTATTGAGCATTTATCATGCTTCGTAATATTCCAATCAAATATTGGATTCAATAGAATAGTCATTTTTAGATATCTAATCACATCAGAAAACAAATATGGATATATATCATGTTTAACCAAATAGTCCAAGGATTATATATCTCAGGATTAATAGTGCGATAGATTATAATCCATTTTTATCCAGTTCGTCCAAACAAATATGAAATCCATGTTCACCATATCGAGTAGTCCGTTGTTTGGTTGAAAAATTATAGGTTGGATTAATAATTCAACTGGACTGTTAGTTCCCCATATGTGAGACTATTCTATCCTCAGAGAGAGGTGGGATACACAATCCCTGGACAAGCTCTCCTCAAAATTAGCTATTAGCTAATAAAAAGATAATTTTTTTCTCCAAATATTTAGGACATGTTTGGTTTAGTGTTTTTTTTTTTTTTTTTTTTTGGTAAACATGTTTGGTTTTAATTTTTTTTTAAATGTGAAAATAAAAATAAAAAATAATTTTAAAAATTGTCACTTCTGACATTTAATAACATGACTAAACAAATAAAGGATACACATATCATTTTCAACCAAATAATCCAAAGACTAATGTATCCCATGATTAATAATTTAATAAATTACAATCCCTTCTTATTCAATCCATCCAAACAATCATATCTTTAAAAGGCAAATCACATAAGATATAAATCTCTCTATTAAATAATTTCTAGACGATAGTTTTCTCTGCAACATTTTGATGTAATAATAAAGATGAGAATTACATTCTTAAGAGTTCTTACAAATGCATATTTAAGAACTGTACTTTTATACAAAATCACTTTACAAATTAACAAATTATTTAAAAAATTAGTCCCTATCTTGAAGTCGGTCATGTTTTAAATTTTTTAAAAGAGATTAGTTCACAAAAAGTCCTAAACACCATTGGTAGTGTGCGCACACAAAAAGAAAAACAAAAACAAAAAAACCATCAAATTTATTTTTAATTTGGTTTAACAAATTGAAAATTTCTATTTTTTAATGGAAAATTAAATGCATGTCCCATATGTTCCAAATTGAAATTTTTACTTTCCAAATTTTTAGATTGGGTTATATGATTAAATAAAAAAGAAACAATTGTTTGACAAGCACTTCTTTAGTAGCCATCACGTGGAACTTTTGATTGATCATGTAAGCTTCCCTTTGAAAAATGAGTTGATTTTTTGACTTTTTAATTTCTTTAGATATTTTATCCTGAGGCTAAAAAACCTGATTTAAAAAAGACTTTTGACTTTTGTAGCTTTTTTGATTTTTTTTTGAGAGAAATAATATAATAATTATGGATTTGATGTGATGTTTTATCTTATTAGGTTAAAAAATTTATTTTGTTTTTTGTGACTATTTTAACCAAAATAGCCTACAAACCAACTTCCCAAACGGAAGCTAAATCTCTTTTCCCAGAGTCGAAACACCAAAAGGAGAAAAGATACAGAGACTCTCATACACATTCTCACCTCTATTTCATAATATCTCACCACTTACTCACTTAAGCAATGATAGAGGTTTTGATCCATGCAAAAATACAAACGCAATAACCAAATCAAACCAAACCAAGCCAAGCCTCAAGTCCAATCAAATGAGATCGACTAAAAATACAAAAATAATATAGTATTTTTTTCACACTAAATAATTGCAGCTTTTTAGATTTCTAAAAAAAATAAAAAAAGTTTCTAAAAAAGCCAATCCCAAACAAAACCTACAATTAGAAAAGAAAATGCCAAATCCAACTTTAATAACCGTGAAGATAGTCCTCACCTTCTATATTTGCAAGTCAATTTATGTAAGAGATGGATGTAAATACAAATTGTAAATTTAACAGTTTTCTAACATACCCTTCATTATCTACCTATGCTGTAAGAAAAAACCCTGCATAAATTGAAAACAGATGCTAGCATGTGGCATGGCTTGAAAATGTGACGACAATATTATCATAAACAAAACTAGAATTTGATCGATCTTATTAAATATTCATTCATTAGAAGTACAAATCAGTTGCCTCACAAAAGCCTAGGGGGAACAAAAAGTCGGAAGTTGATCACCAAAAGCGGCTCACTGGATGGGGACTGTAATTGACTAAATCATATATAAAAATCAAAACCCAAACTCTATTTCTCAATACTACAAGATATAACTGAAAAACAATCAGCAGTTTCTATTAATGTCCGACAACTATCTTCTCTAACTGCTTTTTGAAAACAGCATGAAATTCAGAAGCAAAAAAGATGGAAGAACCAGAAACCTGCCCATCACATATCTGAAGTTGCGAGTTCTTGTGTACAACGACAAAAGGAATCAGTGGCCAACAACATCACCACAAGTTCAAGAATTGCAAACTGGGGTTTGGATGCTGGGTGGGTGAGGTGGAATTTACCCTTTCAATTCATCTCACATTCTGTCGAGTCTTGATCATTCGTTTGAGAGTTGCAAGCCAGAAATTGCACTCATCCCAGTCACTAGTGGTGAGTTGCACCTGAGCGAGGCAGAACCAAAAAGGATCAAAAAGAAATTCATTACTCTCTAGCACCCAAAATAAATAAATAAATAAAAAGAAATAAGTGCACTGTAAAATTCCAATCTCAATAAGAGTTGTACCTGGATTTGGAGGGCAGTACTAAAATCACCATTGTCCAAAGCCTGGCAGAGCTGAACAAGCTTTTCAGCAGCATTTTTAGATATGTCCCCACTGTTAAGTTTGGCAAATAAGGCGCCTATTTTCCTGGAATTGTCTTCTATTTCCCGCTTCTTAGCTGGATTTGCACGTGAACCTCCCAGTGCTTCTGATGTCTCATTAAAAAGTCTCATCAAAGTTGTGATAACAGGCCTTTGCTGGGCTGAAGCACATAATTCACAAACAAGCAAGCTATATTAGATGAACCGCAATGCAGTAGTGGTTCATTTTGTTAAATGGGGTGACTTGCACACAAGTTTTAAGGCATCACCAAAACAAAATGCCTGCACTTGAAAACAAAAATAATAATAATAATTACCAAAGCAAACTTTTAAGGCAAAAAATTTATTGAAAACAAAAAAAAAAAACCAAGGTAGCATTTGGTAGAGTTTTGGAATTATGATGTGAGAATAGAATTGTATTTTGAGTTTGTGAGTTTTGGAATTATGACTTGAGTGTGGAAAATTTGTTTGGTTATAACTTCTAAATTGAGTTTGAAATTTTGATGTGATATATGATATTTGATTCAAAAACTTACAATTCATAACCAAACACACAACTCAAAATTCAAACTTATAAAAAAATTTAAAAATTTTCGAAAATATTTTTTTATTTATAATATAAAAAAATAACAGGTGCCAATTGCAACAAAAAAAAAAAAAAAAAAACAACAACAACAACAACAACACCGTTTTGGTCAACCGCCCGGACGATCGGCCGATCGTCCAGAAGGATGACTGGGTACACGTGCTTTCAAAATTGGGTGTGGAATCACGTTTCCAGAGCTCAAACCAAACACAACGTTTAAACCAAGAACTGGAATCACATTTTTAGAGCTCCACCAAACACAGCCCAAGATTTGCAATTTAAAATATATTTCTTCGAGTAACTAATACAAATTGTGAAATACTTCTATTAAGATTTTCTAATAAAAAATGTTACTATACAATAATGATACCCTAAAATCCTAGATGTTGCATATAGCACAAAGTAGCTGCCTTCAGACCTACTACCTAGGTCATGCCATGATACACTCACCAAGATATCATATCTAACTCTGTAGCACCCATGATACAGCCTCCGAGGTCTCAATCATGGGATGCAGGGGTAGACCTTATATCTCCGCTCTGTTGGGCCAAAGAAAGCTGGAAATTCAATCCCAACGCTATAGCAACCAAAACAGGTGGTGATACCACTACGTAACAATGGCAGCTGATTTTTGAAACACTTGAAGTACCTCAAATTCTAATCACTTGATATATACACGTCTACTTTATCGTACAACATTTTAGAGCACGTGTATACCCATACCACCTTCCCATTCCCACACAATTTGTGTTCCAGGTTCAAAGGATTTACAGCTATACAGTTTTTTTACCAAGACTCTGCTTCTATGAAATTTCAGACTCAGTTATAATTCTTACTTAGGAATTACGATTGTAACCCAACTTACTTCAAATTTCAATGAATACATAAACTTTAGAATGGGGTTGGCTCAAATAGAGGACTGTATCTACCAATTGATAGTGAAGGTAGTTTCTTAAAATTACCATGGCATGCCCACGGGATCACATACGCCCACACGAATGTCTTCAACATTGAAGGAAAAAAAAAAAAAAAAAATCTCTTCTAGGTTTTGTGGCTTTAAAGATTTTTTTTTTCTTCTGGTTTAGCTACCAACAAAATTGAGAGGAAAACTTTTATAGGATAGCTATAAGACCAGCGATGCTTTACCAGAACAGGATATTGGGCAATTAAGAAACAAAACATTTATAAGAGGAGTGTAGTTGAGATGAAACTGTTTGGATAGATGCGCGGCAAGACTAGAAAAGACAATTAAAAATGAATATATTTCACGATGGTAAAGAGTAACACCGATTAAAATAAGTTGAGAGATGGCACGTTAAGATAGTTTGTTCATGTACAACAAAGACCTATAGATGCAACAATAAGCAAGAGTGATGTGATCACCACAAATGGAAATATTGGGTGGAGGAGAAGACCTAAACTGACATAGGATATGATAGTTAAAAGGAAAAAAAGAAAAAGAAAAAAAAAAGAAAAAGAAAAAGATGAATTTATTTAATTTAATTGAGTATATAGCCCTCTACATAGCAAAATAGATTCATGTAACAAATCACACTTAATTGGGACACAAGGCTTTGTTTGATTTGGTTTAATTTGATACCATATACTTTGGAATGTACATTGCTAGTAGAACCAAACAATGTAAAAGCGAATCCAATTTGTATTGTTTTCAATGTAAAATGGCTAAATTTTAGAGAGATCGATTACTTTTTAAAAGAACATATCCCTCAACTTTGATCAACCATCATATTTCATCCAAAGTTTAATTTCTGGATTAATAACCTAAACATAGTTTTAATATTGCTAACAAAGTCATGATTAGCACTTAGGTGGGAGATAAGACTTGCTTTCATATGAATTTGGATGTTCATAGATATTGTTATTCCTGAGAATTTTACAAAACAATCAACCAGACTTCTTGAGTTTTGTCAATCAAAAGTATACAAGTTCCAGCTTGAACCTGTGCAATGAGCAGGGCCAAACAACCTTTATTCATGGTAAAACTAATCAACTCAAAGTAATCTTGTACAATTCACACTGTAAATGGAAATTAGAAAAGAGTGCATCCTGGTATGACTCCAAATTGACCTGGCATAACCTTAGTAGGGACTCAATGACCCATGCAAGATAAACCAGGAATTGCGTTTGATGATAAATAATCTGATTGTGAACAAAACTTGATCTTTTATCTATTTTAAAGGGTTACAAGTGTCTGCAGGTAAAATTTGTATAATAAATACAAAAAAGGTTGACACAAACACAGGTACAGCACAATAACGATGTTCAAAAATCAAGATATGCAAACCCAATCAAAACAGTATATATGAACATAAATCAAGGACAATCAACAGTTCTCTATTTACAGAAATTTAACTATGGAGGATGGTCCACATAGATCTTTAACATCTTTAAGGGATAATGTCTAAGAAGCACGGACACGAATACGGATGCAAACGCAGACCTGGACACGGATGCAAACACGGGACATGGCAATTTCAAAAAAATGGGGACACGGACACGGCGGAAACACAACAATAAAATATGTTTTCATATATTTTTATTTGTTATCTAGATTAATATTACATCCACAAACAATCAAATATTAACAAAAACTAACTCTAATTCTTTTTTTTTTTTTAGACAATTTTAAATTAACACTTATAATTTATATCTTTTTTTTTTATGGATGATCTATTAAGTATTTAAATCTAAGAAAAAAAATAATAAACATTCAACATTCATCAAAAGCACTAACTAAAATGGGGAAAAAGACAACTTGGCATATCCTTAGCGTGTCCTCTGAAGTGTCCCCAGCATGTCCCTGAAAATAAATTAATTAAATAAGGGGAAACACCATGTGATGTGTCCCATACATGTCCCCGAAGTGTCTGTGTGTCCCCAAAATGTCCGTGTGTCCGACATGGATACGGCACTTGTTCTGAAGTATCAGTGCTTCATAGGATGATGCAATTGACTTTTGAGAAATAAAAATAGCAACCGGAAAGGTCCTTGTCCTTGCCTTAGTTTCTGAGGATACAATTCAATTACAATTTTCTGGAGACAGGACAAAGACAACAAGCACAGCTACTTGACGTTACTACAATATCATCTTTCACAGAAAGTTAGTAACATACTTTTGTCATCTTCTCTTCTTCTTTCTACATCCTAGAACCCCCTCCGTCAATGTCAAGCATCAGAAGAGGAAGGTTTCTTCTACATTTTTCATCAACTCACAAGAGCAGCAAGGCCATGTGTTTCAATCCCATTTCAACACACGTAACAATAAATCCATCCCTTGTTGCACCATTCTCTACAACTCGCAACTTATAGTTAGTTACCTAAGTGAAAGTCTTTCAAAGTCATGATCCACAACTCGTAATTTGTATAAAGGGGTAGTATCTTAATATTATTTTTCCTTTTTCCCCCCTAAATACAAAGGTTGCAAGTCTCCCTTTCTCGAAATTATGTTGTTTCTCATTTCATACTTTTAGCATGTACCCATAGTTTGTAACATTTCCCTTTCACAGATTTGAAAGAAAACTAGGCATCTAAAAGTTTCACAGCTCATCATATGTTGACAGAACTGATAAAAAAAAAAAAGGAATTGAAACCTGTGAATCCAGAGTATAATTGAAAAACCATGCAATGTAAAATAAAAAAGAAAAGAAACAAGGTTACCAGGTACATTTGAAGTATCAGCAGTCTGTGCTGTAGGTGGCGGAGCTGCAGGAGTTACGGCCGGTTGTACTTGT
Source organism: Camellia lanceoleosa (assembly GCA_025200525.1). Classification (NCBI taxonomy): domain Eukaryota; kingdom Viridiplantae; phylum Streptophyta; class Magnoliopsida; order Ericales; family Theaceae; genus Camellia; species Camellia lanceoleosa. Next base: position 86,850,866 of record CM045763.1, read on the forward strand.
GCAGGCTGAGTAGGACTGGATGGTTGGGTTGGACCCATCCCAGGATTTTGAACTCCTGAATTCATAATTGGCATAAATCCCCTGGATACTGCGGTTGGAGCCAAAACCTGGGGCACGTTATGCCCAGGAACTGGACCAGCTTGAGAAGGAATAGGGCCAAGAGAACCACCTCCAGGAGGACCAGCTTGATAATTAGGGTTGCCAATCCCCTGAAACAAATATGAACAGTAAATTTTAGTATATTATCCCATTGAAACATTTCATGAGATAAATTTATAAGGGAGCCCAGAAAAAAAGACACATACCGGATACAACTGAGAACCCAATGTGGGCTGCTGGTATTGCCCCACATTTCTCAATGCAGGAGGGGTTGCAGGAACAAAGGGTTTCACTGTAGGTTGAGTGGTAACAGGAGGTGCAGCAAAGTTCATCTGAAATTTAAACAATAAAGAAAAGAACAAGAAAGAAAGAACAAGAAATCTCAATTTGAATGGGAGTTTGCAGCACAGTATTCTTGGTAATAAATGACAGAAGATACCGTAAATTAAATAAACATACTAACAAAAAAAATAAACAAATAACAAGAATTGATTATCCAACTGAAACTGATGAACGTGAGGTTCATGCCATAACCATCCTAAAAGCCAGAAATTCAAACAAATCATTTAGAGAAGTTAAACAGACAATAAGATTGAAAAGTCTATTTCTGTCTGGAAGATCTAGCCAAACCAAGCACTTTTAGGCAACCAATATACATAATGAAAGAACAAACGTCTACCAGCCTAGCAAGCGAATAATATTCTCAATTATTACAACTGTGATTCATTTAGTATGAAACAATTATTACTTCCTAGTGGGAATGAACCCAATGATGTAAATACCTGGGGAACTTGAGGTGCTTGGGATGGAAAAAACATTTGAGGCTGGGGCGCTGGCTGATATGGGGCAGGAGCACCATATCCTCCTCTCCCATATGAAGAATCAAATGACTGTTGGTAATTTTCGCCATAAGGAATGCCTGGAGTGCTCTGCTGCAGTGGTGATGGTGCTTCCTATGTAATAAAGGAAAAACCAGTACAAAGTATCACTATAAGCAAAACAGCAGATTCTATAGATAGACGGCTGCTGCAACAGAAATACATCTCATGTTGAAAAGCTACACGATTAAGTACCTGATAATAATTTGGAGAAGCCTCAACTGCACGAAAACTGGATTGATCAGCACCATATAAGGATCCAGTTTGTGATTGAGGGTTTTCAAAAGCCATAGACTTGGGTACTTCTTTCACTGCCACAACAGTGACACATATTCATCAGCTGACACTAAAGTTGTAGCAAGGTATATTATCCCATGTTTGGGACAGGTAGTAGAAAAGCTTATTTCATATTAAAAATTGAGTACCTAAACCAAGAAGCATAATTTAAAACTAGTCAACTTGGAATAGCATCAGAAATCAATAAGCCATCTTCTAAATCATATATGAATGTAAATTATGTAATAAAGGAGACTAGAAGTAGAAATGGGAATATGCACCCAAAAAGATAAGATAAAATAATATGAATAGTAAAATCCACTATGATGTAGCAACTACAGCCCACAACCATTGTGTAACTGCTGCTAGGTCCAAGAGAGTGCTAGGCCCAATTTCATGAGTTTTCTCCTATCCAAACCCTCTAAAAACCAGATCTTAACTAGGATCTAAGAAAAAAGTTCAAAATTAAGCTTAAATCATAACTCAAAGCTCTTTAATGCCTGAAAAAAATACAAAGCTATGAGACTCAGCACCACCAAATTTTATTGTCAGTGTTTCTAGCTGCAATGATACTAGATTTTTCATTCTCACACAGATTTACTTGTTTGACAAATAAATAAATCTTGTTAGTGAGATCTAAATTGCAAGTTGCAAATCATCCGAAAGCTTGGATCAATTTTTGTTCTCTTATGAATTGGGAAGATGAGGGGGAGAGGAGAAGATTAATTTACATCCCAAATATTGGCTTCAATTTGTGATACTTATATATAGATTTTTCAAGGTTTATAACTGGTTTTCTTTGTTGAGTAAGAGACTAATAAAGCATTAATGTTTTAGTTTAGTATTTTTCGTTTTTCTGTTTGATCTTAACCTCCAAGATGACCATATAATAAATGAAAAAAAAACAAGATAAATAATGAAATTTTTTAAAAAAATTGTTCATTAAGGAAGGCACCACAAGAGGGAGGGCCCAACCATATACATCCCACCAGAAGAGATTTCTTTTTCTTAAAACAAAAAAACAAAAAAAAAAAAATTTCCAAAAGACCTGTACTCTCACATGTCAACCGTCAAGACCACAAAATCCAAAATTTGCTCCCAGAATTCCACCCATACAAAGAGTAAAAATCTACTCTTCAATCTATAAAATGGATCCTCAACTCATTGAAAAGATATTCTACTGTGCTCTCCCCAAATAATCCACATCAAATCTTAGCCCAAATGTCCCACCTTCCTTGCCATCCAAAATCTTTTCCCCTCCAGCTATGAATAAGGTTAGTCATATTACTCAGGAACTGCTAATAAACCCCAAACATAGCTAGCTAAAATCATCACCAAAGCTCTCTTACCATCTCACAATGGTTAAGTAGAAGGCTGACATACTTTTTCACTTTCTGGCATGCTTGCACTGCACATATAACACCAATTGACAACAATATGTATTCTCTGGATTACATAGTCTAAGGTGAGAACCTCTCCATGAGCTGCTGCCCATAGAAAGAAAGCCACCTAAGAAACTGCTTGGGACACTAAAATCACTTCCAAGGGTAAGACAACTCACAAATTCCCTCTAGAGCACCATCGAAAGAATATGGGTGTGTTTGGTTTTGTTTTGGGAGATAAATTTCAAAAACAATCTTGGGAAAAGAGTATAGAAATTTTTTTGGTTTGTTTGGTTGTATATTTTGGAAATAGTTTTGGAGTGTAGGAGTTTGGGATAATTTGATATTTTGTTTTAGTTGAGTAGATGTGTGTGAGAGAAAAAGTGATTGAGAAGGAGAGAGGAGAGAGAAAAAGTAATTAATTGATGTATAGGAGATAGAAAGTGATTTTGGAAATTTTTTTCCAAAACCACTAAACCAAACATAATTTTAGAAAATTTTCTCCAAAATGTGTTTTTCAAAAACAAACCAAACAAGGCCTATATTTCTTGATCATATTTTTTATTAATTCCGTAGCATATTAATTGATCTTATGCAGAAAAAATAATACATAAAAGAGCAGAGATAACCTTTCCGACTGACATAAACTTGAAAACCAAAATGAAGCTATTTAACTGTATGTGTGCCCTACAAAAACATGCCCTAATATCCACCCTCTGTTATGCAGCATCCTTAAACGCATTCCCATTTATACAGTGGAATGTAGAATGAATATGGAAAGTCGGATTTTTTATTTTTATAATCCAGGGTATCTCACGCCTAGCCCAGACCAACTTGGCCCAATTTACCTCGTATATGGACAAACGAGAACTAATCCCTAGTCCCTAATGTTAACATTCGGGCAAACCTCCAATGATCCCCTGGGAGACTTGAATTCAAGGCCTTGGATCTTCTCCTTAGGTCTTTACCGCTCAGCCAACCCCTTAGGCACGCACAAACTTCACCTTGGAGGGTCAAGAGACCTATCTAAACAAGGTAAAGCCAAGTATTGGCACATCACAAAAAACAAGTTTTAATAGAAGCATATGCATCATAAAACTCACATAAAATATAAATAAGACGTAAAATGACTCAAAATCAGATTATGTAAGTTCCCATGGGTTTTAGTCTTGAATGTGAGCCAAATTCATAACTCTTTGCATCTTTGAATTTGCTTTTCCTTGAGCCTCTTATGGATTGCATCAATATGTCTTGTATTACTAGCTTGAATATTCTGTAGTTTTAGGGATCACAAATCAAAATCTTCATGGCATATGCAAAAAGGCAAGTTGCTTTCAATTTTTCTCTATAGATATTACGCTTTACACAGTAATCAGAAAATTTGACAAACTTCCAGTTTATAGAACTCTTTCTAGACAAAGCATGTGGGGAAGAAATGACCTAAAATAAACAAGTGTACCCAGTGCCAAGAAAAAAGGCTCACATTACAACATCAGCAACAGACAAGACAGGAAAAAAAGGCTCACAACACAGTACTGCTACATACAAAGCCAAAAACACATACCAACTTCTGTGGACCGTGAAACACAATCTCGTAAGATCATAAGCTCAGGAGACAATTCATCAGTTCCCATTAGTTTTAAGTACTCCATAGCTGTAGTTAAAAGCCCTTGACTTGCTAATATTTCAGCATATTTCTCAACAAGCTTGCACAAAGACGCACTAAATTGCTTCTGCCCAGTTGCCAAAGCAAGGACTATAGTCTTTTCCATTAAATCCTAACAAATAAAAAGATAATATTGTCAACTCTCGAGCTAGAACATATTTCTTGAATAAACATTCAAAAGTAGCATACTTACCTGAAGAAGGTCGACATAAGATTTCCCCTCATGATCTGTTGTCAGACTGCGCGACCAAATTTCCACTGCCTTGTCAATATTTCCAGCACATATATAACAAAGAGTCGCAGCTAGTGTATTACCAACAGCCATGAGCCTAGAAGCAAGTGTATCACAGAGCAAAGTCCACTCCTCCCTCTGTGCAAACTGTTCATGGATGACAATACATTTTAGTAAATGCAGTGCAATCAAAACGAGTGCTGCAATTCACTTCTTATTTCTCCCATTAATAAATCTTGGGATCATCATTGCCATCAAAACCATATGGAGGGGAGGGACTCTTGACTCACTTAAAAAAAAGTTAGGATTGCAATTAAAAAAAATACACCCAACAAAAAAAAATGGACACTAAAAATTTCATTCCTTGTGTTTAATACAAGAATAAGTGGCTTTGGAACTAATCTACGGATGAATTTGAAATGACAGTGCAGTATCAAATAAGCTATATTTTCAACCTTCTAAATTGAGGCACTTACAGTACAAAGTAGGGCAAGTGTCTCCTTCCAGGATTTCAGGGGCCTGCTGTTCACAAGGCTCATGAGATCATTGTTGACCATTGCAGAAACAACCTGATGGTGAAATGAAATGATCAGTAGAATCCTAAAATACAATGTAGTATCCAATAGTTCCCTGGTGATTGGGAATCATTACATGCGAGTACAATCATACCATGACATATGAGAAAAGATAGATAAATTATTTGACAACATCCGAGGAAAGAACACAAAGTTTTGGCTACCTTCAAGTAAGGAGAATGGCTCGTCTTAAGGTATTGATCCCGTGCGCTGTCCCACAAGGAAGCACCACCAACATGAGCAATAACTAGAGCATCAGCCATTTTATTTGCAGATATACAAAGCGCAACTGCCCCTTTGTAGTCCCCAACAACCAATGCACGTTGAACATCATCATCAAATGATGCATCAAATGAGGGGTCAACACTCTCCTCTTGTACATGCATTTCTTGTGTCATTTCTTCCACACTGGGAACGGAGCCTCCAACAGTAAAGTTATCCCCAGAATTAGACACAGGTGTTTCAGCTTTAGGACTTGGAAGATTGTTAAAGAAATCTTCCCCATTATCAGACAGGAAGGTGGTGGTTTCTTTATCCGCCACATATCCTCCTTTATCTGCTACTTTTTCTTCGAGACCAATAGCACTTACATCCTGAGAGAGATCATCTTGCCCCTTGTCTTTTGATTCAATAGGTAGACTGAAACCAAGATGGGTAAGCAACTTCGTCCTTGCTGTCCCATCATCTTCAAACATAACCTTCAAGAAGCCCCATGTTTCTCTGTCATCTTCAGATCTGCCCAGACAATTCAGTGAAAGCCAAAGATTGAAGTAACAAATTAGTTAAGAATATTAATGAAAAAAGAAAAAAAAATTCTTTCCTTCATACTGAAAACATACTCGGACTCTTCAGATTTTTTATCACATAAAAGCCTTAGTGAATGTCTCTCCCCATTATGTATTGCAGCTTCAAATTCAGAAGAGCGGCTCACCAAACTGTGTTCTGCAACTAAGTCATGCACATAAACCTGGAACACAGTGAAGGTAATGACCATATAAGATCGTGGAAAAAGAACCATGTAACACAGAACCACCAATTAAGAATACCTCCGAAGCTCCAGCTGAAGCATCATTAGAGAAAAACGAAACAAGCTTGCCTCCAAAACCAAAAGATGCTCCTGCTTTCCGTTTATACCATTTTGGGGCTCTCAATGGTGCTGCACAGAATGGATAAACTATGAGAAAATAACCAAAGATAAATCAAAGAGGGGGGAGAAAATACCATAGAACACAATTAACATGGTATTACAGAGAAACAGTGGGAAGTTTCAACTGAAAACTAACGAAAAAGAAGAGGAACTAAAAGACGTGGGTGATTGACAATGATTGACAAGATGACTACTTCATCAGACAACTTTAAGGGCTTCTTATATTTTCAAATTTTCTATTTGTACTGTCATCATGTCCCTTCGACAATATTCAAAGATCTCAGGTAAAGTTTTTTTTTTTTTTTTTTTTGAAAAGTGGCGACGAATATTATTAAGCATAAGCAAGAAAATGGAAAGAGAACAAGGAGTCCTCGAACAATGAAAAGTGACTAAACAAAAACCGAAAATAAACAAGAAAACCATTCACTAAGGATGGAAAACAGCAGCCCGATTGTTCAATAGGCAGCATTTTTTATCAAACACTATTAAAAAGTCACCAATTATTAATTTTGAGTGATAGTTTGAAAATTGTCATAGAAAATGTCACTAAGTATACTTTTTAGAGGCAGTTAAAAAAAATCATCACAAAAAAAGGTCACTAATTTTCAACTTTCAACAACAATTTGAAAAATTCGTCACAGAAAAACGTCACTAATTGTAAGTTTTAGTGACAATTTATAAAAATCATGACAAAAAAAGGTCACTAATTATCAATTTTTAGCGACATACAAAAAAATCGTCACAAGAAATTATTTTTAGCGACGATTTTATTAGGATTTATTTTCAAAGTTCAACTATTAGGACCTATTGGTAGTTTACCCTTTTTATTTTGTCACCCAAGGAAGACCAAATTGTTTGTGCCATGTCTAGTTTTCCTTATTGGTTTCCCTACTTACCAACCTGCTTAAGAACAACTTATTTCTTGTAATGGCAACAATGAATCCAGAATGAGGAAAAATGTGTCATGGAAAATTGTACTTTAAAGTTGAGTAGTAAAACTCTAAGAAATCGTGATCCAAAGAATTCAACTAAGCCTCCATGTTTGAACATGAAACTATGTACTAAAACTAGAGCATGTTACCTACAAGCACATACAGCTAATAATTTTAGCTAACATTAACAACTTACAACTCTTCTTACAAATATTAACTGCTTACTTCAATAAAAGGCAACTGACAAAAAAGAAATGTGGGCAACAAAATACAACTATATGCAGCATATGTCAACAAATAAACCCTGCCTTTCTAATATACATAATACAGAAGTACAAAACCAAACAGTAAATAGATTGCGCCAATATAGCCAAGAAATATGACCAAAGGCAAACCATCTAATCTTAACAACTGCGATTAAACACCAAAACTTTCAAATATAACTGCAAGTTACAACAGTTGCAAGATCTACAAATACATTACCTGCACCAAAATCACCCTCCTCAATGCCAAATCGGCTACAACCCTGGAGGGGAGAAAACAAGGAATGTTAATTCTAAACAGGATTACATAGACATTATTTCCTTGACCATTAGACCAACACAGACAGGAATGTAAGGTCCAAAGTTGAAGTAGGGAAAACGAGAGAGAGAGAGAGAGAGACACACACACACACACACAAACAAACACAAAAAACAAGATAATTACATTAAAGACGAATGAGAATGCTATCATAATGCATGCACTTGGACAGCATCCAAGGAGATCTGTGCAAAAATGATAGAATACATATTTCTCCAGTCTTAATTTGGCTAAAGAACCCAGAAGATATTACGTCATTGCAACAAAAAATATTAACCCCAGTTCAGCATTACCATGGAGTTTAATTTGTAAAAATATAACAAAATCATTTCCTTGACCGTCAGGCAAACCAGACAGAAATATGTTCTCCAAAGTTGAAATAGAAGAAAGGGCAAAAAAACTGTGTTACATTAAAGACATGATCGCCATGCAAATTGAACAGCATCAAAGGAGACCTATGCCGAAATAGTGTAATATATATTTCTCTGACTTAATTTGGCTATGAGATATATATAAGGACCCAGATGATAACACAGCTAGTTAACAGCATCATAAAAAATACTGTGTACCCCTATTCAGCATTATCATGCATCACTCAATTCTATTTCAGTGCTATTTAACTAGTAATTCCATTTCTTTTAGGCCAAAAGTAATTATTCAGATACAAACCACTAATTAAAATGAGTGAAGAGTTCCTCTGACTCTAAAGGTGCCCAGCTTGCTGAATCACTGTCTCAACTCAAATCAAAAGTTGAATTAAAAGTAGAATTAAGAGGGTAAAAGAAAGTGTGATGATGAAAAAGAGGTTAACCAATATCCCCTCAAATTCATTTTTTTGTTTATTTATCACAACGTTTGTCATGAAAAGAATATAAAGCCATTTCTTGTACAAATACCAATTAACAAACCAGTACAAGAACTTACCTCAATATTATAAATGCCAATTTTTCCATCAAAAGAAGATGCCGATATAACCCCAGGTATCTTTGGATACCAGTGTACATCAAAATTCCAGTTGGTTCCAGCAGGCAATTCAGAGACAATCTGCAGAAAATTCAACATCAATAGCAGTGTCACCATGTCCTAAAAAAAAGAAGGGTAGACAGTAAAATGCCCACCCACTCAAAAGTTCAAAACACAAATAGAATATATACAAAATAAAAGTGACCGTACCGATTTGCATATTTTCCATAGGGGGAGAGGAGAAAGAAAGGAAAAAAACAACCTATTAACATCTTACTCTACCTCTCCAGATACAATGTCCCAGCAAATTGTCCGATTATCTTTGGCACAGGTAAGCAAATAGGAGCTGTCACTGGGACACCACGACATCGCAATTACACCTATCGAAAGATATGCAGGAACAACAGATAAAACAGCAAAATCCAAAGCGTATAAATTGAACCTTGAACAAATAAGAAAATCAAATGTATTCCATTCAAGGAAAGACTAAAAAGAAAACATTACTGGTGAAAATGCAGCACGCTAGGTAAAGCTCTAGCTAAATTTAGATGCATTCAGCCTAAATTATCCAAAATACTTTTTATTTCCTATGGGGTATGGACTACAGTAGAACACGAATTTATGTGCCAACTAAATTACATAGCAACCAATCAATAAACACGAACATCTTCTTTAAGCCTTTGATAACTCCAAAAGTCTGATTTGTAGAACATTAATGAAGTTCTGATATTTGCTTCTTCTTTTTTTCTTTTTTTTTTCTTTTTTTGTTGTTGTTGTTTGGTTTAGTGAGTGCTTTCTTTGTTAACTTTATATATATATTCTTTTTGGAAAGTAAAATGCTCATGCACTGGTATATCCTCAATGCAAAAAATGAAATACCCACCAAAACAGAATCCATAACCATGATACTGGTTCCAAGAATTATTTCCACCCCACTATCCTGTGACCAATCAGCAGGACTGGACTTAACTTGTCGGGCAATCTACCAGTCTAGTTCTGTTTTGTAAGTCTAAAAAGCTTCATCTACCACTGAGACTTGTGCAGTAAAGGTCCTAAATAACAAGAGAGAACTAAATATTAACAATGTTTTGTAAGAAGTTTATGTTACAAAATGCAAATTTCAAAGTAGAATGCAGTTAAGGTGTAATTGTAATAATTAAGCAAGGAAATCTCTTCAACTCTTTCTGTATTTTTGACTGACACAGATTTCAAAGAAGCATTCATTGTCTGCATGTCTTCCAGATAGACAGACAGAGAAAATGAGAGAACACACTAATCACAAAAGGAGTAATTATCAGTAAGACTTCAATTTCTACACACACAATACGATAGTCCAAATTGAAAAAAACAAATCATCAAGATACAGCAAGAATTTGGTGGATACTTCGATTAGGTACCTTTAGTGTGCCCCACAAACTCCCTCACTGGTGTCATTATATTCCGCATATCCCAAAGCTGCAAGGAAACACCACTGTTAATTACAAGAACATATTTTACACAACATATATTACTCCTAGAAGTAAAATATATGTATATATATAAACTGAAAAAATCAACATGCAGAATCATTACCCTCAAAGAAGGTGAACTATCATCATCTGAAGCGACAATTAGTTGAGTGGCCACATCAGGATGCCATTGCAAAACAGAGCATCGCCTTCTATTGGAATCAGAAAAACTGCCAATTGGAAAGTCATGTCAGTCACTAGAAAGAGAAATTTTAGGCTATTACATTATGATTTTGTCGTGCAACAGTGCCCAACGAACTTCACATTATTGAAGCAATTTACCTAATCACTGGCTTTTGCTTCTTTAGGTCCCAAATCACTGAAACCATAGAAAATATGTTTCATTCCCAGCTGAAAATAAAAAATTAGGTAACTAAATATGATAATTAGATAGTTTCTTTCCTCACCAGTTGTCCCATTATATGAAGTGGATGCTAAGATATGTTGAACCTTGCTGTTCCAAGATAAAAATGAAATTTCACCTTGAGTAGCAGATCCACTACCCTGCATAAAGGTCTCATAAACTGAGTCAACTGCTTTGAGTAGATCCTGTACGATGAGACAGGAACGGGGCAATTGTACATGCACGCAAATAATCATGTACATGATTTATATAGGCACTCAGAGAGAGGTTCTCCTAGATCATATTTTAAATGTTCACAGGATTTCAAAATATAGGTGCCTTCTACAGTAGTGTACAAGGGCTGTATTAGAAGCTAAGCTGTGATGAAAACAAATAAAAAAAGAAAAGAAAAGAAATATGGAACACCAGATGTATCACTACACTTCTATATAGGTCAAAATTGGAGCAGATAAGGTATAGACACTGCAATATTAAGCCTAGTTTGGGGCAGGCTTTTTTAGCCCTCTGAAAAAGCTAAGTGAAAAGCTTGGGCTAAAAAGGCCTACTTGTTTGGCATAACCTAGAAAGGCCAAAACATGCAAGAATTTTTAACCCACTTTTTTTACTAGGATTTGACTTTTACAGCTTTTCATTGCAAAATGACGAGGGTGTCCTTCAATGGTTTATGATTTCCTCTTTTCCATTTTTTATATGCATGGTGATATTTTCACACTTGAGTGCAAAATGGTAAATCCAGATTACATCACGATAATGTCAGCAAAATGACCTGAAAAACCCAAGCTTCTTCACCTAAACAAATCCCATGCTAAATGCAAAGCAAAAATGTTTAGCTTTTTTAGCCAAAACAAAAAAAAAAACTAAAAAGCCACCTAAACAAGCCAGCCCCAAACAAGGCTTCAAATTCTAAGAAGCATGTACACTTTGGACACTTCTAAGATGATGTGTCCATGTCAATCACCAACACTCCCCAAAGTGTCTAACACCCCAATGTTGGACACACATCCAAACATGTCCTATTAACATCTTAAAACTTCTCAAAACCAATCACTTATTGGGGGCTCACATGTCTATTGTTAAAACACATGAAACACATGGGTCTCAGCAAAAGTTTGGAATTGGGACCTGTGACTAACTTTCAATTCGATAGGGAATGTAACTTTTTCAATTATATAATAAGACTTATCTATTCACTCCATTTCCCAACATATGAAATCTGAAAAATGATTTCTTAGTATTTTTTAAGTTTTATAATTCCAGAAAATTCCTCTCAAGAGAGTTCATAAGAGTGTATGTAGGTAGCAAGCTATGATGTACGGACACAGACACGGGACACGCCACAGACACACAATTTTTCAAAAAATGAGAGACACGACACGCTGGGAACACGTTTAATATATATATAATTTTATTTATTTATTATATGTCTAAAATAAAAAGAAAATCACTGATTCTTATACAATTACAATAATAATAAAATTAATAAACACATTTCTTAAATTTTTTTAATAAAAAATGAGTTTTTTTAAATAAAAATAATTTATTCTATGAATTTCAGGTTTAACAAAAATAAGGATAAAGAAAAAATAAAAAAGAAAAAAAAGGAGGGGAGAAATCAGGAAAATAAAGGAGAGGAGAGAGAGAGAGAGAGACGAGTGAATCAGGAAAAAGAGATAACAAAAAAATAATAAAATAAAAAAAGAGAAACAAAAGGGGGAGAGAGTGAAATCAGAAAAAGGATAGAGAGAATCAGAGAAGACAAAGACAAAAAGGGAGAGTGAAACAAAAAAGGGAGGAGAAGATGAAGGAGACAGAGAAGAAGAAGAAGAAGAAGAAGAAGAAGAAGAGGGAAGACAAAGAAGAATACCTAGGCTTCTTCGATTGATCTAAATAGGTTAGGGCTTTTTTCTCTCCCTCGATCTCTTTCTCTCTTTCTCCATCTCCTCTCCAACAGTTAGGCTTCTTCGATCCACCTCAAGCGTGTCCGAAAAGTGTCACGGCGCGTCACTTTCAATTCAATAAGGAAGATAACTTTTTCAATTATATAATAAGACTATCTATTCACTCCATTTCCCAACATATGAAATCTGGAAAATGATTTCCTAGTATTTTTTAAGTTTTATAATTCCAGAAAATTCCACTCAAGAGAGGGGTTCATAACAGTGTATATAGGGAGCAAGCTATGATGCGTAGACACGGACACGGACACGGGACACAATACGGACACGACACGGCCACGCGGACACACAATTTTTCAAAAAATGGGGGACACGACACGCTGGGGACACGTTTAATATAATTTTATCTATTTATTATATGTCTAAAATAAAAAGGAAATTATTGATTCTTATACAATTACAATAATAATAAAATTAATAAACACATTTCTTAAATTTTTTTAATAAAAAATGAGTTTTTTTAAATAAAAATAATTTATTCTATGAATTTTAGGTTTAACAAAAATAAGGATAAAGAAAAAAGAAAAAAAAAAGGAGGGGAGAAATCAGGAAAATAAAGGAGGAGAGAGAAATAGGGGAGAGAGAGAGAGAGAGAGAGAGAGAGAGACAGGTGAATTAGGAAAAAGAGAACCAAAAAAAAAAAAGAGAAACAAAAGAGGGGAGAGAATGAAATCAGAAAAGGGAGAGAGAGAATCAGCGAAGACGGAGACGAAAAGGAAGAGTGAAATAGAAAAGGGAGGAAAAGAAGAACAACAAAGAAGATGAAGGTGACAGAGAAGATGAAGAGAAAACGAGAGAAGACAAAAAAGAATACCTCAGGCTTCTTAATTGTTCTGAACAGGTTAGGGCTTCTTTCTCCCCCTCGATCTCCTTCTCTCTTTCTATCTCCGTCTCTCTTTCTGTGTCTCCTCTCCAATAGTTAGGACTTCTTCGATCAACCTCATGCATGTCCAGAAAGTGTTACGACGTGTCCATGGCGTGTCTGACTAGAAAAATTCAAAAAAAAAATGGGGCACATTTAAGACAGTGTCGGACACATGTCCACACCGTGTCCGACGGGTGTCCATGTCTGACACGAGTCCGACACTCGTACGCAAGCCCTAGGGATGTGTCAATGCTTCATAAGTAGCAAGGTTACTTCATGGTAATGTGCTTAAGAGTTATGGATAGGTGAGGTGGCAAGATGGGATCTTCCAAGAACACAGCTGGCACTAAGATGATGGGAGAGCACTGGAGATGAGAGCCCAGGTAACCTTGGGAAGAGAGAGGATAGTAATGAAGGAGGACTCGGCTTTTGAAGGAGAAAGATAAGATGATTGAAGATACCTTAACAAATGCTTGGAAACATCCTTATAAAAGGTGATCAAATCAAACTATGGAGACCAACTTATATCTAGGAATGGCAACGGGGATCACACTATCCGTCCCCGATCCCCGAAGCTACAAAATTCCCCTTCCCCGACCCGGATCCCCGGCGGGGAACCCATCACCCCCCCCGCCCCCCAGCGAGGATCGGGTTTCCCCGTCCCCGAAAAATCCTCGTAACTCTCTCTCTGTTTAGCTTATCATCATCAACAACATCATCGATCATCAACATCATCATTTTCATCAACAAAGACATCATCAACGGCAACATCATCAGCGGCAACAACATCAAAAAAAAAAAATAGAGACAGATCGGGAGGGAGGAAACTGACGGTAGCGGTGGCGGTGGCAGTGGCAGTGGCGGGATCTTCTCCGATCTGCCATGGCAGAGGGAGGAGGAGGCAATCAGTTCTGCCCATTCTAATCGGGATCTTCTTAAATCTTCTTAGATCTTCTCAGATCTGACGGTGGCCTGGCAGAGAAGGAGCCGACGGAGGAGGAGGTGGCAGTGGCCTGGAGGAGGAGGAGGAGGCGACGAGAGGAGGAGCCGACTGCGTCTGTGGAGAGAAGAGAGAGAGTGAGAGTGTGAGAGAGAGAGAGAGAGACAGATCAGAGGTATAATAGAGGGAGGGGGGTTATATATATAATATAAATAGATAGAGGGGTATTATGGTAATTTTGTTTTGGGGAGAAACGGGGCCGGAGACGGGGCTGTGAAAGTGATCCCCGTCCCTGGCCCATCGGGGGTATTTTTCAGAAAAAAAAAAACCACTCTAATTGAGGACGGAGGGTCGGGTCCCCGTCGAGCCGGGTTCAAATTGCCATCCCTACTTATATCTAGCAAGTGGTGCATCCTCCTTGGTTTGACGGTATAGATGTATCTCAACTACACCTACCACCCATGATCAAACATTGGGGGTCGTATTATGGAAGCAACAATGGTAGGTAACCTACGAGCTGCATCATGGAGGGTTTCTCTCTCAAAGACTAAGGTGGGCCGATTGACCTTGATGTTCCTCAACTTTACCCTCGTAAGTCACATACCTCTAGTGCTTAAGAGCAAAAATCTTCCTAGTCCCCACACCCAACTTGAGTAACTGTAGAAGTTGCTAAATACTCACTAAATTTCTCTCCACACCTACAATTACAATTATTTTTCAATAAGATACAAGACTTCAATTTGTATGATGGGTATGAAGAGAAATTAAGTAGATGTAAGCCCCTGGTAACTGTAGTGGTGATGGAAATGCCTCAAGTTAGGGTGGCCAAGCAGAGATGCCTTAGCCTAGCCGAGAGATGTGTTAGGCCATGCCTCGAGGTGCCCTACACATTCACTTGTTTCCATAGTGCCATGGCTCAAAGCTAAAGTGTCGAACACATTATTTGGTCAAATTACCATACTTGATGGTTTATCTACTTCCATTTTGACTAGGCTCATAACCCCAATGGTTCATTTTAAAGATATAGTAGCACTAAGATGGCTTGCCACTTAGACATCCATTATCTAAGTTGGAGATTGTGTAGGTAATATGTGGCAGTGCAACTACACAATAACAAGAAAGTGATACGCGGCAGTGCAACTATACAATAACAAGAAAGTGGTAAGTGGCTTATATGGAACAACTTGATGGCAAGTAACAAGTGACTTACACGCAACCACCTTAATCAAATGATGGTGAAAAGTTGCTTACAAGCACCCATCTCAATCACAAGTGGCAGCTACGTCCCTAATAAATTAGCTTAAATAAATTTTTTTTTAGAAACTAATAAAAATTATTAAAACCTAAATCTGATGGCAATACTTAATCATATAGCTAAATTAAAGAAATCGGCTCATTTAACCCTATTTTCCTTACATTCTTGCATAGCACAAACCCACCTTTCCCACCAGAAACAGTCTCAAATATTGATCACATCAAAAATATTCAACAAACCTAGAATTTGGAAGCTCAAAGTGAACCATGTATTAAATATTAACCCAATCCATACAATGCAGAGCATGGGAAGAAAAAAAATAGAAAAACCAATAATTTTGCACTGGCACGTGTTAATGGCATTTTTAATGAAAATTAGGGCTGATCTGAGTCATAATTTATGTTTATTTTAAGTTAGAAAGCCGTTGAAATGATTTGTTTATATTTTATTCAATTTTAGGAGTCGATACTTTGGTGAACTAGACTGCAGAATGGGTCCATGGGTTGTCTCATAGATTAGTAAATGACACTAGATCTCATATAACCTTTATTAGATATAAAATATTCTAATTGATCAAAAATCAATCAGTTTCCTATTTTGACATCACATTCCTTGTAAAATTAAAAGAATCCAGGACCCAATGAATCTAATGCAATCTTTCCATTCATCAGAGTCAAAATTTTGAGAATGTGTGAACTTTTTAACTTATAGCGATAGGTGAGAATTATTCCCGAGTTGTAAGTAGAATTCCCTGAATTTTCTTCGTTTCTTCTCACAAAAAACTATTTCTGAGTTACTATTCTCAGGACCTACATGACCCTTTCCAACAAAAGCATCGTCCTTATTTCAAAAAGAGCATCAAACTGAGCTATTATTTCTTACTAATCTACAAGGCGTGCATGAGTTCACATGTGTGTGTGTGTGTGTGTGTGAGTGAGAGAGAGAAACAGAGAGAGAAGGATAGACATAGAGATTTCTCTTTGAGTTTAAAGAATTATTTAATATTACAACCCTTAGTTCTTCGAGGAAATTCAGAGATTTAAAAATATGTATATATATATATGAATTTGGTGACAAGAACTCAAGGCCGATAATTTCTTTCTCAGTATAATATATAATTTGCATCATGATAAATATTAGTGACAAAACAAGCTTTACTTTTGTACATGTTTATTCAGTTCAGAGCCAAAGAATGTAAGTTCATGTGCAATACATGCCAAAGAAATGGGTACATGCCTTGAGAGGAGGAAAATGAGTAGGTTCTGCCGGATTTGCTATATCCCATATACAGATATCACCTTCATCAGCCCCAGAAGCAAGATGGTTAGGGGAAAGAGCATTAAATTCCAGACCACGAACCTGAAAAAGACATACGATGTAGAAGCAACCAAGTCATTCTATCATCAGAAGCCTAAGAAAAGAAGAAACAATCACAAAATGGAAAATGTAGAAACTTACGGGTCCTCTATGCCTCAAAAGTTGTGAAACAAGAGCATTCTCACTTGCCTCAGAGCTGAAGGGGAAGAAATTATAATAGATAAATCAAGGATTCAAAAAAATAAGAGAACTACCGATAAATTTCTAATAGAGAAGATGATAAAACACCAGTTGGAAAATAGAGCAGCAGAGGGTATTCAGAATATTTTTTTTTTTACTAAAATCTGGTTCTACTTTACAAAACCCAATATATATTTTTTTTAATTGCAATATCACACTCCTTAGGTTTAACTAAAATTTTTAGTCAACCTTAAAATGCAATTGAACTTGGACATAGGGAGAATATCATTAATATGCTGACACACATTATGATATAAGCAATACATTATCAAAGATCATAACCAATAGCAACATCAACAGTACCAGTTGCACTTCCAGTAGATATCGTTGCTAACCCAACATAGCAACTCTTATTTAGTTTCTTCCTTGAAAGATTTGAATAAATTTTCAGAGCATGATAACACACACTTCCTGAGTCTCCTTATATAGATATTAAGGTGGAGTGTCATTTCATCTTTCCTTGGATCATCAACACGTGGAGGGGTGATCCAAGGGTCTATATTTTGTAACAGGGGGCAGACCCTCGTAATACTAGTGTGTGAGGGTCTGTCCCATAATGAAAACGCCTCAGCTGGGGCAAAGTGCAAATTATAAAATTTTGTATATTATTTTATTCTTATTTTTTGGGCTGGGTTAACATAACCCCAAGCACAAGGATGACACATTGCCTGACGGCCTTAAGGCCCAACGTAGCCTATTAGGGCCTTGAATAAAGTAGGCCCAAGAGAACATATTTGGGCTAAGCCCACATTAATTAATACGATGAATAAAATTAAATAAAATGACAAGTCATTAAATTATAATGATTATTTTATTCATAGAGCTTCTAAAAGAGCTAGAGTACAAATTGAACCAAGCAACCCAGTTGCGTACATTGAACTTGGACATGGGGAGAATATCATTAATATGCTAACGCATATTATGATGTAAGCATTACATATGAGATTAACCTTTAACATTTTTATTACTGTCTCGTAATCAAAACAATAGACTCCATTAGAATTCAGAAAGAATGTCACAGCATCTTCATCAAGGATCTTGACAGCATCCGAAACACACCACCATTCTTCTTTTTTTGGGTGGGTAACACCACCATTCTTCACCATTGTAAACGTAGTAACGTCCTTCTGCAAGATCACCAACAGAACGAGCAGCTCTGTAATCTTCATAAGATATTCTATGAGCCATAACCAGGTGCCATGAATGAATATATACATATTCATGGGCAGACTGAATCATTCCCTCTCGATTAATAATAATCTCGATCTTAATATTTTGTTTTCCAAACAAAACCTGACATTTAGCAACTTCAGACATAACGCAGTAGCTAACAGTGATATCATCTTTTTCCTTCCATATATTGTTGATAACTTTCATCTTTTCTTCAAAGGCATCCTTCACATGAGAATGATAATATTTTCTCTTAATATTAACTTGAAAATCATAAGGAAGATCTTCCCAGTGATCTATTTTCGGTGACCGGAAATTATATTTCAGAGAAATGAGAGAGATGTCAACAAGAGGGGAGAGAGAGCACAACAGATGAAATGAGAGGGATAGAGCAATATCTCCTTAGATATTAAGGTGGAGTGTCATTTCATCTTTCCTTGGATCATCAACACGTGGAGGGGTGATCCAAGGGTCTATATTTTGTAACAGGGGACAGACCCTCGGAAGATTAGTAAATATGTGAAGAAAGGTCGATTAAACAATCGTGGACGATTGTTCATTGTTATGAAGAGTATCAAGAAAGCGTCTCTGTTAAGAGCTGATCTGTATGTTACATGTTCGACATGTTAATGCTCTTTATGTAATGCTTACATCATAATATGCGTCAGCATATTAATGATATTCTCTCTATATGTCTAAGTTCAATGTACGCAACTGGGTTGCTCTGTTCACATTGTACTCTAGCTTCTTTAGAAGGTTTATGAATAAAATAATCATTATAATTTAATGACTTGTCATTTTATTTAATTTTATTCATCGTGTTAATTAATGTGGGCTTAGCCCAAATATGTTCTATTGGGCCTACTTTATTCAAGGCCCTAATAGGCTACGTAGGGCCTTAAGGCCGTCAGGCAATGTGTCAACCCGCCTCGAAGCACCCTCCTTGAATCACTCACCGGAATTATGCTTCCGGTGTATCAGAATTGAAAGAAATTGAAAGATTGCTCCGATTTGATTGCCGGAAAATTATTAAATTTTTCATCTTAAAAATTTGTACACTTGTAAATTGTGTAACAATATATTTGTTACATAGTCAATATTATTTTTCATTTTATCATAAAATGAAAAAGTTATTCACATTCCCCTTCTTTGTTGATATACCTTCAGTTGATATTAACACAAATCATTA
This sequence comes from Camellia lanceoleosa, assembly GCA_025200525.1. Classification (NCBI taxonomy): domain Eukaryota; kingdom Viridiplantae; phylum Streptophyta; class Magnoliopsida; order Ericales; family Theaceae; genus Camellia; species Camellia lanceoleosa. The sequence continues at coordinate 86,870,401 of CM045763.1, forward strand.
TGAATTTAATGTCCATCCTTCAAACGATTTTGGTACCAGACGATACGTGTTAATGACACACGTATCTTTAAGTTTTATTGGAAATTATTTGGAAAGTCCAATTGAAAGAAGAGGATTTATTAACAAGGAGCCAGACAGCATAACAGCAACTACCAATTTCAAATAGATATCTTAATAAAAGGCATCATTTTTGTTTTGATAAGTAAACTAATAAAAGGCATCATCCAAATACAAAGACAAAATTCCTGAGCACAGAAGTTTATTTCATAAATTTATCATGGTAACCAGTTTGCATGTCAAAAGAACGTAGCCAGGATCTCTCCCATACAAAACAGATGAATCAGAAAATGCTAAAAATTGTTCCTTTCTTCAATCAACTTTTAAAAAATAATAAGTAGATGTCTGGCCCAATACTCGTCAATATTTGAAACCCAAATCATCCAAATTTAAATGACCCGTTTTGTTAATGTATTGTAGCATACAAAAAGATACAAAATTTGACACTTGAACCCAAAAAAAAAAAAACATAATTCAATTACCCTACCAAAGAGTATTCAATCGATGCGATTCATTTTAATGGAAAGTTTGAACTTTGTTTACGTCCCAGTGACATAATGCAAGTATAGTCCTCAAACTACGATACAATTCAATTCAATTGCATTACATACTAGAATTCAAATTTGAGAATGAAATAGAGAAATTGAATCGAAACACAATTAGGACAAGGGCAATACCGGATCAGAGAAAGAGGATTCCAAATCGCAATGTTACCGTCGACGAGACCACCCGCGATGAGACCGAGAGAGAACTCCTCCGAGGGGGACGGATTCTGCCCCCAAGAGACCCGATTGAATCGCTCGGAGCTCGTGGACTCGCCGACAACGGGGAGCTCACGATCGTCGGACTGGAAATCGAGCTTGAAGATCTCGAGATTCGCCGACGAACTGAAGGATAAATCCACCGCCCCGGCCATCGTCCCCGCCGCCATGTATGGGGCGTCCGGCGCGAACGCCACCGACGCCGATCTGTTGACCCCTTTCACACACGCCATAACTACCACCACCAAAACCTATAGATACAAACACAGATATATAGATAGAGAGAGAGAAATCGGGGATCTGGGAAATGAAGAAATGAGGAATTAGGGTTAGGGTTGAGAGATGTTATTGAAAATTGAGGAAGAATTGGATGGGAAAGATGGACAGATCGTGAATGTGAATGTGAATGTGAGAGAAGAGTCTTCTCTTTCTCTCTCTCTCTCTCTTTCTGTTACTTCAGTTCCCTTTCATTTTTACGTTTTCTTTGTTAGAGTAGGGGACTTTGTTATAGCAGGTGTTGCTGATCTTCGTCAATGCTACCAATCAGATTATGCCACGCAACAGCTTTGCTAGAGAAACTATTCACTGCTTTTCAACTAATTTAAAATGTCGCTATTCCCATTTTTCAAAAAGGCAAAATTTTAAAAGTAATAAATAACCCAATAATGAAATGGATTTTGAGTAAAGTATGGTCAGAATTGTGACTTCTAATTTAAATTCACAATTATTAATGTGAAACATCACTGAAATTTACTCTGAAAGCATTAAATAATTACTTGATATGACTATTTTTTTATTTACAAAAAATGTGTTATATCAATTGATATTATAATTATCATTTTCTTCCTCAAAAAAAATTACATCAATATTGGCTATCATATTCCAAACTCTTTCCTACTATATTTTTGTTCTTGTTCTTCCCTTGTCATATAAAACCATAGATATGATCTGAGGGTAAGAAAGGCTAAAAAGAGGATCATTGTGATGAGAGTTGGGGTGATGGATTGAGGTAGCTAGGTCGTGAGTACTAGTAATGGATATGTGGCATTAGGGTTTGACGAAAGAAGTGATGGATAAAGAAAGCGAGTTGGAGAGAAGGTGGTAGTAGGCGTGGTGGGGTTCAGAACAAGGGGAGTTAGGAAAGGGGTGGCAGTAGGGCGATGGGTAAAGGAAGAGGGCAACAAGGAATATAGGGAAGTTAGGGAGGGAAGGTAATGGGACAATAAGTTTTGAGAAATGGCAACGATCAGAGAATGTAAGAAGGCTCTGTTGCCAAAAGTAGACGATCACTTTATATTATATTTTACTATGACGTTTTAATTTATTCCATCATTAACCTTCCAAACCATAACTTTTTTTTCATTTTCCTAACTTATCCACCTCTTACTACCAACTTTAACTACCACTGCTAATCCATTCTACCACTTCCCTCTAGTCAGTTCTCATAGCCTTTACAACGATTTTATCTTTTTACTTGCAATGATTAGTGATGATGAAAAATGATAAAGAAATGATAAGGAGTGATGTTGGAGAGCGGAAAAGGGTTGGAGGTGATTGACGAAACTATAGCGGTTGGAAAATAGTTGGAGTGGTAATAAGAGAATTGGATTCAATATTAATATTAAGCGAAATGTCACTTAGTTAATAATCTATTTCATATTAATGTTTACATTGACTACACATCTTTGTTTGAACAATTGAAAGGAAGTAGGGAGATTAAAATGGGGTTGGTCCATTGGATCATTAATGCTTATTTTATTGCCTAGTATTAGAAGTGGCAAATGGATTGATTTGGATGGATTAAAAAGGATTATGTATTTAAAATAATCTAATCTAGACCCACTCAATTAATAAGTATTTTGGATTTAATTAGATACAAATTGAACAAATGAACCTAATCAAATTGCTTATTTTATCATTTTTTTTTCCCAATATGATAGTGGTGGCAATGGAGTGATGGTGAAGTGGCGACAACAATTGCAGTTGTGCAGGAGTGGCGGCAACAACGATTGTGTTAGTGGTGAATGGAGGGAGAAATGGTGATAACGGTAGTGGAACTGTAGGAAGGAGGGTGTTGGGGGTGTGGAGGTGTAGTGATAGAAGTGGTATCATTTAGAAAGGTCAAAGGTTCCTCCTTTTGGAGAAACTCACTTTCCGTTTGACAACGGATTACTAGCGTTGAATAAATTTTGTACTGTTCGGCTACAAATCCAGCTCACCCTTCGCAACAGCAAGACCAGTCACGTTCCCTTTCGTTTTTATTTTTGTTTTTGTTTTTTCCTTTCCCTTTTTTCATTGAAAATTGCCTTTGATACACAAAAAACACTTGTATCAAAAGTTTTTACTTTACAGATTACGTAGAAGAATCTAAAAAGAAAAAAAAAAATTTAAAAACTCCAATATGTATACAAAAAAAAAGAAAAAAAAAATCATTAAAGTTGAGAAAAGCAAAAAAAATCACATTTTATTTTTTAATTTTATCATCTTTCGTGAGTTTCTTTTTCTTCTCTCTCTCTTTTTCCCTTTCTAATAAGACCTAAAAATAAATAAATAAGCACAATTTTAAAAAAAGTCAACAAAAACGCTAATTAAATAACCATTTGCCAAACCCACTAGTTTAAGATGTATCAACTGTTCTCTCTTTCTTAATATTTATTGAATTTATCTTTTTTGCCAAACTTTTTTTTTTTATTAAGGCCAAGTTTGACAACCCCAATATAATCCATCTTTTTATCTTTTTTTCATCACATCACCTCTCTATTTTTTTGTAAAAAAATAAAAAGTGCACTTATTTAGAGCATCCCAAACAACCTCTAAAAGTGAATAATGACTATTAACTCAAGATAATTGTATATAAAAATATGATCATATAACATATTTTTCCCCCTGCATTAACTGACAAAAAATAACAAGTACTAATATATCTCCATCTACTAAAATTAGGAAACGCTGTGCTCAACACATTCTTATGAGTTACAACTTCAAAAAAACAAAAAAAAAACACAATTTTATGACCTAAAAACATTGATAATGAACTGGACATCCTAATAAGGGAATTTATTTTATATTTTTTTAAAAGCAAGATTTAGCAGCCTGGCAATCATCTCCAACTAAACATCAAAACTCAGCACAGCAAGGCTAAAGTTGCTATTGAATCACCCAAATAAAAAAACATTCCATGGTACACACAAAGAGTCCAAGGTTACTCTACTGGTTTGTTTTACTCCTACGTAGACGTTTCTTGAGACAATATTGAGGTTAAAAAGTATTTTAAAACAGAGCATAAATATCAAAGAGCAAAAGGGATAAATTAACAAGCATGAACGCATTTACAAAACACAGCTCTCTTTTGATAGATTATCCAAGAATGTCACCGCATCCTTCAACAATAGCAATCACGATGAGATAGATATAGACACATAGATATCTTTTAGCAACGACTTGCACCCAATAACCCCATAACAGAACCCCAGTTGTCTCCGCTACTCCACACTGCATTCGGCACAGCAGAAGAGCAATCAAATAAATAAACAATTAAATAAAATAATAATAATAATAATAATAATAATAAAAGGATTAGTTTGGTCTTGAAATATAGTATTCAACCTTTTGAAGGCTGCTCAATCCAAGGGCCATTCATTATGGTCAAAATGCTACATGCCTCGCTATATTCCAGGTCTGGCAACAGCTTTGGCGTAAGTAAGAAACACCTGAGAGATTGTGCCAAAAATAACAGTTTTGAGTAATTTCTAACATTTTGGGAACAAAAAGAGTCACTACCGCCCTTTTTTATCTGAAGCAAGAGAAGTCAAACACAATTCTTTTAAAAAGCAGGATAGAATGGCTAAAACAAATATCCCTTCCACAGGGTACACAAATGTATGCAATATCTTGCGTTCAGTTAATATTTCAAGTCTCTATTGAATTAAAATTCATACTACTTCAGAGGTTTATGCACTTGAAAGCTTAACAAACTACCCTTTTAACACCAATACAATATGGAGATCACCCATCAAACCTAGTAGCATGCAGAACATTTTAGATAAATGAGATAGTAGGAAAAGAACAAGCAAAGACAGCATGACTCTAGTGTCAACCGAGCAACAAAATTGCGTTTCTTTTCCATCAAAACAACCAAAATGTTTCAATTTAATGAGACCCCAACACGAAACAAGATGGGAAGACAAAAAATCAAAATTCTCAGATATCTACTAAATTGTACTAAAAGACAATGAAACACACCAATAAAATGAGTTGTGTCAACCCCATCAGGTATCTTTTACATATGTTAGTTTCTATTTTTAGTTTCTGTAGATACTTTCCAACCTACTGTATGTCATAGACACAAGTGATTACATGTGCCTTACAAATCAGCATATAGACCAACACACCTTCAAGGCCCATGTGTACAGTCTACTTGTTCATCCATGCTAAATGGGCTTAAAGGACCAATATCACTTTGTGTGTGCTAGGGCGTGTACTTCATCATTATAGAGCTTGCCAACTTGACATCCCACAGGAGTTGGGATTCAAGGCCACCCCATGTCTGCTGTTGGCAATAGGGGTGAACTGTTAGATAGCTTGATATACATTGTTGGGCCCATTTCCTAACAGCTTAGACTTTTGGGAAAATTGGTAACTTAACATGGTATTAGAGCTCTCGTTGAAAGACGTCTTGGATTCAAGTCTCTGTATTGACATTTGGTATTTGGTCCCCATTTGATTTCTCCTTCTCTGTTTAGTTGTCTGTTTCTCTCTGTTTGGTTCTCTGTTTGTCTCTCCACGTGCAAGACGGGGTTGAACGTGAGGGAGGGTGTTTGATAGCTTGATATACATTGTTGGTCCCATTTCCTAACAGCTTAGGCTTTTGGGAAAATTAGTAACTTAACATGAACATGGTTCGATTCCGTTAAGGATTTTGGCAGATTTTCACACAAAGCCAAACTTCTCAGTTTGTTGTTTCTATGGACCAAACTGACCGCACGATGTAAACAGACAAACAGAACACTGGTTTTTGGGGCTGAATGGCCATTGTATTGCCTTGTATAATTGAGAGCTATAATCCCTGGTAGTTACACCTTATACTAACTTAAATCAATGGTGATATTTGAACAAAAATAAAGCAACGCAAAATATAACAAGAAAGCCCTTCAGGCGCAGCACCTTCCGCCTAACTTTGCCTTAAGTAGTCACGAACCTTAAGCACACCATGCTCGGCCTTCTTTATGTTGCCTCGCCTAGCCACGCACAAGGTGCTGGGCTAGTGCTTTGCTGCATTTTGCAACTAGGAGCACGCCTAAGCATGACCTTTATAACAATGAAACAGGTTAAGAGTTATACCACTTGCACTCAGATTTGTTTTCCTAACAAGAGCAGAATGTCGAAGCCCTAGTCTTTTTGACGCTCACATATCAAAATAGCAAGGGAGGGTCAATTGGAGAAGACGACGGACCAAGGAGGCTGCAATGGTCGACGACAAGGCTATAAAGGTGACGGAGAATCAACCTGAATTGGTAGATGATGATAGACAAAAGCAACCGCAATCAACAATGGTGCCAATGAGGGGATGACTACGCAGCAACTGAAGGAGGACTGAAGATGGATGATTTAGGCGAGATGGGTAGGCTGGAATCGTTGATGGTGAGAGATGATAGAAAATAAATTGTTAACAATGGATCACCATGTGCTCTTATACTAAATCGGTGTAGAACGTGATGGGAAAAGAGCTATGAAGCACAGGTGCTGATACGGATACAGGTACGATACGAATACACCGATACACTAAAATCTACGGGGTATGGCTAGGGTACGTCAAATATTTATTTATTTATTTTTAAAATTTATAGCTAAACATCCCACCTACAAATCAAAGTTCAAAAAATAGCTATAAAGAGAAATTATAAAAGCCAAAATAAATCAATATTCAACAATACAAATGCAATATTATACAACAATAAGTGAAAAAGGGCAAAGTTACTCAATAACCATGTAAAGAGTTGGCAGTTCCAAATTAAATAAATTTTTTGAAAATGATTAAAGAGGAATAAGGCCATAGACTTGCATCAAATTCCAACTTCTGGAAAAAAAAAAAAACACTATTGTGGAGTATCCACTCCGCACCCATTGAGAACCCACCGCGTACCCATGGCGTACCCAACCGTATATGGCGTAGCTGGTACGTATACGGCATACCCAATATGCGTGCAGCCGTACCAGTATACATACCCGCACCCGATAAGTACCTAGTACTTGTACGGCAACATTTTTGGAGTACCCATGCTTCATAGGAAAAGAGAGAAGAACACACAAAGTAGCCACAACATAACTCACACAATATTAATTAAATCAAAGTATGAATAATACAAAGTAAAACCCAAAATCTATAAACAAAAAACCCTAACTAAAAATAGGAAACTAACCTTAATATTATTTGGAAACATAACAAAAACTATCCTACTAATGACTATTTAAATCGTAATCAAATAATAATAATAATCTACCAATTACAATTATTGGACCAAAAGGTCTTCAATCCATACAATGGACCAAACTTCACCCTAGGCTTCCAAAGCGGATAATGAGCCCCTAGCCAATTAAGGGTTGTGCCATCAATAGCTCTTAGCTTTTGTTGTGAAGTTTTACACATTGAACCAAATTACCGTACTGACAATCATTCACTGAAAAATTGTAGCCGTAGATAACAATCCTATTTGTTCCATGATCTATGGGTCTACTGGAGCTACCCACTTCGATCAATTAGCCAAGATTTTGACCGGATACGAAATCACTGGTGCTCGATCTAGTGGTATTTTTATGGGGATTCTATCTATCGCTGTAGGATCCCTGTTTAGATTTCATCATATTACATTTGCCACATCTCAAATGGGGGGTCTCTATCTCCCCATAAGCAACCCATATGCACCCCTCATCAATACATCTGTACTTCTAAAATATCCAATTCAAATTAGTATTTGGAAAAGGTGTAAAAAAATGTGGCCCTATAGTTTTTTTTAACTCACATTAGACTGGGGCAGCATCTTAAATAAAATGCTCGGAGATTCCAAACATTTATTTTTCTCAGGTAAAATGATTCGAATGCCTTTCTTTATTCAGTATCATTCAGAAGTTGACTGTACAAACTATAGAAGTGTGTGGCAAAGATGAATAAGGAAAAATCATCATCATCATCATGGAGGACAACACTATGGTTTCCACTGCTGGTATTATTGTTGTTGTTGCTGTTGCTCTAATTGATGATGGTGATTGTGATTTTAACTGTCAAATGCAATTTTCTATCTTCTGAGCTTGTTGAGTCAGCCACCGAATGATGCACAAAGTTTGAAACCTAAATAAAACACAAAAATTGTTGAATTTTTGTTCTTACTGTGGTGTATTGGGTTGGCTGGCAGCTCTGACTAATTGTTGAAACATCTTTCTTTCATTTATGGGGTCCATTCCTGACAAAAATAAAAATAAACAAGGTCTTACACACTCTATATTATTACAAGCAGTTGTGACAATTGCAAATGCTAACTGACCTTGATTTATCTCATCAACCACCCTAAAGGGGCAGTTTGTTAGATCTTGTAGGGAAACAAGGTAAAGAATGGTTGAAACTGAACGCTCCTAGAAAAAGGTAATTCCGAAGTACAGTAAGAATAGCGTCACAATGCAAGATGGCAAACCAAATAATTCTGTTTAGTATAGTACCCCTCCAGACTGATGGTGGGCGCTGAGTACTTTAAGTTGTCCTGCTTGCCTGATGATCAGTGTGAAACCAAACAAAATCATAAACCAAGCTGATAGAATAATCTTGAGAATAATTTGACTGTACAGTTGAAGAGATTGCAGATGGAAATATACATTTTAGTCCCCCCGCCCGCGAATAAACCATTATCTGGCGGGTAAAAAATGTAAATACCCAATTTGTGTATGACTCCCCCGCCTTGAATAAACCATTAAACTCTCTAGACATCTGGCAGGTAAAAAATGTAAATACCCAATTTGTGTATGACTAACACAACAATCAGGCTAAGCCCAAAAAAAATATAGAAGTAAAGGTGCTCAATTAGAAGATTCTTTTTCTATGAAACTCAATTTAACTTTCATGAGCATAGGAACAATTGAACAACACCAAGTGTTTAAATTACTAAGTTGCTTAAACTTCAAATACCCAATTTGTGTATGAAAGAAAAAGAAGTGAGGAAAAAAAAAAAGGTGAAAAGAAAAAGTAAAGGTACATATACACATATATATATAGAGAGAGAGAGAGAGAGATTTGTTTCTTATCTTATCATTAATAGAGAGAGATTTATGGATTTTCTTTTCTTATCATTAACACCTTTAACTAAGCTATTTGAATTGATATAATGGGAGATTTATTTCCATACCAATTCAAGTTACATTTCTTTCCAAATACTTAATGATGGACGCAGACCACAACTTGAGGAAAGAAAATCCATAAAACTTATTCACTGTAGTTTATCATGCTTTAAACTATAAGTTTCAAAAAAAATTAATCAAGGCAACTGCTGCTTCCATTTGTTACCACCTCCACCTCCAGTTGATTTGCCTCGATTAGCTTATCATGCTTTTAAAGGGATTGATGAGCAGTATTGGGTCATCAAAGTGTATCAGAGAAAGAGGTCACAGATTCATAACTCTTACAGTGTGTGTGTGTGTGTGTGATGTAGGAGCATCCTAGAGCATCACCCTGGGTTGAAGTGGGTGTTGCCTCAATTGACTGGAACCCTGGGCTAGAGGATAAAGGAATAGATTTGTCTCCTCCCACTAGTTGCGGCTTTTGGGAGCAGTGGTGGGTCTCCCTGCATCAATAAGGGTAGCCCACTGTAGGAGGCTTCCGCCACTGTGGTGTCTAGGAAGAGTCAGATGTAAGTGGCCTTACCCTCACATGCAAATAGGCTATTTTTGTGTTTCAAACCTATGGCGCCCAGGTTGCAATGGAGAGCTTGGCACCCTCATGTTCAGTTGAAAGGCATACTTCTCAAAAAGATCAAATATCCCTCAAACAATGAAACAAATTCACTAACAAAAACTAAAAAAAGGTTCAAAGATTGCAGTTACCTGAACTTTACTTTTATAAGTATCCCGTATTTATCGAAGTCCATGTCATGCTCATCTGAAAAGAAGCAACAAATTAAAATAGAAAGTGATGAAACCAAAAAATAAGAATATTTTTTAAGATACTATCACAAATACCCAATGAAACTTCTCCTGCAACGGCCATCTCTTGGAAATTACGACTAAACGTCTCATTTATCTGAAAAACAAGGCTTCTCAATGTTGGAAGCCAACTTTCCTGCAGAAATGCTAAAATCAGATATTCATGGGGTGGTCTGACTGGATGGGCACATATATTAGAAAGAAAATATATCATAGTATTTATTAATTTTTTCCCGTTCTCTTGCAGGGAGGTGGTTCACTATACATGCAAAAAGACCCTTAAATATAAGTTTAAAAAGCAATGGAAGTATCAGCAGTAGCTCCAAATCAAACTAGCCAGGTAAGAAAGCCAGCAAATTTCCCTCACCTTTAAAGTGTTTATTTTATCAAATTGCCTTTTCCATTCCTTCTCATCTAATTCCTGTTTCTTTGAAAGTTCCTCTATCTGGTAATTGAACAAATTATGATTCAAACATCATGTGAATAAGCAGAAGAAAATAACAAAAGGTAGGATTTACTTTTTTCTGACGACTTTCATATTCTTCTAGAATGTTGTGGTTTAGAAGAAAAATAGAATTAGCTTCAGAAATAGTATCTTGAATAGCAGCCTCCAACTCCTCAATAGTGGCAGGCATCTACAGGTCAACAAGGAAGACACATAATAAAGTTCCAAAATAAAGAGCTAGGCAACTTGACCACTGAAGAATGATTTTTGAACCTTCATCTAGACAACATCAATTGTTGATAAAAAAAACTAGATAGAAATAAATATAGTAAAATAAAAATGGATACTTCAAATAAAGAATAAAGGCAGGGATTTCCAAGTTAGAATGACTTGCATAAGAGCATAAACTCTCTGCCATTTCCCAAGCAACTCACTAGTCATTCCTGGTATGAACCAATGCACTCATAGAAGAAACCGAAGTCCCTTGCCACAACAAAATGCCATAAAAGATGGTTTGTCGCTCAAATGCCTTAGACATGCAACACCAATCAGGAGCAATTTTTCTAGTTGTTCCAAGTTATCAACAGTCAACATTGACTCCAATGCCACCAACCAAACAAAAAGGAAACTTTAGAAGGCATTTTCATTTTCCAAATTCTTTTCCCACAAAGTTCTGGATTCCCTGACCACAAACTAACTCAACATTCCTATCCTCTTTCAACCTAGAAGGATCCTCTTGCACTTCCTAACATCGACTGCATACACCAAAAAGGTGTGCTTCCCAAACTTAATCCGCCACTATTACTCTAAATTCCTAGCAAGCTTGCAAAGGGCCAGAAATCTATTGCTCAAGGCTGCCTCTCCTCACTAAAAATAATTCCAATGCTCACAAGCTAATCATTTCCATCAATGAATTATGAAGGCCCCTCCGACGGTCACACCCTTTCCAGATACCTTTCCACAACATTACCCCACAAAAGGTTTTTTTTTTTTATGGATAACCCCACTAGAGGTTGACACAATACAGCCTACAGCTCATGTATTCTAGGGCTGTAAAGCAGGGGAAAGATGGTGGATTTCAATTTTTAAACAAGTTAATCGGGTTAGATTTGTAAAAGTATGAAGTCAAAGCATTAGATTCAGGTTTGATTATCAGAGTTTTACAAACAAATTTAGATTATCATAAATTCACCAAATAATAATATAAAGAAAGAGAGGCTTAACCTACACCATGAGGGCTTAATTGACATCCACATTCAAGTCTGAGTTCCACACTCATAAATTGAAGGAATGCTGCCACTCCTACCAGAAACCCTAAAGACAAAGAAACTTTGAAAAAATTGCCTCATTCAATATAGAAATCACAAGAGACTAATTATGGAAAAATAAGAAGTTTCTAAACAAGACTAAACTGTGAGTGATACATAAGCTGTTGCAAGTCTACATAACCATTGAAGACAAAGCAGGAAAAACAGAGAGATCCTAAAGACACTAGAAGAGCCATTTTCGCAAAACTTGGCTAACAGCCTTCTTTTCCTAAATATTGGCTAGCTTAGATAAACAATCCATCCCCAGCTATTCAAGAAGGTTGTCCTCGGATGATCTTTGGATTCCATAGCAACACATCTGACAACTATTCAAATAGATCTAGCTCTTACCTACCTGCAATACACCTACACCAACAGGGTTTTATTCCTATGGGTTGCTTTGAGGGGTCTGACATCCACTGCGGAAATGAACCTCCCTTATAAACATTCAATGCTCCAATTGACTTTTTTGAAAATCAGCTCCATAGGCTGGATTGCAACCTAAGAAAGGACTCTTACCTCATTTTATAGTGAATTTCCTAAATAGGGGGAACTGGTAGCAAAATAAAAACTCCTAAAATTAAAACTTTCCATCAACATCACTTTCCAAAGCTCCTAGAGAATGACTTCCAACTAATCCTAACCAAGAATATGAAAATAAAAAGACCTACCAAACAAATAACCCCAATATGAATACTAGAATATGTTATACTGAACACCTGATGAATATCAAATTGTTGGGCGACATGCATGTCTCCTGACTTTCATTCAAGACAGCCACCTACCTCACTAACAACTTCATCTGCACATTTCTACCACTTTCCTCCACAAACAATCGTTTTTGCTTGCATATCTCCACAACTTTCTCAATAAAGCTTGATTGAACAGCCTTAATTCCCTTCTAACCAAACACCCCACCTTCAAAGACAGCACATGGCATCCCATCCAACCAAGTGATACTTGAAACACCACTTCTGTACATCACTACATGAAATCTCTTTGGAGCTTCTCTAATAATTTCCACAACTGAAGCAGAAATGGTTATGATAGGCATGAAACTAGTGGAGAGGCATGGCAAGGTATTCTTCTTATCTCCTTATGTTAGACATGTCCCTATGATACTTGTCTAAGATTTGCTGTGTCAACATGTCTGACTGGGCATGTCATACTTGTGTCCTGTTTATTTGTCTATGCTACATAGATCCTCAATACGGGGAGATGAAAATTCTCAATGCCTCTAAACATGTATTAAAGGGAAATTAGAGTATAGACACAAGTATGGTAGAAAATTTATAAAATGCAAAGCAATCTACATTTTTCTATATTGGGTGATTAGTTCCCCCAACAAATTAGAGTATAGACACAAGTATAGTAGAAAATTTATAAAATGCAAAGCAATCTCTTTGTTGGGGGAACTAATCACCCAATATAGATAAATGTAGTGAAAATATATCTAACCCAAGACTCCCAATCTAAGTAGTGTAGACACATACATAGAACACAAATATATCGACACAGTAAGTTTTAGAAAAAGTTAGCATGGGTACAAGAAGACACGGCAATATAAAAATGCCCAATGCATATGCACATTAATATTTTTCAAGTATATATGTGCTTATATATACACATACACATCACATGCTTAGCATTGAAAAAAGGAAAAAAGAAAAAGCACAATTAGGACCCATTAACGGGTCTTTTGGAGGGGTTAGATTGGATACATACCTAACCTTTCGTGTAAATGCACAAAGTGGTTGTCCTCAAACTTGAATCCACAACCACAAGGTTAATAGGCAAAGGTTTTAACCACTAAACCAGTGGTTACCCCTATGTGACATACTTAGGATTGATTTTTAAAAAATTTATTAATAATTGAATAATGAACAAGTTGAAACTAGACATACACAATGACATTATTCTTCTATTTTCTTCTTATATCATTTTTCTCTTCTTTACAATTGTGATCACATCATATCTTGGGAAGTATATATATTGAATGCTTGAATTGTAGGGGCAAATATACAATGTCATAATTTTCTTTTTACTTATTATTTTACTCTTTAGGTAAAGATTGGACACTATAGGATGTTTTTATCCTATTTACAACAATGTAGGAGAATGTTCCTCAAGTGTTGGCAGAGCATTTGGAAGGTGTCAATCAAGTGTCCAAAATTATGAAAATTTGTTTTTAATTGTGGAGACATCCAACTAGTCCCTAACAATTGTCGGTGTTCGAATTATGATTGACACAGACACGACTTGTCTACAGAAGTTTCATATGCTACTTAACAATTATTCATTCATTCCATTTATTATCGGTGCACACACAAAAAAATAAAAAATAAAAAATAATAATAATAATAATAAGAGGAAAAACAAATAGATATTGTTTGACTTAAGAGAAACTAAATGATATAAACATTTTAACAAGGTCTTCATAGATGATAATTTCTTGATATATTTACGATCTTTGAAATTCTAAGGATTTAGTTTTTCATAGGCCTAATGAGTTATGCACAGATTCAGGCTCATTAATTGCACTCCTACAATAACCAGCCCATTAAAACCCAAAAATTTTTGCAAGTATTTAGTTTTTTTAAACGTTTTACACTGTTGTTTTGCTGTAGGTTATTTGCACTTCAGAATGATGCATACATCTATCCATCTCAATAGGATTTAAATATGTAACCATATTTACAAATCATAGCTTCCTTCATTTGTTATATCCAACAATGAGAATTATGCTGACTACTTTTTTTTGGGTACATCGGAAATAAATTATGCTGACTACTTGACTCTTGACGACTGTACTTGTGCCAATGCACCCGGAAACACACTCAAAATAAATATATACACATGCATGCATATATATATATATATTGCTCTTCATAATGTTTTCAAGCGCAAAGACAGAATTCAAACGCAAAGTCAAGACTCATATAACCAAACCTCAAGAAATGCCTGTTCAAGTTCTGGAGTGATTATGGCAACCGATTCTGCATGCCTCTTCGCTGCTGATAACTGTTGTCGACAATCCCCCACCTCCTTCTTACCTAGTCAAGCAAATTAAAATCAACTCATAATACCTTATATTAGCATACTGCATCTCCTGCAAAGATTTAGGCCATGAAAAAACTGCAATAGGATACTACAAGAGAGCCTTGGTCCTCTCAGTATTAGAGGTATCTTCATAGATCATTGTGGCAATAATATTTTATAAGGTTCATCTACAAAAAAATAAGGTTCAACTCCTTTGGAAAGCAATGAAATAACTATTTTAGGTGTCATTGTTGGTTATGATTTTGAGGTACTGGTGGATAGCTGTTAGCACCTTCTACTTGAAGGCTGCGTGGTTGGCATTGGCGGCACATTGCGCTTATGTCCAACCAAGGCCACAACATGATTGTGGCATGCCAAGACAGCAAGGTGGGAATATGATAAGTGCTATGTGGTAGCAGCACTCAACCCTTGGCCAAAGTATGGGTAGCATGGCACAGATGCTAGGCATTAATATGACCTGAATGTGGGTTGTAGCATACTTGGGGGTTGAATACAATCAGTGGACAAGGCTTGGTCTAGTGGCCAAGACAACCAATTCCGTGGCTAGTTTGATGGGGCAAACTGCAAGGCAGTTATTGGGAAACATGCATGCCTATTAAAGGCAGTTACCTTGTTAGGGCAAAGACAAGGCAAGGCAGAAAATCAAGAGACAAGGCTGGAAGTCAGGAACAGTTACTGGCAGTTATCTCTAGATTATTTCCTAAGTCCCTAGGCAGTTAGCGGTGTCAACTGTCATGCCACTTGGCATATTTTCCTTGTATTGCTGGTTGTATTTTGTAACTAATTGTAAGCCTATATAAGGCATGGCCATGGAACTCGAAAATTCAATCAAGAGTCTCCATTGGCATTCCTTTGTGTTGTTGGTGCAATAATAAAAGTTGGGAAATTCTTGTAAATTTTGTGTTACCTTCTCTCTTACTTGTTCTAACTCATTGTGTGGTGTGTGTTGGAAATTGGCTGAGACTAAGTGTTGGAACTTAGTGCCATCACAAGACCAAAAATTTATACTCTAAAAATAGTGTTGTGACAATAGCCAAGGTATGTTATTCTGCATCTCAATATTTAGTTAAGTTCATATGTGAAATTAGATTTGACATGATCTCAGGTTGAGGTTAAGAAAATATACAGATTGGCAAAGTGAGGGCCTACTATTTCATGTCAAATTATTTCCATTACAAAGATTCTTCATCCTTCCATGCATTCCGTTATCAATAATTTCATTGCTTTTAATAATACATAATTGTTTCTTATAAAAGAGAGAACACATAAAGCAAGACAAAATATGAGCCACTACATAGCAAAATAGGAAACGTTTTGAAATGACAGAAACTGAATCACATTTGAAATGTACTTACAATATTCAAAATGCGAAGATGCTTGCAGGGCAAATTTTTCTTGCTGTTTGACATTGACTTCCATTTCTCGTATCTGAGCCACAAAAACATGATTTGATACTAACATTTAAATAAATGACATACCAAGCAAACAAAAGAATTAAAAGGAATGAACATGACACCTGTTAGATTTGCATAAAAGAAATAAAAGAATGAGAAGAAGAAAAGAAAGAGAGAACTGCTGCTGCTGAGTTTATTTTCACACTTTAAAACATATATTACGGTTACACATACTTATAATAAAAGACTAAAGGAACAAATGACATAACTACCCTTACACATTAATACTTAACACTCCCCCTCAAGTTAGTGCAAAGATATCTCTCATGCTCAAGTTACAGCAAATGGGATGGAAAACCTTACTACTAAGACACTTAGTAAAGACATCAGCCAATTGATCTTCAGACTTCACAAAAGATATACATATTAAACCCTTATTCAATTTCTCCTTAATGAAATGTCTGTCAATCTCAAGGATGGTTTGGCATCACCTAATAAGTACACATTTTTTATGTTTTTATCTTTTTTGGGTTACATAACCTCTTCACTTTTCTGCACATCTTTTCATAAAAAGTCAAAAAGTGCACTTATTTAGATCATCCCAAACCATCCCTCAATATGCTTTGTTCTATCATGCTGAACAGGATTGTGAGCAATACTAATGGTAGCTTTGTTGTCACAATACAGTGTCAATGGTTCACAACAAATTTAGGGTAAAAAATTAAGAAGAAAATTAAAATAAAAATCTAGGGCGAAAACCCATCATTTTTTGACCATGAAGGATATTTTTTTTTTTTTTTTTGTGTGTGTGCAGGGAAGAATGAATGAAACAAGGAACAAGAGAAGAATCTTCAAGCATGAAGATGAAGCTCTGATACCATGTTAGATTTGCATAAAAGAAAGAAAAGAATGAGAAGAAGAAAAGAGGGAGAGAACTGCTGCTGTGTTTATTTTTACACTTTAAAACATATTAGGGTTACACATACTTATAATAAGAGACTTAATGAACAAGGACATAACTACCCTTACACACTAATACTTAACAACACCCCAATATAGAAATTAGAAAAAGTTTTCACATAGTCAATATGAGCCTTGAGAGGAGCATTGAATTAAAATTTGAAAAGACAGTGCAGGAACTTATGTCAAAAATGAAATTTTACCACCGTATGAATTCAATGTTTTCTCAGTGTAAAATTTTATGCATCAACAAAAAGCAAAATGCTGGAGATCTTTGAACTGTATTTGAATTGACGAGTCAAAGAATTCATATTCTTAAAAAAAACATGAATCCAATGTAGTAACAAGTCATATGTCACATGGGCAGTTATGAATCAGAATTGCCATTTGTACAATCATCCGTTATATTGGCTTTGTAAGTTGTTACAGTCCAAGGTTTCAGCTTTTTGTAATTCAAAGCTAAACAAAATCTTGTTGATGTCCATGAATAGCACTTAGCGCATGAAATAATATCATGTCATTTTTTTCTGGATTTACTGATCACAATGTTTTGAAAAGTCCGGTTCAAATTTATCTTGAAATTCTTGAAACGTATCCCATATGTATGGACATCTACCCACAGAAGAATCCCATTCTGATGACCTTTTTTTATTAGCAAAAAAAATTGTATTAACCCCTAACCAAATGAAAAGAAAGAAAGAAAATGAAAATGAAAAAAAAGTACAAAAGATAGACCCAACACCCCAAATACAACCCATAAAATCGACATGTGAGGAGAAACAACAAAATTGCAAAACAGAAATTCAAGGCCCAATTATTAATGGTTAAAAGATCTTTAGCAACAAACAAATAAGACTTCCACTCTAGTCAACAAACCTATAATAGAAAATGATCAAACTTCAGCATTTGGAAAAACCAGCATATGTTGAGACTCTCAAATGAGATGAACTCAAAAGGAACCTACCCCTCCAAAAATTTGAGGCCCACTTTTATACAAGGGTTAGTCCGAAATCCCTATGTAATGTGAGATCCAAACTCAATTTTGATCCCTCAAAATTTTGGATTGCCCACTTTGCGCAAGGGTTGCCCTCCAAAATTTAATGCCCCATGTAGTGGCCCTCCAAAAACTCAATCTAGTCTCGCGTTAAAAAACAATTGGTAAACCACATGTTAAAAAACCTTGCAATAAACAAGAAATATTTACTTGATTTGATAGGCGTGATATTATATTAAACAAAAAAAAGTACAAAAAGTAGTGAAATTTTGCTAGAGAAAATAGATTGGTCTCTCTTATGTGGGTTCTGAATATTTTTTAACTGGACCACTTGTGAAGCTTTATGGGCCTAAGGCAAGTTAATTAATATTCAAATAATTATATGGGGTTATGAGAAGTAGGTAGCATGTCTAAACTTAGACAATTAATGGTCTTTTATAAGTTTTTATTGGTCTAATTGGCCAATATTAAGTAGTATTTTAATAATTATTTAAACAGTTTAAACCCTACCCAACCCACGGGCCACCCAGTGGAAACCACCTGTACTGTACCTCCTATTCAACCTAAGTACCAATAAGTGTTTGTAGTTTAACCAACACAAATATGTTGGGGTTTCTGCGTAGCATCACATGTTTAACATATAATCATTTCTTCAAAGTTTAAAAAGAAAAAGGAAACAAGCCAATCACCAGCAGTTACATATGAACACATTTATGATCAGTTAGCTTCAACTTATCACAAAGAAGCAACCTGAATAGCATCCAGAAAAGGTTTCTATGCAGGTAATGGGAGCACTAGCCCTACCAGTGTTTGTTTTCTAGAAAAAAATGTGATAAAGATCTTCCTAACCGTGCCGAATATGATAAATGATAACATTCATATCCAGTACAATATGCTAAATTTAATATTTATATTTATTCTGGGGCAGGTGTCAAGATAAGGAAAAGTGTCATGAAGCTTGAAGAAAATATAACCAGGCAGTATTGAACAAATAAATTAATTGACTACCTTTGCTTCAAGTTCTATGGAAGCCATAGTTTTTTCAGCAAAGCTTCTTCTGAAAGAAACAGCTTCAATGATTAAATTCTGTAAAAAAGGGGGAAAGGAAAAAAAAAAATAAGTAAATAAGTAATTTTTTAAGAAAAAGAAAACTTGCACCAACTAGCAAATTATAAGTTAATCATAGTCAAAACTATACCAGACATTATCAACACCATAACACAGTGGCATAGAAACAAAAATGCTAAAACTCAAAGCTGAACAAACTTTTACCTTAATTTCAATTGCACATTGGAACCTTTGAACATTTAGTTTTGCAGCATGCTCAACTAGCTTTGCAATGATGGTGTCCACGTCATCCTCCCGCTCCATCGATTTCAATTTTATCTTTCTTTGATCTAGCAAAATCAGCAACAGGAGGGTTAATATGAAAATCCTAAACCATGTGTACAGTTTTTTTTTTTTTTTGGTTAAAAAAAGGGGTATCTCGGAGATACTTACTGATACGGTTTTCCATTTCACGCCGTTTCCTCTTCTCAAGTTGTACAATGCTTATAATCTCCTCCTACGAAATATGGATTGAAATTACACCATGTTCATATACACTGGTCATACAAAGTTCCCACTTCTCAAGAAAATCCATTACAAGGCCCACATACTTGACTTTCCAGAAAATGCTTGCATAAGTAACGTCATGAATGAAAGACCAGGATTTAACTATCTTTAGCAGGTATTGGATGGCTCATAATATGGTTCCTAGTATTATCTAATCAAATATTTGGAGGAGACAAGAGTTTTGTCCCAGAAAAAATTACTTATTTCAATTACAATTAATTACATTAATAATCATGATTAAGATATAATTTCATTACAATATGAAAATATGCTATTAGTTGTATGTTTTTATATAATAAAGGTTTTTTACATTCAATCAATTCTACTAGTTACGCATTGTATACATTTAAAAATATAACAACTAGATGTTTCAAGTACTCCCACATAGAGTAGGAATTTGACTACCACCCCTTATAAAGGAATGAATAACCATTCTCAATGAGGATCTTATTGTTAGAAAAGAAAAGTAAAAGAGAAAAAAATAAAAAAACTCTCATTAACAATAGTGTGCCCAAACATGGGAATTGGGTAGTATACAAAAAACATTCCCGTTCTAGCTCTCACTTTCCTAGCCACCACACATAGCCTCAGTCTATACTGTGATCATGATGACATTGTGCCCCATGATCCATGTTACCGGGAACGTGAATCGTTTCGGTACGAAGAACGGGAACAGGAATAGGAATGGGAATGGGAACGTGGTATGCCACATGTTCTAAAATGTGATACGATAGGAGTAGACTTGTATATATTATACTTGCGAATTTAAGGTACTTTAGAGTAATTTTCTTTTAACCATTAGGCATCTAATAAAATTTAGTTTTTCTTCTTCATGTAGGAAAACATTTCTATGAGTACTATGACCCACTTTTCAGTTTTATCTTGTCAAAACTTGGGTGAACTACCAATATATCCTAATAATTGGACTTAATTCTCATCAAGTCTTATTAAAAATAAGTTCTAATAAAATTGTCACTAAAAATAATTTTTTTGGACGATTTTTTGCATGTCACTAAAAATGACAATTATTGACTTTTTTTTTGTCACAACTTTTATAAATTATCGCTAAAACTTACAATTAGTGACATTTTTGTGACGAATTTTTCAAACTGTCGTTGAAAGTTGAAAATTAGTAACTTTTTTTTTTGCGACAATTTTTTTATACTGTCGCTAAAACTTATAATTAGTGACATTTTTTGTGACAAAATTTTCAAACTATCGTAGAAAATTAACAAGTGATTTTTTTTAATAGTGTTTGATGGAAAACGTCATTAATTATCATAGAACTTATTGGACAATAAGTCTACCTATTAGGACCTATACATAAGTCCCCCAAAACTAAACGTACCTTAAATTTTAATTCATTATATTTAATTTTTTCCTTCTAAGGAAACATTTAAGGAAATTTATTGAAAAAAAACTTTTGAAATCATTTCAGATCGCTAAATTACCGTTTTAAAACATAAGTGTAACATATTTTGGAGCGTACGTACCAATACGTAATTCGTTAGGGTATTAACGTTTTTTGGTAGCATAGCCCATGATGTTATTGTGGATGAACTTCCCCCAGCTATACATTCAAAAGGAAAAAAATAGATGACATTGTTCATCATCAATTAGTTCTCCTATAGGTAGCTGCTACATAAATAATCTCATCAAATGGAATGAGCACCCACTTTTAAATTGTGAAAGGCAATGATAAGTTCAAAAATTGGACAACATGATGAAGAGTGAGTGGGAATGCCCTTGCATAGTTTAAAAAGAGCAATGAGATGCTTCGAAGTCCAAGCCTTGATTTTCCATATATTAAATGATTTGAAGCTCACTTGGGAGCTAACATACTTGTGTTTTATGTCATATTAGCATTTTGTATAATAGCTTCTTTCAGTTGATTAACTGCTACTTTGATTTTAAATATGCATTACCATTGTTTCAAAAATTAAGGGCATTTACTTAATTTCAGTTTTTGTAATTGGATGTAGCAGTCTCCCATGAGTCATACATCAAGTCATGTAATTAGGTCTCTTGTGGTGGGTTTTAATTGGGTTTGTATTTAAAATTTTTTAGCTTTCAAATTTTGAGCCCAAATCATTGGTAGGGTGGGATATGGTCCTCAAGTCTATATAAGTATATGCAATTATACTAATGAAATGAACCAAACCAAACTAAACCAAACTAAGCCTTAAGTCCCATCAAATGGAATCGGCTACATGAATCCTTCTTCTCCACACGGCTTTATCAAAGGCTATTTCGTTAGTCAAATTAAGTAGATTCATATCTCTATTTACTACACTAGCCAACGTCAATCTAGGTCTACCACATCTCCTAACACTTCTATCTATCGTCACTGCATCGCATCTCTTCACTACTGCCCCTGTTAGTCTTCGTTGAATATAACCAAACCATCTCAATCTATTCTCTCTTAACTTATCTTCTATCGATGTTACTCATATCCATTCCCGAATATACCCATTCCTAATTCTATCTTTTCTAATCTTGCCACACATCCACCTTAACATCCTCATCTCAGCAGCACTCATTTTATCAACATGTTATTTCTTAATTGCCCAACACTCCATCCCATACAACATCGATGGTCTAATAGCCATTTTATAAAACTTTCCTTTTAGTCTAGTGGGTACTCGTTTATCGCACAGTACCTCAGATGCACTTATCCACTTAAGTCACTCCGCCTTAATTCTATAGATCACATCTGCATCAATCTCCTCCGCCATTGTGATAATTGACCATAAATAATGAAAATGTTCACTTTTAAGTAGTTCTTGATTTTCCATCTTCACTTCTCTACTACTTTCATTGTTACTGTTACTAAATTTACACTCCATATATTCTGTCTTAGTTTTACTTATCCGAAATCCTTTATATTCAAGTGTTTCTCTCTAAATCTCCAACTTTGTGTTAACTCCTTTTCTAGTCTCATCCACTAACACGATGTCATCTATAAAAAGCATACAGCATGGCAGATCATCTTGAATATTTCTCAACTCATCCATAACTAAAGCAAAAAGATAACAACTTAAAGTAGATCCTTAGTGTAACCCTACAGTAATTGAAAATTCATTTGTCTCTTTAGCAGGCAATCTAATAGTAGTCATCATCCCTTCATACATGTCCCTAATCACATCAATGTAACCTTTTGAAGGTCCTCTCTGTAATTGTATGATGCAACCTTGATACTAGGTGTGACAATATGGGAATCTAGGTGTGATGATTAGAGTTTTCTTCTACCCCTACTCTGTTTTGTGCCAAGATACTAGGACAAGCCTAATAAATCCCTCCAATTATAAGACTAGTGAATACAAAATAAGTAAAATCAGCGAAGAGAATTGTTCATAGGTACTTTCACAGCACAGGAAAAGCACCCCAAGTTTCATCATTCACCACTTTATTGAAGACCCAAAAACTGAATCCTTAACTACACCATTAGAATCCCTATATCACTATATTCTTGCAAACATTTTGGCCACACAAAAAATATATATATACACAATCAGCCCTAAATAAAACCACCAACCAGTTTCATACATTAATATTGGCATTATAGCTGGTGGAAGTTTTCTCCACACGTGTCTTCCATCACACACACAAGAACATAAAGTGTATCAACTATCACCAACTAAGGTACAAGTATCTTACACGCTGCCTGTGAAGTTTAGCTGCTTCATCCTCTGCACATCTTAGCTCAGTTTGAAGGGATTTCATAATTTCATCTAAAAGTGTAATAGTTTCATCCAGTTCCTTTTTCCTGGACCTAAGCCTCTCAATTTCCCCAATATCCTGATCTGAAAAACACTGGAAGTTCTACAACAGAAACTCCATATGAAATATTGATGTAATAGAAGCGAAGGTTTACAGAAACATACTGCACAAAAGAAGATGAGAACGATCAGTGGGTTCTACCATAGCTGAAACATGCCCACCATAACGGGACTTAGACCATCGATAGTGATTTTCTGGAGTCCAAAAATCCAAAATTCCCAGTCTAAGGACCTCATCAGCCCTCTGATCAGTTTCCTTGGAACCAATATACTGAGTAAAATACGAAGATATTAGAAAACTAAAATAATCATACAAGCAAGTTTGTCTTCAGAAAGTACACCCAAGAACTAAAATAAATTAAAGACAATAATAAACTGATAGATGAAGAGCGATAAAGCGTAAAAAGTGTACAGAATTTTCCAGCCCAAACTGGCCAATCAAAACTTCTTTGACAGCATTTGGAGCATCAAACACTTGGTCCAGCCTAGAATAGATGCCAAGGGCATGCATCTGCTTAAAACAATAGATTCAAAACCATGATTAATAGTCAGACAAGCCTAAATGGGAAACATCAGTGGGGCAATAACAAAACATACCTCCTCAGACACATGAAAGGGCTCTTCAACACGACTTTCATCTCCTACATGATTTATAACCGGAACATCTAATGACCCAAGGTTTTTGACCAAGAAGTCACGATCACCAGCATCTTGGGTTATGAAAGACTGCAATTTAAGTAAAACAAACCCAAAAAAAAAAAATACATATGAGAAGAATTTAACATAGAATAACAAACCATCTTGATTACTATCACCAACTTCTGGCCAAATTTTTGTAAATTTATTGGGAGGTATGTGGGTTTTAAATTTTTTATTTTCATCTTTGCCTAAGTTTGTTTCCTTTTCCACTACAACCTTGCATGACTTGTGCATTGAAAAAAATATTGATATTAGATTTTAATGTCAACCTAAAGTACAAGGAACTCAACAAGTACCCCCACAATGAACACTGTCAACCACATTAAACCCTTGAAGACCTCACTACTACTCTCCTTAATAAATATTCCTCTCTTCCAACGACCTCAACCCACCCCATTTACTAAGGATCTTGGCAAAATAACATATGATTCCTGGTACACAATTCCTTTTCTTTAATCAGCAAACAAAATATATCCCAAATTGATAATTAACCATCAGTGGGGAGGTACTTATAACAAAAGTAATTCTACCACCTTTCAGCAAGTACTACCAAACCTTATCTCACACTTTCCCAACAACAAAATCCCATACAGCTTTAGCTTTAAACATGAACCCAGCAAAAGTTAGAAGAGTGAAAGAAAAAGAGACTCAACCCCTACACTCCTGGTTGTGGATGGGGGAGGGGGAGTGGAGACAATGATTAAACATCACCAAGGCAGGGCATTCTAAACAAAAGAAATCCTACCATATCCGATAAATCAACATTACATCTTGTGCCATGCTGTTACACAAATATTAATTGCCAGAGTTGAAACATTTGCTGGCCCCTTGCCTCTATGACCATGATGTTTATAGTAATTTTTTTAGTGCAAATTCAGTGCTAATAATCAATGTCATTTTTCAGTAAAAAGGGTACGAACCATGCATGACAAAGGAAGCACGTGCTGAGTCCAAATGAAGCAACAACAACATTCATAATCCTTCACGTATTAATATGTCAAAAAAGTAGACCGCCCAATTCTCGTTGCACCTATGCAGGTTGCTACTTGCTAGGAAAAGTGAAGTAGGCACAAAAACTTAACTTTTGGCATTATTTTTACAAAGTATATCTCCTCGCACTAAATCCCCAATTTTCAAAGCCTGAACTTTCAACATCATACCCCAAAATCTGACACTTTGGTGGACATGTACGTGCATAGAAGCTAAAGAATGCAATAGGTTGTGAGAATACCTTCCAGATATAATAAGGGATATGACCTTCTATGTAGTCTGCATGAACTCGATTTGAGACTTTAACCTGAAATTGAGGTCCGAAGAGAATTTAGAAAGGAAAAAGATAAAACCCATATGTTAATTTCATGAATAAAATATGTACCTCAAGCAACACAGGGCCATACACCTCCTTATTAAACTCATGGCGATGTTCTTGCACCCAGCGGTAAGCCTCAAATATCTTTTCAGCACCAGAATTCCGCAATGCCTGTAAAAGTTTATTATTTGCATTCTCCATATCCCTCAATCTGTGAAGGTTTAATGATGGACATTCTGTGAGATGCATTTATTACTTCCAGGAAGGTACATGAAAAAAATGAAATTTCACCTATCAATGCACTGCCTTAAGATTCCTTTGTTTTGAGCTAGGAGCCTTTCCTTCTCTGCTTTCAGGTGCCTCTTCTCCCCTGCAGTCTCTTCCAGCTCCAGAATTTGACCACCTAACCTTTCCTGTTGAATATTATTAGTTCAATGACAGGTAAAGATATCAACCATCAAGCGAACAACATTTGAAGTACTCACTTCCAAAACACCAGATTACTATAATAATAAGATACTCAAATGTAATCAATATAAATTATCGGGTCATGAAGAGGTAACAAAGATAAGTCATAGGGTCATAGTTCTTGATTTTTCTCATTCGTATTGTGTGTATGTGTCTATTGGGTCAGCCTAAACCAACCTGTGCATGTACCCTAGACTGGCCTAGGGACAAGTAAGCCCAAACCAAGACCCCTCAAGTAGGGCCTGGGCCGAGGCATTTGAAGAGAGACCCAACCTGAGGCCTAGCTTGATTGGGCTGACCAAAGTCTCGACATCGGGCCAGCCAAATTTTTTTGAGAAAAAAATGAAAAAATTATATAAAAGCATGAGGGACTAGCCTATTCTAGGACTACAGATTGGGGCCTAGATCAGGGGTTTGAAAATGTGGCCTAGTTTAAGTTAACCTTGCCCAGGATTTGGTGAGAGGCTGAGAACCCAACTATGCCCAGTCCAAGTCCCTCCTTCAAAGGCACTTCCTAGCCCGTTTACCCAAATATGCTCAAGGTAACCCTCCACTCTAGAACGTTACATTCCCCACTCAGAATGACACAATCAGCACCTTTGGCTAGGTCGAGCAACTCACTACCCAAGCATGTCTCTCCTGTGCCTCAAGCCCCTCACCTTAGAGCTGTCTCCAGTGATCTTCAAAAGACACCCAATACTCTCATGCTTGCTTTGGTCAGAAGTGGGTCGGGCCCTAGTAATCGCCTAAAGATAGGTGTCGCAATCATAGATGCATAAGCAACTAGGAAGCACAAATACGGATATGATACAATACAGATACGGTGATACGACAAAACTTATAAAAGTAGGATATGGGTATGGCTAAGATATGTTTGTAAAAAAATAATCTTAAAATTATTAGTAGTGAGTTACGTACAAACTCAAGAATTTTGAGAAACTACATTGTAATTTTATAATGTAAAATACTAATCTTTAAAAATTAGGTATAAATATAAGCCATTAGCTAGTTTATTTCATAAATTTTAATAGGTTTTACAAATATTATCCACATGAACTTGTCTATGTCCTTTTCCCTTTTACACTAGTCAAAGATATTGTATGCAAGTTTACCTAATTATTTATTTATTGTTATTTTATTTTACTTCTTTTTTTTTCCCTTTTTTTTTCTTTTTTTTGATTGGCACTGGGGTATTCGGATCAAAGCCCAACTAATCCCTAGGGTGCACTAGCTCTCGGTAAAAAGTTTCCCATAAGTGCATCACGATTAATTCAAGGGTTTTCCCCCAATCCAATGGCCCCAAGAAATTGTTAGCACCCAAGAGGTTTTGATCTCTGAACTTTGAAGTGAGCACACCCCCAAGACCTTGCCACCAAGGCCAATCCTTTGGGATTTTTACTTCTTTTTTTTTTAGTAACAAGACGGGGTTGCAAGTAAGGGAGGGTGCGTGGAGAGACAAACAAAAGGAGAAGCAAACAACCAAACAGAGAGGAAGAAACCAAACGGGAAACATATTATCAAATGCTAATGGAGAGACTTGAACCCAAGATCTCTCTTAACCAAAGCACTGATACCGTGTCAAGTTATCAATTTTTCCAAAAGCCTAAACTGTTAGGAAATTGGCCCAACAATGTATGTCAAGCTATCTAACAGCAACAACTAGGTAAAACTTATTTTAATACATCATATTACTATGTTAGCACTAAAAGTAACAAAAATTGGTTAAGGAAGCCACATTCTCTTTGACAATGGCTCCGCAAGAAACTAACCTATTTTTTCCTTCTAAGTGCAAGGAATTAATTATTCTCCAAGCTTTCCACATAAGTATGTTTGTGATACTGCACCCACAACTTCTCAACCATGGCCCAAAGTCAGTAGTGAATCCTTTGAAGAAAGTGTAACTTACAAGTTCATCCTTAGGAGGCTCATACGGTGGCAAGTTTGCTAGCTCCACTTCTGCAGCATTAAGCTCCTCTTTTGCCCTTGCAATTCTTTCTTGACGAGACTCTTCTTGTCTCTTCAACTCTTCTATTTCATTATATTTACCACGAACTTGCACTCCCTATAGGTTTGTGAATGAAAATTGGAAGCAATTGAATTTAGGTAACAAATTATTCAACAATGTACAAGAAACACAAGCATAACAAACAAAATCTATGATATGCACATACCAAATGGTTTTCTTTTTCCACAAGTTGCATACGTTTCTTGGCATTGTCATCCAAGAGACTTCTTACTTTTTTGCATTTAGCATCTTGAGCTGCTTTCTCTTTCTTTTGTTTCCTACACCCAATTTATCTAATACAAATTAAACTCACAACCTAAAGCAACAGCAACAAGAGATATGGGGAAAAAAAGAAAAGAAGATATATAGAAAGGATGCTCAATTGGAAAAATTACCAGTAGTAACAGGTTCCCAAACAAATCAAGAAACTTGCGCAACTATAGAACTGATTACTTTAAAATCATTGTTTTAGACTAATTGATATGATGATATCCCTTATATATCAATTCCTTTGAGTTTCATTTTGAGAACGTACTCTTCAAGAAGGATACGTGTTAGCTACAGCACTGCATGACTCGATACACACGGTGCCTAACATGCCAATATCATAATCTTCCTGTCTTTTACTAATTGGAACCAACTAACATTGATTTATTATATTTGATCACTTAAAGAAGTCAACATACTCAATAGGTTCCCTAGCTTCGTTCAAAGTTTTGGCAGCTTCATCCAACTTCTTCTTAGCATCATTTTCCTGCTCTTTAGCTTCCATATATTGAGCCTTCTTCATATCATACTTCAGCCATGGCAATTTCTTTTTCATAGACTCAACCTACGAATCGGATGAAAAGTAAACAAAATTGTTGCTTCAAATTAATTAAATGACAAAAAAAACTGAAGGAAAACCTTTCCCAGGTATTCTTCTCTTTGACGAACACGCTCAACATCTCTTTCTTGCTCAGTATTAAGTGCCTTTAGCTGATCCAAATATTCTCTGTTTCGCTGGATGGTCTAAGCACAATAAACAAGGTATTAAGTATTCACAAGTTAGTAAACAGTTTTATTGACATAATATATACTCCCTCCGTCCCACGAGGTTAATCCCTTTTGGGAGTTCAATTTTTAAGGGGACATGTAACTAAAGCATCCAAGTTCAAATCAAAAGCCATTGATTTCCCATACTGCCCTTTTATACCCACTTTCTAAATAAATTCGTACACTAATAAGGGATAGTCTTAGAAAAATGTAAAATGTTATTCTTTGGCATTTCAAAGAGGACTAACATTTTGGGACATCCCAAATTGGATAAAAGGACTAACAATATGGGACAGCAGGAGTATAAAACTATGTTAAAAAAATGATTTTAGAAACACACTCGTTCAAGCTTCTTCCATTCACCACTTTCATCAACAAGAGCGCGATGCAGGACTGGAAGTTGAGGATCACCCACAGCCTTTTCTGTCTCTTCTAGAAGTTGAATTGGTGTTAACTTAGCAAATTCACAAACCCTGTCTTGTGGTAAAAACTAAACATAAAGAAAAGAGAAAAGAAAGAGTTCAAAGATGAAGTCCCCAATTGAATTCATAAATCAAATATATATATCCAGCAATGAGTTCATAAAGAATTTTATGACCACAAATAACAACATAATACCCACATCCATAACATCTAATGACCTTTGTTTTCTTCCAACTGCAACCTATGATTATCGACTAGAACTTTATTATACTAACTCCGAAACACATACACTTGATTTAGCCTCGCGTATCAATGTCTGACACATTTGTTTCAATCTTTTTTTGGTTTATGAATAGATTTTTAGTTTAGTTTTAGAAAATTCTTGAATGGACAATCTTTTTATTATAATTTATGTGTTAAATGGTGCAATTATGGAATTTTGAATAATTATTACTTTAAAAATTCCATGGATGCTTAGTTCTTGAATTTTTATTTAGTGATTTTATTGTTTTGATATCTTGATAATATTATTCTCCTATGTGTGTTCTTTATCTATAATTTGATTTAAATAATGTTCGTTTTAGATGGATTTATAGTTATTGAATTGTTGACAACCAACTCATCTAAAAGCTTAAACTATAAGAGTGACAACTTTATTATTTATATTATATCCTCAACATGCCTCCTCACTCACACCCAAACATGCTCAAGTGTTTTAAACATGTGATCTATTGTCTGCTATTATACCATATTGAATAGCTAACTAACTCATCTAAAAGCTTCAGCTATTAGAGAGTGTAAAAATTTTATTATTTATATTATATCCTTAACAATAATATATATGCATGTATATATATTTTGTTCAACATGTTTGTGTCCTAATTTTTAGATAAATGTCATGCATGTGTCTGTGCCCATATCCCAAATCCATATTTGTGTTTCTTGGCCTGATAGAAGTAAGAGAAAAATCAAGTACCCTATACAATTATATTATATTTCAATCCATTATACCTCTTATCAGAAAATTTGAAAATAGTGTTTTGGATGTCCAACTTAACGTAAAAGTTGTGAATACTCAACAAGTCTTGGAAAGGCTCCTAAATTCTTCTCCTTTGCTACAATAAATTTTAAATAAAATCAGAAGCATCCCTTATTTCTTCTTTTTCTTGTTTCCTCTCATAAGAAAGCCAAAAATTAGCAAACCCTAATCCTTTCCTTATCCATTGGCCTTTAATTTTAAGGCTCCAAACCCTTAAATAGTTTCTGTTTGAGAATTTGAACTACTAATTATCTAAATATTCTTCAATTAATCACACATTTAGATTAGTAGTCTAACCCACAAAGCCTACAGTCTCTGTACTGCATCATAAAGCCATAAAGCTACAAGTTTTCCATAGACCACAGTATTTGCTGCCATAAATCTTTGATAAGCAATTGAAGACATGCATTGATCATGTGTGATGAGCAATTGAAGACATGCATTGATCACGTGTGATAAGCAATTGAAGATATGCATTGATCACATGTCTGTGCAATATCTAGTAAAAATTGGAATATTGAATAGAAAGTGTCCAAGAACTCACTTGAGTCAAATTGTTAACTTGGATATTGAATTGCTGAATTACTTCAATTACATCCTTTTTTGTCACCGCTTTGCCTGAAACCAAAATATCACATGTCATAGCTGCAAAGATGCCCATCTTAAATTCATGCAGAAGATAGATAGAAAGATATATATACATATATATATATAGAGAGAGAGAGAGAGAGATGAAGCAAGCATTAACACAAACTACTAAGGTATCATAACTAGGTTTAGCGGACATTGAACATTTCAAACCAAACCCGTAAATTAGTATTCTGCACATTGGATTCTAGAAACAATAAGTTTTTTAGACAAGCTATATAAACCAAATAAAACGAAATTTTCCAAATGAGAACGTCATTTAGAAGAACCATCCACATAATATCATTTAGAGAAACCAACCACGTAATCTCTTCTCAATGCAAACAAATTAAGAGAATTGCATCCCCCAAGTCCCAAATTCATCATTTACCAAGACCCTTTCATGAGCAACTTAGGCCCTGTTCATTGTCACTTACAGTCATATAACAAATAACATACCATTAAATAGCCACTCAGATTTGTTACGTGTATCTATTTTGCGCATAATGGTAAGTTGCTCCTCCTTAGTGTTCCCTCTCAAAGAAATCTTAATATAACCACGCTCTTCCCCACGCTTCACAAATGCTCCAATGCTTGAAGCCCTCCCAAGTAGCTGCACAAATAAAAAGTCACCATTTCTGTTATAGTTCAAAACACACAAGTACATAGCTCAGTAACTATTCTTGTCCTCACTAACCTGAGGCTCACCACCAAGTCCAAGCGCAATGGCACATACGAGAGAGCTCTTACCAGACCCATTCGGTCCAACAACAAGGTTTAGCCGTGAGCCCGGCTTGCATGTCAACTTATTGAAGGTCATGAAATTATGTAGCTCAATCTCAACAATATTCCCTAGCATATAATCATCTTCCCCTCTAAAAAGGAGAAGAAAAAAAAAATGTTAAATTAAGATATAAAGTTACAGCCCAGATGCTGAGACATGCCTTCAAAAATGTTAAAATCTGAATGATACATTTTCACTATGACAATAAAACAAATGGTAAATTACCAATGGGTCTTAATAATTGAACTTAATTCCCCTCAAATCCTATTGAAAATAAGTTTCAGTAAAATTGTCACTAAAAATAATTTTTTATGACAATTTTTTGCACATGTCACTAAAAATTGACAATTAGTTACTTTTTTGTCACGAATTTTATAAATTGTTGCTAAAAATTAAAAATTAGTGACTTTTTTATGACAGATTTTTTTTTAAACTATCGCTAAAACTTATAATTAATGACATTTTTATAACAATTTTCAAATGTCGCTGAAAATTAACAATTAGTTATGTTTGTAATAATAGTTGATGAAAAATATCATTAATTATCATAGGATAGGATCTATTGGATAGTAAGTCCCCCTATGGGGTACACATAAGTTGCCTAAAACAAACATTCCAACAACAAAACCTAAATATTGGATTTGTTGAGGAAATACTCATATTCTCTTTAAAATAGCCACACAAAAATCAAAAACTTCAGTATTAACTGTGTTTTCCTATGCTTTTACTCGGTTTTCTCGGCAACCCAAAAAGGAACTGAAAAAAAAAAAAAACTGTGTTGATGTTCTTTCCGGTAAATTTCAGCAAAATTAGTAAATCTTTTGAACAGTTATGACAACATGAAGAGCAAAGGACACTCAAAGCGTAAAGGCAATTGTAGGCGATTCGTATAAAAAGTCATGAAAGAAACCTACGAACCTGCTGATTTTGGGGCGTTTTGGGCGAGGCTCGACCATCGTATAAGCTGTTTAGGTTTGGGAATAGATATCTGAGGCCTCTGCGATGCTCCTGTGTACTCCAATTTCTACAATGCACTGATGCAGCAAGAGCTAGGGTTTCATGAGAGAGAAGACCAGTCCCCGACTGCAGCAACGAAATTTGGCGCCAAGACTCCAAGAGCGATCGACTGAGATAATCCTGTGACGGAATCGAAATAAAAGGAGTAATTACAAAATAATAATAATAATAAAATAAAATTTAAAATATAACTTTGGGATTTTTATTGATAAATTGTTATAACCTATTAGGGCTAAAAGGAATATTATAACCTGATTAATTTCATAATTTTTCTTTTTATTCCATTTGGTCCATTTTTCTAATTTATTATGTTTATTTGGACTATTTTACCCTTATATATATATATATATATGTACAGTGTTTAATACATATTAGGTGCCTGTTTCCACGTTGATTCAGTTTGGCAGTTCCTATTTTACGCTTTTTATCATCATTCCATTTTGGAGGGATACGTTTCTATTTTGTATGCTTGTTCCAAGGCTTGGATGTACTAGGGTTTCATTCTTGCTGTTGCAGTCTGGTTCTGTGATTTTCGAGTGAAGACGACGAAGAGAAAGGTGTTCGATTCTCACATTTGCTGGACTATAACTAGTTCAAATCATTTTTTTTCCAGTTCGTGGACGATTGTAGGATTGCGTGGTTAAAGTTAGTATCAATTTGGTTATGAATACATGTTCATTCGTATGATGGATCACTTGCTCTGTTTTTGGATTGATATGGATTGGATGCTCTGTTTTTTGAATTATATGCATTTTAAGTGGTCCTGTTGAGGGGAGTTCATTGAGATTATGTGAAGAATGTTTAGTTCTCATTTTATTTTGATGTATCCATAATGAGGCTCTATCTGGATGATATAATTCAGAGTATATGCATCAATGTGAATGTTTATGTTTTGTTAATGTGGAATATGTGAAGAATATGGATATTCTCATTTTAAATTGATGTTTGCTTAATGAGGCTGTGTGTGTGTGATATAATTCAGAGTATATGTGTCAATGTAAATGTTGACATCTTGTTAATATTGTGTGAAGATTGTTGATGGTCTCATTTTACTTTGATGTTTGCTTTATAAGGCTCTGCGTGGGTGATATAATTTGAAGAATATGTATATGTATCAATGTAAATGTTCACATCTCTTAATGTGAGTTACGGATTTAGCACTTGAAATGTACACATAGTCATCTATTTTCTGCACAATGTGAATGTTCATATCGATTTTGATTACTGTTCGTTGTTGTGGTTTTTTGTTTTTGCAGGAGATGGATACCTTTATGATGTTGGTGTGTACATATGGTTGCAATACAACTGTAATAAATGTTGCCCGTGCATTGTGTTATTCTCGTTTGGTGGAGTGTTTGTGTAAAAAGTGGGATGAGTTGTCTGCTGGTTCTATTTCATTGTGTCTGTAAACTACCTGGGATTAAGAGGTGTGATTTGGACAATGAGAAAGAATTTCAAAACATGTTACTGCTTGCTAAATCAATTGGGGTACAACATGTAGAAGTTGTGGTTGAGTTGAAAAGTGGTATTGGGTAGTCAAGTAGGTCGGGATCGCTGTGTGTGGGGGTTGAGGAAGAAATTGATGCACTACGGAGATTTTGCCACCATAAGGAGAAGGTGTTGCTGTCAGCCCCATGAGCAAATGGTATTACGCATATGGGACAACGGTTTGTTGGAGGTGCACAAGAATTTCATGAGGTTTTATGTAAGTATGCCATCCAATGTGGGTTTCAGTTTATGTACGTCAAGAACGAGACAACAAGAGTTATCATGTGTGTAAAGGCCAAGGAGGAGAGGTTGCTTGTGGGCTATACATTGTAAAGCAGAACGAGCAAATGGTTTTTTCTACATTAAGAGGTTTAGTGATGTGCATAGTTATGGTACGGATGTCCGAACATCGAAGAATCCGCGAGTTAGTTCAGATTTGGTGTCGAGTACTATATCTGAAATTATGAGGGACAAGCCGTTAACTCGGCCGTATGATGTGGTGACTATTTTGAAGAGGGATTATAGGCTAGATGTGAGTTATCATGTCATATGGTTGGGTGTGGAGAAAGCAAAGGCTGGTATTCATGGAGATCACTCATTATCATTTGACCAGCTGCGGTGGTATTCGGATGCTGTAATGCGGTACAATCCGGGGAGTTATGTCAATATTGACTATGATGCGAGTAGTCAACAGTTTTGTCGTTTCTTTGTGTCATTCGCTGCGTGTATTTCTGGGTTCAATTCTTGTCGGCCTTTATTATTCCTGGATGGAACATTCCTCAAAGGAAAATACAAAAGTCAGCTACTTGCAGCAACGGCGAAAGACGGAAACAATGGTTAGTATTTTTTTTAGCTGTCTATTCATGTCAATATTCACATTGAGTAGCATAGTCTGGACAAATGAGTGATTGACAAATTATAAGTAATGTGAACATTGATATTAGTATACACTGAGGTGAATGTTCACATCTGTGTCTGCTAATGACAGTAATGTGAACATTTACATTATTGTACACTGATGTGAATGTTGACATCAGTGTATGGTAATGTCAGGCGATCCATTAATGAACAGTACTGTGAATGTTCACATTATTAATGACCATTCACAATCAACAATGAATTATCAATGGCCGTTAATGTGAATGTTCACATCATTGATGTTTAGGAACTCGAATCCAAAAATAACAATAGTAATAGGACAATGTAGATATAAACATACACATGACCGGTTTCGTTTATATTGTTTTCTATTCACTTTGGAATATTGTGAACAGTTGTATGTTGGTGTTGTGTTGTAGGTCTGTTTCCTGTTGTATTTGCGATTGTTGATTCAGAGACCACGCCCAATTGGTTGTGGTTCTTGCATGAACTTGGGAAGGTTATTGCTGGTAAGTGCCAGATTACTTTTATTTCGGATCGTAATCTTGGTCTGCTAGAAGTTATGCCAAAGGTGTTCCCATCGGCTCATCACGGTTATTGCTTACAACACTTGAAGAGCAATTTAAGAGACTGGATGAAAAGAATTGATAATGGATTCAGGGATTACCTAGTAAGTAGTTTGGGTGACTGTGCTTACGAGCCAACTGTGGTAGAGTTCCATGAAAAGGTTGCAAAATTAAAAGAGGAGGGTAAACAACGAGCACATAATTTTTTCAAGGACTTGGCACCTGAGCATTGGGCAAATTCATACTCAGGTAATAATAGTTTCCTAAAGTGTTCCATTTGTCAAGTTTAGAATGGTAGCGATGTGAATTTTTAGTTTAGAATGGTAACAATCTTCCAATTGTGTTTCATGTTCAAGGTAAATGATGTGAATATTCACATCTGCTAATGCTGACTGATGTGAATGTTCACATCTGTTTATTTGTCAAACAGTCATGCAATGTATTACAGATTTGAATGTTGACATCTGTTATATTTTGTTGTTGTTAACATTCACATCTGTCTATCATTTAAGTTTATGTTAATGTTCACATATGTCTATCAGTTAAGTTGATGTTAATGTTCACTGCGAATGATGGCAATGTTAATGTTCACATTTGTCAACGTGAATGTTCAGACCTGCTAAATTCCGTATTGTCAAATGTTTGTGATATTGTGCAGGGGCATGCGTTATGGGGAAATGACATCCAATGCGGTGGAGTCAT
Source organism: Camellia lanceoleosa (assembly GCA_025200525.1). NCBI lineage: Eukaryota > Viridiplantae > Streptophyta > Magnoliopsida > Ericales > Theaceae > Camellia > Camellia lanceoleosa. The sequence continues at coordinate 86,906,996 of CM045763.1, forward strand.
TTAATAACTGGATTAAAGAAGAATGTAATCTTCCTATCACTCAAATGGTAGACACAATTCGTACTCAGTTGATGCGGCAAATGTCTGCACGGCGTGACCAAGCAAACAAATGGAATGAGCTTATTTGTCCTACATTCGAAACAAGGCTGATGGATTCGTTCAATGACAGCAGGTCTTGGCAAGTTAACAAAGCCAATGAGGATGTGTTCGAAGTTCATTCGATATCATCGGTTACAATTGATGTTGGGAGGTGTACATGTTCTTGCTTCAAATGGCAAATCAACGGATTCCCATGTGACCATGCTGTTATTGCCATTCAAAAGAGCCGCTACAATCTCAATGATTGCGTGAAACATTACTTTCATGTACAGATATATCGTGCAGCCTATTCGGGTGCCATATTCCCTATACCATCGGTGGAGAAGCCGCATTTTGATCCCGTGGACTTCACTATATACCCCGCAAACTGTGAAAAGACCACTCGGAAGGCCGAAAAAGAATAGAATCCCATCAAGAGGTGAGAAACTAAAGCAAATAAGGTGCAAGAGATATGATAAGTTGGGGAACCATAATCGCAAATCATGCAATGAGCCGATATAGGATGTACATTGTTCATTTCGACATTGTGTTATACATTGGATTCTTATATTCATTTTTGAAATAAGATTGTGTTGTGTTGACAAGCAAAATAATGGTTTGGCAAAATTAGTATTTCATTTGTGTTTTTTCTTTTTTTTTGGGTATGAAATTGATATTTTGTTAAACTTGTAATGATGAATACATGGTGTGGACATTCACACTTACATAAAAGAATCATATTATGTGAAAACTTGTCCATGGGTTCAACTTTCTTACCTTATTGTTGTCAATGTTGACATGAATATTAACTGTGATGTGAACTTTCACATGGATAGAGATTGACATGGTGTGAACATTCACAACTGTTATGAATGAAAAGAAATGTGAATATTCACACCTGTGTATGTTATCTGTAATGATGTCATGCAGACAATGTGTACATTCCTGCACAAAGTATGTGTATTACCAAAAAATCGGGTTCTAAAAATCGCATCAATTATGCTCATCACAACACGGTATTATGAATATCATAAGTGAATATGAACATTCACATTATTATAGTAACTGTCAACATTCACATCTGCAGAACATTAGTGTACATGAATATCGTAAGTGAATGTTCACATTTGGCTGAGAAGCATAACATTCACAACTGTTATGAACAAGAACAAACGTGAATATTCACACATGTGTATGTGATCCGTAATGATGTCATACAGACATTCCTGCAGAAAATATGTGTACTATATAACAATCGGGTTCAAACCATCGCATAAATTATGTTCATCACAACACAGCAGTATGGATATCATAAGTGAATGTGAACATTCGCATTAGTGATACAACTGTGAACATTGACATCTGTTAAACATTAGTGCATATGAATATCATAAGTCAATGTTCACATTTAGCAGAGAAGACCACCATTCACAACTGTTATGAATAAGAACAAATGGGAATATTCACACGTGTATGTAATATGTGATGATGTCATGTAGACCAAGTGTACACTCCTGCACAAAATATGTGTATTATAGAACAATCGGGTTCAAACAATCGCATCAATTATACTCATAACAACATAGCATTATGGATAGCATAATTGAATGTAAACATTCACATTAATGGTGCAACTGTGAACATTCACATATGTAAAACAAAACAACAGCAAAGGTAGTTCAAAATTAGCAGGTGGCTTTTTCCCATTAATAGATATTGTATCACTGTTTTACAATCAGTTGTTGTGTCAAAATGTCAAAGCATTCCATATTAACATTCATATCGAGTGTTGGTTAGTTTGTAGGTGGACACCCCCTACCTATAGGTTTTAATGAAGCTCTGATTTCTTATGATTCAAAAAACTATGTACTAACAAATCTCGTAGTCCACACCATTCTGAACTAGTGAGGTTGCCCACAATTTCTTTATGGTATATGTACGCCGCATGATGTAACGTACTGCAAGTTCACAGTCCACTCTGTAAATGCGAAATGGTTTTGACTAGCAGCTGACATGTATGTTTGCATAATGGTTATAGAGGATTTGTAAAAAATGTAGTCAGGCTTACGAATTGTCACCTTGCTGAGGACAAACATCAACAGATGTGATTGGTTGTGATGGATTTTGGCCTGCTAACTTGGTGCATAGCGGTGATGACTCGCCAATAGTGCGCACAACATGCTCGATGTACTTCCTCTGTGCAGGGAATTTCAAATTAGGCACCAACAAACATATGTGTGTGTACAGTCATTTAATGCATAAGAACAAGTCATGTGTGTTCCAATGGTATTCATGATGCAATGGCACTGTTGTGAACATTCACAGTAGTACATTATGAGTGAATGTGAACATTCACATCAGTGGTTCAGATGTGAACATTCACATCTGTGAAACATAAGTGCCTATGGACATTTACATTAGTGGTACAGATGTGAATGTTCACAAGTCGTATTTGTGTTCAAAAATAGCCACTTACAACTTGCTATGTTTGGTCGATATGCGGGTCATGTATGTCTGTCCTTGGGCGCAATGAGTTGTAATGCCTCAACAAATTATCTTTAGCATTATACACAACTATCGTCCAGTGGTATTCATAATGCAATGGGAATAGTAGGTGTATCTCTCTCATTGGTAGTTTTTGACATGTGCATCAATGTGTTTACTCCTTTTGCGAAGATGGTACTCTCGTATCACTTTCTGTACACATTGGACAAATAATTAATGCTCTGTGAAGATTCACATTCACATTACAAATACTGGAATGATAGATTTTACCAAACACATGCTCGTGAAGATGAATGACGCTTCATCCGAAGTTGGGTTGACCATCTCTTGTTGTTCATGTAATAGTTTAGCATATGCATCTATGAGCTACACAAACATAGGGTCATATTATATTATTTGTGTTGGGTGAATAATGTGTGCTTGTGGCTGTGGGTGTGTGTGTCTCTGTGCGTATATGCTTGAAGCGTGAATCATCTTCGTAATGACATACATTACTGTGTATCGATTCCTCCTTGATAAGGTTGACAATGTCATCAAAATACACATGTGTAGCCTTTGAATCTCCTTTCCACACCAGCAGCCTGTGCATTATGAACAAACCAATGTGAATATTTACATTGCACAGATCTGAACAAACCAAATAAATAAGCATAGTGATGAATATTGACAATTATATAATGTGAATGTTAACATTAGGTGTTTGTACAGTCACTTACTCATCGCCTCCACTTTTTTGTAAAGCTTGGACCTTTTGCTTGTCTTGTTTGGACATCTTGCTTTAGACTTTGAACTTGTTGGTCAAGGTTAATTTTTTTGGCTGCTTTGCTGGTGGGTGTTTCTCCACATCTTCAATGTTTTCGACTGTATGGGGCTACTTTTGGCCAGGTAAGTCTGGGTACTGGAAGTCAGGCAAGCGATGTTCTTTTCGATCTTTTTCCTTTATATGCTTCACCCTAGAAGGTGGGCTGATATTGTGCTGCATTGGGCTAAGGGGTTGCTTATGTGCCACAGCCTGTGTCACAATGTGGGCTAACTGGTCATCGTAAAGGTCTTGAAAAATTGTTTTTTCACATTCTAAATCGATGACCAGCTGCGTTAAGCGTTTTATTTCTTCATCCTTCTGTTCCATGCACTTTTTTATTTCGGTATTCATGTTGGGTGGGCTGGACTGGTTAAACAATTTATGTTCAAGATCAGCTATGACTCTTGCCCTTAATTTCCATGAAAATTGAAGGTGTTTGTACTTTGTTTCCCATTGCCTTATGACGCCCCAAGCCTTCCGATTTTCTTTGATAAGCACATAAATGAAGTTGGTTTGTGTTTGGTATGACAATAGCTCTGTCATCATGTGGGCTTGTATATGGAATGTGAATGTCCTCATCACTGTCTTTCAGCTCCACCCCATCCCCAGAACAGTGGGAGTTGTTGCCATTGTGTTGTTCTTCCTTTATGTCAGATAGGTTGGGAGATGTTGTGGCTGGTTCACAAATTTTGGGCTCCACCTTCAATGTTTTACGCTTGAACTTCTGTAATTCTGTTGGGATTGCAAAGAGTTTATCGGCATTAACCTGAAAATGGAAAAAAAATGTTACTTAACGTATATATTTGGGTGGTGTTATAATGTGAATATTTTGATCAGTAGTTGAAGGCCCTACCTCATTAAAACCCAAATCAGCCAAAGAGGTGGTTTTCATCTTCTTTTGTAAAGCAGTCAGATCCCACTTCACACAGGGAGGAAAAGCATTGGACTTGTGAAGTTGTAGGATGGTTGTGTGCTCACACAACCAATACTTCAATAGAACAACAAACACATATTGTTATTTAGCGTTTGCATAGTAATGTTAACATATGTGAACATTAATAACAATGGCATTGTTGTGAACATCACAGTAGTACATTATATGTGAATGTGAACATTCACATCAGTGGTTCAGATGTTAACATTCACATCTGCGAAACATAAGTGTATATGGACATTCACATCAGTGGCACTGTTGTGAACATTCACAGTATTACATGATTAGTGAATGTGAATATTCACATGAGTGGTTCAGATGTGAACATTCATATATGTGAAACATAAGTGTCTATGGGCATTCACATCAGTGGTACAGATGTGAATGTTCACAGTTGGCTTAGATGAACAACACTGATGGACATGTAAATGTTATTATTTGACAACGTGGGTACTTACCATTAGTAACATGACACAGCCAGTGACTTTTGCTGGCTTCTTGTTATTTTGGGAAATGGACGATGTCAACGTTGTTCTAATTTGCTTGGCCCAATCATATTTTTGCATGCTTTCCAATGGGACTATATGTGTGTAGTAGCCCTATCCTATTGTCTCTCCGCTTGTTAAGAAAAAAAGCTTTTGGCAAGTATACATGAACACTAGTCGCGCGACTTCTTCGTTGTCATCTTTCTTTTTGCCTTTCAATGCCTCGCTCAAAAGGATGCATATCCATTTTGAAGTCAGCCGGCTGACATTTTTGCATCTTCTGTTTATAATGCCAGTCTTTGGTTTCGCACCGTATGATATGTCCATCGGCTTGTTGCCACAGTCCATACCAAAAATGAGCTTGATGTCACTGTCGTGTATGTTCATCTTATTCTCCCCAATGTAGAAGGCATCTTTTGAAGCTTTGTACATTTGTAGGACATGCACAACAACATCATCATACTTCATGCATTTGTCAAGGTCGATCTTGTTGTTTCGCAATGCATCTAACAAATTCCAAAAAGGAGTTCGTTGCAGGCAGGCAATCTGTGATTGTGTGAACTTGGTGCTTCTCATTAATTTGACCAGTCCAGTCATGTTCGATCTGTAGTTCACATGGCGCATGTCGACATTGCTGCTGGTATTTGTTTGTGGGGTTTCTTTCTTGACATGGTACTCATCTCTCTTTTTCTTTAAGGTTTTCTTTTGTGCAATATCTGCAAAATAAAGCATTTAAAAAAAATTAAATCAAGGCTCATGTGGTTGGCATAGTGTAACAGATGTGAACATTTACAGCATTGCCACTGATGTGCATGTTCACAGTTGTGTAACAGATGTGAACATTCACAGCATTGCCACTTATGCGCATGTTCACAGTTGTATGCATGGGTGTGAATGACTATAGTTTGTGTGCGAATATGAACATTCACATCTGTACATGGATGTGTATGTTGACTGTGTCAGCACAAACACAATGTACATATTGTCTGAGTGTGTGAAAAAAAATGTATTTTAATACAACCATGAACACCATTGAAGAACATGTGGATGTTAACCCAAACATATAAAATGGTGGATCAACTTATTGGATCATCATTAACAATCAACAATACCAACAAGGCAAACATTTACAATAGAGGGAAAAAAATCTAAATATCCCTATTCATTGGCCTAACATTTTCAATCCATGTGCATGTTCACAGCATATAACAATACCACCAATAGTATCTGATTAGCCAAAAATTTTCAACCAATGTGAATGTTCACATCTTTCAACAACAAGAACAACAACAGAATTGGGCAAACATTTTCAAATCCATGAGAATGTTCACAACATTAAACAACAACACCATTAATACCTGATGACCCAAACATTTTCACTTAATGTAAATGTTCACATCTCTTATAAATAGCAACAAAAACAGAATTGGCCAAAACATTTTCAAACCATGTGAATGTTCGCAGCATTAAACAACAACACGATTAATACCTGATGACCCAAACATTTTCACTCAATATGAATGTTCACATCTCTTATCAACATCAACCAAAACAGAATTGGCCCAAAGATTTTCAAACCATGTGAATATTCACAGCATTGAACAAAAATCAAATAACATCTGGAATAATTTGATTCTCCAACCATTTTCAGTCAATGTGAATGTTCACATTGATTGGGAAAAACAACTACAACAGAAACATTTTGTAATGTGAACATTCTAATGTAATGGCAACTGTAATGTTTTTCATTGAAAAAATCAGAATAATTAGGGATTACTATTGAGGGGTTCAGATGAAATGTTAGGGTATGAACAATATAGAATTGTATATATTGTAAGCATAGAAACATGAGATATTTGTAAAAGTTCACAATGTTGTTTGTTGATAAACAATATTAGGGTTTAGATACACGAATGATTAGAATGCTTACGTTTTTTGCCCATTTCGACGAAGAAGATGATGAGACCACTGAACGATACGACAAAGGGACGAAGACAGTCTTCTGGGCGTAGGAAAGACGAAGGAGATGATGAGACAATGCTACGATACAACGAAGACAGTCTTCTCGGCGTAGAGACGACGAAGAAGATGATGAGACGATGCGACGATGAGACGATTGAACGAAGACAGTCTTCTGGGCGTTGAGGCGATGTGGAATATGGAATTGGATTTTTGGACTGTAGAGATACTGTGCGTGATTTCCTGCGCACGAATAGAGAGGGGAAGAGAGACGGTTATTACATTCAAAAAGATAGAGAGGTGCGTGTTTGGTTGAGGGTTTTTTTGGTCTTTTTGTATGAAATGGACCTAATGGAATATTATAAAACACTATGGGTCTTATGGAATAACACTCTTAGATAATGGATTTACTAAAAAAGATCCCTATAACTTTCTAACAAAATAAATCTTAAATTTTTAATTTTATCAATTTATAATTTTATATTTATTTTTTACTTAAATTTTTAAATTTAAATGATTTACTTATTTTGATTAAATAAAACTGATAAAAAAAATAATATTTTAACAATTAAGTTCAATATATATGTATAAAATGTCTATAATATTATTTTCATTTAATTTAATGACTAAAATATCACATTTTTTTCATTATTTTTAATTATCGAACATAAACATATGATTTACATTAAAAAGAAATAAAAAATTAGTATTTAAATTGATAAAGTTAAAAAAACATAATTTATTTTATTATAAAAGTCAAATTCTAAAAATAAATGTATATATATATATATATGGGTAAAACACCAATAAACCCAAATTTAGATTTTGTGAACTAATTACTCCCTATGTTTTTTCTGATGAACCCAAAAGTCCTGTTATAAGTGAAATTACATTAAAAGATGAGGTAAAACACGCGTGTGTAGAAAAAGATGGGTGAATGTGGGATTTCGCAATAGGTTGAAATTACACATTTGCACCAAACTCACTATAGACTTTTTGTGTTTTCCCTCATTTGCGATTGAATCCCACACTATCAAGGAAGGAAAGATTTTGTATTCCCAATGTTTAATTGTTGCGTAGTTAATATGAAATTGGGTGCTGTCACGACCCAAAACTCGCCCTTGTAGGTTTGGCATCGTAACCGGCCAGTAATCCGTGGATTACCAAAAGCCTTTTAACAGATAAGCACATAATAAGGGGCTGCGGAAGCAATTATACCAAATAGACAAGGTCCAATGAGCTATAACAACATACACGGGACAGGATATTTCGAAACTTATATATATACATAAGCGTGTCAGTCGAAGGACATCAATATTTACAAACATTTACAAAAGTGTAATTCCCAGGACCAGATTTTACAAAATAGACAGAGACTAGCATAAGTACAAAAACAGTCGTGTAACTAGATTTCGTTCGGAACCTCCTCGGGAGGCACAACGATTGGCTGACAAAAACAGAAATGAAGGCCGTCAACTCTGGCCCTGATCACTCCCCGGCTCACCTACATACATAATATAAACTGCGAGCGAAAGCTCAGTGAACAATAACAGAGTAAAGGGGTTTCAATGAATGAGTTCGTACAAATTCAGAAATCATAATTTAGTTTCATATCAAATTCATAATTTGTCCAGATCATATACAGAAATCATGAGGTATGCTTAAGTATACGTGATACATCCATTAGCATTAACGGCGCAGATACAAAACAGATACAGACACATGAGGTTACGAATAACCAGTTTCATAAAGGAACCTCCGGATCCGGGTAATAGAGAAAAAATACGCTGAGCCCCATGATGGGGCCTCCGGTATGGGTAATAGAGTACAGACATATTAAGTTCCATGATAGAACCTCTGATACCGGGTAACAACCAACAGATATCACATGATGCTAAGGATGTCACAAATATATAATAGAAATTGGACAATCATTCATTGTACAGAACATATCATTTTAGAAAATAGATCTTAATTCATCGCACAAAAAATAAGTAAAGTTGAACATAGCTTTACTATGTTATTACTCACAGTTGGCCACAGAGATGATAGGCGAAGATTGGTCAAAGCGATGCACGTGACCTATATAATACATAATAGACACACACTTGAAACACACGTTCTAATTGTACATAACTTACTTCGTTGGTTTTTAATGTGTTTCTAACCTTTAATCCTCATTATGGAATCTTAAACATGGTCTAGGAATGCCTATGATGGAATGAGGATGCAAGAATGCATTGGAAAACATTTCTTGAAACTGCTGAAAATAAGGTCCACGCTCGAGCGTGGCTTTCCCCGCTTGAGCGGACATGCAGACAATGAAGCTCCGCTCGAGCGTGACTTTCCCTGCTCGAGTGGACTGTAAACTCTTGAAAAAGTGCTGGATGCATGATTTTTACGCTCAACCTCCGCTCGAGCGTGAGACTCAGACCTTCGCTCGAGCGTAGATTCCCTCGCTCGTGCGGACTGCAAAACACAAGAACTTTTGGGTATATGCATTTCACGCTCGAGCGTGACCATCATCGCTCGAGTGGAAGTGCATGTACTCAGAGTCCATCCTCGAGCGTAAAGTTCCCCGCTCGAGCATTGATCAAATTTCTGGAAATTTCAGATTTGATCACCAAGCTCAAATTCAACTTTGAAGCATCCAAAACTCAATTTTATGGGCCAAAACTTGAGGAAATACATGAAAACTCATGATACAACATGTTTAAAGAATTATAACAAGAAATCATGGCCCAAGGCTTGCCAATTGCACCAAAAACTCAACTTTAAACTCAAAATTAATTTATGAACATAACATGTATGTACATTTTTGAGCTAAGGCTCTCCAAAACATGATTAATTGCTACTAAACAACATGAAATTCATTGTTTTTCCAAAATTAAAGTGAAGTCAAAACCTGCATGAGGCAATTCTTTGAAAACACATTCAAAACTTCATGAGATGCACATGCAACCCAAAAATTCATCCTCAATTCTAACTTTTAGCTTAATTCTTGCATTAATCAATTCAACTCTCTTGTTTCCATGCATTAGAGTCTAGGCTTCAAGGCTATAAGACAATTCTTACCTAAAGGCTTGAATTTACAGTGGTTGGAGTTAATATCTTCAAATTCCTTCCAAAAGCCAACAATTCCCCCTTGAATGAGCTAAAATTTCTAAGCTCTATACCAATTCTCCCTCCTCACATTCTCTCTCCTGTTAGTCTCTCTTGGGTGAGCTCAAATGTGATGAAATGAAAGAAAGAGAAGTGAGTGGGCTCAATTAGTGCCTTAAGTAGGCTTAGATACAAGTATAGTTAATTGGTGCGTATTAATTTAAACGTTCCGAACCAAATTTTAATTAAACCTACCACAAAATGCTATAAATCCTAACTAGCACATAAATCAAGTCAATTTCTAATTCGAACGCCGATAAGGCTTTTAATTCGCAAATCGAAACTAAAACGCGAAATGATCTTCCTACACCTAACAGATATAAACACAACAATGCAACACACACATGCATTTTAATTCAGAATTTCTCATTAATTACTAATTAGGCATACTTAATCATGGATTAACGTTAATCAGAGGTCGGGATTGTTACAGGTGCCAATTTTGTGTTGCAACTTATAGATGTCGTGAGATTGAGGAACATTAAGATACAAAAACCCTATGTTGTGTGAACGAGGGATTTGGTGTTAGAGTCAGCAGACATTGAATTTGTATTCTTGAACGGGTGTTGCAGAGATGACGACGCCATGGCTAGGTTAATGATGTTTATTTGAAATGGAGTCGTGAATGGAAGACGTATTGATAGGGTTTGTTGGCATAGAGTTAGGGGTTGTAACGTTGGGATGTATTACAGATGTTATATGCATTTTTTGTGTGGTATGTGCTTGGTATTTGGTCCACCACTGTTGGGTTTAGGTTGTTTGGCAACATTGTCTGGTATTCAATCATGTGTTGATGTGTGTATTTTTTTAGTAGGATTAACTATTATGTGTTTGTGTTTCACTGTTAAGTCGGGGTATTATCCGGGTGGCACATTTTCCAATTGAATTGTGATGTTAGTAGATGATGTATGAGAATTTCACATACACATTAAAGCCTATTACCAAAATGTGGACCTGGTTATGTGATCCTAATGTCTGTGTGGTTTGGCATTACACGTTAGCCAACCTAGGGGTAATGTCCTGTGTTGTGAAACTATAGATGTGTTGAATCTGATTATATAACACGGCATTAACAACGTACTCAACCATGTCGTTGAACGATATGAAAATAAGGAGTAGTTGTTATAGTGTAAATGTGTATGAACATTGTTCCGTCGAGGTTTTGTAGTGTTTTTTGTCGTTTTAATGTGTTATAGTTTTTTGAACCAGTCTGATGTGTTGTTGTAGGTGTTGTTTGTATGTGATTCGAAATGTTGCGATAGTTGTTTAGGTCTTTGATGGGAAATGTTACATTGGTTATTATGTATTACGTCACACTTTTTCGAAAATGTGTTATTGGCTCTTCCATAAGATTGTGAGGTTGTATTAATTGTTTCTGTATGTAATGAATCGTTAATGCATACACATTTACATCGTAAGTGTGTTTATAGAGAGTGATCACAAATATTAAGTCCATGAATGGAACAATGTTCGCACGTTTGGTAAGCGAGTCATGTACAATCATAACCTAAGTTCACTGCAATGCAGCGTGACAGGGAATATGTTATTGAACTTCTTGTCAACATGATACAAACATATGTGTTTTAAACATTACTATACAATCGTTATATGGAAATGATGAATTCAAACGTCGACCAACCGACTTATGTTGAAAAAGCATTGGTTAGTAGCTGGAACATGTATGTTGTGATAATGGGCCAGTTGGTTGGTTGTTTAATAGTTTGGTTTTTACATTAGTGATGTATGAGTAGTGGAGTGATGAAATGGTATACCAGTCAGCACTACTAATGTGTTGTTCATTAACAATGGGTAGTGTTTTCCCATATTGCATGTTAACAATTTCTTGTTGTTAAGAAATGTGTAGTTTTTCCTTAGTGTATGTTAACATGTAAGTGTGTTATGTTATTTTAAAACATCAGTGTAATTATTCACATTGACAATGTGGCTTGGTGTTAATATGTTTGTTATTATTTAATAATGCGGGATTTAATTAGAATTGTTGTAGTGATAATTGGTTATGTATTTGACAGGTATTTCGTAGAGACAACCACCACGACAGAATAAATATGCCCACTCGGCCTACAAATAATACTTCGGTCTGTGAGGGCAATACGTTGGCAACAAATCCGTCTGTACCTCCATATCGAACGTTAACTAAACAGTCAAATTAATCCTGTGGTGCTCCTCGCAATCCACCGCACCACGTTTACCATCAGACTTCCCACTCTGTAATTGAATCAGGACATTGATATGATCGAGATCGAATGACTTAGCAAGGCACAATATATTTCGAATGTCATCATCGCAATCCACCTTGAACTTATTGTAACTAGGTACGTCGAACAACATGTATACCAGACTCGACACCAACCCAATAAACTTCCCACAAATAACATCAACGATTTTCTCGAGCGTTGATGCGTAATGCAACTGAATAGCAGCATTGGTTTGGCCGTACGTGCACAACAACAAAATCCCAACATCCATACTTGCACATCACAAACACATGGCCATCACACATTCCGTACATAACGCATTATGGTAATGTATATTTTTCTTGAATCAGACACCATTACAATTAACTTGTTGATTGAAAAATAAAATGGAACCCAGATTGAAACAGAACCACCATGATGACCACACTTGCTAATGTGCATCAGTAAACCAACATAGACACATCGAGACCACCAAAATACAAGAAAAAATTGCCAACCCGTTGAGAAAACCACACTGAAAAACCACCAAACATACCCACATTACACATAAACACTCGTTATTCTTACAACACATGACAACACATGAAAAATGACCCCCAAACAATAACAATACCCACCTCCTATCTAACTAAATAATCACATCACACCCCTATACATAAAAAACAATCGACGAAAATGTACATACCTTGTGTTATTTTCCAAGACTCAAGCAAGTGGAACACCATCATCTTCAGAAAAACACACCAGCAAAAAAAGACTCATGTTCACACCCCAAAATGCCAAAATCCACACTAAACCATCCAACCCTAGAAATCCACATCCACTGTGATACACTCCACCAAATCTCACACACATAATAATATCAATCACGTCTTACCCACCAAATCCCACACACCCAGCAATTTGTTCCCAAAATGAATCATTAAAAAGGGTATTCTAGTCAAGAGATACACCTTTCCAAAAAAAACTAGAACCAATTAGTCCATAAGAAAACTCCTACAACTAAATGAATCAACACTCCCCATATAGGATTTATGGGTAAATTCAAACGGTTGCGATAAAACTATTGGATTGATGGACCACTTACACAAGTTTTATCGCAACTAATTTTACTTACAGCATAAAATAAACACTGTACACCTATTTTCTTTTTACACCATCCCCAAATTTTTAAAATTTAAAATATATTTATAATAAATATGCAAAATTGCTTTGAATTGTATAACAATAAAAACTTGAAATTATAGTAACGGTGGTGGTGTTGGTTTTTGTAAAAAAAATAATAGTAATAAATTCCATCCCTGCCAAATAGCCCGAAGTGTAATGATTGAAATATCACCCTTTGGGTGTGTTTGATTGGGGGAATTATTTATTGTTCGGATTGTAATTTGGGGAAAGATTTTTATTCGGTGTTTATTTTTTTTAGTTCGCCAGACATAAAGTCCGGCCGAACTCCTTATTCCCCATATGTGGTACTATACTGTTCAGGGAGGGGTGTAAGACAATTTTCAGGGGATTATTTACTGTTGGGATTAGATGGTGAAATGACCATTTTGACCATCTACTATTTAATTATGTATTATATTTAGTAAAATTTAATAAAATTTAAATGTCTCAATTTAAAAATAAAATATTTTTATTTAACTTTTTATTGATGTTTTATTTATTTAATTTTTTAAAATAATTTTTTATAGATATTTTATTGATATTTTATTTTAAAATTTTGTTTATATTTTATTTAATTTCATTATTTAATTATTATTATTTTTTTAAATAAATTTATTTAAAATTTTAATTAAAAAATAACATATATTTTTATTGATATTGTATTTATTTAATTTTTAAAAAATAAATTTATTTAATTGTGTAAAAAATAAAATAAAATAAAATAAACTTTTATTTAATCTAGCTAAAAATAATTAAAATATTAAAGATATGTTAATATTACTATTACTTAGTAAACAATTAAAAAATGGTAAAATAGTCTTTTGCTCATTTATCTTATCCAGTCCATCCAACCAAACATTAGATTCACTAAAAATAGTCATTTTCAGACATCTAATTGCATTAGAAAACAAACACAGGATACATATACAATCTAACCAAATAGTTTGGGGGATTCAAGTCTGATGGATTCTAATCCCCCTTATCCAGTCCGTCCAATCAAACACACCATTTTTTTTTTCAATTTTACATAATAAAAATAGATAAATAATTTAAATTAAAAATAAATAATAAAAAAATGGGCATTCGGTTTATAAATTAAAATTTTAATATTCTTTTACCAAAGGTTTAGGCGCTGAAATACTTTGTCCAAAAAAACAAACTTTGACAAAATGACCAAAATATCCCTTTATCTATATCATATATGTCACGACCCAAACCTGGTACCCAAAGGTTCGGCATCGCAACAAGACAATAACTGAAGTCATAACAAATTAATAGTGCAGCAGAGTAAAATAAAAGGGTATCCAAATCCTTATTTAAGTATACCAACACCGTATACATTGGAACTTCTATTAAATTGTAATACCTGAGCTATACGAAGACTAGAAAATATCTTGTGCTTACCCCATGTACTGGCCCTGGCACGTTACCTAAAAGTGGTTAACAGCCATAAGCACATGGCATAGTGAGAAATATTATACAGTGAGCATGAGGGTACAAAAATTTCCATGGATAATTATTTGGCTAAACAGAAGTTAGTTTGGTAACTGGAATACATAACTTAATTTGAATAAACAAATTATTTGAGTGGCAAAAACTAAAATTCAGAAATTATGTAGGTAAATAACCATAACCACGGTACAGAACATAACAGAACAGAATAGAGGTCACTAAAGTGACAATCAAAACAGAGCTCAATAGATCCATAACAAACAGAGGGCCACAACAAACAGAGGGCCACAAAGTGACCAATCAGAGGCCAATGGTTATTAAGTCCCCCAAGGCATAGGACTTCCCTAGTGGTACTTACCAAAAATAAATATTTTTATAATCATTGTCAAATAATTTCTAAAATTTAAACAATCATATCCATGGATTTTCAATTTAAGCAAATGGAGTTCAGAAAAATAATTAACGTACTTGAAATCTAAATATAAGTTATAGAATATAATTTGTAAAATATAAATTATGGTAACTCAAAATATAAGTAAAATATGTTATGATAACTCAAGGTATAATATAACTTACCTTTATATCAATCCCTTACTTGTACTTTTTCATTCACTGAAACAGCTTCCTTTACTGGTTGACTACTCTTTCCTTGCTCCTAATTTCTTACCCAAGGCACCCTTTTATAGGTGTTTCCCAACCCTTTTGATTTAAATCATTTGCTGCCCAAGTAACCACGCGGCCCTTCACTTAATTTCACTTAATTGCACGCTTATCCATATGACTCCCTTATCCATTGATTTTTTATTTTAACTTTTTTCTTTTGAGCTTACATTGACCCTAGTTAATAGAATAATTGCACAATAACTCCTAATATAAGTTAAATTACACTTTATCGCATACCATCATAAAATTAATTATTTTATTCTACTATTATTACCACTATTATTATTATTTTTATTATTATCATGATTAATTGTGGTATTAATTAAATATTTAGGGTGTCACATTTCTCCTCTCCTAAATAGAAGTTTGTCCTCAAACTTGTTGTACCTTAGTTTTCAAAAAGGTGTGGATATCGGGTCTGCGTTAGATTCTCCATTTCCTACATAGCTTCTTTGACACAATGATTCTGCCATAAGACTTGTACCAGAGATATGGTCTTGTTTCGGAGAACTTGATCACGATGATCGAAAATCTGTACTGGTTGTTCTTTATAAGAGAGATCTTCTTGAACTCCAGGTTTTCATAATCAACAACATGCTTTGAATCTTGAAGATACCGTTGAAGCATCAAACGTGAAACACATTGTGGACATTGGAGAATTTAGGTGGCAGTGCAATGCGATATGCTACAAGACCAATCCTTTCTAGTATCTCGAATGGTCCGATGTAACGTAGGTTTAACTTTATTCGCTTCCTAAATCGGATAACCCCTCTTGTTGGTAAGATCTTTAGGAACACATGTTCTCCCATTTGAAATTCTAAGTCATGTCTCTATGTATCTGCATAGCTTTTATGGCGACTCTAGGCAGTGTGAATTCGCTGTTAGATGAGTTGAATTTTATCACTCGTTGTTTGCACGATTTCAGGGCCCAATAACTTTCTGTCTCCAACTTCTGCCCAACACAAGGGTGATTGACACATCCTTCCATACTTTCCAATGTTTGCTTGGTAACTGTTTTTGTAGGCGAATTCCACTAAAGGTAGATGCTCATCCCAAGTACCCTTGAGGTCTAACACACACACATAACATATCTTCCAAAGTCTGGATTGTTCTTTCGGATTGTTCATCAATTTGCAAGTGATAGACGGTACTAAACTTCAGTGTGGGTTCTAACGCCTCTTGCAATTTGTTTCAAAAGTGAGACACGAATCGAGGATCTCGGTTAGACACAATCAAAACTGGGGTACCATGTAATCGAATGATTTCCTTAATGTATAAAGTGGCAAATTTATTAAGGAAGTACGTGATTTTAATTGGTAGAAAATGCGCCAACTTCGTTAATCGGTATACTATAACCCATATTGCATCATTCTTCGAGACTGACTATGGTAGCCCGACCACGAAGTCCATAGTAATATGTTTCCATTTTCATTCAGGAATAAGGGGTGGTTATAGTATTCCTGCAGGTCTCTGATGTTCTGTTTTAACCCATTGACAATGCAGGCATTTGGAGACGTGGTAAGCTATGTCTCTTTCCATTCTTGTCCACTAGTAGCGTTTCTTCAGATTGTGGTACATCTTTATACTACCAGGGTGGACTGCAAACCTCAAGCTATGAGCTTCCATCAAAATCTTCTTCTTGAGTTTCGGAATGTCGGGTACGCTAATTCGATTTTGAAATTTTAGTATCCCATTGCTTATAGTGAAGTCAAGATGGAGTGTACTTCTTTGCTTCTCACACTTTTTCTTCAAAAGTTTATCTTTATATTGGCGTGTTATAATTTCTTCTATCAATATGGGTTTTATGATTATGTTGGCGAGCCATCCATTGATCTGGCAGGGAATGAGGGTACATGCCAAACTTCTGATCGTCTTTTGGCTCAATGCGTCTGCTACTACGTTGGCTTTGCCTGGATAGGGATGGATTTCTATATCGTAGTCTTTCATAAATTCTAGCCATCGTCGTTGCCTCATATTCAGTTCTTTTTGTGTAAACAGATATTTAAGACTCTTGTGATCGGTGTAAATCTCACAGGTTGCTCTGTAAAGATAATGACGCTAGAGTTTGAGAACAAAATTTACTACGGCCAATTCCAAATCATGGGTCAGGTAGTTCTTTCATGAGTCTTTAGTTGACGTGAGGCATATGAAATGACTTTTTCATTTTGCATAAGAACGCAATCTACAAACCCATCCGTTCCCATATGGAGTGCTAGGCTAGGAGTTGATACAAGTCTACTTTTTAACTCTTGAAAGCAATGTTCCTGTTTCTCAGTGCATTCAAAGGGTGTGTTTTTCTAAGTTAGCTAGGTCAAAGGTAATGCTATCTTCGAGAAATCTTGCACGAAGCGTTGGTAATAGCCGGCTAGACCCAAGAAGCTTTGAATCTCAGACACGTTAATAGGTCATGGCCAATCCACGATTGTTGTAACTTTTTGGGGGTCAACCGAAAGGCCATCCTTGTTAATGATGTGACCAAGGAAGTGTACACTAGTGATCCAAAATTCATATTTTTTCATAAAGTTTGTGATCACGCAGTGTCTGTAGAACTCTTTGCAAGTGGTGTTCATGATCATCTGGTGATTTGGAGCATACGAGAATGTCGTCAATGAAGACAATGATGAACTCGTCAAGATAGGGTTTGAACACCCGATTCATGAGGCCCATAAAGGCTGTTGGACTTTTTGTGACACCAAATGGCATAACGAGGAACTCGTAGTGCCTGTAACATGTTCTGAAGGCAGTTTTTTCGATCATTTTGACTTTTAGTTGATGATAGCTGGAACGCAAATCAATTTTCAAGAATACTTGAGCGCCTTGAAGTTGATCGAACAAGTCATCGATTCGTGGCAGGGGATACCGATTTTTGATTGTGACCTTGTTTAATTCTTGATAATCAATACATAGTCTCATGGTACCATCATTCTTCTTTACAAACTGTACTAGAGTTCCCCAAGGCAAGGTACTTGGTTGAATGAAGCCTTTGTCCAGTAGTTCCTGGAGTTGGGTCTTTAGTTCTTTCAATTCCATCATTGACATGCAGTAAGGAGCTTTTGATATCGGTCGTGTACCAGGTTGAGTTTCAATGGTGAATTCGATTTCCCTGTCAATTGGGGTACCAGGTAGGTCTTCAAGAAAGACATTTGGAAATTCTTTAACCACAAGGATTTCGTTAAGTGTGGAGGCATTTTGTTGAGTATCAATCGCATAACAAATATAACCACAACAACCCTTACTTAAAAATTGTTGCGCTGACATGAAGGTTATAACACATGGAGAGGTGGACACTCCAGACAAGTTCTAGTTGGTCTAGTAATCAAAGGGAAACCTTTTTTGGTTTTGCAATCAATAGAAGTGTGATTGGTAGCCAGCCAATTTATTCCTAAGATCACATTAAAGTTACCAATGTGGAGGGAAATCAAGTCTATGTATAAGGTTTCACCTTTTAAAGATATCATGCAAGTTTGTACATATCAATACCAAGGGCAGAATTACCAAAAGGAAAGGACACAGACAATATATATTACAAGGGTTCGGGTGTTGATGCTATCCTGGAAGCAAAGTGTAATGCAATAAAAGAATGAGTTGAACCAGAGTCAACGAGGACATGAGCTAAATGACCACAAACAAAAAGTGTACTTGACACAACATTCTCAGTAACCTCTGGGTTTCCAAGCACCAAGGTGAAAGCTGTTCTTTGGTGTTTTTGGTCCTTTTTTACTCCTTCAGGTACTATGGGTTTTGGGGCTGGTTCAATGGGGGCTGCTATAGGATTGGTAAACTTTGGGCAATCTCTTAGCAAGTGACCAATATGTCAGCATTTAAAGCATGTTCTCGTGTCTCAATGGCATCGTTCCCAATAAGTCTTTCCACAAGTAAGGCAATTTGCAACAGTGCCACTTCTGGGGTTTGTAGGATCTTGATTGCCTAAACTAGTTAAGCCCATATTTACCTTCTTTGGGGGCATAATACCAATTCATTTGTTGTCTTTTTCCCAAAATCGCTTCTTTTAACTTGGATAATACTTTATTGTATTTCAATTGTATATCAATCTTAACTAAATAATAACATAAATTATTTGACCCCTATTAATGGGTAGACCAATGCTTAACTTATTAAATTTATTTAACTCCTATGCGTAACAATTATCGGTTATAGATGATTGATTCCTATTATCTCCATTTATTAACTTTGGCAATTATCGTAATTATTGGTTATTTGGTTGTGTCAATTATTATATTAATAATTTATAAATTATATCCATGACATAACTTACAATTAAGGTTTTCCCGAGTGTACTATGAGCCCCATCATTAATCACATCATTGATCCAACTTTTGGACAATTGCTCAGCAACAACAAAATCATCCCTTCAGCTCTTCTTTGCTTTTGACAAAGTAGTGATTGAAGGGGGACAAAAATAAAAACCTTTACAAAAGTAGATCTCAATTTATGTATAAAAACACGAAATCGCACAAAACTATAATATAAATAAAGGGACTAATAAGGAGGAACATTTAGGTATCGATCTCCTCCTATCCAACTTCTTAATTGTACGTGTGCCCTATGCTCCAATTATTATTATTTTTTATTTGTTTGAAAAAAATAAACCATTGCTTTGATACCACTTTTGTCACAACCCAAACCCGATACCCAAATGTTCGGCGTCACAACACGTCAATAACTGAAGTCATAATAAATTATTAGTGCAGTAGAGTAAAATAAAAGGGTACCCAAATCCTTATTTAAGTATACCAACACCGTATACATTGGAACTTCTATTCAATTGCAATACCAGAGCTATACTATGACTACAAAATGTCTTGTGCCTACCCCATGTATTGGTCCTGACACATTACCTGAAAGTGGTTAACAGCTACAAGTACATGACAGAATGAAAAATATTATACAGTAAGCATGAGGGTACAAAAATTTCCATGGATAATTATTTGGCTAAACGGAGGTTAGTTTGGTAACTGAAATACATAAATTAATTTGAATAAACAAATTATTTGAGTGGCAAAAATTGAAATCCAGAAATTATGTAGGCTAATAATCATAACCACGGTACAAAACAGAACAAAGGTCACTGAAGTGACAATCAAAACAGAGGTCAATGGATCCATGACAAATAGAGGGCCACAAAAGGGTGCTTTAGGTAAGAAATGAGGAGCAAGGAAAGAGTAGTTAGTCAGTTAAGGAAGGTGTTTCGGTGAATGGAAAAGTAAAAGTAAGGGATTAATACAAAGGTGAGTTATATTATACCTTGAGTTACCATAACATATTTTACGTATGTTTTGAGTTACTATAATTTATGTTTTACAAATTATATTTTATAACTTATATTTAGATTTCAAGTACGTTAATTATTTTTCTAAACTCCATTTGCTTAAATTGAAAATCCATGGATATAATTGTTTAAATTTTAGAAATTATTTGACAATGATTATAAAAATATTTATTTTTGGCAAGTACCACCACGGGAGTCCCATGCCTTGAGAGACTTAAATAACCATTGGCCTCCTCCGTTCTTACCCAAGGCATCCTCTTATAAGCTCTTCCCAGCCCTTTTGATTCTATTCATTTGCTGCCCAAGTAACCACGTGGCCTTTCATTTAATTGTATGCTTATCCATACGGCTCCCTTATCCATTGATTTTTTTTTTTTTTGAGCTTATCCAAGCTTTATCTACAACAACTATTAGATTAATTCTACATTGACCTTAGTCAATAGAATAATTGCACAATAACTCCTAATGTAAGTTAAATTACAATTTATCGCATACCATCATAAAATTAATATTTTATTCTACTATTACTACCACTATTATTATTATCATGATTGATTGTGGAATTAATTAAATATTTAGGGTGTCACAATATACACGGTATTCAACATCACAAATTTAGTCACACTCTATCTCTTTTTATCTCTAAACTTTAACCCCCTCTCGCTTCTCGTCCCCTCTCCGAAGTTTCACCCCTCCTTTAGCATCCTCTCTGGCCTCTGTCCTAGCGGTTTCATCGTTGACATCACTGCATGCGACTTCTCTATCGCATGCTCTCTTTCTCCTTGTCCTTTCTTTCTTTTCCTATCGGTGTTGAGATGTCTCAGTCCCCTCTCTCTAAACCATGTCCATTGCTGCCAAAATCTCTATCTCTTCCTCTATTTTCTCTCTTCTTTATCTTTGACGTTACTACCACTACCACCATCCTTCCTTCCACTGTAATGACTCGAACATGCATCTAAGTAATTAGTCATTTAATTGCATGCTTATGTGCTACTTGATTATGTGTTTGTTGTGAAATTGCATGTCTAATGTGTGAATTAGAAGGATTTGAATTTATATCTATTGATTGTAGAAAAACCTGTTGAAATTATGACTTCAAACTGAAAATAGAAGGTCTTAGAGGCGTCAAAAACCAAAACTGAGGACATATTTGTGATTAGCATGATTTTTAGGACTTGCTAAGAAGTTTTGTAAAAATTCAATTTAGAATGAATTAATTAGATTTAATGAAATATTATATATATATATATATATGAGCCTTAGTTGAGCCATAGCCTCAACAAAATATCTTTTGAGAGAGAGAAAGAACAAAGATAAAAAGAAAGGGATTTGAGCCAAATCTTCACCAAATTGACCATTTAAGATAAGAATCCGTCCCTAATCTCTTGAATCTAAGTTGAATGAAAGAGGAAATCATGTATAATTAGGGATTTAAGAGTATAAATTGATGATGTGAACTCATAAAAATTTAAAAGGGATTAGTTGTAAGAATTAGTTTCATGTAGCAACATGCATGGCAAGTTCTCAAGGATTTCTTGAACTTACATTTGTTTTCTTGCATGATTTTTGTGATTTGAGAAGGAAACTCCATGAATTTGGAGAATTATAGCCTAAACTTGCATGCTTCTAAAGTTATATTTCACTTTAAGAGTTAATTGTTTTTACATGGGAATTTGAGGTTTGATTTAAAGTCATGAGTTTTGTTTGAAGTTAGAACTTGCTCTTTCAACATGTTTTCAAGAATTTTGGGCTTTGGAATACATGGATTTAGAGTTAGATTTTGAAAAAGATGTGCGTCAAAACTTATTTTCAGATTGTTTTTTTACCTAGACCACACGTGTGGCCTAAAGCCCCATACGTGTGGCCCAACTTCCTTTGTTCCAAACTGTGTTCTGCAAGAATTACACGTGCGGGCGCAGATGCGGTGAAGGTTCCGCATGTGCGATCAGGGCTCCCGCACGTGTGATTTTTAGGGCAGTCTCGGATTCGTTTTTCTTCTATTTTTTCTATCTTTCGGGCCTCCATTTGCATGGTTTTCACGTGGTTTTTCACATTCATACGCATATCTTGAGCATTGAATAAAATGAAGAATGAATTGAACTAACCGAATGGACAAGTAACGAATAAATAGAATAGGTTTAAGAATCGACTAAATGAATCGAATATGAATTGAGAAATCGTTGAGCTATGAATATTTGTGTTTGTAGGTCAAGACTCGGAGATCGAGCAGCCAGTTCTAGAAGCCCACTATGAGCAACATTTCTGTAAAGATATGTTCATATGAATTTTATTTGAAATGCTATTGGATAAGTCATGTTTTTGGAATGATATTTGCTTTTGTGAACGAATGTCCCATTTTCGAATCTATTATGGCATCCAAAAAGTGGTCCCAAGTCATGGGGGACAATATATTAATGCGGGTCTATGACATATATGTGATTACGAGATCTCGTTAGCCACTTGATAAAGTGGCGATGTGTTTAATCGGTATCCAAAACTGATTACTCTAGTTGGAAGATGTTATAATATGTTCTGTTGGATGTACCATTATTATGTTTTAATATGAGAATAATTGTGATATGATTGATTTTACAGATATGGTATATTTGGAATTCGTTCACTAACCTCTTTACTCTAATGTTATTCACTAGACTGTAACTCACTATGTGTATATATATATACAGGTGGGCGGCATAAAGATCAAGCCTAGATGAACACTGTTAGTCGAGCCACCGCCTAAAGCCTTTTGCAGTTTGGGTGCCTTCGAGTTGAGGCTAGGTCCAGAGGACCGTTGTCTTATTGGTGATCTTGATGTTGAGTTTTTTATATGTGTATATGTATATGAATAATGATTTTGTACAAGATGTTATGTGCATACTATAGGGTGGGTAAATTAACGTTTTGTGCTTGTATTACTTCATATAGAATCACAGCTCATTGGACTATTTGTTATATATTTTTATATTAAGCTTCCGCTAGCCCTGATTATTTTGATTTGTAGCCTTTGGTAATCTCGGATTACTGGCCGGTTACGACGCTAAATCTATAGGGGCGGGTTTGGGTCGTGACACCCATTATCGCTATCCTTACAAATCTGGTCAGATTGAGTTCGTTTTGGCTTGGATCTACGCCGTCAACCGTCGAGATCTATACTTTTTCCGTCGAAATCTACGCCATCTCCATCTAGATTTACTATCGGCTCAGCCTCACAAATATGTTGCTAGTAAAGAATCAGTGTGGTTGCAGCCAATGTCAACGGCGAAGCTTGAAACTTTTTGTGTGTATATATGGTTTGTGCTTTTATGTTTGGGGAATAATATATATATATATATATATGTATATGTATATGTATATAAGAAGTATGTGATTTTGGATACACATTCCATGTCTATTAATTATTTACTTATTTCTTGCAAATGTATATTGGATAGTGAAAGACTTGAAATGAATGAGGACCAAGAGAAGGAAGAACAATAGTTTGTTTGTTGAAATTTTTTTTGATGTTGTTTGTTTATTTGTTTATTTTTGTATTTTATCTGTTGATCAGTTTTGGTGTGGTTTCTATTTATTTAGGTCAATACAAGGCAACAAATGAAAAAAGATTTGAAGAAAGAGATGAGCAAAGTTGGTGTGACACCCGAGTTTGTAAATTTTATTCAATACTGCAATAAATAGAATTCTTTATTATTATAAAAAATAAAATAAAATAAATAATAATAATAATAATAATAATAATAATAATAATAATAATAATAATAATAATAATAATAATAATAATAATAATAATAATAATAATAATAATAATAATAAATAAATGAATAGTTTAGGAAATTGGGAATTAATTGATTAAATTGTTAAGGAAATAAATTGTGAGGCACCGCACATTAAATATTTTAGTAAGTGGTAAGTGATGTTTTATAGTTGGGTGGTTAGGCACCGCACATTAAATATTTCAGTAAGTGGTAAGTGATGCTTTATAGTTGGGTAGTTAAGTTTTTAGACGTAAACCTAACGTATAATCATAGGTAATTTTAGGAATCATAACCTTTAGAATTGAATTAAATAATACTAAAAAAAAAATGGCCAAACAAGCTTTCGGTGGGCCAAAGATTAACATGGCCCTTGATAATTCCTTGAGGTAAACTTAAGGGCCAAAGACAGATGGCAATAGGGGAGAGAAAATTAAGGGCCAATGATAGGTGGCATTAAGGGAAATTACCTGCATGTATGCTTTGTTGCTTGGGCCTCACTCTTGGTTCTATATAAATAGGATAGGTGCTATAGGAGAAAGCATCCGAGCAAGAAAACACAGTGCTATAGTAGAGAGCGTTCGAGCAAGAAACATAAGAAACGGGGAGCGAGCCTAGAATAATTTAAGAGTAATTTTAAGGTGAGTTATATTATAACTTGAGTTACCATAATATATTTTATGAATGTTTTGAGTTACCACAAATTATTTTATATAATTTTTACTTTTGTGAGATTTGGTGATATGGTAGATGAGCAAATGGATTCATGATGGGGGTTGATCACACTTTTTATTTTCCTCCTTACTTTTCCCCCCTTTTCACTCCTGCAATAGCATTTCCATTGATCTTATTTGTCTTCTTTCTTTCTTTTTTTTTAAATATATATTTTATTTTTAAATGTATTATTCTAGATACAGAATCTGCTAAAGCAGATTGAAGGTAGCTAAAAGAAACCATTTGCTCAGTTTTGTTTGACATGAATGTCCCTGCTGTTTGGGTTATTAATCAGGTAGAGTATTTATGTATTTTATTTTCAACATATTTTGATGGTTTTTATAAGGTAGAAAAGCAAAGAGGTTATCAAACTTGGATTCCTTAGTTTATTTCTGTATAGAATGACCAATAAAACTGTTTTGTTGTTGTTCTCTTTTAACCCCCTAATGCAATTATTGTATTAAATGTGTAGGCAACTTTAGTTTTGTATGCAACAAGACGAACTTCAGGAATTGCTGTTAACATCGGCTTCCACCAAACCTATGTTGTTTGAAGTAAGCTATAGGATCTCATTTTAATTTCAAAATTGATATTTGAGCAACTTCCTGCAGTTGTACAGTGCAAGTAGGCCTAAGCTTTACGAAACTTTTTAAATGCAATTGATTACTTACAGTTGCACAGAATGCTTATACTTTCCCTTTAACTATTGTTATTATTACATCAATTTTAGAAATCATGCATTTCTACCCCGTTGCTTTAATTTTTTTCAGCAATCTTATTAATCTCTCTCTTTTTGTTCTTTTCTTGTTTATGCATAAAAAATGGCTAGGTGTTCATTGTTGTTTTCTTATTCTCTATTACAAGATTTATGTTGAGTTTCTCTTTTCCTAATTGTGCATGGTCACCTGCGACTCAATTTTCTAAGTTTTGGATTCTATTCTGCAGTTTTACATGGTCAAGTCATGCGCAAGGTGGGTGTTGAAGTTGTGGGAATGGGAGCATTGAAGCTTGCAGGATTCCTTAGGGAACAAATGTAGCAAAAAAATATACATTTTGAGTCGTTGTACACTGTGCGTACATTAAAAGAGGTATTGACATTGCCCATTGCTCTGTGGACTCTGATATTTGTCTTTCCTCTCATTAATGAGGAAAAGTTTGGCCAGAAGTCTTGTCAGCATGCAGAGTAAATGTGACATTCACCAATTGATTGTTCTAGTCAGCTGGATGGCTCTAGAAGTCGTGAATTCCACCCTAGAATCCAAGAAGAAATAGCAGTAAGTGATGTTGGAAACATAGGGTTTTGTTCTGTACTTGGGATTTCGTATGTGTAGACATTTGTAAGCTTCCCTCCTCTTACTTCTTTCTCTTGTAGCTCTTTAAATAGGCAGGGGTATGGTATGGTTTTAGGATTGAAATGGATTGCCCTTGCTCGACTGAAAGTTGAGAAAAGGGATTCCTACAACTTGATGAGTTCTAGGAGCCTCAAGTATATGGCAAGACACCCATATGGTTAGCTCTCTTTCTAGGGACAACCTTTTTTATTGTCTAATTGATGAAAGCCGATTGATAATTCAAAGCCCTCGTCTTTATTAGATATTGCATTTACAGCTGATGCTAATCTATGAAAATCTCACTTCTTAGTGCTTTTGGGTAAATTTAATTACTGATTTTAGCTTTTATGAACTTTTTTTTGTTTAGTAAAGTGACACTTTGTTTTTATATGCTTCATGTCATGCTAGAAGTATTTAATGTTAAGACATTTGAAGGGGTGTGATCAGTCGGAGTTCGTCTTTTGTAAGACAATAACAGTCTCTACAAAAATAGTAAGTTTATTCATATGCTTCTAGCCGTTTCTGAATTAATTTGTGTTTTTATTTTTCAGGTCAGAAATTTCTTGGAGAGGTGCAAAATATGATCAAAGAATTCAAGAACTTAGTTTTTCAAGTTTTTTCATTTTTTAATATATGTAAGCACAGTTTAACACTTTTTATTTAATTCATTTGTATCTACTTTTAAACATATTTAACTTTCATTTATGAAATATATGACGTTATTCCATTCAATATATGGTTGTGATTCAAAATATAGTATATAGTGTGTATTGCATTCTTCAAATGTGCGTACTAAAATAATATTGATTATTCTTCAAATCAATATTAATCACAGGTTTTATCAGATATTAATCACACATGTTTTATTAGTTATTAATCACACTTAAAAAATGTGATCTAAATGTTATTAATCACACTTAAAAGGTGTGATCTAAATATTTTTAATTACACTTAAAAAGTGTGATCTAAATGTTATTAATCACACTTAAAAGGTGTGATTAAAAATGACCCTTTTTAATCACACTCCCAAAGATCACATTTTAATAAAACTTAAAAGGTGTGATTAAATAACATATATCATACAAAAAAAATGTGATCTTTATCTGTTTTTGTAGTAGTGAAGGTGCCTAAGTATTCTAAAAAATTGACTTGTGTTCTGGTTATCATCAACTAAAAGTCAAAACAGAAAGTATCGAAAAGACTGTCTTCAGAACTTGTTACGGGCACTTTGGCGTCACCAATGCTCCAGCGGCCTTCATGGATCTCATGAATAGAGTGTTCAAACCCTATCTTGATGAATTCGTCATTGTCTTCATTGACGACATTCTCATATACTCCAAATCGCTAGAAGATCATGAACACCATTTGCGAAGAGTTCTACAGACACTACGTGATCACAAACTCTATGCCAAGTTGAAGAAATGCGAATTTTGGATCACCGGTGTACACTTTCTCAGTCACGTCATCAACAAAGACGGTATCTCATTTGATCCCCAAAAAGTTGCAACAATTGTGGATTGGCCATGACCTACTAACGTGTCTGAGATTTGAAGCTTCTTGGGCCTAGTCGGCTATTATCGGCGTTTCTTAAAAGATTTCTTGAAGATAGCATCACCCTTTACCCAGCTAACTCAGAAGAACACATCCTTTGAATAGACGAACAAGCAGGCAGGAACGTTACTTCTAAGAATTGAAGAACAGACTCATGACGACTCCTATACTAGCACTCCCCGCAGGAACAGAAGGGTTCGTAATTTATAGTGATGCCTCATACAATGGTTTGGGTTGCGTTCTTATGCAAAATGGGAAGGTCATTGCATATGCCTCGCGTCAACTAAAAACCCACGAGAAGAATTACCTGACCCACGATATGGAATTAGCAGCAGTAATCTTTGCTCTCAAAATCTGGCATCATTATCTCTACGGAGTAACTTACGAAATTTACACAGATCACAAGAGTCTCAAATATCTGTTTACACAGAAGAAACTAAATATGAGGCAACGACGATGGCTAGAATTTATGAAGGACTACGATGTGGAGATCCATCACCATCTAGGCAAAGCTAACACGATGGCAAACGCGTTGAGTCCAAAGACGACCAAAAGTTTGGCATATACCCTTGTTCTTCGCAAGATCAATGGACTACTCGCCAACATAATCGTGGAACTCGCGTTGATTGAAGAAATTAGAGCGCACCAATGCGAAGATAAACTTTTGAAAAAAAACACGAGGAGCAAAGAAACACGCTTGATCCTGACTTTACAATGAGCAATGGGATGCTAAAATTTCGGAATTGAATTTGCGTACCCGACCTTCTAGAACTCAAAAAGAAGATATTGGTAGAAGCTCATAGCTCAAGGTTTGCGGTCCATCCTGGCAATACGAAGATGTATCATGATTTGAAGGCACATTACTGGTGGACATAAATGAAGAAAGACATAGCAAGCCACGTCTCCAAATGGCCGCACTATCAATGGGTTAAAGTAGAACACCAAAGACCTGCAGGACTGTTGCAACCACTCTCTATTCCTGAATGGAAATGGGAGCACATTATTATGGATTTTGTGGTCGGGCTATCGCAATCAGTCTCGAAGAATGATGCAATATGGATTATCGTAGATTAATTGACGAAGTCGACGCATTTTGTACCAATCAGAATCATGTACTCCCCCTCTAAGTTCGCTACTCTATACATTAAGGATATCATTCGTTTGCACGGCACCCCAGTTTCAATTGTATCCGATAGAGACCCCAGCTTTGTGTCTCACTTCTGGAACAAATTACAAGAAGTTTTGGGAACCACTTTGAAGTTTAGCACAGCTTATCACTCGCAAATTGATGGGCAATCCGAAAGAACAATTCAGACTCTGGAAGATATATTACGTGTATGTGTGTGCTAGACCTCAAAGGCAATCGGGATGATCACCTACCTTTGGTGGAGTTCGCCTATAATAACTGCTACCATGCAAGCATTGAAATGGCACTGTACGAGGTACTGTATGGAAGAAGATGTTGATCACCTATGTGTTGGATGGAAGTCGGAGATAGGAAATTATTAGGCCCTAAAATCGTACAAATCACAAGTGACAAGATTCAGCTCATCTAACAGCGAATTCGTACTGCTCAGAGCCGCCAAAAAAACTATGCAGATACACGGAGACGAGACTTAGAATTTCAAATAGGTGATCATGTGTTCCTAAAGATCTCACCCATAAGAGGGGTTATCCGATTTGGAAAACAAGAAAAGTTAAATCCACGTTACATTGGCCCATTTGAGATACTTGAAAGGATTGGTCCTATGGCATATTGCTTTGCGCTTCCACCCGAACTGTCCAATGTCCATAATATGTTTCACGTTTTGATGCTTCATCGATATCTTCGAGATCTAGAGCATGTTGTCTATTATAAGAACTTGGAAGTTTAAGAAGACCTCTCTTATGAAGAACAACCTGTACAGATTCTCGATCGTCGTGATCAGGTCCTTTGAAACAAGACTATACCTCTCTTAAAAGTTGTATGGAGGAACTATCGTGTCGAAGAAGCGACATGGGAAACTGAATGCCAAATGCGAACCAAGTACCCACCCCTCTTCGAAAACTAAGATACGTCAAGTTTGGAAACAAACTTCTTTTAAGGAGAGGAGAAATGTGACACCCGAATTTGTAAATTTTATTCAATACTCCAATAAATAGAATTCTTTATTATTATAAAAATAAAATAAATAATAATAATAATAATAATAATAATAATAAATAAATAAATAAATAAATAAATAAATAAATGCATAGTTTAGGAAATTGGGAATTAATCGATTAAATTGTTAAGGAAATAAATTGTGAGGCACAACATGTTAAATATTTCAGTAAGTGGTAAGTGATGTTTTATTGTTGGGTGATGAGGTTTTTAGGCATGAACTTAATGTATAATCATAGGTAATTTTAGGAATCATAACCTTTAGAATTGAATTAAATAATACTAAAAAAAAAAAAAGGCCAAACAAGCTTTCGGTGGGCCAATGATTAACATGGCCGTTGGTAATTCCTTGAGGTAAACTTAAGGGCCAAAGACAGATGGCAATAGGGGAGAGAAAATTAAGGGCCAATGACAAGTGGCATTAAGGGAAATTACATGCGTGTATGCTTTGTTGCTTGGGCCTCACTCTTGGTTTTATATAAATAGGATAGGTGCTGTAGGCGAAAACATCCGAGCAAGAAAACACAGTACTATAGTAAAGAGCATTCGTGCAAGAAACACAAGAAACGGGGAGCGAGCCCAGAATAATTTAAGAGTAATTTTAAGGTGAGTTATATTATACTTTGAGTTACCCTAATATATTTTCTATATGTCTTAAGTTACCATAATATATTTTACGAATGTTTTGAGTTACCACAAATTATTTTATATAATTTATGTTTTATGGTTATGTTAATGTTTTAATTACGTGGATTATCTTCTGAACTTTATTTGCTTAAATTGAAACCTATGGATATGTTTGTTTAAATTTTAGAAATTATTTGACAAAGATTTTATAAACAATTATGTTCTGTAAGTGCCACCACAGGAGTCCCACGCCTTGGGGGACTTAAATAAACCATTGGCCCCCTGTTTGGCTACCTTGTGGTCCTCTGTTTGTCATGGATCCATTGACCTATGTTTTGTTCTGTTCTGTTCTGTACCGTGGTTATAGTTATTTACGTAATTTTCATTTTAGTTTCTGCCACTTAAATAATTTATTTATACAACTAAATTATGTTAACGTTTTAGCTTAAATAACTATCCATGGCTATTTTGTGCTCTTATACGTACAATATAATATTTCTCACTCTGCTATGTGCTTATAACTGTTATCCCTTTCTAGTGACGAGACTTAGCAAGATCAAGATGGGGGATAAACCACAGTATTTTCTTTATTTTGTATTATCTGTATTTCTAATTGGACACCTGAAATAAAATAAAAGCCCGAAGACTATGTTTCCTTTTAATAAACATTTGGTACCCAATTATTTTATTTTAATTTATTTAATTTATCCGCTTGTGCTACGACTACAAAATTATTAGAATTATTTTATTTTTATCTTGTTGTGACGTCAAGCCTTTGGGTACTGGGTTTGGGTCGTGGCAATTGGGGCTCAACCTATTCATTTTATTTATTTTTTTGTAGTTCTTATAACACATGATGATTTTTGTTTTTTTGTTTGTTGATTGTTATTGATAAAGAAGAAACATATTGTTTTTAATGATGATGAAGAATAAACGTATTGTAACATATTAAAAAATAGATAGATCTTTCAAATGAACATATCATAAATTTTGAACAGATTAAATTCAATAGAGAGATAAAAGAGATGTGTAACAATTTAACAAAGAGAGAGGAGAGATGAGAGATGTGTAATAATTCAACAGGTAGAGAGAGAAAATATGAGTAGAGAGGAACAGATAGAGAGAAAGTTTGAATATAAATAAACTACTATTTGTTTGTGGAATGATTTTAACAAAAAGAAACAGATTGCAACAGATAGAAGAGAGAGAGATGAGAGATTTGAACATATAGGAAAATAGCAAAATTTTGAACAAATATAATAGATTTGTTTTAAATAGATCTGTTATAGTTGATTTTCAACATATAAGATAACAAATCTATTCAAATAAGGTGAAAAATTAAACAGATAGATAAAAAAATTTGGACAGATAGAATTTTATTTGATAAATATTTAAACAGATAATGGAAATTTGAATAGAAAAGGTTAAAAAATTAAACAGATAAGGTAAAAAATTTGAACAAATAAGGAAAAAAATCAAACAAATAAAAAAAGTTGAGGGAAAAAATTGGAAAAAAAATGTCCTACATGACTTTTCACCAAACTATTTTTAGCGTAGACCTTTTACTAACAAAAAAATATTCACTGTACCTAATATTTTAAAGAGAAAATTGGTCTCAGATCCCTACCTAACTTTTACTATGAAAAGTGATCCATATTAATATTTTTTGATGCCTAAAGTCCCTCAATGTTATTTTAGTTTATAAAATATCTATTTTACCTTTCTTTAAAATATACGTGGTTTTCAATTTTGAAATTGAAGATTACGTTGCAATTTTTGTTGGAGATTACGTTGGAATGAACTTGACGATAGAGATTTTGATAATGCAGATTTACGTGGAGATTTTTAGGGGTGTAAAAATGGCCCGAGGCCCGAGGTGAGCCCAACTCGTTTCAAATTTTGCTAGCCTCGGTCCGAGTCGATCCAAGACTTGGC
Organism: Camellia lanceoleosa; assembly: GCA_025200525.1. Taxonomy (NCBI): domain Eukaryota; kingdom Viridiplantae; phylum Streptophyta; class Magnoliopsida; order Ericales; family Theaceae; genus Camellia; species Camellia lanceoleosa. The sequence continues at coordinate 86,939,759 of CM045763.1, forward strand.
CCAAAATATTTTTGGCTCGCAAAATTTCAACCCACCCATTCGGCCCTTTCTCTACTAATGGTCAAATTTCAAAAAATAAAATAAAAAACAACTTACAACAATTAAAAATAAATATAAAAATAAAAAGATTGATATTGTAAAAATAAAAAATAAATAAAAATAAAAATAAAAACAAAAACAAAAACAAAAACAAAATAACATAATAGTTATTAGTTAATAATTTGTACAATTATCTGTAATTGAATTACAAAAACTAAAATAAAAATTTATACAATTGAATAAATAACATTAATAATTTAAAAATAATATTTTTTTTATAATAGTTTACACACTACTTTGTTTATAATAGTTTACCTACCACCTCTAGGCTAGCCTAGCCACAAGAATAACAGAGGGGAGAGAGAGAGAGAGAGAGAGAGAGAGAGAGAAATGGAGTATAATAAGAAACCAACGGTCATAATTCAAACCAATGGATACAAACCAAAGGTCATAATTTAAACGGTAATATATATATTTTGTATAAATTTATTTTACTCTTTAAAACTACTATAAATATCCTTAATTTTTCAAAATGAATCTCACAACAAATAATTCTCTCAATCTCTCTCTTAAACTCTCTCAATCTCTCTCAACTCTCAATTAATTTTGAAGTGTCATCCTTAGTAACAATTATAATTGTGCAACAAGAAACTTTTATTAGAAGAAGCAAATTTCTGTATCGAATTCACCAGTCGGTAACATTAATTAGTTTAATTAAATTTATTAGCTACTCATTTTTTTCATTAATTATTTGTGTACATATATTAATTATTATTTTTTACTGATTGTATTAACCCATTATTTAAATTAATTATTAATTCTTATATATTGTTTTAGTTATATTACTATGGATCCTAATATTCCTAATATTTATATTTGTGTTGATACATATACTACACAACATGAATCTGTTAATTCTCCTTCTAGTAGTGTTCGGGAACATTTTGAAAAAATATCTATAAATAACTCTGATGGTACAATTACATTTAAAGCAAAATGTAAATATTGTGTACATTTACTTAGTGCTGCATCTGCAGGGATACTAGTCATCCACAAAGGCATGCTAACAAATATTTACAGAGTCAACAACTTGATATTCAAAGTCAAATGTAATTAGGGCTTTATCAACTGGTAATTTGCAAACATTTTTATATGATTCTATACATACACAAAATTCTAAAGTTGATTATATTATTAAAAAAGAACAACCTTTTACTGCTAGTGAATGTTCCTATTTTACTGAAATGATTCACGAAAGTTTTTCAAGAAATACTACTAGAAACAGGAGATGTTAAAAGTGAATTATTTGACATCTTTAAAAATTTGAATGGAAAAGTTTGTTTAACATCTGATCTGTGGTCAAATAATGGTTTTAAATATCAATGTATCACTGCACATTTTATTGATAATTATTGGAAATTAAATAAAAAAATTATTTCATTTAAATTAGTTGAATTTCCATACACTGGTCATTCGCTTGGTATATAAATAAAAAATATATTATATGAGTGAGTTTTACAAAATAAAATATTTATGATTAGTTTAGATAATGCATCATATTATAATCAAACTGTTGCTCATTTAAAATCAATTTTACAATTACTTGTTGATAGTGATTTATTTAATGTTCGTTGCTGTGCCCATATTTTAAATTTGATTGTTAAAGAAACTATGCAAGTATACGAGACTTCTGTACTTATAATAAAAAATGCAGTTGTTACTATTATATTTTTCATTAATCGAATTTCAGAATATAGAAAAATTTGTCAACGAGAAAAAATACCATTTAAAAAAAAATTAATTTTAGATATAGATAGTAGGTGGAATTCAACATATAATATGTTAAAAATAGCTTGTAAACAAAGAAGAGCAATAGATTTATTTTTTGTAACAATATCAATAGGAGGAATATTGAATCCCACAGAACTTAATTGGCACCAAGTAGCCTTGTATAAAGATTTTTAAAAAGTTTTGGATACTTCAACAAAATTATTTTCTTATATATATATTCGTACTTCACCATTTGTTTTACATATGCTAGCAGAAATAATTAAATTTTTCATAAAATATATGGGTAATGAATATTATGTAACCATTATTACTTCAATGAAAGAAAAATTTAATAAATATTTTGATCATTTGCCTTATCTATTAGGTTTAACCAAAATAATTGATCTTAGGTGTAAAGAAATTGGTTTACAAGAATTTTTAGAGCTTCTTTTTGCTGATCAAACACAGTTTGCCCCTATTATGCAAACATAGAATGCAGGGCAGCTGCATTTGTAAATACACATACACACAGTACACTAGTAATCTCATTTCGAGACGAGAGATTAATAAGTGTTTTTCCAATAATAAAAAGTAGAAGAATATCTCAACATACAAGTGTAAGTAGTTATGAACTACAACGTTATTTGGAAAGCCCGTCAGTGGATGATTCCGATGATTGTGACATTTTAGAATAGTGGAAACAAAATGAAAGTATGTACCTGTGGTTTCACAGATGGGCCATGATATATTAACCGTTCCTATTTCTACAGTTGCTTCGGAAACAGCTTTTAATATAGATGAACGGGTGTTGAGTGATTACCAGAGCAGGCTTTCACCTGAAATGGTTGAGGCATTGATGATATCCAGAGATCATATGCATGCGCTTATAAGAAAACAAAATTATAGTGAAAATGAGCGAATTCAAAATGATTTGGATGATATATCCTCGGGCAACGCGACTGAAATGTTTGTCTCCTCCGATAATTGATCAACAATTTGTTTTTTATTATTTCATTTCATTTTTAAAAATTTTTTTTTTTGGTATTAGATTATTGAGGTGGAGTATAATGCAAATAATTGGTAAGCTAGTAAGTGCCAGCCTAGTTGGGATGTACTTGACCTATAGTGATGGAATTGTTCTACCATCGTTAGTAATCTACACCTAATTTATTTAATAATATCAATTTTTGTAATATTTTATTTCATTTTGAAATAAAAATTGTTCATTCAATAAATGTTATATAAATAATTTAATATTGTAATATTGAAAGTTTCATTTTCATATGTATAAAATTATTCATTTCGAAAGAACAAAATTACATAATTGCATACTTTTTTAGTTATAAGTTTATAATTAAAAAAACATAAGTCATAAATAATTAAATTTAAATATCACCATAAAACATACATAACCAAACAAAACATCTCATTAATCTTAGCTAAAATACTCTAGTATAATTTATATTTTATTTATAATATAAAAAATAAAAAAAGCCCGACTAGGCCCGCCCCGCGACCCTATTATGAGTGTTTTTGGGCTTGGGCTTGGGCCTAGGCCTGGGCCAGCCCGCTAAAAAGGCGGGATCCTGCGAGGCCCCGAATGGGCCGAGTTGGGCCATTATTACATCTGTAGAGATTTTATAGGGATTTTGTAGTCGTATAGAAGTTGATTTTCATTGCTCGTGTAGAAGTTGATTTTGTAGTTATGTAGAAGTTAATTTTCGTTGATCACGTAGAAGTTGATTTTTGTTGATCGCGTAGAAGTTGATTTTGTAGTCATTTGGAAGTTGATTTTCGTTGATTATGTAGAAGTTGAAGTCATGTTGGTTTGATTTCCAATGAAGTTGAATCAAGTAAGTTTTTTTGATTTTTCATTTGATTTGTATGTAAGGACTCCGATTTGAGAGAAGTTTTTCTAGTGTATTTTGAATTAGGTTTTTATTTTCAGTTTTCATTAATGTGAGAGAAAAGCCAACTTAGTGTAGTTATTTTTTATTTTTGAAGTTGATTTTTCATTCTTTGTTATTAACGATGGAGTTGATTTTGATTTTTGGAGTTGATTTTTCATTCTCTGTTACATGTTTATCAATGATAAGTTTTGTTCTTTGTGTTTGGAGATCGACTCTATTTTTCTGCACTTTGTGCTCTATTTTTTTTTTTTACACTTTTCATTTTTCTGCACTTTTCTTTGTATTCTAGAGAAAATTGTATGTTTGTTATTGTAATCCAACGAAAATCACAAAAAAAATTATAAGCTTGTAGTCTAGTGAAAATCACAGAGAAGATTATAATTTCATAACAGATATTCTATGTGATTTTTGTCAGTGATTGTGTTTAATAGTTAACATTAATTTTCTTTGTGATTTTCTCTTAACTCATGAATTTTCTCTGTGATGTTCTATGGACTCATTAATTTTCTTTGTGATTTTGTTTTTGTTATCTTGAAGGTGAATATAAGTTTGTAAATTTCTCTGAATTTTGATTTGAATACTGTACAATCACACAGAGAAAATTGTAAGCTTGTATTCCAGTGAAAATCATAGAGAAGACTATAATTTCATAACAGATCTTTTGTGTAATTTTTGTCTGTGATTGTGGTTAATAGTTAGCACTAAATTTCTCTGTGGTTTTCTCTGGACTCATTAATTTTCTCTGTGATTTTGTTTTTGTTAACTTGAAGATGAATTATAAGTTTGTAAATTTCGTTGGACTTTTACTTGAGTCCAGAGAAAATAATAATTATTACAAATTTCTCTGGACTTTTATGTTGTTCTTTTTAAGTGTTTTTATATCGAACAAGTTATTTTTCGTGTTTTTTTTCTTTCAGTTTAGATGGATAGTGCAGTGTTGTTGCTGTGCAAATATGGGAATGATACTATTGTCATTAATGTTTCATGTGAATTGAATTTTGAGGAATTGGTTGGCATTTTGTGTAAAATATGAGAGAATTTGAAACCTGAGACGATGTGTATTTCATATTCTATTGTGGGTCATCCGAATTGTATGGTTCAAAATAATATTGATTTTCTGAATATATTGAGGGTTGTTTGTGCACGTGGTGTTGATATAGTTGATGTTTCAGTTATTAAGTGTAGTATTTCTAATCAAAAGGATGAAGTGGGGTCTAATTAGGTAGATGTTATGCATGGTGAATGTGATAGGCTCATGGATATTGAAAGGAATTCACTCTCTAAGTTTTGTTCTCACTAAGAAAATGTGTTATTATCAGCTGGTTGGCGAAATAATATTAGAAGTGTTGGACAAAAGTTTGAGGGTGGTGTAGTTAAATTTCGTACTGTTTTGTGCAAGTATGCTATTGAGGTTGGTTTTCAGCTTACATATGTTAAAAACGACAAGTAGAAGGTTACGGTAAAATATGCATATAAGGAATCAAGGGGATGTATGTGACATGTACATGCTTCAGTTGAAAAAACAAATGGGTTCTTTTACATAAGAACGTAGAACAATGAATATATGTATGGTGTGGCGGTTCGTACTAGTAAACATGGTAGGATGACTTCCAGCTTAGTTTTTGGGCTGATACTTGAAGTAGCAAGTACAAAACCTTGAACTTGTCTAGTGGATGTTGTCAAAGAAATGAAAGACAAGTATAGGGTCTCAATCAGTTATAACTGTGGTTGGTTGGGGGTTGAAAAAGCAAAAGGTAGTACATATGGAGATTCTTGTCTGTCATTCTATCAATTATGGTGGTATTTTGATGAGGCATGGAAGAACAATCCAGGTAGTCGTTTTGAGTTAGATTTTGAAGATAACAAGCATTTCAAAAGAGTGTTTGTAGCTTTTCATGCATGTATTGTTGGTTTCAAATATTGTCAGTCATTGTTGTTTCTTGATGGAACATTTTGGAAAAGGATGATACAAAGGAGTTATGCTTGCTACAACAGGGAAAGATGGGAATGAAGATAATTGTAAATATATCTAATTTTCTCTAAGTATGTGAATTTTCTATATATGTGGGAGTTTGGTGAATTTTTTATTTTTGTGGTTATGTTTTCTGAATTTTCCCTGACATTTTGAATTTTCTCTAGAGGTGGCCATTGTGTGAATTTTCTCTGGAGGTGGCCACTGTCTGAATTTTCTATGGATGTGCCACTGTGTGAATCTCTTTGGATTTGGTCACTGTGTGAATTTTCTTTGGATGTTGGCACTGTGTGAATTTTCTCTGGATGTTGGCACTGTGTGAATTTTCTCTGGATTTGATCACTAAGTGAATTTTCTCTGGATGAAGATGTTGTGTGAATTTTCTCTAGATTTGGCCATTGTGTGAAGTTTCTTTAGATTTTGGTAGTGTGAAATGTGAGACCCCTGACTTTAGTAAACCCTATTAGGTCCCTAAATTTTGAATTATTATAATAAAAACTCTTACTTTTCCGTTTATTCGTAGAATTAAACCCTAGAACTGAAAACATATCATGGATGAACCTGTACAAACCCTAAGCGATCTCGTTAACTTAGAAATCATGTCTGACACTCTAATATTAATTATTTAACTCTCAAATTTTAGATTAATCTCTCTAAACATTAACTTCCGATTTTTAAAGTTTTCGTTCAGTTATTCACCTTTAAATTCAAAGCATGATAATACAAACCGAATTATTTTTTCTAATACTAATTTATTAACTCTACACTTGAAATAGATACTTTAATTGAGCCCAAGCCCTGTCATTTTTATTAAATCACATTTTGACCCTAAACAAGTACCATTATATATTTATATATACACTTGTACCCTAAAACCTTTTTTAAACATTATATTTTACAATTTCTAATAATTGTACCCAAAAATTAGTAAAAAAAATCCCTTAAATCACCATCTATGCTGTAACGCCCCAAAAATTGGGCTGGGTATATCTATTTATGCAACAAAACCCACTTGATAGACAAACACATATATATAGCTAACTATTCCATACATCAATTTCCATTAAATCCCAAATGCCAAATACATACTGTTCACATCTCAATGCCCCAGTTCCAATCCCAATCATGCATTTTTACAACAAGTATGAAATAGAAGCCAAACAGATAATAAGTGCCCTACTGGCTTACAAATTTATCCAAGAACATTCTTAGTTATACAAAACGGAGTTTCAACTCAACGCAAATATAGCCCTAGGCTTACATTCAACAAATAACAATAAAACAAAAATGAAGCCTCAGCTCCGAGTCCTCCCAAGTCAATGCCTTGGCGGAGGCATAGCACCTGTATCTGAAATGGTTTCTCTTATAGGGTGAGCCACAGCCCAGTAGAGATATACTACATAACATATGAACCATGACAAGACTAAAGAGGAGTATGCTCATGCCATGCTTATGATAAAATAGTTTATTTCTCTTTTTATAAAGCATGCAATGCTGAGATGCAACAACAGATATAAAAGCCATTTCCATTTTAAACCATATCTGTTACATGAATACAAGCCCTGTGAATCTCTAGGTAAGTGTCTGTAAGTAGGCTCTAATGCACTACCACTGTCATTTTTACCAGTAAACTGGAAGGCTCGACACCTAACCGCGCAGTTCTATTCCCCTTATCCAGATTCACTAAGTATTCATCTTTTCGCAAACAGATACATTTCCAAAACATTCATAAAAAACAGATACATTTTCAATGAAATGAATGTAATGCAATGTCCAATGCAACAAATGAGGAAATGTGGTTCAATTTACCTAAGTCTTATGCATTTCTACAACAATCATGGCTATCCTCCACCGATAGCCCAAAACAGATATTTCTAAATAGATATTTAAATACTTAAATTCTAAAATTTTTTATAAATACAATCTATTCTACATCTCATCAAATATGAACAACTAAACTAGTTTTCATATCACAATCACGTCTAGTAATCTCTCAAGGTCCATTTTTAACCGTGTTGGTTTTATTCCAACAAATACATTAAGCAAAATAATACCATTAATGCCCAAGAAAACATCATTTTCTTTCCAAATTCATTCTCCAAGCATTATTCAACTATGACATCCTATTTTGATCAAAATCCTCAAAAGTTAAACATAATTCCTTTGTTTTCTTTAAAAATGCTCTTTTGGTCGCAAACCGGTAAAAATTTCAAAACCGATCGAGTTGAAGTCTGTTTTTGTTCAAATTTAAAACATAGCTCTTTCATAACCTTACAAACATATTCCAAGTTTACACTTTTGCAATTTGGGTATCAACTCTTTATTTTTCTCAAAATTTCTCTTTTAAGCAAATAAATCACAATTTTTTCAAAAATTCTAATTAATTATATACAACTTTAAGCTCTATATAATCAAGTAAAAGTGCATAAAGAAGTGTAGAAAAAATACCTACCTCGATCCAAGAGCTTCCAAGAATATAAAAATTTTCGGCGACAAAATTTCGATTCGTTCAGATTAAAGCGGAGCCCTCGGAACCCTCTACAATTTGACTATGGAACTAGAGTCTAAAACCTAACAGGTTTTGATGAATCAAGGATTTTATATATAAAAAAAAAATAACCAAAGAAAAAATTTTCAAAATGAGAGAGATAACCGAGAAAGAGAGGCTGATGGAAAGAAGCAAAAGCAATCCAAGTCTCCTTATTTCTCTGCCTTGTGCTGGTAGAGAACTTGATTAAAAAATTATATATAAACAAAAGCTAAGTAAGTGGCAAACCAATCATTCAAAAAAGGCATAGCTAGCAGACCCTACGTGGTTCTATCCTCAAAATTGATAAAAGTATCTACAACTAAAATTATGATTTAGCAAAATTATAAAATTTTGTAACATAAAATTATAAAATGGTATAATTTTTGTTATCACAAAATTTAACTCTCATTTAATGGTATACATTATAAATATTCACAACTCTTTTATGGTAATCAAATAATAATAATACAATATTTCATGGTTACTAACGGGTTACGATTCAATCAATTAGGTTCAAAATGAATGGAGTTTAATAATTTAAAATAAATCCCCAGTTGAGATTAAAGTTTAAATTCAATTTGATTCAACTCGTTACACATTGGCAGCCATAACCTATGTAGATTCTATGAATGTTCTTTGAGACAATTTTGCATGATTTAAGGAAAATATCTTTAACTTGGTACAAACTTATATATATATATATATATATGTATATATACAACTAGGTTGGTTTGGTTAGGAGGAAAACCCTAACTAGATCATGTTTAGGAATCTAATTAAGGCCTCTAATTCTCTACTATTCTATTAAATTCAAACGAAATCCAAACTATCCAATCCAATTCCAATGGGCACTTATGACCTTTTGCACCAAATTCATTATGAAAACAACCCCTCCCATAGCATTTTACATGCAAGAACACACACATACACACTATATTCAGCTAAGAGAGAAGAGAGGAAGGAGGGTGAGCTTGGTAGAAGAGATGAGAGGAAGAAAAAGTTTGCTAGCAATTCAATCAAGCCTCAAGTAAGCCACAATACAACTCTGTTTTATTTTTCCTTTCAAATACATGCTCTTAGAAGTTTTAAACATTCATTTTAGATGAGTTTTGATGGTATTCTTTTGTTAAAAATGAAAGGAGTTGAGCCTTGATTCTACCATTCTTCTATTTCTTTTAATCGGTATAAGACTACATTTTTCCATATCAATCTCTCAAAATTTCCAAAGGCACACTTTCACCTTAAATTTCTAAGTTTAATACATATTGTTTAACATGTTTTCATCACAAAATAAGTGAAAATTTCCCCTAGTGGACCTCCTTTCTCACCAACTTTCTTATTTCAGTAACTATGCCAAAAAAATCTGTTTTACATCCAACTTTACAAAATTCTAGACAAATGTAGAAAAAGCTTATGGACATTAGTTTTTGGTCAAAATCTTCCTTAAAGATTTATCTTTCAAGTGAAATTGGTTTCAATGAAAATGAGTGAGCGGTTTGTAAGAAAATTTGATTTTCGTAACGGTCGACGAATCTGAACAGAGTTGGAGTATTTCTGAAATAACTAAAAATCTGGAACAACTATTCCATTTCCAAAATATGTTCTGAAAGCTAGATAAAATTATCTACGAACCATAGGAAGGCCAGGCTCGGCAAAAATCTGAAATGGTCCTTTTAATTTCAATCTTTAAATGATTTTGAATCTGGAAATTCTATTTCACCTTGGTGATACAGCAGATAAGAATTATAGATTTTATCAAAGTAAGATTAGAGTTATTTTTGAAGATCTATGGAGAAATATCGAGATTAGAGTGTTGGCGACGGAGGAGATTGATTTGAGGTAATTCGGGTGGTATACAATATGCTTCTTTTAAATCTCTTTGCAAACAATGTTATTTTAATCACCTTCAATTTTTACTCCTCTTGATGATTTTGATAATTTGATAAATTCTGCGGAATTATTCGTTGTTGATTTGTTTGATTACTCTAGTCATTTGATGAACTCTTTGTAGTTATTCTGTGTTGGAAATGTTGATTTGTCTATCTAAATGATATGGAACTGCTCTGTACATGGATCGAGTGGACTTTGCCAATATGCTCTGTACCAATAACCCGAATAAACGGTTATGCTTGGGTGAGAGGGGTGAGGCGGTCACTGGTCATGTACGGAGTAGGACCGGGTATTTGGTCCTGCATAAATTATGAGTTGACTTGTTTGTGCAATTTGGTAAATTGCTTGTTATCTCGAATTGAATTGTTTATGTAATTACTAGATCCCTGTGAAATTATTCATTTTCCGAGCTTTGTTACTCCTGTCGTATTGTATACTTTCCGAATTAATTTATTTTTCAGATATGGAGCAAATTTAGTGGCGGTTGGAGTTGAATAAAGGATTATTGAGTTAGAGATTTTTTGTCTCACAACTATATATTATTTTTAAAGATTTGTATAAGTTATATTTTGGAGACTTTTGTGTAATTATTTTGGAGACAATTTTGTATTTTTAAGGTTATTAATTTGTTAGAATTTTAAATTTGAAATTGATTTGATTTATTAACGGCCCAGAAATTAGGGCGTTATAGGAAATTTTTCTGGTTGTTTATTGTTCGATTTTTTTCTGCATGTGTATATCTAATATGTTTGTTCCTATTTGTTTTGTATGTTTTTTTCCTATAGCTTTTGCCGTTGTTGATGCTGACAATAAAGACAATTGGTGTTGGTTCCTTGAACATTTATGTGAATTATTGGGATCAGAGAGGATGATAAGTTTCATATCAGATCAACATTGTGGTTTTGTGGAAGGAATTGCTAAGTTTTTCCCTAATTGCTATCATGGATTTTGTCTTGAACATCTAAAGAAAAAATTGAGGGATAGGTTATCATGTAGAAAAGCAAATTTGGTTAGGGAGATGATTGTGTCCAAGTTTTCAGAATGTGCATATGTGCCAACATTGGCATCTTTCCATTTTAAGTTAAATGAATTAAAAAGTAAGGGGGGAGACATTATGAGTGTTTTCTTGAGAAGTTTACTATATGAAAATTGAAGTGATCCATATTTTGAGGGGAAACGTTGTAGTGAAATGTATTCAAATGTTGCTGAGTCATTCATAGATACGAGAAGTTCGGTACTTGCCAATAACAAATTTGGTGGACATGATATGGTTACAAATCATGAATATGAGGTCTGATAAGATGCTGCTTTCTAGTAAATGGAATAAAGTTCTTTGTCCTCGTATGGATAGTGTGTTGGAGAAGGCTTTCATGGACAGGAGGACATGGAATGTGAGTTTATCATATGATAATGTGTTTAAAGTGCATTGTTTTCCTTCAGTTATGGTTGATCTTGGGTTGAGAACTTGTTTATGTTGAAAATGGGAAATAAATGGATATCCATGTCAACATATTGTTGTTACAATTTTTAGGAGTGGAAAGAATTTGAATTCATTTGTTGAACCATTTTTTCATGCTGATATGTATCGTCAAGCATACTTGTTTTCGATTGGCCCAGTTCTAACTGTTGAAAAACCTGTGTGTAGCATTGATGATGCTATGATTTTACCTCCATTGAATAAGAGACCAGCTGGGAGGCCAAAGAAGAACAAAATTACTTCTACTAGAGAGTTTAAAAGGGTGATGAAGTGTAGTCGATGTGAGAGTATTGATCGCCATAATAAGAGGACATGCAAGAAACCTTTGTTAAATAGTTGAGGATAATACATTTTATTGATTGAATAATACATTTGAGGATGTTAGAGGAATTTATGTTGCATTTCAATGTTGGTTAACAGAGAAAAATTTGTATGGGTATGGATCTTGTTACAAAAATAACATGTCTATTGTGCGTTGTGTTTAGTATTTTCTTTGATTTTTTTTTTTTGTAATTTCTAGATCAATGCACTTGTGTTTTTGAAACATACTTTGGGCAGTATGTTTATAATACCACTCAAATTAATCCAGAGAAATTTGCCAGTAGCAGAGAAAATTATTTTGTACATTTTGTTTTTTGAAATGTATTTTTGGACAGTATGTATATAATACCAATCGAATTCATCTAGAGAAATTTTTTAATAGTAGAGAAATTACTTTTTGTATTGTTTTTTTGAAACATACTTTGGGAGTACCCTTTATAATACCAGTTAAATTCATCTGGAGAAATTTGCCTATAGCAGAGAAAATTGCTATGTGTATTGTGTTTGTTGAAACATACTATAGGCAGTGTGCTTATAATACTAGTCGAATTCATCTAGAGAAATTTGCCACTAATAGAGAAAATTACTCTGTGCATTGTGTTTTGTGAAGTCAAATTCATCCAGAGAAATTTTCCAATAGTAGAAAAAATTACTATGTGCATTATGTTTTTTGAATTTGATGGTGGTGAATTACTTTGTGCATTGTTTTGTACCAACACAATGCATTACAATTTACATGATCATATTTGCACACTCTTGGCATGATACGAGATAAATTTTTCTGTGAAATTCTGGTAACTTCAAACCAGAGAAATTTCTTCAGACATAATTTTCTCTATGTAGATTGTGTCAACAATCACCACTTAGCATGCATTATAAAAATATATATATTTAACCATTGATAGCTATGAAATTTTGAAGTTTACATTAGTCAAAAAAAGATATATACATATATGTCAAACATCATTCCTTCAATGTATGAAGAAAAAAAATTAAAGGGTTTTTCCTAATTACATTGTGTGTATTGTCTTCATTTTACTAGTGTACTTTCACTATTATACTTTTGGTTTTTCTTCTGGTGGTATTTGAATTTGTTCTATCCATGACTGGCCAATTTCGATCGCAAATCTCTCTATGATTTTTGCCCTCATCAACTTTACATCTTGTGTCGACAATGTCGAGCTGATAGGTTCATGGTTGATATATTGTCTCATTATATAGCATACAAACAAGCCACAATCCACACTACATACAAATTATAGGTATAGTTAGTTTTGAGAAACATTTAAATTAGATTATCTTATTTATAAATGTTGTATGAAACTTATGAATCACTGGCTTGTTGTAAAGCATTGCCGACATATTGAAAGTCATAATTTGTGTTTTACCAGTCTATTAATTTGAAAAAGGGTTGTGATTGTGTCTCTCTTTCAAGGCAAGCTTTCAAAAAATTCTCCACATAATCTTGTGGCAAAAAATAAATAAATTTAAATAACAGAGAAATTTACACACAATGACACAAATTAATGAGATTCTATAAAAATTATCATGTCACGCCCCAAAATAATACAATAAAGATAACTCATATGCAGAATAAATATGAGAAACAACATACTTTCATATATCAGAGTTCACTATTTAACAACCAGTTAAATGCCATGTAGGCTTACATGTTTCTAAGTCATTGCTTGGTTACACAAATTGAGTCTCGCTCATTACATCTTAAGTCCTTGGCTTTACAAATAACAAACATACACACATAAGGCATAATTAAGAAGCTCTTGTTTTCCAAAACTCCATCCACATTATTGCCTTGGAGGAAGCATCTCACCTGTACCTGAAAATGGTATTCCTATAGAAGGTGAGCCAACAGCCCAGTAGAAATAATCTAACACAATTTATGAGGTTTAGCAAAGGTATAAATACCACGTACATAAACAATACCGATCCTGAAACATCCACAAGACCTGCATAAGTGAGATAATACATATCCAATATCACCATTTATAATCACAACCTTCTAATTTCACGTTTTCATTGTTAATCCCAATTATTTATGCAAAATAATAATTTAATCAAAATTAGGGCAAAATCCCCCTTTCACCAAATATCAACCCAAACACCAAAATCAACTATTTTAGCACAACATGATCTTATATTCAAGCCTCATACTCGTTTACCTCATATTCATCAAAACCCCTTTTTTCATTTCACACCCAAATCCTAGATTTGTCCAAACCACAACCAAATCTCATTATCTATACACAATAGCAAATAACTAAGCTAAAAACCATATTAGAGTGTAGAAAATCCCTACCTCAAGTTTGAAGAAGAAACGAGTTGAAACCCCAAAATCAACGATACCTAAACTCGATCTCCACCGCACACAACGTAGCCCTCGCCTAGATAACTAACTTTGATGAAGGACTTGGATCTAAATCCCAATGGATTTGGATAAATCAAAGATCTTGTGAGGTTTTTGGTAGGAAATGTAGAGAGAAGGGAGAGAAAATGTTTTTAGAGAGAGAGAGATATACAAAAAGTGACATTCAATCAGCCCAAAGAGAGAAGAAAAGGCAAAATTTCGGATCTACCTAACTTTCCGTACCTCCAGCCACACCTGCCTTTTTAGCAGTGTGCTTGACCCTGCCTGCTTTTACATGCGTGCGGCCTCATTCCCTTTCGTCGTCCCTCTCCGCCTCGGGCAAACCACAAAGCGGACAAGTAACTTCGAATGCATTTTGCATTTTTGTTTTGAGGGGCGCTGCCCCTCAATCCTGCCAAGGGGCGCTGCCCCTTAGACCCACACGAGCTGACTGGGTAGCTCGACCCCTGACCGGCCCAGTAGAAGTGGCAAAACATGAAAGAAGGATCGAAATCGGGATCGCTACATATCATCACATAAACATTATCATGAATCAGAGAAATTTGCACTCGTTACCAATTGTTTTACATCTTTGAGATATTTGTCGTATGCATCATCCCTCTTTGGCTTTAGTGAGTTGTAGTACCTCCATAAATTGTATTTTTTGTCCAAGACAAGTAAGGTCTAGTGATTTCCATCAGTTGACTTCTCATTTCCCCACTATTTATTGGGAAATAGAAGAACCTATAGTTTCTCCATGCGGTTTCAAGATGCTTGTCAAACAATGAGACTCGAAAAGTTGGATTTTCTGTCATCTTGATGAAGTTCTACAGTCAAAGAAAATAAAAAAATAGTTATGAGAAAGTTGAAATGACAGGAATTTCATAAATATACACACAAAGAAATTTTAAATGTACACAACTAGCTAAAGAAAATTAGACAAGTGACACAACTAGCTTCAAGAAGTATCTTAACAAGAGAAAGTAGTAAGTAAATTCCAGAGAAAATCAAATAAAAGAGTAGTAACATACTAAGTTCATGCATGTGAAAAAAAATGAAGTTGCTTGTTGTCCTTTTCTTTAGTCAGCAAATAGTATCTTTCCATAACCATCAATGACCTGAAAAATATCATTTATAATTGTAACATTGGTTTATAAAGGTTGATGGAACATTGCAGAACAATTTGATGAAAGACTTACATTGTTGGCAATTTCTTTTTCCTTTATTAGGTTTCCAGTATTTTCAAATGTAATGAGATTCAACTCATTTGTTTAGATTAAAGCCTTACAAGATGACAAAGAAGGGATTTAATAGTTGTTAATGAAATATAGGTTAGTAAATTGTTGTTTGTTATCTTCTATTTTATTTGTTATACTTACTCTAGTCCAGACACATTTGATATGTGTTGCAAGATATCTTTGACATGTTCTTTTACCAATTTTGCAACCGGTAGACTTTGTGGAAAAACCCAAGATTTTTTAATGCTTGTTGGTTGAGGCAAGACATAGTCATTGACATAAAGTACTTCTGTGTCTTTGGTGGTTTGCTCTATTGGCTTTGCAGCTTGCTTTGAACCTCTAGTGATCTTCACAACTTTAGGATATTGAAAGTTTGGATCTTGCTTTTCTTTCATTTCTTTTGCCTTTAAATTCTTTATCATTGATGTAGGATCTTTTTTTACTGTAGACAATGAAAATATCAGTAAAAGTTAAATTTCTCTAAAGTAACAGATGATATTTCAATACGTAAATTTATTTAATTCAATATTTTCCAGTTACCATAGACTTTGTCTTCTGTTTTGGTTGTTGTTTGTGTGCCACTTTTTCTTGTTGGGTTATTGGTTGCTGTTCCACTTGCATTCCAACTATACACAGTAAAAATCAAACAAGCCCTAAAAATCAATGTGGTCAAAGAAGTTACAAAATCTAGAGAAAATTACACACATATGGAACTAAATAGACAAAAAAAAAAATAAGTAGTAGAAATCAAACTGGCCAAACTAATGTGGTCAAAGAAATTTAAATTCTAGAGAAAATTACCATTGACATAAAATTTCAATAAATAGAAATTTCTCTGAGTTATTTTGACACAAGAATATAACTTTTTGTGGTTCAAGATTTTCACTGACCGTGGAGTTGAACTTGTGTTGGTGTTCGGTAAGGTTGAATTTGTTCATGCAATCTAGCATTTTTAGTTTCAAGCTCTGAAATTGAATGCCTCAACTGTTGAATTATTTTTTTTATCTTCTTTTTGAATCTTCAACATCCTTAGTTTCATTTGGTTAGTGTTGTCTCTTTCTTGAAGTTCCGAGTTATTTAATGTCAAGGTTCTTATTGTAATGTCCTTTTCTTCGAGTAATTGATTCTAATTTTTCTTTTCTTCTATTTTGGATTTAGAAAGTGCCTTTAGTCTTTGATGTAGATTAGCAATTTGAGCATCCTTTGATACCTCAAATTCTTGAGGCCAATGCATTGTTGAGCCACAAATGCTATCATGATGTTAGTTCATCGACTCATTATTTTCTTCTCCATCCCTTTCCTCATTGTTTTCTTCTTTCTCTTTAGATTCAGTGCCTTCATCTTCTTCTTCATTGTCTTCTTCTTCTTTCAGTTCATTTTCTTCTTTGTCTTCAACTTTTTCATTTTCTTCTCTAGCTTCCTTTTCTACGCTACTTGCCTGATCTTCTTCTCCATTGCTTGCTTTTTGTTCTTCTTCGTTGCCTTCTCCTTCTTCATTCCTTCATTCTTTTTTAGATGAACGTTCTAATGTCTCTTTGAATTCAGCCAATGCTTTTTTTGCTTATTTCTTCATCTTTTTATCAAGACAAAACTCCTCTAATGGGTTTTTGACTAGGTTCTTGTTATCTATTTGTAACATGAGGCTCTTTTATTAGAGAAATATTAAAATTTCACTGAGAGAAAAATTCAAATAATATCAGCCAAATGCCAGTGGTCAAAGAAAATCAATCAAGGAGAAATAATTTTATGGGCTAGAGAAAATTATAAAACAAGCAACATAATTTAGATATCAGATAAAATCAATCAAGGCATATAACTTAATGTTACTATAATTGTGGTCAGAAAAATGTGGGTTTTAAAGAAAATTCATTACAAGGGCAGACATAAACCAGTGGTAATAAAAAAAGCAACATGAATTGAAATTTCAGAGAAAATTGATCTCTATCAGTCAAGGCACATAAGTTATGGGCCAGGAAAAATTACAAACAAGGAAAAATAATTTTTGGGCCAGAGAAAATTATAAAACAAGTAACATAATTTAGATACCAGAGAAAATCAATTAAGGCATATAAGTTAATGTTAATATAATTGTGGTCAGAGAGATTTGAATTCCAGAGAGAATTTATTACAAGGGCAGGAATAAACCTGTAGCGACCTTAATTTTTCGTAAGTCATTATTTATTTGTTATTATTTATTATAATCTTATTTTATTTTTTTGGCTTTATTAATTGCGTGGTTATATGAGAATTTAATGTGTTGTTTAATTAATTTAATGTGATATTTAATTATATATAATTGATCCAAATATATATATATATATATATATAAAAGGGTGTTATATGTATTGATTTTATAAAGCAAATTTATATATGTTGTAGTTATTTAATAAAATATAATATAATATAAATGTAAATTAGACTACATAGGAAAATTAGGTTATATTGTTCATGAGAGGGTTGTCAATTAGGTTATAAAGTGGAGGAGGAGCAGCAGCCACGGGTTAAAAAAAAAAAGAAAAGAAAAAGAAAGCCGCAAAAAAGAGAGAGAGAGAGAGAGATTAATCAAAACAAAAGATAGATGGCAGGTGGATGAAAAAGGAAGAAAAAAAGGGATTAAAGTTTTATTTTGGTGGCTTTATTAATTGTTTAAGTGATTTTTTGATTATCGAAAAATAATTGTGAGTATAAAATTTACTTTCCTTGATTTATGTTAATTCGTTATTTTTATTTATTTATTTATATTTATTTAAAGTTGGTTTGATTTTGTATTTACATGAAGATGATAGATTGATTTTAATTATTTTGATTGGTTGTGCATGTAAGGTTTAGGGTTTTTATATGTATTTATTTTATTATTGTAATCACAATCATGGTTATATGATATTAAAATAAACTTAGAATCCATAGATAAATTCCTTACACTACACCATGACTCCATGGATTGTTATTTTATTTGAGTGTTGGTGAGAAATAGTATATAAAAAAAATGTGAGGATTATGAGATTTATTTAAATGTCTTAGACTTGGCATTGTTATGTTTGTTCTCATGAGTAGATGAGAGATTGTGTATATATATATTGTTGCCTCGTTCTCATGAGTAGGCGAGTACTTTGATTTTCTCGCGTACGTATATGCTAACCATCCGGAGAGTATGGGTCAAACTTGGGACGATAGGTATATGGGAGGCACATGAGATATATGTGTAGGCCGGAAGTGAAGGGCCGAAGTAGTGGAGTTAAGGTACAAAGAATTAAATATGAGTTTATTGGTATAGTGTGAATTGTATTGATTTGTACATCTTGAAAAATAGTAAACGAACTTGATAAATTATGAAATTTGGGTAGAGGCATGTATACGTAATTCTAGACAACTTTTATATTTTAACTTTGTACTGCAAAGATCGATTAGAACTTGTAATCGGATAATATTGATTATAGTAGTTTTATTCATTTTAATAATGCAGATTTTAGAGGTTGTTTTAACTCACGAAACAAGCTCATTTTTATTGATTTCAAATAAACTAAACTAAAACATTATTTTGAGCACTTTTGTGTTTTGAACTTTTCCAAAAAAAATCATCTTAGCGCAGTTTCTTTTCATTTTCAGTTCTACATTTTTTTCGATCGAATTTCGTTTAGGTTCTTCTATTAAGTTTTTCTCTCAACCTATTCAGTTTCTACTAAAATCGTCCACAATACCCTTTAGAAAATTCGATTCTGTACAAATTTTGTTCTTTGAGTTTTGATCAATTTGAATGATTTAAGCATGAAACAATGCGTTTTTATACTACTTCGACAATTTACTTATGATTAAATTATACTAACTCTATTTTTTTTTGGTAGAATGATGGGTTTTACTAACTTTTTATGCAGGGCTGACCCATCATAATTTTTATGTTTATTTTGTTTATTCTATATCCAATTTATATTTAGTTGTGTACATGTAAGAAACTAAACACCACCATATCTCGAGAAACTACCCCTTCATCTCAGTGCAGGTGGAACTACTTGTCTTGTCCCATAACAAAAATTAAATGTACTTTTATTTGTGTCTGGTAGATACGTGAGTGTCAAATATTCGTACTCATACCAGTATACTTATATACTGACCTGTTTTGTCTCTTAGTATTTCGGGTGCGTTCTATTTGAGTACAGCCGAGCTTCCTTTGCAGGATTAGTTGGAGCTACAGTGGTAATGAGAAATAACTATAGTTGTTGGACACGTCGCTTTGACTTCTTTTGTTTTCTTGAGTTTAGGGTTGATATTAGTTTATGTATTTATTATTTTTTTTATGACCTTAGTATTTTGATAATTTGGCATGATTTGTAACTTTACATTATTTAAGTTATTTTGACTATTTATTGTTACTTTAATGTTGGAGGTATTGGTTAGTTATAAAATTATGATAGATGGTTTAGTTGGCGTTTTGTTAGTTTTTTTTATCTCTTGTAATCTTTTGAGAATGAAAATTTACTTAAACCCTTTGGAGACATCAACGTTTAAATTTTGTTTCACCCTTAGGATTTGGATGATGGAATATTGATGGGGGTTTAGTCCTAATTTAATATTTAATTGTCCAAATTTTGGGACGTGACAAAACCAATGGTAATCAAAGAAGCAGCATAAATTGAAATTTCAGAGAAAATTGATCTCAATCAGTCAAGGCACATAAATTATTCCATATAAGATATTGCATCACAGAGAAAATTGATTACAATCAATCAAGCGACAAGGAGGAAAACAAACCAGTGGTCAGAGAAATTTTTGAATTTCACTGAGACTTCAGTGGCGATAGAAATCTAACCTGTCGACGTGTAAGATAGTGGATTAGTGTCTTCTGTAACTGTTTGGTCAAGCTTTGCAAGTTTCACTTGGCACGTCTTAGAAATTCAGTTCTGTTACTGTCTTCCCAGTCAATGACATTCGCATGTTCTCATAACTAATACTGTGATGGAAATTGAAGTATTTAAATTTTGCTAAACACATAAATTTGTAAGTATCATAACTGTAAATTTGAATGGAAATTCTATTTACCAACTATGCAATGACATATCCTGTAACTTTTTTTGGAGTTTGTGTAATGCTGTTATAGAATCGACCAATGTTGCTGTTATTGTTTCTGGCCAATCATACTTCTTCATTGATTCAAGCGATTCCACGTACTTGATAAAAACCCACCTTATTAAATTCCCACTTGTTGCAAAAAATAGGGTGAGACACAAGTACAAGGTAACAATGATTGCTACATCTTTGAAGTCATTTGGTTGCTTGCATTTCATTGCTTTGACCAAGGCATTGTTAAGAATAAGACCAGTGAGTCTTGTGTCCTTTGGGAAGCTTCGTCTTAGGAATGTAGTGTTTGTTTTTTTTGAATATCTTAGGCCTCATTTGGGAATAGACTTTTTTAGTAACTTTTTATTTTTTGGCTAAAATATGATGTAAAAAACTAATATATTTGGGATGACTTTTTGATTTTTTACGAAAAGATATGCAAAAAATAGAGAGAAAAGAGAATCTTTGGCTTTTTTGTATAGGTTGTTAGCTTTTTGGTTTTTTAGTAATTTTTTGACTTTTTAACTAAAAAAGCTACTTGCTAAACGAGGCCTTAATGACATGGCTCATTTACCACATTCCAAACCAAATATCAAGGTCATGCCATTAATCGTAAAGGTCAAGTTCTTTTTACCAATTGTGAATGCTTTCGTTTTTTCATTGTAACGTTGGATTATTGCAACTACATCATCATCAAATTTTCTAGACTTCTTTGAATCCATCCTTCCAGTGGTTAGAGCTTTTATCAAATATCAGAATGGGGTCTTTTGAAGCTTTATAAATTGGTTTGAATTGAATATAAGTGTTTAAAAAAAGAAGACAACAGATGAGAGGTTTGATCGGTATCGAATACTGTAATTAGCTTTTTTTTTTTGGAGTTTAACAAGTTTTTCCCCCTCGAGCTTGAGTCTTATGAAGTTAGGGTATTCATCTTGATATTTGTTACTTCATCACCTTAGACTTCTGTTTTTTGGTGAGGAGTTTGTTGTGCTTTGTTGCTTTTTGATCTAAGATCATAAGACTTAGGGAATTTTTGTTTCTTTCTTGGTGTTTCTGGTGTTTTGCTGATTTGTGTTTCATCATTTATAGACAATGAAAATATAAAGATGTCAACATTAAATCCCAGAGAAAATTGAACATGTCAAAGAAAATTACACATAAGGGAGAAAACTTAGGTGGCCAGAGAAAATTAAAGACTGAAAATTAAATGTCAGAGTACTAATATACATGGCAAGTCAGAGAAAATTTCCATTCCATAATTAGCAAGATAAAATAAACAAAGCAACGTAAACATGCCATAGAAAATTACAGAACAGAGAAACCAAGAATTGAACAAAATAAATATACTAGAGAGATTTTCAAAAAAGAAACATAAATCTAGCAAGCCACATAATATTAAAATGCCAGAGAAATTTATAGACACAACCAGAGAAAATTAAACACGACAGACACACATAAGGGAGAAAAGTGATGTGCCCAGAGAAAATTATAAATTGCAGAGAAATTTAGACACAGACAAGAGAGTAAAATTATATATAGATGTAAAATATAGCCAGAGAAGATTAAAAAAAGAAACATAAATTTAGTAAGCATAAAAAATGAAAATACCTGAGAAAATTTCACATTCCAGAGAAAATTAAAATGCCAGAGAAATTTATAGAGTAGGGAAATTTGAATGAATTGAAGTTGAAAATTACACAGAGAAATACAGAGAAATTAACCATCCTAGAGAAAAATGGGGAAATAAACAAGAACAAGTGGGAAATAAAAATACCAGAGAAAATTCAAAGAAGAAACATAGATCAAGCAAATGCTAGAGAAATTCAAATGTCAGAGAAATTTACAGACAAAATCACATAATAATCTTCAAGAATAAGTTCAAAACGCAAAGAAATAACATTTTTCAAATTCATGTAGCTTTTATTACGAAATTGAAACCCTAATTAATGAAAGACTAATATAAAATGCAATTAATTGTGTTTCCAAAGAAAAACTCGTTGGATTGTAGAAAACTTACTAGAGTGAGGATGAAACCCTAATTACAAACTGATATGCCCTGAAATGAAGATACACTGCGATAAAGATGAACTGAGATGACGATGAACAGTAAAAAAGGGTTAAAGAAATTTGTGAGAAATGAATGAAAAAGATTTTCGCAAGAGATAATGAAACCTTAATGTCGATAGTAAAGATGATTCTGAAATCCTAATTCTGCTCTTCTCTTGCTCGTGAAGATGGTTAGATGTCAAGATTGGAACTGAGTCGTTAGAATCTAGTTCAGGTTCTCCGTTGATTATGAAGGGTATTTTGATTCAAGAAATAAATAAAAAGCGTGCATTATTAGTTAAGGGACCTGAGGCATCATTCCTTTTTTTTTTAGTATCCTTTATCCTTTAAATTACTATTATTAGAGACCTTAGAAAAAAATTCTGATTTTAAACACTCTCTAAATTAAATTTATCATTATTTCACAAATCGTAAACTTTCACTAACAAAGGAAAAAAAATATTCACTCTAAATTAGGTTTATCACCAATTTTCTCATAAAAAAATTATGAAAAAATAGATTTTATTGACGTCGGAATATATTTTATAATTTAGCCTAAATATATTTCCGGGCTAACAAAAGCAATACAAGGAGGGAGCCATAAAAGGTGGAGATTGGTCATCCATGGCGAGTGTGAGCATCATCCTATGCAACTACTCAGCAACCACGACTCCCACTCTCCATTTTGGAACCCCCAAATCAACATCAATCCCACTCCGACGACTTGTACTTAACTCGTCCTCCATACCCATAACGCTTCGGAAGACGACCAGAGGCTTGTCTGTGGTGACCCGAGCAGGTCCCGGCACTGGCACTTACATCTTTGCATTCGTTCTCCCTCTCTCTCTCCTCGCCGCCACTGTCTTCACTGCCTCCCGAATTGCCGATAAGCTCGACCGTGACTTCCTCCAGGAGGTGTTTTATTCTTTTTCTTCTTCTTCTTCCTCCTACCCATTTCATTTCCTTTTTTTTTGTGTGTTTGTTTCAATAATTAGAATGTTCTGCTTGGTTTTTTTGTTAACTGGTTCAAAGAAATTTTGAATACTTCGGTTGATTTAAGGTCAATTGACGAATGTCGCTATGCTGTTGAACCACGGTTCTTCTGGTTATTAGTTATGTAATAAAAGTCTTTTCTTTTGTTCTTCTCAAGTATAATAAAATCTTGTGCCTTTTTTTTTGATAGATAGACGGTTAGTTTTTAGCAGCCTGGGGCAAATGTTTCCCCTATCTCTAAATGGGTTCGACTCAATATTCTTGAAGGAATCCTTTAGCTACTAACACCCAAGCCACATCCTTCAATGAAACTCTACACCTCATAACCCGAGAGGCTGGGTGAAAATTAGCACACCATTAGGCAAACAAGCTAAGATAGCTAAAACAAGGGAGTTGGGCAAGAGAATAGAAAATTAAGCAGATTCATCACCCAGACAAATCTGCATCCACAAATCCATCAAAGCCATCCCACATCAGACAACTTGTATTTACAACTCTATAGTGTAACTCATTACACCTCTAAATGCCATCCTTGATAAGGACCTCTTTTGAAGGTCCTCATGCCAAATATTGGCCACGACCAGAACAAAAAACCCAAAATGGAGGAAAGTGAAGCGAATCCGAAGCATCTGGCATCAATACACTAAATATGGCCACAGTTGGAATAGATCCCCAAGAATTTAGTAAATTTGTACCAGAATTGGCCACAGTCTATCACACACTCCAATTGAGAGATGATGAACAGGCTAAAAAGTATTCAGCTCTCATCCGAAAAAATAGGACCAATGGAGGACTACACCCCCACTCCATATCCATGGAAACCCGACACCAGTACAACCAGACCATCTCACAATGTGGCACCACCTCAGTCTAGGGCTCCAACCACATCGCTGAATACAACCCTAGGATTTGGGGAAAAGAGGTAGAAACAAAGTAATGAAAATCGAACCAAGACCAAGTAGTAGTCACTTCAATTGTAGTTAATTATATATGGAACTTGTTTAAGTTTAATTACCTTTTAATTTTGTAGTTGGCATTATATATTTGCTAACCTTTTTCTGGAGTTATTTTCACTGGTTAGTATGGCTATGAGCACATCTGGAAGCTGCATGGAACTGTTATCATTTTCTTATTTTTAATGGAAGGTCTAAGGGCTCCAAAATTTGTCTATTTCATTGTCTCCATTCCATTGTCTCCATTCCATACAACATTTTGGCCCATCAAGAAATGAGGTTCTTCTAAATTTGTGTTTTGGGTTGTACTGAATTAGTAATCAAAATAATTAATCCTTACCGAAAATAAATTATATCTACATTCTTAGCTTTTAGTGTCTGCTAAAGGCTAGATTTGTGCTTTCAAATACTATGAAAGGGTACTGCAAGCCCCCTTGAAAATAGCTTAGCTACAAAATGTTAGATTCCTCTTTTGGGTGTTGGCATTTCTATTGCTGACCAGGGTGGGGGGTTATAAGTATCTGGTCCCGAGAAACTGAAGAGTGAAAGAGACTAGAAAAGCACTGTACCTTCCTGGACTGAAATTTGACTCTGCTACCTTACAGTTGGACTGGAAATGAGCATTCTGATCTCATAAAGATCTCTGATAGGCTGATACTGTCAAGACTCCTATTTTTATGGCGAACCTAGACAAGAAAAATAATTCTTTCTGAACTCCGATCACATCCATGTCAACCAAATGCCTGCAACCTTGTTAGCTTTGTGATAATGGTGACAAATACTCCATATGTGCTATGGAGGCATGCTGCAATCTGCCATAGCAAGTATAATCCATTTCCCATGGATTCTCATGATCTCCCTTAAGAATATCAACAAGGGAATTTGGTCCTGGGATAACTGCATAATCAAACATAGAAAAATAGACACTAAACCGTTGTGAAAGTTTCCAATAAGTTTCCAATATCCCATGCAAGGAGCTCCAGAATTTTGTGTTGTGAAGCCATGGTGAAAAGAACCCAACTCATATCTCTACCAGCTGCACGACTCAGATTGACACTAGCTCAACCATCCATATCAATCTTAGAAAGGAGGCCTGTTATGTTATGTCAGTAATGTAAATAATTTTCAATGATTCAATCAGTTGTTTGTTGCGCCAGTCTCTAAGACATATTTTGTCTTCTGATTGCTCAGTCTAGGAGTCTAGGATGCATGTCTTAGATCTCGCGTCCCAAGCCATTATGTTAAGATCTCTGTTCTATTTCTGTGTTCACTGGATAATGTTTAATTCCTTTGTTGGATTTGTGATGGACATTAATCCTGTGGGTAATATTATAATTTAAGAGTACTTGAATGTTTCAGGGATTATTTACACTATAGTGAGAACACTAATATCATTTAGCACACTTCAACTCGAGATGTCCTTAAGCAGATTGACTTGGTGTTGACTGTATTTTTTTTTTCTTTAATCCATTATATTGGATATGGTGCGTTGTGTACTGTTGGTTGATTCACGGAACGCAGTTTCTTTAATCACAGCATCTCGTCATGTTTCTGTGAACTTGTTCTTTCTCACATTACTTGGCTAATGAGCAGGAGGATGATGTCATTGGAATATTTACAAAAATTTGGAGAATGCATCACAATTTGGTGTTAGCAAATATGTTATTTTCTTCAAATATTTATTTGCTTATGGTATTGTGATTGACTTGTATCTGTTCATTGGACTAGATGGCAATTAATGAAGCAATAATGGAAGCAGCAGATGAGGATGGTGATGATGGTTTATCTTTGAAGGAAAAACCTGCACTTCCTCGCACTCGTAACCGGCCCAAACGGGAAGCTGAGACTTCATCCATGTAGCATGGTTTTGTGAGTTTGATATTTTCTGGTATAATCTATATGATCTTTTTTTTGCTGTACTTGTTTCTTGGAAACCAAAAAATGTCATGTGGTATTCTGGTAACTGATTTTGGAAACAAAAATGGAAAGCACCTCCACTAATTGAAGAAATGTGATCCAGGAGAAAATTTCCCAAAATGCTTGATGCATAGTTTTGTATGGATGTTTCTATCGACCTGATGCTCTCCTTGAACATAACTTTATGAGATCAAAGGGTTTTATGAGATCAAAGGATGTTTCACTTGCTTGTCGAATCTGAATTATGTATTTTATGAACGATGACATCCAACCGGAGTTGTGCCCAGAATGTAGAATGCATTGAGTTAACCAAAGGTCATGCATAATCATACTAACTAATGAATAGTTTGCAATGAGCAATAACGATAAAAGATTATTGATACCCTAAAGTTCACTATAGAATTTTTACTCTGAATGTGAAAGTGTGGTCCAGGTCGAGATGAATTGATGTATTGTAGGGGTCTATGCAGGCATAAAATGAATTTAAATCACATATTAACATTTCTAAGTAAAATATTTGAATAGTATTTCTGAGCAATAAAAAGGATCAGGTGGACAAACAATTTCAATAACAAGAGCAATGTCACTATATGAAGTTGGTGCATCCATATAACAACCTATGAAGCATATTTATACAACCATATCAAGATATTAATTTATTTTTTAATTTTGACTTTTGTATACAACCTTGGATAAACATAGGTACATATTATACAACCATGCAAAAGCATCTCTTGGCCTAGACACTCACTCTGCCATAACTTTCTCATTTTTTATTATTATACAACATATACAAATGCTCTCTCTCTCTCTCTGGTGTACTTTAACTTTTAGTGATTCGGAAGCTATCTTCAACTTTTCTTGTATTTGCATTCACATACTGCAAAAATGATACAGAACATTGAGACAATTTTAATCCAACCAATTATATGCTTCTCTCTGCGCGCGTGCGCGCACCCACACTAATAAAGAGAATTTCTGACAAATTGTTGTCTAAGAGCTTCAAAATCATAATCTAAATTTATCAAAATTTTAAACTTTCAATATTTAAGAAATACATTTGGTGATAAGGCATAAAACTAGTGACCCATCTAATCATAACTAATTAAAAACTTCTAAACAAAAAATCAAAAATATAATTTTCAGTCTTGAATAGTAATAAGTTAGCACCATTACCACATATCATTCCTAGTGAATTCGTGTTAGAAATTCTGTCTGTAAAACTCAAAAGTTAAAAATGTACATCAATTACCTATTTTCATTTGGTATTTATATAAAGCTATTAAAAATTTTGGATTTGTGATAGGAAAAAGATATGAAAAAAACAAAATGAATTCGAATTGGGAAATGAGAAGAAAACGAATACACTAACCATAAAAAAGAAGAAAGGTTTTGTAATATAAAAAATTAAATGTGTAAGAACTTTTTATTTTTCCTTGATGAATTTAAAATTCAAATTTCAAGATCCAAACATAACATAATAGAGGGAAGATTTTCCAGAATACTGACCTCGAATGTCAAATCTTGCTTTGTGGCATGTACTCTTACGTATCCAAATTCTGAAATCCTTGTCAAGCTCCAGCTATCAGCCTACCAACGGAGTAAAATTGATGTGATTAGAATTATAATTGACACAAGGTATAAACTTACCATAACTAAGAATATAATTTGTTTCTCTCTCCTCTGTATGAATGTGTAGAGAGAGAGAGAGAGATGTGTAGTGAGTGGGGTTAAGTAATCAACTTACACTAGCTGGAGACTTGTCCAAAGTGAAGCCAGCCATTCCAATAACTACCTGAACTGGGGCACTGTAGTTGGTATTATCGTATGTGTCAATTCCATGTCCATCTTTCTTAGGCATAGCCTTACATTCGTTTTGATAAACAGCGCAGGTTCTCTCATAGTTGTGAACATGCCCAAAGAGCACCAAATCAACCTAATTATTCATGATTCCAAATATATACGTAAATCCTCCAAAGAGTAATGCTATACGTACGTACATAAACAAAAACGATATACAAAATATGTATATACTTATATATTGAAATCAGTTGAAAGGGCTCATTAGTTGAGTGGTTTAAGAGGATTTACTAACCTTGTTGGCCAGTAGTAATGGCTCCACAGCTTGAACAAAATTGTTGTCAACACTTGGAAGAATGCCACTAGAGGAAGAATACATGGGTCTGTGCCTGTAATTCAAAAATTTTCATTTCAATCCAATTATCAATAGGAAAATGCATACATACATATATATATATATATAATTGGTACATTTTTTGCTTCCATTTGTCCATGTTGTAGAGTCCTTGGATTCAGGATGCTTCCCAAACCAAAGATTAATAATGATATGAGTTACTTAGGATATCAATAATGGAATGACTATTTCACTATTTGTGCATGCCTAGATCAAGTGCAGATGACAATGATACCACTTACCCAGCAAAAATTATCCAAGGAGTTTTTGATCGATCAACTGAAGCCATGTCCTTATTCATCCAGTTATACTGTAAATTAAGAAAGATGATGAAATTTTAATGTTAAAAATCTGGGAATTATTTTTTGTTGCAAGACTGGTAAAGAACAAATTAAGCAGATCATTAGTCTAGCAGTAATGGGTTGGGTCTGATCTGATGAATGATGAGTGGTGAGTATGTATGTATGGATTGGATTATTTATATTGTAATGAATTTTACCTGCTCGGAGTTTTGTGACCAATCATGCTCTGTTGAAATGACAGTGAAATGTACAGGACCTTGTTCTATAGAATACCATGGCTTATCCTTTGCTGGGGTTGGCATTGGAAAATAAGTCTCATATGGAACTCCACATTCCCCACCTGAGTCTGGAGTTGTGTATACTGATCCAGAATCAACATAATCCCTGAAAAATGTCATCCATTAATTAAGGCAAGCAATTAACATTATGAAAGAAAGTGAATTAATATTTCAAGAATATGTAGACATATATATATGTGCATACATAGTAATGAGAATATTAAGGCAACACACCTCTCATGGTTTCCAATTGCAGTCATGTATGAAACTTGAGAAGCCACTGGGCTGATAAGGTGAAGGAAGAAGTCCCATTCTACTAGAAATCCCGTGGCATAACTTATGTCTCCGATGTGGAATATAGAATCCACATTCCCTGAAGCTACTTCACTAGCCATGGCTTTCGTCACTGAGAGTGATCCCGGCTATATATGTAATGTCATGCCGTGCCACAGACAAAATCAGAACCTAGCTAGCTTGTTAATGATGGATTTTTCTACTAGATTTATAAAGTACATGAATGATACATCTTTAATTATGTATGCATGTTATTGTTACCTGAATGTAGTGTTCAACAGAAGCATCACGAGGTGCCTTGCCCATGTCACCAAATGCAAGAAATCTGAGTTCATCCGATCCCCCAACGGCTGGAGTTGTGAATTGGATTTGATCACTCCAGCCAACTGAATTACTACATTATTTATAATAACAATGAGAGATCACAATCCATATTACAATTGTTAATTCCATCCACATGTGTGAACAAGAACAAGCTTGCATAAAAGATTGCTATCTAGAAACGGTCGTTAGTTTTTTAACCCAAACACTTGTAGGGCATGGACTATATATGGATTGCAAAATAATAAAATTGTTGTTTCGTACCTTCCATATCTGTAGGAGAAGGTGCTTGAAGGCTTAAGTCCTGTCATCACAGCTGAATGAATGTATCCTGGGTCATGCCACCCAAAATCTTTGGCTGGACTTGGTAGAATTGATGAACCTGTCAATTTCCCACAACCAAACAAGAACCACCAAAACAATTTTTTTTTTACTTCACCACGAAATTTATAGTTGTAAGTAATATTGAACACTAAGATAATTATGACAAAGACATGACATTTTAAAGTGAACAATAAGAAATAAGAAAGACAAATTAAGACCAAGTGGCAAGAAAAAAAGATTTTAAGGAAATATTGAGGAACTCACTGCACATATTATCTGGCGAAAATGTAGTAACTTGTGATGTTTGTGATTTGCCTCCTCCATATTGAACTTGTTGAGGCTCCTTATCTCCACTGACCCATGTTAGTCTCATCTGCAAAAATAGTAATCAAATATTTGATGCATGAGAGTGAAGCACGTGACAGTCTTTCATTTCATATTTAGACTGAACACATTGAAGTTGATTACTATTTTGTTTGAGAAAAAAGTTTATCTATTGTCAATCAAGTGGTTGACATCTACACTAAGGTCTCACTTCCAATTCTTTTCTTCTTCTGCGTGATAAGCTCATGATTCACTTGAGGTGACTGTTAGTGATATTTCCGACTCTTTTCAATCTTATTCTTCATTAAAGGAAGTCAACTCCACTGCAATCTTATTAGACAAATTAATTTGTGGACGGTAGAGTTGGTCTCTCGGATTAATTGGTTCAATGTATCAAATATCGAGTTACAAAAATAAAAAAATAAAAAAAAACAAATTAATTTTACAATCCCTCGTTTCCATCCTTTTGTCTATGTCACA
The DNA here is from genome assembly GCA_025200525.1 of Camellia lanceoleosa. NCBI lineage: Eukaryota > Viridiplantae > Streptophyta > Magnoliopsida > Ericales > Theaceae > Camellia > Camellia lanceoleosa. The sequence continues at coordinate 86,970,749 of CM045763.1, forward strand.
GGGTTGTAACACACTTATTAGGCTCTATTTTATTAGAAAGAAAGAAATGGTGAAAAGTGAAAGGGCTATGGAAAGTGAATTGAAAAAATTTAGAGCAGAACATAGATATGTTCCACAGGATATAATACAAATGTGAGACAAATGGTGTGTTTCATTTTGTGAAACACATCTGTGTTGCTAGAATTATTGAAAAAATTAATATATATTCTTGTATGAATTTGGTTAACAAGTAAATTTTGCAAGGAAAGAGAGAGAAATTGAGAATTTTAATTATAAGTAACAGTATCTTTTATAAATAAATTTAAACATTATTATATATATATATATTTTTGTAAGAAACTAAAAACTTAGTTACAATGTTATCATAGGTTGTATAGAAAAACAATTTTTCTAAAAGTAGACCATTCTTTTTTTATATTTTAAGCATGGGTGTGTGACAAATGTAATATATTAAATAGATTACAATTATCGGATTGATCTTATTTTATTTTATTTTTTATGATATATATGAAGTAACTGACAAAATAAATGGTTTAAAGGTGACCCTCACCTCCACACATATATGTACGTACGAAACTATTAAATCAACGGCTGAAAATTCGATGTGTATAGAATTCGAATATGATTAGTTAAAATATACAGTAAAATCCAGCACCCAATTAAGAAGCGGACTGTTATTAATGTATTTAGCTAATGATTAATTGATCTGTAGTCAAAAAGCATATCCAAATGAATATCCCTAATCAAGCTATTAAACAAAACAACCTACAATAATTCCAATAAAGTTGGCAGAAATTTATTGGAATTGAAGACGTAATATTTAGATATATATAGACATATTACCGATGTTGCGGTTGAATCAATGCTGGAGAGATGTCCATATAATGGTTGTTTTGGATTAGCAAACTTCAAAGGGACTGATCTTTTGAGAATGCATGGTGTGTCGAATCCAGCAGTGAAGAAGACGAATTCAATGTCGGTTCGGATGTTAATAACGTGAAACGATAGTGAGCCACTGCAAGTGCTCACTACACATTCCCCCTTGTTGTTGTGTTCCTTACATTCCTTCTTCTTGCAACTAATATAATCTGGATCACTGTTCACGTATTGTGCCTGCATTTGCCATTTGCATGTATGAGTTATAATGAAAACTATATACAGCAAGAAATAAGGCTTGTGTGCATATCACTTTGAAATAAAAACAAAAACAAAAACAAAAACTCACCAAGATGCATTGTGCTCATTTCAAAGAAAGCATTTCACCAAAATTTTGTTTGGGAACAGGTGTAAAAAATTACTTACTATAACTCCAAAGTGTTTTGATTTGCAGCCTTCTTAACAGTAACAAAAATGTTATATATTAACTACAAAACAATCATTGTTATACAATAATCTATCTGCACGCCGAATCCAGTGTTACGCATTGCATGCTAACATTTCTCACATTTTTCTAGATGACCGAGTTCATTAGAAGAAAAGTCAAAACACTGGTCATCTTTGATTTTTTTGTTTGGTATTTAAGTAGAGGGAAAAAATCTGAAGTTTTGCATAAATGAAGAAACAAATATGGATATATACAGAAAACCCTCTAAAAATGACATGACAATGCCAATTTTGTAAATCAAAGCAAAAGGTTCAAATTAAGGCATGTCATTCTGTATGAGAATTATTTTATGTTCAAAATTTGAACTTGATGGTTATGTCAGAACCTGTAGACTCACTATAGATCTTGTTTCGATAATTAGAATTGTTTATTTTGTAAGATTTTACACATATAACATTCTTAAAGAAAAAATTAAGTCGATTCGATAATCATAATATTTTCATTTTATTGTATTTGTCTAAAAAAAATAGATGATTTATTTTTAAAAATATATTTGTTGTTCAGTTTTTCGGAAACAAATGTGATAAAATAAAATGATTACGATTATTGGAATAGAATTAATATTTTTTTTCATTAAGAAAATACACAAATGACTTTACAAAATGAACGATTTAAATTATTAAAATAAGACTCATGATGGACGGATCCTAACATAGCAGTCAAGTTCAGATTTTTGAACTTCAGAGATGTCAAAATTATATATATTATTTTTTTAATGTTATCATGGACATACATATCTTTGGGTTCATCCCCATATAGGTATAGTGCTCACCTTAACAGGATAATGGCAAAGAAGAGGAAGGCTACTTAGATCACCAGTCTGTTTATATTGAAGGGAGCTAAGAGGACAGTCTGAGACACTGCATGTGTAACACAACACAAACCAAATAAACAAACGGACCATAAACATTGGAAACGAAATATAAAAGCAAATTAACAAAGCTTAGTGTTGTTCTTACTCAGAAGTAGAAGGTGAGATCATGGCAACCCAATCACTGTCCCCTGGAACCAAAACTCCGCTGACAGTAACCGTAACAAATTCATCGTCAGAAAGGTCAGAATTCGAACTGACATTTATTTGAAGATATGGGTTTGGATCAGGACACTGACCCAAAACTCTTCTATTTAGTACCCGGAACTCCGATATTGCAGTATAGTTTCTGAATTCATTGGTAGAGTTGATAATCACTGGAAGCAAGGATGATGATGATGATGATGATGATGATGATGATGATGATGATGATGATGAAGAAAAGTAAGAAGTAGAAGAAAGACAAGGCTGAAAGAAAATAAGGAAAGTGAAGGCAAATCTGAAAGAAAAGTGTAGCTCCATTTGTGGGTTGGTGTTCATCGTAAGGTATAAGTGTGCATACTTATATGGAAAATGAGTGAGACTTGTTTTGTGGAGGACCTTCACAATTTCCTTATTAATCTACACTATTTATGATGTGTGGGGCTCACTCATGTATATGTGGAGTCTACATCATGAATGGTGTGAATCACAAAGAGAGTTGTGAGGATCCTCACAAAAAGGGTCTCTATCATTATTGTACTTATAGGGTATGTTTGATTGGGTAGTAGAGAGCATGAAAATTATGATATTATTTAACCAGGCCCAATTATTTCTGTTTTTTTTTTATTTTTTTTAGTGGGATTATTTCCAATTATTTCCAATTATTTTTATTTTTTTTTTTTTTTTTAGTTTTATTTTATTAATAAATAATAAATACAACAAATAGGATTATTAGTAATATTAGTAGGTAGGGTGAGATTATTAATCCAATAGATATTAATCCAATTGGATAGTGAATACCACACTAATTTAATAAGATTATTAATACTTCACTATTAATCTTGTGAATCAAATATGACCTTATATATTGACTCTCTGTCGCTATCTATAACTATGTGTATGACTATTAAATTAGATAATATATATGTATGAAAAGATGTACGAAAGTGTGCAGGCGGTTGATGCAGAATTCCCAGTATGGACAAGTAGATGGGGGCATGGGACTCTCTGGAATCTCTCGATCCTATTTTTATGGTATACAACGTGCAAGGCATATACTAGGCGAACATTACGTGGGACAGTTTTGCTTATTATCGTTTCGCAAATTATGTTTGGTGCTCTCAGGTAGGAGTGGGCGCAGGTTGATTGTGGTCACGGAACTTCTAATTTGTCATCTGTCTGTTAGATTAGCGGATTGGAGAAAATCAATTCGCATCCGTCCGCCAATCCGGCGAATGTAAATTGAACGGATTGGCGGATGGATGCGAATCGGTTTGGCGGTTTAAAATTTTATAAATTTTCAACATAATTCAACTTGTGTACTTTCTTAAAAAAAAAAAAAAAAAAGTATTACAGTCAATGACTTAAAAAAATATTACAATCACTGCATGCCTCATCCAAAACAAGAAAGTAAGAAAGTTTGAAACTTTAGAATATCACAATCACAGCATGCCTTATCCACATAAAGTATTACAATCTATGATTCTTAAATATAAAAACAATTTAAATCACCAAAACCATAAATAGAACAGTAGTAGAGATTGTATGTCTTTGCATTGTTACATCTATATCTGTTTTTGAAAACAAAAATCAACCAGCATATATCATATTTTCTATTTATTATTTTTAGAGATAGATTTAAAAATCAAAAAATATAGATAAATAATATGTTTATTTTTTTCAATTCAAAAAAGATATTCAAGTGAAAAACTTTTTTTCAATAGAATATTTAAACTCTTTTTTAATTGAAAACATAAACAAAATATTTAAACAAACTGAAAACACAAAGTCTTATATACTACTAGAGGTGCTCGCGGTTTGGCGGTTCGGTTGCGGCTAAAGAAACATCAAATCCGTCATCCATCCACCAGATTAGCGGATTGGAGAAAATCAATCTGCAACCGTCTGCTCGTCAGCACGCATTCGTCCAAAATGTGGCGGATCGGTTCGGTTCGGTTCGGTCGATTTTGGCGAATCGGTATATCCGCTGCTCACCCCTACTCTCAGGACATTTCCCAATCAAAAATTCTAAGTACCTGAAATTTATTTGTAGAATCGATCACAATTTTTTTACCAGCAATGCTAGGTATCATGAAAAATCATCCATGAAAATAATCATGAAAGTTTTGTGACCCTTGGATTACACTTAGAATAAAACACCACATACTAATTAAAGTAATCTAAAGATCATAAATCTTTCATGATCATTTTCATGAAAATTTTTTCATGATCCCTAACTTTTTCCTTTTTTTACATGTCTAAGTATCACAGACACAAGTCTTTGATTTTGTGATTGAAATTTGTGTTACATCACAAGCGTTGTGTAACTAACTATAAAGAACAGCAGATAATTTCTTCCAACAACGTACCCTGGTGGTTGTGTAGATACTATCTAGACTATATATTGATGTTATCTATCTCTCTTCTCGTCCTTTTGTTTTCCTAGGATATAAATTGTATTGTTTGACGGCCCCAAACATTGACCTGCAAATTTGATTGGTTTATTGTCTCATATTGTGGGGGTTTTTTTTTTTGGGTATTTGAGATTATTGTATATCACATTAACTGACAGGTGGCTTCATTGTAGATCAAGTTCCCACTTTTATTGAACCATCTTATTCTAATTTCTAACACATGCAATTGATAACTCTTTGCGTATTTTAAAAGTGGTGATAAGAACAAGTTCAATACGGTACTTGAAACGTAATGCGAAACCTAGAGTAAACTTACAAGCAAGGCATGAACAATGAGTTGCCTTGTGGATAAAATAATTGTATGCACACACTGGAATGGTCATACATACTCTAATTAAGCAGTGGCAGTTCCATAAATTTTGAACAAAATATTTAATAATTTAAACTAAAATTTATATAAAATAAATCACACTTACTATATCAATCATCTTTCCAATAAATTTCCTAGTTCAAACTATTCAAATTACCACTACAAGAAAATACACTTTTGGCGACCATTTTTGCCGACAAAAAATATTTTGGTCGCCAAAAGTTGTGGAATTGGCTACCAAAAATTATTTTACTCACCAAAAGTATAATATTTAGTTACTAATTTTTTTTAATCATGGTATGTTGATTATTGGTGACTAAAAAAAAATTTAGTCGCTAAAAATACCACAATTGGTAACTGAAAAAATATTTTAGTCGCTATATAGTTAGTTTTGGTTACTAAAATTATTTAGTCGCCGAATGAAAAATAAAAATTAACTTTTTATTTTTAGCGACCAAAAGTTTGGTCGCCAAATATTTATTTTCAGCGACTAAAAAATATTTTAGTCATTGTATAGCTAGTTTTGGCTATTAAAATTATTTAGTCGCTAAATGAAAAAAAAATTAACTTTTTATCTTTGGCGACCAAAAGTTTGGTCGCCAAAGATTTATTTTCAACGATAAAAAAATATATTAGTCGCTATATAGTTAGTTTTAGCTACTAAAATTATTTAGTCGCTGAATGAAATACAAAAATTTACTTTTTATCTTTGGTTGCCAAAAATTTATTTTCAAAGACTAAAAAATATTTTAGTCGCTGTATAGTTAGTTTTGGCTACTAAAATTATTTAGTTGCCAAATGAAAAACAAAAAATTACTTTTTATCTTTGTGGTCGCCAAAAAATTATTTTCAGCGACAAAAAAATATTTTAGTCGCTGTATAGTTAGTTTTGGCTACTAAAATTATTTAGTTGCCAAATGAAAAACAAAAATTTACTTTTTTATCTTTGGCGACCAAAAGTAAGGTCACCAAAAATATTATTTCAGCGACTAAAAAATTGTTAGTCACCAAAAAATTAAAATATTTTGGAGGGAGACATTTCAAATTTTTGAGAGATTTAAGAAATTTAATTGGCGACCAACATATTTAGTCACAAATTGTGTAAAATGACCACATATATATATTTTGTTTCCAAACCAAAGTCTTTCTTCAGCCTCTTCATCTCCCTCTCCCTCTGATTCTCCCTCTCCTGTGCTCCTCTCCCATTCCTCTCTCACCGCCGCTCCACCAGCCACGGAACAATTCTCCTCTGCCGCTCCTCCTCGCGTTTGTCGGCAACCAGAGTACCGATTCACCTCCTTGTTGGTCATCATCGCCTGAGATCCATCACTCACGGAAACTCGATCAGCGGCTCCTCCATCACCTACGAAGTGCATGAGTGTGGGTGTGTGTGTGCTGGGAGCTCAAGAGGTGATGTAAATCCTTTTGACTTAAAACATTTGAGAAGTAAAGAAAAAGAAAAAGGAAGAGAGAACACCGAGAGAGACAGAGAGACAGAGATAGAGATAGAGACAGAGGAAGCTTACCTTCATGTTGTTGGAGGAATTTTGATGGAAGCTTAGAGAAAAGGCTAAGGTTAAAGAAAGGAAAAACGACAAAGAAGACAAGGGAAAAATTATCAAGAGATTATCAATTTAGTTGCCAAAAATATAGGCAGGATGGTGGAAAATTGGACAAGAGACTATAATCTTTTAGCGACTAATACAATTTATTTGCAAATATCAAAACGACGTCGTTTTGATATCTAAATGTACTAACAGACAATGGCCGACCAAATTTAGTCGCCAAATAACGGTGATATTTTTATGGTTACTTGTTGGCGACCAAACAATTTTGTCGAAAAATGTTGAGTTTTAGCGACCAAAAAAAATATTAGTCGTTGTATATTCATTTTTTCTGACAAAAAAAAATTAGTCGCCAAATTAGTACTTTTGGCGACTAATATTTTAGTTGCCGTTGATTGAGATTTGGCTACCAAAAATTCTAGTCATTATATTTTAAGATTTTGCGACAGAAAACGAATTTAGTCGCTAAAGGTTAAATTCTTTTAGAGGGAAATCACTTATTGGCGCCCGCTCCTATTCTCTGTTTATGCGCAACAATGTGTTCAAATCTCTCACACTAATTCTCCTTCACCACCTCATCTCACCTCACCTCACTGCAGACCACCGCCACCGGTGCAGATCGCCACAGCCATGGCCACCACCGCAGATCCCCACTGCCGTCGATGATTCTCCTCTGTCCTCTGCTGGTGCCTCTCTCTCTCTCCTAAACACCCACTGCCGTTGATGATCCTTCTCCTCCACTGGTGCCTCCATTGGATCCGAGAAGATTGTCAAGACCTAAATTAGATTTGAATCCTAGGCCAAGATCTGATCGTCATGAGCGATCCATAGCAACGCAATGGCTTTCAAATTCTATGACAAGATTGTCGATATCTGCAACGACCTCATCCTCCAAGCACACATACTACCCCTCATTCTATTTCATTATTGATCTCTCTTCTTATCAAACCCTAATTTACTATCTCTCTCTCTCTCTCGCTCGCTCGCTCTAGGTTTCAACGCTGGGGATTACATTCCAAGACGAATGGCCCTACTCAATTCATCTTCTAGGCCACATCTACATCGACGACATGTGAGTTGATTTTGTATGACTGTGCTGTTCAGTGTCATTGATTTGGGTTTTACGATGGTTTTAGGGTTTATGTATATATATATATGTTTTGTATTGCAACAATAGTGCTCGATTTTTACAGAAATCGATACTTTCGTTGGTTCAATTGGGGTCAAGAGACTCAAGATCTTGTAGCCTCTTTCTCAGGTGAGTTTGTACCTACACCTATTTTTGCATACATTGTTATGTTCTTGCTGAAAAAGTACACCATAGGAAAACATTGTCTAAATATATTTTTGATGTTCTTGCTGAAAAGTATTTGATGGGTTTATGGAATTAGTAATGGATTTGGGGCTCATTTTCTTATTAGGGACATTTGTGGAACAGAATGAGTGTAAAATACTTTTGGTGCTTCTGCTTTAACGTTTATAATAAGGCAATAAAATTTTAACAAATTTGGGTAATTTTGGCTATGTATCTTTATGTACCTGGCAGTTTTGTTCAGTAAGAGGTTTTGGTCCGAAGGTAGTTGCTTTGAGTGATTTATGTACAGACTATAAGTGGTTGAAATGGGTTAGATGTGGATCCGTAAGTGGTCTAGGTTTGAATATGGGAGTGTTTACTTATTTGGTCATCTGGATGGGATTTTGTTTGTTAAGCATTGTTCTATGTATTTCCTCTTGTGTGTCATTATGCATTGCAATTCACCTTTTGAGTCATGTTATGTAGATAAATGAAGGTGATGGTGCATTTTATGGGCCAAAGATTGATATCAGTGTTTCTGATGCACTGAATAGGAAATTCCAATGTGCAACTTTGTAGGTTAACTTGTTAATGCCTTTTGTTTTGCTGTCTTTCTTTGTTTCTTTTTATTTTATTTTTATTTTATTTATCTTTATCTCCTATTTTGCCAGCGTCATATAGTTCTCATTTAATTGATAATTATTGCAGCTGGATTTCCAACTTCCTTCTCGTTTCAACTTAGCGTACTCAGCAGAGGATGAAGCTAAGAAGGAAAGACCTATTATGATACACAGAGCCATTCTAGGTTTCGTTGAACGTATGCTCACTATACTTTTGGAACACTATAAGGGCAAATGGCCTTTCTGGCTTAGTCTGCGTCAAGCAATTGTTTGCCTTGTTTCAGAGGAATCAGAACCATATGCTCTACAGGTTATTTTGCTTTATGTGCTTTCATTGTTCTTTCCTGTTTCCCATTGACTCATTGTGATATTATTTTAGTTATGATTAAAAAAATATTTCATTTTACATTATGTGGTGTTTGGTTATGAGTTTTTTTTTTAGTTATGACTTGTGGAAATCAATCCCATAAATATTATAATTTGCATAGCATAACCGGTAATTTAATGTAAGTTGTATTTACCGAGAGAAGCTATCTTTTAGATATTGCCTTTTTCTTTTTCTTCTTCATCCTTTTTTGTTTTTTGTGTTTTTCCCGTCTAGTGTGAATAAAAGCATATTTGTTTAGTTACATGATTTTTGTTATCTGAGTTCTAAAGTATTTGTTTAGTTATATGATTTATGTTATCTAAGTTCTAAATTACCATTTCCTGTTATATTAGACTTAGGTGGCGTTTGATAAAATTAAAAAATAAAATTGAATGCTAAAATTTTTAAATTGAAAAGTTGTTTGATAAAAATTTAATTGTTGAACTAAAAGAAGTTTTTTGATATGTATAGTATTATTTAAAATCATATTTCCTTATTTTATATTGTAATAATGAGTTAGTGATGGTGGTAGTAGTAGCAAAAATGATGCCTATAAAACCAATAATAATGGTAGTAGAGACAAAGAGATAGTGGTTGTAGTGATACTAGAAGGGGTAATGCAGGAGAAATAAAAAGATGATGGTGGCGATAGTGGAATGGTGGTGATTATGGTAATGGTGGCAATAGTTGTGAAAGTGAAGGGTTGTAATAGTAGTTGTTGTGGTGATGGTGATAATGACAGTGGCGATTATGGTAATGGTAGTGAAAAAACGGTGATACTTACGATAATAATGACAATATTTCCCTCTTTATTCATCTGATTGCATTCCATAGGTCTTTCCATTATGAGCCTTATCTCCATAAGTATGATTGTCTTGATGTTTACTTCTTGAAATTAGAAGGTTTGGTTTTTCTCTTTTTGTGTTCTTCAGTTCTTTTTTTTTTTTTTGTCCGAGTGATGAAGGCGGTGGTCATGGAAAGGTGGTGGATGGCGGATGCAGCAGTGGCAACGCTGATTGTGGTGGCGGTGATGGTGGCGATTGTGAGTTTATAATGGCATATGTTAAAGTATTTATAAATTCAATTATAATTATAAAAATTTCTTATCAATTAAAAAAAAATTTAGCCTACATTTTAAGAGTTACTTAAATTTTTAAGTAATACCATTTATAGTTATTAAATGGACTTTTAATTAAATTTCACTTAATGTATTCAGTTTTAAGTGTTGAATTAGGTTGTCAAATATCGCTTTACACTGTTATTGACACTACAACAAATTAAGAATTTAGAGACAAAAATTTTAAAATAAAATCACCTTTTAGGGACAAAATATTTTAGTTGCCAAAAGCGTTCTTGTTGTATTTTTAGCAACGGAATTGTATATTTAGTGATGAATTATTATGGATTTGTTTTTTGTTTGTTTGGTTGTTGAGTGTATGTTTTGTTTGTTTTTTTGTTTTTTTTTGTTTTCAGCTCATTTTTTTAGCTCTCTCATCAATTAAAATTTTTTTGCGGAGAAACCTTTTTCGGGACGGGACATGGGATCGTCCTTAGGATCCTCTCCGCCATCCTTTTTTTTTTTTTTTTTTTTTTTTTTTTATATAATTGGGAAAAAAATTTTTTTTTTTTTTTTTTTTTTATTTTTTAATACTTTTTTTTAATTTTTTGAGTTTTTAGTTGTAGTTTTTTTTGTTTATCATATATCATATATCATCAACATCAACCCCCACCCAAATCAAATCTTTTTTCAAAAAAAATTTAAAAAAAAAACTCCAAACAAATTTTCTACACTCAAATCATAATTCTACAACACATAAACTCAAAATACAACTCATACTCTCAAATCACATTTACAAAACACAATCAAACGTAGGCTATGTTTTTTGGATCAGTTTTTTTTGCCTAAAAAAGTAAACTTTGGGCACCAAATTATTTTTTCTTTATTGGTGACTAGAGATGGCCACGGGGTGAGTTTGGAGCGGGTTTGCCATTCTCCGCCCCTGCTCTCACGGACAAACTCCATCCCTGCCCCACCCCCGCTACAGGTGAAAATTTTTCAACCCCATTCCCGCCCTTGCGGATACCCTATACCTGACCACATTTCAAATAGCCAAAAAATTGAGAATCATTTAAACCCTTAGCATACTAAATAATTTTCCTTATTTCCATATATATAAACAATGATACTTTTAGAATTATTATTTATTTATATTTAAATAAAACCACAGGCTTTTAGTATTATTTTCTTATATCTAATTATATTATATATACATATATATATATATTATTAATTATATCGGGTCGGGTTTAGATCAAGGGAGGCGATACCCACCCTAGCCTCGCCTCCGTTGCGATTTACCAAAACATAATCCACTCCCGCCCCACATAAGTATCGGAGGTAAAATCCACCCCATTCGGCCGAGTATGGGCGAGCTCCCACAGATCGGATTAAAATGAACGTATTAGTGACATTTTAAAAATTTTGTTGCTAAATGATTTTTTCTTGACTTTTTAGGATGACATTTTGGTTTTGACCCTCGGAATGACATGAATTGGTTCTCTTCTATAACAAATTTTTTACTTTTACAAATAAAAATAAAAAATTATTCCTAAAACTTTTATATATTGTAGTGTGAGTTTAACAAACATTTCCCACTGAACAATATGAACTGAAACAAACAAATAAATAACTCATGGAACTAAATAAGTAAAATTATTAATTTAGACATGAGATATAAAACATTGACAATCAAAATATTACACATTTAGACCCTCAAATGTACATTTTAAGTCTTTTTTTTTTTCTGTATTCCTAGAAGTAATGAGTTTTTCCTTGTTATGTAAGTCTATTGTGCACCAAAGTTGAGAAGTGCAAAAATCATATGGAAAATGCAAAAAATTGTTGTTGACTCGATTCTCTAGAGCGGAAGGTGCGGGTTGCTTGACGTTGTATTTAGTTAGAAGATTTGGAAAAGAATTTGAAAAATAAAAAAGAAAATATATGTCAAATATGAATAAAATATATCGACATTTCACCTAGTTTCACACATTTTTTCTTTCACTTTCCAAATCCTCCAACCAAACACAACGTGAGCGATTTTTTCTTATTTTACGTGCGCAAGCAATCTAAAGTTATTAATTTTATCTCATTTTAGTTTAGTCATTAATATACTAAAATTCAATCCATTTTTACTCGTTACGAGATTGGTGGTGGAATCAAAATCATGAGAACCTCCAAATCTCAAAATAAGTTAATTTTTACTTTTTAATTAATTTAGTTTTGCTAAAATTTCAATGTGCAATTTAATTCACTCCACTTCTATTAGTTCACTCGGTTTCTATTATTAATTTCAATTTGTAATTTAATTCACTCCACTCAATACTCAAATTTCAATACAATTTAGCGTATTAGTTTTGCGGTGGTGCTACATGCACCAATTAATATACACACTAGTATACTAATTAGTGTTATATCATTATTACTAACCCCACATATTATACAAATTATAAATATCTAAAACCTCTAAAATTATCCCACATCATCTGTTAGTATACTAGTTAGTACATTAATTGGTACATATAGCATTATTCTTAGTTTTGTGGTATAATGAACCACTATTCTAATGAATTATTATTGAGTACAATGTTTTGTTTTTTATCAGAAAATGCCCAATCAATAATAAGATTACCTCTACCTCGCGTGCTAACAACTATTCAAAAACTAGCAACAATGCTCAGAACCGTCCCATAAATCAGCATGGGCCCGTACCCATTGAAGCCAATATCTCTAATAATCTTGGGTATCAAATTTTTGAGGAATTGGGGTAACTAAGGACCAATCGGCAAAACGAAAGGACTTGACTCTTTTCAGAGTTCAGAAAACAAAGGCCCCTGAAGTTCACAAGAGTACCAGACTCGAGGGTGGCCGAGAATTGGCTTCGACAAATAGAGAAGATACTAGACACTACGGGCATAACCGAAGATGCCGATAGAATAGCCTTGGCCATGTTCGAGCTTAATGATAAGGCCGATCATTGGTGGGAACTAATTAAGAATACGCGTGACGTTACCAACATGTCATGGAACCAGTTTAAGGAATTGTTCCTAAATAAATACTTTCTAAGTACAGTTCGCCGAGAAGGAGTCAGGGAATTCCAAAACCTGGAGCAAGGAAATATGACCGTAACGCAATACACTACAAAATTTGAAGAATTAGCTTGTTACGCAACTAGATATGTAACAAATGATGAAGAGCAAGCAAGGATGTTTGAGTGGAGGCTAGATGTTACAATCAGGGAAAGAGTTCTTTACAACGACACCACTCATACGCCGAGGTGTTGAAGACCGCATAAGAATCTAAAAGGGAAGTAGCCGACGCTAGGAAAACTTGGAACAAGCGAAAAGGAGGTCAGACATCTGTAGGACCTCAGAGGAACCAGAAGGGAAATATAGCCTTGAAGTCCTACTTAAGACCACAACCATAACAGCAACAGCAACAACCACAGCAACAAATCCAGAAGGGAGGTTTTTATCAATCAAGGCCGGCAAGACAACTCTAGTGCTTTCATTGCTAGCAGTTGGGGCACAAAAGAGTGAATGCCCCCAACTCCCTCTATCAGGATACCAGGGAGGAGGTTCCGAAGCAAATGCCTAGGCATTTGGTGGACATAAGCCTTGGACAAACAAGACATGATTTACTGGGCAGTAGCACCAAAAGAGTGGAGGAACTCAGCACGCTAGGACCAGTGGCAACCAGTGTACCAATTTTGACCATCCCGGAACGGGAGGTGGGGTACACTGTGTATTGCGATACGTCTAAGGAATGGTTAGGTTGTGTGCTTATGCAAAACGGAATGGTGGTCGCATATGGTTCCAGGCAGTTGAAACCACACAAGCGAAATTACCCAACACATGACTTGGAATTGGTAGCCGTAGTTTTTGCTTTAAAGTAATGGTGACATTACCTGTATGGGGAACAATTTGAGATTTTCACAGATCATAAGGGCTTGAAGTATCTGTTCACATAGAAGGACCTTAACTTGAGACAAAGATGATGGATAGAGTATCTTGAAGACTTCCGGTTCACTCTCTCATATCATCCCGGTAAAGCCAATGTAGTAGCAGACGCCCTGAGTCATAATAGCAGAGGGATGATAGCTAAATTAGCCGTAAGTGAATGGGACATGGTCAAGACACTCAATGAATTTAGAATTCAGGTAGAATCTCAAGACACGAAGGTATACCTTGGTGCACAGAAGGTGATGCCTAAGTTGATCAATGAGATCATGGGGGCCCAAAAGCACGACCAAGAAGTAGCCTATATTAAGGAACGTCTAGAATCAGGAGAACAAATGCTTGATTGGGCAATTCACCCCAATGGGAGTTTAAGATATCAAGGTAGATTGTTTGTGCCAAGTAACGAGTTGCTTATAGAAAAGATACTTAAGGAATGTCATCACTCTGTATTTGCAGTACATTCAGGAGGGACAAAAATGTACCAAGATTTGAAAAGGCAGTATTAGTGCAGCAGAATGAAGAAGGATGTGGCTAAATTTGTAGCAAACTGTCTAACATGCCAACTAGTGAAGGCGGAACATCAAAAACTATGAGGAATGTTGCAACCCCTGCCAATAGCCGAATGGAAATAGAAATACGTGCTTATGGACTTTGTGACAGGGTTGCCCAGGACACCAAGAGGGCACGATGCTATATAGGTAATAGTGGACCGCCTCACTAAGTCAGCACATTTCTTATCTTATAAGATAACTGACACTTTAGAGTCTATGTGCAGGCTCTACATTGGAGAAATCATTCGACTACACGGAATTCTGTTGTTTATTATGTCATATTGTGATCTACAGTTCACCTCCCAATTTTGTGGAAGTCTGCAAGAAGCTCTGGGTACTGAGTTATGTTTTAGCATCGCTTTTCACCCACAAACGGATGGACAATCTGAGGGCACCATCTAGACACTCGAAGATATGTTGAAAGCTTGTGTAATGGATTTTCAAGGAAGTTGGGAACAACACCTACCCTTAATTGAATTCGCCTATAACAACAGCTTTCAAGCTAGCATTAGTACGGCGCCTTTTGAAGCATTATATAGGTGACCTTGTAGATCGCCAATTTGTTGGACTGAAATAGGTAAAGCAAACCTAATATGACCCAAACTTGTCCTAGAGACCACTGAGAAGGTCAAATTGATTCGACAACGGTTAAAGACTGCTCAAGACTGTCAAAAGAATTATGCAAATAGGATGAGAAGGCTATTGATGTTTGAAGTAGGCGGCCACGTATTCCTGAAGGTGCAACCTAGGTGTGAGATCGTACGTTTCAGAAAAAAAGGGAAGCTATCACCACGATATATCAGACCTTTTGAGATATTGGAAAAGGTAGGTGAAGTGGCATATTGACTAGGTCTACCCCCATAGTTAGCAAGGATACACAACGTCTTTCATGTATCTATGTTGCAAAAATACATTGCCGATCTATCACATGTCATCAACTGGGAAGAAATCAGTCTCGACAAGGACGTTACCTTTGAAGTAGGGCCTGTAGCAATACAAGATAGTCGGGAAAAGAATCTTAGGGGCAAGACGGTTCATCTAGTAAAGGTGCATTGGTGTCATCGAGGAATCGAAGAGTCTACTTGGGAACGCAAGGATTGGATGAAGGCAAACTACCCCCAACTATTTGAAAGTATTGTATAGTTAAATTTCGAGGATGAAATTGTTTTAAGGGAATAGGTTGTGAGGCCCCTAAAAATTTTATTTTTTTAAAAGTCCCTCACTTTTAAATTATTTCATTGAAGTCCTTCATTCTCTTAATTAATTTCAATTTTAACCCTAGTTTCCGGTAATCGTTGTTTTAGCTCAGTATCTCGCCTTTTGTTGCGAATCGGCATCACGTGATCCGAATTACTTTTCCTATTATTGATCTTCTAAATTTATGACCTAAATATATGTTTTATTTCAAAATTTTAGATTTGTACCCTCTACTTTCCTTATTATTGCATTTTAGCCCCAAAAATCCGAATATTTTATTCAATAAGAGTACAACTAATATTTTATTGATTTATACAAATATCTACTATATTTTATTCAAAAGAAATCAAATTCTCACATGTGGGAATGGTGGTCGGTTGTGGTTAGGTGAGAAAGACCAAAAAAAATATTTTTTATATAGCAAATCTTGAATTGAATATTCAAGAAAATCTTTGAAAACATTAAGAAATAGGGAGTAATAAATGCAATGTACTCTTGTCTCCCAATTAACTAATAAATAGGATTACTTTTTCTTAATCAAGATTAATTAACACTAATTCTAATTGGATCCAATTACAAACCAACTAAACTAGATCAATTCCATTGAAATTCAACCAAACCATTCAACCATTTTCTCTCTCCTCCTTGGCCTATAAATACAAGCCTTGCTAGCTAATTTTTCGTCGCTCCATACACACACAACCCATGGCTGAAAACAGAAGGAAAGGGAGAGTAAGTGAGTTTGAGAAAAAGAGAAGAAAAAGAGCGATTTTTCTGGTCTTGCCTCCGGTTGCCTCATCTCTACAGCCTTCCTCTCTACTTTCCGCCCTCTAGATGCCGCGGCCATCGCCATCAACCCTTATTGTCGTAGCCACTACCAACCTCTCTCCTCAAGCTCGTCGCACTTCCCTCAGTCCCGTCATCCACTCATTTGCCGTTGTATGCACTTATCTCGCCATCGCAAACAACCCTGCTTCGCCTGTTTCCATCGCTAACAACTCCACCACCTACCCCTGCCATTGTGATCCATCTTCCCTACCTCTTCATCGCGACTCTACCCTCCTGCATCCTGGTCTCCTCCACTGGAGAAAGGGAGAGAGAGAGAGAGAGAGCCCTAGGGTTTTGAGATCTAGACAACGAAGAAGAAGATGAAGATAGAATATGGGCCAAAGAGAGGTGACAGAGGGGCAGGGGTGAAGGTCAGTATTTAACGGTCGACAATATGCAAGGGCTTGGATTTGGGTTAGTTGGAGAAGATGAGGACAATATGGTATTATTTAAAAATTAGTGGAGTGCATTGAGACAAAATTAAAAGTTTTAATTTGTATATGGTGTAAACTGAGCAAGTGCTGTGTATTGAAAGGATTTGTGGTGTATAAATAGAATCACCCTATAGTTTAATAGTGACCTTTCATTTTAAAACGAAACATCCATAAACATGATGTATATTTATATCAATAGTACTATCACAACATTTTTATGATATTTTTTTGTATAAATGTTTATATATGAATATAATTTTTCATTTTTATTTCCACCATTATATCTAGCTTAGATCTATTTAATCTAAATATATTTATAAAGTATAAAATTTGAACAAAAAACTTTTAAAAAATCACTGAATACAACAAAATAAGATAATGTATTAAATTTTTATTTTTTTATTTTTTATTTTTTATTTGGTGAATTAAAAAAAAATATTATAATTCTCAAGTATATCTAAATAAAAAAATTACTTAAAATATTAAAAAAGTTCAGTAAAAATAAAAATACTTAATTTTTTTATGTAAGTTAAATAAAAGAAGATGATTGTTATTTCTCTTAAAATAACATGAACAAAATATCTGTATTATTTTGTTATTTTATATGTATAAAGGCTACGGGACAAATATGTCGTTTTAATCTAATAAAGAGTAAGTGTAATTTTTAAAATATGAGGGTGGAGATCTATATTAAACAGAAACCCTAGGGGTATCAATGTAATTTACCCTTCGTGTTATTTTTGATTCATGTTCGTGTGGTGTTAATGTGTCAAAAAATTTCAAATATCAAATATATAGAAAATTTTAAATTTATCTCCATAATAATCTCTATTTAATTAAATTATTCGTATAAATATTTGATTTTAACTAAATTTCATGTTTCTAATTTATAAAAATTATATCTTATTATTATCATTTTTATTTGATAATTAAATGGTGGGTAAAAAAATACATTGTCTTCAATTAAAATTTAAAAATATGTAGTTTTAAAATCTTATTTTAAATAACTTTTGATAAGTTGGGTAAAATTAGATAATAATTTAAAAATATAACATTACCTTTTAATCAAAATAATATTAAAATATACAATTAATTATCCAGTACACAAATTGCTCGTATTAATTTCGTGTTATGCAAAATATGTTTATTAAGAATCGTGTCATATATATATGTTGTGTTGAAAAATAATAAGGTAAATTATAAAGAAAAATAGTTAAGAGCACTAAAAGTGGTTAGTACTAATGATGTGGCAGTGAGTTATGCCTCTTTTTTTTTTGACATTCCCAATGCATTAGTGCTATTAATAGTCTTTTTTTAGTGGTATGATTCATTGTTGAATTATAAATACCTATTTTGAGATTTACTTAAAAGACAAATTGGCCTTATAGTTTTGAAAGTTACATCCCATTCTTTCAAATTTGTAATACCGTAATAAATGACTCATTTTGTTAATAAACAAATCATTAAGTCAATTAACAATTTTTAGTGTCATAAATATATTTCAATTAATAATTATGATAATTTTATTATTATATAGGAGAGTAGTTAGAAATTTTATTTTATTAATTAATTATGTTAAATAAAAATTTATGACAATGGGCATTTATAATTTTCAAAATTATAGTGGCAATTCACATTTTAAGCAAATTTCAAGAATTATATTTGTAATTTGGATCAATTATACTTTGCCCCTTTATGTTTGACAATTGTTTCACTTGGCTCTTAATTTTTTTTTTCCCACTTTGGCTCTTCACGTTTCAAACTTTTTTTTTTTTTTTCCAATTTACTCTTGAAACTAATTTATGCTCAAAATTAGATAGAAAATTTAATCTTAACTATCACATAACATAAAAATACATTATAATATGGGTAAATTACATTGACACTCCCTGAGGTTTCTGTTTGATGCAGAGTCCCCCTTATATTTAGAAAATTACATTCCCTTCCCTGATGTTAGTAATCGCATTGCAAAAAAAATTTTTTATCAGTAAAGTAAAAATTTCATTAAAAATATGAAATTAAAAGTACAGGAAGATGAGTAATCTCATTGCAAATTGCTTCATAGATTGCTGATGTCATGCCTTAAATTTTTGAAAAAATTACCAAGAAGTCTTCTTTGAAAAACGTGTAGTCTATTTAGTCCCATAACTTTTTGTTTGTACCCAAAAGTCCAATAACGTTATTTTTTTTTCTCTACCTTTCTTCTTCTCTTTGTGATTTTCGACGATCGTTAACGGGTAACCATATCTTGCTTCTTCTCTTTCTCTTTTTGATATATAGTCACCGGTGACCAACAACTACCATCGATTGGGATTCACGGGCAACCACCGACCACCGACTCCTTACCTCACCGACGGCAAAGAAGATGTGTTTCCGACGAAGAAGATGAGTAGATCTACTTAAATCTGGAGTAGATCTACTCAGATTTGATGTACTACATTAGATCTGAGTAAATCTACATCAAATCCGACTAGATTTGAACAAAAAATAGTTGCCGGAGTATAATCATTTCTCTATATCTGCCTCTCTCCGTCAATCTCTTATTTTTTTTTTTACATTTTCTCTGCTATATACTTCTCTTTTTCTGTTATAATGGAGAAAATTTTTAAGTTCTGAACAAATTGTTTTCGAGTTTTAGTTACAGGCGGTGAAAACTGTAAAATTTTGCAATTTTAAATTTTTTTGGTGCTAAAATAAATCATGGTTTAAAACTGTAAAATTTTGCGGTTTAAAAATTCTTTGGTGCTGGAATGAATCATGGTATCAAATTGAAAAATTTTACAGTTTAATCACATTCTTTAGAACTGTAAAATTTTGTAGTTTCATAACATGTTTTTCAGTTTGATTAATAAAGATAAATGCTTAATAGATTTTTTCTTTGAAATTGTAACATTTCACAGTTTCAAAACTTGTTTTTCAGTTTGATCAATATTGGAGATTATTTGCTTAAATCTTACAAAAATTGAAAAATAGCATATGTTTTTCCCATTGTTGCTGTTTTTTGTCATACCATTTTTTTTCTTTTCTTTTAGTTTACCAATATTTAGCACATTTTGCTTAAATCTTTCATTAATGTTCATAATACTCCGGTGAACTTCCAGCGATACTCCGGCGACTTCCCGGCGACACTCCGGGACTTCTATAGCGACCCCGGTCTTTCCCCATTTGGTTGTTGTATCCAGACTTAGATTTCGTGGATCCTGTTACTATATATTTCCTGTTGTCGTCCTTTAATTCCTTATTTTCGAGTTATAAGATGTGTTGGGCAGGTTTGTTACAAGTTAAGAGTGTTTGGGAGCAAAGAGTTGCTGCCCAGAATTTTGGTCCTTCGCTCGAGCGAGAAGTTTGTCGCTCGAGTGAGCTCTTTGTTTTTAGTCCTTCGCTCGAGCCAGAGTTTCTTCGCTCGAGCGAGCGACTGCGTCTGGGTATAGACCTGAGAGTTGCATTTCTTGACTCGAGCGAGCTTTTCTTCGCTCAAGCGAGCGAGGTGTATGTTTTCGAGTTCCTCGCTCGAGCGAGCATGCTGTCGCTCGAGCGTGCTTCTGGGTTGCAGACTTGAAGCTTCGAGTTTTTGGCTCGAGAAAGACTTTATTCGCTCGAGCGAGGGTTTCTTGTGTCTGGTCGCTCGAGCAACCAAGTCTTCGCTTGAGCGAGCCTATTTATATCAGCAGGCAGTAACGATTTTAAACATCACTTTTCTTTCTCTTTTATTTTGTAAACCCTAGCAGCCAACTCTCTCTCTCTCTAAACTTGTCTTCTCTCTAGATTTCATCTCCTTCTAGTGAGTTCCTAGCCTAGTCTCTTTGTTAAAAAGATAGAGGGTGTTGAGAGCTTTGTTTTAATCTGAGAATTTGGCGGTTTGGAGCACTTTGGATTTTGGGTCATCATCTCCATTTGAGTTCTCCACTTCGAGGTAGGGATATCCTACTCCATATTATAAGTTTTGTCCTAAGTTTCAGTCATTTTGATATGTTGGTGTTGTTTGGTAATTTTGGAAAAAGTTAGGGTTTGATTCATAATTTGAGAAAAAGGGAAATTTTATATATTAAACTCTATGTGTTTGGAAGTCATGAAAAATAACATTGATAGTATTGAATTGATAAAATTGAACCTTAGGGTTGATTTTGTGAAAAAAGAGAAAAGCCCTAATTGTTGTAGTACATTAATTTGTATAATTAATTTTGGGAAAAATGTGGAATCAAGTTTAAATTCATGGAATTGAGGAGTTTATTGATTGAATGGTGTAGTTGGATAGTTTAATCACTCACCTATGAAAATGTTGAGATTATATCTGTTGTACATTTATTTCCTATTTAGAAATAACTGTCTTTGGGCTATCGGTGGAGGATAGTCGTGATTGTTGTAGACATTGCATGCTGATTAGGGAAAACTGAAACTAATCATATTGAATGAGTCATTGGATATGACAGTTGAATTAATACAGCAAATACGTGTATTAATTGAATATTGTGTATGACAAGTGTTCAGTACATTGTATATGCATACTGTTTGGGAGGAGATAGGGGATGTACTCCATGGTTTGAGGGGAGATAGGGGATGGACTCTCAAACCTGTTTGGGAGGAGAAAGGGGATAGACTCTATTAGTACAGAAAATCTGTGTACTTATTGATGTTTGAAAGTTTATTTTAGTACAGCAAATATGTGTACTTATCAATTGATGGAAGTGTTTTATTATGAGCCTTAGCCTCATTTAATTGTTGATGTCAAAAGTAATATTAATATGAGATGTAGTCTCATTACATTGTTTGGCCAAGTTCTGAGCCATGTCTGTATAAATGGAAAGTTGAGTAATAATGGAAAATGAACATGTCATGGACATTATTGTTATGAAATTGTATAACGATATAATGGATTTAACAGTGTTAACCATCTATTGAATGTTATTGCTTTAGTCAATTCTTATATTTGTTTTAGTATATTTCTACTGGGCTGTGGCTCACCCTATATGGAAACATCATTTTCAGATCCAGGTGATATGCTACCTCCAAGGACTTAGCTTGGAAGGATTTGGAGTTGAAGACTCTGTTTAGATTAGTTGTCATTTTGTTTTATTTGATATTACATGTAAACTCAAGCCAAGGGCTTAATGTGTAATTGAGTTAGTACTCAGACTTTGGTGTCTAAGCGTTGGCTTGGAAAGATGTAAGCCCGTAGGGCATTTACTTTCGTTATTACATGTAATGTCTTTTAATAAGATTACTCTGATGAATGGAATAAGGTCTTGTCTTTCTTAATCAATGCATGTTAATATTGTATATATTATGGGTTTATTTGAGGGCGTTACAACTTCCTGGCGATACTCCGGTGGCTTCCTGGTGATGTTGAATATTCCGACGAGTCTCCGGTGACCATCGACGGAAGTCCGACGATAGTAGGATGTAACAGCGGCTGTAAATTAAAAAAAAAAAAAGGATTTTTTTTGTAACAATTAAAAATATATAGGACTAATTGGTGTAAGTGTTTTGTTTGGGGATTAGATAGGTCTTGAACTTTGTATATGGGACTTATTGGTAAGTTTTCCTAAAATTTTCTAAATGACCATTTTCCCATTTTTTCTACCATTTGTTCTTTCTATCATCTTAACTATATTTTATAACTTTTTATCATTAAATTCTACCTAATGGGTGGTTTAAGATGATCTAAATAAGTGTATTTTTTGACTTTTTATGAAATATGAGTTGGGTCTGGGTTGGGTTTGAAGTAATGTGGTAGAGAGGTGATGTGACTTAAATAAGATAGTGACTTTTTGACTTTTTTAAGTTATGACAAACAAGGCCTAAATATATTCTTATTGAGTCATGACATATAAACCTAAATTTTATATATAATTTTGAAATACAATGATACAGTTTAATAGTGGCATTTCATTTTAAAACAAAACACCCATAAACATAATTTATATTTACAATAATATTATATCATTACCACAATATTTTTTGTCTAAAGTTTTATATATGAATATAATTTTTATTTTTATTTTTATTTGTACCATTATATTTAGATTAGATAAATTTAATCTAAATATATTTAAAAAGTATAAAATTTCTGTAAAAAACTTTTAAAAAATCATTGAATACAACAAAATAAGACAATTTATTAAATTTTTTTGTTTTTTTTTTAATTTTAATTTTATATTTGGTGAATTAAAAAAAAATCAACAAATATTATACTTGTTAAGTATATTTAGGTTAGGTGTATCTAAAAAATAAAAAAAATTGCTTAAAATATTAAAAAATTTCAGTAAAAATGAAAAACAGGAAAAATAAAAATATATCTTTTTTTGTGTGAATTAAACCAAAAAAGATGGTTGTTATTTTCCTTGAAATGATATGAAAAAAATATCTGTATTATTTTGTTATTTTATATATATAAATACTAAGAGACAAATGTATCATTTTAATTTGATAGCGGGTAAGTGTAAATTTTTAAATGTGAAGGGAACATGTATTAAATAGAACTCTCAGAGATGTTAGTGCAATTTACCCTTATTATATTGATGTAGAAGTTGTGTTAGAGGTGTGAATTATACATAATAAAATATTTTTATGGTACATGATCGTCAATGTATTATTTTCAGTATAATTTTAAACCTAAATTTTTTAGAATAAATTGAAAAAACACTTAAAATATAAAGAGTTAAAATGATAAAAAAAAAATTATGGTAAAAATGAAAAAATAATTAAATATAGAAGGGGCAAAAGTGGGGCCATTTCCCTAAATAAGCTAAAATAGTAAATCAATTCCCAAACTAAGCCTAGTTTTCAAAGAATTCCCAAAATAAGCTAACTCGCGGTTCACAATCGCGATTTTAACATTTTTCCTCCTGTCCCGTGTGAAAGTGGGGAATTCCTAAAATCGTGGTTACGAAAAGCGATTTTGATTAAGAAATCGCGGTTACAAAACGCGATTTTAATTAACTTTGTTTCCCTTTGAACTCGCTGTTACAAACCACGAGTTCATCCAAAAAAAATGTCTTTTGAATTCGCTATTCATAACCTCGCTTTTATCAAAAAAAAAATTTGTTCTGAACTCGCTGTTTATAACAACGATTTTATCAAACACAATTTTGTTCTGAACTCGCTTTTTCGAACCACGAGTTTTGGCCAAATTTTTTTCCATTAAGTGAAATCGTGGTTCACAACCACGATTTTAAAACTTGTATATAGCCTCCCCAGCCCCGTGTTTTGCATTCATGCTTACTCCTCTCTCTCTGTCGAACTCCCTCTGTTGTCTCTCTCTCGCTCTTACTCCTCTCTCTCTGTCTCTGTCTCTGCTCCTACTCTCCGCCGAGCTCCTCTCGCTCTCGCCTCTTCTCTCTCTCTCTCTCTGCTCCTCCTGCTCTCTCGCCGAGCTCCTCTACTTGACTGCCTCTCTCTCTCGTTGGTATGGCTTCTATCATCTACTTTAATGCGAAAAAATTAGGGTTAGGGTTTATATTTGTGAATATATTTGTGTTTGTGAAAATGTGAATAAATTATGGTTAGGGTTCATGAATGTATGGTTAGGGTTAGGGTTTATATTTGTGAATAAAATGTGAATAAATTAGGGTTAGGGTTAGGGTTAGGGTTAGGGTTAGGGTTTATGATTGTGAATAAAATGTGAATAAATTAGGGTTAGGGTTCATGAATGTGGGGTTAGGATTAGGGTTTCTATTTGTGAATAAAATGTTGTGAAATCAAAAATAATTAATTAGAGTTAGGTTTATATTTGTGAAATTTTAACTATAGATAATTTGTTGAATGTGAATGTTGAATGTGTTGAATTTTAATTATAGATAATTTGATGAATTTGTTGAATGTGTTTAATTATAGAAAATTTGTTGAATTTTAATTATAGATAATCTGTTGAATGTGAATTCTTTTGCTATAGATAATTTGTTGAATTTGTTGAATGTGTTTAATTATAGATAATTTGTTGAATTTTAATTATAGATAATCTGTTGAATGTGAAATCTTAAATCTTAAATTAGGGTTAGGGTTTATATTTGTGAAATCTGTTTAGAAATCTGTTGAATGTGAATGTTGAATGGTTTATATTTATCTTAAATTTGTTTATAATTGTGAAATCTGTTAAATGTGAAATCAGATTTATGTTCAATGTGACATCTGTTGAATGTGAAATCTGTTGAATGTTGAATCTGTTTAGAAAAATTTAAATATTATGTTTGAAATGAGAAAGTGAGAGTTATGGTTTTGCTATTGAATGTGAAATCAAAACTGAGGGTTTTGGTTTTGAATTAGGGTTTTGAATTGATGAATGTGAAATCATTTTTCAATTAACGGTTTTAAATTGTGAAATTAGAAATGAGGGTTATTGTTTCAGAAATTAGGGTTTAAGAAATTTATGATAAGTTAAATTTTTTTAATAATGTTATATAATTTTTTTTAGGAACAAATAATTTTTACATAATCAATAAATAATTATCTATAATATTAATAATTTTCTTGTATATTATTATCGTAACTAACTTTATAATTTATTGGAAAAAAAATGGAAAAACACAAGAAAATCTAATTTTGTCTGCATAAAAATTATCTATAATTAAAATTTCAAAATTTTCTATCCCTTTCTTTCAAAATTTTCAAATTATTATTATTTTTTTCTTTCACTTTCACTTTCCACAAATTTTTCTTTTGAATCAAAACATATTTAAGGAATAATCATGCCATTCCCTTTTATTGCCAGTCCAATAAATTACCTTAGTCCTATGCAACTAAATATTTACAATAATTTTAATGCTGTTAATTAATTTCATAAGAAAGAGAAACGTTAATTTGGCTGTAAAAATTATTATTAATTAGGTGATGTGGAGTAGTAATAACTTAAAATTAATAAAGTAACAAAAATATTTTTGTTGTAAATTTCAAATTTTTAAGTAAGAATAAGAAATTGAAAAGTGAGGAACAAAATTTGTGATAAGAAATTGCTATGGAAGTTTTCTTGTCATTTTCGCCAGGAACAAATATATATATATATACATACTAGCGTATGCCCGTGCCTGAAAGCACGATACAATTAATGATGAGATTAAAATATAAATCAAAATTAGAGAGGAATGTATTCAAATTTATTTTTATTTTTTTTCTTTTCTTTTCAAAGAGTAGGTAATGAATTCACAGGAAGGAGAAAAATTCCTAAATGAAGACATAAAACTCAAATGAAACACCAATTTATTATTAACCCAAATAAATTTTAGGAACCCCAAAAATTAGGAACCTTCATGACTCCCAAAATGATGTAAATCAATCATATATTTTTATTGTTTTTATTTCCTTCTTGGACCAATCACAGGTGATTAAGAGTTATAAAGTTGTATTTTTTTAAGAATATGTATCATTTTTTATATTTTTAATAAAAAAAATCTTCTCAAGATAAATTGCACTTTCCCCAAATTGCAATCTCTAAATCTAAATCTAAATTACCTCAGTCTCTCTCCTCTCCTTTATTACCCACTTTCCCCAAAGAAGGTATAGGCCTTCTTTCGTTTTCTTATTAAATTTTTTTAAAAAGTGATTATGATTGTTAATATTTTGTATGGGTGACCCTTTAAGTAGTACACTAAAATTTTATTAACAAATTAAAAATCCCTGAGGTTTATATTTATGACACCCATGAGGTTTATATTTACGACAGTTATTACGCTGACACCCCTGAGGTTTATTCCCCCACCTTTGAAAAAAAAAAATTCATTGGAAAAAAAATAAAAATAATTGGAAAAATAAATTATTTCTGTACGGGGAGGAAATATTCTGGCAACCCGCACTTCCTTTCTTCCAGTTCTCACCGTCCGATCACTGAAAGCACACCATGGTGAGCTACCCGGCGGTGTGTGGCCGGAAAACCCCTCCGAAGGTCAAATTAGAACACACACCTGATGATAGGTAGAGAGAAGGGAGAGTGTATGAGTGTAAGTCTTACTTACAGAAAATTATCCATCCCCTTAAGGGGTGGCGCAGACTTGTTTATATACCTCTCTGCGCCCCACATCCACTCCCATTGATCTCTCAACACGTGGCTCTGCTATCCCATCTCAGACATACACCATGCTCTGTCAGGGGTTACACCATTGGACATCACCTATCCCATTGCCGACCCTCTGTTGGGCAGTGAAGCTTCCGGTCCCACCGGCTGTACAGTCTAAGCAAGCCTGGCCAAGCCTAAATTTGGAACCGAGAACGCAAAGATCCTTGGACCATGCCCGGATATTTCACATTCACCTTTCAAGATTCTCGCCGAGCAACTTCCTAGCTCGGTCGACTACGCCTTCCCGGGCGCCGTCATCCGCTTGGTTTGTCAGCTTCTCGCCGAAAGACCGAACAATTTGGTCGTTGACGCTTCCGCACCGGATTCTTGATCTGCTAGGCTTACATTCATCCTAAGCACGCAGCTTCTTTAGTCAATCGGTGTCTTAA
Source organism: Camellia lanceoleosa (assembly GCA_025200525.1). Classification (NCBI taxonomy): domain Eukaryota; kingdom Viridiplantae; phylum Streptophyta; class Magnoliopsida; order Ericales; family Theaceae; genus Camellia; species Camellia lanceoleosa. Next base: position 86,998,235 of record CM045763.1, read on the forward strand.
CCAACACCTTGACGCAGACTGCCGCCCATATCTTACCCAAGACAACTCGTCCAAATATGACCGACGCATCGGATCATTATTTTCCCACTCAATTGCCCCTTAATTCCGTCCGCTTTAGCGTGAGAGGGTTTACCTTTTCCAACCGGGGTAACATTTCCTCGGTCCCCGCCTTTTCAATTGGTAACCCTACTGGTTGGCTGTCTTCGAACTTGCCCGGTCTTGCCTCCAAACTTGCCTGGAAGGCTTCCCGGTCGACGTTACATCCGACCCCGGTGTCTTCCCATCTTCCCCGGTTGACGTCCCACCTGCCCCACGCCTCTTCAGCTCTGACGGAGCCATTAATGGCGACAGGTGGCATCCCCTCATACGTCCTCGGCACCAACCCACGCCAAAATTCAAAATTTTTGGCGGTACACCCCGATTCCCCTATATACATGCCCTCGCTTCTCTTCTCCCCATCGATCCTTTGCCATTGCCATCCCCCAAGTGCTCTTGCCTTCTTGCAGTTGCAGATCCGAATCTTCAAGCTTGAAGAAGGAGGCTCGTTGTCCTAGCCTGGTAAGTGCTCCAGACTCTTCTTGATGCCATTTCCTTACCATTTCATGCATTTAGGTAGAAAAGCGTAATTTCCAGGATCTGGACACCAAAAAACTTCCCAAAACCTTGACAGTTCATGGTGTTCTTCATTTCCAGTGAAGAACAACGATGAACTGGGGCGGACCGGGCTCCTGGTCCCCATTTGATCCTAAAAATCCACAGAGCCGAGCAAATAACATGTTTGTAGTGAACACAGTAAAAACCGAGATAGTGGGAGTACTTGGTCGTCCAGCCGGGCTGGTATCTGTCTGTTTGGGCGACCGAGCTCCCTAGCAACCTTAGAAACCGGGGTGGTTTGGCACGCCTCTGGACCGGGCTAAAGTCAAGCTCGGTTTTGTGAGACCGCGCTCACACTTACCCTTGCAATCCTTTTCCTGCAGAGTCCAAGTGGACCATTAACCACTCCGAAGCTCTCAAGACCGAACAACCATTCAGTGCCAAACCACAACCGAGCTACACTAGGTCCGCCTCAAATGGGGAAGTACCGCTATATGGTAGACACCCTACGCCTTAGATGCATTCAGGAGGAGTACGGCATCCCTACCGATGTCCACCTCAAACTTGCACCCGAGAAAGCGACCCTTGGGGAAGAGCCGAAAGTGCCCTTCACTGCTTTCAATAGTTGAAGGAGGCCTTCGCTATCCACCCAATCCTCTGATCACAGAATTCCTTCGCCGCACCGGACTTGCACCAACCCAAGTGTCAACAAATACATAGCGGATTATAAACGGCGTTCACGAGTTAAATAATCGGCTTGGTACTCAATCGGGCCTAGCCGAGATCTTAAGGCAATACACAATGGGTCACACTGCCTTGCCTATTACTTGAAAATAAGACCGCAAGGAAAAATAGTGACCGCACCCCGATAAAGACTTGCATGACGACTTCTTCGGGTGTCCGCAATTATGAAACGCCGAGGTACCGGATGGTCTATAAGCAAGAACTTTCTTCATGTAAGCCGCGCTTTCCGCTCGGTCAATCCTTTTACCGATTACTCGACTTAATCACTTTTCTCTTTTTCTTTTTGCAAAGAATCCAAGCTCGCAAGCAAACTACCGTTCCCCAATACCGAGTCAATCCGAACTGCTTCGATATCGCAAGACCGGATTGTGACGACCGCTTCGGTTATAAAGCTACCTATACATACTCCGCCCCGCGCCGGGGTAGAGTAACCGACTTCACGCGAGCCAAGTCCGCCTCCGGATCCAACATTACCGACATTCCTTAATCCGGTTGATCGAGGAACAAGAAATGGCCAAGAGTCGAATCAAAACTTGCTAATCGGTACCGAACTCACGGGCGTCCAAGACTTCATCGGCTCCCGGTCAATCCAGCGGCGCCGTGCTTGGCCTCGCCACACCATCAACCGGCCAACCTCGCCGAGCTCGAAAGCCGGGTGGAAAGAGAGCTCGACCGGATCGAAAGCAACTCGCCGCAAGAAGCTGCAGACCGCCGGCTGGCGCCCATTTGAAACACCGAGGAGCTGACATCCCGGCCAATGCCTCGGTCAAGGGTGACAAGGAACATTTGCTGGCCTTTGACCTGTCCAAGGCGCTCCTGCTGCCGACCGACGTGGTTGGAAGTGACCACGTTCTCGACACATTTGGTCAAATCATCCGTGAAATCAATGACCAGGGTAACTGTCTTAATTTATTTCCAAAATTTCACAAGTGTTTGTCGGCTTTCCTATTGATCGTATATGCTACTTGCAGGCCATCCAAACAAAGACTGTAATGGAGCGCATTCACCGCCGACAAAGGCCTCGACCTTCGTCAAGTCGAAAGCCTTCGATCGAGCCGAAGGGCAAAGGCTTCATCTGACCGCTAGCACCGAAAACAATGATCGCCGCCACCGAGTGAAGCCGAGAAGAAACGAGATGAACTCCAAGCCGAGCTCAACGCACTGAAAGAGTCTAGGGAGAAAGTCTGCGAAGATGCCAACAATGCAGTTTCCTGAAGCGAAGACAACTACAAAAAGCGAGATCTTTGCAACCCAGACATCTATTTCAAGGTACTTTGGAAAGAAGCTTGCTCAAGCTCGTCAGGCCTCAAAACCGATGTGTTTGCCGCCACACCCAAAGCCTTTCTGCCAGTCTACCTCGTGCCTTATGCCAACGACGTCTTCACCGCGCTGCAAGCGGAGGCCGAGGAAGAGCTTGCTAGAGAGACGGCTGCAGACACCGGTGAAGGAATCAGCCCCGAGCAGAATGTTCAGAATGAGCCTTGATCAAGAGAGGGCTTCACGGTCAATATTGAAGATGACTATGACAACCTCTCCCCCCTGGCTTAGTTTCTTTCTGAACTTGCTTTTTGTTTGTTTTTGATGTAACCGGGTAAATCCCACATTCTGTAATCGGGCTAAGTACCCCACCTTTGTACTTATTTCTTATTAATGAAAAAGCTCTAGTTTTATGAAGTGTTTGCACGGTTTGCTTGAACTTTCTTCAGTAAAACATCAATTCACAGAACCGGGATACATTACTTCGGTTGAGAGACCAAATCACAACACCTCCAACCGGGGTAATTCATCTCGGCAAGAAATATCTAATTTGCACAAACATTAATCCATCCAACCGGGCTAATCCATCTCGGCAAGAAATATCTAATTTGCACAAACATTAATCCATCCAACCGGGCTAATCCATCTCGGCAAGAAATATCTAATTTGCACAAGCATTAATCCATCCAACCGGGCTAATCCATCTCGGCAAGAAATATCTAATTTGCACAAGCATTAATCCATCCAGCCGGACTAATCCATCTCGGTTGGGAATCCGAAGTTGGGCAAAACGCCAACTCTTCCAACCGGACAAATCCATCTCGGTCGGGAAGCCGAAGTTGGGCAAACACAACTCTTCCAACCGGACAAATTCATCTCGGTCGGGGAAGCCGAAGTTGGGCAAAACACCAACTCTTCCAACCGGACAAATCCATCTCGGTTAGGAATCCAAAGTTGGGAAAAACACCAACTCTTCCAACCGGACAAAATCATCTCGGTTGGGAATCCGAAGTTGGGCAAAACACCAACTCTTCCAACCGGACAAAATCATCTCGGTTGGGAATCCGAAGTTGGGCAAAACACCAACTCTTCCAACCGGACAAAATCATCTCGGTTGGGAATCCGAAGTTGGGCAAAACACCAACTCTTCCAACCGGACAAAATCATCTCGGTTGGGAATCCGAAGTTGGGCAAAACACCAACTCTTCCAACCGGACAAATCCATCTCGGTTGGGAATCCAAAGTTGGGAAAAACACCAACTCTTCCAACCGGACAAAATCATCTCGGTTGGGAATGTTAAATTTTAACAAAACATCAAATTGCGAAGGCAAAGAACACTTGTATATTGACAAAAAGAATTACATTCTGAAGTGTAATGCAAAAAGCTCCTTCTTTGTAAACAAAACAAAAGCTAGAAATAGTACACTTTGAGGTTGGCCGCATTCCATGGCCGAGGTATTGCTCTACCATCCAAGTCTTCCAGGTGGTATGCCCCCTTGCCCGCCAGACCGGTTATCTTGTATGGTCCTTCCCAATTTGCCCCTAGCTTGCCTTCCCCTGGCACCAGGGTATTTCCCATAACTTTTCTCAGGACCCAATCACCCACCTTGAACGGTCTGGGGTGCACCATCTTGTTGTACTTCCTGGAGAGTTCTTGCTGGTAGGCTGCCACATGGATGAGCGCTTTCCGCGCTCTTGACCAGATCTAATTCGAGCAATAGCCTCGGTGTTGAGTGTGCTCAAAGCTTTCACTTCGAGGGTGGGCATGCCGACTTCCAAGGAATGACCGCCTCCATGCCATAAGCCAAAGCAAATGGAGTTTCCCAGAGAACGCCATGGGTAGTCGGTATGCCCAAAGGACGCTTGGAAGTTCTCGCCCACTTTCCCTTTGCCTTTTCCAACCTTTTCTTTAACCCATCCAAAATAATCTTGTTCGACGCCCGTTGGATTGGGTGTTTGAGTAGAGTTGTAGAATTCAATCTTTAAATCGTCACAAAATCCTTGAATAAGCGACCGTCAAATTGGGTGCCGTTGTCAGAAATCAAGATTTTGGGGACGCCAAACCGTGTTACCACATTCTGCCAAACAAACCTTTTCACGTCTTTTTCTTTGATAGTTGCCAAAGGTTCAGCTTCAATCCATTTGGTGAAGTAGTCTGTTGCCGCGATAAAGAACTTGCGGTTGCGGTGCGATTGGGAGGGGTCCCACTATATCTAGTCCCCACATCGCAAAAGGCCAAGGGTGAGTGGAAGAAGTTCTCTCGGCCGGTGGATCTGTGCGCGAATTTCGCACTTTTCACATTTCGACATATTTTTATGCGTCGGCTTGCATGTACGGCCACCAATAGCCTTGTGAAATAGCTCGAGGCCAAGGACCGCCTCAATGTGATCGCCACAAATGCCTTCGTGAATTTCGTGAAGGAATCGTCCATTGTTTGGGTGCACACACTTTAAGTAAGGACCAAGTGAAGGATTTCTTATACAAGGCGCCAGATGGAGAGAGCCAAACCGCCTGATTTCACCTAAGATTTGTGTGCTTCCTTCTTTTCGGTTGGTAGAACCCGGTCTCGGAGAAACAAAATGATCGGATCCATCCATTTCGACGACCCAAATTTCAGCAGTAGTATTTGCGTCTGCGGTTTCTTCAATGCTTGGTCGTGGAAGAAAGTCAATTAACATGGGATTAGGCGATGTTTTATCTACCATGGATGCAGTCGGCCCGGCTCATCAAGACGCATTTTTCTTCTCGGCGATCTGTTGGACTCGATTACTGAAATCGCTTGATGCGTTCCTGACGAGCTTGGTACTTCGCCATTCGGTCATCCTTTGCCTCAGAGATCCCGAAACTTGGTTAACCACAAGTTGGGAGTCACTATACACCATTAGCTCGGCGGCTTGCATCCGGATTGCGCTCTTAAGCCCGAAGAAGGGCCTCATACTCACCGTTGTTGGATCTTTGGGAAGCCAAGGGTGATAGAATGTTCAATGGTTAGGCCATCCGGGGAGATAAGAACAATACCTAGCCCTGCGCCGTGACGATTGGACGCCCCGTCAACAAAAAGCTTCCACATTTCTCCCACAAAAAGCTTCCAGCAATCTGATGGATCCTGTGAGTGGTGAGGGGCGCCATGATCAAGGTTGCTGTCGTCCGGTTTTTCAAGTTCTGCGTTCACTGGTCCCACTCCTCCCCCCCTTGGTGATTCGGCACCGACTCAAGAAGTCGATGCCACGCCTAAGTCCGTGAGGCGAATCACCGCGGTAGATGCCGGGCATGCGCTCTGTGCTGAGTAGTTCCATGACTTCCCCTCTTGGTGATGCGGTACCGGGCAGAGTTGGTGGAATAACAACACCCAACTCTGCCATCGCGTCACCGGTTGTTGGTATTGTTGAAGTGTAGGCCACTACGGTGGTGTGCGCAAAGACCGTGCTGCGAACCCCACTGAGTGGTAGTGTCTCTGATGAACTGGCGTGCACCTCATCATCTGCCGCGGTAATATCGACCGGGCATACCGGATGAGTTCCAGGTGAAAATTCGGCAACAAAGTCAGCCAAAGTCTGGGCTTTGATGGCGGTCTTGGCTGATACTTCACATCAAACTGCCCCAACTCGACCGCCCACTTAAGAACTCGGCCAGAAAAATCCGCCCGTTCAAACAAAGCTTTGAGGGGGAACTCGGTCAACACGACGACAGTATGTGCATGAAAGTAGTGCGCCAACTTTCTCGAAGCCATCATTAATGCCAAGGCAAGTTTTTCAAGAGGCAGGTACCTAGTCTCTGCTGGTAGCAAGGTCTTGCTGACATAAAAGATGGGGAGGTGCTTGATTCCTTCAGCGCGAACAAGCACCGCACTGACTGCATGCTGCGATACGGCCAGATAAAGATAAAGTTCTTCGCCTGGCACCGGCGTGACCAACAATGGTGCTGAAGACAGATATTCCTTGAGCTCGGCCAACGCCCGGTCGCACTCTTCATCCCATGAGAACTTGGACTTCAAGGACTGAAAGAAAGGACGGCAGCGATCAGATGACCGGCTTATAAATCGATTAAGCGCGGCGGCCATTCCGGCCAAATGCTGCACGTCTTTCACCGAGCTAGGACGCTTTAACTTTTGCACGGCTCTGATTTGTGTAGGGTCTGCCTCAATACCTCGGTTTGTGACTAAGAATCCCAAAAATTTCCCGGATCCCACACCGAAGGCACACTTAGATGCATTCAGGCGTAACTTATGTTTCTTGAGGATGGCAAACATCTCGGCCAGGTCGGTCAAATGATTTGTTTGATGCCTGCTTTTCACCACCATGTCATCAATGTAAGCCTCCATTGTCCGGCCCAGCAAAGGAGCGAACATCTTGGTCACCATCCTCTGGAAAGTTGCCCCGGCGTTCTTTAAACCAAAAGGCATAACTCGGTAGCAGAAGAGTCCCCTTGGTGTAGTAAATGAAGTGATTTCTCGGTCAGGACCGTGCATGGCAATCTGATGATAGCCCCGGTAAGCGTCCAAGAAACTCAACCTGTCATGTCCAGCTGTCAAATCCACAAGCTGGTCAATTCTAGGCAAAGGAAAGCTGTCTTTCGGACAAGAACGGTTGACGGTTTTGTAATCAACGCAAACCCGCCACTTCCCATTCTTCTTTGGTACAACGACTGTATTTGAAATCCACCGAGGATAATGCACTTCTTGAATTGCCCGTGCCTCAAGCAAATTCTTGACTTCCTCCGCCACCACCTCGGCGTGATGCAATGCTGACCTCCTTGATCATTTGAATGACCGGCAGCTTCGGAAGACATTGAGATGATGGCAGATAAAATTTGGATCGAGGCCGGGCATGTCATAAGGCGACCATGCAAAAACTTCAATGTTAGCTATAAGGAATTCCACCATCTCGGTCCTTTCTTGTGCTGTGAGGGTGGAGCCGATCAAGAAGAACCTGTCCGGCTGATCGGTATCAATTCGTACTTCCACCAATCCTTCCACGGCTTTGTCTTCTGCCTTGGTGCCCACATCATCTAGCACCACCTGGTCCTCTCGTCCTCAATCATTTGAACAAATCCTTAGCCCGGCTTCCATTGCCCGCCACAAACCACTGTTTTGTCATAACCTGTTCGCCCCAAATCTCCTCAACTGCCCCCATAGCCGAGGGGAATCTCATCACTTTGTGAAAGGTTGATGCCACGGCTATAGCATGAAGCCACCGATCCAGTAAGGATCGGCAGATCGCAATACCCGAATTCAACTGTTTGACCACCGATCCCGCTTTAACTGGCGGATAATTTTTCCCAAAGGCCACTCCGGTTGTGAGTTGAAACCGACCAATGGCGGTTCTTGGGCCAACCGTCTCGAGCTTGAGCCGCTTTGAAAGCCGTAATACATGATCTCGACCGAACTTCCACGATCGATCAAGATCCTTTTAACCTCAAAATCATTGACGCGAGTGTTACCACCAAGGCGTCGTTGTCGTGTCAGATAAGCGCCCAAATCTTTTGAGGAAAAGCCGATTACATCCTTTACTGTCTTCCCCTCTTGAGCGGGCCGAATCGACAAAACCTCCTCATGTGTTCGCTTTTTAATCATACCGAAGCTCGCAAACACGCCACGGTTCCACTATGCCGGATGACATTCACGACCCCTTGCGGAGGCGCATCCCGGTCATCCGGTCCGCGTGGAGCAACTGGAACCTGGTTCGCCTTGACCCCTCCATCAATGTAGAGGTCCAGATGCCCGGCTGCCACTAACTCTTCCAAGTGTTGCCTCAAAGGCCTCTCGCTCGATGGCCTCGCCCGTGAAAGGTGCAACGGTACTTGGGATTGAAGTTCTTCGCCGCGTCGCCTAGCTTAGCAGAAATCGGACGATTCTCGTCGCGATTTCACTAAGTATGCGATAGATTGGGATTTTGAAGACCGTGGTGATGCTGTCCTTGCTTTCACCCTCTGTCTGCATCGGCCGAGATCATTTCGGGTAGTCATCCCGGTAATCATTCCTCATTACGCCGCTCCGACCGGTTCTTGCGGTTTGAACCTCGGTCGACTCTCTGCCTTGGTCACTAGATCTATTTGGACTCTTGCCGATTGCATGTACTTTTCTGCCGACCTCTTAGTCATTGCGACGGTCGCCTTCTCGGTTGTGGTCGAGGCATCATCCTCTACCGGATGTGCTCATTGATGCGCCGCATAAGCCGTCCCATGGTCGAGGTCATTGCACGGTAAGCGAGTCTCGCAGCCTATGTCCGATCGGAGCCCACGCTTATATCATTTACGATTGCTAGGTTGACCGGCGATCCAAGATCTCATTGAAAGTCTCCCAATACTTGGAGTTGTACGCCTTGAGTGTGTCGCTTCCATCTTGATACTCGAGGTGATCAACTTCCTTAGGAGTTTTGGTGTTAGTCGTGAAGCATTTGAAGGCCTCTCGCCAAATTGCCACCTTTCAATACTTCCTCGGTAGCCTTCCGAACCACTTCAATCCCAATTCCCAAACTTGACGGAAAGATAAGGCACATAAGAGCATCATTCGACGGTGTCCGCCATAACTCGGAAATGACTTACATGCATGTACGGATCGGTCTTTCCATCGTAAAGGGTAAACTTTGTCGGTGGAACCCACGGAAGCGGCTTCTATTTCAAGTGAAAAGGAGTGGCACTCAACCTGGCCAAATCTGTATCAACAAGGAGTGGCTCCGCTTGGCGTGGCGGAAGCATTCCGACCTCCTCGCTAGCATGGGCTCCGTAGGATAACCGCTGCAACGCCGGCACCCTCTCGAAGCTTCACGGCGAGCCTGCTCTTCAGAATCGCCCGCAAATCCTCAGACAGTGAATAGGAATACCTCGACGTCGTCTCGGGACGTGAGGGTCTGTAGGTACTATCTTGCGCGCTGGCCTACTCTGAGCGCAAGGCGAGATCACCATCTCTGCAGCTCCTGGTGATAGAGATTGGCTTGAGCAGCCGGAGGCCGATCGGCGGGATGGGGTGCGCCACCGTGGTCACCCACTCAGCTACACCCTTCCTTTGTGACGTGGCTGAGCTCCATCTCTCTTGCCATTCACGGATGACGGCATCTTGGTCCCAGCTTGTGTTCAAGGCGTCGAGTGTGACTCTCTCCGCCACGGTGTCCGTCTGACTCCGAACGGCCATGACTTCTTGGCGCTTGTCCCGCGTCGCCGCCTGCCTCCTGGTCGTGTCCAAGTTCGCCATCGGAAGGATGGTCGTGAGTCCTTCTCTCTCACGGACAAACTCGGAGTAGCTCCGTCGGACGGCGACAACGGAAACTCCTCATTGGCGCCATGAACGGCGTTCAGATGAACCCGAAGACAAGGTTTTATCTGCAAGTTTCCCAGACGGCGCCAATTATGCGGGAGGAAATATTCGCAACCAGACTTCCTTTCTTCAGTGCTCCTCGGTGTCCGATCACTGAAAAGCATGGCGGTGTGTGGCCAGAAAACCCCTCCGAAGGTCAAATTAGAACACACACCTGAGGATAGGTAGAGAGAAGAGAGAGTGTATGAGTGTAAGTCTTACTTACAGAAAATTATCCATCTGCTTAAGGGGTGGCGCAGACTTGTTTATATACCTCTCTGCGCCCCACATCCACTCCCATTGATCTCTCAACACGTGGCTCTGCTATCCCATCTGTCAGCACATACACCATGCCTGTCGGGTTACACCATCGCCGACATCACCTAATCCTGCCCGGCCCTCTGTTGGAGCGGCGGTAAGCTTCCTGGCCCATACGTCTGGCCTTGGTACAAGCCGCTAATTTGGAGAGAACCGAACGCAAAGATCATCCTTTGGACCATGCCCGGGATATTTCACATTCACCTTTCTCAGCATTCTCGCCGAGCAACTTCCTAGCTCGATCGACCACGCCTTCTGGCGGTCATCTGCTTGGTCGGTCGGCTTCTGCCGAAGCAAAGCAACAATTGGTCGTTGACGCCTTTCCGGGCACCGGATTCTTCAGTCTGCTAGGCTTACATTCATCCTAAGTCTGTGACTCGGTTTAGTCAATCGGTGTCTTAACGAACACCTTCTTGACGCTTGATGCACCTTTCGGCCCATATCTTACCCGGCACAACTCTGTCCGGCCAAATATGACCGGCACGGTACCGGATCATTATTTTCCCACTCAATTTCAAACGAAAAATTAAATTAAAAAAAATTAATTGTTCTGAATTTTATAAAATAAAATTTATATATATTAAAAATTATATATGTTTCATGTGAGTATAAGTGTTGTGGGTGTGTGTATCAGAGAGAGAGATAGAGAGAGTGAGTGTCAGTGTCTGTGACAAAGAAGAGTGAGTGCTGATTTTGAATTTTTGTTCAAAATGTGTTTTGAAAAATGTTTTTACATATTTTACTTACAAACGTGGTCATGAATATGTATAAATAAATTTTCTTTATGTATAGATCAAGTTTACCAACACTTTATAATTTATATAAAGTCACAACCTACACTCATAATTTATGTCATGATGTAAAATTTAGGTAAATTAGAAATATTGTTACTTTGATGTAAAGTTAGGTTTACCTACACTCATAAGTTTACCTACCTCATAAGATTGTTGGATTTTCTTACACTCATAAGTTTACCTACACTCAAAGTAACAAGATTAACAACTTACACTTATAAGTTTATGTAAATTACTTAGATTTATAATTTATCAATTACTTAAATCAACTTACATCAATTATATTTATTTAATGATTACAAATGTTGTTACTTTATAATTTATAATCATTTTTTTATAATTTATACAAAATTAATCCAAAATTAATAAAAGATTTTTAGACCTAAAACTTAGCTGAATTACATTTAATGTGCACAAGAGCATGATCTTAATCATAATAAGTAATGTAAAAAGCATAACGGAAGAGCATGATGTTAGATGTTTTTCTTAAAAAGCTAAAAAATCTAAAGCATTATCATTATTTTAACTCATATCTGAATTAAAAAAATCAATAATGATTGTTGGATTATAATTGATGATTACTTAAATAAAATTTTTACGTCACAAATAATTGTAATTGAATGAGTTAAAATTCATATAATTCTTTTACAAGTATAAGGAGATACAGGTATATTGTTGCTATTTTAATGTTTTTTGTCTTAATTGAAGGAAGTATATGGAGACTGTTCCAATTATTTTCTACTGGGAGGGAAACATAATTTGGGATCCCGATGAAGGCGTATCATATAATGCTGAGCCGAAAGGGATATATGCGGTGCAAATTGGCACCACGCTTAGCAGTTTGGAGGAGATGTTTACGTCAAAGGTGGCAAGTTACGGGGAAAGTGTCCGGTTGACCTTCAAATATAGATATCCTTATCGCTAGTGGCAAGCACACAGCAAATACAAGATATTACCGATCAATGACGATGAGGCGTTGAACACCGTATTAAGTATCGGTGTAAGTTTTCAAGCACCAAATTGTTTGGAAGTCTACATTGATAAATAGATTGTATACAATATCCCGAACATGACACAGATGGATTCTCGTCCGTTCACTACATTGCTGACGCATGGGATTGACACAACAGCGTTTCAGTCTCTTATGTATGAATCAGATCAATGTTATCCACTAGGCTACACACAACAGTCATTTCAAGGCCATGGTGTAGAATCAAGGTCACGTGGTGGATATGGTTATGAATTTGACAGTAACACATAAGATGTGCCCACATGCAACCATCATACCACTCCGGTTGAAGTTGCTGGTAATATGGCTGAAACAGTGAACGAGGTGCAGTTTGCTGACAATGACATATACGGTCCTGATGTCACCCTAAACGATGATGACAATGAAATGTGTGATGAAGAAAATTTATTAGGCGGATCAGATGATGATGATGATGATGAATGTGATGCCCAGGCTCCCGTTGACCCTGAAAATGCCCCTATTCCACCTAGAGTTGAAATCCCTTTTTATGACAACATTCACATGGGTAGTGATTTTGACATTAGTACCCATGATGTCGTTCCCCATAACCGGATCTGGAACGCTGAAAATCCAGAGTTGGACAGAGGAATGGTTTTTGTTGATAAGAAGCAACTTCTACATGCTGTGAAATTGTACCATGCAACAAATAATCGAGAGTATAAGGTCGTAACCTCTAAGCGAGACCTTTGGGTGTCTGCTTGCAAGCACGACTGCAATTGGTGGTTGCGTACATCTCTTAGGAAACGTGGTTTTTTTGAAATAAAGCAGTACAGGGGTCCTCACCATTATTTATACCCACGAATGAACAAGGACCACACTAATATTAGCTCCAGTTACATTGCTTCTCATATTTTGGGACAAGTTGCGGTTAGTATAAAAAATAAATGTTTACATATATATGCATATTTGTTTGTTTGTAGTGTTCACAAAAATCTAATCCAACTCATATTTGATTGTCGTATGCAAAATGAACCTGATATGCCAATTAAGAATGTCATCGAAGATATAAAAAAGACCATGAACTATAGTATATCATACAAGAAAGTGTGGCATGCAAGTTAAAATGGTATTCGGTGATTGGAATGAATCATATAGGCAGTTGCCTAAATTCATGCATGCATTACAGATATCGAATCCTGGTACCATCGTGAAATGGAAGCACAGATATACCGGGCATACAACCATTATACCCGTCTTACACTTTGTTTTCTAGTCTTTCAAACCCGTCATCGATGGCTTTAGATATTGTAGGCCTGTTATAACTATAGATGGTACATTCTTATACGGTAAATACACTAATGTGTTGCTTGTAGTAACGATTGTCACTGCCAATAGCAAAATATTACCACTTGCATTCGCTATTGTCGATAGGGAGAGTTTGGAGTCTTGGTCGTTCTTCATTCAAAATATCAAGGAACATATTGTCATGGACCGACAGGGAGTGACTTTGATATCTGATCGAGCTGAGAGTATTTTAGCTGCTGTGAGGCGGCATTGGCTAAATCCCGCGCTCCAATTTGTTGGATATCATCGGCATTGCCTTCGACATGTTTGCAGTAACTTTAACACACATTTCAGAAATAAGGAGCTCAAACAACTTCTGTGGAAGGCAGGGAGTGCTAATCAACGACGAAAGTGTAATGGTTACTTAGATCGAATCTGCTATTATTAAGAAGGCATCAATTGGGTCCACAAGATGAATCCTGAGGACTGGGCCGTTGCATATGACGGTGGATATCGCTGGGGGGTATTGACCAGTAATGATGCAGAGTGCTTTAACAGCGTCTTGAAAGGTGCAAGGAACTTACCTATCTTAGCTATGGTTGAATTTACATTTCGATGGCTCGTCAAATATTTTGACGAGATGGGAGCCCAAGCTGAAACAGATGTACGCAATGAGTTCCAATACCCTAGAGAGATGCAAAAAACTATCGAAGAGGGTATCGCAAGGGGAAATACTTTCCAGTTGATATCGTATGACAAGTTAGTTTGTAATGTGAAAAAAATTGTTATTATTATGTTGTTGAGTTAATTACACCTAAAAACATGAACTTGATTAGTTTGTATCAATATTGTCTTATAGGCCCCGCCGTGTATTTGAGGTGCAAACATCTTTTCGCCGTGGACGAGGTCGCAATAGACAGATTATGCGGATGAATCAACCCACGTGCAGTTGTGGAAAATATGAGATAAGACACTATCCATGTTCCCATATGCTCGCTGTAATGTCTGAATGCGGTGACAATCCATTCCAATACGTCGATCCAGTATATAGGCTTCCTGTATATATGAAGGTTTGGGAAACTAAATTCAATCCAATACTGCATCAAGATTATTGGGATGATTTGCAGTGGACCTTAATGCCTAATGAACTTTGTCTGCGAGAAGTGAAACGGGGTTGTACATCTATGGCTCGTATTCCGAATGAGATGGATATATCGACGAGCGTTTGATGACTCGTTGCGATGAGTGCCACGAACCCAGTCATGACAATGAAAGTAACATGTCCCAAAGAACTTGGTCGATGAAGACTATGTAATACTTACATGTTGTAATATATCATTTCTAAATTATTTATTTATAATAGATCATTTAATTATGTATTTTTAAATTCTTTATTTGTAAACGGGGTCATACATTTAAAATGTGTATTACAAAATGTGTACTTGATTAAAAAATGTGTAATGCAAAATTGAAAATGTGTAGAATTTATTCAAACTTGTATAATTTATTGAAAATGTGTACTAGTTTTTCACCGTGTACTTGATTCAAAATGTGTATTACAAAATTGTCACGACCCAAACCCTACTATGGGTTTAGTATCAGAATCGCCAAGAATCCGAGATTACCGAAGGCTGCTTGAACGAATCTGATGAGAATAGAGTTCAGGGCCTGGCGGAAGCCATACAGTAAAAACTAGTGTCCATAGAGCTGTGTTAATCTGTATGCCAAAAACATTTTTCATACATTTATGCATTCAAACCAAGATCTGATATACACAATCATTACAGACATTGATGGGGACTCAATCCGCGATTGATCTGATAAAAGCGATCTATCTGATAACAAGACAAAACAAAGTAAGAGACCTATGGGGACACAAAAACACCCCAAGCCATGGCATGGCATCTCGGAACCTCACGGTGAGGCACAAAGGTCGACAAACGGGGACCAATCCCACGCTCCTAGCTCGATGCGGTGGTGAGCACCTACATATATATATAAAGGTGAGCTAAAGCCCGATGAATAACATACTGTGTAAAGAGGTTATGAATGATGTCCTTACGGTAATGAAATCAATTCATTATACTGATGCAATCTTCGATATTTGATCAATCAAGATTTCAATCAATCACCATATGTGGTACATCCATTAGCCTATAAACAGTAGGTCCAAAAGGGCCAAGACTTGAGACCAACAAGTAATGATGGCCATCAATCGATATGGTTCCACAAGAAGCACAGAGCTCTGTAACGATCAATAACGATGGGTGCTAAGGATGCCTGTCTGATTTCAAATACAGGACATACATTCATTCAATAAACAATATCGGTTCAATAAACAGATTCGATTCAAGAATCAAAATATAACCATTTTGAACATATCTTTACACAATCTGTTACTCACAAAGGGTGATTGGGCTATCGGTAGCTAGAGCGTGTTCGAGAGTCAACCCTAAACAAATAATCAAATAGAACACACACTAAGTTTACAGGTTTGGAAAGGATGATAATTAAATCCCTAAATTCCTCGGTGTGGTTCTATGTCTACATCCTCATTAAGATGCTCTAAACTAGGCCTAAGAATGCCTAGGATGCGATGAGGATGCAAAATGCACTTAGAAAACAATTTGAATTTTTCGATGAATGGGGCCTCCGCCGGCGCGAGTTTCCCGCTCAGCGGACAAGCACCTAAAGGCCCACGCCGGCGTACATTCGCCGCCGAGCGGTGATGAAAGGTGCAAAAAATCTTTGGATCGCGATTTTCCCGGCGTTAAAATCCGCCGAGCGATCAGTAAAACAATGCGAGAAAATCTCGAGTATGCATTCCCCGGCGCAAGACTTCTCCCGCCGGCGGACGTCCAAAATCTGGAAAATCCAGATTCAACCTCTGAGTTTCAAACCAAGTTTTGATGCTCCAAAGTCGATCCTCTTGGGCCCATTTGCTGGAAAACTCTTTCAAACACATAGAATAACAAGTTCTAAAACTCAATTTAAGAAATCAAGGCCCAAGGGTGTTTCAATTAAACTCAGTTTCAAACCATTTTCAAGAACACTTTCAAAACATGACATGCATGATCTTTAAACCAATTTTAAGCTTCCAATCATGCTCAAATGAGCTCAATTCTTTGAAAAGCAAGTTGAAAACATGGACTATGATAACAACATGGACATGCATGTGACAATTCTCCAAGAATTCAACTCAAACTCACTAATCTCTACATGCATGCAACAATGGAACTCCAATTCAACATTCTTGAACTTCAAACATGGCAATGATGCATGAAACATGCAAGATGGAGCTCAATAACAACATTAAGAAGGTGAATGTCCTACCTTAGACTTGTGAGAGCTCAATTAGCCAATATACTCTTCAATTCCAAGCAATCCAAGACAAATTCTACAAGGCCAAGACAATTCTCTCTCTCTCTCTCTATGCTCTCTTGATGGTCGGTTATGATACAAGAATGAGGCTGATCAAGATGTTGGTCTAAGTGTGATAAGGTCACTATAATCAATAAACAAATGTCCACTACCAATGGCAAAACGTAAATAAGCCTAAGTTCGTAATTAGCTCAATTCAATCTAATTTAATCGTTCCTAATCAATTTTCAGATAAACATATCATTAAATCACAAATATTATGCTGATTACAAAACATCAAACGGTTTCTAAATCGGCCGCCGATAAGGCCTTCAATTAGCAGTTTAAACATAAAATGCAAACAGATAATCATGCACTCAAACAGATGCAACACGCAATTCAATAGACAAACTCATTCAGTTTCAGTTTCAGTTTCATTCAGTTTGTTCAGTAGTTCATCCAGTTCACTTATCAGTTCAGTTTAGCGGTAATCAGTAGATAATTCAGTGGTTTAACGGTAATCAGTACGAGGGTTGTTACAAAAATTCTATACTTAATCACGTAGTTCTTCTACCATTTCAAAATTTCATATTTTTGAATAAATTTAATATCGAATGCTGCAATCATTGTTCACATTTTATAATTTAAAAAATTTACAAATTTTAACAAAATTAACCTATTATAAATTAAAATTTTAAAAATTGGAATGCTGCAGTCATTGTTCACAATTACAAAATTTTATATGTATTTTGCAAAATTTATAATTTATTCAAACTTTTAGCATTATAAAATCACTATTTAAGTTTTGTCAAATATGCCATAAATGTAATCATTAATTTCGAATTGCTTCCCTGTAAGTGGCACATAAATTTGTCTTTTCTCGAGCACGTAACATTTACTTCATTATATTTTACATCGTTAAGTACAAAATCAATAATTACAGTTTTCTCTGTTATTATGTTATGATTAAATGAGATTTTGATATGGATGATCTAATATTTCAGTTGTACAGGCTTTATGGCACATGTACCTGAGGAGGTTCCACTATTTAGACAGACACATCGGTCTGACAGTATGTGGGACCGTCCAGTATGCAATAACGTTTGTTGGACTTTACGTCTACAATTAAAATACATTGCATTCTGTTGTATATTTCGTGATAATGTTATTATTTAAACTGGTCATTACAGTGCGATGAGGCACACCGTGTTGACATGCCGTCGGGCAGATTCTGGACTGTGGGAGCATCCGTTGGACCATAGAGTCTTACAGTATCTATTACGCGCGGGATTCTATGGTATATACCGTATCGGGCACATTCGACTGGACCACGCACTCATCACTGCTCTCGTCGAGAGGTGGCGCACAGAGACTCATACATTCCATTTCCCGATCGGGGAGGCCACCGTCACGTTGCAGGACGTATCCGTCCTATATGGTCTTCGAATTGATGGCCGAGCAGTTACTGGAGTTGACCCATCTATCGCGACGGAGCAATGGATAGCCCTATGTGCTGAGCTATTGGGAGTAGCACCTACACCAACAGATTTACAGGCAAGTAGAGTGAGGGTGAGGTGGCTGGCCGAGCACTTTGCTCATCTTCCAGATCATGCTCCAGATGAGTTGGTACAACAGCATACCCGAACATATATTATGTGGCTTATTGGGGGGTACTTCTCCCTAATAAGTCACAGAACCTAGTCAAGCTGATGTACTTGCCATTGCTGAGACACATTGAGGAGATTGGGCAGTACAATTGGGGTAGCGCAGCTCTGGCATGGTTATATAGGATGTTATGTCGAGCAGCTCAGGTGGGTACAAGGGAGATTGGAGGACCACTTGTGTTGCTACAGGTTAGTAACAATTTTATTACATGTCAATTCATATTGTATGCCATATATCAGTATTGTAATTGTGTTCAAACAATTGCAGATTTGGGCATAGGAGAGATTGATTCGCATTGCCCCGTCTAGACGGCAACTGGTTGGTCCTGGTGAGCTTCCTATGGGTGAGGGGGACATGCAGTTGCCCACCGGACCGCGAGGTAGCCGGTGGAGGGTTGACATGGGCCACGAGATCGTATCGACCCACATAGTGGTAGTTTATAGAGACCAGCTGGACCGGATGATCGAGGGCGAGGTATGAAATTTTTTGATTGCATTTTAGTTCTCTTCTTCATTGTATATGTTTTGAGTTCACGAGCAAAATTTAATTTATTTATCGTCATTGTAGTTTATCTGGTAGCCTTACGCTAGGGTCCTCGGTATGCTCCCCGACTACTGCTAACTGGGTCAGGAGATATGGATAGCGAGAGTGCCATTTATTTGTTTTGACGTGGTTGAGTGACATCTCCCCTATCGTGTCCTCCGACAGTTTGGTCGGATGCAGTCCGTGCCGGATCGGTTCGACACTAAGTGGCAGTTGCACGTCACTGATAGGCGTGGCCGAGCTGGCACTGACTGGCATCTGTTTTATATGCGATATGTACAGTTGTGGGATGCATGCCGGGACAGTATTGTACAGGCTGACTACAGCGATGAGGTGATCCCCTCTTCTGACCCTTACATGTTGTGGTATCGGCGACATACACACCTACTAGTCGGGAATCCGAGCCACGTGTCTGAGTCTGGATATCAGGGAGTTGGGCCTTATCTTGAGGCATTGGTGAGTATCATATTATGTGTCAGATAATTATTAAAATCATACTTGATTTACTTTCAGTCAACTGTAGCCTAATAATACATCTGAATGTTTGTTCAGGTGGCTGGAGCTGGGAGGTCGTTTCATTTGGCTGAGGATGCCCATTTGAGACGTGATGGACAGGATGCCTTGCAGGGATCCGGGAGTTATTGTACCAGGCATTCCAGCTTGCCCATCGAGGAGATCGTTTGCATTTCGGTTACTACGGTGTACACACTTCAGCAGCTGCTCCAGACACATCAGTGCCATCCACGTCAGTGCCGTCCACGTTAGCGCCTTCCACTTTAGCGCCTGCCACATCAGCTCCTTCAACATCAGTCACCCCACCACATACTACCCCATACATATCTGTAGATTCCCTCGATGTACTTCTTACGCAGCATACTGGCATACCTTATGTGCCTGACCCTGATTGGACACCGCCCCGATACATACATGACGTTGCTACCCCACCCACCCAGTTACTACCACCAGACAGTTCGACCGCGACCATGAGTACACATGATGCAGTTGTCACTGATATCTCCCACGTTGACGCTGAGGGCCATATTGAGCCCCCCCAAGAGCGCGCGAGAGAGACCGAGGTTTTGGTCGTGGCGGCCGTCGCGGCAGAGGTCGAGGTGCAGGCAGAGGCAGAGGTCGAGCTCGGTAGAGATCGTGATACTGATTGCACGGATGATGGAGTTTCACACCACAAGATGTCGATCTTCCGCCACGCGAGCAGGATCAGGCAACACATACAGTAGATGGGGGTCACGATCCACAGCTCCACAGATACGCATTCTGATTGGAGGCAGATATTCAGAGAGTCTACTTGAGGAGACAGGAGGAGGTCCTGATCGGGGTTGTGGGCCGAGGCGAGTTAGGGCATTAGCGGGTGTGATGTGGAGTGTATAGTTTATTTTATTTATAGTTTTTGTATATCAAATTTGTACAGATGATGTAAATGTGTCATACTTATTTATTCGAAAAATATAATTTTACAATTTTTTATTCTTACTTGTTTTGATGATTTCCATAAAAATGAAAACGAAAACAGGAAAAAAAAGATAATAATTGATAGGATTTTATTATTGAGCGAGATTGGAGCATGACGTTGTGTTGCTATAGGTTAGTACAAATTTTATACAAAAAAAATCTGGAAAAAAAATGTAAACATTGCATAATGGATAATTGTGGCGAGAAATATGAATAAAAAGGAAACAAAATAAATATCTAAACAAACACATAATTTTGTTTTCCCTTTTCTTTCACTTTTCTAAATGATTGCATTCACTGTCTTCTTTTCAGGTACAAACCAATGATAACCAAACAAAATGTAAACATATATATTTGTTGTTCATCTAGCTTAAACGTGTATTTCAACTATTTGTTATATGAACATGTACTTCATTAAGTATCATTATTATATTCCACATCAATAATGCATGAAATCATGAAAGTCTAGTTCAAGTAGCGTTCTTCAAAATAACAATAATAGAGAAAAAGTAAAGGTAGAATGACAAGAAATATTTGAAAACAATTGAAATATCTTCCTTCATTGATAAGTCGTAGATAAGCATTACAAATTGCATGCATTACAGAAATGGTTTGGGCGTTCATCCAAACAATTTCATTCATTATCATCATCATCTGACATCTCAATATCAGATTCATACATAACATCCATGCTCCAGGCGTAGTACTGGTGTGCATTATCCATTAACCCATCTTCGGCACGCTCATTTGCGGTCTTCATTAGTCCGGACCTTTGCAAACGTTGGGTCATGCGATTAACCTCGTCGTGGATACGATGCAATGCCCTTTGCAACAAGTGTGGAGTGTCAGTTGGCATATGTATGGCTAACCGGCGAGGAAATTTAAGATTAACTTCACGACATAGTTCAACGAGAACGTTTGCTTGAGTTTTGCAAAATTTCCACTTAGCTCTCATGGTATTGACGGTGGCACGTGAGTAACGCAAATTTGGATTCATTGGGTATTCAAATTCATCTCCATCTGCAACCCAATAGCGACCCATTGCTGAATATAGATCAATCACCGTATGTCTCATGATGATATCGCTTGAAATAGCTTTAAAACTTTTGTTGTGGTATGATGCGATATTTATACCATATATACACATGGTAGCTGTATGTATGAAATTATTATAAACAACTATGCATCAGAGTTGTCATGTCAACTTTTATGACCTGAACAACTATGCATCAATTTGATAGGAGTTGTCACTTCGACTTTTATGAATTGCATAATTTATTGTTATTCGAAAAAAAAAAAGTAAAAACATAAAAAATAAAATAATAAAATAAAAACCAAGTTGATCAACCGACTAAATGTCTGAATTAGTCAAATTTCTCTGCCTGAAATTTTTTTAAAAAAATAAATGTGAAATTACAATTTAAAAATCTTTAAAATATTTATTTGTTTTACTTTTATGCAGAAATATTTATTTAGAAATTTGTTTTACTTTTTAGGTGTATTGACATATTTATTAATTTATTGTTATTTTGTTATGACACCTCCACAAAATTTTAATGGATTGCAAAATTTATGAAATAATTACATTTATAACTGCACATTTATTAGTTCATGACTTTCTTTATTGAATTGCAATGAGTTAATGAATGTTCTGGATTAACGAATGGATTAATGTATGTTGAATTATGTGAATACTTAAAACACATAAAATGTAATGGTAGCTCGGTGAAAAGCTTCCCTTAACTGGGGCTCGTGAAATAGGGATCCTGTACGTAAAGAATTTCAATCTCCATCGGGAAAGAATAAAGAGTCGCCTTCCAATTCCTGGAAGTCCAGTCAAACTGATGACTCTAGTAAGGAACGGGGGGTTGACAGATAACTAAACTTGGGGGGTTGGACAAACAAGCTCAAAGCCAAGTAGTTGGTCTAGTTGGGAAACTAAATAAAGTTCATACAAACGAACAACCGCCTTGAACAACACATAAAACAAAACAGGTAGCTCGGTGAAAAGCTTCCCTTAACTGGGGTTCGTGAAATAGGGATCCTGTACGTAAAGAATTTCAATCTCAATCGGGAAAGAAGAAAGAGTCGCCTTCCAATTCCTGGAAGTCCAGTCAAAATTATGACTCTAGTAAGGAATTTAAAACCCAATTGGTTTTACTTGATTTGCTTGTCAAAATCACTATTTACAATTAATTATACACAAACAGATTTACCTCAACACCAATTTGATATATGTGGGATTCTCAATTCAGAAAGTCACATGGCAACAGTGAATTCACAAATTTACCTTACAGTGAGCATGCCCTTATTTTGTCGGTATATGCAGATGGATTGTCAAGTCATGTGACTTTGAGCAGAGGCTTTGGTTTTCTCGATTTTTTGCTCGCTTTTTTTATTACAGTGACACCTAATTTCTTATTAATATATGTGGGATTCTGAATTCATAAAGTCACATGGCAACAGTGAATTCACTGATTTACCCTACAGTGAGCATGCCCTTATTTTGTCAGTATATGCAGATGGATTGTCAAGTCATGTGACTTGGTGCACAGGCTTTGGTTTTCTCGATTTTTTGCTCGATTTTTTTATTACAATGACAACTCATTTCTTATTAATATATGTGGGATTCTCAATTCAGAAAGTCACATGGCAACAGTGAATTCACTGATTTACCTTACAATGAGCATGCCCTTATTTTGTCGGTATATGCAGATAGATTGTCAAGTCATGTGACTTGGTGCACAGGCTTTGGTTTTCTCGATTTTTTGCTCGATTTTTTTATTACAGTGACAACTCATTTCTTATTAATATATGTGGGATTCTCAATTCAGAAAGTCACATGGCAACAGTGAATTCACTGATTTACCTTACAGTGAGCATGCCCTTATTTTGTCGATATATATAAATGGATTGTCAAGTCATGTGACTTGGTGCACAGGCTTTGGTTTTCTCGATTTTTTTATTACAATGACAACTCATTTCTTATTAATATATGTGGGATTCTGAATTCATAAAGTCACGTGGCAACAGTGAATTCACTGATTTACCTTATAGTGAGCATGCCCTTATTTTTTCGGTATATGCAGATGGATTGTCAAGTCATGTGACTTGATGTACAGGCTTTAGTTTTCTCGATTTTTTGCTCGATTTTTTTTGTTATAGTGACAACTCATTTCTTATTAATATATGTGGGATTCTCAATTCAGAAAGTCACATGGCAACAGTAAATTCATTGATTTACCTTACAGTGAGCATGTCCTTACTTTGTCGGTATATGCAGATGGATTGTCAAGTCACGTGACTTGGTACACAATATTTCCTTTTCTCTGTTTTTTCATTCTATTGACAACTCATACCTTGTTCGTATATGTGGGATTGTCATGCAGGGCCATCTTTCTAAAGTTGTTCATAACCAACTATATAAACGACTAAAGGTGAAGACACAACCTTACAACTCATTTCGCCCTACGAAATTATCATTTATTTGTTTTAAAAAATTAGCATGGCTACATGGTTCATGGGAGGAAGTGGGAATCGCAGAGGTGGTAGAAACTTGCAAAAGGGTGATAGTTCACGACGAGGAGGGGGAAGGGGAAGTGGCAATGTTGAAAATGAAACACCATTTCCTTTGTTAGATGCCTCTTGTGCTTATCATGATAGGTTTGGGAAGCGACATTTTGTCATGCCCAAGTACTATAGATATTCATGTGGTTTGGTGGAGGATCCATCAAATAATCAAACAGGATATGGTTTAGCAAACGCTAGACTTCTGAAGTGGCTCGCACTATTTATAAAGCGAGTGCAAATGGAAAGATTATGTCGGGAAAATCGACTGAAGGTGCCAAAAGCACGTTCTGTTGAGATCCAAAAGGAAGATCCTGATAATGTTGATCGACTATGTGAAAGACTACAACGCGAGATTTCTCAAATGCGCCGTAGGTTAGCCCGCGATATGCAGCTATACAAAGTTAAGAAGGATGCCCAGAAAAACAAAACAGAACCAAATGATGTGGCTATCAAGGGTATCATGGAGGATCCTCAACTTGTCTCTGACGCTGAGCTTTCGGATTGTTCAGACTTTGAGCCACCTACCGATTTAAGCGCGAATTAGGTGTTAAGGTCTACACTTCGGCAATATTAGGTCATGCATTAATATGTAATGTCGGTGTTAGAGTAAGTGTTTCCGTAATAAGTTTGTCAGATTGTCTGGCTAATATTTGTCTGTCTAACTTTTATGTTTATCTATGTATTGTGTGTTCAGTTCATGGTGTCCACAATGTATTGTTGTCCGAGACTTATGTTTGTACTACTTATGTATTTTTGTGGGAGACTTATGTGTTTTTTCCTCAAGGTTTTATGAATTACATTATCACCTTCTAACCCAAAACAAAGACAACAGAAAAAAAAAAATTATTTAAATGAAAACGGCTTTAGTAAAGCCAAAACAAATTTCTAAATAACACATTCTAACCCAAAACAAAGACGAGAAAAAAATAAAAAATAAAAAGTTTACATGAAAACGGCTTTAGTAAAGCGAAAAGAAATTTATGAATTACATTATCACCTTATAACCCAAAACAAAGACAACAGAAAAAAATATATTATTTACATGAAAACGGCTTTAGTAAAGCCAAAACAAATTTCTGAATAACACATTATAACCCAAAACAAAGACAGGAGAAAAAAATAAAAAATAAAAAACTTTGCACGAAAATGGTCTTAGTAAAGCGAAAAGAAATTTATGAATTACATTATCACCTTCTAACCCAAAACAAAGACAAAAGAAAAAATATATATATTTAAATGAAAACGGCTTTATTAAAGCATAAACAAATTACTGAATAACACCTTCTAACCCAAAACAAAAAAAAATAAAATAAAATAAAATTTACACAAAAACGGCTTTACTAAAGCTCAAAAAATTTATAAATTACATTATTACCTTCTAACCCAAAACAAATACAAAAAAAAAAAAACAAAATAAATTTATTTTAGTTAAACAAAAAAAAAATGCTAAATTACACATTCTAACCCAAAATAAAGAGAAAAGAAAAGAAAAAAAAAATTAACATGAGAACGGTTTTAGTAAAACAATTTTAACCAAAAAAATTATTCTGAAATACATTATCACAAAAACAATGACAACAGAAAAAAAAAAAAAAATTCTTCTTTAGAGTTCAGTTAAATTGAAAATAAAAAAAAAAAATTTAGGAAAGAGGCTGGCCAAAAAGCGTGGTTCGAAAAAGTGAGTTCAGAAGAAAATTGTTGTTCATAAAACGTCGTTTGGAATAGCGAGTTCAGCACAAAAATGATTTTTGCTAAACTCGTGGTTACAAACAGCGAGTTCAGAACAATTTTTTTTTTCATAAAAGCGGAGTTCTCAACAGCGAATTTAGAATAAAATTTTTTTTGGATGAACTCGTGGTTATAAAAAGCGAGTTAAGAACAATTTTTTTTGTTGATAAAAGCGGGGTTAGGAACAACGAATTCAGAACAAATTTTTTTTTCGATGAACTCGTGGTTTGTAATAACGAGTTCAAAGAAGGAAAAAGTTAATTAAAATCATGTTTTGTAACTGCGATTTCTTAATCGAAATCGCTTTTCGTAACCACGATTTCAAGAATTCTCCACTTTCACACGGGACAGACGGAAAAATGTTAAAATCACGATTATAAACCGCGAATTAACTTATTTTAGAAATTTTTAAAAATTAGGCTTAGTTTAAAAATTGACTTACTATTTTAAAGTGTTATTTACATAAAATAATATAGTGTGAGGCCTTTTAGCCCAGACCAGACCACTCACTACTGCTCTTTCTGCTCGCAACTGTTCGTGTGCAGCACCGTATCAAACGACCCCTTTCTCCCCTGGGGTTTATCTAACCCAAAACCCTAGCATTCTAAACCCTAACTTCACGAACTCGTAAAAATGACGAAGGTGTACGGAACCGGATTGTTTGATTTCAAGCGTCACCGGGTGGCGGAGTACCCAGTGGAATCACAGCAGATCAGCGAGAAGCCTCCGGAGTCGCAGACCGGTTCGAATTTGCCAAACTCAATAACGCTGATCGAGATTCAGAGGGACCGTCTGACGAAGATTGCGTTGGAGAATTGGTCCAAGGCTGGAGGCGGAGAGAGGCCGAAGAAGCCTTTCAGTCCGGATCTGGTGAAGGAGATTTACGACATGGAGTTGCTGGTCAAGGGCGGTCGGAAGCCCGTGCCGCTGCAGAGGGTGATGATTCTAGAGGTGAGTCAGTACTTGGAGAATTACCTCTGGCCCAATTTCGACGGAGAGAAGGCGACTTTTGAGCATGTCATGTCGATGATACTCATGATCAATGAGAAGGTAGGGCTTTGGCGTGCTTTCTTTTGCGTTTGCAGCTGTGGGTTTTGGTTTTGGTTTTGGGTTTGGTTTTGTGGGTTTTGCTTAATTGTTGAGGAATTTTAGGAGAAAAAGGAAAATTTGATAATTTAGGGTTTAAGAGCATCTCCAACGTTCACCTGCAGTTTCATCAAATCTGAGTCAAAAAGTGGCCATTTTTTTAACTTGATACTTCGCGCTCCAACGGTTCAGTATCAAATCCTTTTCATCAAATTTGCGTCGGGACAACCGATTGAACCTTTTTGGTGGTCGACCACCGGTTAGGCAAAAATTTTTTTTTTTTTTTTTTTTTTTTTTTTTCTTCCTATTTGAACCTTTTTTGGAACTGTTTGGTGGGGCGACCGGTTGGTCAACCGGCCGGTCGACCGGTTCGTCTCTTTGCAACTGTCATGTATAGTGTTTTGGTGAGATGCGGAGTCTGTCATCAGTTTGGTAAAATTTTTGTTGAAATCTTATTTTGATATGGATTTGGTGCAACCGTTGGAGCACCAAACAGTAGCTTTTTCACCAAATTTCAAATTTGATGCTGGGTTTGATGAACCGTTGGAGATGGTCTAAGGCCTCGTTTGACAAGTTAACATGCTAGCCAAAAAGTCAAAAAGTTACTTAAAAAAAGTTTAAAAAGTCAAAAAAGCCTATAACCAATATCAAAAAATCAAAATTTTTATTTTCTCTCTACTTTTTGCACATCTTTTCGTAAAAAATTAAAAAATAATTCCAAACATACTAATTTTTTTTACCTCATATTTTAGCCAAAAGGTCAAAAAAATCACTAAAATAGCTTATTCCCAAACGAGGCCTAAGTAGTCTGAATGGGGCTATTGTTTGGTTACTGATAAGTTTTGAGGATAATGGGGAAAAAATTGATGGGTTTTACATTCTATGCAGTTTTGGTTCAGAGAAACAAATAATGGAAAATTTCTTTTAAAATCATTATAAGATTGTTTTAAAAAAGCTGACCCACTCCCTAGTTTTATCCACTCAAATCAATTGGCAAAAGAAATAAGAAACGAGAATGCACCTAAACTCAAGTCTCGTTGCTGTTCTTGTAGTATTTTCCTGGTTTTTCTGTCAGCAAGAAAAATAGAGTATTCGGCTCATAGAGAAGACACAGGAAAAAATAACGTAGCATTGTGCCAAGTATTAAAAGGGACTTACTGTTAGACAAAGAAAAATTCCGTAGAGTTGAATTTTTCCATTTTATTGAAGTTTAAGGTTTATTTTATTTATTTCTTCTTAGCAACCAAATAGGAGATTATGGAGATTCATTGTGAATACACGGAACTATGATCCTTACGAATCACAAATCTTAAACTTGCAGTTTCGGGAGAATGTGGCTGCTTGGATTTGTTTTTATGATAGGAAAGATATGTTTAAGGCATTTCTAGAAAGGGTTCTTCGGCTGAAGGAGGTATACATTTCTTTTCTTGTTTTTACATATTACTTTGAGAATCTTGTTACTTCATTCATTTATTTTTAGTAATTTTAGTACCTGAAAATGGTTGAAATTGATGGAAGTGCAGTGTACATATTATTTTTTTCATATTGCTTTTCCATTAGTGAATGAGATTAAATTCCTGACTGACAACTTTTAGAGAAGACATTGTCATGTTCTCTGAACAATAATCCAACATCAATATATATATTTTGAGGTTGTCTAATCTGCATAGAAGGGTATTTAATTGAAATGGCCCTAGTGCTTGCATGGGACTCTCTTGATTGTCTATACCTTGGTTTTCTGAGTTTACTTTATGAAAGTTGCTCTGAATGCCAGCTTTGTAATGGGAATACCTCTTCTGCTACTTTAGGTTTTGACTTCTTGTTGGTTTTCATCCAAGTAGATTAACCTCCTTGTTTGGTGCAAGGGCTCTTGGTCAACTAGGCTAACCATGTTGGTTGCATTTTTTACTAGCCAAGCAGATTGATCTCAATGCAAGAATGGGCATATATGTGTTAATTAGACTACAAACCTCTCCAATTGTAAGGACAGAAAAACCAGCCTCAATATAGTAGGTCGTAGTACTTCAAATATAACTTTAATTATGAGCTTTTGATTGCTAACCATAAACACATTCCCCAATAGTGAGAAATATTCAATATATATCTTATACTATTTGCTCCAATCCAATAGTTGACTTGCCTTGAATGAAAATTGTGATCGATCCCAGTGTACAGTTGATTGTAGTGTACATGCAGCTATTTGCAACATAGACCAAGTAGTTTATCATATAAATAGGTGATTTTATTCAAGTTGAAGTACTAAAAGGAGGAGGCTTGGAAGAATGTAGGTAGACATTTGAGAGACAAAAGTTAGGGACAGAAGTTGGAGAAGTGTTAAGGGAGATTGCTTGTATGTTTTGGTATTGTTGCTGGTTCAGGTATCTTTATGAAAGCTTATTTTAATCGATGGAGAAAATCTTCATTATTCAAATTGATGAAGCTTCAAGGGGGCAGCTCATTATAATTACAGAAAGGAATAGGTTTAGAAGTTATTCATTGCTTGTGAATATGGGATGTGCTTTTTGGATCAGTACTACATTAAAGGAACCTATTAGGTTCTTTCTTTGATGGATGCTATTTTTTTTTTATTATAAAGAAAATACAGAAATGAGGGCTAATGTCAGTCCTAGTGGTTCTCCAATAGTAAAGGAGTTTTTATTGAGATCTCTATGTGGGTTAGTGGGAGAAATAGTGCTAATGTCAGTCCTAGTCGGTAGCTCAAGGGTGGACTGATTTGGAAAATTTGATCCATACCATAGTGTTTGGGGAAGTGTCTGAAAGGAGTGGGTAGAAACTAAGGTAGGTTAGCTGGGGAGGAGGGATTCCAGAATGTGGCGACTTTTTTTCCTTTGTTTGGCACCCTTAAGAAATCAAAGACTTTGGACATTGGAAAGCTAAAAGATTTGATTGGAATATGACTATTGTGTACTAGAGAATTTGCATGATTCTTGGAACATGATTAAGAGAGCTTTGGATAAAATATTGAAGCAGAGAGTCCAGTGTCTTCCATTTCGTGTTAACAAGTCCTTGATTTTGTGTAAGTGTAATAGTATGGAGACCGTGATCAAATATGGCGACATTGATCAACGAACTAGAAAATTTTCCAATTTATTCTAAGCAAGGATTAAGGTAAATGGATTTGATTTAGGATTCATTTCGGTTGGAATTTCTTTTCTTTTCCTTTCTTTGTTTTTGTGGTGCTTTGAATTTGTCAGTTTGTTTGAGAGTTGTTTCAAAGTTAGAAGGGTTGGTGATGGCTGTCAAACAGAGCTTCTTAGAGATGGCTGAACCAAAATTTCATTCATCCAGTGGGAGGGGGAAGAAGGCAACCCTAAGTAGCTATTACCTGGCAAAAGTTGGATGGTCAATAGATGAAATGTAGATGCTATTCTTGGTTACATCGACAATCACAACATTTTGGATGTAGCTTTGATTGCTGATGTGGTTGTAAAAGAGTATAGTTTTGGGATAGGTTTGGAGTTGTTTTCGAGGCTGATTTTGAGAAAGCATATGACTAAGTGGAGTGGGATTTTCAGACTTTTTTATCTAAAAGAAAGGTTTTAGTAAGAGATGGAGAAGGTGGATGCATGGCTGTCTTGCCTCTTCTAATCTTTTACTTGTGAATGGGAAACCAAGTGATACTTTCAATGTGTCCAGGGGCTCAAGGCAAGGGATCCTTTATCCTTGTTCTTGTTTACTATTGTTGTTGATGTGCTAAGTAGATTGGTTGATAGGGCTTCTAAGAGGAGGGTTCTTGTGGATGGCTTTGTGGTAGGGATAGATTGTGTGTCAGGGTAACATTTGCCGTTTGCAGAGGATGCCATTTTCTTTCTTTGGGTGAAGAAGATAAAATGATTAACTTGCGTTAAATCATTAGAGTTTTTGAGATGGTTTCTAGGCTCAAGGTTTACATGAGGAAAGGTTCAGTAGCGGGGATTAACTTTTCACAATATAGGTTGATTAAATTGTCTGAGATTATGAGTGGTTCAATAGAGTCTTTACCAATTAAGTGTCTTGGTCTGTTGGGATGTTGTCTCACTCCCTAGATGTAAGGGAGGTCTTGGTTTGGGCATTGTTGTTGACAATATTGCATTGCGTAAGTGGTTATGAAGATTTCCAAGGGAAAGTTTCTTTGTGGCTTGCAATTAAAAAAGTATGGGCTTCAGGCGAATTGGTGGGATAGTGGTGGAGAGAGGGATTTGCCGTTCTCCATGAAAATTTATCTCAAGTCATTTTGAGGTTTTCTTTTCTTAATCAACTTCTTCTTGTTGGCGGGAGTTAATTTGATTTTGGGAGGATACTTGGAAGGGGGAGAGTCCATTTGCTCATCTATCTCCCTGATTGTATCTTTTATTAAGAGCTCATAATGCTTCAATGGTTGCAGCTTCTTCAGTTTCAATTTCATGGTACTTCAAGTACTTTCGGAATCTAAATCATCGTGAAACCACCAAATCTGCTTTTCTGATGGCAATTCTTGAGAATGTTTTGTTGTCTGATGTGTCTTTTGATAAGAGGGTGTGGAGTCTTTATTCTTCCTAGTTGTTCTTCTGTAGGTCCTCTTTTTATTGTCTTATTGACAATCAAAATGTACAATTTTGTCCTCACCATAAGATGATTTGGGATGCTTGATGCTTGTGTACCTATTGAGGTTTAAGTATTTGCATGGACATTGGCTCATAAGAAATTGAATAGCAATGAGTTTTTGCAAGAGAGACGGCTGAGTTCGTACTTGTTCGTGCAATGGTGTGTTATGTGTAGGGGGCTGAGGAAAGTATGGATAATTTATTTTGCATTGTCCTTTGGCTCTATTTCTATGGTGGAGAGTATTCCATTTGATGGAGGAGGATTGCGTTATTCCACCGTCTTGTGAGAAATTGTTATGCATTGTGTTTTGCAAGATTCAGTTCAAATGCCAAGGCTCAGTCTCTTTGGAGATGAGTTGTTTGTGCCATTCTTTTGGTTTTATGGCTAGAAATGTATGCTAGGATTTTTGAGGAGAAAAGTGAAGAAGTTGAGAGCTTCTGGGAGAAATTTGTTAGCTTGTTTTTTTTTGGGTTTCAAGGGCTCCTTCTTTTAAAGAAATTCCATTGTTATTAATTTCTAGAGATTGGAGTACTATTTGTAAAGTGTGATGTTTCATTGTTTTTCTTTCTCTTGATTTCGGTGCACTTCTTGCCCCCCTTCTTCTTGTATTTGCTCAACTTTTTAAGAAATTTCTTAGCCGATCAAAAAAAGAAAAAAAGAATGTAGGTTGACTGGAAGAAAGTTGGGGTTCTCCTTTGGTTAAGCTTAGATCCTTAGGATATGGCTTTACATGGAGGATGGATCCATAGCTGATGTCAAGTAGTTGTGTTAATGCTTATTCTGTCGAATTTGGCAACCTTACTTTAGAATTATCCCTAGTATGACTAATTAATTTTTGAATACTGAGACCTTTACGTAAATTACAGAAAATTGTAAAGAATTTTAAATCTTATTGAGCATGCTGGGTTCATGTCAGTGAATATGACTCACTAATGTCTAGGAACTTTTGGTATCTGTGTTACTTTGGCCAAACTATCATTTATTTTAGCAGTTGTATCTGGAATGTGACCACAGGTTTGTCTTTTTGATGGGTCCTGGAATTGCCCCGGAATTTTAATTTTAAAGTGATTGATGGGGTTGGTCACTTATGTTGACTTTGTTTAAGCATTAATTTGCGGTAAACATGTATGACAGTTTTCCAAAAGTCAGGCCCATTTGGTGCACTGTCTTTTTTGGCCTTCGGTGCAGATCTATGTTTGTTTTTTGTTTTGTTTTGTTTTGTTTTTGTGACAAAAATTGTATGAATTCAAGATATTTATCTGATATGTTAATTTATGTCATCAAGGTATAGAGCTGTGTTTATTGTATTGAATATTTGTTGCCAAATTTACTTTTAGGAAATGGGAGGTAGCTTCTATTTATGGTTCTGATGTATATGCCAGAACATGTAGAGACACATTTTGTGCCTCTCAAAAAAAATAAAAAATAAAAAATTTAGACACTTTGATTTCAAGCAATCATGTTTTCAATTGTTTCAATTGACTGCCTGGTTGAGCAAACAAATTTTTGAATATTTATAAATATCTTAATGAATGTCTGACATTTTCAATGTGGCTGTAGGGTAGAAGCTTAAGTATTGCTGAGAAGACTAATTACTTGCTTTTCATGATTAATGCCTTTCAGGTATGGCAATTTTGTTATTTATGTTGGCATTACATGTAGTTCATTTGTTTGAAATCATTTTTTTTTGGGTATGATGCTTGCTTTTGAGTAACATTTAAGTGTCTGATTCCCTTTCATATTGCGTTTACCAATTCAATGACTAGATAGGACATTGTCTTCAACGTGTTTAGTTAATTCATCCATGACTAATGCAAATAGGTCAGGATTCAAAGATGACCTTTGATTTAATCGTACAGTGAAATTCACTAGTTCTTTCTGCAGGTATTCTAATTGTAGTCACAACCTCATCATACATGTCTTTTATCACATCAATATACCTTGCGGCAGGGGTTGAGGGGGGTAAACAATGTAAAGTGGCTTCCTTCGTCATAAACTTGGTAAAGCTTTACTAAATAACTGAGAAACTTAACGAAAAGGAGGGGACCACTATGACATATTAAAAATAATAACTCTCTTATGTGAAAGTACATAACTAACATACTATGATTCTTTCTTATACAACTTTATTACTGTCCTAAACAACAATTATTCCTTGCTATAGATGTCTATCGGATCACAAAAAGGAGAGATGCATTGAAAATGTTTTGTATACTTGGTGCTATTTTGTGCCATTTGAATATGTCACAAGTGTTGTTTTCAAATCGTGAATTGAATCGTGAATAGTTGCGCTAAAGTAGTCAATCGTGAATCCTATTGAATTGTGAATCATAAGATTCACTTTGTTTAATATAATATATAGTTGTCTATATTATAATGTAGGAGAGTTTTTGAAAATGTATCAAAATGTATTAGAGATAGATTTTGTATCAATGGCTGAGATCAATCCTAAAGCACATCTAACGACTGAGATCAATCCTCTCAAGTGTACCAAACACTTGGTTCCCGCCCAAACACTCCTCTCTCTCTCTCTCCTTCTTGATTTTAAACTCTCTCTACCCATTTCTCTCTCAGCTTTTGCCTCTCCATTTCTCAGTTCCCATTTCTCACTCCAACTGTCATTCTCCGGCAGCTCGTTGCCACTGTTCACTCTGACCGTCTAGCATCGGAAGGTTTCATCATTTCATTGAATGTTTCATTGTGTAATTTTTTATTCTTGTTGATTAGGTATGTGTTTGGATTTGTGTTTCTAAGATTTTAGTTTGTGTTTTTGTTTCTAAGATTTCTTTTTCTAAACCTTAATCCACGTATTCAATGGGACCACTCTTTGTAATGAAAACCCATAAAAAGTTGAAATAGAGCATTGAAAATTAATGTCGAAATCGTATACAATCAAGTCAAATATAACTCAAATCATTTGAATTTGTCATAACTTCAAGTTTTTAGAGTAGAGCATACAAAGAAACTGAAAGGTAAAGCCAAAAAATAAACAAGGGATAAGTCAAAATTGTTGGAATCAAAGTAAAATTCCAGTTTTTGAAAGCAAAAGAGACACTTGATATACATTAATTTGGGTTTGTGTTTGTTTTTCTAAACCTTAAATCGATATGTGCTTGTGTTTGGTTTGTGTTTCTAAATCTTAAACCGATATGTGTTTGGGTTTCTGTTTCTTTTTTTGTGTTATGTTTCTTTTTTATTTTTTATGTATGTAGCTTTCAATTTATATGGGTTTGTTCTATTCCTTTTATTTTGTGTTTTGTTTCTTTTTTATTTTCTTTTTTTGTGTTCTTTTTTTTTTTTTTTTTGACTAACCAAATGGCCGTTGATAGAGTCGAGTGGAGAAAAAGAATTCATGTAGCCGACCCCATTTGATGAGATTTAAAGCTTGGTTTGGTTTGGTTTGGTTTGGTTTGTTGTTGCCTATAAAATCTCATAGAACCATGCAAAAGATACTCAAGATTTTGGGTTCAAAATACCACTTGAAATTTTGTTTAATACTTCTTGAGGACTTTTTCTACAAGTTAGTTTAAGCAATGTGAGAACTTTGTTTGAAGTAATCCCACTCATTAACTTTGTTTAGAGTGCACATTATACACAGAGGCAGATTTAGATAAACAAGACAATTAGGTTGACATATTTTTATAAAGCATATTTGGGTGCTAAACCACCAAAGTAATAAGAAATCAATATATCCAAAGTAATACGAACTCAACCTTTAGAAAATTTATAAATTAATTGAATAGTGCTGTTATATAAATTAATTTAACAAGTGTACAATAGCTTTGATTTGTGTGTTTTGTTTAGTGTTTACAATTTTTTTTTGATTTGCTTGGCTAGTGTGCTTTTATTTTCTTATAATTGTAAAACAATATTTCTTTTATATGTTCTTTTACTCCACATTTCACTATTTTGCTTTGCAATATTGGTGAACATTATAAATTATATGTTTATTCCTTAATATTGGTTAACATTATAAATTTTATATGTTTATTCCTTAATTTGCATTAAGGGTAGGGGGAGTTGTTATTTTTAATTGAGTTATGTAGAGCGTGTGGTACAAGTAAAATTGTTAAAAGTTCTTTAAGAATAATAATATTTCTTTATATTTTTTCAGTGTCTTTATCAAAAAATGCTACGGACATACACTGTATCTTTAGGCACGGACATACATATAAATTACAACTACATTTTGATCCCAACATTATTTACACTGTACTTTTAGACACGGACATACACTAGTATATGTACATATCAAAGTACACATGGTGTTTAAAATGAAATAAATATCAACATAACTAAATTGTATTTATGTATATATATGTAAAACCGTGCATATCTGTATAATTAAAAATAAAATAGAAAACATAACGAAATCACAGTGAATCGCGTGACTTGCTTTAATTTCGATTCAAGAACACAATTCAAATTTGAGTGGGTTAAAACTCATATTGAATTGTCATTCACACGATTCTAACCACCTATGAAGCACAAGTGCGAGTACGGGTACCCATATGGTATGAGTATGTTGATACAGTAAAATCTAAAAAAAATAGGGTATAGGTACAACTTGGTACGTCCTAAAACGATAATTATTTTTAATCTGAAGTAATGCAAAAGTTTAGTTAAATGGTTTAGTTGGTTAAAATTCAACTTACAATTCACATTTAATGCCAAAAGTAAGGTTTAAATCAAAATTAAATGTCACTATATTAAATAACTTACAAACAAAAGCTTAATTTTAAAATCATTCTAAGCATAAAAAAGTCCAATGAAACTAACTTTACCTTTGTATGGAAGAAAATATTTTTCTAGCTGAGGTACAACTTGGGTATATATTGGGTGCTTCTGTTGTATGGCAAAAATTAAGAAGAAAGATTTAAGTTTGTGTTTCATGAATTTGGTACATATGTAGAAGTACTATGCAAAGTACTAGTATTCAGTACAAGTACAAAATGCTTGTCGAAGTACCCATACTTTATAGCTAACAATTGTTGCAAAGTTTGAAGACTCTTACATGTTAATGACAATAATGAAAACAATAATCTCCCAATTACGATTGGAGTGCCGTTGGGATTAAGTTTGTGTGGGACCAAAGAATTTGAATAGTCATTGCTCTTTGGTTTTCTTGCGCTACCAAATATAATGATGAATTTGACTTTGTTAGTGATAAAAATGAAGTCAGACACTTTCTATTCCTGAGATGCATTGGAAAGTGAGAGAGAAGGCTAGCATGTGTTATTGAAGGAAGTCAATCAGTTGGTATGCTTGTAGAAATGCACATGAGGAACTAGAAAACAAAGCAATCTGTTGGCACCGGTTTTTTGTTTTGTTTCCCCTTAAAAAAAAAATATTATTGGAATGTGGTAGTCAGTTTTGGAAGATGAAATTGTGATAGAGAATAGAGTCATAGTTGGCAGAATTGTCCTTGACATCATATGGTTCCTTTTTTTTTCTTCTCTTTTTTTCACAAGGCATATGGTGGAATGTGAAATGATGGTCCTTGAAAAATGCAGGATGTTTTTCAATCTCATATATATATATATGGTGGGATGTGATGGGTCGGTACATGTGTAAAAAGGGGAAGGAAATAGTGTTATCTGGCTGTGTGATAATAGTGTGTAACACTGGTTTGTGATGTTGAGAGCAATAATTGTAAGGGGCTTTCGGAAATATTCGTGAAAGTGTATTTGTCTTGACATTTGTAATTTCTACTGTGAGTAGATTCTTCTTACTCGCCAGTGGATCTATGCATTTTTTACCCAACTACATAAACTATGTGTTCTTTTTTGTGTCTATTTTATTTTTCTTTGCTTTCATTGCTTGAGTGGGTTTATTCCCAACAAGTGCAGCGCATACAATGTTGCTCTATGAAGCACGAACACCTCTTCGGAGGTCACGTGCCGGTGTCTGACATGTGTTGGACATAGATACTTCAAACTTGGCAATGTCACATTGTTTCTTTTTATAGTTTTTAGTTTTAGTTTTTATTTTTATTTTTATTTTTATTTTTCACTAGGGTAGCATACCCAAGGTTGATGAACCAAACCAAACCAAGCCAATCCAAGCCTTAAGTCCCATCAAATGGGGTCGGCTGCATGAATCCTTCTTCTCTACTCGACTCTATCCAAGGCTATTTCGTTAGTCAGATTAAGGGGATTCATATCTCTATTTACTACACTAGTCCACTTCAATCTAGGTCTACTCCTTCCCCCTAACACTATCATCTACTGTCACTGTATCGTATCTCTTCACTGCTGCCTTTGTTGGTCTTCGTTGTAAATGACCAAACCATCTCAATCTATTTTCTTTCAACTTGTCTTCTATCGATATTACTCTTACTCATTCTCAAAGATACTCATTCCTAATTCTGTCTTTTCTAGCCTTGCCACACATTCACCTTAGCATTCTCATCTCGGCAATACTCATCTTATCTACATGTTGTTTCTTAGTTGTCCAACATTTCGTCCCATACAACATCGCTGATCTAATAGCCGTTCTATATAACTTCCCTTATAGTCTAATGGGTATGCGTTTATCGTACAATACTCCAGATGCACTCTTCCACTTAAACCACCCCGCCTTAATTTTGTGGATCACATCCAAAGATTTGTGTGTCCTTGTGTCTGTTGTCTCATGTATTTGTATCTGTGCTTCTTAGATGCTGCTTAATGCTTACGGACAAGAAATTTGAATGCTTGTAGAAAAATACTTATCTTTTATTCTTTACTAATAAATTGAAAATGTCCTTTTTTTGAATTACTTCCTGGGACAGAGCTTGGAAGATGAGATAGTAAGTAAACACATCTTAAGATTAGCAAGTCTGCAGTGCTGGCATAGTCTATCATATGGTCGTTTTCAGGTAAGCTTTATATGGCATATTTTGGTTGTCTTGAAAGGAGTTGATATTTTCTCACACCTTTTATTTGGTTTTTGACTTGCTTCTGTCAAGTGTAGATGGAACTTTGTCTTAATCGAGATCTGATCAAGAAATGGAAAAGGATCACAAAAAAGGCTAAGGAAGCAAACAAACGAGGAGAGCTCTTTGATCCTTCAACTTTGCTGGAAGTGACTTTTGTGAGAAATCTCATTGAAGAGTTTTTGGAGGTACTATTTCACTGAAATCGAACTTTTTTTGATCTGTTATGTTTGGTAGTCAAGATCTGATTTAATTTTATTTAAAATTTCTTTACAGGTACTTGATTTGAAAGTTTTTCCTCGTAAACAAAGTGATAATGACGATGATACACTTGATGTAAATGGTGATGCTTGTGTATTGTACTGTGAGAGGTTTATGGAATTTCTTATTGATCTCTTGAGCCAACTACCAACAAGGAGGTAATGCTGCGTCCTGCAATTATTATTATTTTGTTGTGAATTAAGTTTGACAGAATTGGTCTCATGCTTCTTTTTTCTACATCATGTTCCCAAAAGCCTCATTATGTTTTTCCATATAGTCTTCTAGAAAGTTTGTTGCGGTGTTTTGCTTGTGATGATATGTGCTCTAGTGCCATATGAAAACTCTAATTTTCTAATATAGAAAATTAGATTGCTATCAGTAATATTTATGAGTTTATTGTACAGTAAGTTTGGTCGGTAAAAAAGTGAAAACATATTTTTAGAATTTTTTTAAAAAAATCTAATTTTGGAAATTGGAAAAATGAAAAGTAATTTCGACCATAAAGGGTACTTATCTTGACTCAAAGAATAGGCCTTGTGGTTGATTAGGTATGGCCACGGGGCGGGTTTGGTATGAGTTTGGTCTGATCCTACCCTGCTACTAATGGAAAAACTGTCCCCATAGCGTCCCAAACCCACAACAGGTTGGAACTCAAGACCTCATCCCCGTTTATGAATTGACCCCTCATCTCGTTCCCACCACACCACCACGGTTTGTTTTTGTTCAACAGCAAAGAATCTTATATTAGAGAACATGCCAAGGGGGTACCACCCTTACATGACCAAATAAAAGAGAAATAAAGAAAGCATGACAAAAAAGTACATAAGATAAACCCAAAATCTAAAAGCATCCACTCCAGATTATTGTTATGCTTTAATAAATGCCCACTCCACAAAATATTCTTTCTCATTCTTTACTCAACTTATGCGAAACAAGGGGCTTTCTCATCTTTCAACTTCGATTTTTTTTTCTTTCTTTTTTTGTTTTTTTTGTTTTTTTCTGAAACAACAATACCCAAATTATGTTCTTGATACATGATTGAAACACACAATCTTCAAAGAACACATTTTGTCAACCCAATTGCCGAACATAGAAAGCAAAAATATGGGATACACAGTCAACAGAGAGAATTTTGTGAAGGAAACAACACAGAATGCCAGGAGGATGATGTTTCAGACTGAGAAAGCTGAGTGAGAGAAGGGGCAACCTTGGAGGTTGGAGCCTTGCTGGTGGCAAACTCAGTTCCCTCATTAGGACAATGATCAACAGTGATGATTGAGGCGGTGACTGTGGTCATGATTGAGGTGGTGACTGTAGCCATGATTGAGACGGCAACCATTGGCAATAAGCAACAATGGTGTTTGGTGAACTGGTGGGTAGGGGAAGGGAGACTGCATCATCATCATGAAATCAGGATGTGGAGACGGAAACCTAGATTTTGAGTTATATAGATATATATATAGCTATGTATATGCAAGGGTATATCTGTTATAGAATATAGTTTAGAGTGGAATTTATTTGTATTCCAGGGTGCATTCGGGATGGGGTGGCCTAGACCCTAGCCCATCTCAAATCTACTTTGAGTTTTACCTCTTCACACCATAACCCGCCCCTACTCCAGTAAAGCCCTGGAGAAAATAAGGCAAATTGCCATCCTATGGTTGATACACCCCCATCCACCTGGCAAGTTCAAATTGTAGAAGCAAATGGGATTTGGCTGTCCAGTGAAGCTTGGACAGAGAATTGGAAATGTATATTTTGTCATTCAAAAACACCAAATGGGTCAATGATTGAGGGGAAATTGTTTAAGACATGACAAGTAATGTGTCCTTCATTGAGTCAGACCCTTCTTAAAAATCTCCAATGAAATAGCCTTGAATGATGAACTCAAAGGAAGGCTGAAATGCTGTGTTTGAAGGACCTATCATGACACCCCAAATAGTTGCTAAATGAGCTACCTCCATAACATTCCGTACATAATCAGTTCAATATATTTATTATTTCGGATTTGCTTGTAAACACGAAACTTTTGAAATAGAAAAGGATACACCTTGCTCGCTACCTAAGTGCCTGAACTTATCGATGTTTTCCTTACAAAAGAGACCTGTATCATTTATAAAAAAGAAAAGAAAGAGAGACTAGATATGGTACTTCCCATTTGCTAAAAATGTTGTTTTGGAAGGAGTGAAACTGGATATAAATTTAACATTTGCATCTTAGTGGACTGCTTTAGACTCCAAACATGTTTTTTTTGTGTTTGGCACGTTAAGCTTTTACCATTGCAAGCAATGCTCCTTGTCATCTATCAAATTTATACAACTTTCTTTTAAATATATACAATTATATACACATTTAAGTTCAGATACAATATTCTATATATTTATGCCGTGTTAGAGTGCGTTTCCATGTCATGTCAACTTTTCCAAATATCAATTTAATTGCCTTTAATAATAAAAATATATGCACTCTCATAACAACTTCTTATGCTATGCATTATTTTTTTTGGTGGTGCTGTCACAGATTTTTAAAGCCTCTTGTTGCTGATGTTGCTGTTGTCGCTAAATGTCATTTAAGTGCTCTTTATAGACATGAAAAGGGGAAACTCTTTGCACAACTGGTTGACTTGCTGCAGTTCTATGAAGGTTTTGAGATTGATGATCGTTTAGGCAGACAAATGACTGATGATGAGGTGCTCCAATCTCATTATGACCGCCTCCAGGCTTTTCAGCTATTTGCATTTAAGAAGATTCCCAAGGTCTGGTTTCCTTTTAGATAATTTCTAGAGCTGCTGCTTTTGTTCACAAATTATTTATGGTTTTGAAGGGTAATTATTTTTACTTGATTTAATTTTATGTTTTCCCCATGTATGTAGTTGCGGGAACTTGCATTGGCTAATATCGGCTCAGTTAACAGGCGCTCTGATTTATCAAAGAAACTTTCTGTGCTTTCTTCTGAAGAGCTGAGGGACCTAGTCTGCTGCAAGGTTCGTAAACCAATTGATTGGCTGGTCTGTTTTGGGCAAAGCCCATTTAAAATGAGAGCATTGCACAGATTCTGCATTAATGAGTTTATTTGTTTTGGATCTATTCTTTGGAATATTAGAATGGATTCCAATTGAAGTTTTACTGACATTCTTTATTGTTTTGCATTGTAAAGCCGTATCCAGTGTATGCTGATTAATTAATTCTAGAATAATTCATTGCTAGGAATAATTTGGTGGCTTGTTCATTCAAAGTGAGACTCTTGTCAGAGTAATACGTATTTGGTGGGAATGCCTGTCAGCCGGTTCCCTATACGTATTGTTTACTAGCTGACTCACAACTTGATTCACAGCATACACGGTTGATTCAACTGCTACAAAACTACTCTCTCTCTCTCTCTCTCTCTCTCTCTGTGTTTTTCTTTTTTTCTTTTTGCAGTTGATAATTTTAAAAAATTCACGACCACATCACCCCAATTCTTAAGTATCAGTCAATACTCTCGATTCTGTTACGCCACGACCAATAGCTATTTGTCTCCCGATATTGCTATTTAGAACCTTGGGTCCTGCTCTTGTTGTTTATCAACAAAAAATTTAAAATGTTGGTCCTGGTCGCTGTTAGCAAAATCCTGGTCTGACATAGTAGATCTTTTTTGTTTGTTTGTTTGTTTGTTGCCATTCAATTTGGGAACTTTTTTTTTTTGTTGCCCAAGTGCTAAATGTTGCAAAACAATAATGGCCAGGTTTGCCAATGATGTATATTCATTATCTTTCTTCTTGGCTGACCACATTGGTGATAATTTTACAGAATGCAAGATGAGGGAATGATTAGGATATCATCCTCTATTTATATTAATGAAGATTAATAATTATAAGGGAGTACTAAGGCATAGAATAATTATAAAATAATAACCCAAATAATAATATATTATGCTAACACTCCCCTTTAAGCTGGTGCGAAGATATCTCTCATGCCTAAGATGTCATGAAATGGCTTACTTCCAACTCCCTTAATAAAGATGTCAGTAAGTTCTTCACCAGACTGCACAAAGGGAGTACATATGGTGTCACTAGTGAGTTTCTCCTTATTGAAGTGGTGATCAATCTTAACATGCTTTGTCCTGTCATGTTGAACCGGATTGTGAGCAATGTTGATAGCGGCCTTATTATCACAGTATAACCGCATGGAGTCCATCTAATCAATACCTAGATTATAACTTGATCTATAAGAGCTCACACACCCCTTGTGCCATAGCTTTAAACTCAGCTTCTGCACTTGACTTGGCAACCACATTCTATTTCTTACTTCTCCAAGTAACGAGGTTGCCTCCAACAAAGGTGCAATACCCTGAAGTCGATCTCTTATCAGTTACTGATCCAACCCAGTCAGCATCTGTATAGGCTTCCACATGAAGATGATCATATTTTGAAAAATAAAGATCCTTACTAGGAGCAGATTTCAAGTATCTCAAAATTCTCATGACAACCTCGAAGTGAATTTGATGAGGAGCATACATGAATTGGCTAACCACACTGACAGCAACAACAATATCAAGACGGGAGTGAGATAGGTAAATGACCTTACCTAATTATCGCTGATAGCTCTCCAATTTTTGATTAGGTTCCAGTGGAGTGTCACAGGCCTTGCAGCTAAGCATCCCAATTTCCTTCAACAGGTTAAGCACATACTTTCTCTGTAAAATAAATATCCCATCCTTGGGGCGAGCAACTTCAATTCCCAGAAAATAATTCAAATTTCCTAAGTCTTTGATTTCAAACTCATAGGCTAAATATTTCTACAATAGAGGTATTTCCTCACTATCATCACCCGTAAGAACTATGTCATCTACATAAATAATAAGGGCTATAGTCTTACTACGTGAGGAATGATTCACAAGCAATGTGTGATCTGCCTGACTCTGTTTGAAGTCATATTTAAGCATAGCCTGAGTGAATCTCTCAAACCAACCCCTTGGAGACTGTTTGAGACCATATAATGACTTTTGAAGCCTGCATATTTTGCCTTCTGTCTGATGATCCTCAAAACCAGAAAGAATGTCCATATATATCTCTTCTTCGAGGTTACCATGGAGGTTACCATGGAAAAAGGCATTTTTTACATCAAATTGATGAAGTGGCCAATCTAGATTAGCTGCTAGAGAGAAAAGTACTCTGATTGAATTCATCTTAGCCACGGGTGCAAAGTTCTCTTGATAGTCAACGTCATATGTCTGAGTGAACCCTTTTGCCACAAGTCTAGTCTTGTAACGCTCAATAGAACCATCCGCTTTGTGTTCACAGTATATACCCATTTGCATCCCACAGGTCGTTTGCTCGTAGGTAACTCAGTCAATTCGCAAGTGCCATTCTTCCTAAGTGCTTTCATTTCCTCAATCATGGCAAGTTTCCATTTAGAGATAGCAAGAGCATCCTGAAAATGGTTAGGAATGCTAACAAAGAAAATATTTGACCCAAACGCTCTATATGAGGATGACAAATGAGAGTAGGACACAAAATTGGAGATAGGATGTTGAGTACAAGATCTCACACCCTTTCTCTTGGCAATAAGAACATCAAGATTGATGGACTCGAGATTCAAAGTTACCTGGACTTTCATCAGAAGCAGGAGATGGTAGTGGAGGAACAGAAGTGGTCTCTTGTATCTAGTTAACTTTATGTCTGTCTTTGTTTTTGACATACACTTGCCTTTCCCTATCCTTGGTGACATTGGGTTCTGTAGTCGTAGTAGGAGGTGGTGGTGCAAGAACAGCTAGTTCCACAATAGGTATCACAGGAATCACTTCACACTAAGGCTCTCTCTAAAGGGAGGACCGTGACACTGGGACTGGGACTCAAAGAAAGTGACATCCATGGACACAAATCACTTACAAGAAGGAGGGTGGTAACACTTAATACCCTTTTTGAGTAGGAGAGTAACCGAGGAAAACACATTTGAGCGAGCGAGGATCCAACTTACCATAAGTAGAAGAGTGATTATAGACAAAACAGACACAACCAAATATTTCAGGAGGAATAGAAAACAAGGACTGGGAACCTA
The DNA here is from genome assembly GCA_025200525.1 of Camellia lanceoleosa. Lineage (NCBI taxonomy): Eukaryota > Viridiplantae > Streptophyta > Magnoliopsida > Ericales > Theaceae > Camellia > Camellia lanceoleosa. Next base: position 87,042,709 of record CM045763.1, read on the forward strand.
GGAGGATTTGAAGAGGAGCTTGTTTTTGTAAGACCTGGGTAGGAAGACGATTAATAAGATGGGCAGTGGTGAGAACAACGTCGCTCTAGTAGGACCGAGACACACTCATAGAAAAACATATGCACTAAGCCATGTCAAGAAGATGGCGATTCTTGCGTTCCGCCACCCCATTTTGTTGAGGGGTATTGGTGCAAGAGGTCTGATGGATAATGCCATGAGTAGAAAAATATTGCCTTAACCCAGAATCTATGTATTCTCCCCTCATTATGAGAACAAAATATTTTGACAGGGCCCCCAAACTGAGTACAAGTCATCTTATACAGAGAAAACCTCACTCTTGTCTTTCATGAGATACACCCAAGTAGTACGAGAAAAATCATCAATAAATGTAACAAACCATCGATGACCTTTCACAGTCATAACACGAGAGGAACCCCAAACATCAGAATGTATTAATGAAAAAGGAACTAAACTTTTATTAAAACTGAGAGCAAAAAAAACTCTGTGTTGTTTTCCAAGTTGATAAGACTCACAAAGAAACTCAGACACATTATTGTTTGCGAAACCAGATGGAAATAAATGCTTAAGTAAATAAAAAGAAGGATGCCCACGACGCCGATGTCACAACCATAAATCATCTTGGGTAGTAGGACTCGTGGTGAAAGAATGAGCAAGCTTGTCCGGTTGATCCAAGAAGTAGAGACCATTTGCTACACTACCACTGCTAATCGTCTTCCTAGTGACAAGGTCTTGAAAAAGACAATGATCAAGAAAAAATTTCACATTACAATTCAAATCCTGGGTAATATAACTCAAGGATAATAGTTTAACAAAAAAATTGGGAACATGAAGCATAGAAGATAGAGGTATGGTAGGAGTGACATGGACTAAACATTTCCTAGAAATGGAAAAAACAGTACTATCTGCAATCCTAACTTTGTCCTAACCTGAAGAGGGCATATAGGCAAAGAAAAGGTCAGAGGATCCAGTCATTTGATCTGAGGCACCAGAATCAATAATCCAGGGCAAAGACTTATGAGACAGGAAAACACGAAGAGAAAAGGCTAAGTTACCTGAGCGGGCAAGCGACGAGGAAGATGTACTGAGAGCAGTAGAAGACTGGCGGTCCAACAAATGACGCAAAACATTCTTAAGCTTAGGAGTAGTCATGCCACAAAGACCATCAGAAGCCTAGCCAACAGAAGCGGAAGTAGCATCAAGTGTATCAATGGCACTAGACTGATGAGCCCGTGGATGGGAGCCACGTCCTCGAGACTGGCCTGACCTTTAGAACCAGACCGATCACCTCGACCCCCGGATGTAGGCCCATGAAGCTTCCAACACGTCTTACGAGTATGCCGCTGCTTTTAGAGTAATCACAGAATACAAACTCCTTGGTGGCAGACGGGAGAATGGTAGTCAAGCTGAGGCCATCTCGAGGGGTAGATAGTAAGGTTGAGCGGTCAGTAGAGACAAGGGACATCATGGTAGACCAATAACTCTCCTCATTCTGTACATAGGCAAATGCCTCATGAAGTGAAGGAAGAGTATCCATACCCAGAACTCGACTTCTAACCGAATCATACTTCACATTGAGGCCCGCCAGAAACTTGAAGACCCGTTCATGTGCGATGAACTTCTTGTACCCGATTGAATCAGCAGTGCAAACAGGCTTATAGTCCTGCAGGTGATCAATGCATTTTTAGTCGTTGGTGAGGAAGTTGAAGAACTGAAGAACAGTCTACTCCCCCTGAACAGAGCTTTCAATAGAGCGGCACAACTCAAATGCCTGTGAGAAATTCTCTTTGTGGGAATAGGTGCAGCCACAACATCCCAAACATCCTGGGTAGTCTCCATAGACAAGTAGCCCTCACCAATTTCTGGAACCATTGAATGAATAAGCCAACCCATAATCAAAGTTAGTAATCTCCATTAGTTCATGCTTAGGTCGGGTGGTGTTGGGTACCAGATCTCCGCCATCTACATACCCCATCTTCCCTCTGCTATTCAAAAACATAGTCAAACTCTATGACCATGCAAGATAGTTCTGACCATTAAATAGAGAGGTAGTGATTTTAAGACTAGGGTTGGGGTTATCAGTCATATTAGTAGGTATAGGGAAACTCTCACTCCTAGGTGTCTGAGAAGTAGTGGATACATCGGTGGAATCTGCCATGAATACTGTACTACCGAATCCTTAACAAAACTAGTGTCAATCACAAACCCGGAAGGTGGAGGAATACAAACAAACACAATGACCACTTAGAAATTTAAAGACTTAAAAATTCATCAACTATTTTTTTTTTTTTTTTTGTGTTTTTATGAAACCAGAGACAAACAGAGAATAAAGAGAGAAGAAAGAGTGGATAAAAAAAAAACGACAAAGCAAGAACAAACGACGAAGCAAGTTGGGCACTATATCAACATAACGAAGAAGCAATACACCATCAGAGGCTGTCGACTAGGTCTGTCGAGGCTATCAGAGGAGTCAACTAGGCTAGGACAGCCAGCATGAAGGGCCGACGAGGGTAGGAGGCCTGTTGGAGAAGACGATCAAGGCTGGGTAGCTTGCGATAGTGAGCGACGAGGCTAGGGCTGCCTCTGGCAGGCTTCAACAGTGACTGACTGGGCCAAGAAACACTTCGGCAGTAGCCGATAGGGCTGGGGAAAGGAGTTACACCTAACAAAACTAAATGGGTTGCTATGTGGTGGGGTTGGGGTGGCTGACGGGTGTGGTGGAGGGATTTAGGGTTGTGGCTTTGATACCATGATAATTTTAGAGAATTCAAGATTAGGGAATGATTAGGATATCATCCCTAATTTATATTAATGAAGATTAATAATTACAAGGAAGTCCTGAGGCGTAGAATAATTACAAAATAATAACCCAAGTAATAATATATTATGCTAACAATTGGATCATATACATTTTTAAAATTGATAATGGTGAAAAGGAGCTTTTGCTTAGTGAAGTAGAAAATTTTGGGGCATAGGGTCTGAGTGGCTGGGTTGGATTTTTAGAAATTCATTGCAGTGGTCCAGAGGTTTGGCTGCAAGAACCAAAGAAACAAAAACTAAAAAATGAAAAAGCATATAATTGAATCAGTAGGATAAAATATTGATTTTAGGTTGTCTCTTTTTCTGGTCTATATTTGTGGCTAGTCTTTGCATTGACTTCATTGAGCTAGCACCAATTTTGGTCCTTTTGATGTGCCATTTCCTTTTTCAAGTTTTACTGCTTAGTCTAATTCTATACATAAAGGTGACCATAATAAAGTGGGGAATAACTGAATGCAGAAAAGAACAGTATGGTGAGGTCAAGTTGATGCATGTGCCGTCCTCTAGTTGATGTGAAAAGAAACAAAAGACAAAAAAAACGACAAAGGGGTGAAAAAGAAAATGGAAAAATAATTACAGTTCGTGTCCTTGTGGGCTTATTAACTGAATTGTTTGTTCAATTGTAGTTATTTTATTTGTCACTGACCTTTTAAGTTTATATGTTATATCAAAGAACGGCCTTTGTGCATTCATTAATGCTTTGAGTCACTTCCATTGCATGTGTATGCAATTCCCATGAAGATAACTTTGTTTCGCTTGGTTGATGTTTTCTTTTTGTTCCTTCAGCTCAAACTGGTATCAAAGGATGATCCATGGTCAGAAAGAGTTGATTTTCTTGTTGAAGTTATGGTTTCATTCTTTCAGAAACAACAGTCGCAGAAGGAGGCCATAAATGCTCTTCCCCTTTACCCAAATGAGCAGATAATGTGGGATGAAAGTCTTGTTCCAAGCATCAACTACACTGGGGAAGGGTGTCTGGCTCTGCCAAAACTTAATTTACAGTTTTTGACACTTCATGATTATCTTCTTAGAAATTTTAACCTCTTCCGCCTTGAATCAACATATGAGATCCGGGAAGACATTCAAGAAGCTGTGCCTCACCTCCTTGCTCATATTAATAATGAGGGAGAAACTGCCTTTCGTGGTTGGTCTAGAATGGCTGTGCCCATTAAAGAATTTAGAATTACTGAGGTAAAGCAGCCAAATATTGGAGAGGTAAAGCCATCATCTGTTATGGCTGAAGTTACTTTCAGCATCTCCAGTTACAGAGCACAAATAAGATCAGAATGGAATGCCCTCAAAGAACACGATGTTCTCTTTCTACTTTCTATCCGTCCTTCATTTGAGCCTCTAAGTTCAGAGGAAGCTGCAAAAGCAACTGTGCCACAAAAGCTTGGTCTTCAATTTGTACGTGGATGTGAAGTTATTGAGATGCGAGACGAGGAGGGAACCCTCATGAATGATTTCACTGGGAGAATTAAAAGGGATGAATGGAAGCCTCCCAAAGGTGAACTGAGAACTGTGGCAGTTGCTCTAGATGCCGCCCAATACCATATGGATGTCAGTGATATAGCAGAAAAAGGAGCAGAAGATGTTTATGGTACCTTCAATGTATTGATGAGGAGGAAACCCAAGGAAAACAATTTCAAAGCAATTTTAGAATCCATAAGAGATCTAATGAATGAATCTTGTATTGTTCCTGATTGGCTGCATGACATATTTTTGGGGTATGGGAATCCATCTGCTGCACAGTGGATGAATATGCCAGATCTTCTAGAGACAGTAGATTTCAAAGATACTTTCCTTGATGCTGATCATGTCAGAGAGGGTTTTCCAGATTACGAGGTTGGTATTATCTATTCTTGATGTGATTCTATTACTGTTAGTCTATTTGTCAATTGTCGATAGTTACATAAATTTAATTTTTTTGTAGTAATTTTGTTTTCATTGTTATAGGTTTGTTTTATAAATTCAGATGGAACAGAAAACTTGCAGTCGAAGCCTCCTTTTCGAATTAGGCTTCCCAGGAATCTTAAAGGCAATACTCATGCTCTTCTTGGAAATGAGAAGTCTACCATAGCGTCAATTAATGATGCCAATATGGTGGATGCCGGTTCTGAGAAAGAAAAACTTATTGTTGAGGCTTATGTCCCTCCTTATCCAGGCCCATATCCCCAAGATCAGCCAAAACAGAATTCTGTCAGATTTACTCCCACACAGGTGCTTAGCAATCCTTATTCATTACAAAAATTATGCATGCTATTGAAGGGTTTTATTTTCTTTGCTGTGGTCTATATATTTCTTTTCCTGCACAGTTTGTTTTCCTATTTTTTAGCTTCTTGTTTTTGTTGTTAAGTTTTGGGAATTTAAGACAGTTTAACTTCATAAAATCAATTTTATCTTATGCTCCATTTGTTTCAAGTGAACATGTTTTTTGGGAAACTATTTTCCACATTTTCTGCTATTGACGTGATGCGATATGGACATGACATGGACATGCTAACACATCGATTTTCAAAAAAATGTAGGACACGATATGCTTGGGACTTGTTAAAATTTTATATTTTTCAAAATTTATTACATGTCACATATATGAATATTTTATTCAAAGATGATAAAAAATATGTCACATTTTTTACATAAGAAGCTATATATTTCATAAATTAAAATATGATGATATCATTCACCTAGCAATTACATTCTAAAGAATGCAAAATATTTATAGAATATTGTATTACACATAATGTATTCATCTTATAAATATTTCAAAACATATTTAGAAATAGTCTTGTTATGAAAAATGTAGAACATTGTTATAATGAAGGGTTCATCATATAGGATGTATTTGGAGGGTTTTAAAATTTTGAAGTATGATATTATGAATTTGATTTTTAATTAAGATCTGTTGAAGAAATGTCGGACATACTTTTAGGAGTGTCCAAAGAGTGTCGTGTCTGATGTGGGTGTCATGTTGGACATGACACACTTCCTCCATAGAAGTGTCTGTGCTTCTTAACAAAAAATGTTTTACAAAGATTTTTGTGAAAAATGAGTTAAATATGACTTGGATATATTTTTTATTTTTTCTTGTTAGTTATTTTCTTGATAAGCTCTTTGATCTAACATGCCCAAAAACCATGTACACAACGAATAAAACATACAAACATGTATAGACCCTTGGCATACATATGTACATTTACACAATTTTTTATATGCATATACTTATAGACAGACATAGATTTATATATAGGTTATATCCACATGCACAACACACATGATTTTTTTTAATGTAATTTCTTATATACATGTCTATATATAAACTTATATATTTTGTAGTAGTACCTGTTAAGTTACCAATTCTCCTAAAAGCCTAAGCTGTTAGAAAATGAGTCCAACAATGTATATTAAGCTGTCTAACACCCTTCCTCACGTGCAATCTCGTAACGTACAACCCCGTATTGCATGTGGAGAGACAAACAGAGAAGCAAACAGCCAAACAGGGAAAGAATACAAAATGCCAACAAAAAGAGACTTGAACCCAAGACCTCTTTCAACCTTAGCTCTAATACCGTGTTAAGTCACCAATTCACCCAAAAACCTAAGCTGTTAGAAAATGGGCTTAACAATGTATATCAAGCTATCTAATAGTACCAAGGTCATGTATTTGCATTGATGGTTATGCTTGTAATCACATTTTTTTTTTTTTTTTTTTTAAAAGTATTATGAAAAGCTTTAACCAAACACCAGAAAATGAGGGGAAAAAAAAAGATTTTTGTACATAAAACTTGTTACATACTAAGGACGAACACTTATAAGAAGGTGTCATTTCTGTGTTGGACATGTTTAAATGTGTCATTATTTGAAGATTTTTTAGAACTGAACACACTTCAGACAGTAGGAAAAATCACATTTCTATAGCTTAGACATATATAAATTACATTGCAAGTTTGAAGAAAGTAACTTGGGAGGCAATGACTAAAATCAAAACTATTGGGATTTGTACCTATTAATTCCTCCTTTATGCATTTAATTTTAGGAACTCTAAAATTTAAAACTTCCATCATGTATAGAGCCTTTTAAAACAGATCTTACTATCTTTTGTTCATACTTCTCTTCCAATGTATAGAATGTGGAAAACATTTCTTGTTATTTTGATATAATAAAGTATAATTGTATTTGTAACTTTTATGTCACCAATAGTGCCAAATATTTAAGTTGTTAGGAAAAGGGCCCAATAATGCATATCAAGTTCTCCAACACCTACCCTTATGTGTAACCCTGTCTTGCATTCAAAGATTTAAATATTCAAAAATGGAGAGAAACAAATTGTTGTTTTGGCGTATCAGTATCGTGTTATATCCTTCTCTTCTGCCCATATATGTGTTTCTTAGGTACATAAAAAATGTTTTTCCTATGTCAAACAATTTATGTTGAAACAAATGCATTATTTGGGAACTTGTCTATTTTAGTTGGCTTTTTGGCTATTTTATGAGATGGAAAAAAGTTGTATTTGAGATGAATTGTGGATTTTTTTTGTAGTTGAATAGATGGTTTTGAGAGAAAAAAGTGATTGATTGATGTGTAGGATGTGACATTTTGTCTTATTGGCTATTTTAGGCCCCCCCCTTCCCTTCCTTTTTTTTGTTGTCTTTATTGACTATTGTAGCCGAAAAAGCTATTCCCAAACATGGCCTTAGTGTAATATGGCCCTGCCCTTCTTTCTCAATAGAAGAGCAACATTAAGATATCTGACTGATAAGCTTCAGATGCGAATTTGCATAAGCTATATTTCTATAAACTGTGAATTAACTTAATTATAAATTGTTGTTTGTTGCTACAAAGTTGATTATCTTTAAATGTTCTTCACACAACAGCCCCGCTGTGCTGCCCCCACATCCATGCAACACACACACACACACACACACACAATTAAAAAACAAAAAAAAAGTAAAATTATTTTTGTTTCTACTAAACTCATTTGGAATTTTAGAGAATGAAAAATGATCCAGCAACCTTTCAATTGGATCTTTATTTAACTATTACAAATGTTTATAATTATGTTATACGACATTCTATGAAAGCGTAACTTTATGCCCTCTTAACCAGTAAGCAGTACCTTCTGTTGGTCCTGCAAGGAGATTTGTGATAGATCATAGTTGCATTTTTGTTGACTTTTTTAAAATTTTATTGACACCAATATTGAACTGTAATTTTAGGTTTACGGAATCAGTTTCTATTCTTTTCTAAATTTCATTTGAATTAGTTCATTATTGTTCTTGTTTGTTAAGTAGTTTTTGTGTGAATCGTGGCAATTTTCCCTAAAGTGACATCTTAAGGGTAGCGAAACTGATGTAATTTGCTTCGAAAGTCAATGTCAGCGGTAATACTTTGATCTATGGTTCTAGAATTTTTTTCCCCATTTATGTCCCCCATTTTTCATGACTTGCTTCACATATATCATAAGAATATTTATAGAAATGTGTTCTTCCCTGATTATAGGTTGGAGCAATCACGTCAGGCATTCAGCCTGGCTTAACAATGGTTGTCGGTCCACCTGGTACGGGAAAGACTGATACGGCTGTGCAAATCCTGAATGTGCTTTACCATAACTGTCCATCTCAGAGAACGTTGATAATTACTCATTCGAATCAGGCTTTGAATGATCTGTTTGAGAAGATAATGCAGGTATAAGTTTTTATTTAAGTGTCATTTTCTTTCTTTCTTTCTTTCTTGAAGACGATCAATTTTACTTAGTTGTTATTCACTTCTTAATGCACGTGAAAATTAATTGACAGAGGGATGTTCCTGCTCGCTATCTTCTTCGACTTGGTCAAGGTGAACAAGAATTAGCAACTGATCTTGACTTCAGTCGACAAGGCCGTGTGAATGCAATGCTTGTTCGGCGGTTAGAACTGCTTAGTGAAGTAGAGAGGCTTGCTAGATCTCTCCAATTGCCTGAGGACGTAGGTTACACTTGCGAAACTGCTGGATACTTTTGGTTGCTGCATGTCTACTCACGCTGGGAGCAATTCCTAGCAGCTTGTGCGGAGAATCATGATAAACCAACATTTGTTCAAGACCGTTTTCCTTTTAAGGAGTTCTTCTCCAACACACCTCAGCCAGTTTTTACAGGCCAGTCCTTTGAGAAAGACATGCGAGCAGCTAAGGGTTGCTTTCGTCATCTTAAAACTATGTTCCAAGAACTTGAAGAGTGTAGGGCATTTGAATTACTCAAGTCCACAGTTGATCGATCAAATTACCTAATGACCAAACAAGCCAAGATTGTGGCCATGACTTGCACTCATGCAGCTCTTAAAAGAAAGGATTTCCTTCAGTTTGGCTTTAAGTATGACAACCTGTTAATGGAAGAAAGTGCCCAAATCTTGGAGATTGAAACTTTTATACCAATGTTGCTCCAAAGGCAGGAAGATGGCTATGCTCGGCTCAAGCGCTGCATATTGATTGGTGATCATCACCAGCTGCCTCCTGTTGTGAAGAATATGGCTTTTCAAAAGTACAGCCATATGGATCAGAGTCTATTCACAAGGTTTGTTCGTTTGGGAATCCCCTACATTGAGCTCAATGCCCAGGGTAGAGCTAGGCCAAGTATAGCTAGACTTTACAACTGGAGGTACAGAGATCTGGGTGATCTTCCATATGTAAAAGAGGAAGCTATTTTCCATAGAGCAAATGCTGGATTCTGTTATGAATATCAGTTAGTGGATGTTCCTGAATACCGTGGCAGAGGTGAGACTGCCCCTTCTCCGTGGTTCTACCAAAACGTGGGGGAGGCTGAGTACATTGTCAGTGTATATATGTTCATGCGTTTACTAGGGTACCCTGCAAATAAGATATCCATCTTGACAACATACAACGGGCAGAAACTTCTGATCCGTGATGTTATTGCCAGACGATGTCTTCCATTTGACTTCATTGGTCCACCAAGCAAAGTAAGTTATATTAGGACAATTGTCTTGTTATTCCCTAAAATTTACTGAATTCCCATGGGAATAGGCGATGAATGTTGAAAGTGTAGAGAATTTTCAATCATGAAGTTCTGCACACCTCTTCCCAAAATAAAGTTCTCACAACATATATGTTATGTAGCGTAGGACAAATTACACTTTCTCCATGTGGTTAGGCCTAAATGAAGGTAGTCTGAATTTATATTGCGACACTAATATCACCGTATTGTGGCATCTAAAATTAAAATATATATATGATTGCATTGTATTGATGTTTTTTCATTACTTTTTTTAGGTTACCACAGTTGACAAGTTCCAAGGTCAGCAGAATGACATTATTTTATTGTCTCTTGTGCCTACTCGCTTTGTGGGCCACCTGCGTGATGTTAGAAGATTGGTTGTTGCCATGTCTCGTGCTCGACTAGGGCTTTATGCTTTTTGTTGTCGTTCTCTGTTTGAACAATGGTATGAACTTCAGCCCACTTATCATCTTCTGCTCCAGAGACCTGATCTCCTTGCCTAAATATGAATGAGATCGGCCATTTTGGCGATCACGTTGAAGATCTGGACCCATCCATTATGCCAGTGGCATTGAAGAGATGGAGAACATTGTCAATTATAAAATCTATCAGGTATTCTTCTTCATACTGCTAAATTTATAAAGTTTGATTTTTATCATTTCCATTTTCTAGCCTTAAGTGGTAGGTTGATGCCCTAATGAGGAACTAAGAGATTTACAATCATTTCTTGTAGTTTGTCGTGTTTAGTATTTGTTTCAGCCATGGCCAAAGATGTGCTGCTCCTGTGTGTGAGGCCTACGAGGGATGCCCTCACATTTTGTAGTCACCGGAAAATGAAAGGAATGTGTGCTCTCTGTAGGCTCTCTAGAGGATGCCCTTAGCATTTTTTGTAGTCACGTAAAATATTTAATTAGGAATGAGTATATTCATGAATGGGTAGGAGTAATACGGATAGAAGATAAGTTGTGAGAGAATATATTGAGATGGTTTGATCATATACAACGGAAATCAACAAAGACAGTAGTGAAGAGATGTGATATAATGACGGTAGATGGAAGTGTTAGGAGAAGAAGTAGATCTAGATTGACGTGGGCAGACGTAGTAAATAGAGATATGAATCTCCTTAGTTTGACTAAGCAAATGGCCGTTGATAGAGTTGAGTGGAGAAGAAGGATTCATGTAGCCGATCCCATTCGAAGGGACTTAAGGTTAGGTTTGGTTTGGTTTGTTTTGGTTTAGATTTAGGTCCTGCTTTTTGTTGAGGCTCTAACTACACATATGGTCTAATTAACCAAATAGTTGGGCTAATTTGCTTAACTGTGGTGTTTGTACTTGTATGGTTATTTTGTTACACATTACATGCCATCCATGGACTTGTTATGAATCAACTCACCAATCTCACCTTTTATTTCAAGCACTTTGCTTGTTGACTCTGTTCTGTATGTACTTGGACTATGACAAGAACTTCATACTGTCACTCTCTCCCAAATTCAAAAGCACTAAAAAAAGAGAAAATGCTGCTAGTAGCCTCATGTTATTTATTTATCAAATAATGCTTCATCGGTCATGCTATTCATTTTTATGATCTCAGTTGTGCCTTCTTTGTTGAGCCTTCTGGACTGTGCTATGATATCACAAATGCTTTAATATAGTTTTGGAAGCTAGCCATTGGTATCTTACTCTTTTTTGGCTTTAAGCATGTCTATCATTGGGGACGGCTCCATTGGTGTGGAAAATAAATTGTAGATTTTGGCTTAGGAGATGGATTGTGGCTTTGAGCATAAGCTATTAACCTATTTGGTGTGGTGGTGGGCTACGTTACACGGACTCGGCTATGGGTATCGGGTGCGTATCTGGGGGTCGGACACTTCAAAATTAAAAATTGAAGATACGTGGATATGAATCCAAACTTGGATACGGGTACGGGGATACGTTAAATAGTTAATTTTTTAAAATATATTTATTATATAAAGATGAGTTAAATAGTTATTTTTTAAATATATTTATTATTTATTATTTTATGTATTATTTTTATTGATAATATTTTTAATTTATTTTTTTACTTTTAATTGACATATATATATTATAAATAAAAAATATATAATAAATAAGGAATAACAAATTATGTTAAAATAAAAAATGTAATTTATAAATTTTTTAATTATATATGATTTAATTAGATATTATTATATAACAAATTATATGATTTATTTATTATATTTGAAACAAGAGACAAGAGGAGAGAGAGAAGAAAGAATGATAACACTAGCGTATTAATTTATTTATTTTATTTGTTATGTAGCACTACCTTACATATTCACAGTATTTTCCCCCAAACCCCTCTCTCTCTCTCTCTTCTCTATCTTCTTTCGTCTTTACCTTTACTTCGATTTGAACCTCTACGGTGGCAGCGACAAACCTAAAGCAAAACTCTCTCTCTCTCTCTACTAGATTTGAAACCAGACCACATCGCGCGACCATAGATCACCACGATCACAGATCTGAAGGGTGGATGACGGCGTGGGCTTCGCAATCCAGATCGGGGTTTCGGCTGTCGTTCATAACGGCACAATAGACTGACGAAGACGATCGAAGCCCTACAGTTTTAGCCCTAATCGCAGGTATGCCACCGTATCCACTTTCTATATGCCGTATCCCGTCTGTATTCCGCACCGTACCTGTGTCGTGTCGTGTCATGTCGTGTCGTGTCGACATGGGTACTTCGCCAAAACTGGAGAGTCCGTGTAACGTAGGTGGTGGGATTGTGGATTTAAGCAGCAGAGCAAGTGTTTCTTAGAATAAGCTATAAAATGGCTTGCATAACTAAAAACAAATTCTCAATTCAAGTGTCTTGTATTTGACTCTCTTTTTAGAGAAAACATCAACACACCCTTACAATTTTTTATTTAATTAAAAAAAATCTACAAATTTGTTTGTCTATCCTTTAAACTCTTAGTTTAATTATCAAAAAATAACCAAACAAAACCAAACTAAATGTTGTATCCCTATTAACTGGGGTTGGCTCTAAGTCACCAATACACGGAGCGTGAGTGAGAGCGAGAGGGCGGAAGCGTTATTCCTAAAAATGATGCAAGAGTGGGAGCGCTCCAAAGCGTGTAAATATTTTAATATATATATTTGAAAACTTTTTATGGTCTAATACATTTGAAAAATAATAATCAGAATGTTAGTACCCGTGTGTATTTGTAAAATAATAAAAATACACAAGTATGACACAAACAACATGAGTAGATTGATGGGGGTTCTCTTGGATTTGATGTCCATCATTCTTCTTTGGTTGGAGAAGAAACTTCCTTGAGTTAAAATGTTGTTAATGTAGTAATATCAAACAATGTGCATTTCCATTAGAGGACATTAAGCGTGGAACGGTTAATGCTTTATCTTTCTTGGATGTCTTGTTTAATTTGTCTAGGATTACAAAAATATTTCTTGTGGTTTCTTTTGTGGGATATCCATGGATTAAACAATAACTTGAACAGTAGTGCTGTTTTCATTGTTTTTTGTTTTTATTTATGCTTTTATCCTTTTTTTTAATTATTATTATTATTCTTTTTTTTTTAAATATTCTATGTCAAAAATTGGAACTGGCAGCATGAACATGACTTCGATATTTTACTTTTGCTCGCTTATTCTTTAACACTATTACAAGCTCAACTAAGTTGTCAATTTGCCATGTTAGATGGTAATCAAAATGGTTCCATGATTCTGTCAATCAAGGCTTGTAGAATATCTACGTCTGAAATATTGTTCTGGAACCCAAAGCTCTGGTTCCAAATCAATGCGTGACCAGTACTTGAGATTTACTAAAACAAACTGTGTAAGTAGATAGAATGACAAAATGATGAACTTTTAATTTCATCTTGTCATGAGTGTAAGCACCTATTTATTGAGATCATATTGAGCATAATGGATTTACTGACTTTTGATTGCCACCTTTATCGGCTGCATTACTCTTTCTCTCTCACACAGACACCAAAAAACAAAAAAGCACTTTTAATGATCAAGTACTTGCTTTATGTACATCTATGTATTTCGTAGCCTTCAGAAGCTTCACGTTGTTAACTTCTCTGTTCACAAACCAAAATTGTACTGACATATGAAACACCCTTTTCTGAGTACATACTTAAGCAGAGGGCATGAGCTAATTATGTCTTCAATTTTGAAGTCTCAAACCCAAGTCTGGTCTAGTTCTGTTTTGTTGTCCAGGCCAATAGTGGCCTCATGCCCCCCTCTCTCTCTCTCTCTCTCTCTCACACATGCGCGTGCACGCGAGCACACACACAAACTAGTGAGCGCCACTCAGACAAACATATTCTGAAATAATTTGGAGGTCAGACTAACAAACCTTTTCCTCATGTCAGGCACAAATGATGAGCCATCAGTTCTCTGCATACTCGAGACAAGTGGGTGATTCAGAGCAAGATGGCCTGCAGAATTTGGCATCCTCACACACTTTCATGGATTCTGGTATACCTGCTTTGGAAAATAGTGCACACAAGGATATGCCATCTGAGGACAAGTCAGCTGAAATTACACAGATGGAAACAATTGCTAATCAAAATGGAGATATTCCACTCACAAGCCATTCAAATGGGGAGGCTGATATGGAAGTTGCTACTAATGACAAAAATGCTATGGAACTCGAAAGCAGTTCTAATGAAGAAAGCAAAATTGAAGAGTAATCTGATAAAGGAGAGTGAGCTCACACTTAGAGATTTCTCTTGTGCAGGAGACCTGAAATAAGTACAGGTACCGACACATCTGTAATGACTACAGTAGCCTCTATTGGATGCTTAGTCCAAATGATCACAGCTTCTATGATTGTGACTACAGTAGCCTCTACCAACCATTGCTTTTTGTGTATCTGCATCAATGATATAAAGTTCTGAATCAAAAAGCAGGGGAAAACATGTATCTTAGGACCCAAAGCCTATAAACCAACACTCCAGCCCTCAAATGTGATCATGCCATTCAAAGTTGTAGAAATCAAAATTGAGATTATTATCTGAGACTGCATTCTGCCTCTCTGCTGTGCAAAACTATTTTAATGATTTTTGCAGTCACTACTCTTGGGAAACTATTAACTGGGTAAGGCAGTGGCAAGGTAAAAATTGTGACCATTAGTTTTTTTATGTTAGAATGATGGTGCACAAACAAAAATTTTGTACAGAATTTCTATACAGGAAGATGTATCCCTTCATTCTCCTTTCATTTTCAACTAAAACACCCGTTGTGACTTATAAGTCTGACGTTGTCACTGCTACTTGATTCTGATTGAGTGTTTTGTTTGAATCTCATGTTTTCAAATCATTTTCCTTTACTATGAAAATTTGGAAATGTGTTTTCTGTCTGTTCAGTGTATTCAATTAGTTCTGGGAATCATGTTTTGTAGACAAAAAAGCTAAAGAGTGATTATAAATTATCACATCTCTACTTTTTTGTACATTTTTATTTTTATTTTTGTAAAAACGAAGAAGTTGACTAAAATAATTAATTCTTAAGTGGGTCTCGTCAGTGCTTGGGAAAGGAATAAACAGCGTACTGGGTCTTAAATTGCCGTATCTGACGCATCAATGATTGACAGTAGGTGGTCTGTTCATGATGATGATGCCTCTTTGCCAGTATGATAAAGCTAATCACAAGTGCATTAACGTGGTTTATCTTCATCCGCCACAGCCATTGCTCGCTACAGTTCATGAGCTTATCGAGGGGCAGATTGAATTTTTGTGGCCTTCTTCGATCTTCATCCTATTTTTATATTATTTATTAGATTGTAAACGCAATTGACATTTTTTTTATTTATTAAAACCTAGCTTTTATAAAAGTTCATCTAGTTGTGTAAATGAAATTGCCATTTTTTGTATAAATAATAGTGCACGTGTTGCACCTGAATCAATTTTGAAGGGTGAAAAATTAAGTCAAATAAGGCTCGAAAAATATCATCAATGAGCATATCTCCAATTAAAGATGTAAATTCATAAAGCATCTTCACCCGTTAGCCATTTGGGCTGTTATTGTTAAAATTTAGAAATAGTTTGTACTAGGGCTGTCAATGGATCGGATTTAACCCGAATCCGATCCGAATCCGATCTGATAATCCGAATCCGTTTACAAAAAATCCGATCCGATAATCCGAATCCGTTTAATCCATTTATTAAATGGATTGAATCTGTAAAAATCCGACCCGACCCGATAACCCGATAATCCGATCCGAGTATTCTCAATTTGAATGAAAAAAAACACAAAATGAAAAAAAAAATCAAATTATATAAAATTGTAGCTCAATAAATAAATAAATGGATCGGATCGGATTATCGGATCGGATATCCGAAATCATCGGATTCGGATATCTATAATCGGATATTGACTAAACGGATTCGGATCGGATTCGGGTTTGACATAATCGGATCGGATTCGGATTTTGACAGATCCGATCCGAATCCGATCCATTTACAGGCCTAGTTTGTACTTTTATGCTCTCCCTTTCATCATTTTTCTCATCAAAATCAACCACCACAAACTACACACAATTTATCAAATATTTATGAGAAATATCCACAAACCCAAATTTAGGAATTGAAAAAAAAAAATCAAACCTAGATTTCCACATAAAATGTGGGGTTTTGGTGATTTGATCTGTCTAATCAATTTCTCCACCAATCACTCACCAGATGAGGTCTTGCAAATAAAATAAAAATACAAACCCACCAAAAAGAAAATATAAATTGAAAAAGACTCGGATCAAACATAACTTTAAATCAACTCCATGACCCACCAAACACAAGTTTTTAGCCAATAGCTCTCTCTGAACAACAAAAAAACACCATCATCCAACACCCTACTCCACATCATCACCAGCATCTCAAAACCACCATCAAACATCTACCACCATAGCCCCCTCAAATCAATACCATCAAACGAACATCTCTCTTTCTCAAATTTGATTTCGTCTAGTAAAATTGTGTCAACACTAACTCAAATAATATAGTAATGTACATATGTCGAGAAAATTGTCTTCCAATTCTTTGAACAACCTACATGACAAAAGAAAGTTCATGGATAAGCCTTATTGTAAAATTTGTGCAATTTATCAGTAAGTACTTCAACTTGTGCCTCAGTGTTCTTATTGATATAGGAACTCCATTTCGTATTTCAAAATCTTTACAGATCCATGCATTTGTGCACCTTTGGCATGACCTTCACAAGCCTATTAGTTGAAGAAATAATTATGTTAATCTTCGGAGATGCAGCATACTGAAAAATGATTAAATAATTCACTTAGTAGGATTGCACTAACCTTGGCAGTGAGTGGTTAATTTGTTTTTTCCATCATTTGATTCAAGGGTTTTGAGCTGACTAATATATTGCATGCAACTTCTTTTTCTTGTTGAATTTAACACCACAAATTTCATTTGTAGGCTCTTTGGTCAACCATTCTTGCAGATTGTCTAACTTCGCCTAGAAAACCTTCTCAATCACATATTTTGTATATTTTTTTGATTCGCCCTCTTTTTGCTCATGGTCGGCTTCTTCTTGGTTGACATCACAGCTCATTGTGATAAGAGTATTTGGTTGAGCACGAATATGATCCAATGGCAAGTCCTTGAGAAATTTGAAGCACATTGTTTGTAGATCATGCGAGTTCATTTCCTGTAACAAAATAAGAGTGGCATATTAAAACCAATGATATTACAAGTATAATACCCCACAAACAAACTCATTCAATTCAAAGGAATAATAACAAAATATTTTGATCTATTAACTATAAAAAAACAAGGTTTGTTCCTAAGTTTCATTCACAATTAATGGAAATCCATACCCAAAGAATTGCTACAAAAACAATCAGTTGATCCCAAGGAATATATCATTTCTTTTTCTTTTTTTTTTGATCAGCAAGAAAATGAACTTTCATTAAAAAGAGGAAAAATAAAGAGGTTCACAAAAGAGGACCAGGAGTCCTCAAAACACAAAAACAGAAAACAAAAACATCTAAGAGTCGCACACTGGTTTCCAATCACTAGAGATCAAGAAAAGCGGAATCCCTTTAAATGGAGGAGCCACTGAAGCCAAAAGATGCCAACAATCTAACTTTAAATTAACAGTTATATTCTGCCTGCACCTCACACATCAAAAAGGAATTGAATGCTGCTTATAAATTAGGACGCAAGCATTGCAACATGGATCAAGTAAATGCCAGTGCAACAGAAATGGACAACAATGGTAAATATGAGAAAGACCTATAGAAATAGATGACAATGAAAAGTAAGAGAGTATTTATCCAAAAAAAAAAAAAAAGTAATAGAGACCTATCTCATAATTCATAGAAGACATCATATTTTTCTGACATCCACTTCTTTGGTAGATGCCTGGGAATCATATAAGACACCATTCATATTTTATTTCCATGGGACTTGTGCCATGCAGCTCCATCATGCAGAATAAAATTACTAGAAGAAAAAAAAGACATCACAAAAATACCAGCTGACAACTAAATTGATAACAATAATGGCATTCATAAGATGAACGAAAGCAGATAAATTTGGTTTAAATCAATAACGAAACAGATTGATCAACTTTTTGGGATTAAACTACAGAGTTTTCCATGTATAGCTTGGAGACTGATTGCCTACCACGTATAACAATATTCACAAGCATTTTCAAGATTTTCATATCTTTTTCCAAATTATGATGAAAAACATTGAAAACATAAAATGGAAAAAAATACAGGACCATTTATAAGCAGATAACTCTTTGCGGTCAAAGCAAAAGATGGCTTACTTTCTGCAGAATCACCAGATCTGCAAGCCATATACTCAAGAGCCTTCAATAAAAGGCCATTTGCAACATACAATTATCTAAATACACATGATAAAAACTGTGATTCTACATTTTATGCACTAGAAATGAGGTGCTTTTATAAACAATATTAATAAAAATATAACTTCTTTACTTCTCTGGGAGAGGAATATGGTCAGGAGAAAGATTAATACTCACAAGACAAATAGTAAAAAGCATTCACTATGATCAAAATTTACAATCTATCAACAAATTCTAATTATTACCTTTCCGCAAAGCCTTGCTTGGGAATTCAAATTTAAGCTGAGAAAAATAAATCCCTCATGCCAAGTTCACTGCAGGTAACAAAGAGAGCAACTAAGCTATATGTCAAACACAAAACTAAGGCACCTAAACTAAGTTGGACTTCAGTTTTTTCCCTTTTCATTTTCTTTTCTATTTTCAGAATGAGAACTCTATAATATCTGACAGAAAGGTTTGCCACCAGAATCAATCTGCATTCCACAACTTCTTTTTCTTGGGAGAGAAGCAATAACCTAGGAAATAGCTGAAAGCATCTACTAGCATGAATATAACATAAAGTACCTCTGCATGCAAAGAATTGGAGTTTCATGAAGACAGCTTGAACTTTCGAAAGCACAATGATAAGATCTGATTCTTTTTCAAGTCTGAATCTTGGCTGGTGAAATAATATTCTCAATATAACTTCATAACCTCACAGACTGGCTTGGACATGCAAGCAGAAAACATTCATCCCAAACACAACATCTCGTCTTCAATGACCCATCAATGGAGTCGTGAAAAAAGCAGCAGATTGTCCACTATTTGAGAATTTGTATCAGGAGGTAAAGGTTGGAGCAGTCCATTATTAGACAAGTCCTCCAAACCTTTGATGTCTTGTTGAAAGCGTGTTGCATGTAAAATGGCGTGATCAAGAACCAGAGGATCATCTGGGGTGTTTTGCAGAAGGTTAAGCAAGGATTGCCGATAAACTTGAGCTGCTAACAATGGCCTAGCAACTTGCCGACTTTTACATAATATTGCTACCTTAACAATGTGCTTACAAAGGTTCCCCATCCTTGACCAGGGGCAATCACAGAGAGAGAATTCTGAACCAGGATTCCAAATTGTATATGCCACAGTCCGGTCAGTTTGAGAAATGACTTTTGCAAGCTGGAGATTTTCTTCATCTAACAACACATCAACATCTGGGATGTGCATGGCCTCATACCAAGAGTTGGTTGAGAAGGACCCATCCCTCAGATTTTCAAAGTATCCTGTCTCTACTATGTACTGATCAAGCCAATACAAGGAGTGAAATTCAGTTGTCAATGTGTGGATCAACCAGTCAACTCTCAGCCAGAAACTAGCATGCAGCTTGTTGAAAACTTTTGATTTCAATCTTAGGTGATATGCCTCGATTGCAGAATAAGGTTCTTGACTTGCCACAGGGAGGGTTCTTATGCTATTCACCCACAGTTCTGAGAGGCAAGCTAACATGTTAATATTTATTGTCTGGGATAATATTAATACAACTATCAATGTTAAGAGGCTGTTTGGTGGAGGATCTTGGTGATTATATAACATATAAAATAGTATTTGCAATCTTTGATTTTTATGGATACTGTACTACTTTCTAATTTTAAAAATAAATGACTACTATACTACTTAAAAATAACATCAAGCATGTGATTTAATGAGAACAACAACAGAAATTAAACAGGAAAGACTAACTAGGATAGTTTCTGTATGACAGTGAAAAGGTCAGTCTGACCAGCACAAGAGGTAAAATTTGTTAATCAGAGAACAAGAAGTCATATTGAATGGACAAATACCTATCTTTGGTAACCACTGATTTCTAAAATAATCCATAAAGGCGCATTGATCAACAAATATTTGCATAAACTCATCAACTGCATCTAAAGTGTTTGGCGTTTCTTGTGCAATACAAAATCCGGCCTAAGTGCTTAAACATCTCTCGCTGCACATCAAAGTTGCAACATTTCTTTAAAAGGCATTTTAACCAGGCGGCGGATATGCCATAGGCATACTAGGACTCGGCATTGGAAGGCCTCTCTGCAAATGAGAAGCATGATATCAGAATTTGTCATTTCCCTCTGAAACCAATATTGTGTAAAAAACACAACCAAAATTTGAAGATGAATAGTTTACCTAATAATAGATGTCTCAAAAGAAGGATCATCCACTAAGAAGGCATTAGGTCTAAATCTGGGGTCCTTGGTTCGGATCCTCTCAACAAGGGATACCATCCATTTATGGATATCTTGACCAACATCACAGGAAGTGATGACCCACGCAACTGGAATTGCATTCCGTGATGAGTCAAATACAAGTAATGAACACAGAGGATACTGTGAAAGGGAAGAGAAAAAATGCAAAATCAGAACTACCAATTACTAAATCACTATAAATGAACCATAAGCATGAATTGCAGAAGCAGACTAGTTGTAAATGCATAACAACATATGAAACATATTCTTCCTCAACCCCAAACCAATGGTGAAGATGAATTTAAATTGTGAAATCTCCACAATTTTTATAAAGGTACATGTTCCTGATTCTTTCCCTTGAATGATAAGGCAGTTTTGCATTTTCACCCCTTTTGTAACATAAATTTCCTGACTTCATTTTTGGATAGCTTGATTTAATTGTTGAACTCCTTTCCTAACAGCTTAAACTTTTAGGATAATTGGTGATGTGACATGTTATCAGAACTTTGGTTATGGGAGGTCTTGTCTTCATGTCCCTCTGTTTGCCTTTGTTCCTCGTTTGAATTTTACTCCTCTCTATGTATGTTTGTTTGCATCTCCACATTGTTGAACCCCTTTCCTAATAGCTCAAGCTTTTGAGACAATTGGTGATCTACACTCATAGCCACTGATGTGTGCAATTAATTCTTTTGTGAACTGCCCAGTGTTGGCCCTTTTTTTAGCCATTACTGTTTCCTTGACAATCTTTTATTAATTATTACTATATTTCAAATTAGTTATACGCCAGACACAGACTAAAATTCCAAAAGACTATGACCTTTTTTTTTTACATGGCTTGGACATGAGATGAGGAAGAATGAAGCATAAGCATCGCAATGCATATAAACATAAAAAGTAGAAGACAGAAGTCCAAAACCTTAAGTTTCTTCAAGCCAAACACTGAATGAGAAGCTACTGAACCATTATGTCCATAATGGAGCATCTGCTGCAGCTGCCAATCAGTTTGTATCCCTAAAATAAATGGTTCCGAACCACAGTTATCTTGGAAGAAGAACACATGTTTCTGGTGGCGTACCCACATTTTTACACTACATTCATCATTTCCATGTAACTCATGAGAGGAGTTACGAATAAGTCTTTCCATGTTACGGACATCATTGTAGTAAGGAAATCGTCACGGTTGTGGGGCCCTCCATGCCTCTGCACCTCTTCCATGTGATGTTGCATTACATTGTCCAGAGATATACCAACATAAAGCATAGACATAACTTTCTGGCGTAATTCCTCAGAAATTCGAGGAGCATACATAGCTCTTGTTCCCACGGCATCATGATCCAGTATCCCATGGCATGGAGCCCCTGTTTTATCTACATGGTTTCGCTGGTTGTAGATGATCAGGGCTAAAAGGGGGCGAGTGTATAGGCGTTTAACAGTAAAATGGCAAAGGCACCTCTCATCATGTGTCGTCTCCCTGGCCTGCTTCCCTTGCCCGAGGCAGGTTTAATGTTTGCACTATCCCCAATACCAGACTCACTGTCCCTGTAGTCTTCTGGACCATAGGAACACCAATATCTAGAAAATCCCAAGAAAAGATTGAATATAATATGCAAGTGTCCTAGGATAATGTTGTTTTGTTAAAGATATAATAAAGACAAATGAGCTTAGTTACGATTTAGAAATCAGGAATGAAATCTTCTTTCACACAACCTTTGACTTTTAACAACACAAAAAGAGTTTCTTTGATGCATAATGAATATGAAAGAGATTAGATGTACCATTCAGACACTGCCTAATAAATATGACATGCAGCTTACAAGGTTGAACATACAGCGTATATTTAAGATAACCATCAACCCTTGGTTTGCTGACACTCCCTTCAGGTCTTTTCCTTCTTGACTCAACCCGGAAGCTCGCAGGGCATTCTGCATTACCAGATTCTCCTTTCACAAAATTATCCACTCTAGCATAAGGGATTAAAGCAATATCGTCACCACCTTGCCGACCACCTTCTACTTTTACCCAATTTAGATGAGCTGCAGAAAACTCTGTAAAAGGAGGATCCTGCACTGGCAGGTTTAGAATGTCCTCCATTCTTGGCATCTGTTGCAAAAACAAAAGCATAAGCTTGTGAAATGCACAGGAATGCCAGAAACAATGAGAAAAAAATGGCAATTCTAATTTTAATCAAATTATGTAAAGACAATATAATTGCATCATTTTCCCACTCACTAGATCAGTTTGCAAGATCGATGAAAAAGAACAAAAGGAAACTGCAAATTCATAATGCATCAATTAAACAAAGTGTAAAAAGAGAGTTTTAGTATAAAAAGAAAAACTTCATTGAGATTATGAGGCTCTGTTTTTTTCGGGTGTCTTGCATAACTCACTTTTTTTTCTTATGTTTTTCAATCTCTAGCTTGGTTGTTATAGCAGGAGGGAGCTAGGGCAGTACAAGGTAGGAAATATAAATAGATAGCAATCCCATAAAACTTGCAATCACTGAAGAATATACGAACTCATCTCTCTTGATCCCAAAAATCACATATGTATAAGATAACTAAAGTCCACACTGCTAAAGCAATAATCCACATGGAGCAATTGCGCAAGCCGTATGAGCAGATAGGACAAAAAATATATCAACAGAAGTTTGTTTAAGAAGACAATAAACATTTTCTTTAGTGAAAAGTGCCTACAGATTCTGCGATGACCCATCCTTTCCAAATGCAATCATGACATTAAAAACCATGCCGTTGTCTCCCATAGCTAATAACAGAAGTAACAGAAGATAAGGATTAGCTAATCAGCTGGACGTTTCATTGTTATATTTCATCATTACACTTTGAGGATATATACTTACAGAATATTTTTATTTTTTTATTTTTTAAACCAGGAAGGTTCAAGAAATTTGGATAACTTCATCGCATAATCTGTAATTGAAGTTGTAAAACTCAACACCCAACTGATGCAGGACAACTAGGGACAGCAGCAAATCTAGGCTTTTGGGTCTGATTTTAATTGGATTTTATGGCTGCAATTGCAATAACAATATAGGGGACAAGTAGGGTTTGTTTAGGGTAATAAATAGGTAAGAGTTTAAGCATGAAAGATGGAATTTTAGCACTGTTTAGGGGCTGTTACGAGGTTGTCAGTAACTCGTGAATAGTAAACTAAAACAAAAAAGAAGAAGATAGGTCTAAGAATCACTCCTAGAATTCCTTAGGCATCACACCTAGGATTTGATTGCATCACACAACACATAAAGAAGCTTCAAAACTCTCAACTTTTTATAAAATATCAACTTTATTGAATTAATAGCATTACATAACTTTATATAGAACTAAGGCCTTGTTTTGGAACATTCTTTTTTAATAACTTTTTAACTTTTTGGCTAAAATATAATGTAAAAAAAAACTAGTATGCCAATCTCTCAACTTTTTAGTATTCTTTTTTTCAATCTCTTAACCTTAAAAATCTTAGAAAGCATAAAATAATAATAAAATAAGACTCTAAATACTAGAAACATAATTATAGAAGATTTCTATCAGTTTCTCTATGAAATCATGCCAATGTCCAAGTATCATCACTTCTCTGAATTTAGCCTTCCTTAATCTTCTTATAGCAAAGAGACTAATCAAACATGCAGTTCCCTTGGGGTACATATCTCCCCTCGAATCGAAATCAGAAAGAGTGATTGCTTTTTCCCAACCATTCTTGAATGGCCCTTGGAATATTATTAAGCCACTCAATTCAACTTTTTGCTATATCATCCACTTGGAGAGCTCTTATTAGATTAAAATCACAAGAATAGGAATTTATGTAGGTTTGGTCGGTCATACATATACTCAGAAGTTATTTGCATATCTACATACTTTCATGAACAAATATTGTGGGCCCTTGTGTGCTTTAAAAAGTGGGCACAACAAGATGAACTTTTGTAGGTTAAGAAGTGTTTTAAATAGACAATATGCAATATCTTCTCTTCTTCTTCTTCTTCTTCTTTTTTTTTTTTTTTGCCATGAACTTATTGAACTACAAATAAAATTTTGACTACTGAAAATTTAGGGAAAAATTAAACTTGTTTAGTGTGTTAATAAATTTTGTCTCTTTGACGAGGCTTCAATAGTAAGGAGACTAATCAAATATGTAGTTCCCTAAGGAAATGTATCTCCCCTAATAAAAAATCTGAAAGAGTGATTCTTTCTTTTTTTTCTTTTTTCTAACCATTGTTGAACAGGCTTTGGAATATTATTAAGCAACCCAGTTCAAATTCTTGATATATCAGCTTTCTGATCTTGGGGAGCTTCTAAATGCACCTCAAAAACATCCACGAAATTTTCTCTGCACTCACCCCAGCCACCACTTTCTCCACCTTCGACAGCCACCACCACCTTCTACCACCATTCTAACCCTCCCATCCCTCCCCACCATCCACCAACCCTTCCTTTCCACCCTGCCACCCTCAGCTCTCCCTACCCCACTCTTGTGACCCACATCCCCCTCTTTAATTCCCATGTCAGCCCCTCTCCCTCCCTCACCTTCTTTCTCTCTCACTAAATTTTGAAAACCTAGCCCTAGATTTTGAACCCGTGGAAGAAAGAAACCCTAACCCACACAGCACCACCACTTCCTAGCCCACCCACAAAGTTAGATCTTTGGATGGTGTATCTCCGAACAAACACCATCAGTTTGGTATGTGTAAACCGAACGGTGACCATTTTTTCAAGTTCAGTTGTCAATGTCTGAACATTAGCCATCGATTCGATGCAAGGAAACTGCACTCCAAATATTTATCTGGTGCTAGCAGTCTGAACGGCTGACAAGAGAAGGAGCTTTGCAGTGGCGGTCAGAGTTTGGAAGTTTACTGGGGTCGGAGTGGGTAGTAGTGGACATGTCATGTGGGAAGGAGTTGCTTGGAAAGTTGAAAAAGGGTGGCGACCATGAGGAACAGAAGGGGAGGGGCTAGGTGGTGGAAGGGGAGGAAAGTGAGGAGTTGGGGTGGTAATTGGAGGTGGTGGCAATGGCTACGTGAGACGGAGGACGAGGTGGGGGTTGCGGTGGGTGTGGGTTAAGGGTTTGAGTGGTTAAGAATGGGACAAGGTTGGAATTAACTGGGGCGTTAAAAAAAAATAGTACAAAATTCAAATTTGGGAATGAAGTGTTCAAATAAATGGGGATACGTGTATAGATAAAAAGAAGAATTAAATTCATTAAATGAGTGCCCAAAGATGTTTTTGGAGTGCATTTAGAAGCCCCTCTGATCTTGGCATGGGTGGGAGGGTGGGGGTGTGTGTGCACAGATAAAGAGAGAAGAATTAAATCTATACCTGGTTAAGCTAAAGCAAGTTAGTTATATAAATTCATTAAAACTGTGGAATTAACACACAATAAAGCTGAGAATAACGTATACGATAGCTCAAAATCACAACATTAATATAACCCAGGATAGAGTGAAAATTTGCAAGGCACAACCTTATATAGCATACGATATTAAACAAAAAAAAAGGCATATATGCACATAAATATACCTTTGCTTCATGACCCTTCATGCTTCCTCTTAGCCTTCCTCCAAAACAAAAATACACCCTGAGCCCTACATATACAAGCACAAACACACATTTGTAAAGCACAATTCATGAAGCAAATAATGCTGAAATTAGAACAGGTGGTAGCTACAAAGCTAAGAGGACAATAGTGAATAAACATAGAAAGAAAAACAAGAAGATTACCAAAACGGGGAGGAGAAGTATAGAATCGAAAGTGCAAGAAACAGTATGGGTAAAGAAAAGAAAAAAAGTAAGAAAATAAGAGAAAACGAAAGGAAATCTAATTGCACAATAAAGGCAAAAAATCAAATTTGGTAAATTACCTCTCTGATGCTGAGTTTTCTCAGATTATTTTAACATATAGCTCTTTTTTCTACTTTGTCTGTTCACTATTTGGGCAAAGGACTAAAAGTTCCAAATCGCTCACACTTATATACATATATATATATAGATTTGAGGTGGTCCGACTTTAATATTCTACAAGGAAAAATCTGATGCAAACCGCTTCTATAACACTAAGGAAGAATATTTGGGAAAATAACAAATCAGTGGCATTTAAGGCAACATATTACAAATAGGATGTCAAAAATTTTAATTGCAGTAATGGTTGAAAGAACAAAAAATTATGAAAGGGTGGAAACCACCCCTTGAATTTTCTAAAATGGCCTCTTCCTTATTTTTCTCTGCAACTCTGGCAATTTGCCTCTAAAGCCAACCACCACTCCTTCACCACCTTCAACCCCTTACCCCTTCCTCCTCCCAGCCCATCCCCACCCTACCCAACAACCTAGTCTTATCAAAACCCTAGCCACTAGAACTAACCAAACCCCCCTACCCAACAACCTAGCCTTATCAAAACCCTAGCCACCAGAACTAACCAAAACCCTGAAGTCCCATCCTCATTGTGATCCTGCACGCCCTCCATTATTGCTACATAATAGGCTTGATACAAGTCTTCTTTCTTGGTGCTCGACATAAGTGCAATATGTGCACAGGTGCAAGTGACACGCTTGCATTTGCACCGGGCACAACTAAAACTTGCACCTATGTACATGTTGCACCTAGCACAAATGACACTTGCACCAAGAATGTTTTGTAGCAGGAAAAGGGGTGTGGCAACAGATAGGGGTTAGAGGATTGGGCAATATTTTAAAAAGCTCTAGGCATATTGACGCTAAGAGGTGTGCGCCTCACCAAAGCGAGGCGAAGTTATAGAAAATAATCAAAATTTTAATATAGTCAAAGTTTTCAACATAAGCAAATATTTCTAGAATTTCAAAAAGTATAGAATAACATTCAATATTCCAAAAATCATAAAAATAACATACCATATTTTGAAATTTTTTCAAGAATGACATTCAACTTTACTTTACATAATACTATATTAGTATCTATCTTCTTTCATCAATTTATTGACATGATTCACTTTTTGAGATAAGGAACTCAGATCATATAGTAACTTAGTTATTTTGATTTCAAATTGAGATCAAATTGCCCGCTAGCTTCAATCATTGGCACAAAACTATCATAATTCACTACATTGAAAGGAATCCCACAGTCATATATCCATATAGCAATCCCAGAGTTTTTTCTCAATACCTAAAACTTTTTTGATATGAAAATTGAGACTCAAAGCATGTGTTTACATTTTATATTAAAGGGGTTGTTATTCACTGTGGCTACTCACACAAAGAATAAGGATGGAACAAAAATTCAAATGAAGTGCATGTGGCATGTGCCTCACGCCTGAGCCTAAGGCACGCGCCTTAGATGTGTTTTTCCTACAGTGCCTCACCTCAAGCTATCTGAGGCACCCCAGGTGCACCTTGTGTGCGCTTAGGCGTGCTTTTTATAACACTGGGTTTGGGTAGTTCTGATGACTAGTGTTTGGTTAACTAGACTGTCGGCTTGAGTGGAGCAGGGTGGGTTAGGGAAGAGGAGGATAGCGGGGGGAAAGGTGGGGAAGGGGTTGGGGGTGGCGAAGAAAAGCGAGGGAGCGGCTAGGGTGATGCGCAAGTGGTGGTCGATGGCAAAGGCTGGTTACTTGAGTTACAAAGAAGAGGGCATTTTGGTAAATTCAAGTGGTGGCTTCCACTCTTTTGTAATATTTTTATTGATATTTTGTTCTTTCAACAATTACTGAATTACGCTAAATGCTACTAATTTGTTATTTTCCCATAATATTTTAATTCAAATCCAAATTTGCTAGAAATCTACTCTCACTAATGATCGACTCTTCCCCTTCCCTACCTCTTCTCTCCCCTTTTCTCTTGCATCACTCTTCCATTTTTTCAATTTCTTCTCCCTCCTTGGCCCCACATAACTCCTACCTTTTCTCTTTTTTTTCCCTAATTTGTCCTATCATATTTGTTACTTGGTGGTGATTAGCACTTAGCAATACACAATTACAAATACTCTCAAGTTTTATAAAAAATACAAATTCTTATCTTTGGTTTGAAAAATTACAAATAAACTAATACACCTTTCAATGTTTGTCTTCTAATAAAGTGAACAGAAAAAATAAAATAAAATAACCAAATTACCCTCCAGTATGAAACCAAAATTACCTAACTACCTTATTCTCCTTTCCCTCCCACTCAAACCATTCTCCACCGCCATACTCTCCACTAGGATGTGCACAGGTCAGGTAGTGTGGTTTTGAAGGAAAATACTAACCGAACCACCATTTGTGGGTTGTGCATTTTTGTCAACCACTGCCGTGGCTCAGTAAAACCAGCAGGCGGGTTTGAATTTGCGAGTTGGACGGGTGGATGCAAAAATATGCTAAATCAACAAAACAACCAAGAATTTTGACCATCGTTTTCAAACAACAAATCACGCTATACAACAAACCAGCAAATTTCTTGAGCAAAACATGTAAATCTCTAGCTAGGTTACATGCAAACCGTCATTTGCAACCAACAAACCAGGACTTTGATGCAAAATAGGATTAAAAGATGCCAATTTCAAATATTTCTCAAAGAAAAAGCAAATTTCTTCAACAACAAAAAAAGACTGTAGAGCTGTGAGAAAGTGAGAGCAATCACAGTATCAGAGAGACTGAGAGAGTGTACCTCACTGTGAGATGATTCAGATCTGTGTTGTCGATAGAAAGTTGAAGACTTGTGGTAGATGTCCGGCGGAGGGGTGAGGCTGGCCGGCGATAAAGCCGGCGACGACGAAGGAGGTGAGTGTTTGAGATGGAGAGGCGCGGCAGCGTACAGACCAACAGGGATTGATCAAAATAAAATTAATATATTAAACAGTAATGATTCGGACCCACGAAATGTCACCACAGGAGCTCCTCGTACTCATTTGTGATTGGTGTAAATAAGAAAGAAAGGAAAAATAAATAAATAACACAATCACATTATTGGTTTACATCGTTATTTGGGGGTGTTCAAACACCAAGGATTTTTTAGGGTTTTTTTTTTTTTTTAATTTTTTATAGTGATATATTGTATTGAGATTTAATGTTAAAAATCACGAATTAATTGTCATTAAATCTCAACCACATAACGATCACTCTAAAAATTTAAAAAAAAACTCTAAAAGATCCTTTCCTTTTCAAAAGGGAGTCCCAAATATTTTTCCATATTAAAATAGGATAAATTACATCAAAAATGATCCTGACCCTCCAAAATGTGAATCCCACGACCTCTTGGCATGTGGTTGGCTTTTTTTTTCTTTTTTCTCTCTTCTAATCACCAACCCTCATGTGTGTTTATGTGAGAGGTTGGTGATTGAGGGTCTTAATCACTTCTCAAATTACATTTATCTCCCTAGGTTATCGACAAATACAATGATCTATCCTATAGTTTGAATAATTATGATTTTTTTACTTTACCGACAATATCAAGATTCTCCTCTCACAAATTGTTCCAAATGATATTACTTTTCCTATAGTAAATCACTTTACTATCCTTACTTTTAAAATATTAAAAAATGTTTTTGGATTGGAGGATAGGTTTGGGAGAACAAACACTGTTTGAAACAGTATTTTTGGATTTATTTTTTAAAAATATTAAAAAATGTTTTTAAAAAATTATTTTTTATTTTAAATATATAATTTTTATTTAAATATTTTATTTTATTTTGTAAATATTTTAATTTTTTTAATTTTAATATTTTAAACTCAAAACACAACTTCACACTTAAATCAGAATCAAACACATAACTCAAAAACTCAATTCAAAAAATTATTTTCAAACCTCATAACAAAACATATAACTTGACACTCCACAATACTTTCAAAACTCTACACTTAAATTGTAACCAAATCAAGATAACAAAAAATATTTTAAAATATATTTATAAAATAAAATAAAAACTATATATTTAAAATAAAAATAAAATTTTAAATTTTAAATTTTTAAAAATATATTTAAAATATTAAAAAATGCAACACATAGATGCATGATATATAATGCACATTAAAATAAATAAATAAATATTTACCATAAAAAATAAATTCAAAAATTTTCAAAATTTATAACCAAACAAATTTTGTTTTTCAAAACTCATAACTGAAAATAAGACTCCACACTCAAATCATGATTCTAAAAATAATTTTAAAAAAAATTTAATTTTTTTTGAATTTTTTTTTCTTTTAACATAGAGTTTTTGAAAAAGTTTGGTTTTGAGTTTTGAAAAGAGTTTTGAATTGAATTTTAAGTTTGTGTTTGGTTATGAGTTTTAAAAATAATTTTTGAATTGAGTTTTGAGTAAAAATATGTTCCGAAAAAAGATTTTTTTAGAAGCATGTTTGGTTCTCTTTTAGAATCACAATTTCAATTAGAAATTTTCAAAAATCTTTTCAAAACTCAGAGAGTTTTAATCAAATACACAACTCAAAACTCAATTCAAAAATTATTTTCAAAACTCATAACCAAACACAAACTTAAAAAATACAAACTTATGTTAAATATATTTTTAAATATTAAAAATTTTAAAAAATTTATTTTTTTTTATTTTAAATAAATAATTTTGATTTTAAATATTTCATTTTATTTTATAAATATATTTTTAAATATTTTAATTGTTTTGTTATGCTTGGTTACAATTTAAGTGTAGAGTTTTGAAAGAAGTATGGAGTGAAAGTTATGTATTTAGTTATAAGGTTTGGAAATAATTTTTGAATTAAGTTTTGAGTTATGTGTTTGGTTATGATTTGAGTGTGAAGTTGTGTTTTGAGTTTAAAATATTAAAATTAAAAAAATTAAAATATTTACAAAATAAAATAAAAAATTTAAATAAAAAATATATATTTAAAATGAAAAAATAATTTTTTTGAACATTTTTTAATATTTTAAAAAAATAAATCCAAAAATATTATTCCAAACACTGTTTGTTTCTTCCAAACCTGTTATCCAATCCAAAAATATTTTTTAATATTTAAAAATGAAGGGCAATATGGTTATTTACTATAGAAAAAGTAACGCCATTTGGAACAATTTGATAGAAGGAAAAATCTTGACATTGTTAGGTAAAGTAGGAGAGATTACAGGAATTCTTCAAACCATATGGAAGATCTCTGTATTTGTCAGAAACCTCAGAAGAGGTAAATATAATTTACCCATTAAAATATTATCCATAATATTATCAATTTTCCCTTATTTATTTCTTTTTCTTACTTTGCCTATTTTAACTCTCATAAATAAATAGGACTAACACTCGGGCCTCGAATTTTATTTTATTTTTTGGGGAATGGTGGTTATGTGTAAGGGTGTATCAAAAAATTAGATATTTCGCATCAACTCGTATTATATGGTTTGATAAGGTAAGTGAGTTGGGTTGACAGTTTGGTGATAAAATTGACTAATCAATTAGGCTACTAGTTAGAATTTAATAATTCTATATAATTTTGTACGAATCCCTACTATATTTGTATTTCAAATCAAGAGGACTCGGGGAAAATTGAAATGATTTTGGTATTATTTCAAATTAGCCTCTTTTTTTTTTTTTATGTATATACAATACCAAAGTCATTTCAATTTTCTTCGAGTCTTCCTGATTTAAAATAAAAATATAACAGGAACTCGTACAAAACTATAGAAAATTAACAAATTTTAACCAGTAGCCTAATTGATGAGTCAATTTTATCATCCAATCAGTCCAACCCAACTCACTCATCTTATTAAACCACACAGGCTGAGTTAGTACAGAATGTCTAGTTTTTTAGCATACCCTTACATATAACCACCATTCCACAAAAAATAAAAAGAATAAAAAAAATAAACAAGGCATTCGAGCCTCGATTTATTAAGGCCCCTAGCGCTGCTCAATAAATAATAAACCTTTGTTGGGGATGTGGGTTGACTTTTCGACTATTTTAGCCTGAGGCTAAAAAGCCTCGCTTGAAATGAGCTTTTTGGCTTTTTTGACTTTTATGAGAGAAAAATAAAATGATTATGATTTGATGTGACATTTTATCTTATTAATTTTAGCCTATTTTGTCTTTTTTGTGGCTATTTTAGCCCAAAAAGTTCATGTCAAACATAGCCTAAATAATTTGGTTTATCTCAAATTGTCATCCCAATTTGAGATAATATTTGACCTTGATAGGCCTATTTTAGGTTGATTTCAGAATATAAACTATTCACTTTTTAGAACTCACAGGAATATTCATGCAAAAATTAAGATTATTGGACATCGATAAGATGAGTGTTGCTGAGATGAGGATGCTAAAGTGGATGTGTGGTAAAATTAAAAAAGATAGAGTTAGGATAAGTATAATCGTGAATTGGTAGGAGTAGCACTGATAGAAGATAAGTTGAAAGAAAATAAATTGAAATGCTTTGGTCATAAACAATGGAGGCCAACTAAAGCAAGAGTGAAGGATGGAACACAAGAATAGAGAGAAAAGTGTTAAAAGAAAGGACATACCTACATTGACGGAACTAGTGCAAGAATAGATATATACTTTTCTTAATTTGACTAACCAATTTGCCTTTGATAAAGTCAAGTAGCAAAGAATGTTTCATGTAGCTGATTCCCTTTGATGAGACGTAAGGTTTGGTTACTATATGTTTAAATCATATTTGTTCTAAGAAAATGAACACCAAATATAATTTTCAAAAATTACCATTTTTTTATGGTTCCATTTTTCCAAAAACTATTTTCAGAAAATTCTACTTTCTTGTTTTTCGTGTTTTTTTTTTGTTTTACCGAATTTTTAAATATTTTCAAGTAATTTTTTTTACTTTTTAGACATACTTTACATAAATATACCTAAAAAGTAAAAAATTTGTGAAAAAAACCTTTTAAAAAATCACTAAATAACAAAAATACACAAAAAAAAAAAAAAAAACAAACAAGAATTCAGTACATTTTTTTTTTTGTATTTTTATGTATTTATTAATTTTTACAAATTTTTACTTTTTAGATATATCTATGAAGTGCATTTAAAAAGTAAAAAAAATGTTTAAAATTTTAAAAAAATTCATTAAAAACAAAAAAATACAAAACCAAAAAACTCAATTTTTAAAAAACTTAATCCAAAAAAAGTCAAACCCAAAAACTCATTTTTCATAATATTTTAGGGTAAATTACACTTACACCCGAGGTTTAAATTTAATACATATCACCCCATAACGTAGAAAATTACACTAACCTCTCTATATTGTAATTATTTAGACGAAATGAAAATATGAAACTCATACTCTCTCTTTTCATGCTTTTACTTTACTTTCAGATTTTTTTTTCCTTTTTCCTTTGCTTTGCTTTTTTTTTAATGTAATTTTCTGCTTTTCTACTAATGCTATGTTTGGATTGAGTGATTTGGAGAGAAAAGAAAAGAAATAGAGAGATATGTATTTCTCTTACTTATTTGGGTAACCTAAGTGGAGAGAAATGGAAAGAAATTGAGAGAAACTTATTTATTTTATAAACCCTATTTTCAATCTTTCCAAAAGTGAAGAAATTGAGAGAGAAAAGAAACCACTATTTTCATAATACCAATTTTATCTCTATCAAAATAAAAGAAATAAGGGTAAATTATATTGAAACCCCCTAAGGTTTATGTTTATTGCAGTTTTTCCCCTCACCTTTTGAAAATTACATCCCCCTCCCTGAGGTTTAAAGTTTCATTACAATTGCCCCATGAGGTTCAAAGTTTCATAACAGTTCCCCCCTCACCGTAATGATCATCATACATAAAATTAAATTAATAGAGAGTCAGTGTAATTTCCCAAATGTGAAGAAGGGAACTGTAATAAACATAAACCTCAAGGGGTGTCAGTATAATTTACCCAAGAAATAAAATGATTGAAAATATAAAAAGGTTATTTTAGTAATATAACATAAAATAATTTCTTTTCTTTTCTCTTAATGAAATCTAACCAAACAAGAATAAAACAAATCACAATCATTTCTTTTCTTTTATTTCTTCCTTATTCAAACAAAAAGGAGAGAAATAACAATCATTTCTTTTCTTTTATTTCTTCATTATCCAAACAAAAAGAAGAGAAATCACAATCATTTCTTTTCTTTTCTTTTCTCTTACAACTTAAGTAATCATTTATTTTCTTTTCTCCGAGATTCCCAAACATAGTGTAAGAGTTGTTGCCTTTTATATAAGTAGGGGTTTTTGAAATAAGACTATTAACCAAAGGTGGAACGTAATTTCTAGAACATCTGGTGGAATGTAATTGGATCAAACCTCGGAGGAGGGGGTCAATGTAATTTACCCAATATTTTAATATATTACATTATACTCAGAACCCTAACTCATGATCATCGCCACCAACTTATACAAACCCTTTACTAGAATCGCCACCAAGCTCTTTTGTCCATCGACAATGTCACAATTTGAATTTGGGATGTTGATGGTTGTGGAATGGTGATGTGTTCTAGATCTAGGATTTTGAGGCGGAGAAGGAATATGAGAGAGAAGAAGAAGAAAAAAAAAAAAGAAAAAGAAATGTAAGAAGAAGGAGGAAGACGACGATGACGAAGAGAGGGTGTCAAAGATGGCTTTGTTGGCCAAGCGGGGCACCAAAGATGGCTCTACAATCCATTTTCTTTATTATTTTTTTCTCTTAAGCAAAACGACACCATTTCAAATCACTATATGAACACTTACAAAAATTGAACTCCAAAGAATCAGAAGGGTGCACCGAGAGATAAAAAACTAATGAGAGATGGGAGATGTTTTGTGCAAACAACATGAAACTACCTTTTAAGGATAACTTTGTAATTTGAGATGAAGTAATGCCACCTGCTAGCAAAGTCGATCTTCAAGTTGTAAATCATTTTGTAAAAAAATTAAATTTGATTTGAAAGTTATTTAATATAAAGAAGTTTAATTTTGGTTTAGACCATAGTTTTGGCATTAAAGTGAACTATAGGTTGGATCTAAATCGAATAAATTATTTAACTAATTTTGTATTATTCTATATTAATCACTCATTACATGATCATCATCCAAACACATAATAAAAATTAATTTGATAAAAAAAATAATAAATGTCTAAAAGATTTATCAATTTTATATAATTTTATCTTTGGTGGGTAAAAATTATTTTTAAAAATTCAAAAATATTTTTTTGACATTTATTTTTGTCAAATTACTTTATGTTTTATCAAATTGACGACTTTACCCTTGAAATTGAGCAATGATATCTTCAATTGTCCTTATTTGAAACATGATTTAAAATTTAGGGTCAAATGTGTCACAATTAAAACGTTATGGACCAAAGTGATATGAGCCCCGTTATAGGATCAAGTAGTGTAATTCGCTTTTAAATTAAATTTGATTTGTAAGTTATTTAATAAGGTAAATTACACCTCCCTTGAGGTTTGCCTTAATTACGTACCTCCTCGTGATTTCAAAATAACACAAACCTATCTTACTTTTGAAACTAATATACAAAGATCTCCTTATGTTACTCATCCGCCTAAATTCAAATAGATTATGCTAATGTCATCCATAATTATTCATCAAATTCCAATAATACCCTTCTGATGAGGTAAGTGTAATTTACCCATACATACATACATATATATATATATATAAACACATACATTCCATCTATCTTCCATCTCACTTTTTTTTCTATGCTCGCCTAAACCCTAGCTCGATCGACGCTTCTATCGCAAATCCAGTATGCTTCCAACAGGCTACCTCCAATTGTCGATCGACACGATAGCCGCCATCACATATTCTCGCGCTTATGTAAGATGACAACACAATCGCAAAATCCAACAAAATAATCACAATTACAATCACAAAAACTTGATCTCGCCCCCATCGAGAACCTCCCAAAGCCACTCACCATCATAGATCTCTCGGCTCTAATGCACGCGCCGACCTCACCATCACTTTTGCTCGTCGCGATTCTATGCTGGGCGGCTGCGCGATGAGGATGCCGACGAATCCGATGATGCTAGAGTCCAAGTTACGACCAACAACGGAGGGCGACTTTTCTCTCTCTTCTTTCTCTTATCTCATTTTTTCGTCGCCTCTCTTAGAGTCATGTTACCTCTTGATAGCGTTCGATTCCTAATCCGATCACTAAGAATCGATGTAGACAGAGTGTGACTCTCTCTCTCCTTTCTCTTTCTTTTGCTATCTTTTCTTGTAGCGCCTGCCACCTTTTGTACAAATGTCCGATTCCTCGTGAGTTGCACTTTCACCAAGCTCCACTACTACGCCAAGACTTCATCGAGGGTTAGGGTTTCAGACTACCCTCTTCCTCTAATTTGCCTAATTCTTAATCCCTACTTCTCTAAATCTATATATATATATATATATTTGTTGTGTTTGGGATTCAACTCAAATTAACTAAAAAGATTGAAAAACTAGGTTGAAGATCAAGAGAACTACCAAGTTGAGAGAAGCGGAATCGCCAAGGCGAGAGAAAGAGAAACGGGGCTTCAAGGGTCAGCTTTTGTCTTTTACAATATGGTTCAAGGGTATTATGGTCAATTCTTGTCAAGTTAACGCTGCTCATGTTCTTTTAATGAGAAAAGGGAATCTCAGACATTTTCAAAAGTAAAGAGATCAAGTTATTTTTGAAACTACAAGGAAGGTCCCCTGTAATTAAAGTAAACCTCGGGAGGTCATAATTTACTCCTATTTAATATGAAGAAATTTAATTTTGATTTAGACCATAGTTTTGGCATTAAAGTGAACTATAGGTTGATCCAAATCAAACAAATTATTTAACTAATTTTGTATTATTCTACAATAAAAATAAAATATTTTTTTAGGAAATCGCACTATAGTTTACTTTTAATTTTTTTTTTTTATATTTATATATACTGTTCATATTGTATCATTATCGATACTAATAGCTATTTTATAATAAGTTAGTAATGCGCTTATGTACCCACTATGCATGACAGAGTTAGAAAAGTTGTTGCTCTCCTTTAAAATCATTTGGATATATGTATGCATTTGGTAAGAAATAATGAGAAAGTGAATTTTTTTTTTTTTTTTGATTTATCAATTGACTAAGAAATTATAAGAAATGATGAAAAAAATAAAATTATCTTACTAAGTCTATTCTATTTCTCACCAAAAGTGATGAGATTTTAGAGAACAATTGATTGGTTGCAAAATATTTATAATATCAAGATTGTTCTTGTATCACTCTTTCACATGTTTTAATTTCTCACTCATCCAAATATGATATTGAGAAAATACAAATTTTTTTTCTTCTTTTCACCCTCTCATCATCCCATCCAAGGAGAGTGTTAGTGTACTTTGTATTATGTTTAACAATCTAGGAATACAAATACAAAAACATAGAATGAAATATATATGTCTTTGTGGCACCACATTTTATTTTTCTCGTCGATCAGGGCTTATTAATTATGATCAAGTTCGATTATGGTTTGTGGATTGAAATCATAAACTATTTTCTTTTTTGGTTACATCGAAATAAAAACAAAGGACTAAGCCCGCTCCATAGAATCGACCTAACATATCCGCGAACAAGTAAACTTTGATCTTGGATGGGGTTCTCGCACTACCAAAGATATCCTCTCGGTTGGTGCCCAAGTTTGGCAAGAGTGTTAGCACACGTGTTACCTTTCTTTCCAAACATGTTGTATCAGACATTGCATGTTTCTCGAGCAAAAATTTTGTATCCTCTACAAGGCTCTTGAAAGGGTAGCTTTCAAATTTATGTCTTCCCTCCATCAGCTTGCACAACTTGGGTTGCATCTGCCTCAATAATCACATCATTTAACCCTTGTTGTAGGATTACCACTAATCCTTTGTACACTACCCAAAGCTCGCCTGTGCCGGGTCCTCGTTGAAGTCTCCGCCATAATAGCCACAAACCCATGCCCTTTTTTTCAACCCTAACTGCACTCTAAAGCCTTCACTCTCATATTTTCCTACTTCCATCAATGTTGAGCTTCAGCTTTCCGCAAGTGGGTAAATCCAAGAGACAATTTGGTAATGTCTAGAGACAGAAATGTAATTGATGAAAACTATATGAATTTCTCTAGAGTAGACTAAAATGAAATTTACACTCTCTTCGTAGCTGGTTTTTCCTTCAAACACAAACAAATTTCTGCTTTTCCCAGATCTTCCACAAAGATACAATAAACATTAGATACCAAGAGAGGTCAAGATTAAAATGAGCTTTTATTTTTCACATTGCTCATGAACCATTCTATCCAACTTTTCCTTCATATCAAAGTATCGCCTCTGTTGAACAAAGCAAGCCAAACTTCTTGGCCTTAAAACGCCTTTTAAACAGATGTTCAATGTCCTCATTTTAGCACTGGGCATTTAGCATCCCGAAGTTAAATTTCTTTTTAGTTTCATGGTTAGTGAAAGCTTGCCATGCTTCATAATCCATAAGAAACCTTAAGTATGTGGGTATTCTGAGTTTCCACAACCGCCCATTCCTCTTCAATGTTATTAGTA
Source organism: Camellia lanceoleosa (assembly GCA_025200525.1). Lineage (NCBI taxonomy): Eukaryota > Viridiplantae > Streptophyta > Magnoliopsida > Ericales > Theaceae > Camellia > Camellia lanceoleosa. The sequence continues at coordinate 87,082,006 of CM045763.1, forward strand.
TTCAAAAATAGCCTCATAAGCAAAGCAGAGACGAAAAGTCCCATTTGGAGTCCCTTCCACAGAGGAGATCCCCTGCTCGTGTTTCTTGAAGGGCAAGATGCAAGATAATATTAGCCAAGTGAGGTGCAAACATAGAATTCACAAGAGGCTCATCCGAAGTTACCATCTTCTCCCAAAGAACTCCTCTCACATTAGCACATTCTAAGAAAGTGTTCTCGAGTGAGGATTAGTCACTAAGATAGAAGCCTCAAAGGAACTAGTTCCACACCACCAATCCTTCCAAACATTGGACAGATTGCCCATCACCCACTTCCCATTTCATGCTTTTCCTCAAAAGAAGTATGGCATTCAAAATGCTTTTTCCAAACATAAGAAGCATTTTTCCTTTTTTTTTCCAATCATGGAATGAAGTTTGCTTTAAATATTTATTTTTAAACTCACACCATAGACCACCTTCACATCGACTAGATGCCATCCTAGTTTAGAGATCAAGGTTAGATTCGGTCTTTAGCTTTTTTATCCCTAAACCCCTTTCTTTTTTTATAGTGCATACCACATCCCATTTCGTAAGATGGATTTTGGTCTTCCAAAGAATGACCCCAAGAGAAAATTTCGCTGAGCCTATCAATGTCATTAGCGCATAGATATAGGTAATAACATAGTTTGCATAGTGTAATTAGAGATGTGGCACAGATTTGATGAGGTAGCTCTACTAGCCATGGATAAGGTAGCTTTCACCCGCATACTTTTTTGCATTTTAATCGTAATATCGCGAATAATCCTCTGCTCATTCTACCATGCAATAGAGGCACCCCAAATAATTCCCTAGATTCAGAGTGAGTGGATCCCACATATAGTATTCACTTCTCTAGCTCTTCTCCGCCATCAATATTAGGTGAGATAAAGAGCTAGACTTACGTGGGTTAATTCTCAACTGTAAATATCGCAAAAATTCATTCATGACATCTCTAATGGTCTCTCACAGGTCAGAGTAAATGTCCTAAAAGATAAGATCATCAAGAAAGAAGATGAGTCGATTAGGCCCACTTCTAGAAATTTCCACACTTTTTCCAACTTTTTTTCTTCAAATTTTAAGACTAACCATATAAGACACTTTTCAAGACAAAGAACAAACAGCAGTGGAGAGGGGTCACCTTGCCTCAATCCTCTTTGGGGTTTAAACTCTGCAGTGGTTCACCATCCCAAATGATAGCAAAGTTGCTCACAGAGGTGACACAATACATAATAAGCTCAATAAAGTTTCTATCCAAGCAATTCCTCCAGTTTGCTTAAACAAATCCCAAGAAATATTATCATAGGTTTTTCCAAGTTCATTTTAAGAATCATATCCCTTTTCTTACCCTTTCTAAGCTTCAAAGAATGTAAAATCTCCCGAGACGTAATAATGTTATCACAACTATTACTTACTCGTGAATGAAGTCGCTGATTAGGTTGCACAATTTTATCCAGAAGGGTCCGATTCTACTAACAATAATTTTGAGATGATTTTAGTAGGACACATTACATAAGCTTTATCGGGTTTGAACTGCTTCACATGCTCGTGATTTTCAATTTTATCCAAGAACCTGCTTTACATGTCATCATAAACTATTTTCAAAAAATAACTTTGACTACATTTGTTTTATTATTATTATTT